>CM035147.1:65701788-67157053 GCA_020205605.1 Panax ginseng | reverse complement strand
ACTCTCATGCCCACAAGGAGTTCAGCACTGCTTTTTATCTTATTTTCTCGAAGATGCTTCGCATCTCAAAAATAAAAGCAATCAAACCGAACATATAATAAAATGGAAGTATCAAAGGCCTCAATTACTATTGAGCATAAGGGTTTGAAAAACCTCTTTTACAAAACGTCATTGCTATATCTTGTTAAAACTGAACTTTTATACAAAATTAAAACCCTTTGTATATAGGTGTGAACGAGGCATAACACTACTTCCAGATAATTGCATATTGACCCACACACACACACGCATTCATATAAAAGTTTAATTGAAAAGTGGTGGTCACCGTGGTAACATGGATGTCGGGGGGTGCCTAACACCTTCCCTCCGCATAATCAAGCCCCCGGACCATAACGAATCTCGGTTTCACACACCAGTTAAATAGTGTCACATCACTAGGTCAATGTGCAAACCTTTTCTCGGTTGAGTTGGTGCAACCATTTAAAAATACCAACTGGCGACTCTTACAGTCCAATCGTCGACATATACATGTCGGACCTTTTCACAACTTGTTTTTTCAAACAAATCTCACCTAACATGAGAACACCAAAAGATAAGAATAGAAAAGGGACAAATAAAGATTCCGACGTCAACACGGAACTAGTCAAACATTATGTCATTGTGTAACTCTCAAAAAGAACTTTACGGAATGGTATGACACATCTCGTAACTCTTTCCAAATTGAAAGTTACGAACGTTTCAACGATCGCAAAAACTGACGTCGCTGCACAAAACCAAGGCAGGCGAGCCCTACCTGGGCTAGCCGCAGGTATACCTATGACGAAGCCTAGAGACCTATAAATGGTCGAAATCAGCTCATTTTTGAAGAAGATGAGGAATTTTAGAGAGGGGAAAGAGAGAAAGAAATCCTAGAGAGAGAAAAAGGCATTTTTTTGAAAGAATACTTCATAGATTCCACATAAATCTAGCTCCTTACATATAATTTTATCATCAATTTAGTGAGATATCATAGATCCAAGGCTAAGAAGCTTGTTCCTCCATTTTCAAAGGGGAAAGATGCAATCTTTCTTGTAAATTTAATGTAGATCTATTAGATCTCTTGTGTTTTATCCATTATTATGCTTGAAGCTTGTTTATTTTCAAAACATCATCTTATATGCCTTGTATTAAAATTGAACTTTTATACAAGTCAAACCCTTTGTATATAGGTGCAAACAAGGCATATCATTACTTTCAAATAATACACTTAGGCCCAATTAACTACGCACACACACTTCAAATAAATTAGGGAATTGAAAAGACGTGGTAACCGTGTTTTCACGGAAGTCGGGGGTGCCTAACATATTCCCCCGCTTAATCAAACCCCTGAACTCTATGAATCTCGGTTTCCAAGGCCTGTTAAACAGAGTCCAATAATTGGGCCTTTATATAAACCTTTTCAAATTCGGTTGAGTTGGTACAACCATTTCACTACTACTAACTGGCGACTCTAAATTTTCAAATCGTCGACATTTTATGTCGGACTCTTTTCAAACTCGCCCTTTCAAATAAAATTCAACACATAGAAAACATAAAGGGTAAAAAGAGTAATTCAAAAAAAAAGAAATTTTTTTCGACATCGACAATAGTTTGAGTAGTTAGGTATTGTTATCAATACTAACGATCTATGTAAATATGTTTTAACATATTTAGGTGTCATAAGCACTTCGAGTATTGTTGTATAGACGTTCTTTGCACATGCAAGTCTTCCAACCTATCTAGTTACTTTATGCAAGTTCTCTTGAACCCTACTTTACTTTGAGCAAGATTTCTAGCTTGATTTCTTTTCGATATATTATACCGAACCAATTTGTTACCGATTATTGTGAAGTTATTGTTATAGCTTCAGCATAACTAAGAAATGAATTACTTATTCATGTGATATTATACTATTGTTTATCAAGCATAAATTGTTGTGTTAAACAAAATAATTTTGGTAAGACATCCTATACTGAGTTGAAACTTCCCTTAAGGGAACTTATATTGTGTCGACAAACAGACATTGTGTGCATGTGGGCACGATTAGGATGATATGCATACTCCTAGGATATTAAATAGGTTGATCCCTTATCTCTTATCCAAACTAAACAAGATTTCTAAGTCTTTGTGACTGACAGAAATGGTTGATATAAAAATTCCAGAAATGGTCATCAACACTCGGTTGATAAAATCATTGAACTATCGTCACTTCAAATCAAAAATTGTGCTTATAAATATAAACTTACTGAGCATGTCATAGCTCATTCTTGAAAATCACTTCCTTTGTAGTATTAGAGGGTAATCCCAGCACATCTGGAACCAACAATGGGAAGAGGCCATGTTTAGATTAATTTTAAATTATTGTCTAGTGTAATGCAAGTCTTGTAAGACTTTTGTAATAAAGAACTCTATATTGAGAACCATGTAACCAAACCATTTATATGAAATATAATATCATCTTTTGTTTCCGCAATCGTGTTACATTTACATTTTTAGATCAGTTAGCTATATTATTGAGCTAATATGGTATCCTTAGGAATTGTACATCTGAGTGAGGGTATTGGCAATATGGACTGATCATGTTATTGATGATACTCTGGATTTCGAATATATAGGTACTATTGATATGAAAGAGATATTCACATGATATGAGTGAGGGTATTGGCAATATGGACTGATCATGTTATTGCTGATACTCTGGATTTCAAATAGATAGTTACTATTGATATGAATGAGATATTCACAAGATACAGTCTATACATCCAAGTGAGGGTATCCAAACACATTAATAGTTCTGACGAGAACTATTATCTGTTATGGGATACTGTGAACCTTGGATAGATAGGAATTTTATCTTGTCGAATATTTATAGTTAATCAGTAAAGATATAAGCACCGAATCAAATACCACAGGTGTATAGATTTGGGGGCGTTATATTAATTGGCTAGTCATGAGTACTAGATCGGATATTGCGGGTGTATAGATTTGGGGGCGTCATAGAACATCCGTTTTGATGAGACAATCGTAGAGTTTGATTTTATCAAACAATGAGGATGAACCATATGTGTACAAGAAAGTTAGTGGGAGAAATGTTTCATTCCTTGTATTATATGTTGATGATATATTACTTATAAGGAATGATATTCTTATGTTATAATCGATCAAAATCTGGTTATCTAAACACTTCTCCATGAAGGACTTGGGAGAAACATCCTATATTTTGGGGATAAAGATCTATAGAGATATATCTAAAAGAATGCTCGGCTTATCCTAAGGAACATACATTGACTCGATGATAAAAAAGTTTGGCATGGAGGATTCCAAGAGAGGTCTCATGTCGATGAGCCATGGAATACATACCTCCAAGAAATAGGCCCTAAAGACACCTGAGGAGAGAGACAGTACGAGTAAGATCCTTTATACTTCAGTAATAGGATCTATCATGTAGGTATGATATGTACTAGACCGGATGTCACTCATTCACTTAGTGTAACAAATAGATATCAGTCGAATCCTGAAGAAGAACACTTGAAGGCAATGAAAAATATCATAAAGTACTTAAGAAGAACTAAGGATGTATTTCTTGTCTACGGTGGGTCTAAATTGAAACTAGAGGGCTATACAGACTCTAACTTTCAAACAGACCAAGATGACGGTAAATCTATTTCGGGGTATGTGTTTACCTTGAATGGTGGTGTAGTGAGTCGAAAGAGTTCCAAATAGTAAACAGTTGTTGATTCAGTGACAGAGGCAGAGTACATAGCTGCAAGTGAAGTTGCAAAGGAGGCTATTTGGATGAAGAAGTTCATAACAGAACTTGGTGTAGTTCCTAGCATTAGAGGAGTAGTACATTTATATTGTGACAAACTAGAGCTGTTGTGAAAGCTAAGGAACCCAGGTCTCATCAAGAATCCAAAAACGTGTTGCTGCGGTTTCATTTGATTAGAGAAATCATTGAAAGAGAAGATGTCACCCTGAAGCGTGTGGATTCTCAAGATAACATTGCAGATCCATTTACTAAAGCTTTAACACAACAGCAGTTCGATCATCACTTATAAGATGGGTATGAGATACCATGTCGATTGGCTTTAATGCAAGTGGGAGATTGAAAGTAGTATGCATACAAGCCAATCATGTTTGATGATAAAGAATATACTTTTTAAATAATCTTATTCATTTATTAATAAAAGTATTTATTTATTAAAGGCATTTAATTATCTACATGGTGCTATTTTAATAATATGTGATAAACCCATAGTTTTAAGCAATGCTTTTAGAATCATGATGAGATCATGCTAATGAGATCTAAATTTTTAGATAGCTTAAATACTAAAATTTCCCCAATCGATGGATTATTAAAAGGGGATTAGTGAATCCGGATAGATTAGTACATAAGTTGTTTGCTCATTGGATGAGGATTATTGATCTCATGATCAGTTGCTGGGAGACACTAAAGCAAGTATGTAGGTGCTTATTGGATAATAAGTTCATTGAACTTAGCTCACTAAGGAATACCTAATGGAGTTTTACTTGTCTGTCAATAGAAATTCCTGAAGTGATAGTAATGCAAGTGATCCTTAGACTTAAGATCATCATAGTATCTTGTGTATGATAAGTTCTACTTTGACATGTCCCTTAAGACCCTTAGGGTATATCAAAGGGTATGCTTGAGTGTAATAAGTTATATATGGAGAAAATGAATGATCAATAAAGAATCTACCGCTTCTAGTAAAAGAAAAGCTATGTCCTATGTGATTCGACAAATGAAAACCCAGTAATCCTTGGCCAAGGTGGAATTTATTTGGAGTTGTGCATTTGGGAATCGAAATACATATAATTAAATAAAATCAGACTTGACACTAATTCTATGTCTTATATTTAATTAGGCCTTTGTATGGTGAAAAGATTGAATTATACGGTAACTATTTACTCAAAGGTTCTTTTATGATTAATGTTGAAATCTATATTATCTGGAAAGTTGTTAATCGCTAAGGAGACTTATCCTTATTGTAGAATAAATATTATTTATTTAAATAAATTAATACTTTAATTTATTTATTTAAATGAGATTAGAATTTTCTAATTGATTTATTCACAACCGGTTTAATATGGAGAACCTAAAGGGTCACACCATAAAAGGAAGAATATTTATTTAAGAAGAAAATGGCATAATCGTAATAATAAGTTAAATATAATTAATTTAATCTATGGTGATAGAATAAATTAAATAGCTTAATATTTATTATTTAATATTTTGGAAATATTAAATATAAATTAATAATAGTAGTCTTATTGTTATTACTATTATTATTAAGTTAATTCCTAAAGGTGTTTGGAAATTAATTAATATAAGTACTCTCATATATTCTTAATAAGATTAGGAGGCTAATTAATTAAAAGATTTAATTAATTATTCCTAATAAGATTAAGAAACGTACTTAATTAAAGGAGTTTAATTAATTAAATAAAAACCTCATTCCTAAATAGTTTAGGAAGGTTCCCTACATCTATAAATAAGAAAGTCTTTTTATGGAGAGTGGGTGACGCAAGTTACGTACTTTATTCCAAGAGTTGGGAGAGTACATCTTTTCTATTGAGATATGAAAAACTAGGGTTTAGCCAAACACCCTTCTTCTTGAGTTTTTGTTCTTCTTTGGTGGATCACCTCTAGAGGCCAAACGCTTAGGTGGCTAACGTTGATCAAAGGAAGGAATCCAATTCCGAGTATTCAAGGAGACCACGAAGGACTAGGAGTTGAACTTGTACTTGAGGAAATTCAAATCTTAAAGGGTATAATTCTGATCTTCTTCTTCTTCTTCTTCTTCTTCTTCTTCTTCTTCTTCGTTTATATTGATAATTAAGCACAAAGAATGATTATGGTATGAAATTATATGAAAAATTTGAAATTCCAATTTATCGCGCCTCTGCACTATTTTATCTAATTTGATTATGTAATCGCACTATATACAATCCCAACAGTGGTATCAGAGCTAAAATTTGTGCTAATTGTCGATTTTTTAATTTCATGTATGAATTGATATGCGATTGAATCTAATTTTCTGGGAAAAAAAAAGTTTTATGTTTATAACTACTTTCATGGTGGTAACCGCCATTCAAGTTTTTTCTAAGTAGCGATCAAGCATCTTTCTCTAAACCGAAAATGCAAAGCAGTTGGCCACGCGCCACTCTGCAGTTTTGAATTTTTTTATTTTTCATCAATTGAAGTAAATGGTTTATTTAATTGATAAAAGTTTAAAATAAAGATATTTATTTTATCTGAGATATGATTTCAAATTGCTAAAAGTTAAAGAGTTTAATTTGGTTTTGGTTTTTGATTAAAATAAAATAGTTTATTTTGTTTTAAAAACTAAATATTAACAAACTTTTGCCCATTAAATGATATTGATGCATATATGGAATGGTTTTGTTATTCATGAGATTAATGTTTATTTATTGATGTATATGATGATATGTATGATAATAAATGGAATTGATTATGGACTATTGACCAATGTTATTAGATTTTATTTTAGTTGGATGCATGAATGTATGGGTTTTATTAAACGGGGTTTGCGTACATCGTCTTCTCTAGTTTTTCTCAATGTAAATTAGATCTCCCTCCTATGTACTTTTCCTTGACTGCTGATCAAGGTTTCTATTTTTATAAATAGTTATGTAATAAGAATAGCTAGAACTAAAATTTTGAAGAATTGGAGACCAAAGAGCAAGGAGCGCGTGAAGATCCGTTTGTAATGGAGCTCGGGTTTAAATGCAATAGTTATTTTTAAATTTAATTCATGCACCCTAGGGTTTTACCTTTTGGTTCACTTGGTGGCTCTAGTGTACCAAAATAGAATAAAGTCAATAATCAATCTGGGTAGAATATAGCATTCTATATGCATGCTTATACTATATATATATATATATATATATATATATATATATATATATATATTATGCAACATGTTTCGCATTTAAATAATATGACACACATTTTACATATATGTGTGCATGTGCGCTAAATAAGATGAGACATATAATAACAAATCCCTCAAAGTAGTTATATTAAGTTGTAGCATTCAAAAATATTTGGAATATCGAACGTCGCCTTCTAGCATGATTAAAAATATAGAGTATTGAATATTTAATAGAGTTTTTTGTGCACACATAAGACAAGTATTAAATATTTGAGATGTTGTTTTTATACATATGATTTTTATAAGGAATTGAACTTTACCGCTTTGTTGTGCACACACAAGGGCTGTAATTTTCTTTTCACTTATATGAAAATGTTGGGTCTGACTTAACTTAAATATTTTAGTTTGGATATGCACACACTTGACCATTATAATATACAAGGCAAAATACAAGGAGTTATATGATGATGTAATTGACAAGAGTTGTCTACCTATTTATTTATATATAGTTTATTGTGAACACACAAGGTTATATACATTTGAAATGAGATACTTATTCTCACTAGCAAATTTTTAATTAAATTTTGCCAAACTATATAAGTGAAGGTAATATAATTTGAAGAAAATAGTGGGAGATACCGATTTAAAATAAGACCTAATTTATTTTTGTAAAATTAATTAATTAAATGAATGTTTGCTAAAATGTTGTTTTTTCACATGCAGAATTTTAAAAATGTCACACTCACTAATTTCACTGCGTAGCATATTGGATACTAACAAACTGACCGGACCGAATTACATGGACTGGTTAAGAAATCTGAGAATTGCTCTCACTGCCAAAAGATTTTCTTATGCCCTAAATTCACTTATCCCTGCAAATGTTGCAGAAACAACATCTGAGGAAGAGATTGATGCTTTTAAGAAGTGACAATATGATGCATCTGTGGCTCAATGCATCATGCTCGCATCCATGAGTAATGAGCTTCAGTGTAAGCAGAAAACTATAAATGCTCCTACTATACTGATGCACCTCCAAGAGTTGTATGGTGAGCAAAGTGGGGTTGTTAGATATGAGATGGCCGAGGGCACTACTGTTAAGACTGATGTCCCAAAAATGATCAATCTGATTGAACGTCTTGGACAGCTTGGGTTCGTCATGGATAGGGAGTTAAGTCAAGATTTAGTCTTGCGGTCCCTCCCTAACACCTTCTCACAATTTGTTGTGAATTTCACATGAATAAGTTGAACATTAGCTTGCCTGAGTTACTTAACATGTTGAAAACTGTTGAAGGTCACTTCCCATCCAAGAAGGACCATGTTTTAATGGTTGACAATTCTTCTAAGAAAAGAAAGAGGCCCAAGGTATCTTCTAAAAATAAGAAAACCAAGAAAGCTAAGGGAAAGGAAAAAGTGAAGGATCAAAAGAAACCTGATCCAGCTAGCAAAGGAATGTGCTTCCATTGCTACAAGTCGGGTCATTGGAAGAGGAACTGTAAGGAATTTCTTGTGGAACAAAAGCAGAAGAAGCTTGGAGAAGCTTTGACTTCCGATAAAGGTTTGTTCATGATTGAAAATAATTTTTTTGAAAGTCAATCTTCTACTTGGGTATTGGATACCAGCTGTGGTTCTCACATATGTAATACTATGCAGGAACTGGTCAGAAGTAAAAAGCTGAACAAGGATGAGGTAGTCCTACGAGTGGGAAATGGAGCAAAGGTTGCTGCATTAGCTGTAGGGACATATTGTTTAGCACTGCCTACGGGTAAGTCCATTAGTTTAAATAATTGTTATTTTGTTCCATCACTTATTAGAAATATTATTTCAATTTTTGTATTGGCAAATGGATGGTTTTGATATTATAATAAAGAACAACTGTTGTTCTATTTATAATAATAATGTTATATATAGTGTTGGTAATTTATGAAATGGACTTTACATACTTGACTTACATAAAAATATACTTCAAATTGAACAAAATAATAGAAGGAAAAGAGATTATGTTAATTATACCTTTATGTGGCACTGTAGACTCGGTCATATCAATGAAACATGATTATCCAAGTTTCATAAAGATGGGCTCTTAGAGCTATCGGATTATGAATCATATCCAACTTGTGACTCTTGTCTCATGGGTAAGATGACTAAATCTCCTTTTAGTGGAAAAAGAGAAATAGTTACGGAGTTGTTGGCGTTAGTACGCACAGACGTATGTAAACCTATGACAACGAATGCACGAGAAGGGTATTCTTATTTTATTACTTTCACTGATAATCATTCAAGGTTTGTATATGTGTATTTAATGAAATACAAATTTGAATCGTTTGAAAAGTTCAAAGAATTCAGAAGTGCAGTAGAGAAACAAACTGACAAAAGTATTAAAGTTCTTCGATCGGATCGAGGTGGTGAATACTTGAGCAGTGAGTTTCTTAATTGACTCAAAGAAAATGGTATAATCTCACAATGGACTCCACCAGGAACACCATGGTTGAATGGTGTATCTGAAAGGAGAAATTGAATACTGTTAGACATGGTTCGTTCCATGATGAGTTTTATCGATCTTTCGATGTCATTTTGGGGATATTCTCTAGAAGCGACTGCACATCTACTAAATAAGGTCCTCTCAAAATCCGTCCCTAAGACTCCATATGAGATGTGGACAGGGAGGAAACCTAGTATTAAACATGTTAAGATTTGGGGATGTCCAGCTTATGTGAAAAAGTTTCAAAATGATAAGCTTGGGACAAGATTTGATAAGTGCACATTTATGTGATATCCTAAAGAAAGTTTAGGATACTATTTCTATAATCCTACTGAGCAAAAGGTGTTTGTTTCTAAACACGCTGCCTTCTTGGAAAAGGAGTTTATCCTTGAACGGGCCAGTGAGAGGAAAATAGATCTTCAAGAAATTCAAGAACCACAAACTATTACAGGTCAAATGGATGAACCTATCCAAGTAGAGACACCTTCTATACAACACCCTATTCCTAAATCTAGAAGAGTACCAAAGATATCTGATAAGTATGGATTTGTCATAGAAGATTACAATGAGGTACGCATCATGAATGATGATGATCCATTAAATTACGAATATGTTATGATTAGTAAAGACTAAGGGAAATGGCTAGAAGCCATGAAATCTGAGATAGACTCCATGTATGAGAACGAAGTATGGACTTTGGTTTTATCACCTGAAGGCATTAAGCCTATTGGTTGTAAATGGGTCTTTAAAAAAAAGACTAGAGCGGACGGCAAAAGGGCCGACTAGTTGAAAAAGGTTTCAAACTAAGTCAAGTGGTTGACTATGATGAAACCTTCTCACCAGTAGCAATGCTCAAGTACATTCGGATTTTGCTTGCGATTACAGTTTACCACGACTATGAAATCTGGCAGATGGACGTGAAAACGGCCTTCCTCAATAAGAAACTTGAGGATGATGTGTATATGACACAGCTAGAGGGATTTGTCTCAACAGTTGGAATAAATCAAGTTTGTAAGTTACAACGATCCATTTATGAATTAAAGCAAGCTTCTCGTAGGTGGAACTTCTATTTTGATGAGACAATTAAAGAGTTTAATTTTATCAAAAATGAGGATGAACCATGTGTGTACAAGAAGATTAGAGGGAGTGCTGTTTCATTTCTTGTATTATATATTGATGATAAAGTACTGATAGGGAATGATATTTATATGCTACAATCGATTAAAATCTGGTTATCTAAACCCTTATCCATGAAGGACTTGGGAGAAACATCCTATATTTTGGGAATAAAGATCTATAGAGATAAATCTAAAAGGATGCTCGGCTTGTCCCAAGGAACATATATTGACTTGATGCTTGATGAGTGGGTTTTATACCTACGAATTGAACACCATTAAGGCTTAATTCTTTGTTATCTTTCAGTATTTATAGTGCCATTTTACTTTTTTTTGTGTTTGTGTTTGTGTTGTAGGAAACGGCTTCGGAGGGTCAAAACATGAAAAATGAAGCTAAATGGCATTTTTGTAATTTCTAGAATTATTCATGCGGCGGGGCTAAGCTTCCTAGTGTAAAAACTCCGTTGGGGCAGAGTTATCGGGAATAAAGAAAGATCTTCAGAAGTTGAGTCTAAAAAGGATTTGTTTGGGATTAATTGTTTGAAGGACTTTAAGGAGGACTAAAAGACATATGAAGAGAGATATAAAAGAAGGAGTATTCACAAGGATTAGAGGATTCCATTCGATTAGATTAGATTAAGAGAAACTATAGTTTAGATTAGATTTGGAGAATGAGTAACTTGGAGACCATTGAAGATTCAAAGTAGGAACGGGAAGGGAGCATCAAATCTGCAGACAACAGATTCTATCTTCTTCTTTACTTCTATTTTTGTCTTTTAATATTTATTCAATTGTGGATTCTTGGTTTTAATTCAATAACAATGAACTAAATCTCTTGTTTAAGATTTCTATGGATCTTATTGTGTAATTTATTTTAATATGTTTCTCTATTAATCATTGTGATTTATTTTAGGGATTGTCTACTATTATTTGGACTTAATTGTTTAATTTTCTAGCTAACAATTACCATGATAATATATATGAAATTGAGAAACGGATTATAAGTTTAGATATGATCATAATAGCATGTGATTATGTTTTCTTCATGACGTTGGAATTCATGATTTGTGTCTAGCATAGAGATATACCTATACATCGCATGTAATCTGATAGAGAACATGTGCTTGAAATCCTCTTTAATTGTAATTCACATAAAGATATAGTGAATTAGTTAATTAGGGTGTTCTTCTTAATTCTATCAACTGTCGATTTAATTTGATTTGAGTATGATGCATTGAGAGATTGTCATATTTATTTGTATTTTTGAATAACAATTCAGAATAATGAGCATAATTGATAAGAAGTGTATTAATTTAAGTGAAGCAATAAGTGAAGTTGTGATCTTAAATCTCCATAATTCGATTTTACACTAGTGGTGATTAGTATTAGTTTAATTAAATAATTTAATTTAAAAACATAGATTGATTGTTTAAATAAGATTAAGTTGGTTACAGGTTAGTACTTGGTAATTGTTATTAAATAATTACTCGTGGGAACGATACTTTACTTTCACTTTATTATTTGTTGACCACGTATACTTGCGTGTTGTGCGTAACTAGATTTTACCCAACAATGCTAAAGAAGTTTAGCATGGATGATTCCAAGAGAGGTCTCGTGTCGATGAGCCATGGAATACATCTCTCCAAAAAACATGCTCCAAAGACACCGGGTTAAATGCTTTTTTGGTCACTGTACTTTATGTCAACTTACAAGTGAGTCACTCAACCATTTTTTCTTACAGTCAACTCAATGTACTTTACTTTTCTAACAAACCGTTAGAAAAACCGTTAAATCATGTTGACTTTAAATAGTTTTCCACGTCAGATTCCACATAAGAGAGAGAAAGCTGACATGGCAAGAGAGAAAGTTGATGTTGGTTATTACTTTAATAACCAACATGCCCAATCAATTAATACATTGAAAAAGATAATTAAACTTAACTCAAACTTATTTAATAACAAGAAAAAACATTAATAACTAACATAAACGCAAAAACAAAACAAAATAAAATGAAAAATAAGATCAAATGTATCGCTGCTTCATATTCCTCTTCCTCTGAAAACAATTTCCAAATAAAACACCACACGGTGCTTCAACAATCACCACTAGTAATCATTGATCTAAAATAGCCCAATGCTTTAACAATCGCTAATAGCCTCCAAACCCATCTCCAATCGAAAAAAGAACAGAAAATTGGAAAAAATAACTTCTTTGAGTCTATCATTTGGGTTGTGGCTTGTTGTGTTTGGTGCTCTAATTAACTTAAATTGAAGCTTTGCTTTAATGGGTCTAGCTAATCTGTTGTTTTTCTCTATGGTCAGAAGCCATGGAGATTTTCCTTGCTGATTTTACAGATTTATTGCTCCATCCTCTCTATTAATCAGTTTTCGGTGTTTATTCTTTCATTTTGATTTACTCAAATTGATGTATTAACTTTCGGATCTAAACTGTTTGTGTGTTATTGCTTATCTATTTTCAAGTTTGATTTGGATTTTAGGGATGAGGTTTCCGATTTCGAAAAATCTGTTGTTTCCCCCATCTTCTTCGTTGCTTATTATCTTATTGTTGAATTTGATTTTGGGGGCTGGAGCATCTGTTTTTTGGTCTGGTTTCTGGCATCCCAATCGGTGATATGGGTCTCCTAACTTTGTTCAGAACTTATGGTGTTTCTACCAACTGATTTGTTCTCATTTGGAGATAGAAAAGTCGTTTGTTAAATTCTAGATAAACACGTGGAGTATTTAGTAATTTCTCCACCTACAGTAAACAACCATCTGCTGGTGGATTTTGAATTCACCCCATTAGAAGAAAATGTTTGTTATTGTAAGTACCATCCGTTTAGTTTCTCAGATTTAGTTTGTCAAAACCAGGTTAATAGGGTGAATTGAAAATCTACCAGGAGCTGATTTAGTTTCTCAGATTTATTAAAAATCTAAATCAGCCGTTTGTTACAGTAAACAACATACTCTAGATAGCCAAGTCGTTTGTTAAAATTTCTTCAAAAAATATTCCTCACACACATCTATCGATTTTGTAACGAACGGGAATTTTGTAATTAATTTTAAAATATTTATCGAATTAAATAAATATTTGAATCGATTTATTTATGGAGATAAATAAATATTGAGTAAATTGTTGTGCAACAATTTAGTTAAAGTGTGTTATAATAATTAAATTAATGTATAATAACACTATGGTTTGAAGTTTTGATTTAATGAGATAATTAAATTAAATAAATGGTTTAAAAATTATAATGTTGTGTAGTGGTGATGTTCTTATTTAATTTAATAATTAAATTAGAGATTTATCAGTTTGTTAAATAAAATTATAATTATATGGTAAATGATTAATTTAAAAGGTTAATATTTATTAAATAAATAAATATTAAGAATTTTGTTGGCTAAATAAATATTATGTGGATAATTAAATATTATGATTTAAATTTAATAAGTGTTACATTTGTATACTATATAATAAGGAAGACATTAAAATAATTTAGGAAAAATTTGAGAGGATTGTCAAACATGGCCTTGTAGCCTTTGGCATAATATAATTGATAAAGCTTTTGGTTTTTTTTACCTGATGACTTAAGTTTGCGCGTAATGGTATATATCAATTTACATTATACGTATTGTCCTAAGACTAAAGCTAGAGACAAAGAGAGTTAGAGAGAAAGTCTGTAATCAAAGAAGAAGGGTGGAGCCATCAAACTTCTTCAAGCTTTTTGATCATCATCTTTGCTAGTTTAAACAATGGATTAAGGGTAATAATTTGTTCCTAATCCTAAGTCTTGGTTTTTCAATGTTTATTCTCCGTGATTTGGATTTTTGTTGGATTGTTGTTTAAAATGTTGATTATATGTATGTATAATCTTGTAAAATTTGATAGTTATCATCTATAAACAATTTTTAGTGATTAAATTCATGGAATTTTGTTTGAAGAAGAAAATTTAAGTTTATAGTGAAAATGGCTTATTTCGGACAAAAATTGATGTTCAATTCTTATTGTAATCTGTAAATTGATCTCAGAATATGTTAGTAAGTTGAATTAGGAAAAGAATGCAATTGAAATGATTTAATTTGGTTAAGAAACAAAGATTTGGTGATTAAATTCGCTAAACATGTTGGAAAATGAAGAAAACTAGTAAAAACATGATTTTAATCCTTAAAAGTTGATTGTGTATGATGTTATGTTGTTAGAATCATGATATACATGTGTTGATCGATTTCGCAATCAATGAATACGTGCAAGTATACACGGTCAACAAGTAATAAAGTGAAAGTAGAGTATCGTTCCCACAAGGAATTATTTAATAAAAATCACCAAGTACTAATTCTTAACCAAACTAATTTTATTTAATCAATCTCAAATCGTTATTTTTCTAATTAAGAAAACTAAATTAAACAATTAAAAGAGATTAGTCTAAAAGAAAGCAAATAAACAAAACTAAGATTTGATTGAATTCAGGTAAATAAGGATTAAGACTCCAATATCCCCAATTATGAACTATAAATCAATTATCCAATTATCCCAATTATTATGTCTACTGAATTGTTAACAGGAACTCTCAAAAGCCAAAAGCCCTTTTCCAAGTGATCAATTGCCTTCTATTTAATCCAGATTAATTTTGCTATATTCCTATGCAAAATAATTGAATTAAACTAATTATAATCCAATTCCTTATGTGTGTTACATGCGGCGAAAAGATATTTCCATTCTATTCACAAACCTAATTATTCACTGTGTGCAAATAACTAAGTCACATGATATCATGCCCGATTCTAACCCTAGAATTCCTCTTCCAATTCCTTCTAGAGTAACATAGTAATTCTTGATCAAATAATTAAGCAATAAGCACAAGACAAGATAAACAACTCACTTTAACATAAATAATTAGAATATAATGAATAACTAATTCATAGCCATAAAAAGTTCAATTGAAATCTCAAAAATAGTTAGTTCATAATTAATGAATTAAAACCAAGAATCCACAACCCGAATAGACATCAAAAGATAAAAGTAAGATGAGAGAAGAGAATAGAATCATTGTCAACAAATCGATGCTCCCTCTCGCTTCTTGCTTTCTCGATCTTCAATGGTCTCCAAGTTGCTTCAATCTCCAAAACTAATAAGAACTAGGGTTATTTTCTAATCTAAAGGAGTGTTTAATCTAGGCTAAGCTATGTAATCTCCCTTTATTTTATGCCTTACATCATGTATTTATAGGTTACAAGTCCAATTTTTAGTTTAGAACAAACCCAATCCAATTGGAGTCAAAAGGTGTTAAAATTAGCCCAAAACGCTGGCCCTGTGCCATCACCAAGCCCTTCCCCAGTACTTCTCAGTTGGCTAAGTACTACAGTGAGTGCCTTATATAGCGCCCGCATTTGGAAAATGCACTAAGAATACGCTAAGAAGGCGCTGGCCCAAAATCGACATTTTCTCGCTCTCGACGTCCTTTGGGAAAATGGCCATAACTTCTTTGTCCGAACTCCGATTTAGATGATTCAAGATGTTACGGAAAGAGGGAAGTAGATCTACAACTTTTATTCTTGAAGTTTGTCGAAATAATATCAGGAGCTATATTCAAATTGGCTCAAGTGGCTCTTTGTGTAAATGGTGTTTAAAAGCGCTAATCTAGCCACCCCAAACATCGATCCATGTAACTTTTGTCCCAATTCCTATAAAATAACATAAAACATACATGAATTGACACAAACACATAAAAACATCCTAAAAGACTTAAGAACAACAATAAATTAAGCTAGAATGTATCCAATTCATGGGTATAAAACTCACTCATCAAATACCCCAAACTTAAATCTTTGCTTGTCCAGAAGCAAAAAACACAAAAATGTTATGCAATGCAATGTAATGTAATGAAACTAATCTATATGCCACTGAATCCAACAAAGAATGAGTAAAACAAGTCTATTCAACCGCCTTAGAGAAATCAAGTAAACATGATAATACATCATATTAAAACAAATCAATAATTTCCCAATCAATCATCAAATCTTAGACTATTATCACCGAGATATAGTGCGTGTGTGCTCCACAACAATGTTAAGCGATATAAAATCAAATTTAAGACATAATAGATATCTTTGAAGGCATCATACAAAGTGCAAATTCACAAAATTGAGAACAAGCTATATCCAACTAAAGTCAAACATCCACCAAGTTTAAGAGTCCAATCTGGGATACTTATGCTTTACTTTTCATTACGGGGCTTTTTGCTCTTTTCCGCTTTTATTGTTTTTTTTTTAACCATAAGCGTGCAATGTCTCATTCCATTAGGCTAATGATGTCACCCCTTAGCGAGCTTTCACCAATGACACCTGCACCATATAAGACCTTAGGGCTTAGGTTTTAAGATACCCCTCTAAGCGCATTTTACTCAAGTAACAAAGGCCCCAAACAAAACTAGCCACAGTAATTTTTTTTTTTCTTTTTTTTTTTTATAGATGGTTGGTGAGTGCGTTTTCGCTCCATCTCACGCTTGTGTTTATGGGGAGTGTTTCTCCTCAACCCACCACAAGAGACTCAACATTTTTTTTTTTAAAGCTTATATACCCCAAAATTTCCCCCCAAAAAGTTTTTATCAAAATTTAGCCATCTCCGCCTATTCATGTCTTTCATTCCTTCACACTAGTAATATACTTAAAAATCCATTATGTATCAATTTAAACTTAATCAGTTAACATAGCTGTTATTAACGTGCTAACCTTGATTATACCTGTTTTAAACAGGAAAAGATTCAATTCATAACAAGAAATCACATAGAAGCCTGAATATTCAATATTATACTTATCTACTTAACTCCAGTCTCATCATTGGCCAAAATAGACTTTTACTATCTAACAGTTGGAATCATGCAAATATAAACTAACTGCAACAAACATAGTAAACTAACTACTATTTTTGCGATTTTTAAATTTTTTTTTTTAAACCAAAAAAAAAAACGAATGCAACAACTAAATGTAAATAACTTAGAAAACATAACGAACTACAATGTAAATAACTAACTATATGCAATACGACACTAAAATGCCCCCAAACTTAAACTAGACATTGTCCTCAATGATTTGAAATAGAAAAATTAAAGCAAGAGGACTTCCACGAAAATATAGCAATCTTCCTCCTTGCGCTAAGTTTGGAGAATAAAGCTAAGCACATGGAACAAATTGGGCACCACACTTGAATTTGACTTGAATAACTCAGTAAAACCATGATAGAAGCAATTTTATTAAATCCTAAATAAATGCAAATTCAAAACTACTAATATAAAACTTAATAAAAACTAAAATAAAAATTAAACTTGGGTTGCCTCCCAATAAGCGCTTGTTTTATAGTCTCATTTGACTTCTTCAATTCTCATCCAATTCCCCTTTAAAGTTGAGGAACCCTCTATCCATCCTGAAATAATATAGCTTTTGGTAGGTTCCCATTTGTAATAGCCATTGTATTAAAGTCACCTAGAATGCTTTCTTAAGATAAGATCACATTCAAGAACGTCCAAAGATCTAGGTGGTTTCTCCATTGTGTCTCATGCGAATATATTACGGCATAGAGGCTTGTCGGACACAACAATTTCTTCTTCTATCTTCTCTAGCTCATCGCACCATGGTTTCGAAGGTGTACTTGCTTTTACATCACAGAGAGTATTGTCGACGACATGACTACCAATCGGACAAGGTTTTGAAAATCTAACCGGACTCTTGAATTGTGGAGGAGAAGGCACTTGAGGCATAAATAACATTGGCTCATCATCATTGGTTCTCATAATTAGTTCTTCACCGACCTTGTTGTCATTATCCCCACTTGTCTCCTCTTTTTCATCTCGTGGCTCATCCAGTTGTAGATTTGGCTCGGGCTCACCATCGGGCTCGGAATCCATGTCATAGGGCCAGGTGTATTGAGGATGGTTGTTCAACGCATATGCTATTTGTTCCACTTGATTTTCCAAATTCTTGATCAACGCCCTTGGCTTTGCAAATTCATTCTACTTGATTCATTTTCTTGTCTTGTTCCTCATTCCTTTTTTCGTAAGCTTTAATAAATTTTTCCAAGGCTTCCTCCCAATTTGAATGTTCTTCCTGTTGTAGTGGAGGTGGACACAAGAAATCTGTGGGTATCTTTGGACTTGGAGCGTAAAATTGATCTTGATTGTTACTCCATGAAAATCCGGGTGATACCCCCAATCCTCGATGATAGTTGTTGGGATAGACATAATTATTTGGGTAATCACCACTATATTTGTCTTCATTTAAAATCGATGGTGAATTGATGACTCATATGATTTCCAAAGACAATAATCACAAGTAACCACCATACTTTGACGACTTTGAGCTCAAAAGCTTCAAACATCCTCGAAAGTGTCTCAATCTGTCTTTGACAATGCGAAAGTTTCTCGAGTCTTTCAATCTCCACTCCCCTTGGTTGAGTCATGTTCGTGTATGGCCATTGATACACAAAGTCATCCATGGTACCACGAAAAGAGAGAAATATAGAAAGAGAATTAAAATAAAAATAAAATGTTTAAATTAAGACTAATTTGATTGAAATTAATATTGGTAAATAATTATTAAATTAATTCCCAAGAATGGCGCCAAAAACTTGTTGATCGATTTCAATAATCAATGAATACGTGCAAGTATACACGGTCAACAAGTAATAAAGTGAAAGTAGAGTATCGTTCCCACGAGGAATTATTTAATAAAAATCACCAAGTACTAATTCTTAACCAAACTAATTTTATTTAATCAATCTCAAATCGTTATTTTTCTAATTAAGAAAACTAAATTAAACAATTAAAAGAGATTAGTCTAAAAGAAAGCAAATAAACAAAACTAAGATTTGATTGAATTCAGGTAAATAAGGATTAAGACTCCAATATCCCCAATTATGAACTATAAATCAATTATCCAATTATCCCAATTATTATGTCTACTGAATTGTTAACAGGAACTCTCAAAAGCCAAAAGCCCTTTTCCAAGTGATCAATTGCCTTCTATTTAATCCATATTAATTTTGCTATATTCCTATGCAAAACAATTGAATTAAACTCGTTACAATCCCAATTCCTTATGTGTTACACGCATGTAAAAGATATTTCCATTCTATTCACAAACCTAATTATTCACTGTGCAAATAACTAAGTCACATGATATCATGCCCAGTTCTAACCCTAGAATTCCTCTTCCAATTCCTTCTAGAGTAACATAGTAATTATTGATCAAATAATTAAGCAATAAGCACAAGACAAGATAAACAACTCACTTTAACATAAATAATTAGAATATAATGAATAACTAATTCATAGCTATAAAAAGTTCAATTGAAATCTCAAAAATAGTTAGTTCATAATTAATGAATTAAAACCAAGAATCCACAACTGAATAGACATCAAAAGATAAAAGTAAGATGAGAGAAGAGAATAGAATCTGTTGTCAGCAAATCTGATGCTCCCCTCTTGCTCTTGCTCTTGATCTTCAATGGTCTCCAAGTTGCTTCAATCTCCAAAACTAATAAGAACTAGGGTTATTTTCTAATCTAAAGGAGTGTTTAATCTAGGCTAAGCTATGTAATCTCCCTTTATTTTATTCCTTACATCATGTATTTATAGGTTACAAGTCCAATTTTTAGTTTAGGAACAAACCCAATCCAATTTGGAGTCAAAAGGTGTTAAAATTAGCCCAAAACGCGGCGTCAGCCATCACCAAGCCCTTCTTCGGCCTTCAAATTTGGCACTGCAACATTGAGTTCGCCTTATAGCGCCTTACGGCTACCTGGAAAATGCACTAAGAATAGCGCCCGACGGCGGCCCAAAATCTGACATTTTCTGCTCCGACGTCCTTTGGGAAAATGGCCATACCTTCTTCGTCCGAACTCCGATTTCAATGATTCAAGATGTTACGGAAAGAGGAGAAGTAGATCTACAACTTTCATTCTTGAAGTTTGTCTAAATAATATCAGGAGCTATAGTCAAATTGGCTCCTAAGTGGCTGCTGTGTAAATGGCAAGCCGAAAACGCGAATCTAGCCACCCCAAACATCGATCCATATAACTTTTGTCCCAATTCCTATAAAATAATATAAAACATGCATTAATAGACACAAACACATAAAAACATCCTAAAAGACTTAAGAACAACAATAAATTAAGCCCGAATGTATCCAATTCATGGGTATAAAACTCACTCATCAGCATGCTTGGTGTTGTTGTTGACAAACTTATAGCTTCTAGGTATGTTAAATTTCTGCTTAATTAGGAAAATTGGGTTGCTTGGGAATGAACTGTGAAAGGTGGTATGTAGTCTCAGAGGTTTACACAGACTGCGGCGTAGGTAGCTGTAGCTTGCATTCAAAGGAAAAATGACACATCTGCGCTTGCTAATCGTTATGGGTTTTGAGCACCAACACAGCTGCGTCGATGCCAAGGCTTGGGGTAGCGCAGCTGCGCCCTCCCCTAAGCAGAAATAGTTTGTTTTTTTTTAGTTTTCAATGCATGACATGTTAGCCTAACCTAGTCTAAGGTGCATGATAATGTGTTAAACATGTAATGGAGTTTTCTAATAGATTGTAAACATGTATTTAATGATTTCAAATTGTAAAGTTAGTAAGTTGTGAAAAACTTTAATGTGCTATTTGTTTAAGTCTTGATATGTAGTTTAAAAGTTATGTTGCTATGATAGCCTTATGATTTCAGATTGGTGACGTGATGTTAATTTAAAAGTCAGAATTTGAATTGTGTTAACAAGTTGGATTTAAATGAGAAATAAAACATATAGGGTTAATGTTAGTGTAACTAATCGGTATTGTGATTCTAATGATATATAGGGTTTTGACGAACGTGTGTTATAGTTATATAGCTTACGCACGAGGCAAGTTCCTATACCTTATTTCTTTATGAAAAATAAGATCTTTATCCTATCTTGTTTATTATTGTTATGCAAGTATCTAAATCTTACTTTTCACTAAGCAAATTTCCTAATCTTAAACTTGACATTGTTTGATTAAGATGGCTCAAGTTCTTTATTCTTATTCAGAAAGCTTCTAATCATTGTTTCTTATTAACTCAAAGCTTGAGATGTTCATTATTTCGAACGAGACTTTGTAATTCCTTTGAAGATAGTCTATTGAATATACAATGTTTTATTCTACTATATATTGTTGTGATTTCATTCTTGTCTTAAATATTATTACTCAATGCCTAGTTGTTGTATCGAACTTCGAATGGCTAGTGAACCTTTATTGAATTGACTAGTCTATAGTTGATAAGCGTTCAAAAAATTCTAGAACCATTGTTAAAGGTAATCCAAACTAAATTCTCTTTAATGCGGAAATCCTAAGTCAAACTCAGATGAACAACCCTAATATAGGGGATTATGTATGCGTTAGCGTTTAGATGTTTGTGCACAATACATGGTACGAAGTATGACACCCCTAAAACAGGTATACATCACCCATCTTGAGTCACCAAATACATGGTACATAAATCAAATACAAACTTCTTTAATACAACTGTCGTGCAAAATACAACAAAACATAGCTGAGAGTTTAAACAAGAATATTGCCTTCTAGACAATATCCACTCTCAATAGAGTCCTCATTATAATTATTATCACACTATTTTACAAAATAGTGAGGACTACTAAAGCCACTTATCCTGGACCATCACTCCATTTCCTGACTCGTCCCAGCTATATTCTCATTTCCTAAAAAGAACATTAAAAGAAAGGGTGAGCTCAACTAGCCCAGTAAGAAATATTATGACTAAGATAATGCAGAATAAATTATCCTTAGCCTTCAACAGTATAACAACTGATAGAATACAATAGACAACAAGTTTTAGATCAACAACTGCAGCGAAAATAAGCAATCCATTAGAAGAGTCAAGTAGAGCATAAAATCTACTATCTTCTATGATTTAAAAAGTTTTTCATCAACTTTATCGCGTAGACTCAGCTTTAATAAATAAAATCGAATCATTCCTGCATCACGGCCAAGGATATTCATGTAATCATCAATGGTCATGATTATACAAAATAATCCCTGGTCATAATCATACCAACAACTGTCCATCAATGAACTACATGCCAATGAGGACTTTCACCACATTTTCGTCACATTACGGTCATGATTATACCGAATAATTTCTGGTCATAATCATACCAAGTCCATCTATGCACGTAAGCCAAATACGACTTTCATCATAATATAAACATTAGAATGATGACAATGACATAATAATTCAATAAAACAAGTTCAAGGATAAATTTTAAAGATTTATAATTTAATTTATCCAGAAATCAATAACGTCCAAATTGTCAACATGATACTGCTTTGTAGAGTAAAATTCAAGAATAATATTCATGTACCAAAAATAATTTGGACAGAAAAAAAATATATTTTTAGGATAAATAGTACCCCGTGAATAGTACTTCGGGAATAGTACCCCGTGAATAGTATCCCGAATACCCGAGTAAATGATACTAGAGTGAATAGTAACCGGGTGAATAGTAACCCATGAATAGTAACTCGTAAATAAAATACCAAATAAAATGATATTTCATGACGAGTACAAAAGAAATGACATCTCATACGAGTATAATAGAATATACGAAACTGCAAATGGATTTTCACCCGCCATGCGGTAATCCACGTAGACAGATCATTTCCACGATTTAATACCGAATGAATACGAAGGATCATTCACCATGCATGCGGTAATCCACACATACATGTTATTCCAACAGAATAATAAAGAATGGAATAACAGAAGAATTCACCATGCATGCGATAGACCTCGCTGCATGAGTTATTCTAACGAATAATAAAGAATGGAACCAAGTCATGTAATACGCACGCAGGATATGATATTCCAAATGTAATAATAAAGAATGGAACCAAGTCATGCGTAATCCAAATGCATGCATGTGATATTCCAATGAGAATAATAAAGAATGGAATAACAGAAGAATTTCACCATATATGTGGTATTTTGCATAGACAGGTTATTCCAATATAATAATAAAGAATGGAATAACATAAGAATTTCACCATGTATACGGTACTTCGTATAGACAGGCTATTCCAACATAATAATAAAGAATGGAATAACAGTAGCTCTCTTCATGAATACGAAAGAAATAATACCCCTTTCCTTAGAAAAAAACTGGATACTTGAATAGTGAGGTAGCAGACTTCTCTTCTTCTTTCTCTCTATAATTTTTCTCTATAATAATTGCTCTATAGCTTTAGTGAATTGGTGAGAAATGAAGGAAGAATGAGCTTCTATTTATAGGAAAATATAGTTTCGATAATTGCACGTTTTGGGGCTCAAAATATTACAGTATAATACCTTCCTCTTTTCCTTCATTTTTAATTTAGTCCTGCAAGTATTATCAAACTTACACCACCTCCCCTAATAGTAAATCATGTGAATTAATAGTTCATTCATGTGACTTAATAGTATAATCATGTAAAAAAACTAATTACAGTATAGTACCTTCATCTATACCTCCATTTTTAATTTAGTCATGCAAGTATTATCAATCTTGCACCACCTCCCCTAATAGTACATGAATGTGAATCAATAGTACACACATGTGAACACATAGTTATAAGCATGTGAATTAATATCAATTAATTGCTCATTTATCCGATTAATTACTCGATTGATCAATATAACCTCCAGACATCCATTATTATCGAAATAGATGTCGTTTTCTACTAACACTAATAATCCCATAATTGAACTATCAATTTCATCTTTAATCAACACGAACGTATTCATCATTAATATTATAATTCACAATATTTAACAACTAGGTCGTTCCCAGGAAAGACGGGGATTTCCGATAAGGATTTCTCCTTATTGGCGCGCAATTAGGTGACCAAACCTCTCATTGACAAAACTTCTAGACATTGTCAATATTGCAAATAATAATATGAATAACTTTGTCGTCTCAATTATTGATTTAATAATATAACATATTATACAAATAATACTGTGACAATAATTGAATCAATAATATGAGAGATATGATGCAGCAATTACTGTAGCAATAATTGAGTATAACTGAGTGACTTCTTACGTAAGCATCAATAATCAATATCGTGTGCTACTATGCAACCACGCGTATTACTGTACTTTTACTACCGGGTAGTTCAACAATTTTAATGGTAACACTTTCGCAGTTATTTTTATAAAAAGATAATTCTGTCATTTTCTAACTATGACAATACTTTCGTTGTGGGGTCCACTAATGATTGTGCCATCGTACGGATATTCCCCGATAAAAAGAATATTCCCCGATTAAACGAATATTTTATAACAACTTGTATACTTTGCAAAATTTATAAATATTACCATTAACTTTAACCTTTAATCAATTTAACCATTTATGAAATAAAATAATAATTATAAGAAAATTGAACTTTCATTTCATAAAATTTGGGGTCTTACACGAAGGACTGATCCCCCTAAGTACGAAAGTAAGGGTCTGTATAGTCTAACGATTGTTGAAGGTTGAGGTAGAAATACTTAGTAACCTGGGACATAGTTCATGGTCTTAAGACCCTCAGATATTAATCTTGAACTTGTTTCCTAATCTTGATTTGAAGAACAAGATCTTTATTATTCAGTATTCATTGTTTACTCTTATGATATTGCTATTGTCATCATTATATTTGTGAGCAATTGTTTGCTCACTCTTGCATATAACACTGCAACTAAAGTTGAGAAAGTTGACGAGCCGTCTACTAGCAAAGGCAAGGGCAAGATGTCCAAATGATGAAGACTTGTTTGAATTTATTTAATAAAATCTATGTTGCGAGACTTATTTAATTATATGATGTATTTCGCAGACTTATGTAATAATTTAAGGTTATATTACCTGGGATTTGTTTAAGTTGATGTAACCCCTAATAGGGAGGATTATTGTTAAGTTATTTAAGTTATGTCTTTATCCTTGATTATAGGTAGTTAGATGTAATTGTTTTGGATAGTGAACACTAAATCCTATGGAAATGAAGTACTCCGGATTTGGGGGTGCCACCTGTTTTCATTCTGAACTCATTTAGATTCTGTCTTCACCATCACCCAGGTCATCTTTGGCCGGTTTCCATAGAAGGATGAGATCAATTTAGACTTTTTAAAAAATCAAAATAAATTTATAAATATGTATGTATGTAATCAATAAGAATTGTATAAACAAATGAATAAATATGTATGTATATAAAATCAATAAGAATTGATTTGTAATTTTAGTATATTTTATTTCTATAATTTTTTAAATAATTATACTTGTTACTAACTATCTAAAAATTTATTTTCTAATAATCACAAAAATAAGTAAATTTTTATTTTTATTTTTTCCATTTTTTCCCTAACTTTTTTGATATTTTTAAAAAAAAAATTCTTTCATTTCCACTCAAGAGTGGCCATGTCAGATTTCTCTCTCTTGCCATGTCAGCTTTCTCTCTCTTATGTGGAATTCGACGTGGCAAACCGTTAAAATCAACATGATTTAACGATTTTTCTAACTATTTTTAGAAAATTAAAGTATAGTGAGTTGACTGTAAGAAAACATAGTTGACTGACTCACTTATAAGTTGACATAAAGTACAGTGACCAAAAAAATATTTAACCCCAAAGACACCTGAGGAGAGAGACCGTATGAGTAAGATCCCTTATGCTTCAACAATAGGATCTATCATGTTCGGTAAGATATGTACTAGACCAAATGTCGCTCATGCACTTAGTGTAACAAGCAGATATCAGTCGAATCCAGGAGAAGAACACTGGAAGGCAGTGAAAAATATCCTAAAGTACTTAAGAAAAACTAAGGATGTATTTCTTGTCTACGATAGGTCTGAATTAAAACTAGAAAGCTATACAGACTCTAGCTATCAAACAAACCAAGATGACAGTAAATTCGTTTCGTGGTATGTGTTTCTTAAACGGTGGCACAGTGAGTTGGAAGAGTTCCAAACAGTAAACAGTTGCTGATTTAGTAACATATGCATACTACATAGTTGCAAGTGAAGCTGCAAAGGAGGTTGTTTAGATGAAGAAGTTCATAATTTAACTTGATGTGGTTCCTAGCATTAGAGGAGCAATACCTTTATACTGTGACAACACCGGAGCTATTGCAAAGGCTAAGGAACCCAAGTCTCATAAAAAATTCAAACACGTGTTGCGGCAGTTTCATTTGATTAGAGAAATCATTGAAAGAGGAGAAGTCAACCTGGAGCGTGTGGACTTTCAAGAGAACATTGCAGATCCATTTACTAAAGCTTTAACACAACAGCAATTTGATTATCACTTAGAGAAGATGGGTATGAGATACCATGACAATTGGATTTAATGCAAGTGGAAGATTGAAAGTAGTATGTGACGCCCCCAAAATAGGTATACATCACCCATCTTGAGTCGCCAAATACATGGTACAAAATTCAAATACAACTTAATTATACAACAGTCGTGTAAAATACGACAAAACATAATCTAAGAGTTTTAATAAGAATATTGTCATCTAGACAATATCCACACTCAATGGAGCCCTCATTACATTTATTGTCACACTATTTTATAGAATAGTGAGGACTACTAAAACAACCATCTGGACCGTCAATCCGTTACCCGACTCATCCCAGCTATATTCTCATTTCCTAAAGAGAATAGTGAAAGAAAGGGTGAGCTAAACTAGCCCAGTAAGAAATATTATGACTACGATAATGCAGAATAATTTATCATTAGCCTTCAACATTGTTAAACTGATAAAATATAACAAACATCAAGTTTAGCTCATAATGAACAAGAAATCCATTAAGAGTCAGTAGAAAATAAAATCTACTATCTTCTATGATTTAAAAGGTTTTCCATCACTTTTATCGCTAAGACTCAGCTTAATAAATAAACCATATCATCCTTGCACTACGGCCAAGGATATTCATTAGTATCACGACCACAAATTTTCCATACACTACACAGCCAATGATATTCGTGTATTCATCAATGGTCATGAACATGCCAACAATCATCCATCAATGCACTACTGCCAATGAGGACTTTTACCACATCATTTGTAACATTACGGTCATGATTATACTTAGAATAATCCTCGGTCATAATCATACCAAGTCCATCTATGCACTCTGTGCCATGATGACTTTCAACATATTATAAACATGAGGATGATGACAATGATATAAGAATTCAATAAAACAAGTTCAAGGATAAATTTTTAAAGATTTATAATTTAATTTATCCAGAAATCAATAACATCCAAATTGTCAACATGATACTATTTTGTAGAGTAAAATTCAAGAATGCTCAGAAGAATATTTCCATGAAAAGATACTGGATGAAGCATAAATATCCAGGATATTCTACTAATTTCATGGAGTATAGAAGCTAAAAGTTTAACCAACTGAGTATAATAGAATATATGAAAGCGCAGAATCTACCAATCTAATCCAAATTTTATTAAACTAATCGATTCCAATTTATATTGAAAATGTCACAATCATCAAAAATCAACTCAATATCAACAAACCCTAAATGCGGATTTTCAAACAAATATTGGAGAATTAGGCTCGTAACTTCACTCTAAGCATCCTCGATTATTATCAACTTATTCGGTTTAACTCACTATCCCCGGTTTATTAATCAAGAACACATAAGTAGTATTAATCACCTCTCGATATATTAACACCATATTAACCCAACTCCACAATTAAGATAGAATTAAATCAAACACCTCAATTAATCAACTCACTATATCTCTACGTGAATTCTAATCAAATAAGGATTAAGTTCAAGTTTCTCCTCACGATTACATGTGATGTCAAACATATCTCTACCTCAACAATAATCAAGAATGCATTATCCACAAAATTCATGACACATGCTATATTAACTAAGTCTAGATTTATATTTCATCTCTCGAATTCATACAAATCCACATAAAATTGTTGATCAAGCAATTCATAAATTCAAGCTCAATTAATATAGATAAAGCGCATAATAGCTTAATTAAGCTGAAAACCAAGGTTACACAATCATCGTTCCACTTAGAGATCCATTAAAAGCCTAACAAGTAATTTAGCCCATAATAAATGAATTAAACACTGAATAAATAAAAGGAAACATCATCCCAATTACAGAAGATAGAAATTAGAGAAGAATAATAATACACCACCCTTCTACCGACTTTCGATTACGAAATCTTGGTGAAACTATTCCTGTTCTTCGTTCCTCCAAACTCTTGCTCTCTCAAATCCTTCTTCCAGTAAGTCTCTTTATTGATTGAATGAATGATATGATATGAATGACTCCCCTCCAAGTATGTTTAGATCGATCTATATCTCTTCTCATGCCATGACTCTAATCCATCTCTAAGTTTACCCAAGAGAGACTCTTTTAATTCGCAAAGACTTCCCTCGATCAAGTTCGCGCACCGGTGCAGGTCGCGCTAACCTCAACCTCTCCTCTCGCGGTAAGACTCGCGCTAGAACACCAGCAACCTTGCCACGCTCCAGTAGCGCTCGCTCTTTCGTATGCCTCTTGACACTGTAGCGCTCGTGCTAGCCGTCGTGACCTTCTTGACCTTGCAGCATGGCGCTCCGCTGCTCAAGGCTAGCTGACTACTTGACCTGCTGGCGCTCTCGCGCTCGGCCACCAGAACTCGCAATGTTGCTCAAAATGTCCTCCAATACTCCCATTCGCTGGATGAGTCTAAATTACCTACAACAAACGTAAACCCAATAAGAAGTAACATGAAAATACCCAGAAACTAAGAATATAACAAGCCAAATGAACATAATTCATAGGTTAAAAACCCACTCATCAAATTCCCCCAAACTTGAACATTGCTTGTCCTCAAGCAAAAATGCAATTCAATGCAATGCAACTAACAACTAAATTACGAATCCAAAATTAAGACAATACATATGATTTGCTCATACGGCCTCAGAAAAATTAGTAAACAAACACCCTTCATATCAAATTCAATCTGCAATCACTATCAATCCGTACATCTCACCCTGTTATGACTAATACAGTGTGTGTGTTTGTGTGTGTGTGTGTGTGTGTGCGCAACACCCATGCTAACTGATAATGAATCAACTTAGTTACATAACCAGTTTCTTATCGGGAATCATACGGTAAAAACTCAAAAATTCAAAAGACAAGCAAGTTCTAGCATTAGCTCGATATCAAATTCGAGGTTAGAAGGGTATTCATTCACTTTCTTTCTTTTTTTTTTTTTTTTTTTTTTTATAGAGATGGTTGGTGAGTCGTTTTCGCTCCATCTCACGCTTGCGTTTATGGAGAGTATTTCTTCTCAACCCACCATAAGACTCAACTACTTTCCACCACTTCTTTGATTTTTTTTTTTTTATAGAGCTTATATACCCCCAACTTCCCCCAAGCTTAGGTTCATACTGATCTTATTCACTTTCTCATTTATACTAGCACTATCCTTTCGAAAATATTTATGTAACAATTTGAACTAATCCATTAACACAGATGTTATTAAGTGTTATCCGTATTATACTAGTTTCAATCAGAACAAGATTCACATCACAATAGAAATTGCATTAAGATTCTTATACTTAGTGATATACTTGTCTACATAATTTCAATTTCATCATTGGTGCCAAAATCAAAAATACGATCTAATAATTGGATTCATGCAACTATATGAAAAAAATATATATATATATATATATATATATATATATATACCTAAGTACTATCTATCATCGACATATATAATAAAACCTAATACCCAATCCCCAAACTTATATCGAGGAATGCCCTCATTACGTAAAATATGCACCGTAAGTAAATAAAATGAGGACTTCCACGAAAACACGTTCTTTGCTCGTCCTCAGAAGGAAGGTAAGTTAGCGAGGATAGGAGAATAGGCATAACCCGGTAGGTTGAAGCATTAGGATTACAGCGAGAAAATGCCTCAACAAGCGTATTAAAGGCATTTGCATTGTCTTGATGCATTAAATCTTGACGTTCGGCCGACCACATAAATTGATTCCTTGGAGCCGCGTTTGTTCGCATTAAGCTGGTGGTGATGGTTGGCGGATCATGATGTAACCTTCTTCTGCCGCGGGTGTGATCGCGCCCCATCCCATGCTTTGTACCTTTCAATAGTGGCATGGTCAATTATGGTCGTTGGTTTTTGTATTGGCTTCGATGGTTGCCCTTGCACTCGACTTTTACGGCATAAGTGCGTAATGAGGAACCCGTGAAGCAAAACCACCGTAGTACTCCCACGTAATGCGGTCAATTGATTCTTGAATACACTCCCCACATCAACATCGTAAAATGCAATTGAATTGTCCATATGATAGTGGTGGTGAACAATCCCATACAAAAGCTTAGCCGTGCCTTTGTCACATCGGTTTGGTGGCGGCGTGGGCATTAGGCGAGCACATATAAATGCATGCCATGCTTTACCATATCGACTAAGTCTTGATTGAGGAAAACTTATCTTTTCATTTGTTCGGCTTGAGGTTACCCATTGAGTCCTGGTTTGCATAATTTGGCAATCAACTCGTCGACTCCTAAACCCATCTTCATATCGGTCATCTTGTGGTGTCTCGACCCAAAATAAGCATTGATGATCGCATCGGCGTGAAAGCATGCCGGTTTTTCTCGAACCATGGCAACATGATTGACATGTTCCATTGCATTAGCATAAAACTCCTTAACTATGTTGATTGCCCATTTGGGAGTGGTTGTTCTACTAATTTGAAACCAATTCGTTCTACAATTTGTAGAGCCATGTCTCCATCAAATTCGCATTTGGCTTGATCCTCTTTCTAGCACCAAATTCTTCTTGTCGATTGAGGTCTTGAATCTTTTGAATCTTTTCTAACAAATTTTGTATGGTCATATGTGGTAGAGAGTCGTGGAGGATGATGTCAGTTAGATTGACGTTTGTGGGAAGACATGTTGTTTCGGTGTGATTGGACAAAAGAAGGTGGTTCTGGACTTTTATCAAACTGGTGGTGGGCGGGTTGATTGTTTCCCCCAAACTTGGATGATTGATGTTGCTTTGCTAGCCAAATTGTTAAAAACACAGCACCCACTCCTTTGGTATTCAATTCCCTGAATATACCACTCAAATTGATGTCTAAACAGAAAATTTTGTGAGGGATGAAAAGAATTAGCTTACCTTGAAGAAGTTGAAGAAGAATCCCAATTTGTATGAAATTGTTCAATGGGTGGATTAGATTTAGGATTAGAATTTTGTGTTTAAGCTTGGTAGTACCATAACTTCTAGGATGGTGGGACTTCATATAGATAGTAGGAAACTAACGTGGGTGGAGTTGGGAAGTGCAAAGGGTAGTGGGGTTGGAAATTGAAAAGGAGAAGGAGAATAAAGATGGTGTAAATGGGATGGGGAATAGGAAGTGCAATAGAATTTGGAGATGTGGAGAGTTTGCATGTAATGAGGAGAGGTGTCTTGATTGAGTTTATAACACGTTGTCTCAACTTTTGAAATCTTCGCGAGTCCGAGTAAGCTTGAGTCGGTGGCTGGTTATGAACGAGGCATAAGCGCTCGCGCTTGATATCTGAGAGTTGTTGGAATGGTGGCGCGGTCGCATACTGAAGTATGCTTGATGTAGTATTGTCGCGCTCTCGATATCGAGATGGTGAGGGTTGGTTGGTGCGTGCGTTCAGCTTTGGAGGATCGGCGTCGTGGCGTGATCGTATTTGAAATTTGGCGAGATGATCTTTGGAGTCTTTAGCGATGAATGCGCTTGGTCTATCCTTTTGGTAGCGTGGTCGGTATTTGGTGCAGCGATGGTTGTTTGTCCTTGAACTTCTGCAAAACATGTAATTCTCTGATTAAAATGTGTACTTGACTCGATTCGAAACCAAAATATACTACTAATTAAGATGAAAAACTTAGAGCTTGGGTTGCCTCCCAAGTAGCGCCAGTTTTAGCGTCGCTAGCAAGCGGTGCCTCTTGTATCATTGCGTGTCGATTGAGAGTAATGTTGATGACATCCGGTTTGCATCTCGCTTGATAATGCTTTATCCGTTGTCCATTGACCTTGAACGTTTCCAGTGTATTTCGGCTGTAGAGTTCGATTGCACCATACGAGAACACTGTTTTGATGGTGAATGGTCCCGACCACCTTGACTTAAGCTTTTCAGGGAACAATTGCAATCGTGAATTAAACAACAGTACCGATTGCCTCGGCTCAAAAGTTCGTTGCACAATTTTCTTGTCGTGCCATTTCTTAACATTCTCCTTGTATAGTTTAGCATTTTCGTATGCCTGAAGTCTGAATTCATCGATCTCGTTTAGTTGTATGACCTCTTTTCCCCCCATTTGCTTGATGAAGTTTAGTTTACGAATGGCCCGATGGGCCTTGTGTTGTAGCTCATTTGGTAAGTGACCGCCTTTTCGTCTGAACAGTTGATATGGTGACATCCTATTGGCGTCTTATAAGCGATCCGGTATGCCCATAATGCATCATCTAGCCGGGCGACCAATCCTTTCGATTCGGGTTCACCACTTTTTTAGAATTTTCTTTACCTCTCATTGAGACTTGACTTGCTTGCTTTGGTTTGGGGATGATAGGTTGTCGCCACCTTGTGGTTGACCCCATACTTCGCCAAGAGAATTTGTAAATGATTTGTTCTTGAAGTGGCTACCTTTCGTCACTTATGATAGCTCTTGGCGTGCAAACCTCGTAAAAATATTTTTTACGTAAGAATTTTACCACCACTTTGGCATCGTTAGTCGGTAGCGCTCTTTGCTTGACCCATTTTGACACGTAATCCACTGCCAGCAAAATATACTGATTTGACAATGAGGAAGGAAATGGCCCCATGAAATCGATGCCCCATAAATCAAAAATCTCAACTTCTAAGATAGTTTGGAGTGGCATCTCATTCCTTTTCGATATGTTGCCCACTCGTTGACATCTATCACAAGTTTAACAAATTGATGGGTGTCTTTAAATAGCGTGGGCCAATAAAACCCTGCTTGGAGGACTTTTGTTGTTGTTCTCTCACTACCATAGTGTCCCCCGTATGTCGACGAATGGCACTCATGCAGTATACTATGTACCTCGTTGTAGGGCACACACCTTCTGATCATCTTATCGGCGCATTGTTTGAATAGGTAAGGCTCATCCCACATATACCACTTGACGTCATGAAGAAACTTCTTCTTTTGTTGTCTTGTAAGATCAGGGGGGAGCATGTTGCTCACTAAGTAGTTCGTGAAGTCCGCGTACCATAGAAATTCTGCATTTACCCCAAACAATTGCTCGTCCAAGAATGACTCGTTTATGATGCCCTTGTCCTCTTCTTGTATGCCGGATTGTCGGCCTAGACAAATGATCGACTGACTTGATTCTCCGTCCCCTTCTATCCTTTATTTCTAGATCAAACTCTTGAAGAAGGAGAATCCACCGAATAAGGCGTGGTTTAGCATCTTTCTTCGTAATTAGATACCGAATAGCCGAATGGTCCGTGTAAACTATCACTTTAGTGCCGACCAAGTATGCCCTGAATTTATCAAACGCATATACCACTGCAAGCAGTTCCTTTTTTGTAGTTGTATAATTCATTTGAGTCTCCGTAAGTGTCTTGCTTGCATAATAAATGGCGTGAAATACCTTATCTCGACGTTGTCCCAAAATAGCCCCGACTGCATAGTCGCTTGCATCACACATCAGCTCGAAAGGTATATTCCAATCTGGTGCGACGATAATTGGGGCTGTAGTTAACTTCTTTTTCAATAGCTCAAAAGCCAACTTACATTCTTCATCAAAACTAAACACGAGTCCTTCTAAAAAAGCGCACAATGGTTTTGCAATTTTAGAAGTCCTTTATGAATCTTCTGTAGAACCCGCATGTCCCAAAAACTTCTGATTCCTTTCACGGAGCTCGGTGGAGGCAATTTCTCGATCGTGTCCAACTTAGCTTTGTCCACTTCCAGTCCTTGAGCCGAAACCTTGTGGCCCAAAATTATACCCTCCTCAACCATGAAGTGGCATTTTTCCCAGTTAAGTACAAGGTTTGTCTCCTCGCATCGTTGTAACACCATTACCAAATTCCCAAGACATGTATCAAAATTGTCTCCATGGACAGAGAAGTCGTCCATGAAGACTTCCACATTTTTCTCCACCATATCGGAGAAAATGGCCATCATACACCGTTGGAAGGTAGCCGGTGCATTACATAACCAGAATGACATTCTCCTGAATGCGAACGTTCCGTAGGGACACGTAAATGTGGTCTTCTCTTGATCCTCAGGGGCAATGGCAATCTGGTTGTGGCAAGTACCCATCAAAAGGCGGTAAAAATCGTGACCCTTGATCATCCAACATTTGGTCGATAAAAGGTAGCGAAAAATGATCTTTTCGGGTTGCCTTGTTTAACTTCCTATAATCGATGCACACCCTCCAACCTGTTACTGTTCTTGTCGGTATTAACTCATTATCTTCGTTTTGTACCACAGTCATTTCCCCCTTTTTGGCACCTGATGGCCGGACTAACCCACTTACCTATCGGATATCGGGTAAATGATTCCAGCATCCAATAATTTAGAATTTCCTTCTTTACTACTTCCTTCATAATTGGGTTAAGTCGTCGGTTGTTGCTCCACCGTTGGTTTTCGTCATCTTCCATCCAGAATCTTATGCATGCAAAATGCGGGGTGATTCCTTGATATCGCTTATCGTCCACCCTATCATTTGCCTTATGTTCTCTAAGTACCCTTAGCAATTTCTCTTCTGCAAATTGTTAAGTGCGGTGAAATAATTATGGTAAAGAATTTGAATTGCCTAAATATGCATACGAGATGTTTAGGGAGTGGCTTGAGTTCAAGAGTTGGTGGCTCCTCGATGATGGTCTCAATTTTTTCGTGGCTATCTCTCCGTGTGTAATAATTCACAAGGTGTTTTGAATCGGCTTTACTCGTGGCAATGAGTCTAACATCGTAAATAGTCCATAAATTTTTGGGTCATCGAGCTCCTCATCCCCAATAATGTTGTCTCGAGAAGATCGTTGCTCAAGCTCTTTCCCATGTCTTCGTTGACTATTTGATCAATGATTTCCATCAAGAAAGCACTCTTCTTCATCGCGGGAAATTTCATGGCTTTGAATACGTTAAACTTGACTTCTTGATCTTGGACCCTCATCGTTAATTCACCTTTTTATGCGTCGATGAGTGTCTACTCATCATCGTAAAAAAGGTCTCCCTAGGATAATCGGGATGTTTTGTCCTCCTCAAAATCTAGAATAATGAAATCGGTGGGGAATATAAACTTATCAACTTTTACCAATATGTCTTCCACAATGCCTCTCGGATATGTGGTGACCTATCGCTTATTGTAATGAGATGTTCGTGGGCTTTGGGTAAGCAATCCCAATTTTGTATAAAGCGATAATGGCATAAGGTTCACACTTGCTCTAAATCACATAAACATTTATTAAAAAGTCGTATTCCGATCGTGCATGGAATGGTGAAACTCCCCGGATCTTTCAACTTGGGTGGAAACTTTCGCTGTAGAACCACATTGCACTCCTCTGTTAATGCCATTGTCTCGAAATCTTCTAGCTTCTTCTTTCTAGACAGAATCCCCTTCATAAATTTTGCATAACTCGGCATTTGCTCTAGGGCTTCCACAAACGGAATGTTAATTTGCAATTTCTTAAATACTTCCAAGAACTTTGCAAATTGCTTGTCTAATTTTTACTTTTGAACTCTTTGCTGAAATGGTGGTGGCGGATACATTACTGGCGTGTCATCTAACTTTGTTTTCTTAGTTCGCGTATTCACATCCTGTTTTTCTGCATCCACTATGTTATCATTACTCTTATCATCGAAAACAGCTGAATTGTCTGCATCTTTCCCAACCATTTGTTTTCCACTCCTCAAGGTAACTGCCTGACATTGTTCATGATTTCCCTTTGGATTTCTTTCGGTGTCACTCGGTAGGGTCCCTTGTGGTCTGTTATTCAATGCTAAGGCAATTTGTCCCATCTGGTTTTCTAAATTCTTGATGGCCATTTCTTGTGATTTCATTGCCATTGCTTGGTTCTTCATAGCTACCTCGTTACTTGTTATATACTTTGATAACAATTCCTCTAAATCGATTTTCTTTCTTGACGTTGAAATTTGGTTGTTGTTGATTACGAAAACCACAGAAGAATACGATGGTCGTGGAGCTTCTTGATTCGATTATTATTCCACGGTGATTGATTATTCCTATTCCCCGATTATATGCATTACGATATGTGTTACGAGGAATTACATTGTAGCTACTCATGAATTGTCCGACTACGGGTTGATTGCGCATTGATCCGTCGAATGTTCCCTGCGCACAACTCACAAATAATTGCAACTTATCTGCGTTTGTCCCCGGACCACCGTCGAACTTCTTAGCGAGTCTTTGAAATCTGTCTTTGTTATTTAGTCACTCCATCTACTTCTAACACTCCGGTGAGTAGTAGGTTGTGTCATTCTTTCCAGTGGGCCCTTGATAATTATTTAGCCGCCATAGTCTCTATCAATTTGGTATGCCTCCTCATAAGTCTTAGCCATAAATGCTCCCCAGATGCCGCATCAATACTAGTCACGAGATTCCCATGTAGTCCGTTGTAAAATGTATTCAATTGCAACCATTTGGGCAATCCGTGATGTGGGCATTTTCTAAGCAATTCCTTGTATCTCTCCCACGCCTCGTACAGTGACTCCCCATGTTGCTGATCGAACATGGTAATGTCATTCCTCATCTTTGCGGTTTTTGCGGGGGAAGAATTTTGCTAAGAATTTACGAGGCGAGTCCTCCCACGTCGTTATCGAACACCTTTGGTAGAGAGTGTAACCAACTCTTCGCCTTGTCCATGAGTGAATGGGAACAATGAAGCCTAAGCTACCTCATCGACACCCCATTATACTTGAAAGTGTTGCATATTTCGAAAAGCGATTAAATGCTCGTTCGGATCGTCATTAGCCATTCCCCAAAAGCGCTTTGAATTACGCATCATTTGAATTGTCCCGAGCTTGATTTGAGCGTGTTTGCGGCTATTGCGAGCTGGTGATACTATTTGATTTCGGTCACCTTGGGTGTCATAAAATCTCTCAACGCGTTTACGGTCTTGGCGACCATTTCTTCTTCCTTCTCAGAGTTTTTGAATTCGTCCCTTGTTTCCTTTATCCACTTACTTAACCTCTGAAACCTTCTATCGATGTCGTCCTCAAAAGGAAGCAAGTCTGGATTTTTTGATCGAGTTTGCATAAACCAATATCAAAAACCTGAAATTCGAAGAACAAAACAAAACAAAAAGTGTTTAAGTAAAACTGGACTAATTAAACTGATATTGCAAAAATAATAAAATCTGTATTGAAATCCCCGACAACGGCGCCAAAAACTTGTTGGGCAAAATCTAATTACGCTCAGCACGCAAGTATACGTGGTCAACAAGTAATATAATAGTAAGTAAAGTATCGTTCCCTCAGAGATTTCGCACAAATTTCCCTTACAACTACCAATCTCCTACTAATCCAAATTTTATTAAACTAATCACTTTCCAGTTTATATTGAAAATGTCACAATCATCCAAAAATCAACTCAATATCAACAAACCCTAAATCTGGATTTTCAAACAAATATTGGAGAATTAGGCTCAGTAACTTCACTCTAAGCATCCCTCGATTATTATCACCTTATTCGGTTTAACTCACTATCCCGGTTTATTAATCAAGAACACATAAGTAGTATTAATCACCTCTCGATATATTAACATAGTATTAACCCAAACTCCACAATTAAGATAGAATTAAATCAAACACCTCAATTAATCAACTCACTTTATATCTCTACGTGAATTCTAATTAAATAAGGTTTAAGTTCAAGTTCTCCTCACGATTACATGTGATGTCAAGCATATCTCTACCTCAACAATAATCAAGAATCGATATTCACAAAATTCATGACATGCTATATTAACTAAGTCTAGATTTATATTTCATCTCTCGAATTCATACAAATCCACATAAAATTGTTGATCAAGCAATTCATAAATTCAAGCTCAATTAATATAGATAAAGCGCATAATAAGCTTAATTAAAGCTGAAAACCAAGGTTACCTGATCATCGTTCCACTTAGAGATCCATTAAAAGCCTAACAAGTAATTTAGCCCATAATAAATGAATTAAATATTGAATAAATAAAAAGGAAACATCATCCCAATTACGAGAAGATAGAAATTAGAGAAGAATAATAACACCACCCACCACCCGATTACGAAATCTTTGATTACGAAATCTTCAAATCCTTGAAATTATTTGATTGAATCTTCTTCGTTCCTCAAGCCCTTGCTCTTTTTCATGCCATAATCCTTCTCCATCTCAAGTAAGTCTCCTTTAAGTCATGAAGACTTTGATTGAATGAATGAATGATATGATATGAATCAACCTCCCTCCAGCTAGTATATTTAGATAATAATCCCAACACAATTGGAACTATATTTCATCTTCTCATGCGAACTTGACTCTAATATTATCTCTAAATTTACGCTTGAGAGAGATTTCTCCTTATCAAGTCGCAATTAAGTGACCAAACCTTAATAATTAAATCAATAATATAAGAGATATGATCATGCAATTCTTTGTAGCAATAATTGAGTATAAGCGAGTGACTTCTCACGTAAGCATCAATAATCAATATTGTGTGCTACTATGCAACAACACGTATTACTGTACTTTTACCACCGGGTAGTTCATGTGACGAACGAGATTTTTATAATTTAATTTTAATATTTATTGAATTAAATAAATATTTTTTGATGATTTAATTATTGGATTAAATAATTATTTGATGCAATTGTGGTAGATTAATTTAATTATGTGTTATATTTATTAAATTAATGTAGAGAATATTTATTATTCAAGTATGTATTTATGTGAGCTTATTGTATTAAATGAAATATTTATTTAAGCATGATGTTATTTTAATTAATTTAATTATTAATTAGAGATTTAATAATTTGATATAATTAATTCATGAGAAAATTAATTATGTGACTATGTGAAATTATGAGAAATTATTATATTTATTTTATATTAAATTAAATAATATAATTGAGTTATTGTGTATGGGTGTGACATGATTTAAACTATATTATAAAGCTTTTATTAAATTAAATGACTTGAATCAATTAAAGCTAACCAAACATAGCCTTTGTGGGAGTTGATTGCAGTTACCCATGATGGGTAACTGACCACCATAACGCACGTCGGTTTCTCCTTTATTATCATACATCTTTTTCTTTTATTCATTATTTGTCTAAGTCTAGAAAGCTTAATAGAGAGAAATACAGAGAAAGAGTTGAGAATTAAGAAATTGTTAAGAGGATTGTGAGAGTCATCTGAAAAGGAATTCATCTTCCATTAATTCTACGCTTGGGTAATCTCTTCAACCCAATTCCTTTTCACGTTAGTTAGTTTTTATAAGAAAATGGCTTTCAAAGCTTTTATAAAATCTCTGTAATGGAGAAAGGGTTTGATTATGAGTTTATATATGGATTAAGATGTATCAAATCGTATTTAATTATATTTATTATGTAAACCATGTCATCAGTTTCATAAAAACATGTCGTATATGTTTTTCAAAAACTTACAGAGTTGGGTTTTGGCCATATGGCCTTATACATGATATTTCATGTGTTGATCATATATTTTCCCTAAATTTTACACTCGTATATTATTATACATGTTGATACGAAGAGACCAAACTTTAAACGAATGAATTCGGTGTTATAACGAATCCATAGTGACAATTTTCATGTTTTATTTTTAAAACCTTCAAGAACATCAAAGTCAGTGAAATTGCATGCTTAAATTCTGTAATTAATGTTTACATTGATTAAAGTCGTTATATAAACGTTGGGTTATGTTTATGCATGAATTACATCATATAGGTATGTCTAATTTCGAGTAGAAAATAAGAAAATTGGAAGAAATTGGCATGTTTTGCGATTTTTCATGAATCGCCATTTACATTAATCTCATAATACTGTGCATGCCATGATCTTGGCTACATCTATTTCCGTGATAAAGCGCCATGGCATGTATCATGACTCGAGTCATGGGCTATACGGTAGCTAGCATGGTTATAGCCATGATATATGTCCATGTCCAGCCATGCGAAGACCGAAGTGTAACGATGGCGCATGGCCTGACTCTCGAAAGTTCAGAATGAATTATTTTTAAAATGTTAAGTCTAGCAATGTGTTAGTAACTTAATGTAATGAACATGTAAACATGTTAGAAGTATAATGAGATGTAAAATAGATGTTTAACATGTAAATAACATAATTGCATATGGATCGAATTATTGAATACATAATTAGCTTGTTATTCATAAAATATAAATTATGTGACAAAGTGGTAAATTAACTAAGTATAGTCAATAATCAAAGTAGACAAAGAGAATGAGTTTTTGATGATTAGTTAAGTTATAATTAACTGGTATTGTGAATGTGAATGGTATGTAGGATTAAATTCAAAGAACGTGCTTAGTTAAAGTGTAATCTACGCACGAGGCAAGTTTCCTAACCCTACTTGTCATTTTGTTCAACTTTATTATTTACCTCGAGTAAATTATCATTACTATTATTCAAGTTCAAATGTTATATTAAAGATTGATTATCTTTCAAAGTATGATTCAGTTATACAATAATTGTCCTATTGTATACTTCTTGAGATTATTATTCAAATCGAATATCATTATTGTTGAACCTTATTAGACTAGCGAACTTTATTAATTCAACTAGTCCTTAGTTGATGGACGTTCTAAATTTCAAAACCCTTATTGAATTATCCAAACCAAACTTCCTTTGGTGCGGACTCGAATGTCAAACTGAGATGAACAACCCTGCAAAGGGATTTACTTATGTGTTAGCGTTAAGATATTGTGCACAGTATGGTACTAAGGGATGATCCCCCTAAGTACGAGTAGAAAGGTCCATAGTCTTATGACTGTTAAAGGTGTCAAGTATAACCCTTGATAACCTAGGACATAGTTCAAGGTCTTATGACCCTTAGAAATCTTTTGATTCTTGTTATTCATTCTTGATTCAGAAGTTGAGCTTTTATTTCAGAAGTTATTATTTCTCTCGCATGTTATTATTCATTGTTATATTGTTATACTTGTGGGCAATCGTGCTCACTCTTGCTTAATAATAACATTGCGATAAGAAACGAAAAGAACCAAGCGAACCTTCCACTAGTAAAGGCGAGGTAAAGTTAACAAGTGATGAAGACTTGTTATTTTATTAGATGATGTATTTATGTTTAAGACTTGAGTTAATGATGTTGTTTAAGACTTATTTGTTTATGTTTCCATATGAGACGTTTAAGGTTAGTTTAACTTGGGATTGTATTATTATTATTCGGATGTTGTAACCCTTAAGGGGAAGATTTTTATTCTATCTATTGTATGGCTTGCATTTATTATGGGTAGATAGATAGATGATATTTGTACAGTGAACACCAAATCTTGTGGAATTGAAGTACCCGGATTTGGGAGTGTCACAAGTTGGTATCAAAGCTGTAGGTTATGAACCTTAGGTGGGGGAACAACCTTAGGTAGTAGCCTTATAGAAGAAGATAGTAATGGAAAACTCTTATCGAGTTCTAAGAAATGAATTTTTGTAATTCATTAGAGATAATAAAAGACCTTATGTGTTTATGTGTTAAAGTATGCATTAAATGATACGACTTAGTAACTAAAACTTAAAATTTTGTTGTCAGGATGTCGAATGTTGGAGAAGCTAGTCAAATTTGGGGAGGAAGAACCCGAGTGTACCTATAGTACCTCTTGAGGAGGAACCCGTGTACCTATAATACCGAGCGGAGGAGGAGCCAGAGACATTCATGTCGTTAGGAAGCAAATTTGGTGTAGAGGGAATCATCTCCATTGATCCAGTTGTGGGTCGGGAGCATGAACACGAGGCGATCACGAGGAGGATCTGAAGAAGAGGAAGAAGAGGAGTTACCACGGTACAGATTGATCTTTGAGATGTATGACACGTTATCTGACCAAGTAACGTTAGAGTTACTGAGGCGAGGTCCGAGATTTTGTTGATCGGCGGTTATTGAGATATTACTCTAGAAGCGAGAAAGAGAGGAGATTTCGACTCTTCACTCATGTTGGGAAATGTAGAATGGGATTTGGTCCATAAGAAGGGTCAAACCAAAGATAAGATCGAGGAGATAGAGAAACTGAAGAAGGAACTGAAGGAAACCTCCAAAAGACTAAAAATAGTAGAGGAAGGCTGGGTAAGAGAATCACGTCGGTGATAAATGCGAGAAGATGATGGTCGTGCAAAGAAGGCGAAGATTGGGGAGATATATTCTACACTTAACAAGGCAATGAATGAGACCCAAGATCGAGTTTTGAGGTACCCAATCCAGTTCAAAGGACTACCATTATACATGATGGATCGCAGGACGATGTATCGCATCTTAGAAGAGGAGCGTAGCAAGGATAATCAGTACCTTGACCGACAGTGATATAATTTGTTTAATTATGTGAAGAACTTAATTAGTTTTAGATGTAAATTCTGACGTGTTTATGAATGAAGGAATATTTTAAATGTTTAAATCCTGTGAATTCTTTATTCCAGGATAGTTGATGTAAATAACAGTGATGCTATAGTTTGATATTAAAACTTTTGAGTTGAATGAATATATATCAAGTTGTTTAAGATGATGTGTTAAATGAGTATGTTAAATTGTTAAGTAATGCCTTAACTATTTAGAGAAATAAATAAATTTCTAATAAGCGTTTATTTAATGAGAAAAATGCCATGATGAGAGACAACAACGTCAATGGCTAGGGAAGAATCTACCAATAATAACAATAACGCTTAATGCTAATCCCGTTCGTGTTGGTGAACTTCTTGGTTGGAGCCATGAATAATCAACCTCAAGCTCCACCAAACACAACGTTTAAAGACTTGGCGGTGGGATTGCGAGTTCGGAGGTTCCATGAACCCAATCGAGGCTCAAACGTGGGTTATGGAAATGGAGAAGGTTTTAGACGTTGTTAGGGTTAAAGAAGACCAGAAGACCATTTTTGCAACGTTTATGTTGAAGTCTGAGGCTAGCTACTGGTGGAAAGAAAACAAAGTGCGAGGAGGTGAAGGTGTAATTACGTGGGAGAGATTTAAAGAGATGTTTTTGAAATGTATTTCCCAACTAGTTAGCGAGAATCGAGATGGAGGTTCAATTTATGGGCTGAAGCGAGGAAACATGGCGTGCGACTACGTGGCTAAATTCAACGAGTTGGCAAGTTTAGCTGCATGCAAGTACACAATCGACGAGAGAAAGGCGGAAGATTGAACAAGGACTAAAGCCTTGGGTATCTGAAGAAAGTTTCAATGTTTTGAGATAAACACATTTTAGAATCTTGGAAAAGGCCATTCTCATTTGAAGGAGGAAGCGTCACGGTGACCAAGTACAATCAAGATCAAAAGAAGAAGAAGAGTGAAGGTGAAGGAAATAACAAGGCCGGTGAAAGTGGCACGGAGGTGGAAATTTCAATCGGAAGAAAAGATGGAATGAAAACTCATCATCGGGGAATCGGACAAGGTAGTCGGAAGAAAAGAATCGAAGCATGCGACTTGCGGAAAACCCATACGGGAGTTTATATGAAAGGAAAAAAGTGTGCTACAATTATGGTCAGGGAAGGCCACATAGCACCAAAGCTGTCCAAATCGAAGAAGGGTGCTTGTTTTACTTGTGGTTGAAGGACCATCATGGCAAGAGAGATTGTCCCAAGAAGGGATCGGGAGGTCGGGATCATGAGAAACCAGGAAAATAACGGTAGAAATACCTTAACCATCACCGACCAACCGCATGATAAACCGATCGACCTTGGGACTTTCAACGTGGCGGTGCGAAGATGCGATTCAATCGCGTGATGTGGTGTCGGTATCATTCCGATCAATAAAATTAATGCTTATGTTTTATTTGATTCGAGGTGCTACTTGTTCCTTTATATCAGAAGACTTTGCTAATAGTTTAGATTTGCTTATGGATGAGTTGGAATATCCATGAATATAGAAATTACGAATAGAGAGATAATTCACATTGAAATGCGTGTTTAAGAACTATAGAGTGGATATTAAGGGTAATATCATGAGCGTAGATCTTATCCCTATTCGACTTGGGGAATTAGCGTTATTTTGGGAATGGGTGGTTATTCAATTACTGAGTCGTAATTGATTGCCAAAAAAGCGTATTAACCTTATGACTCGTCAAAGGTTGTATTTATGGTAGCAAATCGCCTAGACAAGCGAGTTGTCGGCGATGATCTGGTCGAAATTATTAAGACAAGGTGTGTAAGATACTTAGCTTACATAATCGACGATCGAAAAGAGAATCGAAGGTAGAAGAGATCTGATTGTGAGGGACTTTGTCGGCGTATTTCCGAGACGATTTACGGGACTTCCACCGGATAGAGAGGTAGATTTCGTGATTGATTTGGCGCTGGGAACCGCTCCAATATCGAAGGCACCATATAAGAATGGCACCATACCAAGAATGGCACCGATGAGAGATGAAAGAACTAATGGTACAACTACAAGAATTGTTGCACTGAAGTACATTCAACCGAGCGTATCGTAGTGGGGAGCGCCTTTGTGTTATTTGTGTGAAAAGAAGGGACGGATCGATGCGGCTCTACATTAACTACTGAAGGCTGAATAAGGTCACAATTAAAACAGATATCCATTCTAGAAGATCGATGACTGTTTGATCAATTGAAGGGAGCGAGATACTTTTCCAAGATAGACTTGAGAAGCGGTTATCATCAATTGAAGGTGAGGCCGGAAGATGTACCAAAGACTGCGTTTAAAACGCGATACGGTCACTACAAATTTTTGGTAATATCGTTTAGTCTAACGAATGCTCCTGCAGCATTTATGGGACTAATGAATGGTGTGTTCAAGCCATTTTTGGACAAGTTCGTAGTGGTATTTATAGATGACATTTTGGTTTATTCGAAAACCAAGGAAGAACACAAAGAGCATTTAAGATTAATGTTGGAAGTATTGCGAAGAGAGAAGTTGTATGCCAAGTTTTCAAAATGCGAATTCTGGATTGAACGAGTACAATTTCTTGGTCACGTGATCAATAAAAACGGAATCTCGGTAGATCCATCTAAAGTGGAAGCTATGATTAACTGGGATCAGCCGAGAACGCCATCAGAAGTAAGAAGTTTTCTTGGATTAGCAGGATATTATAGAAGATTCATACAAGACTTTTCCAAGATCGCAACTCTGTTAACGAATTTAACTCGAAAAACTATGAAATTTGTTTGGACGGATAAGTGTGAGGAAAGTTTTCAAGAATTAAAGAAGAGGTTGAGTACGGCCCCTGTGTTATCTCTTCCGGATAATAAAGGAATTTTGTTGTTTATAGTGATGCGTCGCATAAAGGACTTGGCTGTGTGCTGATGCAAAATGGCAAAGTCATTGCGTATGCATCATGACAATTGAAGGATTACAAGAAGGGATATCCGACCCATGACTTGGAGTTAGCTGCAGTTGTTTTTGCTTTGAAAATTTGGAGGCACTATCTCTACGGGGAGAAGTGTGAAATATATACGGACCACAAGAGTCTGAAATATATTTTCACGCAGAAGGATTTGAATATGCATCAAAGAAGATGGTTGGAATTTATTAAGGATTATGACTGTGAGATTTTATACCATCCGGGTAAAGCAAATGTGGTTGTCGACGCCTTAAGTAGAAAGGGTCGTGAGAAATTGATGATGTTATTTTGCTCGGGAGGAGCTAATTGCGAAATGGAGAAACTAGAGTTGGAAGTGAAGTATCCTATGGAGATTGATGAGAAGCTATTTAGGATGCAATGCGGTACAACTCTACTAGATAAAGTAAAGGAGGCTCGACTTGAGCGAAGAATGTAAAAAGGTGACAAAGAAGATATCGAAGGAGGCTGAGCGAGATTTAAGATGGATAAGGAAGGAATCTTTGAGATTTGAGAGTAGAATTTGGGTACCGCCAGTACAAGAGATTAAGGAAGATATTTTAAGCGAGGCTCATAGTTCACGATATTCGATTCACCCTGATAGTACCAAAATTACCAAGATCTTCTTGGAAACACAGAGTGGGACCTAGTTCATACTAAGGGTCAACATGAGGATCTGTTGGCAGTAAACGAGAAGATAAACACTGATATGGAGAAATTAAAAGATAACTTCAAAGAGGAATCAGGTAAGCGTGCAAAGAGCATAGGACACTTGGATGAAGGTGACTCAACGTGCAGACCGTGTTCAGGCTAAAGTCCAAGTGAAGAAGGCCAAAATGAACGAAATGGATCATGCCTTTAATTCTGCGATTGATAGGGCCAAGGATCGAGTCTTTTATTACCCGCCATAATTTGAAGACTCGTCGTGGTTCGTGATGGAGGAAGAGCGCAGAGAAGCCTCTCGACGTCTTAATATGCATAGATAGAAATTAAGAGTGATAATACTATGTGGTTATTTATGTGAATAAATAAAGTTTTAAATCCCTTATTTTGAGATGAATAAAGGGGTAGTATGAGTATGTAATCCTGAAACTTGTTTAGTTCAGGAAAATGGATGTTAATGGCAGATATGCTATCTTTTATATGTTTTAAAGCATTATGAATGAATAAAATATCAAAGTTATTTGAAATGTTATGTGTTATAGCTTTAATCTTAGAATATTTAAAGTTAAACTTTAAAATATTCAAGGAATTGAATAAATGAACTAATAAGCGTATATTTTAACAAAAACTTCCTCCTAGAAGAACACAACCAAGTCAACAACCACCTCCTGTGGGGTCTACTAACAATAACAATGAGGCCAACGCTAACCCGGTTCAGTAGTTGGTGACTTTGTTGACGAGAGCACTTGCGAATCAACCGCAAGCTCAAATTATGACCTTCAAGGAATTCAAAGTGATTAGACCGCCAAAGTTTTAAGGGTCTATGAATCAAGAAGCCCAAACCTGGATCATGGAAATGGAGAAAGTGTTTGATGTTGCTAGAGTTAACGAAGATTAGAAGATTGCGTTCACGACGTTCATGCTGAAGTTTGAAGCTAGCTACTGGTGGCAAGTAAATAATGTTCGTGGGGGGACAAGGAGTGATAACATGGGATAGATTTAAGGATATGTTTTTTAAAATTTACTTTCCAGCGAGTTCTCGGAATCAGTTGGAGGTGCAATTTCTTGAGCTGAAACAAGGAACCATGATGGTGCCAGAATATGCTGCGAAGTTTAACGAGTTGGCAAGGTTTTCCACCTATCAAGTCAATACGGATGAGCGTAAGGCGAGAAGGTTCGAACAAGGATTGAAACCCTGGATGTATAGCAAGGTTTCAATGTTCCAGTTAAATACATTTGCGACTGTACTAGAAAAGGAAATTATCTTAGAAGGTGGAAGCGATGCCTTGACCAAGTACAATCAAGAATATAAGAAGAGGAAGAATGAGAATGAAAATAAGGCTGGTGGAAGTAACGTTGGAAGTAACAATCAGAAGAGGAAGTGGAACGAGAATTCGACTAGGGGAAGACAACAAGGAAGTCAACAGAAGAAAAAGTTTGAAGCTTGTGCTACTTGTGGAAAGAACCATACTGGAGTATGATTGAAGGGAAAGCGGGTGTGTTTTAACTGTGGTCAAGAGGGACACATTGCACTAAACTATTTTAGCCCAAAGAAAGGAGCATGTTTTACCTGCGGTTCGAAGGATCACATGACTTGTGATTACCCTAAAAAGCCAGTGAGGAGTGCAAGTGGAGGAAAGAGAAACAACAACGGTGGTGGTGCATTGACTATCACTAAACCAGCACAGTCAAGCCGACCTACTACGAGAACTTTCAATATGACCAAATGCGAGGATGCTATTGATCTAAGGATGTGGTGTACGGTATCATTAGATTAATGGTATTAATGCTTATGTACTATTTGATTGGTCTTTACTTGTTCATTTATATCCGATGAATTTTCCCAGAACTTGGATTTGCCTCAGGAAGAATTAGATTATCCTTTGAGCATAGAGATTGCAAATAGGGAAGTGATTCCTGTTAGATTCATATATAAGAATTTTAGGGTGGTTATAAAGGGTCAAGAAATGATGGTAGACTTGATACTAATTAGACTGGGTGAGTTTGATGTTATCCTGGGAATGGATTGGTTATTCAATCACGGAGCAGTAATTGATTGCCAAAGAAAATATGTTAACCTTATGACTCTAACAAAGGTTATGTTTTATGGCAGCAAGTCACCTCGACAAGCAAGTTGTCTGACGGTGATGCAAGCCAAGAAGTTGTTAAAACAAGGTTGTGTAGGATACTTAGCCTATATAGTTGATACATAGAAGAAGAGTGCGAAGTTAGAAGAAATACCGATCATAAGAGATTTTGCGGACGTATTTCCAGACGATTTACCGGGTCTTCCACCAGATCGACAAATCGAGTTCGTGATTAATTTAATACTAGGAACTGGCCCGATATCTAAGGCACCATACAGAATGGCCCCGATAGAGATGAAAGAGTTGATGGTGCAATTGCAAGAGTTGCTCGACAAGAAGTATATCAAGCCGAGTGTATCGCCATGGGGAGCACCGATATTGTTTATTAAGAAGAAAGATGGATCGATGCGGCTCTACATTGATTACAGAGAATTGAATAAGGTCACGATTAAAAATAAGTATCCATTACCGAGAATCGTGACTGTTTGATCATTGAAGGGTGCGAGGTATTTTTCAAAGATAGACTTGAGGAGTGGTTATCATCAACTGAAGGTGAGGCCAGAAGACATACCGAAGACGACATTCAGAACTCGGTATGGTCATTACGAGTTTCTGGTTATGTCATTTGGTTTAACCAATGCACCTGCAGCGTTCATGAATTTGATGAACAGAGTGTTTAAACCATTCTTAGATAAATTTGTGGTGGTGTTTATTGATGATATCCTGGTGTATTCCAAGACCAAGGAGGAACATGTTGAACACTTAAGAGTGATACCCTTATGACAGTGAGAGAACCATCCAGACACTAGAGGATATGCTCAGAGCATGTATTATGGATTTTAAGGGAAATTGGGTCGATCATTTACCGTTGGTTGAATTTTCCTATAATAATAGTTATCACGAAGTATTGGCATGCCGCTTATGAAGCGTTATCTGGCGGCAGAAATCTGAGAACTCCGTTATCTTTGGGATGAGGTAGGTGAACGTCAACTATTGGGTCAAAAGTTGGTACAACAAACCGTCGAAATCATCAAGGTTATTCGAGCAAGATTGATAGCTGCACATGATAGACAGAAGAAATATGTCGATCAACACCAACAAAATCGAGAATTTAATGTTGGTAGTTATGTGTTCTTGAAAGTATCACCCTGGAAGGGAAATATTCATTTTGGCAAGAAGGGGAAATTAAGCCCTAGGTTTATAAGACCTTTTGAAGTGCTTCAACGCGTGGGTGAAGTGGCATACGAGGTAGCATTACCTCCAGAATTGGTGCATATCCATAATATTTTCCATGTCTCGGTGTTGAGACAATATAAACATGACTATAAACATGTTATAGAATATGAGCCCTTACAATTTGAGAAAGATTTGTCCTATGAAGAAGTCCCTGTTCAAATTATCGACAGGAAAGAGCAAGTACTAAGGAATAAAGTGATACCTTCTGTTAAGGTAATCTGGAGGAACCACAATACTGAAGAAGCTACATGGGAACTTGAAGATGTTATGATGAGAAATTATCCTCACTTGTTTGCTTAATCTTGTATGATGATTCTGGGGACAGAATCCTGAAGAGGAAGAATTTGACGAATGAATTTATCGAGTTGTGATTCTGGTGACAGAATCCTTTTAAGGAGGGAAGGATGTAACGATCGAGAAATTTGTAATTTAATTTAAATTTTTATTGATTAAATAAATATTTTATTTATTGGGAAAAATAAATATTTAATGAATGGTGATGTAATAGTTTAGTTGAGTATGTATGTTAACTAAATTAATGAATAGTAATTTTATTATTTGAGGATTTAATTTAATGAAAATAAGTAAATTAAATAAAATAATGTTTTGGTCTAATTTAATAATTTAAATTAGATATATACTTATTTATTATTCATAAATATAATTATAATATAAATTATTATAATTACTATTTTAAGTTATTTAAATTAACTGAACTAAAAGTTATTTAAATTAACTAGAGTGTGACACATGAAAGCATATAATATAATATTATTAAAATAATCTAGTTTGGGGGAATAGGTGTGTAACCAAACGCAACCTTATGGATTTTGGTTTATTTTAACTGACGCCTTTTGGGTTTTTCACCTGACGTACGTTGGGAAAAGGGAGTCAGTGTATATTGCGTGACTTTTCCTAAGCCTAGCTAATAGAACTACAAAGAGGAAAACACCGAGATTTTAGAGAAGGAAGAATCACAGTGGTTTTGAGAGAGAGTCACCATCTCTTACTAGCATATGTGAGACCCCAAATTTTATGAAATAAAAGTATTCAATTTTTCTATTTTGGTAAATAGTTAAATTGATAAAAGTTTCAAGTTAAGGGTAATATGTGAATTTTTTTACAAAGTAAGCAAATTGATATAAAATATTCGTTGTGTCGGGGAATATTCGATTAGTCGGGAAATATTTTTTTTGTCGGAAAATATCTGTACGACGGTACAATCATTGGTGGACCCCACAACGGAATTATTGTCTGATTGAGAAAATGACAAAAATATTTTATTGAAAATAACGACGGAAGTTTTACCATTAATACTGTTGAACTACTCGGTAGTAAAAGTACAATAATACGCGTGGTTACATAGTAGCACACGGTATTGATTATTGATGCTTATATGATAAGTCACTAAGTTTTGTTTTATTGGTATTATTAATGTAATAAAACAGAAAAGCTTTTTATATAAAACAGAATAATTTTATAAAGTTATTCGTTTTATTATACTAATAGTAAAATCTTTTTATATAAAACTGAATACTTTTATAAAGTTATCTGTTTTATTAGACAATAATTAGAATATATTATATTTTATTATGCATAATGTTTGTATAGTGCCTGCATAGTATTTGCATAGTAAAATCTTTTATAAAGTTATTCATTTTATTAGATTATAAATAGAATATATTATATTTAATTTAAAAGATTTTGCTTTAAATATGGACCGTCAGATTAAAGTAAATCAATCTGGACCGTTCATGAGTTAGTTACTATGCAGTCCATTTTCTATATATAGAAGCTCATTCCTTCATTATTTCTTACGAATTCACTGAAACTCTAAAGAGAGAAACTATAGATAGAGTTCTTCTTCTATAATCTTGAGCGTATTTCTTTAGAGTTTATGAAAGCTTTGAGCGTAGTGCAAGTTTTCTTCAAGTATATTCCCTCCCTACCAGTCGGAATACTTTTCTATTTAAGGTAATAAGAGTGTTGACGTAAGAGTGTTGTCGGGTCGAGCGGGGATAACAAGAGAATAGAACGGTGGTCTCTAGCTGTGGAGGTTCTCCCTAAATAGTATAGAAAAGTGTGTTGTATTCTATACATCATTTAGTAGTTATATTTGGTGAATCAAATAGGGTGAGGCGAACCCAACTTTGGAAGGGTGTTTTGCCAATATCATACAAGATGTCTAATGACATACAACCTCGTGTTATCATTAGACAGGGTTGTGCGCATCCACTTGTTGAGTATATCTACGGGCACTACCTATATGATCTTGGAGTTTATTTGAAATATAATATTCACTTGGAGACAGTGGAGATAGTTATATGTTAAGAGAAGACTCACCATTGGAAAGAAGATGATAGTAATCTTCTCGTTTTTTCTTTTGGGGTCTATTAGGTCAACCAAGGATAATTACGTGGACATATGATATCTATTATAACCTGAGCGCATGGCCTCCCGTATGCACGAAGGTTTCCTTGAGCACTTCCCAAAGATTTTAATTTCTAAAAGCAGCTTTTTGACTATACTTTTATGTAAAGTACCATTGTAAGGTTGTGGTGAAGCACCATGAGAGTTACATACATTTGTATTAAAACTCACGATTAAGCGTGGTTGTATTCTATACTCTGACTCAACAATTATATAAATGAAGTTGTATTTGAATTTTGTACAATGTATCTAGCGACTCAAAATGGGTGATGTATATATAATTTTGGGGGCGTCACATTTGGTATCAGAGCTTAGGGATATGGTCGCTGGAGGAGATAAGAGTCTAGAACTAGGAGGGGAGAGACGAGTTATATACTTCGCTAGTGTGTGACTTACCTAGAAATTGTTTACTTGATAAGTTAACAAATTATAATATGTCAATTAACCTTTGTTTTGAAGATCTATTCTAAAATGATATCTGAAATACAGGAGATGAGCAATGGAAAAATCATGATACAGAGGATATAACAGGGAAGGTACAATCCAAAAAGAAAGCAAAGTATTCTCATCTCTTCAAATATCAGGTACGTACGTAAATTTTGAGGGTGAAATTTTATAAGGATGGGTGATTATGAAACCCCGAATTTTATGAAATTAAAGTATTCAATTTTTTTTATTTTGGTAAATAGCTAAATTGATAAAAGTTTAAAGTTAAGGGTAATATGTGAAATTTTTTTGCAAAGTAAGCAAGTTGATAAAATATTCATTGTATCGGGGAATATTCGATTAGTCGGGAAATATTCTTTTTATCGTGGAATATCCGTACGACGGTACAATCATTGGTGGACCCCACAACGAAATTATTGTCGGATTGAGAAAATGACAAAAATATTTTATTGAAAATAACGACGGAAGTTTTACCATTAATACTGTTGAACTACTTAGTAGTAAAGAAATACGATGTCTGGCGTCTTGCATAGTATACTGCGGTATTGATTATTGATGCTTATGTGATAAGTCTCGGTTTTGTTTTATTGGTATTATTAATGTAATAAAAGCGAGAAAAGCTTTTTTATATATAATGAATACTTTTATAAAGTTATTCGTTTTATTAGGCTAATAGTAAAATTTTTTTATAAAAGCAGAATACTTTTATAAAGTTATACATTTTATTAAACAATAATTAGAATATATTATATTTTATTATGCATAATATTTGCATAGTATTTGCATAGTAAAATCTTTTATAAAGTTATTCATTTTATTAGATTATAAATAGAATATATTATATTTTATTTAAAAGATTTTGCTTTAAATATGGACCGTCAGATTAAAGTAAATCAATCTGGACCGTTCATGAGTTAGTTACTATGCAATCCATTTTCTATAAATAGAAGCTCATTCCTTCATTATTTTTTACGAATTCACTGAAACTCTAGAGAGAGAAACTATAGATAGAGTTCTTCTTCTATACTCTTGAGTGTATTTCTTTAGAGTTTAAGAAAGCTTTGAGCGTAGTGCAAGTTTTCTTCAAGTATATTCCCGCCCTACCAGTTGGAATACTTTTCTTTTTAAGGTAATAAGAGTGTTGGACGTAAGAGTGTGTTTAGAATTGACCCGGGGATAACGAGGGGAATAGAACAGTGGTCTCTAGCTGTGGAGGTTCTCCCTAAATAGTATAGAAAAGTGTGTTGTATTCTATACATCATTTAGTAGTTATATTTGGTGAATCAAATAGGGTGAGGCGAACCCAACTTTGGAAGGGTGTTTTACCACTATCATACAAGATGTCTAATGACATACAACCTCGTGTTATCATAAGACAGGGTTGTGCGCATCCACTTGTTGAGTATATCTACGGACACTACCTATATGATCTTGGAGTTTATTTGAAATATAATATTCACTTGGAGACAGTGGAGATAGTTATATGTCAAGAGAAGACTCACCATTGGAAAGAAGATGATAGTAATCTTCTCATTTTTCGTTGGGGTCTATTGGGTCAACCAAGGATAATTCTGTGAACATATGATATCTATTATAACCTAGACGCATGGCCTCCCATGTACGAAGGTTTCCTTGATCACTTCCCAAAGATTTTAATTTCTAAAACAGTTTTTGACTATACGTTTATGTAAAGTACCATTGTAAGGTTGTGGTTGAGGCACCATGAGAGTTACATACATTTGTATTAAAACTCACAGTTAACTGTGGTCGTATTCTATACGATAGCTCAACAGTTGTATAAATGAAGTTTTATTTGAATTTTATACCATGTATCTAGCAACTCAGAATGGGTGATGTATATATAATTTTGGGGGCGTCACAGCATACAACTAGGGTTTGAAGGTACATTTTACTTCTAATATTTATGTTTTGAGTTTCTATGATTATCCACTGTAAATTGATAGTTATATTGGATTGATACATGTATGTATGTGGTTATAATTTGTTAATCATCACTTGTGAGTGTTATTTGATGATTAAATACATGAATTTGGGTTTGTAGGGAGAAAAGTAAATAACCGTGTATGTTTATAAAAAATGGCTTAATTAAGTACAAAATTTCATGTTTAATATGTATGATAATCTGTAAATTGGTGTTGGATTATGTTAGTGTGTTAAGAAATGAAAGCGACGTAGTTCAAATCATGTCAATTGATTAAGAAATGAATTCGTGGCGATCGAATTTGCTAAAAGAGTCACAATTGAAGAAATTTGGAAAATTGTGGTTTTGATTCTTCAAATTCGTGTTTATGTGATGTTTATGTGGTTAAAATGGTGTATAGCATTCTTAACTATGTTATTACAGAGTTTTAGATGTTTAGGTTTGTGAATTTCTGTGGTTTTGGGTTTAATTGGGTGTCTACTATGTAGCAGAGTTGTTCTTCATGAGTTTACGTACATGCGTATGGCTTGTAATTGCTACCAATTTACTGACGAAGCGTAAACGACGCAATTGCGCTTAGTAGGCCTTCTCCAAATCTATAGCTACGCCGGTGGACGGTAGCAATTTGCGTCGTGCCACGAAAGCAAAGCGTTGAATGATGCCTATTTATTGGTCATGATTAATGGACTTAATCTAGTTTAACAAGCATGTTAATGATGTTAAGACATAACATAGGCTACAACAACAGATTGTAATGTGTTATAATACAAAGTGTGAATATTTGTAAGTGTTTGTTAATTTAGTTATGTAATGAATCAAAAAGTGATGTTATGAAAGTTAAAATAAATAATGAGGTTTATGTTAATTTATAATGTAATTTCAGATTCGTTAAAGGTGTTAATCAACATGGTTAGATGTTAAGTTAAGGTTATGACCTAAATAAGGGGTTAAACCCATAAAGCTAATATTAATACAACTAATTGTTATTGCGATTCCAATGATATGTGTGACGCCCCCAAAATAGGTATATATCACCCATTCTGAGTCGCCAAATACATGGTACAAAATTCAAATACATCTTAATTATACATCTGTCGTGTAAAATACGACAAAACATAAGCTGAGAGTTTTAGTACAAATATTATCTTCTAGACAGTATTCAAACTCAAATGGAGTCGTCAATACATTTATTATCATACTATTTCACTGAATAGTGAGGACTATTAATGCAAACATCTAGACCGTCACTCCGTTCCCCGACTAGTCCCAGCTATATTCTCATTTCTTGAAGAGAACAATAAAAATAAAGGGTGAGCTCAACTAGCCCAATAAGATAATAAACATCAAGTTTAACTGCAATGAAATAAGCAATCCATTAGAAGAGTCAAATAGAGCATGATATCTACTATCTTCTATGATTTAAAAAGTTTATCATCAATTTTATCGTTGAGACTCAGCTTAATAAATAAACCACATCATCGAATCATCCCTGCACTACAGGCCAAGGATATTCATGTAATCATCAATTGTCATGATTATACCGAATAATCTCTGGGCATAATCATACCAACAACTGTCCATCAATACACTACAGGCCAATAAAGATTTTTACCACATCATTTGTAACATTACGGTCATGATTATACCAAATAATCCCTAGTAATAATCATACCAATCAATAGTACATCCATGCACGTAAGCCACAGATGACTTTTATCACAAAATAAGCATGAGGATGATGACAATGATATAAGAATTCAATTAAAAGAAATAAAAGATAAAATTTTAATGATTTATAATTTAATTTATCCAGAATTCAATAATGTTCAAATTGTCAACATGATAATACTTTGTGGAGTAAAATTCAAGAATGATATTGTATCAAAAATGATTTGGACCGAAAAGAAATCAATTTTTGTCATGAATAATTCCCTGGGTGAATAGTACCCGAGTGAATAGTAACCCATAAATAGTACTTTGGGAATAGTACCCGTGAATAGTACTCATGAATAGTACTCGTGAATAGTACTTTATGAATAGTAACCCGTGAATAATACTGTAAAAATGAATACTACTCATAGACAGTACTCCGGCATGAAAAGCTTAAAATTTAACAAGAATGTGTAGAAAATATCCTTGTGAAGCGATACTAGATGAGTTTAAATTTCAAGGATATTCTACTAATTTCACGAGTATATAGAACAATACTTTAACAAAATGAGGGTATAATCAGAATACGAGGCGAAATAATATTACTCGCATACTACAGAGTATGGAAGAAAATATTATTCCTTATGAATACTGAAAAAAAAAATATCTCTTACCTCAGAAGAAGACTGGATACTGGAATAGTGAGGTAGCAGACTTCTCTTCTACTTTCTCTCTAAAGCTTCTTTCTCTATAACTTCTCTTTCTATAATTGCTTTTGTGAGTCTTAGTGAATTGGTGAGAATGAAAAAAGAATGAGCTTCTATTTATAGGAAAATATAGTTTCGATAATTTCACGTTTTAGGGCTCAAAATATTACAGTATAATACCTTCATCTTTTCCTTCATTTTTAATTTAGTCCTGCAAGTATTATCAAACTTGCACCACCTCCCTTAATAGTACATCTTGTGAATCAATAGTAAAATCATGTGAATCAATAGTACAATCATGTGAAAAAAAATAATTATAGTATAGTACATTCATCTATACCTCCATTTTTAATTTAGTCATGCAAGTATTATCAATCTTGCACCACATCCCCTAATAGTACATGCATGTGAATCAATAGTACACACATGTGAACAAATAGTTATAAACATATTTATTAATAGCAATTAATTACTCATTTATCGGATTAATTACCCGATTGGTCAATATAACCTCCAGACATCCATTATTATCGAAATAGATGTCGATTTCCACCAACACTAATAATCCCAACAGAATGGAAATATCATTTTCATCTTTAATCAACACGAACTTATTCATCATTAATATTATAACTCACAATATTTAACAACCAGATAATTCCAAGGAAAGAGGGGGCTTTCCGATAAGGATTTCTCCCTATCGGTGCGCAATTAGGTGACCAAACCTCTCCTTGACAGAATTTTCTAGACATTGTCAATATTACAAATAATAATATGAATAACTTTGTCGTCTCAATTATTGATTTAATAATATAAAATATTATGCAGATGATACTGTGACAATAATTGAATTAATAATATGAAAGATATTATGCAACAATTATTGTAGCAATAATTGAGTATAACTGAGTGACTTCTAACGTAAGCATCAATAATCAATACCGTGTGCTACTATGCAACCACGCATATTACTGTACTTTTACCATCGGGTAGTTCAACAGTTTAATGGTAAAACTTTCACCGTTATTTTTATAAAAAGATAATTCTATCGTTTTCTAACTACGACAATAATTCTGTTGTGGGGTCCACCAATGATTGTGCCGCCGTACGAATATTCCCTATTAAAATGAATATTCCCCGACCCATCGAATATTGTATAACCACATGCTTACTTTGCAAAATTTGTAAATAATACCCACAACTATAACATTATATCAAATCCCCACCATAATATTCAAAAATATATTTCGAAAAAAATTAATCTTTATTCATAAAAGTTGGGGTCTTACAATATGTGTAGGGTAATTGGAGAAAATTGTTATACTTGCGTAGCTTACATACAAGGCAAGTTTCTTATCCTAATCTTTTATTGAGCAAGTATCCCTAACCTATGCTACTTAATTATTCAGTAAGGTTTACTTATCGTTGTTATGTTATACTTATGCAAGTTTTCTATTCCTAAGTTATCCTTGTATAAGTTCCTAATTTTTATGTTGAAATTGAGCAAACATAATCTATCTTGCATATGTTTGTACAAGCTCTTGTAACATAGTTCGTTACCTCGAGCGAGTTTTGCTTTTCTAAATCTTGATATTATTATTCGAAGCATGTATTGTTCTAATACATCGATTCAAATGAGATTGTTCTAACTCTTTTGGATATAGCACTTTGCATGTACACCATGTTTATTCAATTATACAATGTTGTTATTCGGTCTTTGACTTTGAAAATCTTGTTCAATTCTATATTGATTATATTAAACTCTTATTGATTGAACTAGTCTATTATGAATGGTGTTCTAAAATTCTAGAACCATTTATAAGTTAGTTCCGAGCTAAACCCTCTTTAGTGCGGAATTTCTAAATTCAAACTGAGACGAACAAGCCTAACATAGGGGATTTTGTATGTGTTAACGTTTAGATGTTTGTGCACAATACATGGTACAAAGGGTTGATCCCCCTAAGTATGTTAAGAAGGGTCTGTATAGTCTAATTAACTGTTAAGGTTGGGGTAGTAATACCTAATCACCGTTAACATAGTTCGTGATCTTAAGACCCTCAGATATTAAAGTTCAAACTTGTTTTCTATTTTTGATTCGTAAAACAAGTTCATTATTGTTCAGCATTCGTTGTTCATTCTCATACGGTTATTATTACTACTCTTTATATCAGTGAGAAATTGTTTGCTCACTCTTGCAATTAACATTGCAGCTACAGTTGAAAGAGTCGATGAGCCATCTACTAACAAAGGAAAGGGAAAGATGTCCAAGTGTTGAAGAATTATTTAAAATTTATTTAAATGCATGATGTTATAAGACTTGTTTTCTTTTATGATATTTTCCACAAATTTATGTAATAATTTAAGGTTAGATTACCTGGTGTAAGACCCCAACTTTTATGAATAAAGAATAATTTTCGCGAAAAATATTTTTGAATATTATGGTGTGGATTTGATATAATATTATAGTTGTGGGTAATATTTATAAATTTTGCATAGTAAGCAAGTGGTTATATAATATTCGATTGGTCGGGGAATATTCGTTTTAACAGGGAATATTTGTACGACGACACAATCATTGGTGGACCCCACAACGGAAATATTGTCATAGTTAAAAAACGTCAAAATTATCTTTCTATAAAAATAACGGCGGAGTTGTTACCGTTAAAACTGTTGAACTACCCGGTAGTAAAAGTATAGTGATACGCGTGGTTGCATAGTAGCACACGGTATTGATTATTGATGCTTACGTGAGAAGTCACTCAGTTATACTCAATTATTGCTACAGTAATTGCTGCATCATATCTCTCATATTATTGATTCAATTATTATTACAATATCATCTGCATAATATGTTATATTATTAAATCAATAATTGAGACGACAAAGTTATTCATATTATTATTTGCAATATTGATAATGTCTAGAAGTTTTGTCAAAGAGAGGTTTGGTCACCTAATTGCGCGCCAATAAAGAGAAATCCTTATCGAAAAGCCCCCTCTTTCCTGAGAACGACCTGGTTGTTAAATATTGTGAATTATAATATTAATGATGAATAAGTTCGTGTTGATTAAAGAGGAATTTTATAGTTTCATTGTGTTAGAATTATTTGTGTTAGTGGAAATCGACATTTGTTTCGATAATAATTGATGTCTGGAGGTTATATTGTTCAATCGGGTATTCAGGGCACTTTTCGTGTCGATGTACTATTCACGAGTTATTATTCACGAGTTACTATTTATGAGTTACTATTCACATGGTACTATTCACCAATAAAATATATTTCTTTTCGGTCCAAATCATTTTTGGGTACAATATTATTCCATGAGGAGATATGCTAATATTTCAGACCGTTGGTTGAAATTATAATAGTAAATCAATATGGATCGTTGATTTAAAGTTTTAATAGTAACTTGTCCCTTCAGTTTTCCAAGAGTTATTTGCCCCTTCGGTGTTTCAAGAGTTAATTGCCCCTTCGCAAATAGTAGTTGCCTCTTCAATTTTACCAAGTCATTTTGACCCTTCGTTAAGACCAAGAGCCACTTTCAGTTCTTCTATAAATAGAAACTCATTCCTTCATTATTTCTTACGAATTCACTGAAACTCTAGAGAGAGAAACTATAGAGAGAAAGAAGAAAAGTATTCTGCTACTTCACTACTCCAATATCCAGTTTCTTCTAAGGTAGGGGATATTATTTGTTGTACTCGTAAGGGGTATTATTTCTTCCGTATTCATGAAGAGAACTTCTGTTATTCCATTCTTATTATTCCGTTGGAATAACCTGTTTATGCGAAGTACCGCATACATGGTAAAATTCTTATAATATTCCCTTCTTTATTATTACGTCGAATATCACATGCATGCGTTCTGCCTTGGGACCAGTTCCATTATTTATTATTACATTGGGAATAACATGCATGCGATCTATCTCATGCGAATGGTGAATCCTTCTGTTATTTCATTCTTTATTATTATGTTGGAATAATCTGTCTATGTGGATTACCACATGCATGGTGAATGATCCTTTGTATCCATTCCTTATTAAATTGTGGAAATGATCTGTCGACGTGGATTACCGCATAGCGGGCAAAAATCCATTTACAGTTTCATATATTCTATTATACTCAGTTGGTTAAAGATTTGGCTTCTATACTCCATGAAATTAGAGGAATATCCTTGATATTTGCGCTTCATCCAGTATCTTTTCATGGAAATATTCTTCTGAGCATTCTTGAATTTTACTCCACAAAGCAGTATTATGTTGACAATTTGGACGTTATTGAGTTCAGGATAAATTAACTTATTAATCTTTAAAATTTATTCTTGAACTTGTTTTATTGAATTATTATGTCATTGTCATCATCCTCATGCTTATATTATGTTGAAAGTCATCTTTGGCTTACGTGCATAGATGGACTTGGTATGATTATGACTAGGGATTATTCTGTATAATCATGACTGTAATGTGACGAATGATGTGATAAAAGTCCTCATTGGCCTGTAGTTCATTGGTGGACATTTGTTGGTATGATTATGACCAGGGATTATTCGGTATAGTCATGACCATTGATGATTACATGAATATCCTTGGCCGTGGAGCAGGGATGATTCGATTTTATTTATTAGTCGAGTCTGCCGATAAAGTTGATGAAAACTTTTTAAATCATAGAAGATAGTAGATTTTATACCTTACTTGACTCTTCTAATGGATTGCTTGATCCGCTGTAGTTAAACTTGTAGTCTATTATATTCTATCAGTTTAACATTATTGAAGGCTAATGATAATTTATTCTGCATTATCTTAGTCATAATATTTCTTACTGGGCTAGTTGAGCTCACCCTTTCTTTCACTGTTCTCTTCAGGAATTGAGAACGTAGCTGGGACTAGTCGGGGAACAGAGTGACGGTCCAGATGTTTGCATTAGTAGTCCTCATTATTTTGTGAAATAGTGTGATAATAATTGTAATGAGAACTCCTTTTGAGTTTTTATACTTTCTAGTAGACAATATTTGTATTCAAACTCACAGTTTATGTTTTGTTGTATTGTACACGACAATTGTATTGTTAAGTTGTATTTGAATTCAGTACCTTGTATCTGGCGACCCAAGATGGGTGATGTATACCTATTTTGGGGGCATCACAGTTGGTATCAAAGCTTAGGGATATGATCCCTGGTGAGATGTGAGACAAGAACTAGGAGGAGAGGCGGGAATTCCTTCGCTAGTATGACCTACCTAAGTTTATTTGGTATTTAATTGGTCGGTCAGAGTATAGGGATAATATGTGATATGTCAATTAACCCTTATTTTGTGGCAGTATTTGAAAATGGCATCTGTGAGAGCCTCGAATCCGGGCCCCAATTCACCGCGGATCCGGTTCACTCATTCTACTACTATTGCGGAAGATATAAACATAAATTGTTTATACATTAAACATTATACACTATCCCCAAGGTCGAGTAACCATAACTTATACACAATTCATAACTTATCTGACACATGATATTATCATCATACAAGACTATTACAAATCTAATCAAGATATTAACTTTAAGTCGGGCTGTCTTTAACTTTCCTTGTATCCAAGCATTCGTCTTAATCGCAATGTTTTATCATGATATAGCAAGGGTGAGCATGAAAGTTGCTTGACAAGTTTAAATACAATTTAAGGATATATCATGATTGAAAGATTTAAAATAATAAGCTGGCTATAATTCACAATATAGTTGTGAATTAGCATGAACAAACTTTTGACTGAATAAGTATTACATATGAACAATATATATCTGGACCAACTGGTAATGAAGGTGATCAGCCTTTCATACCTGACTTATACATACAAGATGTACAGAGTACAATTCTACATGGCAATCAGCAATGATTAACCATAAGCATATCTGAATAAAACACTCTTAGTAGAGTTAAGTAGAACTTGCCTGAACCGTTGATTACCGATACGAAATATAACTTAGCTTATCCGAAGACCTAATACAGATACCGATCTCCAAATATTAGAATAATATCATCATAGTATAAAATAACCTAAACACATTATCACATAATCACTCGATACCATACAACACATAAGACTTAGCATTAAATCGGACTATTTAAGTCTAAGTTGAAAGCAAACACAATTCAATCATCCCGAGCGGCCAAATCGGACAATATCGAGTTTAAGTTCAATTAACTCTGCCTAAACAATTAACAATAATCTTAGATAATCATAGTATCAGTCAAAACATTTTTCATAAACTTGCAAAAATTTTCAGATAATTAATATCATTTAACAACTTTTTCAATCATTAATACCGTATTTAAATGAATTAAATACCACAATATTTTAATATCATTAATATTTATTTAACATTAAATTTTAATGAAAATCATAACATAATATTATAATATAATTATAATATCACAAAGTATTTTTTAATATCTTAAAATCATATTTATATGATTTTTAAACAACCAAATCCATTATCCAGATAATTAAAATATTAATATTTTCATGCCAAAATATCAAAAGTTATATTTTATAACTTAAAATATTTTTATAACACTTGAATCATTTTTATATAATTTTTAAATCATAAATTCTATTTTTCTATAATTTATTTAATATATTCATTAAATAAACTAATTATCATTAATAATAAATATTAATGAAAGTCATCAAAAGTCATCAAGAATAACTTAAAATATCTTCTAACACCATAATATAATTTTTCATGATTTTTCATGAATTAAAACTATTTTCAAATAATTTATCTAATATTATAATTAAATAAATAAAAACCATTTATATTCCAAAAATATTAAATATTTTTGAAATATACTCAAATAATTAAAAACTATTTTAGGGCTTTAAAATAATTTTTGTAATTTATTATGTATTTTAATAATTAAAACTAATTTTTCTAATTTTTAAATCATTTTCGAATTTCGAAAATTAAAAATAATTCAAAACCGTCATTTATAGCCTTTAGCGACGTGACAACCGTCGCCTTTAGGTGTTCTTGAGCCTCAAGAACAACGACAAAATCAATGTTCATGGTGTCGTGTTTGGCCGTAGTAATTCTCTGCTTTCAAATCGTTTTCGGACTTTTTTTGGCTGTGATTGTGTAGTAAAATGTAATACTACAACCCACAATCATCATCGTGATCAAACAATAACAACCTTGCAAGATCTAAAGCTTCAAGAAGGTATCAGACCCACTGGGTTTCTTCTGAAACCCAGAACACCGAGCAGCCATTTTCAAGCCAAGATTAACACATGTTCTAGTCGTTATTTTGGTGGTTTTATGGTTCAAATGTGTAGTCACTATGTCAAGGAACAACATCATAACAAGATCTAGGTCTAACAACATAAAAATCACAACTTATCAAACGGTCAAAGCTGTCAGAAATTTCGTTTGCCCAGATTTCTGGGTTTATCCCAGATTTTAAAAATCAAATCGTGAGGCCTACTTTGACCACACTTTACGATCAATCCGAAGCAGTTATAAGAGTTCTATTGACCCAGATCGGTAGTCCATCCTACAAGCTACAACATTTACCAATTAACAACGTCAAAAGCTAAATATACTGACAGATCCGGACCCAACAAAACTTATCAGACGCTACATTCAAATTGCAGGCTTGCCCGATTTGACCCGATAAATAAGTAAAAGTCAACCATGTTTATTGCTCATATCTTTTGATCTAGACATAAACTAGGCTTGATTTCAATTCCAGTGTAAATACCATATAACAGACTACATGCTAAAAGCTTTAAACATCAAAAACACTTAACAGGCTGAGATCTACAGCCTCTGACATTCGTTGTCAGAGCACAAAAATTGACATTTTCCAGATTTTGAAAAACTTTAATTTTGAGCACTTTGATGTTATGGATCTGTGTTTTGACAACCCAGATCATCAATTGACACCCTATTACACAACTTTAACCAATCAACAACAACATTTAACATCAAATCATCAGATTTCTAAAATTTAGGGTTTATACCTTTATTAGGCTTTGATCTTGATTTCTGACCTTTGATGTTTGTTTTTGGCAAGCTAACACCTGATCTTATCTTAACTTATCACTCACTATCACTCTAAAATTTCGGATGGGAGAGAGAGAGAAGACTTGGATAGGTTGAAAATTAAAGTGAGCATTTTATCTCTCTCAATCTATATATAATATGATATGATGCAATGGCTGATCATGTTGGTTGATTAAAGGCTAGCCCATAGACCACATGCCTAGCAAAGGTTGGTCACCAACTAAAGTTATGGCAACCTACACAAGTTATCATATTAAATAATGCTAAAAGGGCATTTTGGTCATTTGGCTCATAAAGTGCATGGCAATTTGGTAATTTCCCATAATCATTAGGTTTTAACCCTTAGGGTTTAGGGTTTGACCCTTTAGGGTTTAGGGTTTGAACCCTTAGGATTTTAAAAATAACTTTCTAGGATTTCCAATTTAAGTTTTCAAAATAGAAAATTAATATTTCTAAATTATAATTATGATTTGATAATTATATTATAATTTCCTAATCATAAATTAAGCTTGCCAATTAGGATTATTATTTCCTAATTAAATTTGATAATTTAGCAATTAGGATCATAATTGGTCATTAGAGTTTATAACCCACTAATTAGGATTTTACATAGAAAATAATCTTTCAATTTAGAAATTAGGTTTCCTAATTTAGATTAGGTTTCCTAATTACAATAAAGTTTACTAATCTCATTCAAGCTTGCTAATTAGGGTTGAGGCTTCCTAATTAACATTAAACTCTATAAGTTAATAATTAGATTTTCTCTAATTGCATGTCCGGGTTTTCTATATTTGAAATTAGGGCTTTCCAATTAATAAATTAGGGTTATCCCTAATTACACTTACAATTAATAACATAGAAACTCTATACTTAACTTCAAGCTTCCCACTTAGGGTTTTAATATCCCGATTTAGGGTTTCGAACGAGAATAATTAAGGTTCAAATTTTGGAATTTAGGGTTTACTAAATAATTAAGCTTTACCTATTAAACTTATAATCTAAGTCACTTGAGCATTATAATTCTCGGTTATATTCTCGATTAGGGTTTCAAATATTCAAAATCGAAATTAGGATTTTCGAGATATGGTATTAGGGTTTTCTAATACTCAAATAGGGTTTCAGATAATTCATTAGGGTTTTCCTAATTAGTTTATAATTAATAACGTTAAACCTTATATATAGCATTGCATTCCCAATCTAGGGTTTTAATATATCGAATTAAGGTTTTGGATTTTCGGAAGCTGAAACTAGGGTTTCGAACCGGAATTTCTAGGTTTTTCTTATCGGACGTTAGGGTTTTCTAACCGAACATTGATGTTTTTAATATATACTTAGGGTTTGACATCGATATAATTTTATCTCGATCAACCTTGACCGTAACCACATTACATGACGCATACATAACAAATTTCCGAGAACTTAATCACATAAATCCTTAATCCTGAATAATTCACCTAAATCCTTCACGAATTTTGAAATCCTCAAAATTCAATCCTAATAACATCAAACGCATACACTTATTTTACATGCTCAGGTTCAATATTTGACCTTAAATCAATCATTTAAGATTTTGTAAAATTATCTAAATTCTCGGGTTGTCACATTCACCCCTCTTATAAAATTTTCGTCCCCGAAATTCACCTTACACCTTACACCTTACACCGTGCACCTTACACCATTCACACATATCGATACTACCCAATTCACCACACTCAAGAGTAAAAGGTTTCAAATTGTCTTTGAGGGTCATATAGACCATGAACACATAGATTTAGCTGTATTTATCGCAAAAAGCATACATTACTTGGTGCATTTACAATCACAAAGAAGGTAAACTACCATTACTAGTACTTTAGGTGATTAGCCTATATCGTACTTCTTTTACGTCATGCATAACGTATTAATCATTTTTAGCGAATATTTACGCTACTATATTGGATTATTTATCCAAATAACATAGTTCACCTCAGTCTTATCATAGGATTCCGCACCAAAACAATTTGGTTCGGGAAAATTCTTTCAATGAACATTTAGAGTTTTCATAACATCGATCTAGTGAATCAAATAAAGATAGACTCATGTCGATAATTCAATTCAATCGAATTATTTAGGTGTAGCCAAACCCCGGTTGGCAAATTAAAATTTTGAAAACATTTTCAAGAATGGCGTCATGATGCCGTCTTGTATTAATCATCCAGTTTGAGGATGCCGTCATTGTATGACTTTGTCATAACACATCATACAATAGTGGAACAACGACTTTAGGTCAAATTCACACTAAGTATTCCTGTATTTACAACTCCATCACATTTTTATCATCTCTGCACCAGGTTACATGGTACATGAGTGATAATTAAAAACAAATTTTGATATTTCAAATCATTTGCGTCTAGCCGAAATAAGTAGCATAGACTGTACTTTAAACCGTTTCAAAAATGGTTACGAGTCTACATTTTTTTTTTAAAAGGCACATAGTGCGTATTTAGCTTGATGTCAAAATTTGAAGTTTAGCATAGCTAGGAGTTTAGGAAAACCTAATGCCTCCACTAACAATCATTTGCTTAAACCTTCTATCTGTTCCTATAATTCATAACACTCCATTCACACAAAACTATACCCAGTTCATAAAACCACACTTATGAGTTCATTAATTGCCACAATCATATGAGTTTAAGAACTTACCCTAGTCAGACCTTTGACGTCCATTCGCTGAGGGGTTCATAAACATTTCATATAACTATAAGTCAAGAATGTCACATAAGTAGGAGTTTTAAAAACTCGTACTTAACCTTATATTCTCTACCTATGACCTATCTATTTGTTATACACATGAGAAAGGAATCACCCTCTTAACCTGCATATAGCAAATAGCGCGACACAAACATTTTAATGATTATCAATGCCAGAAACTAAGTGTTTTTTTTTACACCAAGTACAATTCCCCGCCCATAACAAGGAATCATACAACTCAGCTACTAACGTGAGTCCTCAATTGAAATCCCCACCTAATCTTACCCCTTTACCATATTGAATTTCATTTAATTCAGTATTCATAATCCATAACTCTTTCATGAGTTTTCATAGTACCATTTCATAAGATACGATGATACACAAAGATTTTGTAGACTTTTCAATCATCGATTGATTCTTTACTGGTCATCATAACCTTATCAGATCACGGGGTGATCTCATCGTATATATTACGATTCAATTCTATATCTTGATCGTTTTGTTTTACGATCTCCTATCCCTGCACTTTCAGTCTTTTAGACTCGATCTATCCACTTTCTATACTTGGTACACATCGAGTCTCTAACGGTTTTAATATATGGTGTTGAGTGGTTTCCCACATAAACAACCAACAAACTAGGCTCAGAGTTGCTAGTTCGTATATACCTCCGCTCTATGAAGGAATCGTTTAGCCCAGATACCATACATCAACTATTAAAGAGTACAATTGTACCATACTTACATATAACCTTTTGATTCTTAACTTCTTTACCAAAGTTAGGGAACTCCGTATCTTTATAACTCGTCGAGATTCGTCTTTGAATCTTACCGACACACTAACTTTATGTGAGTTAGATCTTATCCTATCACTGCGGTTATTAGTCTAAGGTAACTCTACCCTAGGTTTATAACCAACGACTTTGATACTAATCGTGAGAGCCCCGAAATCAGGGCTCCAATTCACCATGGATCCGGTTCACTCATTCTACTACTATTGCGGAAGATATAAACATAAATTGTTTATACATTAAACATTATACACTATATCCCAAGGTCGAAAGTAACCATAACTTATACACAATTCATAACTTATCGACACATGATATTATCATCATACAAGACTATTACAAATCTAATCGCGATATTAACTTTAAGTGGAACCATCTTTAACTTTCCTTGTATTCAAGCATTCGTCTTAATCTGCAATGTTTTATCATGATATAGCAAGGGTGAGCATGAAAGTTGCCCAGCAAGTTTAAATACAATTTAAGGATATATCATGATTGAAAGATTTAAAATAATAAGCTGGTTATAATTCACAATATAGTTGTGAATTAGCATGAACAAACTTTTGACTGAACAAGTATTACATATGAACAATATATATCTGGACCAACTGGTAATGAAGGTGATCAGCCTTTCATACCTGACTTATACATACAAGATGTACAGAGTACAATTCTACATGGCAATCAGCAATGATTAACCATAAGCATATCTGAATAAAACACTCTTAGTAGAGTTAAGTAGAACTTGCCTGAACCGTTGATTACCAATACGAAATATAACTTAGCTTATCCAGAAGACCTAATCTGAGATAATACCGATCTCCAAATATTAGAATAATATCATCACAAAGATAAAATAACCTAAACACATTATCACATAATCGCTACCTATATCTGACACATAAGACTTAGCATTAAATCAGACTATTTAAGTCTAAGTTGAAACCGACACAATTCAATCATCCCGACGGTCAAATCGGACAATATCGAGTTTAAGTTCAATTAAACTCTGCCTAAACAATTAACAATAATCTTAGATAATCATAGTATCAGTCAAAACATTTTTCATAAACTTGCAAAAATTTTCAGATAATTAATATCATTTAACAACATTTTCAATCATTAATACTGTATTTAAATGAATTAAATACCACAATATTCTAATATCATTAATATTTATTTAATATTAAATTTTAATAAAAATCATAACATAATATTATAATATAATTATAATATCAAAGTATTTTTTAATATCTTAAAATCATATTTATATGATTTTTAAACAACCAAATCCATTATCCAATAATTAAAATATTAATATTTTCATGCCAAAATATCAAAAGTTATATTTTATAACTTAAAATATTTTTATAACACTTGAATCATTTTTATATGATTTTTAAATCATAAATTCTATTTTCCATAATTTATTTAATATATTCATTAAATAAACTAATTATCATTAATAATAAATATTAATGAAAGTCATCAAAAGTCATCAAGAATAACTTAAAATATCTTCTAACACCATAATATAATTTTTCATGATTTTTCATGAATTAAAACTATTTTCAAATAATTTATCTAATATTATAATTAAATAAATAAATACCATTTATATTCCAAAAATATTCAATATTTTGAAATATACTCCAAATAATTAAAACTATTTTTCGTGCTTTAAAATAATTTTTCAGAATTTATTATGTATTTTTAATAATTAAAAACTAATTTTTCTAATTTTTAAATCATTTTCGGAATTTCCAGAAATTAAAAAATAATTCAAAACCGTTGCTATAGCCTTTAGCGACAGACAACCGTCGCCTTAGGTGTTCTTGAGCCTCAAGAACACTGACAAGGTCAATGTTCATGGTGTCATGTTTGACCGGCCTTAATTCTCTGCTCAAATCGTTTCTGGACTTTTTTGAACTATGATTGTGTAGTAAAAATGTAATACTACAACCCACAATCATCGTCGTGATCAAACAATAACAACCTTGCAAGATCTAAAGCTTCTAAGAAGCTGTCAGACCCACCTGGGTTTCTTCAGAAACCCAGAACACCGAGCAGCTATTTTCAAGCCAAGATTAACACAGGTTCTAGTCGTTATTTTGGTGGTTTTATGGTTCAAATGTGTAGTCACTATGTCAAGGAACAACCTCATAACAAGATCTAGGTCTAACAACATCAAAATTAGAACTTATCAAACGGCCAAAGCTGTCAGATATTTCGTTTGCCCAGATTTCTGGGTTTCTCCCAGATTTTAAAAATCAGATCATGAGGCCTATTTTGACCACACTTTACGATCAATCCGAAGAAGTTATAAGAGTTCTATTGACCCAGATCGGTAGTCCATCCTACAAGCTACAACATTTACCAATTAACAACATCAAAAGCTAAACATCTTGTGAGATCGGACCCAACAAAACTTGTCGGACGCTACATTCAAATTGCAGGCTTGCCCGATTTGACCCGATAAATGGCCCATCAACCATGTTTGATCGCTTTCATATCTTTTGATCTAGACATAAACTAGGCTTGATTTCAATTCCAGTGTAAATACCATATAACAGACTACATGCTAAAAGCTTTAAACATCAAAAACACTTAACAGGCTGAGATCTACAGCCTCTGACATTCGTTGTCAGAGCACAAAAATTGACATTTTCCAGATTTTGAAAAACTTTAATTTCGAGCACTTTGATGTTATGGATCTGTGTTTTGAGAACCCGGATCATCAATTGACACCCTATTACACAACTTTAACCAATCAACAACAACATTTAACATCAAATCATCAGATTTCTAAAATTTAGGGTTTATACCTTTATTAGGCTTTGATCTTGATTTCTGACCTTTGATGTTTGTTCTTGGCAAGCTAACACCTGATCTTAGCTTAACTTATCACTCACTATCACTCTAAAATTTCGGATGGGAGAGAGAGAGAAGACTTGGATAGGTTGAAAATTAAAGTGAGCATTTTATCTCTCTCAATCTATATATAATATGATATGATGCAATGGCTGATCATGTTGGTTGATTAAAGGCTAGCCAGCCAGACCACATGCCCAAAGAAAGTTGGTCACCAACTAAAGTTATGGCAACCTACACAAGTTATCATATTAAATAATGCTAAAAGGGCATTTTGGTCATTTGGCTCATAAAGTGCATGGCAACTTGGTAATTTCCCATAATCATTAGGTTTTAACCCTTAGGGTTTAGAGTTTGAGCCCTTAGGGTTTAGGGTTTGAACCCTTAGGATTTTAAAAATAACTTTCTAGGATTTCCAATTTATGTTTTCAAAATAGAAAATTAATATTTCTAAATTATAATTATGATTTGATAATTATATTATAATTTCCTAATCATAAATTAAGCTTACCAATTAGGATTATTATTTCCTAATTAAATTTACTAATTTAGCAATTAGGATCATAATTGGTCATTAGAGTTTATAACCCACTAATTAGGATTTTACATAGAAAATAATCATTCAATTTAGAAATTAGGTTTCCTAATTTAGATTAGGTTTCCTAATTACAATAAAGTTTACTAATCTCATTCAAGCTTGTTAATTAGGGTTAAGGCTTCCTAATTAACATTAAACTCTATAAGTTAATAATTAGGTTTCTCTAATTGCATGTAAGTTTTCTATATTTGAAATTAGGGCTTTCCAATAAATCAATTAGGGTTATCCCTAATTACACTTACAATTAATAACATAGAAACTCTATACTTAACTTCAAGCTTCCCACTTAGGGTATTAATATCCCGATTTAGGGTTTCAGACAGAATAATTAAGGTTCAAATTTTGGAATTTAGGGTTTACTAAATAATTAAGCTTTACCCTATTAAACTTATAATCTAAATCACTTAACCATTATAATTCTCCGTTATATTCTCAGATTAGGGTTTCAAATATTCAAAATCTGAAATTAGGATTTTCAGATATGGTATTAGGGTTTTCTAATACTTAAATAGGGTTTTCAGTAATTCATTAGGGTTTTTCCTAATTAGTTTATAATTAATAACGTTAAACCTTATATGTAGCATTGCATTCCCAATCTAGGGTTTTTAATATCCGAATTAAGGTTTCGGATTCCCGGAACTGAAACTAGGGCTTCGTAACCAGATTTCTAGGTTTTCTTATCGACGTTAGGGTTTTCTAACCTGAACATTGATGTTTTTAATATATACTTAGGGTTTGACACGGATATAATTTTATCCGATCAACCTTGACCATAACCACATTCTGCATACATACATAACAAATTTCACGTAACTTAATCACATAAATCCTTAATCCACAATAATTCACCTAAATCCTTCATGTAATTTTGAAATCCTCAAAATTCAATCCTAATAACATCAAACGCGATACACTTATTTTCATGCTCAGGTTCAATATTTGACCTTAAATCAATCATTTAAGATTTTGTAAAATTGTTCAAATTCTCGGGTTGTCACAAAGATCCAAGAAAATGTTGGGATAAGCAATGAAGCACATGAGACCGTTGAGTCACCAACGATCAATATCCAAGATAATGTGCAACAGGAAGATAATAATCCTCAGGTAAACAATAACACCGATGAAATGATGAACAATGGGATGTTCAGAGGCTTTGTGCAATTCATGCAACATCAGGCGAGAGAGACTCCTGTTTATAATGTAGGTGGAAACAATGGCAACCCACGATCGGTACACGCTAAGCGATTCAAGGAGCTGGGACCACGAAGTTTTGGGAAAGCGGAACTACTTAAAGTGAGGCGTGGTTAAAGCGAGATCACCAAGATATTTAATGTCTTGGGATGCTTCGAGGAGCAAAAGGTTCCTTTGCCACCTTTATGTTGCGTGAAGAAGCGAGATTATTAGTGGGAATCAGAAGCGTACTCCAAACTGACGACTCAAGATGTCTTGGAAGAAGTTCAGAGTCATTCAACAACAAGTACTTTCCCGAAAGTATTTATCATATGAAGGAGGTGGAGTTTATCAAGTTGGAACAAAAAAATATGATTGTGTCTCAGTACGAGGCTAAGTTTGCCGAGTTATCCCGATTTGCATCTCATTTGGTCGATAATGAGAAGCGAATGACGCGAATGTTTGTAAGAGGTTTGAAACCCGATATACGTCAATACCTCATTTCTCACAAACTTTGTTTATATTCAGATGTTGTGAATAGGGCTCAGTTATTGGAGCGCGATAATGATTCAGCACAACCAAAAGGTAACGACCAACAACATGATAATAATCGTACCGGTGGTAACAACCATCGAAACAATGATAACCATCGTGGGGGAAATTATCACGCCAAGAATGGTAACCACTTCGGTGGTAATCATGGCCAAGATAATAGAAGTGGAAATTTCAAGAAGAGAAGGTTCAATAATGATGGAAAGACAACAACACCATCACCTATTAAGGAAGGAGAATGACCGCAGGTTGTATGCTTCAAATGCGGAGGGGAGGGACATATCAGTCCAAATTGCGTGATGCAGTCCAAAGCATGTTATAATTGTGGAAAAGAAGGTCACCTAGCCCAATTTTGTCATGCACCAAAGTCAAGTTCAGCTGGGATAGTGATGCCAAAGGATGTCCCAGACAAGCCAAAGCCGGTAGTTTAAGAGAGAACATTTTTTTTTGACGAGGAACCTGAATAAAATTATCACGGGTAAGTTAATCATAAACTCTTGCAAAGTCTATGCCGTGTTAGATACCGGTTCTACGCACTTTTTTATTTTACCTAGTTGTGTTCAATGTTTGAATTTAACTCCGGAGAAGTTAGATTTTGATTTATCTGTTGAAACTCAGTTGGGAGAAACCTTCGTTACATCAACTATTTATAAATCTTGTTTAATTCAAATCGACACTTTCACGTTACTTGTCGATCTTATCTCTTTGAAAATACTTACCTTTGATACGATTTTAGGAATCGATTGGTTAACTACTCATCATGCTTTTTATAAGGTTGTTAGCTTTAATATTTCTAACCAACCTGTTATGCGAATCCAAGCAACCAAACCACTAAAGTCAATCATTGTCATATCAATCCATAAGTAAAGAGCCCCGGTCCTTTCGTTGTTGACTTTCTTGTGTGAAATGCACCAAGCCGGACTTTTCTATAAGGCGGCGTCGTGAATGACGATGGAAAGTTGATAGGTATCAATGTGACGTACTATCCAAGTCTTGGATGAGGGTCCGCGATTTTGAATAATATTTCTATTGTTAATAAATTTTCTGACGTATTCTTGAAGACTTCTTAGCCTACCCCTAGAGCGTGAAATCGAATTTTGTATTGACTCCAGTACAAAACCCATTTCTTAAACCCTCAAATATTTTCTTTACCTAAAATGAACGTAACATGTGCCAAAGACGTTGGCTCAAGCTGTTGAAGATTACGATCGTACCATTCAATATCATCGTGGAAAAAGCGAACGTGGTAGCTGACGCGTTGAGTAGAAGATCGTATGCGTTTACGAGTGTGATGTTGTTAGCACAGAGACCCATTTCGTATAACTTACAAATGATGGAGATAGAGTTAAAGACTCTAGGGACCCACGTGAAGATAGTGAATATACGATTAGAATCGACTTTAATCGATAAAGTTAAAGCTACTCAAGTTACACACCCGAATCTGATGAATGTGAAGAATTAAGAAGGTTCAAGAGGGCGTTATTCTAGAAGCAAGAATCGACGAAGAGAGGAAATCTCAACCCTCGATTTAATTGGCCCATTTGAAATCCTCGATGAAGTAGGAACTGTGGCTTATAGACTCATTTTACCGCCAAGTATGTCGCGTGTTCATAACGTTTTTAATATATCTATGTTACGTAAATATGTGAAAGACCCGAACCACATTATTGAGTTAGAACTAGATGAGATAGAGGAAGATTTAACGTATGAAGAGTTACCTATTAAAATCTTGGATAAGAAGGATCATGTTCTACGCTCCAAGGTTATACCTCAAGTTAAAGTTTTGTGGAGAAACCACGATGTGGAGGAAATGACTTGGGAGTTAGAATCGAGATGAAGTCAAGGTATCCTCATCTCTTGACATACTGTGTATGTACCCCTAATTTCGAGGATGAAATTTTATAAGAAGGGGAGGTTGTAAGACCCCAACTTTTATGAATAAAGAATAATTTTCTCGTAAAATATTTTTGAATATTATGGTGTGGATTTGATATAATGTTATAGTTGTGGGTAATATTTATAAATTTTGCATAGTAAGCAAGTGGTTATATAATATTCGATTGGTCGGGGAATATTCGTACGACGGCACAATCATTGGTGGACCCCACAACGGAAGTATTGTCATAGTTAGAAAACGACAAAATTATCTTTCTATAAAAATAATGGCGGAGGTGTTACCGTTAAAACTGTTGAACTACCCGGTAGAAAAAGTACAGTAATACGCGTGGTTGCATAGTAGCACATAGTATTGATTATTGATGTTTACGTGAGAAGTCACTCAGTTATACTCAATTATTGCTACAGTAATTTCTGCATCATATCTCTCATATTATTGATTCAATTATTGTTATAGTATCATCTGCATAATATGTTATATTATTAAATCAATAATTGAGACGGCAAAGTTATTCATGTTATTATTTGCAATATTGACAATGTCTAGAAGTTCTGTCAAGGAGAGGTTTGGTCACCTAATTGCGCGCCAATAAGGAGAAATCCTTATCGGAAAGCCCCCTATTTCCTGAGAACGACCTGGTTGTTAAATATTGTGAATTATAATATTAATGATGAATAAGTTCGTGTTGATTAAAGATGAATTTTATAATTTCATTGTGTTAGAATTATTTGTGTTAGTGGAAATTGACATTTGTTTCGATAATAATTGATGTCTGGAGGTTATATTATTCAATCGGGTATTCGAGGCACTTTTCGTGTCAGAGTACTATTTACGAGTTACTATTCACGAATTACTATTCACGAGTTACTATTCATGAGTTACTATTCACGGGGTACTATTCACCCGTAAAATATATTTCTTTTCGGTCCAAATCATTTTTGGGTACAATATTATTCTATGAGGAGATGTGCTAATTGTTCAGACTGTTGGTTGAAATTATAATAGTAAATCAATATGGATCGTTGATTTAAAGTTTTAATAGTTACTTGTCCCTTCACTTTTCCAAGAGTTATTTGTCCCTTCAGTTTTCCAATAGTTATTTGTCCCTTTAGCTTTCCAAGAGTTATTTGTCCCTTCGGTGTTTCAAGAGTTAATTGCCCCTTCGCAAATAGTAGTTGCCTCTTCAATATTACCAAGAGTCATTTTGACCATTCGTTAAGACCAAGAGCCACTTTCAGTTCTTCTATAAATAGAAGCTCATTCTTTCATTATTTCTTACGAATTCACTTAAACTCTAGAGAGAGAAACTATAGAGAGAAAGAAGAAAAGTATCCTGCTACTTCACTACTCCAATATCCAATTTCTTCTAAGGTAGGGGATAATATTTGTTGTACTCGTAAGGGGTATTATTTCTTTCGTATTCATGAAGAAAACTTCTGTTATTCCATTCTTATTATTTCGTTGGAATAACCTGTTTATGCGAAGTACCGCATACATGGTGAAATTCTTATAATATTCCGTTCTTTATTATTCTGTCGAAATATCCTATCTACGCGTTTACGCCGGACCTGGTTCTATTATTTATTATTATGTCGGAATATCCTGTCTGTGCGTTTACGCCGGACCTAGTTCCATTATTTATTATTCTGTCAAAATATCATGTCTGTGCGTTTACGCTGGACCTATTTCTATTATTTATTATTCTGTTGGGAATAACCTGTCTGTGCAGTCCATCGCACGCATGGTGAATCCTTTTGTTATTCCATTCTTTATTATTCTGTTGGAATAACCTGTCTATATGGATTACCACATGCATGATGAATGATCCTTCGTATTCATTCCTTATTAAATTGTGGAAATGATCAGTCTATGTGGATTATCGCATGGCGGGCAAAAATTCATTTGCAGTTTCATATATTCTATTATACTTAGTTGGTTAAAGCTTTGGCTTCTATACTCCATGAAATTAGTGGAATATCCTTGATATTTGCGCTTCATCCAGTATCTTTTCATGGAAATATTCTTCTGAGCATTCTTGAATTTTACTCCACAAAGCAGTATTATGTTGACAATTTGGACGTTATTGAGTTCAGGATAAATTAACTTATTAATCTTTAAAATTTATTCTTGAACTTGTTTAATTGAATTATTATGTCATTGTCATCATCCTCATGCTTATATTATGTTGAATGTCATCTTTGGCTTACGTGCATAGATGGACTTGGTATTATTATGACCAAGGATTATTTGGTATAACCATGACCGTAATGTGACGAATGATGTGGTAAAAGTCATCATTGGCCTGTAGTTCATTGGTGGACATTTGTTGGTATGATTATGACCAGGGATTATTCGGTATAGTCATGACCATTGATGATTACATGAATATCCTTGGCCGTGGAGCAGAGATGATTCGATTTTATTTATTAAGCTGAGTCTCAGCGATAAAGTTGATGAAAAACATTTTAAATCATAGAAGATAGTAGATTTTATACCTTACTTGACTCTTCTAATGGATTGCTTGATCCGCTGCAGTTAAACTTGTTGTCTATTATATTCTATCAGTTTAACATTATTGAAGGCTAATGATAATTTATTCTGCATTATCTTAGTCATAATATTTCTTACTGGGCTAGTTGAGCTCACCCTTTTTTTCACTGTTCTCTTCAGGAAATGAGAACGTAGCTAGGACTAGTCGGGGAACAGAGTGACGGTCCAGATGTTTGCATTAGTAGTCCTCACTATTATGTGAAATAGTATGATAATAATTGTAATGAGGACTCCTTTTGTGTTTTTATACTCTCTAGTAGACAATATTTGTATTCAAACTCACAGTTTATATTTTGTCGTATTGTACATGACAATTCTATTATTAAGTTGTATTTGAATTCAGTACCTTGTATCTGGCGACCCAAGATGGGTGATGTATACCTATTTTGGGGGCGTCACACCTGGGATTGTTTATGAGATGATGTAACCCTTTAATGGGAAAGATTTTTGTTTAAATTAATTAATGTTTTATCCTTTATTATGGGTAGTTAGATGTAATTATTTTGATAGTGAGCACCAAATCCTATGGGAATGAAGTACCTGGATTTGGGGGTGTCACATTATGTTCTACTTGACTCTTCTAATGGATTATTGATTACGCTGTAATTATGGTTGAAAACTTTTATCATCTATCATATGTTCTAAATATCTGATTTATTACTGATAAAAGTTATTGATAATTTAATTATCTTAGTCATGATATTCTTTACTGGGTTATTTGTGATCACCCTTTTGTTTTACAATTCCTTTCAGGTAATAAAAGTGTAGCTGGGTCGAGCGGGGATAACAACGGATTCGAGTGATGGTATGTGACTGTTGAAGCTTCTCAATATATTATAAAACAACATGACAATATATAATTACATTGAGGACTTAAAATGTGTGTGTCGTATTTTATACGTTATTTAATAGTTAATTTTGGTGAACAACAATAGGGTGAGGTGAGCTCAAATTTGGAAGCGTAAAAAATACACCCTATTAGAATGAGGAGGACATAAATCTTCTTGTGTTCCTTTGAAGACTTGAAATATTTTTTGTTGTATTTTATATGGCATTGTAATAATTTGAGTATGAATATTGTCGTATTATATACGTTACAATATTAGTATTAAAACTCACAGTATATGTGTCGTTGTATTTTGCACATCAGTTCAATAGTTGTAATAGGAAAGTTCGCGTCAGTAGTGTTATTTTTTGAGACTCAAAATTGGTTGTGTGACCTATTTTGGGGGCGTCACATTTGATATCAAAGCTTAGGGATATGATCTCTGGCAGAGATATGAGATTAGAACTAGAAGGTGAGAGACGAGTAAAATCCTTCACTAGTTTGTGTCCTACCTAAGCTAATTTTTATTTTTTGGTTTGGATGATATTAACCTTTGTTTTGTAGCCATATTTAAGAAGGGCAACTAAAAACCAAAAGATGAGTAATGGATGAACCGTGAGACATAGGAAGTGACTTAGAGCTAGAATTTGAAATCTTTATCTCTTCAGAATTCCATGTACATACGTAAATTTCGGGGATGAAATTTCATAAGGAGGGGTGATTGTAAGATCCCAAATTTTATGAAATAAAAATCTAATTTAATTTATGATTATTATTCTAAAACTATAAAATGTTAAATTGATAAATGGTCAAACGAACAATTAATCAAATAAATGAGCTAATAAAAGAGACGAAATGAGATTATTTGAAGGGAGTGGGGCTGCTTGTGCGGCTGATAATTGAGAAAGGAGAGAAGAAGTGGGAAATGATTGGGGAACATGTGGGGAAGGAAAAGAAAAGAAAGGAAGAAAAAGAGGAAAGAAATAGAAAAAAAAGGAAGAAAGAGGGAAAGAAAATAAAGAGGAGAGACATAAAGAATTATGATTCTCCTCATTCCTCACCTCCCTTACACGCCTGGAAATTTTCAAGAGAAAGAAAATGAAGAAGAAGAAGAAGAAGAAGAAGAAGAAGAAGAAGAAGAAGAAGAAGAAGTGAAGAAGGAGAAGAAAGAAGAAATGAAGAGGAAATTAAAAGAAAATGCATGTTTAAAAATCTTTGATTTATTCTTAGATCTAAGTTTTTTGTGGATTTTATATAAAGAGTACATATTTATGTATGTATTGGATGATTTAAACTTGCATAATCGGGAATCAAATGAGAGAAATCAAGAAATCAAATGAAAAACGAAATTTGAAAATTTCAGAAAACTTAGTTTACTACTATGTTTTTGTAAAATCCATAACTCTTTATATATAATGAGTTAGGAGAAATTAGAATCACTCAAAAATGCCTTGTAGATTGTTCATGGTAACTATTTGAATGAAACTGGTCCGAAGGACTCATAGTCCAGAAATCAGTTTTCTTAAGCTCTATTGCGTGAGTTATAATTTTTAATCCGTCCGTTGGATTGTTTTACTTTTTGAATATGTTATACATATATAAGTTGAGTATATTTCCATAAGTTTTTAACCGTTAAAGACTAACGTATGATTTGTTATAACTTTTGTGAGGTTGCTGGTTTGGAATTTTTCGAGCAGAATTTTTAGCAACAAACTTTAAGTTTTAAAAATGTATAACTTAATGATTTTAAATCCGATGTAGGTGATTTTTGATGCTAAATTTAATTATTTGAAGTTTAGTTTTTGTTAAAATTAATTAAATTGATAGTTAAGTTTTGGTTAATGGTGAAAATACCATAACAGTGGATTGATGTTTTTAAAATAAATTGTCATATATGGGTTTCTTTAGTTTTGTTATTAATTTATAAGTTTTTGAATATAATACGATAAATAAAGACAACTTGAATGAATAATGAATTATTAGTTGCTTTATATGTTATTCGAGATAAATATGGTTTGGTGTTGATCCCGACTTTTAATAGAATTTAAATTGTTTATAGTAAGGTGTTGATTTAATATAATGTTATAGTTATGGGTGATATGTGCAAATTTTAAAAAGTAAGCAAGTTGTCATAAAATATTCGTTTGGTCGAGGAATATTCTTTTTCTCGGGGAATATTCGTACGACGGCGCCGAATTAACCAATCATTGGTGAGCCCTATAACAGAATAACTGTCGGATAAAGAAAGCGACATAAATAACCTTTTTAAAAATTGACAGCAAAACTTTTATTGTTAACTATTGAAATACCGGTGATAAAAATACAGTAATATGTGTGATTCCACTGCAGTACACAGTATTTCTCAGTAGCACACGGTATTGTACAGTGATTCATATTATCGATTCTTATGTAAGAAGTCACTCATTATTTATTTTAATAATTGTCATAGTAGTTAGTGCACAATAACTCATATTATTTGATATGATATAATTATACCAGTTGGCATTATTGAGAGTCTATGTTAATAATTGTGAATAATGGTTCAAAGATTGAAAAAGGGTGTTGATTAAAGATAAGTATGATATGCAGATGTTTGTTCAATTATTTTCTTTTTACAAAAGTAAGTTTGGCAGGACTTGTCGACACTCTACTTTTCCTAAAGTAATATGGACCACAACTCTATTATTGAACAAATTTTGTTAAAACGTGTACAAGTTGGTTTAATTTTATCTGTGGGACCAACAATTCCACTATCAGCATTATTGTAACACCCCAGTCCCACATCGAAAAATAGGGGAAAACTTTGTCTACATATAAGGAAATAAGTTACTACCAATAGTACCTTCAATTCATGACCTTTTGGGTGAGCCTGTGGTGGGCTAATATTACCCAAGAAGATACTATTGGGTCAGTGGTTTGAGGCCTTATTTTGATGGATTTGATTCGATTCGGACTTGGGGTTTGACCTGAGATTTATTCGAGACTCGGGATTTGACCCGAGTTGTTTCAATTATTTTATACCTCATTTGGTTATTTTGTCAAAAGGTGTGTGCTACTTGTTTCCTCAATTTCCAGTATAAATAGATTGCTTAGATGAGAAACAAAACACACCATCACTACACTAAAAATATAAAATTCTTTTACTACAATATTGCGAGTATAATATTTTGAGTATTTCTATTGAGTATAAGGTTACTCCAAGTGTGGATAAGGAATGCAAGTATTGTTTAAGTTGATCAATTTCAAAGAAAGCAGAATCAAGTCACATGCTAAGGTAAGGGGTATCATTTTTTTATGGTAAAGGGATATCATTTTCTTTCATACTCCATATTATGGTAAGATATTATTATTCGTTTCTTCGGCTTATCATTAAATGGTGAAAAGTCATGAAATGATTAGAATATCCTTAATAGTTTGTACTTCATCTAATATATTGACCTGAATCTTCTATTCAATTTTAAGTTATTATATTTGAGCCAATAACTTTACATTTACTTGAACTTTATATTCTATCAAGAATTCCAATCGACCTTCTGGATATCACGTTGGCAATTTGGACTCTGGATAATTAAGTTAAAATCATTAAGATCTATTTTATCTTAGTATTCTAATTATTTCTGTCCATTCATTATATATATCATTGTCATCATCCTCAGACTTAAATTTGTGTTGGAAAGTTATCTTTGACCCGTAGTGCAAAGATAAACTGTTGATTAGTATAATTATGACAAGGAATTGTGTATTGGTATAATCATGATCGGAATTGTGTATTGGTATAATCATGATTATTGGTTTTACAGTTGTATATCTTTGGCTCGTAGTGCAAAGATGGACTGTTGATTATTGGTTTTACAATTGTATGTATTTGGCCCATAGTGAAAAGATGGTGTGACGCCCCCAAAATAGGCCACACGACCAATCTTGGGTCGCCAGATACACGGTACAGAATACAAACTTTATTTATACAACTGTCGTGCGAAATACGACAACACATAAAATGTGAGTTTCAATACAAATATTGTACTAAATATAATACGACAATATACACACCCAAATTAATACAATGCCATATAAAATACAGCAATAAATATTTCAAGTTTTCAAAGGAACACGAGAAGATTTATGTCCTCCTCATTCTAATGGGGTGTATTTTTGACGCTTTCAAAGTCAGGTTCTCATCACCCTATTGTTGTTCACCAAAATCAATTATTAAGTTACGTATAAAATATGACACACCCATCTTAAGTCATCAATACAATTATATATTGCATGTGATGCTATTTTATAATGTATTGAGAAACTTCCATAGTCTCGGACTGTAACAATCCAAAATTTCAAATTGTAATATTAAATATTTTTGAATTATATAAATATTTATTTGATGTGTTTATTGTTGAAATTGATGAAATAAATATTTTATTGATGTGGTTATTATTAGTAAATATTTATGAATTAAATTTATTAGATAATATTCTAAATTAAATTAATTTGTAATTTAGAGAGTTGTAATATAACATGAGAGGTTATATTGTTGTTGAATTTAATAATTTAAATTGGTGTGTTAAGTTATTAAATAAAATTATAAAGAAATTATAATTTTGTGATAATTGTTTAAGTGAATATTTATTAAAAATATAGTATGTGTAATTAATTTATTTGGTTAATGTTGGATATGGAAATCCAAATAAATACTATGTGATTATAAATTATAAACTAAATGGTTTATTAAAATAATTAAAGTAGTTTTAAATTGATTTAACCCAAACAAGGCTTAAAGATATTAAATCTTTATTTTAAAGGGTTTTGCCAAACAAAGCCTTGTGGCTTTTGGATTTTGATTTTTGAATTTAAATAATATAAATAAATAAATAAAATAATAAATATAATATATTTATTGTGACGCCCCCAAATTCAGGTACTTGAAACCCGAACTTGGTGCTTCACGATACCATTTTTATTAGCAGAATAATACTAATAATAATAACAATAATATAAAAATCAAACTTAATTTACATTTATCAGAGTCTAATCCTAAGTACGCAACCTTCACTATAATTCCTTGCATGATAGATAATACATATCAATGTCTTAATACAGTTTAACTATTACAAAAGATACCATTCTGTCTGCTTTCCTTTTCCCTTGTTCTTGGCCGAACCTTCTAGCTATTCATACTTAGCTGAAAATATTTAAATTAAGCAAGGATGAGCATTTGAGTGCCCAGCTAGTAATAACAATTATAAATATAATTAGCTGAAAGAATTAAATATTTTCTTTATACATCACTTCTACAACGATTCAATAGTTATGAAGTAAACTAAACCGATAATAATAGCATAACAACTTTATATCATATTTTTGAAACTACGTATTGACTATAAATAGGTATTAGTCGACAGGCTATGAACATTGTTTTAAATTTTCGCTAAGGTTTAGCAGAACTTCATCTGCAAGCCGTCATAACTTACGGGCGCGAGGGTGTACATTCCATTGGCTCTGTATTGATCAATACTGCATGCAAAAATGATATTATCGTTCACTCGTCCTCGCTTTAGGCGATAAAAGTTTTCCCTTGATCGGGATGTTCATACTTGAAATGGAATCCAAGCCAAAACAATCGATTGGATACAAAAAGGTTTTATCATATTGAGCGATATTTCTAAATCGTGTCTAGTTGGGTCAAATAGCTTAGGCTTATATATATATATATATATATATATATATATATATATATATATATATATATATATATATATATATATCAACATGTGTTTAACTACAATGATTATCCAAGTGAGGACACTTGTATAACCATATTTCAAAATTAACGAACATAATATATATATGAGTTATATAATATAATATCATGTTGATAAACAATGATCGGATATAATATATACGACAATATGGTTAATAATCTAGTACAATAATAATATAAATCTGAAACTTTCTTACTCATGTCCATTGCATAAAGGAAATGCAAAGGTAGGATACTTGTCTGGTACGCTGCTTATAATTTGCAACTTAGTTTTATCTTTTGTATATAACAACCTATCAGTAATAAGATCATTTTACTGATTAGAATAACATATCGCAACACATAGCACTGCTTATTGCAGTCAGCACATAACCTAATCACATTGGCACATAGGTTTAGCAGTCATAGAATCACAAATTGTGATGCCCCCAAAACAGGTATACATCACCTATTCTGAGTCGCCAAATACATGGTACAGAATACAAATACAACTTAATTATACAACTGTCGTGCAAAGTACGACAAAACATAAGTTGTGAGTTTTAATACAAATATTGTCGTCTAGACAATATACAAACTCAAATTCGATATTATTACATTTATTTTCCCACTATTTCCTTTGAATAGTGAGGACTACTAATGTTATCATCGGTCCATCACTCCGCTTCCCGACTAGTCCTCGCTACGTTCTCATTTTCAAGAGAGAACAATGAAAGTAAAAGGGTGAACTCAACTAGCCCAAGAGGGAAATATTATGACTAAGATAATGCAGAATATATTATCGTTAGCCTTCAACAGTGTTAAACTGATATAATATAACAACCATCAAGTTAAACTGCAGCGGAACAAACAATCCATTAAAAGAGTCAAGTAGAGAATAAAATCTACTATCTTTTATGATTTAAAAGGTTTTTCATCACTTTTATCACTGGGACTCAGCTTAATAAATAATCCACATCACCGAATCACCCTTGTACTACGGTCAAGGATATTTTTAGTATCACGACCACAATTATCCATGCACTACGGGCAAAGAATATTTGTGTATTCATTAATGGCCATGATCATGCCAACAACTGTCCATCAATGCACTACGGGCCAATGAGGACTTTTACCACATCATTTGTAGCATTACGGTTATGATTACACCGAATAATCTCTGGTCATAATCATACCAAGTCCATCTATGCACTACAGGCCACAGATGACTTTCAACAAAATATAAACATGAGGATGATGACAATGATATAAGAATTCAATGAAACAAGTTCAAGAATTATTTTATCAAGGAATCAATAACGTCCAAATTGTCAACATGATACTGCTTTGTGGAGTAAAATTCAAGAATGCTCAGAAGAATATTTCAATGAAAAGATCTTTGGATGAAGCGCAAATATCAAGGATATTCCACTAATTTCATGGAGTATAGAAGTCAAAACTTTAACCAATTTGAGTATAACAAGGAATGGAATAACAAAAGAAATCACCGAGCATGAGATAGACCGCTTGCAGGCGTGAGTTATTCCAATAGAATAATAAATAACGGAATCGGTCCGCCAAAAACGCATGCATACATGATATTCCAATGAGAATAATAAAGGCGGAATCAGTCCGGCGTAAAAGCATATGAACATGATATTCCAACAGAATAATAAAGACGGAACCAGGTCCGTCGTAGAACGCACAAACAGGATGTTCCAACAGAATGATAAATAATGGAACTAGGTCCGGCGTAAACGCACAGACAGGATGTTCCAACAGAATGATAAAGAACGGAATAACAGAAGAATTTCACCAAGTATAGAGTAGCCCGCGTATACAGGTTATTCCAATAGAATAATAAAGAATGAAATAACAGAAGTTCTCTTCATGGATAAGAAAGAAATAATACTCCCTACTTTGGAAAAACTGGATACTGGAATAGTGAGGTAGCAGACTTCTCTTCTTCTTTCTCTCTATAATTTCTCTCTATAATAATCGCTCTAAAGCTTTTGTGAATTGGTGAGAAATGAAGGAAGAATGAGCTTCTATTTATAAGAAAATATAGTTTCGATAATTGCCCGTTTTGGGGCTCAAAAAATTACAGTATTATACCTCCAACTTTTCTTTCATTTTTAATTTAGTCCTGCAAGTATTATCAAACTTGCACCACCTCCCCTAATAGTAAATAATGTGAATTAATAGTATAATCATGTGAAAAATACGAATTACAGTATAGTACCTCCATCTATACCTTCATTTTTAACTTAGTCATGCAAGTATTATCAATCTTGCACCAACTCCCCTAATAGTAAATAATGTGATTCAATAGTACACACATGTGAACAAATAATTATATAATCGTGTGAATTAGTAGCAATTAATTGCTCATTTATCCTATAAGTTACCCGATTTATCAATATAACCCCTAGACATCAATTATCATCGGAATAGATGTCGATTTCCACTAACACTAATAATCCCAACACAATGGAACTATCAAAATTCATTTTTAATCAACACAACTTATTCATCATTAATATTATAACTCACAATATTTAACAATCAGGTCGTTCCCAGGAAAGAGGGGGCTTTTCGATAAGGATTTCTCCTTATTGGCGCGCAATTAGGTGACCAAACCTCTCCTTAACAGAACTTCTAGACATTGTCAATATTAAAAATAATAATATGAATAACTTTTTTGTCTCAATTGTTGATTTAATAATATAAAATATTATGCAAATGATACTGTGACAATAATTGAATCAATAATATGAGAGATATGATCTGGCCAATTATTTGTAGCAATAGTTGAGTATAAGCTGAGTGACTTCTCACGTAAGCATCAATAATTAATACTGGTAGTATTCTTATGCAACCACACGTATTCTTGTACTTTTAACACCGGTGTTTCAACGAGTTAACGATAAAACTTTTCGTCGTTATTTTCATAAAGTATTTTTGTCGTTTTCTCAATCAAATAATAATTCCGTTGTGGGGTCCACCAATGATTATCCCGATTGTACGAATATTTCTGTTAAAATGAATATTCCCGACCAATCGAATATTATATAACAACTTGCGTACTTTGCAAAATTTGTAAATATTACCCACAACTATAACATTATATCAAATCCACACCATAATATTCAAAAATATATTTTGAGAAAAATTAATCTTTATTCAAAAAGTTGGGGTCTTACACAAATAAACATTAATACAGTCAAAATATCTAAGTCTAGATCAATTTCTGAAATATGTCGGTGTACCGACAACTTTATCGGGTAATTATCGAGTCTAAGACTCTATTCTGTAGCTCAATATCTGTAAGTATCAGTCATATTATTTTTAAATGACTCATAATAATTTTTAAACATTTATTATTATTTATCATAAAATTTTCAAACACCAGAATCATTATTAACTGATTTAAATATTATTTATTCTATTATCATTAATATTTAAATAATATTAAACTATTAATGAAACCATTGCCAAAATATTAAAGTTATTTATAATAACTTAAAATATTTTAAAGTATTAATATTACCCTTAAATGATTTTTAAAACATTTAAAATCATTTTTAAATAATTACCATTAATATTAAAGTATTAATGTATTATTTATAAAAATATTAAAAGTCTTTAATTATAAATTAAAATATTTTTAATTGATTTATATCCTTTTTAAATAATTTTTAAATTAATAAAACTATTTGTAATGAATGTGATTTTTATAATTAATTAAAATATTTATTTGAGTAAGATAAATATTTTAGTTGATTTATTTATTGAATAATAAATATTTGATGTTGGTTGTTATGGCTTAATTTAATTAAGCGTTATAATTTTATAGATAATTTTATAATTAATGTGCATTTTATTATTAAAGTTTAATTGATTTTACTAATAAAATAACTTTAAATTATTTAAGGTGATTTTATTAATTAAATGCATGTTAAATAATTCTTCAATTGATGTGTATTTTATTACTTTAATGTTATGGAAATATTCTAATTTAATTAAATAATTAAATTTTGCAATTATTTATGTTAAATAGGAATTTATAAGTAGTAAGGTTTAATTGAGTTTATTACTAAAATAAGTAATTATTTAAGTGTGACATTAAAAATATGTTATATGTCATATTAAAGTAATAATAGTATATAATGAATAGCCTAACCATTGGGTTGCCTAACTAATGATGGAAAAGTGAGGTTATGCTACTAAGATGGCTTAATGTGATATTAGTCATGCATGTAAGAGTTTTATAACATAAGCCTTATGTTATTAGTGGGGGTTACTATTATATTAATTATTAATATAACTATTACCCAAATGAGGAGTTACACAAGAAGAAATCCTAGAGTTTTTAGAGAAAGTGTCTTGGTGGAAGAGAGAAATAGAGAACTTGAGAGAGATAGAGAGAAATAGAGGAATTGAGAGGAGCTAGAAGAAGAAGAAAAAAAAAATTAGAAGAAGGTAACTTCTAAACTCTTGTTTAATATTTGATTTTTTTGGATAGATTTATGTTCTAGGGTAGTAGATCATGCTTAATCTTGTTTGTATTGGTTTAATCTTGGATTATCAAGAATCAAACAAGAGGATTCAAGAAAGAACATGAAATAGAAAGAAAATTTGAAGAACAAAATTCGTAGGGTTTGAGTAATTGTGGACAGATCTTGTGAAATTCATACCTCTTTGGGTATAATTAGTTAGAAAGTGAGACTTATATCAAATCAAAGATATGGAAGTAAGCTATATTCTGAAAGTGGAATCACATGAAAACTCTTTGTAGATTTCTTGCAATGTCTATTTTAGTAAAAAATTTGGTCAGAAGGAAAATAATCATCCAAAAATCTAAACTGTTACGGTTTCTAACTTTGAACAATTCATATAAATTCGTGTGTTTTGAATCTGAAGAAACTTTAAACTGAAAAGTTGTAGATACGAAAGTTTACTAGCCAGATTCACGAGATTGAGCCATTTTATGGACCGGATCATGTCCGAAATAAATTGTTTAGTAAAGATGTCCAGAAAATGAAATTTTTTAGACTAGTTGATGAATTGCAGAATCTGGTTTAGATGGATAAGGGTCTGACTTTAACGCCTAGATGAGGTTGTATTACACTGAGTAAGGGTTAATTCTATATAAGAAGGAACAAAAACGGACATGTAACGAAGAAGTTACGTTAAAAACGAAAACAACGTTATGTTAAAGAAATTGTGAAGATGAGTTTTATAATTCTGTTTGAATTAAGATTTTGGGTGATGGTATATTTTGATGATTAAAAATATGTTTTGACATATGTAATGAGTATAGATATGTGTTATCATATTCTATGCATAATTAACCATTTAAGATCAAGAGTTGAGATAAGTTAATGTGTGCACATAACGTGCTCGATAAAATGCCTAAGAGTAATAGTGTTTTTAAACTTTGGTATACAAAGTGTCTAACTAAAGGCTAATATTGGATATCTGAGTATGAAAAGATGATAATACAAGAATAATAATGGAAAGAAATCGAAAAGGACAATTTTTAATTTTTGAAGGAAAATTAAACATGTAAACAATGTGTTGAATATGCATTTTTGAAACCAAAGTGGTATAATAAAATGGTGTGATATACGCACATTAAACTACAAGTGCGATAGTCTAGCATGTGTGGAGATGAAAATGAAAATAAAATCAAGTTGCATATAAAACACAGTTAGATGTCTATAAAGACATTATAAAGGATAATAAGATAAAGTAAGGTCTTAGAATAAATTTGACCATGAGATCGAGTATTGATTTTGTTTATTATCAATCTCACATACAGTGTAGGTTGTGCAAGGACGCGAAGTATTAGCGTGTTGGTAAAACGCCGGTAAATGCAAATCTTTCAGTTCTTTTTTTCTATGTGAACTTGATGATGAACTGCTTTAAAATTTTAGTGTGTGATGTATTATATATGTCAAAAGTATAAAATGTGATAGTCAATCTATGACTATGATGATTGAGCTATGAATGTTGATTGAGTAATGAACTCAATCTTTATAGTTGTTATGTGAACTACAACATGTATGCTATGTTTGTTTTATGATTATTCTTGTATGTTGAGCATGTTATTATGTGCTACGTGATGCATGAAAACTGTTAGATTTTGCTGAGCTATCGAGCTCATTCTTGCAAATAACCATTTTTGCAGATTCAAGAATTGAAGGTAACACACTATGTGATACTTGATTGTTATGGATCAAAAGTGATATATGAAGATTTAATATCCTAGCTAAGTTGTTATTCTTGTAAACCATGTCTAATATTTCGGTAAATGTATTAATGTTGTATTGTAATATCGTTTTGCGGTGTAAACTCTTGTAGTATTAAAATGATTCTAAGATATTTAGATGTAAAGGTTATTAGATTGAAATGTAAAATTTTATATAATAACAGTGATAAAGCGAATCATAAAATAAGATTGATGCAAAGACATGTAGATGATAAAGGTTTTGATTCAGGGAATTAAAGTAAGAAGACATAAAAGTTTAAATTATTCCGTATTTTATAATGTTTAGCATCTAATAATGATGTAAAATCAGAAGGTAGATGTGTTATTAACGACCAAAGTTGAGAATTAATCTGTATGAATTTTGGGGTCGTTACACTATTTATTTAGTATAATTATTAAATAAATTTAATATCATTAATAATAAATTATTAATCATTAATTAAATTATTAATGAAATTATCCTTTAAATATTAAAAGTTATATTTTATAACTTAAAATATCTTTTAACACTTTATTTTCATTTAAAATAATTTTTATAATAATAAAATCATTTTTGAACTAATTTATGTAATACAATTATCAACTAACCTTAATATCATTAATAATAATTAATTAATGAAATTTACCTTTAAATATTAAAAGTTATATTTTACACCTTAAAATATTTTTAAACTATTTATTTTTATTTAAAATGATTTTTCTAATATTAAATCGATTATATATTAAATTAATTCATATAATTATTAAATAAATCTAATATCATTAATTTAAAATAATTAATAAAATTTGATTTAAAATATTAAAAGTTATATTTTATAACTTAAAATATTTTCAAATAACTTATTATCATTTAAAATGATTTTTAATATACTAAAATCATTTTTAATTAATTTATTTAATGCATATAATAAAAAAATTAAATATCAATAATATTTAAATAAATACTAATATTTGTGAAAAATATTTCAAATTATTAAAAGTTAATTTTATAACTTAAAATAATTTTTAAAATAATATTTGTAATTTTCAGAAATTAATTTCTATTTTTAAATGATTTTTAGAAATTAATTTAATTAATTTTAATAAAATTGTTGCTAAAGACTACCTATAGCGACAGAACCGTCGCTATAGGTGTTCTTCGTGTTCTTCATGAAACTCAGATCTTCATAGCCGGTTTGCAAGGTATCAAGTTTGACCAAGCATAGATCTTAGCTCGTAACGTTTACGGGCATGTTGTTAGTCAGATCTTGTAGTGCTAGTGTAAGACTACATGATCCAACGACAAAATGGCCAAAAAACACATAACAAAGAAGATCTGATCGTCCCAAGTGGCTGTCTGAGCTGTTCTTCATTTCTGGGTTACCCAGAAATGAAGAACAGTTCGTGAGGCCTACTTTGGGCGACCACAACTTGCTGATCGTGTAATGTTTTTGTGATTTAATAGTTTTAGATTGTAGCCCATATGTAGCACTACAGATCTATTACAAAATATCATCATAACAACAACACCATATTAAGATACATGACGGTCAAAGTAGTGGTTAGGAACTGCCTTTGAAGATTTCTGGGTTACCCAGAATCTTCATCCCATAGATTTAAATTCGCTTACTTTGACCACAAATTACTTGGATTATGTTCAGGATTTAAGAGTTATAAAGACATGGATCGCTAGTACTCATGTCATTCTACACAACCATAACAATAATATAGCATAAATAACTAACAACAGCAAGATCAGAACCCAAGAACTCACTATCAGAACGACCTTGGGAAATCTGGGTTACCCAGAAATCTCCCGGTCAATGCCGGTCAACGTGGTTTGACCACGAATAACATGAGATCTGTTCATGTTCTGACCTTGATACAAGTTCCAGTTTAAAGACCTCATAGCATACTACTAGTTTAAACATTTAAACAGACAAAATCATAGACAGAATGAAATCTAGGAGGCCTGACATTCGTTGTCAGACATCAAAATAAAATTTTTCCAGATTTTGAAAATTGTCAAATTCGAGCCTATAGATGTTATGGATCTAATATCTATCAACCCAGATCATCATTATACACTATAAACAACATGTTTAACACAAAAAAAATTAACATCTAACAAAGGATCAAAGTTAGATTTTAAAATTAGGGTTCTACCTCTTTTGAACAAATTCTTGATTCTAGCTACTGATCTGTTAATGGCATTCGTGGGGCTTGATTTGGGAACTGATTTACAACATTAATTCGTAGGTTAGAGAAAGAGGGGGTCTTGGAAGAGAGTTGTGAATAAATGAGCAATAATGTAACATTCTCTCTCTCTAATTCTATATATACAATGATTTTTAATGAAGGGCTGAGATATTGTTGCTGATTTTGCTGAGATTTTGGTCAATAAGGAAGTCAAAGTTACTCACCAACTCCATATATGGAAATATACACAAGTTATCTTCAATTATCCTAGAGGGGCATTTTGGTCAATGGCCTTATGATTTTAATGGCACTATGGTGTTTTGGTAAACCCTTAGGGTTTGACCCTTAGGATTTAACCCTAAGGTTTAGCACAAATAAGTTGTAGGATGTCTAATTTAGAGTTTGATAATGTAATATTTTAGTTTCTAAAAATATAATTTAGAAATCTCTAATTAGATTAGGTTTACTAATTATATTATACATGAACATTAGGGTATTATTTACTAATTATAGTTAACCTTGCTAATTTAGCAATTAGGGTTTACAATTAGTAATTAGGTTTTATAATTACTAATTAGGGTTACTAACTATAGAAATTAGGGTTTCTAGTTTAGTAATTATGGTTTTAAAAATTTAGGGTTTCCATAGTTAACAATTATAATTCTAATACTTGTTAAGTAATCACATTAACACAATTACCAATCAATCTTAAACTCTAATTTGAGTTTTAAATTAGGGTTTAACAATAACTTAGGATTTTCTAAATATTAATTAGGGTTTCTAAATTTTAATTTGGGTTTACCTAATTAATCATAAAATCATATAACACAGTTATATAAGATTCTCGAACTCATAATTGAGTTTCAAATTAGGGTTTCCATTTGGTAATTCACCAATTATTATTTAAAGTTTCTAGTTTCAGAAATTAGGATTTATAATTAGGGTCTCCTATAATTAGGGTTTCCTAATTAGCATCCAATCTTTATAATACATATCATACACCACATAACACAGTGACTTAATAGATTCTTAAGGTCTCATTTGACCTCAAAATTAGGGTTTAACAATAATACTAGGGTTTGGTCATAATACACCATAATTGATCAACCATTATCAATACGTACATACATTACATATTTATAGCACTGAAAAATCAAAATATAATTAATATTATATTATTATTCTCATTCCTTGATAAAAATCCAAAATTAGGGTTTAGGATTCCGTATCTAATTTATTCTTCATATATAACATTATTAATTAAGTTAAAAATAATTAACTTAATTACTCTAACATAAATTCATATAATAAAATAAATAGTTATTATAATAATTCTAAAAATCATTTCATATATTATTTAAATTGTGACGACCCAAAAATAGGTCCATTCCACCCAACCTATTCTGAGTCGCCAAATACATGGTACATAAAACAACTACAACTTTATTACAACAATTGTCGTGCAAAATATAATAACACATATGCTTTGAGTTTTGATACAAATATATACCAACTGTGACTCTCATCCCAACCTTGGATAGCACGTCACAATGGCACCTTACATAAAGGTATAGTCAAAAACTATTTTAGAAATTAGAATCTTTGGGAAGTGCTCAAGGAAACCTTCGTACATGGGAGCCCATGTGTCTAGGTTATGATAGATATCATATGTCCACAGAATTATCCTTGGTTGACCCAATACACCCCAAAGAAAAATGAGAAGATTATTATCATATTCTTTCCAATGGTGAGTATTCTCTTGACATATCATTATCTCCACTGTCTCTAATTGAGAGTTATACTTCAACCAAACACCAAGATTATATAGGTAGTGCTCGTAGATATACTCAGCAAGTGGATGTGCACAACCCTATCTTATGATGAGACGAGGTTGTATGTCAGTAGACATCTTGTATGATGGTGGCAAAACACCCTTCCAACGTTGGGTTCGCCTCACCCTATTTGATTCACCAAATATAACTACTAAATGATGTATAAAATACAACACACTTTTTTATACTGTTTAGGGAGAACTCCACAGCTAGAGACCACCATTCTATTCCCTTGTTACCCCCGCTCGACCCAGCTACACTCTTATTACCTAAAAGAAATTGTGAAGCAAAAGGGTGAGCTCAACTAGCCTAGTAAAGAATATCATGACTAAAGATAAATAAATTATCAATAGCCTTGACGAAGTAATAAATCGGGAGATTTAGAACATATGGTAGATGATAAAAATTTCAACCATACTTGCGGTAACGAAGCAATCCATTAGAAGAGTCAAATAGACCAAAAGTCTATTATCTTCTCCATGTTAAAAAATCCACCAACAATGTTTTATCCCTGTAACATCAATCAACTGTTCTGGTCCACAATCATATGAATAACTCATAATCATAATTGTGATTCTAAATTCCTCTTCGTATTCAGGACGAAGATAATTTTTATCACATGTCTTTACCTGAAACATCAAAGATCATGGTTATACCAAATCATAGTTCCTATTCATAATCATACTAATAAATTCATCTTTGTACTACGGGCCAAAGATATTCATCAACAGTTCATCTTTGCACTACATGCCAAAGATATTCAACAACAGTTCATCTTTGCACTACGGGCCAAAGATATTCAACAACAAATCATCTTTGCACTACTGGCCAAAGATATTCAACAACAGATCATCTTTGCACTACTGGCCAAAGATATTAATATCTCAAAGAAATATATAATCATTTCAGAAATTATATAAACCATAATTATAACCATGTTGATCAATTCACCTTTGCCCTTAAGCTAAAGATATTTAATTATAAATTCAATGGTCATGATCATACCAGTCAACAATTCAACTTTGCACTACTGGCCAAAGGGAACCCATAGTCATGATCATACCAAAAATCTACCCATCTTTACACTCAAGTCAAAGAGAAATATCATCATTAGGGTTATAAAAATGTTATATATGATAATAAAAAACAATATAATCAACATATAGATTTAATCTCAAGACTAAGATTCATAAATCAATGATAATTTGGTTAGAAAAATAAACTAATTTTGTCGTGAATAGTACCAGTGAATAGTAACTCGTGAATAATAACTCATGAATAGTAACCCTGATATAAAAAAGGTAGAAATTACACAATAAAATCCATACCAATATTTCGGTATAATGATATTGAAAGAATAACATTTCTTAAACTTATAAATAATTTATTTTAATTGTTTACCATTTACTAAATAATACATTTAATCATTCTAAAATGTCAAACTCATAAGATTTCATCATCAATAACCAAAACCCTCATCAAAAATCTGCATATATCTCATATAGGATTCTAAATCCATAAAATCCTATTTTCCAATTTTCTTACTTCACATAACATATTTAATTCATTTACTCATAACTAGTCCATTTTCATGAAAAATACCAAATCAGTACAAACAAATTTTCTTTTCTGAGATTTAGCAGAATATAGTTCCATATTGAACATATATTTTTCTCATAATTTTAAAATTCATTTACTATTTTCATATGGCCAAAAGCAAATAGAATATTTAGACATTTATCATAAAAGCGTACTTTTATCCAAAAATTTCAAAATTTCAGAGTATACTTCTGTTATATACATGTACTCCCAATAAAAATTTTACCAATTTTGGAGTTAACCACAAAGAGTTATAAGGGTTTACTTTTAAAATAGTCTTTTCCCATAATATTCATATCTCCTAATCTATACATCCAAAAATCGCCATTTTTGGACACAATCTAAAAAACTCATCAAATTATCATTTCAATTTTTTCTAGAATTTTTGAAGGTCGAAAAAATTACGAAACTGAAAAACATAACAACCCTTAAAATCCCTTACCTCAAAAGAGCAGTATTTCTGACTGGAATATCGGATGAAAAGCCGAAGGAACCTTGCACTGAATAACAACTCTCAAAATATCTAAATACTCATAAAAATACGCTCGATAATATAGGGAGAGAAAACTTATGTTTCTGGTGTGTTTTTCAATTCTAACTTAAGTGCCTATTTATAGGAAAATACTAGAACGCCAAAGGAGACTAAAATAATAAAATATTATTATTATTTCTTTTCTTCCTACGCATGCTTCTTGATTAAAATTAGCACCTCAATTATGAAAAAATATAGCAGCCCATGTGCATTCAACACCAACCAAAAAGTGGGTCCCACCCATAATTTAATAAAAATCATTATATTTTTTGAAACTTCAATAATTCATAGAAAATAGACCGTTTATCAGAAAAATACGAATTTTATGTCCATTCCACACAAAATTGAATTCTCCACAACTTTGTAGCTTTAAGTTTTTCCAAATTCCAGACATAAAATTTCCGAAATCCACAAACGAATTTTTTTTAACACCTTTTAAAATTCATAACAAATCATACGTTCATTTTTAAGGATTCAAAATTTGTAAACATATACTCAACTTATATATGTACAACATATCCAAAAATCACAACGATCCAACGGTCGGATTTAAATTATAACTAATGCAATAGAGCTTTAAGAACACCGATTTGATATTTTAATACCTCCAATTCGACAAAATACTGATAAAACACCTAAACATTAATTCTTTCATTTATAACCACATAAATAAATCCATCATTTATATCTATATCAAATAAATATTTCCTTATCATATAAATCAATAATTAATTATTCATAAATAATATTACAGAATCACAATAATGACAACCAGTCAGTTCCCAGGAAAGAGGGGGCTTTCCGATAAGGATTTCTCCTTACTGGCGCTCAATTAGGTAACCAAACCTCTCCTTGACAGAACTTTCTAGACATTACCAATAATGCTATCTAATAATATTATTCTAAATAATATGAATTATTGATTTGATAATAGAGATATTATGCAGTGACAATTATTGAACAACAATAATTTAAAATATCAATGCAGCAATTATTAAACCAATAAAATAAAATATTGAACAGTAATTACTGTAAGAATTATTAAGTAGTGCCTTCTTACATAAGGATAAATAATTCAAATATATTGTGCAATACTGTGTGCTACTGTGCAACCACATGTATTATTGTATTTTAACCACCAGGTATTTCAACAGTGTTAACGGTAATAATTACGTCGTTATTTATAAAAACTCAAACTTATCGTTTTCTTCATCCGACAGTTATTCGTTATGGGGCCCACAAATGGTTGCGCCGTCGTACGAATATTCCCCCCGACAACAAGAATATTCCACGACCAAACGGATATTCCCCGACAACAATGAATATTTTATAACCACTTGTGTATTTTGAAAATTTTATATATATCACCCTTAACTTTAAACTTTTATCAATTTAACCATTTACTAAATAGAAAAATTGAATACTTTTATTTCATAAAATTCGGGGTCTTACAATCTCCCCTTCTTATGAAATTTTTTCCCCGAAATTTACGTACCTGGTATTTTGAAGAGTTGAGAATACATTGCTTTCATTTCAGATTCTATCTCCCCGGTCATCACGATTTCTCCATTGCCCATCTCCTGTATTTCAGATATCATTCTAGAATACAGCTTCAAAACAAGGGTTAATTGAACAAATTAACATATCACATAATATCCGTATATTATGACCGACCAACAATTAAACTTAGGTAGGACACACTATCGAAGGATTTACTCATCTCTCCCCTCCTAGTTATATTCCCCGATCTCCGCCAGAGACCATATCCCTAAGCTCTGATACCAAGTGTGACGACCCCAAAATAGGTCCATTCCACCCAACCTATTCTGAGTCGCCAAATACATGGTACAGAAAACAACTACAACTTTATTACAATAATTATCATGCAAAATACAACAACACATATGCTGTGAATTTTGATACAAATATATACCAACTGTAACTCTCATCCCAAACTTGGATAGCACGTCACAATGGCACCTTACATAAAGGTATAGTCAAAACTGTTTTAGAAATTAGAATCTTTGGGAGTGCTCAAGGAAACTTTCGTACATGGGAGCCCATGCGTCTAGGTTATGATAGATATCATATGTCCACAGAATTATCCTTGGTTGACCCAATAGACCCCAAAGAAAAACGAGAAGATTATTATCATATTCTTTCCAATGGTGAGTCTTCTCTTGACATATCATTATCTCCACTGTCTCTAATTGAGAGTTATACTTCAACCAAACACCAAGATTATATAGATAGTGCTCGTAGATATACTCAGCAAGTGGATGTGCACAACCATGTCTTATGATGACACGAGGTTGTATGTCATTAGACATCTTGTATGATAGTGGCAAAACACCCTTCCAACGTTGGGTTCGCCTCACCCTATTTGATTCACCAAATATAACTACTAAATAATGTATAAAATACAACACACTTTTCTATACTGTTTAGGGAGAACTTCACAGCTAGAGACCACCGTTCTATTCCCTTGTTACCCCCGCTCGACCCAGCTACACTCTTATTACCTGAAAGGAATTTTGAAGCATAAGGGTGAGCTCAACTAGCCCAGTAAAGAATATCATGACTAAAGATAAATAAATTATTAATAGCCTTCAACAGTAATAAATCAGAGATTTAGAACATATGGTAGATGATAAAAAATTTCAACCATAGTTGCAGCAGAACGAGCAATCCATTAGAAGAGTCAAATAGACCATAAAGTCTATTATCTTCTCCATGTTAAAAAATCCACCAACAATGTTTTATCCCTGTAACATCAATCAACAGTTCTGGTCCACAATCATATGAATAACTCATAATCATAATTGTGATTCTAAATTCCTCTTCGCATTTAGGACGAAGATAATTTTTATCACATGACTTTACCTGAAACATCAAAGATCATGGTTATACCAAATCACAATTCCTATTCATAATCATACTAATAAATTCATCTTTGCACTATGGGCCAAAGATATTCATCAACAATTCAGATTCATCTTTGCACTACTACCAAAGATATTCAACAAATGAGATCATCTTTGCACTCATCGCCAAAGATATTAATATCTCAAAGAAATATATAATTATTTCAGAATTTATATAAACCATAATTATAACCATGTTGATCAATTCACCTTTGCATTTAAGCTAAAGATATTCAATTATAAATTCAATGGTCATGATCATACCAGTCAACAATTCAACTTTGCACTACTGGCCAAAGGGAACCCATAGTCATGATCATACAAAAAATCTACCCATCTTTACTCTCAAGTCAAAGAGAAATATCATCATTAGGGTTATAAAAATGTTATATATGATAATAAAAAACAATATAATCAACATATAGATTTAATCTCAAGAGTAAGATTCATAAATCAACGATAATTTGGTCAGAAAAATAAACCAATTTTGTTGTGAATAGTACCAATGAATAGTAACTCGTGAATAATAACTCATGAATAGTAACTCGTTAATAGTAACTCCGACATAAAAAAGGTAAAAATTCCATAATAAAATCCATACCACTATTCGGTATAATGATATTGAAAGAATAACATTTCTTAAACTTATAAACAATTTATTTTAATTGTTTACACTTTACTAAATAATGAATTTAATCATCCTAAAATGCCAAACTCATAAGATTTCATCATCAATAACCAAAACCCTCATCAAAAATCTGCATATACCTCATATAGGATTCTAAATCCATAAAATTCTATTTTTCAATTTTCTTACTTCACATAACATATTTAATTTATTTACTCATAACTAGTCCATTTTCATGAAAAATACCAAATCAGTACAAACAAATTTTCTTTTCTAGGTTTAGCAGAATATAGTTCCATATTGAACATATATTTTTCTCATAATTTTTAAAATTAATTTACTATTTTTCATATATCCAAAATAGCCGAATATTTAGACATTTATCATAAACTGTACTTTTATCCAATAATTCCAAAATTTACAGAGTATACTTCTTTTATATACATGTACTCCCAATAAAAATTTCACCAATTTTGGAGTTAACCACAAAGAGTTATAAGGGTTTACTTTTAAAATAGTCTTTTCCCATAATATTCATAACTCCTAATCTATACATCCAAAAATCGCCATTTTTGGACACAATCTAGAAAACTCATCAAATTATCATTTCAAATTTTTCCAGAATTTTTGAAGGTCGGAAAAATTACGAAACTGAAAAACATAACAACCCTTAAAATCTCTTACCTCAAAAGAGCAGTATTTCTGACTGGAATATCGGATGAAAAGCCGAAGGAACCTTGCACTGAATAACAACTCTCAAAATATCTAAATACTCACAAAAATACGCTCGATAATATAGGGAGAGAAAACTTATGTTTCTGGTGTGTTTTTCAATTCTAACTTAAGCGCCTATTTATAGGAAAATGCTAGAACGCCAAAGGAGACTAAAATAATAAAATATTATTATTATTTCTTTTCTTCCTACGCATGTTTCTTGTCCAAAATCAGCACCTCAATTATGAAAAAATATAGCAACCCATGTGCATTCAACACCAACCAAAAAGTGGGTCCCACCCATAATTTAATAAAAATCATTTTATTTTCTGAAACTTCAATAATTCATAGCAAATAGCCCGTTTATTAGAAAAAATATGAATTTTATGTCTATTCCACACAAAATTGAATTCTCCACAACTCTGTAGCTTTAAGTTTTTCCAAATTCCAGACATAAAATATCTGAAATCCACAAACGGATGATTTTTAACACCTTTTAAAATTCATAACAAATCATACGTTCATTTTAAACGGTTCAAATTTGTGAACATATACTCAACTTATATATGTACAACATATCCAAAAATCACAACGATCCAACGGTTGGATTAAAATTATAACTCATGCAATAAAGCTTTAAGAACACCGATTTGATATTTTAATACCTCCAATCTGGCAAAATGCTGATAAAACACCTCAACATTAATTCCTTCATTTATAACCACATAAATAAATCCATCATTTATATCTATATCAAATAAATATTTCCTTATCATATAAATCAATAATTAATTATTCATAAATAATATTACATAATCACAATAATGATAACCAGGCAGTTCCCAGGAAAGAGGGGGCTTTCCGATAAGGATTTCTCCTTACTGGTGCGCAATTAGGTGACCAAACCTCTCCTTGACAGAACTTTTTAGACATTGCCAATAATGCTATCTAATAATATTATTCTAAATAATATGAATTATTGATCTGATAATGGAGATACTGTGCAGTGACAATTATTGAACAACAATAATTTAAAATATCAATGCAGCAATTATTGAACCAATAAAATAAAATATTAAACAGTAATTACTATAACAATTATTGAGTAGTGCCTTCTTACGTAAGGATAAATAATTCAAAAAGACTGTTCAAAAATACCACACGTATTACTGTATTTTAACCACCAGGTATTCCAACAGTGTTAACGGTAATAATTACGCCGTTATTTATGAAAACTCAATCTTGTCATTTTCTTCATCCGACAGTTATTCGTTATGGGGCCCACAAATAGTTGCGCCGTCGTACGAATAGTCCCCGACAACAAGAATATTCCACGACCAAACGAATATTCCCCGACAACAATGAATATTTTATAACCACTTGTGTATTTTGAAAATTTTATATATATCACCCTTAACTTTAAACTTTTATCAATTTAACCATTTACTAAATAGAAAAATTGAATACTTTTATTTCATAAAATTCGGGGTCTTACATAAATAATATATAATCATATTTTTATGGAAAATAATTATTAAAAATATTTCTACTATAAAATTAATTATTATCAGAATATACTTTATACTAATCAATAATTCTAAAATAAAATTATTTATATTTAATCATGTAATAAATATGTTTTATTTATCACATAAATACATACTCTTTATCTTGTACATATCCTCATCTGTTAAAAAAAAAAATTATACGCAAAATTTATGATTTAATTACATAAAAAATATCGGGTTATTACATTCACCCTCCCTTATAAAGATTCCGTCCCCGGAATCACCATTTTAAACACTATACATACCAGGGTAAATAGTATATACAATCATTGCAAGTAGATCTCGATCATAATTGATCGAACCGATCTTTAATTATTCAGCATAAAGCTTATCTATCTTCATAAATAGAAATTTGATTTCTAAAAGAACTCAAATTCCTCCTTCAAAATTTCTTTATAAAAATAATTTACTATATATATATAAGAAAATTATATATTAAAAAATAAAATTTATTCGAATAATACATGGAGTTGCATCCCCGGCTGCTACAGTTTCTTGAATGGTTATGTTGAAGACTCTTGCAGTTGTTTCTGTTGGTTTGTTTGTGGAAGTTGGTCTCGTTATCGCCAATGTCCTGCTGCCTTTTCCCGTATTCGCATTCCTTGCCTCCCTTCTCCTTCTTGGATAGTCTTTCACCTTATGCTCCCCTAATTCACAAATAAAACACTCACTACACACTCTTGGATTTGGGCAGTTAGGAGAGATATGTCCCTCCTGCCCACACTTATAGCACACACTCTTTCCTTTTAAATACACTCCCGACCTATTTCCGTCGAAAATATCTCCTTTCTTCATATAGGTAGCAAAAACTGTCTTTTGCCCCTCCGTTACCCTAGCTATCACAAACGTGTCAACAGAGTCAGTTGATCTTCTAAATCCTAGCAGTACTATTTGTGACACCCCCAAAATTAGGTATACATCACCCATCTTGAGTCACCAGATACATGGTACAGAATTCAAATACAACTAAAATATACAACATGGGATGTGAGTTTTCATCTAGACAATATCCATACTCAATGGAGTCCTCATTACATTTATTATTACACTATTTCACAGAATAGTGAGTACTACTAATGCACCATCTAGGACCATCACTCTATTCCCCGACTAGTCCCAGCTACGTTCTAATTTTCTGAAGAGAACAATGAAAGAAAGGGTGAGCTCAACTAGCCCCGTAAGAAATATTATGACTAAGATAATGCAGAATAATTTATTGTTAGCCTTCAACAGTGTTAAACTTATAAAATATAATAACTATCAAGTTTAACTGCACCGGAACAAGCAATCCATTAGAAGAGTCAAGTATGGAATAAAATCTACTATCTTCTATGATTTAAAAGGTTTTTCGTCATTTTTATCGATGGGACTCAGCTTAATAAATAATCCACATCATCGAATCACCCTTGCACTACGGCCAAGGATATTCTTTAGTATCACGACCACGAATTATCCATGCACCACGGCTTAAGATAATCATGTTTTCATCAACGGTCCTGATCATGCCATAAAACAATTCATCTTTGCACTGCGGCCAAAGAGAATCCATAGCCATAATCATACTAAAAAATTTCCATCAATGCACTACGAGCCAATGAGGACTTTTTCCACATCATTTGTAACATTACGGTTATGATTATACCGAATAATCCCTGGTCATAATCATACCAAGTCCATCTATGCACTTTCTGTGCCATGAGATGACTTTCAACATAATATAAACATGAGGATCATGACAATGATATAAGAATTCAATAAAACAAGTTCAAGAATTAATTTATCCAGGAACTGATAACGTTCAAATTGTCAACATGATACTGCTTTGTAGAGTAAAATTCAAGAATGCTCAGAAGAATATTTCCATGAAAAGATACTAAATGAAACGCAAATATCAAGGATATTCCAATAATTTCATGGAGTATAGAAGTCAAAACTTTAACCAACTGAGTATAATAAAGAATGTAATGACAAAAGAAATCACCATGCATGCGGTACTTCGCATAGACAGGTTATTCCAACAGAATAATAAAAACGAAACCAGGTCAGACGAAATTCGCACCAACAGGATGTTCCAACAGAATAATAGAGAATGGAATAACAACAGAAATCACCATGCATGCGGTACTTCACATAGACAGGTTATTCCAACAGAATAATAAATAACGGAACTAGGTCCGGCGTAAAATGCCTGCATGAGGATATTCAGCGAGAATAATAAAGAATGGAACCGGTCCCGCGTAAAAGCATGCACAAGAGATATTCCAACAGAATAATAAAGAATGGAATATTAGAAGAATTTCACCATGTATAAAGATACTTTGCATAGAGCAAAGTTATTCAACATAATAATAAAGAATTGAATAATGAAAAAATTTCACCAAGTATAGGGTAGCAGCGTATCTGAGTTATTCAATGTAATAATAAAGAATGGAATAATGAAGTTCTCTTCATGAATAAGAAAGAAAGAATACCCCTTAGAAGTACAACAAATAATATTCCCTACCTTAGAAAGAAAAGTCTTTGGATATAGAAGTAGTGAAGTAATGAGAACACTTTTCTTCTTTCTCTCTATAGTTTATCTCTCTAGAGTTTCAGTGAATTCGTAAGAAATAATGAAGGAATGAGCTTTTATTTATAAAAAATGGATCGCATAGTAACTAACTCATAAAGCGGTCCAGATTGATTTACTTTAATCGACGGTCCATATTTAAAGCAAAATCTTTTAAATAAAATATAATATATTCTATTTATAATCTAATAAAACGAATAACTTTATAAAAGATTTTACTATGCAAATACTATACAAACACTATGCATAATAAAATATAATATATTCTAATTATTGTCTAATAAAAAGCGATAACTTTATAAAAGTATTCTATTTTATATAAAAAGATTTTACTATGCAAAAAACTACTACGCAGTGCACTATGCAACACTATGCATAATAAAATATAATATATTCTATTTATAGAATAACTTTTATAAAAGTATTTTGTTTTATTACATTAATAATATCAATAAAACAAAACTGAGTGACTTATCACGTAAGCATCAATAATCAATACCGTGTCTGCTACTATGAAACTACGGCAGTATTCTTGTACTTTTAATACCAGTGTTTCAACGGTATTAATGGTAAACTTTCGCAGATTATTTTCAATAAAATATATTTTGTCGTTTTCTCCATTAAAATAATAATTCCGGTTAAGGGTCCACCAATGATTGTCTGCGTAAATACGGATATTCTCCGACAAAAAGAATATTTCCCGACCAATCGAATATTATACAACAACTTGCATACTTTTCAAAATTTATAAATACTACCCACAACTATAACATTATATCAAATCCACACCATAATATTAAAAAAATATTTCGAGAAAATTAAATCTTTATTCATAAAATCCTGGGGTCTCACAATCTCTCCCTCCTTATGAAATTTTGCCTCGAAATTTACGTCACGTACTGGGTATGCCAAACGGTGAGGATACCTTGACTTCACTTCAAATTCTAACTCTTGAGGTATAACCTTTGAGCGTCGAATATGATCCTTCTTATCCAAGATTTTAACACGTATCTCCTCAAACGTTAAATCATCCGCTATCTCGTCCGGTTCTAAATTAATAATGTGGTTCGGGTCGTCCACATATTTATGTAACATCGATACGTTAAAAACGTTATGAACACGCGACATACTTGGCGGTAAAACGAGTCTATAAGCCACAGTTCCTACTCGATCGAGGATTTCTAATGGGTCAATTAAATCGAGGGTTAAGATTTTCTCTCTTCCTCGATTCTTGCTTCTAGAATAACGCCCTCTTGAACCTTTTTCTTCACATTCATCAGCTCCGGGTATGTAGCTTGAGCGGCTTTAACTTTATCGATTAAAGTCGATTCTACTCGTATATTCGTTATCTTCACTTGGTTTCCTAGAGTCTTTAACTCTATCTTCATCATTTGTAAGTCCTACGAAATGGGCCTTTGTTTTAACAACATCGCACTCGTAAACGCATAAGATCTTCTACTCAACGCGTCAGCTACCACGTTCGTACCTCCACGATGATATTGAATAGTACGATCGCAATCTTCAACAGCTCGAGTCAACGTCTATGGCGAATGTTACGTTCATTTTAGTTGAAGAAATATTTGAGGGTTGAAGAAATGGGTTTTGTACTGGGGTCAATACAAAATTCGATTTCACGCTCTAGGGTAGGCTAAGAAGTCTTCAAGAATACGTCAGGAAATTTATTAACAATAGAAATATCATTCAAAACTGTGACCCTCATCCAAGACTTGGATAGTACGTCACATTGATACCTATCAACTTGCCATCGTCATTCACGACATCTCCTACAGAAAGTCTGGCTTCGGTGCATTCCACACAAGAAAGTCAACAACGAAAGGATCGGGGCTCTTTATTTATGGCTTGATATGACAATGATTGACTTTAGTGGTTTGGTTACTTTGAATTTGCATAACAGGTTGGTTAGGAGTATGAAAGCTAACAACCTTACGAAAAGCATGATGAGTAGTTAACCAATCGTTTTCAAAAATCACATCAAAGGCAAGTATTTTCAAAGAGACAAGATCGACACGTAACGTGAAAGTGTTGATTTGAACAAGATTTATAAATAGTGGAGGTAACGAAGGTTTCTCCCAACTAAGTTTAAACAGATATATCAAAGTCTAACTTCTCCGGAGTTAACTTCAAACATGGAACACAACTAGGTGAAATAAAAGAGTAAGTAGAACCGGTATTTAACACGGTATAGACTTCGTAAGAGTTTATGACTAACATACCCGTGATAATTTTATTCAGGTTCCTCGTCACGAAAAAAAAACTCTCTCTCTTAAACTCACCGACTTTGGCGCATGCGGGACATCCTTTGGCATCACTATCCCATTTGGAATTGACTTCACCATACGACAAAAATCGAGCTAGGTGACCTTCTCTTCCGCAATTAAAACACGTTTTGGATTCTTTGCGTCTGATTTGAGACGGATGTGTCCCTCTTGTCGCATTTGAAATATATCTGACCGATGGTCGTTCTTCTTCCTTTGAAGCGGGTCTTTGGTGTGCATTGTCTTTCCATCATTATTGAACCTTCTCTTCTTGAAATTTCCACTTCTATTATCTTGGCCATGATTACCACCGAAGTGGTTACCATTCTTGGCATGATAATTTTCCCCACGATGGTTATCATTGTTCCGATGGTCGTTGCCACCAGTATGATTATTATCGTGTTGTTGCTCGTTACCTTTTGGTTGTGTTGACTCATTATCGCGCTCCAATAACTGAGCTTTATTCACAACATCTGAATATAAACAAAGTTTATGAGAAATAAGATATTGACGTATCTCCAGCTTCAAATCTCTTAAAAATATCCGTGTCATTCTCTCTTCATTATCAACCAAGTGGGACGCAAATCGGGACAACTCGACAAACTTGGCTTCGTACTGCGACACGGTCATGTTGTTTTGCTCCAACTTGATAAATTCCACCTCCTTCATGTGACGAATGCTTTCGGGAAAGTACTTGTCATTGAACAGCTCTTGGAACTTCTCCCAAGACATCTTGAGTGCGTCAGGCTAGGTACGTTTTATAGATTCCCACCAGTGATCTGCCTCTTCACGCAACATAAAGGTGGCAAAGGGAACCTTTTGCTCCTCGGAGCATCCCAAGACATCAAATATCTTGGTGATCTACTTTAACCACGTCTCCGCCTTAAATGGTTCTGGCTTTCCCAAAAACTCTGGTGGTCCCAGCTCCTTGAATTGCTTAGCGGTGACCAACCGTGGGTTGCCATTGTTTCCTCCTACATTATGAACAGGAGCCGTCTTCGCCTGATGTTACATGAATTCTAAAAAGCTCCTAAACGTACTGTCGTTCGTCAATTGATCAGTGTTGTTGTTTACAGGAGGATTATCTCCAACTTGTTGCACATTGTCCTCATTATTGATCTGTGGAGAATCAACAGTCTCCTGTGCTCCATTGCTATTCTCAAAATTCTCGGATGTCATTTTCAGATACTGCCACAAAACAAAAGGTTAATTGACATGTAACATATTATTCCTATATTCTGACTGACCAATTAAATACCAAAAAAAATTAGGTAGGTCATACTAGCGAAGGAATTCCCCGTCTCTCCCCTCCTAGTTCTATTCTCACATCTTAGCCAGGGATCACATCCCTAAGCTTTGATACCAACTGTGACGCCCACAAAATTAGGTATACATCACCCATCTTGAGTCACCAGATACATGGTACAGAATTCAAATACAACTAAAATATACAACATGAGCTGTGAGTTTTAATACAAATATTGTCATCTAGACAATATCCACACTCAATGGAGTCCTCATTACATTTATTATTACACTATTTCACGAGAATAGTGAGGACTACTAATGCACCATCTAGGACCATCACTCTCTGTTCCCCGACTAGTCCCAAACCTCGTTCTCATTTCTGAAGAGAACAATGAAAGAAAGGGTGAGCTCAACTAGCCCAAAGAAGAAATATTATGACTAAGATAATGCGTAATAATTTATCGTTAGCCTTCAATGATGTTAAACTTATAAAATATAATAACTATCAAGTTTAAGCACTTGCCGGAACAAGCAATCCATTAGAAGAGTCAAGCAGGAATAAAATCTACTATCTTTTATGATTTAAAAGGTTTTTCATCATTTTTATCATTTGGGACACGACTTAATAAATAATCCACATCATCGAATCACCCCGCACTACAAGAAATGATATTCTTTAGTATCACGACCATTTAATTATCCATGCACCACGGCTTAAGATAATCATGTTTTCATCAACGGTCCCCGATCATGCCATAAAAACAATTCATCTTTTCACTACTTACCAAAGAGAATCCATAGCCATAATCATACCAAAAAGCGCCCATCAATGCACTCACGGGCCAATGAGGACTTTTTCCACATCATTTGTAACATTACGGTTATGATTATACAAGAATAATCCACTGGTCATAATCATACCAAGTCCATCTATGCACCATGTGCCATGAGATGACTTTCAACATAATATAAACATGAGGATCATGACAATGATATAAGAATTCAATAAAACAAGTTCAAGAATTAATTTATCCAGGAACCGATAACGTTCAAATTGTCAACATGATACTGCTTTGTAGAGTAAAATTCAAGAATGCTCAGAAGAATATTTCCATGAAAAGATACTAAATGAAACGCAAATATCAAGGATATTCCAATAATTTCATGGAGTATAGAAGTCAAAACTTTAACTTGTTGAGTATAATAAAGAATGTAATGACAAAAGAAATCACCATGCATGCGGTGCCCGCGCCAAACGAGTTATTCCAGAATAATAAAAAGCGGAACCAGTCGAATGAAATTCGACCCAAGCGGGATGTTCCAGCAGAATAATAGAGAATGGAATAACAATGTAAATCACCATGCATGCGGTACTTCACATATAAAAGTTATTCCAACAGAATAATAAATAACGGAACTAGGTCCCACAAAAACGCATGCATGACGGGATATTCCAATGTAATAATAAAGAATGGAACTGTGTCCCACGTAAACGCATGCAGACAAGATATTCCAATGTAATAATAAAGAATGGAATATTAGAAGAATTTCACCATGTATGCGAGATTTTGCATGACACGAGTTATTCCAACATAATAATAAAGAATTGAATAATGTAAAATTTCACCAAGTATAGGGTAGGCATGCAGATACAAAAGTTATTCCAATGTAATAATAAAGAATGGAATAATGAAGTTCTCTTCATGAATAAGAAAGAAAGAATACCCCTTAGAAGTACAACAAATAATATTCCCTACCTTAGAAAAAAGAGTATTGGATATAGAAGTAGTGAAATAACAGAACACTTTTTCTTCTTTTCTCTATAGTTTATCTCTGTAGTTTCAAAGTGAATTGTAAGAAATAATGAAGGAATGAGCTTTATTTATAGAAAAATGAATTTGCATAGTAACTAACTCATGAACGGTCAGATTGATTTACTTTAATCGACGGTCCATATTTAAAAGCAAAATCTTTTAAATAAAATATAATATATTCTATTTATAATCTAATAAAATGAATAACTTTATAAAAGATTTTACTATGCAAATACTATACAAACACTATGCATAATAAAATATAATATATTCTAATTATTATCTAATAAAGCGATAACTTTATAAAAGTATTCTATTTTATATAAAAAGATTTTACTATGCAAAATACTATGCAGCACTATGCAACACTATGCATAATAAAATATAATATATTCTATTTATAGAATAACTTTATAAAAGTATTCGCATTTTATTACATTAATAATACCAATAAAACAAAATGGTGACTTATCACGTAAGCATCAATAATCAATAACGTGTGTGCTCTTATGCAACTACGGCAGTATTCTTGTACTTCTTTTAACAGGGTATTTCAACGGTATTAATGGTAAAACTTCAAGTTATTTTCAATAAAATATTTTTGTCGTTTTTCCATCCATCGATAAATAATTACATGTTGTGGGGTCCACCAATGATTGTACCGTCGTACGAATATTCTCTGAAAAAAAGAATATTCCCCGACCAATCGAATATTATACAACAACTTGTATACTTTACAAAATTTATAAATACTACCCACAACTATAACATTATATCAAATCCACACCATAATATTAAAAAAATATTTTGAGAAAATTAAATCTTTATTCATAAAATCTGGGGTCTCACACTATTGCCTTAAAGTTCTTGAAATTCGTCAATTGATTGTCTGGCTGATTTCCCGCGACTGGTATTCCATTCTCTATAGCTTGAGCGATCACATTCGAGAAATTCTGTATCGGGTCTTGTTGTTCTGCAGCTTTGTTGACATGTTCTTCTATCCTTGGGTTTCGTTTTCGTCTTGGCGACATTATCATAATTTATTCTTACATTCTAAGCCTTATCGTATACGCTTAACACATAACGCAAAATTTTCTATTCAAATAATCATGTACTCAAAATATTAGATTTTGAAAATTTGTTTTACTGTATTAACCAGTGTTCAGATAAAATAATTACTACCAACTTATTTCATTAATCCAACATAGATTCCTATTCATAGAACTTGACATACCATAGCACATACCGCTTTAAACATCAATTATTCCTTTGTGACACATAAGTCAGAAATCACTGCCACAACTTATACGAAAGTTGTGAATATTACATTACACAGTCATACCTATCATACTCATCACATAATCAAGTAATACTAATACTACTTATTTCTTATGCCTTCACTAAGGATCATTTGCTTAATATTCTATATATTCCCACCATCCTCAATAATTCATTCACACTTAACTATACCTAGTTCGTCAAACTTACTACATATCATGAGTTTAAGAACGAGTTAAATACACCTTTCCCCACTCTACTAGAGGTCGGTTTACAAATTCATCATCGAACTGATTTTTTTTACGGTCAACTCATTGAATTATACGTTATTTACAAAAAGTGATTTTACCATCTATATCTGTTAACCATTTAACAGAAGAAGGTCGTGGCAATCGATGAAATCTATGTGTCAATGCTGACAAGAAAGAGAATGTAAGCTGAATAATTAATTAAATTAAATTATACTCAATTTTATAATAAATACAACTCTATCTGTCAATGGGTAGATCTAATGATGGACTCCATGGATCGAGCCATTTCATTAAACAGATTAAATCATTACTCCTTTTTCTTTCTTCCATTTTATTACTTAGATCTGCTTATGGTGGTAGTTGATCCGCTTGTTAACGGCGAAGAGGACGTCGGCGATGGCTAAGATCATATTAGCCGCTTGAATCTGGTTTTGGACTTTCTCGGCGTTTGGGGTCCCTCAGACGTGCACGTAACTAGCCCACCCACTCTCTCACACTCTGAGACGTTTGGATCTGGTTGATGCCTTTCAAGCAACAAAATAATATTTGTCCAACTCTTAGGCAAAGATAAAATTCAAGACAAGCTTAATCGATTTGACGAGTTGATAAGTGCATCAGTACTATTTAGGAGTTGGCTCTTTTGGACCTCATTCTCAAATCGGTGTTGTTGTACTAAGTTAGCTAAATGCCTTTTTCATTCAACATGTCTTTTTACAATTTTATTGTGACTCCCATCATTCACTATTTTATAGGGATGTCTATGTTTTTATTAGTTTGCGCTGTTAAAGGATCTTCAAATTTGGTTGTGATGAACTGATGATGTCAAATCGTGGATGATAGTATGATACAGTTTTGTTTGGAGTTTTCAAATTGATTTAATTAAGATGGAGATCTGCTCCGTTAGGTCAAATTAATTTGTTGGTTCTGAGCTGATTCACTATGTTTGCTGCTTAATTCTTTTTGTGGAATTAGTTTGGTGTTAATCTGGTTATTTTAGCTGATTATTGTTATTGGTTTGAAATTGATTGATTGGTTTATTGTTGGTTTTATTTGAACTTTTGCCCCCATCTCGCCGGCAACAATGGTGACTGCTTTTGAACTCGCCGGAATCTGGGTTAGTTCGGCGCAAATCAGTTCTTGTTTTTGGTTTTGGGGTTTTCTGTTTTGCGTGGATTGGTCTTTTGTTCTGTGCGGATTATTCTGTATCGATAAGATAATATGTCATTTGATCGAATTGTTCTTTTAGTTTTGGTTCAGCTGAATGATGAATGTGATGATTTTGCCCTCTCTATACCTACTTAATGAATGATAAGTTTTAATTTGTTTTTTTTAGTTTGATTTTAGTTGCCCAAATTTTATGTTTTTACACTAAGCTTTAATGTGTTCTGTGATGCTCCCAAATTCGGGTCTCTTTTAACCCGACATATGGTGCTCCACAGTGCTACAGTTCACACAATCATTCAATTGACATGCCTCAAAAGAATGAATATGTCTTATATCACTACTACAAAATACTAAATAGACAACACTTAAACCACAACGTTTTTTATAAAAATGTTATGATATTTTTTTTTACAACGTTTTTAAAAAAAATATTATAGATATATATATAAAAATGTTATTTATTTAAAAGGGCATTTTTTTGATTTTAATTAGATAACATTTTTTTTTTAAAAACGTTATCTATGAAGAAAAACACGGAGCTCAAGTGATAGCTTAAAATTAAAAGACATACTGTTTTTCTCTCCAAGGCTTGTCAGTTTCGTTCTTTTTCTCTCTGTGCTCGGTTTGGTTCTTTTTCTCTCCGTGCTCGACACTTTGTTCCCTCTCTTCAGTTTTCTTCTCTCGCTTTCCTTTTTTCGTTTCCTCTCTTCGTTCCTTCTCTCTATCTGCTCTTTGGTTGTGTCTCCGTTCGATTTGATGACTGCGATTCTGAAAGGAGGAAACATCGACCTGTCCAGTTCGTCGATGTCGCCGTCGCTGGCGATGTTTGTAGAGAATCGGGAGTTGCTAATGCTGCTCACAGCTTCAGAATCGTTGAGGAGCTTTAATTCGGTTTGTTTCACGGTTTCAAGCATGGAATTCGAGGTTTTGGTTTGAGAAATTTGGATAAATCTAGGGCTTTTATGAGCGTCTCTGTTGGATCTCAAACTGCTGCTAATGATGCCTTTTCTCGGATAAATCTAGGGCTTTTACGGTGTTGGCTGGCGATCTCCGGTCAGTGTTAGGGCTACTGCGACTCTTGGGCTCGAACGTTTCCATCGAAAGATCGCGACTATGGGTATAGTCAGCTCTTTTGTATTCAATTGTTGTATATTTCGTGTTTTTTGATTGTGAAAACGGATAGCATTTTTTTTATTTGCTCCGGTGACAAATGTTGAGAAAGCATGATGTTGTTGGCAAATTTGTTGAGTTCTATGGTAATTTCATGTTCATGAAATTGAGTGACTAGGTTCACTTGAAGTTCAGTTCTTTATATATCTATCTGTCGTCTTTAAGGTTTAATTCTCTTTCTATGTGCATACAGGTGAAGGTATGGGCGAATTGTCACTGGCTGATAGGGCTACTATTGCAAATATGTCACCCGAGTATGGAGCAACTATGGGGTTTTTCCCTGTAGATCATGTTACATTGCAATATCTTAAATTAACTGGAAGAAGTAATGAGACAGTGAGTTATCTCTCAATGTTTCACTTGTATATGTTTGATATATACCGAGTTTTGTTGGACCCTTAAATGTGATTTTTTTATTCATTCTTTCTTCACCACTTTTCCTAGCTTCCAAACAGAAAATGCTTTGTCTTTGTGGTTTATGTTTATTTAATTCTGAACAAATGTTTTGCTATGAAATATAACAAATTATCGAAACTGAATTGTGAAATTGTCTAATGCAAGCCCTAGCTATTTTGTAAGTATTTATTTCTGTATGATTATATTTTTGGTTGGATATAATTTATGAGCCTAACCTTTTTTGCAGGCAGTTGAATGACAATCAACTAGTTGGTGGTATTCTGGCTGAACTTGGTAAATTGGAGCAGCTTTTTGAATTGTGAGTCTTGACATCTTGATTTTCTCTATTTTTCCTTTTAAATGACCACTTGTATTAGTTGTTACTCAGTTTATGCTTCTGGATTTGTTTCTACTTTTTAGCAACGTGCATGGTAACCGCTTGAATGTATCTATTGGTGATCTTGAGCACCTTCTTACACTGTAAGAGATGAGTCAGCCTTAAAGCACCTTCTTAACAGTATCTTATTTTCTTGATGATAGTTATATACAGCGTTTCTAATTCTTGGTCATCATTATTATAGGAACTTGAGTTGCAATCATCTTAATGGGATAATCTTTTTCTAGCAATGAATCTTCCTTGCATTTTTTTTGCATTCTTTACCTGTAGGATTATTGGCAGAGTTAATTTAACAAGTGCACTTGTTTCTATTAGTTCTGTGAATTAGAAATCTTGAATTATGTGTTATTTATATGTTCCTGCAGTCCCTATTTAATGTTATGATTCTTTACACAATATTACAAGATAGGAATTGAGAACATGATGCCTTCAGTAGATAAAAGAATGTCATTTTTTAGTTTTGCTAATGTGCCACTGTTTTCAATATGTAGTCTGATATCTGTTCATCTGCTGAAGGAAACTTCAGTTGAATAACTAATGTGGCTGTTGCATTCTGGATTCAACTCAGTTCATTTATTTTTCTGGTTTTTCCCTAGTTTGTCTTTTATTACAGCTACTGCAGATGGCCCTAAACACATAGAGAATGGTAGCATGAATCTAATGTGATTGTACATGTACAGCATGTTTCCATCTATTTATTATTAGTACTTGAACAATTTATGAATTTCTTTTATGCAGGGAAACACTTCTCTGTTGATAATACCTGTTTCTCTTCTGCCATATCTATCTAGATATGCTGAGGACTTTAATATCAGAAACACTTCTCTGTTGATAATACCTGTTTCTCTTCTGCCATAAAGGTATATATGACCAATAACCTACTTATATATCTTGTCACGTGAGATCAACAATTTCCTTTCCATTTGTTATGTGGATATATTGTTTGTGTTGTGGGTTTAGTATTGTCTACTCTGAATTTCTATGTATGCAATGCCTGGAATCCGGATGACAAGTATGCTTGACTCAAAGCTGTTTATTTATGTTGCAATTTTGTGAATACTCTTGGGATGGCGACTTGAACTGAATATGTTTATTGTATGTATTGTCCCTATAGCTGTTTATTTTGTTGTTTTACTTTGAACTGCAAGTCTTCCATGTCTCTTGCACAACCAAGATAAAGAAAACAAGAAAAAAGATCAATTATACCAAAGATTAGGGAAGCAATATTCAGATGTCTTGTGTGGATACTACTCTGACCCCATTGTTGTAGATAGAGGTTGTTTATGTGAGCTGTTATTGTTTTGCATTTAATGACATATGTTGATTTTTTTGAAGTTTATTAGTGCATTTGGATGTTACCAGGACGAATCAGTGAGCCGACAGTTTGTGGGAAGCAAGAATGTCTCGCAAAGAACTCCATGACATTGGTGCACAATAGGTGCAGGTAATGTTTTAATTGACCTCAGATGTCATCAGTAAACATCCGTTATAGTTTGACTATGATTGATATATGATGTTATGATCTGAACTTTTTAACTCCTTTCCTCCATCCAAGAGTACACACTTACATATCCAGCAGTGTATCTAGTGTCTGCAGTTTTTACCCTTAAGTTTTCAAATCTGTTACGATTTTAAGCAGTTGACTGAAGCAGTTATCGTCTCTTTCGGTACATTTCTTAATCAATCTCTTGATATAATTTTAGAAATCTGATTTCATACTTTTGATGATGCAGATATGTCCTCCACTGCCTTTATTGAACCACAGCCTGTTATAGACTTCATCACACAGCTTACTAACACAGTAATTCATACTTTTGGCCTGTATTTTAACCTGAATTGTATTTTATCCTGAATATACACCAACAGTGGTGTTTCATGTTTCTGTAAGTTTTAACCAGTTTCAGTTATTCACCTTGGGGTTTGATGGGAATATGTAAGTTTTAACCAGTTTCAGTTATTCACCAGATATGTCAGCTAGTGATCGTGCCAAACCTGCTGTGAGAATTCTACAGACCCTCAACAATTTTACAATATTCACTGCCAATGATGCATGTGATATTAGGATAACCGTTTTGGTATGGTTTTGAAAAATGATGCTGTTTTGAGCAAACTTCTCTATGGCTCCTTGCATGTGAAAACTTATGATTGGGTTGAGCCTAGACGCATTAAGAGAAGCAAGGGAACTGAAGGTCTTAATCTGAACTCATTCCAAATTTCCCATGTAAGTTTTTAAAGACGTCCCAAACTGAACTCATTCCAAATTTCCGATGTATGTTTTACCAGAGATTTGTTGCTTTTCTGTTTTTATTCTGCTTGTTTCACTTCCTTAACTATAATGTTAGCCAGATCGTAGTGATTTTCTAAAGCTACCTTCTTCTGTATCATCTCTAATGTTGCTATGTGCATGACAGATTGATCCTAGTATTCTTGGTGGGCTTGTGGTGGAATTTTCGCAGAAGGTTTTTGACATGTCCATCAGAACCAGTGCAAGGCAGATAGAGAGTTTAATTAGGTAGTAGTTTAATTTTATGGATAGTTTGGTATATTTTGTGGATGTAGTCAAATTCACAATTCAATATAGTAGTAATTATATTGAAAAGTGAATTTGAGATGTATGGATAGTTTGGCATTATTGAGATGTAAATGTATTGTATGGTATTAATATTCTTTGTAATTGGCATTAAAAAGAATTATTGGGATGTAAACGTTTTGTATGGTATTAATATTCTTTGTAATTTTAGCTATATATCATGGCATTAGCATATTGCAGGTGCATTGGTAATATAGGTGAAACACTATTTTTTTTTTTTTTCTTTATCTACAACATTTTAAAAATGTATAAATTGGTTAAAAACGTTGTCTGATATACTAAATTATAACGTTTTTATTCAGAAAACGTTGTGGAATCATACATACTACAACGTTTTTAAGCATCTGTTAATTTTTGAAAAATAAATCTACGTTTTTTTTCTAAAAAACGTTGTGTATTGTGCTTAACTACAACGTTTTTAAAACGTTGTGTAAGGGTGTCAAATAGATGACACCTTTAACCACGACGTTTTCTTGACTGAAACCACAACGTTTTTTTCGCGTTGTCTATTTACTGTTTTCTAGTAGTGTATATATTCCAAAACAATACTACTATTCCGCAGGTTCTTTATAACCGTTACATTTGTTCATGTTATAATATCAAATATTATCATTACAAACCTATACTATTACATAGGTAATCTACACGTTCACTTTAGCCTTCTCTTTATTCTTGTAGAATCCTTCGGTCATATCGTCTTAAGCTGCATTCATATGGTTCAAGCAAGAATGAACATAACTGTAAGACCCCGAATTTTATGAAATAAAAGTATTCAATTTTTCTTATAATTACAATTCAGTAAATGATTAAATTGATAAAAAGTTAAAGTTAAGGGTGATATATGAAATTTTTTTCAAAATACGCAAGTGGCTATAAAATATTCATTGTTGTTTCGGAGAATATTCGTTTTGGTCGTAAAATATTCTTTTTTTTAAGGGAATATCGTGACGCACTGCTAGCATGACCTTTGTAATGGGCCCCATAACTGAAAGCGATTGGATGAAGAAACGACAAATATAAGTTGTTTATAAATGACAGTAGTAGTTGTTACCATTAATCTTGTTAAAATACTCTATTGGTTAAAAACAAGAAGACAGCTGCAGTATTGCACCAATTATTGATTCTTATGTAAGAAGACACTACTCAATAATTGTTACAGTAATTACTGTTCAGTATTTTATTTTATTCAATAATTGCTGCATTGATATTTTATATTACTGTTGTTTCAATAATTGTCACTACACAATATTTTCTATTATCGAAGCAATAATTCATATTATTTGAATAATATTATTAGATAGCATTATTGGCAATGTCTAAAAAGTTCTGTCAAGGAGAGGTTTGGTCACCTAATTGCGCCAGTAAGGAGAAATTCTTATTGGAAAGCCCCTCTTTCCTGAAGGCGCACAGTTGTCAATATTGTGATTATGTAATATTATTTGTGAATAATTAATTATTGATTTATATGATGAGGAAAATATTGATTTTATGAGGATATAGATGGAGAAAATTTTTAATGTGACAATTGTTGAAAATTAATATTTTCTTTTTTTGATAAAATAATTCATTTAAATATATTATTATATTTTTTAATAATATAATAATGGTGATATTTTTACAGTGAATGTGGGATATATGAGTATATGAGGAGGAGGAGTATTTTTGTTACCAAAAATGTTTAAAACATGTTAAACATGTCGGTGGACCCTATTTCTTGACTGAAATTTGATTATAGCCTGTAAAATCGTCCGTTTATCGAGCGTATTCTTGTGAGTATTTTGAGTATACTTTGAGTATTGCTATACGGTGCAAGTTCGTTCAGCGTTATTCCAATCAGAAGTACTGCTCTTTTGAGGTAAGGGATAATAAGGGATTTTAAGGGTTATTATTTCGAAATTCTTCTGAACCTTCAAAAATTTTGAAAAAAATTTGAAATGATAATTTGATGAGTTTTGTTGATTGTGTCCAAAAATGGCGATTTTTGGATGTATAGATTAAGAGTTATGAATTTTATGAGGAAAGACTATTTTAAAAGTAATCGCTTATAACTCCTTGTGGTTAATTTCAAAATTGATGAAATTTTTATTAGAGTACATCTATATAATATCAATTATATCGTAAATTTCAGAAATTTTGGATAAAATTACAATTTATGATAAATGTTTAAATATTAAATTGGTTTTGGCCATGTGAAAAATAGTAAATGACTTTTAAAAATTTTGAGAAAAATATATGTTCAATATAGGACTATATTCTGCTAAATTCCAGAAAAAAATATTTTTGGAACTGATTTGTTATTTTTTATGAAAATGAACTAGTTATGAGTAAATGAATTAAATATGTTATGTGAAGTAAGAAAATTAGAAAATAGGATTTTATGGCTTGAGAATCCTACATGAGGTATATGCAGATTTTTGATGAGGATTTTGGTTATTGGTGATGAAATTTTATGAGTTTGGCATTTTAGAATGATTAAATGCATTATTTAGTAAAGTGTAAACAATTAAAGTAAATTGTTTATAAGCTTAAAAAAATATTAGTCTTTCAATATCATTATACCAAAATATTGGTATGGATTTTATTGTGGAATTTTTACCTTTTTGAGTCGGGTTTACTATTTATGAGATACTATTCACGAGTTACTATTCATGAGTTACTATTCACGAAGTTACTATTCATGACAAAATTGTTTTTTTTTCTAACCAAATTATAGTTGATTTATGAATATTACTCGAGATTAAAACTATATATTGATTATATTGATTTTATTATCATATATAACATTTTATAACCTTGATGTTGAAATTTCTTCACCGGAGGTGTAAAGATGGGTAGATTATTGGTATGATTGACTAGGTTCTCTTTGGCCAAGAAGTGAAAAGTTGAATTGTATTTGGTATGATCATGACCATTGACTTTATAATTGAATATCTTTAGCTTAAGTGCAAAGGTGAATTGATCAACATGGTTATAATTATTGTTTATATAAATTCGAAATGATTATATATTTCTTTGAGATATTAATATATTTGGCCTCAGTAATGCAAATATGAATCTGTTGAGGAATATCTTTGGCCCAGTAGTGCAAAGATGAATTGTTGATGAATATCTTTGGGTCAGAAAAGTGCAAAGATAACTTTGTTGTTGAATATCTTTGGCCTGTAGTGCAAAGATGAACTGTTGATGAATATCTTTGGCCCGTAGTGCAAAGATGAATTTATTAGTATGATTATAAACATGAACTGTGATTTGGTATAACCATGATCTTTGATATTTTAGGTAAAGACAAGTGATGAAAATTATCTTTCGTCCTGAATGAGAAAAGGAATTTAGAACAACAATTACGATTATGAGTTATACATGTGATTGTGATGTGAATTGTTGATTGATGTTCTGAGGATAAAACATTGTTGATGGACTTTTAACATAGAGAAGATAATAGACTTTATGGTCTATTTGACTCTTCTAATGGATTGCTCGTTCACGCAACTGACTATGGTTGAAATTTTTTTATCATCTACCATATGTTCTAAATCTCTGATTTATTATTGATGAAGGCTATTGATAATTTAATTATCTTTAGTCATGATATTTTTTTTATCGAGCTAGTTGTGCTCACCCTTTTGCTTTCGTAATTCCTTTCGTGTAATAAAAGTGTAAATTGGGTTGAGCTGGGGAATAACAAGGAATAGAATCGGTGGTCTATAGATGTTGAGGGTGAGGTGAATTTAACTTGAAGGGTGTTTTGCCACTATCATACAAGATGTCTAATGACATACAACCTCGTGTCATCATAAGATGTGGTTGTGCTCATCCACTTCTGTCGAGTATATCTACCAAAGACTATCTATATATGATCTTGGAGTCTATTTGAAATATAACCCTCAATTAGAGATGTGGAGATAATGATATGTCAAGAGAAGACTCATCATTGGGAAGAATATGATAGTAATCTTCTCGTTTTTCTTTGGGATCTATTGGGTCAACTAAGGATAATTACGTGGCCATATGATATCTACCATAACCTAGACGCATGGCCTCCCATGTACGAAGGTTTCCTTGAGCACTTCCCAAAGATTTTAATTTCTAAAACAGTTTTCGACTATACCTTTATGTAAGGTGTCATTATGAGGTGCTATCCACGGTTGGGACATGAGTCACAGTTGATATATATTTGTATCCAAACTCAAAGCATATGTGTTGTTGTATTTTGCACGACAATTGTTGTAATAAAGTTGTAGTTGTTTTCTGTACCATGTATTTGGCGACTCAGAATGGGTCGGATGGAATGGACCTATTTTGGGGTCGTTACAATAACAAGCTCAGCAAGTATAACAATTTCATTTTAAAAGCATGCTTGAAGCATAAGAATCGTATATCTTCAATAACTGGATGATAGTTACGAAGTGCTATCAATAATACAAAATATCTTTCCTTTTTCCTTCAAAACGTTTTTCAATAACAATATTCTATGAATCATCAATTCTAGTTCAAGACGTGAACGTCTTATAGTTTCTTTGAAAAGGACAACCCGGCACGAAGTCCGTAAGTCCGAATATAGCTTATTTAGTACATCTAGGTGATCAAATATAATAGCACCTATGTTGATCAACACTACATCCATTAAACTTGTGTACGTTTAAGTTGTGGCAACTCACGTGCCCATCGAATACTCGATGAAAATACATTTGTTTATACATATTTAGGCTTACCTTGAATCCGTACCAAAGAGTTGGCATAGGATAGCGTTAGCAATTCTATATTGAAAGACTTATAAAGAAATTAGTCAATCTATCAAGATTAATCTAGCCGAGTTAAAACTGGCTTCGACCCTTTCTTTGAAATCATACATGCTTTTCATAACGTGAATTATTTTGAAAACCTGGCTAGCACGAAGGTTAGACAAGCGTTTAAGAAAAACTTGCCTTCAGCGTCTGCTACAGTAAAATTACGTTTCCTTTGAGCCTTTACAGTTTCTACAACACATAAGCACATAACATATCACATTAGGTCATGAATGAACATACTTAGTTCCTAAATAATCTTACCCTTCTTCTCAATCTAATACCGTATTAGATTTGTTATTTATTGGTTCCATTTTCCGTCGTTCTTTTTACATCATTCTTACTAACTTCGTTTCTTATACTTAAGTGAAATTATTTCATTAATACAACTCGCCGAAAGTTAATTATCCTTCCTCACGGCTTACTAACGTCTCAGACGTTATTAATCGAAAACTCGATCGTCATTGGTGAAGTATTAACATTGAATATCATTTGCGTTCATCTTCAATTGACTTTCTTTTAACCCTAAGTGATCATACTTGGGGTTCAATTATGACTTGATAATGTTTAATTAAGTTCATTAGTTCGTTACTCAACAATTTCCCTTCATCTTCTACTTGTAAACATTTCTTTATTGTCTAGCTTTTTAAGACTGGAAATATTGTACACGGTGATCTTTTTGTTGCCAAGCATGCAAGATCGCCTATTGGGGCTTGGAGACCGGACCGGCATTGGCGGCGCTGAGTCCCTTTGTTAACTATCGCATCATGGGTATGAGTTTGCACGATCTGAAGCTCATTTTATAGCTGTGCGGGTCATTTAAGCTTGAGTCGTATGGCAGCACGGACTCTGAGCCACAAATAGTTTTGACAGATTTTCAACTTTGCGAGATTCTCGGACTCGTAACTTCTTCGTTATAATTCCGAATTAGCTCGTTCAAGAGCGTACGGTTCACAAATTACGTACTTTATGCGTTCATGCAAGAATTTTATCTATTCGACTTCGCTTGCTAAAAATTCACCTATTAGTCCATTTTTAACGAAAATGATAAACGACGCGGAACGTTCAATGCTCGTTTCTTCGTTCTAAGTCGGAATCCGGCCATTTTTGAGTCCGCAACTCTATAATGCCAAATAAGACTTGTCTCCATTGAAAAACAATGTTTCCAAGCTCAATATCAAAATTCGACTTCCATTCCGAGAATTTCACGAATTCGACGATTGTCGTCTAATCGTGTGAATTCCGGCGAAACTTCGTTACTTGAAATTTTTAAATCATTTCTCTTGGATTCAATCCATCATGCTACCATCTTGACATACATACTTTGTTAACTTATAAACATGATAAGTTATTAATTGTTCTTAATAAGTTCAAAACTCATAAACTTATAAACTACTTATTAAAGTATAACATACTTAATTTCATTGATTATGACATATTAATAAGTTAAGTCCTTTAATCCTTATTCTTACCTCTTATTAATCATGCTAACTTCTTAATGTAAACATATTACCACTTCTTACAAGTTCTTATACTTTCATTATTGTTCTTCACAAGTTCAGTAACTTAAATGATTACTTAATAGCTTATTCATGATTTATATACGACTTATTAAGACTTAAGCCCTTTGGTTTATCATTCCTTAACATACTAGCTCTACCAATACCCCTTCTCTACTAATGGAAGAGAAATAAAATCATGGCTTAGGATCACTTACTCTTTGATATTCACTTGATTATGCCTTGCTCAATCTTTAATCTCCTTCTTGATCCTTGAAATATAAAAGACTAGCTTTCTTACTTTTCTAGCTTATTCTCTCAACCAAATAAGTTGTTTAGCTTGAGAGGAGTTGGATGAAATTTGAACAACCAACAATTGAAATGGAGCTTGGTATTTATAGGCTTCACAAAGTGAGGGCATAAGGGTCATTAGGACCTTCCACTTCCATAATCCACCTCCTTACTATTCATAGCTTAAGGATTAAGTGAACTTGCTCCCCACAACACTTGCTCACCACTCTTATTTCTTGGTTGCTACTTAACTTCGCCATTAAGCTTACTTGCTCTCCAAATAAATTACTTGACCATCACAACACTTAGTCACTAAGTAAACTTGATCATCACATTGGATCATCCATGGGTTGCTCCATGGTTCTTACCCATTGGATACTTACTTGGGCTTAGGTTTAATTAATTTACTTAATCCTTTAGGCTTCTAGAATAATTTGCTTAACTAATATTAACTTATTCATTGGGCTTGCAATTAAATAAACACTTGGGCTTGATCATTAACTTACTTTGGATTTAACCATTCTTACATTTGGGCCTTGTCAACTTCTTATTGCACAATACAATTTCCTACACAATTTAAATATTCAATACATTTGGCTTAAAGCCTTATAACGTATTCTATACATATAATTCTCGTATTCTAATTCGTATACTTAGTCAACATATACGACATACCATTATTCATACATACTCGTATAATTGCTCATATCATACTCAGATTCTCTACCTCATATAATACCTACGATTATACAATCATCTCTTAATTCATTAATCGCATTACATTTCCTTCTCGTAAATCATTTTCCTTAAACGTTAGGTTTTAAGTCCCAAGTTTAAATATTACATTTTCCATAATCTGAAATATTATTGGATATTCCATTTCACCTCAATATTCTATCGTTACGTATTTCTAAGTTCAAAAATAATTCTGAAAGTAAATGCGTGAATAGTATTTTTCAAAACTTTTCTAAAGCTTTTATTTTCGCCTTGAAAATTCAAACACTTTAATTCTACCATGTAGCCAAAATCCTCGACATTCTCGACATTTATAGGTCGAGAACATCGCTCGATTTGCTTGCTCCATAAATAATTAATTAAATTCATTTAATAAAAATAAAATTTAATTCTCAAAATTCGATTTTCTCGCATGCTACACTCTTCCCTCCTTATAAGGATTCTCCCCGTAATCTCGCTAATAATACCTACACCACAGAGGATAATTTTTTCTTTATTTTAATCTCGAGTTCCTACAATGCTTCTTCGACATTGGGATTTCTTTTATTTCACCTTCATCGAAGGTATTATCTTAATTCACATGACTTATCACTTCCTATCAATAACTGAAAGTTGGAAGTTAAACACTTATTAACACATTCTGCGATCTCTATATCATCTTAGTTTATTCTTTTAACTTATATTTATATGGAACTCAAATTCCTCCCTCAAAATAAGACTATATGAATTTGGGTTAGTTAAATGTTTAGCATAAAATTTTTAATTTTATTCATTCTTAGTATGTTCTAGTTCCAATGAGGATAGTGAATTGTAGAAGATTTCAAAATATGTGCATAGCACAACTTGGATATAATGTTTTACACAATGCGATTCATGTTCATTGTTTATATGCTTCGGTTTCACAATTGTGTTCACATTCACTTGTAAGTCTAAGATGTGTGTCTTGCATTGATCAATAGAACATGTAGTTTTAAAAAAAGAGAAACATGAGGAAAATGTTATAGATTGTAAAAGTCATTGAAGTGCAAATTTTGGGGAAACATGGGCATGTTTGTGTATAAAAAATAAATAAATAAATAAAATATAATAGCAATAACATGATCAGTCTTAATTCGGGGCCCTAGCTACTTGAGTAAGTACGCCCAAGGGGATTGTCTCTACACCTAGTGCCCTAAGGTCTTTCATGGTATGGGAGTCGTTGGTTGAAAACTCGCTAAGGGGTAGCAGTGTGCCTAATGGATTAAGACATTGCATACCATGTAAAAAAAATATAATGGCAATAAACACCATGAAAGAGCGTAAATCTCCCTCGTGAGTAGTAATAAAGCAATAAACCCATTGTTGAGCCTTAGTTTGTGGTGATATGTTAAAAGCAGTCTATGTTGCATGAATATACATGAATCTTGATTTAGACTATAATTTTCTGTTTGGAGCAGTGTAGGATATATAATCTTTGCTTGAATCAAGTTTATGTGAATAACACACACACAACATCTCTATAGCAGTCATGAATTATCTGAGTGTATGATGTTATATTTATGGTTTGGTTTGAAACTATGTTCTTGGATCTGGATAGTTCACTGAGGTAATTTGGGCTGAAATTCTGTTATGGTTAAGATTATGTGAGACTAGTTTGCATCAGAGAGTAGTTGCATGGTTTAGTAGTTATATTTTTAGTGTTCATTCATATGCATTGCTTGAGGGCAAGCAACAATTCAAGTTTGGGGGGTATTTGATAAGTGATATTTTACTCACTTATCAGATAATCGATCCATGCTAATTGTGCCCACCTTTTGAGCACATTTCATTGTGTTTTAGTTGCATGTCATGTTATTTTGCATTGCATGTATTTAAACTCCTTTTGGTGAATAAGTGCAGGAATCAGCATCATTTTGGTGGGAATTGAGTTATCGGTGAGCGGATGCATAAAGGCTAGTCGCAAGGCGAGGATGTGCATGGTATGGGGGTACAATAAGGCATGGAAATCAAGCAAGAAAGAGGGATTAAGCAAGAATGAACAAGTAGCAGCAGCAGCAGACCAAAAACCAGACTCAGGAACTACAGAACACAAGCCGCGTGGCACAAACAAAGAAGACTCACATACAGCCAAAAGGTGGCTTTACATAGGAACCTTCGCAAGTCACGCTACCATGAGGCATGACCACATACCATGAGGCGTGGCGCTGACCGCCGATAAGACGTCTGGGGGAATAGAAGTTACTACAAGTCGTTGCTACCATGAGCAGATGATATATAGAACCACGCAGCGGCACAAGGCTGCGATCTTGTCGATGTCAGAATTTGTTTTATTTTTAATTAAGCAATGTGATGATGTGTAAGTGGTATAAAGCGATTCTGACGTATGTCAAAGGGAGACTTGACTTTTATTATGTAACTTTCATAGTAGCAATTAGGGTTTACACCTTGGGAGAGAGTCCAACGGAGAACGAAGCCACAACGTCTTATTTTCTTCTTCTTGGAGTTCTTCACCATTGTGGATTTTGATTTTTGTTAATGGAATTCTTTGGGGTTTTCATAGTTAATCATTGATTACTATTCAGCGTTTGGGTTTGATTGTTCTTTCTCTCTTAATCTCATTTGCTTGATTATTGATCATGTTTAGTCTTGATCCCATAATGGTTTTTGGTTCCGCAATGAACTAAACTCCATTATGGGATCCTAACGGATTTTAATATGTCGTTTGGTTGCACATCTAAATGTTAGATTTGTTTTGCATATCATATGGATTATCTATCATGGTTGGTTTGTATGTATGAATGACTGATAATCTTCATGTTAGTATTTGTATGGAATTGGAAATGAACATATGAATATGGATGAAGTCATGATAGCATGCGAATATGGGGATTGCATATTTTGTGAAACAGATAGGAATATATTATTTTGCCGTATGAGCTAGAATAAGGGTTGTGTTTAAAGTCAATAGGAATTCAATTATGCATAGGAATATGGTAATTGTGATGGTATTGGTGATCACATAGATTCTAACATCTGTAGATGATATGTGAGTTGGTTATAGTGCATTGGAAAATGGTTATAACTCACTTTTATGCCCTTGGCTTTTATCCTGTGATATGTGAACACTTTTTGCATGACATATGGCGATTGAATGAAATATTGAATGAAGTTAGGATCCCATTGTTTCCACATCATATTTAATTCGCTTATATTCTTATTTTTAGTTGGTAATTATAAATGATTCAAATCAACAATTAAGTTTATAGTCTTAGCATATAAATATAGTGAGTTAATTAATGCATAGTAGTCTAAAGTTAACAACTTTCTCTGTGGGATCGATACTTTACTTACTATGTATTACTTGTTGACCCGTGTATACTTGCATGAGTTAGAGCTCTTTTATAAGAACTATAAAAGAGGCAACAGGACTCTGAGCCACAGATAGTTTTGACAGATTTTCAACTTTGCGAGATTCGGACTCGTAACTTCTTCGTTATAAGTCCGAATTGGCTCGCTCAAGAGCCTACGGTTCACAAATTACGTATTTTCATGCGTTCATTCAAGAATTTTATCTATTCGACTTCGTTTGCTAAAAATTCACCTATTAGTCCATTTTAACGAAAACGATAAACGTTCTTGAACGCTCAATGCTCGCTTCTTCGTTCTAAGTCGAATCCCACCATTTTTGAGTCCGCAACTCTATAATGCCAAATAAGACTTGTCTCCATTGAAAACCAATGTTTCAAGCTCAATATCAAAATTCGACTTCCATTCCGAGAATTTCACTTAATTCGACGATTGTCGCCTAATCGTGAATTACTATGAAACTTCAATTATTTGAGATTTTTAAATCATTTCTCTTGGATTCAATCCATCATGCTACCATCTTGACATACATGCTTTGTTAACTTATAAACATGATAAGTTATTAATTATTCTTAATAAGTTCAAAACTCATAAACTTATAAACTACTTATTAAAGTATAACATACTTAATTTCATTGCTTATGACTTATTAATAAGTTAAGTCCTTTAATCCTTATTCTTACCTCTTATTAATCATGCTAACTTCTTAATGTAAACATATTACCACTTCTTACAAGTTCTTATACTTTCATTATTATTCTTCACAAGTTCAGTAACTTAAATGATTATGAATAGCTTATTCATGATTTATACTACTTATTAAGACTTAAGCCCTTTGGTTTATCATTCCTTAACATACTAGCTCTACCACTAATACCCCTTCTCTACTAATGGAAGAGAAAGAAAATCATGGCTTAGGATCACTTACTCTTTGATATTCACTTGACTATGCCTTGCTCAATCTTTAATCTCCTTCTTGATCCTTGAAATATGAAAGACTAGCTTTTCTTACTTTTCTAGCTTATTCTCTCAACCAAATAAGTTGTTTAGCTTTAGAGGAGTTGGATGAAATTTGAACAACCAACAATTGAAATGGAGCTTGGTATTTATAGTTTCACAAAGTGAGGGCATAAGGGTCATTAGGACCTTCCACCTCCTTAATCCACCTCCTTACTATTATTCATAGCTTAAGGATTAAGTAAACTTGCTCCCCACAACACTTTCTCACCACTCTTATTTCTTGGTTGCTACTTAACTTAGCCATTAAGCTTACTTGCTCTCCAAATAAATTACTTGGCCATCACAACACTTAGCCACTAAGTAAACTTGATCATCACATGGATCATCCATGGGTTGCTCCATGGTTCTTACCCATTGGATACTTACTTGGGCTTAGGTTTAATTAATTTACTTAATCCTTTAGGCTTCTAGAATAATTTGCTTAACTAATATTAACTTATTCATTGGGCTTGCAATTAAATAAACACTTGGGCTTGATCATTAACTTACTTTGGATTTAACCATTCTTACATTTGGGCCTTGTCAACTTCTTATTATTGCACAATACAATTTCCTACACAATTTAAATATTCAATACATTTCGCTTAAAGCCTTATAACGTATTCTATACATATAATTCTCGTAGTCTAATTCGTATACTTAGTCAACATATACGACATACCATTATTCATATGTACTCAGATAATATCTCGTATCATACTCAGATTCTCTACCTCGCATAATACCTACGATTATACAATCATCTCTTAATTCATTAATCGCATTACATTTCTTTCTCGTAAATCATTTTCCTTAAACGTTAGGTTTTAAGTCCATGTTTAAATATTACATTTTCCATAATCGAAATATTATTGGATATTCCATCTCACTTCAATATTCTATCGTTACGTATTTCTCGGAAGTTCAAAAATAATTTGAAAGCGTAAATGCGTGAAGTTGTTTTTCGTAAACTTTTTTCAAAAGCTTTTATTTTCGCCTTGAAAATTCAAACACTTTAATTCTACCATGTAGCCAAAATCCTACGACATTCGACATTTATAGGTCGAGAACCACGCTCGATTAGCTTGCTCCATAAATAATTAATTAAATTCATTTAATAAAAATAAAATTTAATTCTCAAAATCCGATTTTCTCATGCTATATGTTCTTTTTAGTTTAATTTGTTTAAACAAACTATAAATTAAATTAATATACATAATAAATAATTAAATTAAATTAATTAATTAATAATAAAATATTATAATTATTATAATAATTATTATTATATTACTATTACTATAATTTTTATTATCATAATTATAATTATTATTACTTTTTAAATTTTCTTTTAATTTGTAATATACTAAAATTTTAAAAAAGAGTACTTTTTAGCATATTTTTATTTTTTTAATATTTCTTTCTTTTATATTTAAGCCTAGATTTTAATGATTTCATAATATAAATAATAATTATACTAATTTTCAAAAATAAAATAATAATTAAATTTCAAAATTTAGTTACATTTTTGCAGTTTGAATTTATTTTTATGAATTTTAATTTATTATGTGTGTTTATTATGAAAATACTTATGAATAATAGTAAAGACATTACTCAAATTCAAAATTTACCAAAATTTAACTTATTTTAATAATATATGTAATATATTTGAATGCAATAAAAGAAAATTTTTTCAAAGAATAAAATATTAATAATTCTTCATTATTAATGTTGAGGGTATTATGACAAAATTAGTAATATAATATGTCGTGAAATTTATATGTTATATTACTAATTTTAATTTTATCTCAAGATGGGTTAATTAAATTAAATTTATGAATTTAATGAGTTATTTAAATTAAAAATTTTTATATATTTATGTGTAATTTATATAATTTATTTAAAATTGTACAATACTAAAATAAAGAATATTTTTTGTATTTTATAATACCAAACAAATATTAATGATTAAAATAAATTTTAAAAAAATATCTTTATTGTACTTTTATTTTGAATGGATTATTGTATTTTATTTATTTAATTTTGATTAATTTAGCATTAAATTTTATAAGTTTCCATCTAAGCATGCCACAAAAAATGTATGATATGTAGATTTTTCTCTCTTACGTGGCGAATTTTATGCAATCTTCCGTTTAAAGTCAAAAACAATTAATGTAATTTTTGTAAGGGTTTGTAAAAAAATTATAGTTCAGTGAGTCGAATGTAAAAAAAAATCAGTTCGATGATGCATTTGTAGACCGACCCCTAGTAGAGTGGGAAAAAATATATTTAACCCGTTTAAGAACTCATCACAAACATATGAGTTTAAGAACTCGAGCTTGACCTTATATTCTGTAACTATACTCTACCTATCAGTTATACTATTATTTCTCGGTCCAGGACTACATTTTCTAAAATAACCACCTCATTGAGGTAGCTTTCAATGTGAGCCTCTATTTCAGCTATTGACTTTGATATTGGCTCGGTCATGGAGATTTGATCTTTCTTTACGATCTGACGGTATCCTAATTCTTTTCTATCTGACATCTACACACATAAATTATCCTGATTATCACAAAGTATATACACACAACCAATAATAATTTTATACAAGTTATCTTCTATTTTGGTTAACGATGCATTTATTCAATTCATCTCCTTTTAAACTCTAAATGAGTTATTTATATTTTCAACGTTTCGCTCTGTTCTAAGGTTATAGCCTAAGGTCTAACCCACCTAAGGTTTTTAACCCTAAAGCTCTGATACCATGCTGTGACGCCGCCAAATTCAGGTACTTGAAACCCGAACTCGGTGCTTCACAATACCATTTCTATGAGCGGAATAATACTAATAATAATAACAATAATATAAAAATCAAACTTAATTTACATTTATCAGAGTCTAATCCCGAGTCCGCAACCTTTACTATAATTCCTTACATGATAGATAATACATATCATTGTCTTAATACACCTTAACTATTACAAAAGATACCATTAAACATATTATGTTTGCTTTCCTTTTCCCTTGTTCTTGGCCGAACCTTCTAGCTGTTCACACTTAGCTGAAAATATTTAAATTAAGCAAGGATGAGCATTTGAGTGCCCAGCAAGTAATAGCAATTATAAATATAATTAGCTGAGAGAATTAAATGTTTTCTTTATACATCAGTTCTACAACGATTCAATAGTTGTGAAGTAAACTAAACCGATAATAATAATATAACAACTCTATATCACATTTTTGAAACTACGTATTGACTATAAATAGGTATTAGTCGACAGACTGAACATTGTTTTCAATTTTCGCTAAGGTTTAGCAGAACTTTATCTCTAAAACCGTCATAACTTACTGGCGGTAGGTGTACATCCCATGGGCCCTCAGATGATCAATACTGCATGCAAGAACGATATTATCGCTTACTTTGTCCGCTTTTAGGCACATAAATTTTTTTTCCTTGACGGATGTTCATATATTTAGTCCAAATCCAAACCAAAACAATTTGATTGGATACAAAAGGTTTTATCATATTGAACGATATTTCCAAATCTATGTCTAATGGGTCAAATAAATAGCTTAGATATATATATATATATATATATATATATATATATATATATATATATATATATATATATATATCAACATGTGTTTAACTACAATGATTATCCAAGTGAGGACACTTGTATAACCATATTTCGAAATTAACGAACATAATATATATGAGTTAATTATATAATATAATATCATGTTGATAAACAATGATCGGATATAATATATAATGATAATAGGGTTAATAATCTAGTACAATAATAATATAAATCTGAAACTTTCTTACTCATGTCCATTGCATAAAGGAAATGCAAAGGTAGAAGACTTGCCTGGTACGCTGCTTACAATTTGCAACTTAGTTTTATCTTTTGTATAACAACCTATCAGTAATAAGATCATTTTACTAATTAGAATAACATCTCGCAACACATAGAACTGCTTATTGCAGTCAATACATAACCTAATCACATTGGTACATAGGTTTAGCAGTCATAGAATCACAAATAAACATTAATACAATCAAAATATCTAAGTCCAGATCAATTTTCAAACACGTTTGCAAAATTGAACAACTTTATCAGGTAATTATCGAGTCTAAGACTCTATTCTGTAGCTCAATATCTGTAAGTATCAGCCATATTATTTTTAAATAACTCATAATAATTTTTAAACATTTATTATTATTTATCATGAAATTTTCAAACAATCAAATCATTATTAAATGATTTAAATATTAATTAATTCTATTATCATTAATATTTAAATAATATTAAACTATTAATGAAACCATTGCCAAAATATTAAAGTTACTTATAATAACTTAAAATATTTTTAAAGTATTAATATTACCCTTAAATGATTTTTAAAACATTTAAAATCATTTTAAATAATTACCATTAATATTAAAGTATTAATGTATTATTTATCTAAATATTAAAAGTCTTTAATTATAACTTAAAATATTTTTAATTGATTTATATCCTTTTAAAATGATTTTTAAATTAATAAAACCATTTTTAAACTATTTATTTAATATAATTATTAAATAAATTTAATGTCATTAATAATAAATTATTAATCATTAATATTAAATTATTAATGAAATTATCCTTTAAATATTACAAGTTATATTTTATAACTTAAAATATCTTTAAACACTTTATTTTCATTTAAAATGATTTTTATAATAATAAAATCATTTTTAAACTAATTTATTTAATACAATTATCAAATAACCTTAATATCATTAATAATAATTAATTAATGAAATTTACCTTTAAATATTAAAAGTTATATTTTATAACTTAAAATATTTTTAAACTATTTATTTTCATTTAAAATGATTTTTCTAATATTAAAATCATTTTAAAATTAATTTAATTCATATAATTATTAAATAAATCTAATATCATTAATATTAAATAATTATTTGAAATTTGCTTTAAAATATTAAAAGTTATATTTTATAACTTAAAATATTTTCAAATAACTTATTGTCATTTAAAATGATTTTAATATACTAAAATCATTTTAATTAATTTATTTAATGCATTTAATAAAAAATTAAATATCAATAATATTTAAATAAATACTAATATTTATGAAAAATATTTCAAATTATTAGAAGTTAATTTTTATAACTTAAAATAATTTTTAAAATAATTTTGTAATTTTCTAAATTAATTTTCTATTTTTAAATAATTTTTAGAAATTAATTTAATTAATTTTAATAAAAGCTGTCATTAAAGATCGCTTTATAATGATACGTAACTGGCCGCTATAGGTGTTTTTCGTGTTCTTCATGAAACCTAGATCTTCATAAATGGCTTCATAAGGTATCAAGTTTGACCAAGCATAGATCTTATCTCGTAACGTTTCGGGCATGTTGTTATGGATCTAGTGCTAGTGTAAGAAGACTACATGATCCAATAACAAACATGACCAAACAACACATAACAAAGGAGATCCGATCGTCCCAGTGAAGTCGTTGAAGAGTCGTTCTTCATTTCAGGTTACCCGTAAATGAAGAAACAGTCGTGAGGCCTACTTTTGGGCGACCACAACTTGCTGATCATGTAATGTTTTTGTGATTTAAAAGTTTCAGATTGTAGCCCATATGTAGCACTACATATCTATTACAAAAATCATCATAACAACAACACCATATTAAGATACATGTCGGTCAAAGTAGTGGTCAGGATCTGCCTTTGAAGATTTCTGGGTTACCCAGAATCTTTATCCCGCAGTTTCGTCTGGCTTACTTTGACCACAAATTACTTGGATTATGTTTAGGATTTAAGAGTTATAAAGACATGGATCTCTAGTACTCATGTCATTCTACACAACCATAACAATAACATAGCATAAATAACTAACAATAACAAGATCAGAACCCAAGAACTCATCGTCGAGCGACTGGGAATTTCGGGTTACCCGTAAATCTCCCTATTAATGCTGCCATCAACGTGGTTTGTCCACGAATAACATGAGATCTGTTCATGTTCTGACCTTGATATAAGTTCCAGTTTAAAGACCTCATAACATAATACTAGTTTAAACATTTAAACAAACAAAATCATTGACAGAATGAAATATAGGAGGCCTGACATTCGTTGTCACACATCAAAATAAAATTTTTCCAGATTTTGAAAAATGTCAAATCCGAGCCTATAAATTTTATGGATCTAACATCTATCAACCCAGATCATCATTATACACTATAAACAACATGTTTAACACAAAAAATTAACATCTAACAAATGATCAAAGTCAGATTTTTAAAATTAGGGTTCTACCTCTTTTGAACAAATCCTTGATTCTAGCTACTGATCTGTTAATGGTATTTGTGTGGCTTGATTTGGGAACTGATTTACTACATTAATTCATAGGTTAGAGAGAGAGAGGGGGGGGTCTTGAAGAGAGTTGTGAATAAATGAGCAATAATGTAACATTCTCTCTCTCTAATTCTATATATACAATGATTTATAATGAAAGGCTGAGATATTGTCACGATTTTCTTTGAGATTTTAAATCAATAAGGAAGTCAAAGTTAGTTCACCAACTCCATATATGGCAATATACACAAGTTGTCTTCAATTATCCTAGAGGGGCATTTTGGTCAATGGCCTTATGATTTTAATGGCGCTTATGGTCTTTTGGCAAACCCTTAGGTTTGACCCTCGTGGTTTAACCCTTAAGGTTTAACCCTCAAGGTTTAGCACAAATAAGTTGTATGATGTCTAATTTAGGGTTTGATAATGTAACATTTTAGTTTCTAAAAAAATATAATTTAGGAATCTCTAATTAGATTAGGTTTACTAATTATATTATATATGAACATTAGGGTATTATTTACTAATTATAGTTAACCTTGCTAATTTAGCAATTAGGGTTTATAATTAGTAATTAGGTTTTATAATTACTAATTAGGGTTACTAAATATAGAAATTAGGATTTTAAAATTTTAGGGTTTCCATAGTTAACAATTATAATTCTAATACTTGTTAAGTAATCACATTAACACAATTACCAATCAATCTTAAACTCTAATTTGAGTTTCAAATTAGGGTTTAACAATAACTTAGGGTTTTCTAAATATTAATTAGGGTTTCTAAATTTTAATTAGGGTTTACCTAATTAATCATAAAATCATATAACACAGTTATATAAGAGTCTCGAACTCATAATTGAGTTTCAAATTAGGGTTTCCATTTGGTAATTCACCAATTATTATTTAAAGTTTCTAGTTTCAGAAATTAGGATTTATAATTAGGGTCTCCTATAATTAGGGTTTCCTAATTAGCATCCAATCTTTATAGTACATATCATACACCACATAACACAGTGACTTAATAGATTCTTAAGGTCTCATTTGACATCAGAATTAGGGTTTAACAGTAATACTAGGGTTTGGTCATAATACACCATAATTGATCAACCATTATCAATATGTACATACAGTTAAATTTATAGCACTGAAAAATCAAAATATAATTAATATTATATTATTATTCTCATTCCTTGATAAAAATCCAAAATTAGGGTTTGGATTCCATATATGATTTATTCTTCATATATAACATTATTAATTAAGTTAAAAATAATTAACTTAATTACTCTAACATAAATTCATATAATAAAATAAATAGTTATTATAATAATTCTAAAATCATTTCATATATTATTTAAATAATATATAATCATATTTTATGAAAATATTATTAAAAATATTTCTACTATAAAATTAATTATTATCGTAATATACTTTATACTAATCAACAATTCTAAAATAAAATTATATATATTTAATCATGTAATAAATATATTGTATTTATCACATAAATATATACTCTTTATCTTGTACAAATCTTCATCTGCTCAAAAAACAAATTATACGCAAAATTTATGATTTAGTTACATAGAAAATATTGGGTTATTACACTTATAGCATATACGTTAGATGTAGTAACTGATATTATGATTAGTGTGTGTATTAAGGTTTATCAGTTTATATATCAGTTGGTCTTACGCCTTATTTGCTAAGCCAGAGAATACTGAGAGAATTGAAATAGAAATTCGAGAGAGAGCTTGAGAGAATTGAGAGGAAGTTCTGAGTTTTCAAAGCAAATTCAGTGGTGTTAGCAAGGATTTTAAAGCAACAAAAGATATTTTTCATAATCTCCATATTATATATATATATATATATGTATATATATGTATGTAAATGCATATATGAGTTTACGGCAAAATTTTATATATTATGTGAATTTCAAATTTGTTGAATTGTTGTTATACAATGGGTTACTTGTGATTATACGTATTGTGATGGTTGAGTTTGTATGTAAACAAGAATTTGCTATGCTAAGTACAGTTAAAAAGAAAGAAAAGTGTTGACAGTGTATATTTTTTCTTTTAGCTTATGAAAGTACCAAATTTAGTGGCTAGTTTGTATGTTAATATATAAATTGGGTCTTGTTTATGCTAGTTCATTAAGAAACGAAGAAAACGTAGTTTGAACGAAGTGATTCGGTGTAGAATTGAAATCACAGTGTTGATTTTTGGAAAAGATGTCAAAAAAATTGAGTTTTATATGAAAACATGAAGTTTAAGAAATTAAATTAGTTAAAATGGTTGATAAATTGTTCTATATTGATGAATATGTGAAGAAACATGTTGTAATAGTTTTATATCAATTGTATGTGTTAATATTACTATTTTGTGGGTGAAATTCATGTTTGTTGGGCTAAAATTCATTTACTATTCATAGCCTTTTTCGGTTTCTTCTCTCACATTCAGCATAGTACTGCTATTGGGTGCTAAGGCTAAAAACTACGTTAAAATTGCCATTGTATGGGCGCATATGCGTTATAATCGAATCGAGGTAGAGACTTTCGTCGTGCCGCAGATTTTGAGTAAAGACTATAACTTGGTCTAAGGTTATACTAATGTATCGAGTATTTAGTTGGATGGGTTGCTCCATGGTTCTTACCCATTGGATACTTACTTGGCCATCACAACACTTAGCCACTAAGTAAACTTGATCATCACATTGGATCATCCATGGGTTGCTCCATGGTTCTTACCCATTGGATACTTACTTGGGCTTAGGTTTAATTAATTTACTTAATCCTTTAGGCTTCTAGAATAATTTGCTTAACTAATATTAACTTATTCATTGGGCTTGCAATTAAATAAACACTTGGGCTTGATCATTAACTTACTTTGGATTTAACCATTCTTACATTTGGGCCTTGTCAACTTCTTATTGCACAATACAATTTCCTACACAATTTAAATATTCAATACATTTGGCTTAAAGCCTTATAACGTATTCTATACATATAATTCTCGTATTCTAATTCGTATACTTAGTCAACATATACGACATACCATTATTCATACATACTCGTATAATTGCTCATATCATACTCGTATTCTCTACCTCATATAATACCTACGTATTATACAATCATCTCTTAATTCATTAATCGCATTACATTTCCTTCTCGTAAATCATTTTCCTTAAACGTTAGGTTTTAAGTCCACAAGCGAAATATTACATTTTCCATAACTGAAATATTATTGGATATTCCATTTCACCTCAATATTCTATCGTTACGTATTTCTCGGAAGTTCAAAAATAATTCCCGAGCAGAAATGCGTGAATAGTATTTTTCGAAAACTTTCTCGGAAAGCTTTTATTTTCGTCTTGAAAATTCAAACACTTTAATTCTACCATGTAGCCAAAATCCTACGACATTCTGACATTTATAGGTCAGAGAACGACGTTCGATTTGCTTGCTCCATAAATAATTAATTAAATTCATTTAATAAAATAAAATTTAATTCTCAAAATTCGATTTTTCTGTATGCTACACTCTCTTCCTCCTTATAAGGATTCTCATCCCCGTAATCTCGCTAATAATACCTACACCACAGAGGATAATTTTTTCTTTATTTTAATCTCGAGTTCCCACAATGCTTCTTTGACATTGGGATTCTTTTATTTCACCTTCATCGAAGGTATTATCTTAATTCACATGACTTATCACTTCCTATCAATAATCTGAGTTGGAAGTTAAACACTTATTAACACATTACGCGATCTCTATATCATCTTAGTTTATTCTTTTAACTTATATTTATATGGAACTCAAATTCCTCCCTCAAAATAAGACTATATGAATTTGGGTTAGTTAAATGTTTAGCATAAAATTTTTATTTTTATTCATTCTTAGTATGTTCTAGTTCCAATGAGGATAGTGAATTGTAGAAGATTTCAAAATATGTGCATAGCACAACTTGGATATAATGTTTTACACAATGCGATTCATGTTGCTGTTTATATGCTTTCGGTTTGCACAATTGTGTTCACATTCACTTGTAAGTCTAAGATGTGTGTCTTGCATTGATCAATAGAACATGTAGTTTTAAAAAGAGAAACATGAGGAAAATGTTATAGATTGTAAAGTCATTGAAGTGCAAATTTTGGGGAAACATGGGCATGCTGTGTATAAAAAATAAATAAATAAATAAAATATAATAGCAATAACATGATCAGTCTTAATTCGGGGCCCTAGCTACTTGAGTAAGTACGCCCAAGGGGATTGTCTCTACACCTAGTGCCCTAAGGTCTTTCATGGTCTGGGAGTCGTTGGTTGAAAACTCGCTAAGGGGTAGCAGTGTGCCTAATGGATTAAGACATTGCACAGTCATGTAAAAAAAAATATAATGGCAATAAACACCGCGGGAAAGAGCGAAATCTCCCTCGTGAGTAGTAATAAAGCAATAAACCCATTGTTGAGCCTTAGTTTGTGGTGATATGTTTAAACAGTCTATGTTGCATGAATATACATGAATCTTGATTTAGACTATAATTTTCTGTTTGGAGCAGTGTAGGATATATAATCTTTGCTTGAATCAAGTTTATGTGAATAACACACACACAACATCTCTATAGCAGTCATGAATTATCTGAGTGTATGATGTTATATTTATGGTTTGGTTTGAAACTATGTTCTTGGATCTGGATAGTTCACTGAGGTAATTTGGGCTGAAATTCTGTTATGGTTAAGATTATGTGAGACTAGTTTGCATCAGAGAGTAGTTGCATGGTTTAGTAGTTATATTTTTAGTGTTCATTCATATGCATTGCTTGAGGGCAAGCAACAATTCAAGTTTGGGGGTATTTGATAAGTGATATTTTTACTCACTTATTGTATACCGATCCATGCGAATTGTGCCCACCTTGAGCACATTTCATTGTGTTTTAGTTGCATGTCATGTTATTTTGCATTGCATGTATTTAAACTCCTTTTGGTGAATAAGTGCAAGAATCAGCATCATTTTGGTGGGAATTGAGTTATCGGTGAGCGGATGCATAAAGGCTAGTCGCAAGGCGAGGATGTGCATGGTATGGGGGTACAATAAGGCATGGAAATCAAGCAAGAAAGAGGGATTAAGCAAGAATGAACAAGTAGCAGCAGAAAGAAGCAGCAGCAAAAACCGGACTCAGAACTACAGTAACACAAGTCGCAAGTGGCATAACAAAGAAGACTCATACCGCCACGAAAAGTTGTGCTTTTACATAGGGAACCTTCGCAAGTCACGCTACCGCGTAGGTATGAATCACATACCATGAGGCGAAGGCGTGCGTGTGACCGCTCGATAAGACGTCTGGGGGAATAGAAGTTACTACAAGTCTCATATCCGCGATGCGAGATATACTAGAACCATCGCGGCATACTGCGATGTCGATGGCGTTGTAATTTGTTTTATTTTTAATTAAGCAATGTGATGATGTGTAAGTGGTATAAAGTTTATTCGACGTATGTCAAAGGAGACTTGACTTTTATTATGTAACTTTCTATAGTAGCAATTAGGGTTTACACCTTGGGAGAGAGTCCAATGGAGAACGAAGCCACAACGTCTTATTTTCTTCTTCTTGGAGTTCTTCACCATTGTGGATTTTGATTTTTGTTAATGGAATTCTTTGGGGTTTTCATAGTTAATCATTGATTACTATTCAAATTTGGGTTTGATTGTTCTTTCTCTCTTAATCTCATTTGCTTGATTATTGATCATGTTTAGTCTTGATCCCATAATGGTTTTTGGTTCCGCCATGAACTAAACTCCATTATGGGATCCTAACGGATTTTAATATGTCGTTTGGTTGCACATCTAAATGTTAGATTTGTTTTGCATATCATATGGATTATCTATCATGGTTGGTTTGTATGTATGAATGACTGATAATCTTCATGTTAGTATTTGTATGGAATTGGAAATGAACATATGAATATGGATGAAGTCATGATAGCATGCTAATATGGGGATTGCATATTTTGTGAAACAGATAGGAATATACTATTTTGCCGTATGTGCTAGAATAAGGGTTGTGTTTAAAGTCAATAGGATTGCAATTACGCATAGGAATATGGTAATTGTGATGGTATTGGTGATCACATAGATTCTAACATCTGTAGATGATATGTGAGTTGGTTATAGTGCATTGGAAAATGGTTATAACTCGCTTTTATGCCCTTGGCTTTTATCCTGTGATATGTGAACACTTTTTGAATGACATATGGCGATTGAATGAAATATTGAATGAAGTTAGGATCCCATTGTTTCCACATCATATTTAATTCGTTTATATTCTTATTTTTAGTTGGTAATTATAAATGATTCAAATCAACAATTAAGTTTATAGTCTTAGCATATAAATATAGTGAGTTAATTAATGCATAGTAGTCTAAAGTTAACAACTTTCTCTGTGTGATCGATACTTTACTTACTCTGTATTACTTGTTGACCCGTGTATACTTGCATGAGTTAGAGCTCTTTTATAAGAACTATAAAAGAGGCAACAAGTTTTTGGCGCCGTTGCCGGGGAGATGCGTTAATTTAGATATTTATCATTAGTTTAAAGCTGTATTGTATGACTTAGACAATTCTATCATTTCTCATTTCTATATTTGTTTTGTTTTGAGTACAGGTGCTTGTAGAATTTTATGCACACGCGATCCTCCAACTCAGAGTTAACACCAGCACAAGCTAATATAAACGGAAAAGGTTGGAAAGAGAGTGTGCGAATAAATCTGCAAGAGCAGTTAGAAAGCATTACAGTCAATATGGCAGAAGAACAAAGGATTGATCCAAGAGAAGAGCATCGGGCTCTAAGGGAATATTCCATGCCGAACATAAATGAATTACAGTCTAGCATAGTCAAACCGGCGATAGCAACAAACACCTTCGAAATAAAAACGAGCACTATTCAGATGGTGCAGAATTCAGTACAATTTGGGGGTGCTGCTACAGATGATCCGAATGAGCACCTATTAAGCTTCATCGAGATTTGTGACACATTCAGATATAATGGTGTGACGGAAGATGCCATCAGACTATGGTTATTCCCATTTTCATTGAAGGATAAAGCAAGGAGTTGGTTACATTCTTTGCCAGCTGGATCGATTACTACATGGGAGGATTTAGCACATAAATTTTTAGCCAAGTTTTTCCCAATGGCTAAGATTGCAAAGATGAGGACAGCCATATCTCAGTTTGAGCAACAACAGGGTGAATCCTTATATGAAGCATGGGAAAGGTATAAGGAGATGCTTAGGAAGTGTCCACATCATGGTTTACCAGACTGGCTGGTAATTAATTCATTTTACAGTGGCTTGGGATGGCAGTCCAGACCGATTGTAGATGCAGCCGCAGGAAGGGCATTATGGGCAAAAAGCTATGATGAGGCCTATACGCTTATCAAGACGATGGTCGCGAATAACTATCAGAATCCTACAACTCGGATGTCTCAACCCAAAGTTGCAGGTATGTTGGAGGTGGATGCGATTACATAGCTATCAACACAAATAGCAGCCATGGCTAAGAAAATAGAGACGTTGGCAGAGAGTAAAGTGAAGACGGTTGCTTTTGTTTGTGAGATTTGTGCGGGGTCACACTCCACAGACCAATGTGCTATCAGCTCAGAAGTAGTTCAAGATGTAAACTCCTCACTGAGTAAAGGACCAAGGCCAATTCCAGAATACATACCACCCCAACAACCGCAATCATCCAAACTTCAAGCTGGTCTAACAACCAAGGACAACAACAAAATCAGTTCCAGCCGACTCAACAGTTTCAACAACAGACAGCACAACCACAGTTTATACCGAAACCACCATTTCCACCGGATTTACTCAACAAAGAACAACACCACACTCAAAATTGTATCACATCCAGAGAAGAAATCAGAAGTGGAGGAGATGATGTTGAAATACATGGCAAACACCGAGGTCATGATCAAAAGCCAAGCAGTGGCTATCAAGAATTTAGAGACGCAAATGGGGCAAATGGCGACCATGCTTACTAATAGGCCCCAAGGTGCTTTGCCAAGTAACACAGAGGCAAATCCTAGAAGAGACGGGAAGGAGCAGTGTCAAGCAATAACATTGCGAACTGGGAAAGACTTGATAGTATCTGCAAGTCGCGCACCCGTGCATGATACCACTAAGGAGGCCTTGCGGCCGCTCGATGCAGAGAAAGAAACTGAGGAGGATAAAAATCTGGAAAATTATGAGGTTCAGCAAAACGAAACAAATAAAGCAGGTTCAGAAGATAAGGTCAAGAGTCCACTATAACCACTGCACCCTCGAATACCATATCCGGAAAGGTTAGTAAAGCAGAAAGATGACAAACAGTTCATCAAGTTTTTAGAGGTCTTCAAAAAGCTGCAAATAAATATACCTTTTGCCGAAGCATTGGAACAAATGCCAAGCTACGCAAAGTTCATGAAAAGTATACTGTCAAGGAAGAGGAGATTAGATGAGTTTAAAATTGTAGCTTTGACAGAAGAATGAAGTGCAGTGCTTCAACGTAAGTTACCTCCAAAGCTGAAAGATCCGGGTAGTTTCACAATTCCGTGCACTATTGGGAAGATGGAGTTTAACAAGTGGTTATGTGATTTGGGAGCAAGTATAAATTTGATGCCACTGTCTGTATTCAACCAGTTGGGATTACCGGCTCCAAGACCAACGAACATATCATTACTGATTAATAATTTGGGTTCGTCACATATCCATGGGAATTGTTGAAAATGTATTGGTTAAAGTGGATAAGTTCATCTTTCCGGCTGATTTTATCATTCTAGATTTCGAAGAGGACAAGAATATTCCGATCATACTGGGAAGACCATTCTTGGCTACGGGCAGAGCTTTGATAGATGTACAAAAAGGGGAACTCACGATGCGAGTTCAGGATCAAGAGGTCATTTTTAATGCATTCAAAGCTATGAAATTCCCAACGGATGAGGAGGATTGTTTCTTCGTTGATTGGGTGAATTGAATTCTAGATGATGACATACAGAGTTTAGCAGACTATGAACCTTTGAGGAATATCACTAATGAGAATTCAGATGCAAAGGATGAAGAATTTGACGAATTTGTTCACTATCTGGATACCAACCCCCAATTCAGGAGATTTAGACCCCCTACAGAGCCATTGACGATAGCTGGAGATACCTCAATAAAGCTAAAATCATCTCTTGAGACACCTCCCGAATTGGAGTTGAAGCCACTACCGGAACATCTCAGGTATGCATTTCTAAGTTCAGATTCCAAATTACCTGTGATTATTGCTTCTGCACTAACATCGTGTCAGGAAGAAAAACTGCTCCGAGTGCTTACAGAGTTCAAATCAGCTATTAGATGGACCATAGCAGATATCAAAGGAATCAACCCTTCGTATTGCATGCACAAGATCCTAATGGAAGATGGTAGCAAACCGACAGTTGAGAAACAAAGGAGGCTTAATCCAATAATGAAGGAGGTGGTCAAGAAAGAGGTACTAAAATGGCTAGATGCAGGAATAATCTATCCAATCTCAGACAATGCATGGGTGAGTCCAGTACAGTGTGTTCCGAAGAAGGGTGGCATGACCGTTGTGACTAATGAGAATAATGAGCTAATCCCAACACGAACAGTGATGGGGTGGAGAGTTTGCATGGATTACCGCAAGCTAAACAAGGTTACAAAGAAAGATCATTTCCCGCTCCCATTTATCGATCAAATGTTGGACAGACTAGCAGGGCATGAATACTATTGCCTTCTGGATGGTTATTCGGGTTACAATCAAATTATGATAGCTCTAGAAGATCAGGAAAAGACTACTTTCACATGTCCATATGGCCCTTTTGCTTTTGCAAGAATGTCTTTTGGGTTGTGTAATGCTCCAGCCACATTTCAAAGATGTATGATGGCTATATTCTCCGACATGGTGGAACAGAATGTTGAAGTATTTATGGACGACTTCTCAGTCTTCGGGGATTCATTTGACTTATGTCTCGAGAATCTAGTTATGGTGTTAAAGAGATGTGTTGAAACAAATGTAGTGCTAAACTGGGAAAAATGCCACTTCATGGTACAAGAAGGAATCATTTTGGGACACAAAGTTTCAAAGATGGGACTTGAGGTGGATAGAGCAAAACTGGGGATTATTGAGCACCTGCCACCACCCACATCAGTAAAAGGAGTTCGCAGTTTTCTGGGACATGCAGGGTTCTACCGTAGGTTCATTAAGGATTTCTCCAAAATCACTAAACCATTATGCAGCCTATTGGAGAAAGATGCAAAATTCAATTTCGATGACACTTGCGTATCCACATTTGAACACTTAAGGAGAAAACTGATTTCAGCACCAGTAATTACTGCACCCGATTGGACTTTACCGTTTGAATTGATGTGTGACGCCAGTGATTACGCCGTAGGGGCTGTGTTGGGCCAGCGGAAAGAAAAGATATTTCATGTGATTTATTATGCCAGCAAGACCCTAATGGATGCGCAATTGAACTATACCACCACAGAAAAAGAGTTATTGGCAGTGGTATACACTTTTGATAAATTTTGAGCATATCTGATTGGAACAAGAGTGATAGTGTATACAGATCACCCAGCGATTCGATATTTAATGGCCAAGAAGGACGCTAAACCGCGGCTGATTAGATGGATCTTACTACTGCAGGAATTTGACTTGGAAATCAAGGACAGAAAGGGAACTAAAAACCAAGTGGCGGACCACTTATCTCGACTCGAGAATTCGGAAAGAGAAGTACAGGATAACGTTATGATCAATGAGTCCTTTCCAGATGAGCAGTTGTTTGTGGTGAAAGGGGAAGTGCCATGGTTTGCAGACTTCGCAAATTATCTAGTAAGTAAGACTCAGTATCTCGACTTGGTGGGATATCGAAAAAGAAATTCTTGTATGACGTCAAATGGTATATATGGGATGAGCCTTACCTGCTCAAAATGTTGTTCGGATCAAGTGATAAGAAGGTGTATTCCAGTATAAGCGAGACCAAGAAGGATTACGCAAAAGTGTCACTCATCGATTGTATGGAGGTCACTATATGGGAAACAGACAAAGCGAGAGTCCTTCAAGCAGGTTTTACCGCCAACTATCTTCAAGGACGCCACCGTCATTCAAATGATGTGATGAGATGTCAATGAGTGGGTAATATCTCTAAAAGAAACGAGATGCCATTGAATACCATCCTAGAAATAGAAATTTTCGATGTATGGGGCATTAATTTCATGGGACCTTTCGTTTCTTCCTGCGGCAATCTCTATATATTGCTTATAATGGATTAAGTTTCAAAATGGGTGGAGGTTGCAGCTTTACCGACCAATGATGCCAAGGTAGTCCTCAAGTTTCTGCACAAAAGCATTTTTACGAGGTTTGGAACTCCAAGGGCTATCATTAGTGTAATGAAGCGATCATTTCGCAATGTGCAATTCACCACCTTACTAGCTAAGACGAGGTGAAACATCGATCGCCACAAAGATATCACCCACAAACAAATGGCCAAGTCAAGTATCAAACCGAGAAGTCAAAAGAATCTCGAAAAAGTTGTGAATCCAACACGTAAGGATTTGTCGTTAAAATTAGATGATGTCAGATGGGCCTATCGCATCAAGATACAAAACTCCCAGATTGGGATGTCACATTTTCAAATTGTGTATGGCAAAGCTCGTCACCTCCCTATGGAGCTAGAGCATAAGGCTTATTGGGCAATACTAAGCTCAACCTTGACTTAACATCTCGCGGGGAGAAAAGGCTACTTCACTCAATGAGCTAGATGAGTTTAGATTACAGGCTTATGAGAATGCGAAATTATACAAGGAAAAAGTGAAAAGGTGGCATTATCGTAGGATAATGGATAGAACATTTGAGCCGGGGCAAAGGGTGTTGCTCTATAATTCCAGACTTAAACTCTTCCCTGGAAAACTGAAATCACGTTGGTTGGGTCCTTTCACAGTGAAAACTGTCTTTCCGCACGGTGCAATTGAAATATACAACTAATTCCCAGACAAACCTTTCAAAGTAAACGGACAGGGGTTGAAGCATTACTTTGGTGACGAAGTGGAAAGACACAATGTCACTATGATTCTCTCGTCGACATGAGCCTCAAAGGCGGTCAGCTAAAGCTAAAGTGACTATAACTTAGCTTACCGGATGGGAGGCAACCCATCAATTTCATCTTGAAACTCTTTTCAATTCTTAAGTAAAATAGAAGTTAGAGTCATTCTATGTTGCTTGATACCTACTCTGTGTTGCACTCATCTTGTTGTAGGTGAATTGGGTTACACGCATCACAACCTCCACTTGGAAGTTCAGAACTACAGCTCAGGTAAAGTAGCTCGCGGCCGTGCATGCCCCAACAAGTGTTACCTCGCGCCCGCGCAACTTGCAGACAGTTTTCACATCCTCACGCGCCCGCGCTAGATCAACCATACCATGTCATGCGGCCGCGCGCTACGCCCAGCAGAGATATTATTATCACAAAAAAAGGTTTATTTATTCTCTTTACGTGGTTTATTATGAGTCTACTCTCCCCTAATAAAAGGCCCCTTCCCTACCAATACATACGTATATCACCACCATCCTCATTGGAGTCAACCTAGGGTTTATCTTGTGGGATTGGTTGAAAGCAAGTTTGGGGATATTATCATCTGCTGCAAAACACTCGCATTCTCTCCATAGCAGTTGGTTATGAGTCCAACAAGAAGCCGTGCAACCTCAATTTCTTCACCCTCTGATTCCTCATCCAGTGATCCCGATGACGATGTCACGGAACGAAGAAACTTCTTAAGCCGGGAGGCTCATCACATCTATTATCACCTTCTGAGTAAATCGTTTATGATGGCACGAGGCTTTAGACCCACCAAGACGGATGGACAACTATGGAGCATGCTTCGCGAAAGGAACTGGGTTAGCCTGGCCGCAACACCTGTACCTATCCCAATTGAAGTCGTTCGAGAATTCTACGCAAACGCAAAAGAGATGGAGCAACACGGCATAACGCTCGTTCGGCAGGTGCAAGTGGATTTTTTCCCCTCAACTATTAGAGTAGTGTATGGAATAACTGATACACCACCTACTGGGTCGGCCAATTGGGTCCAAGGTGACCATTTAACGACTAACTTGGATGTACTAATTTCAGAATTGTGCATCCCGGGCACTAAGTGGACCTGTAAGGTCGGAACAACCGAGCCTCTCTCGTTTCCAGCTTCCACTTTGAATCGCTACGCCCAAGCATGGCATCTGTTTATCTGCGCCAAACTAATTCTGTCCACTCACAAGCATGTCGTCACGAAGGAGCAAGCCATCATTCTATGGGGTATTATCGAAGGGAAGTACATAGACGTCGGCCACCTCATTCATCAAAACATGCAGCGTTATTGGCGAGGCAACATGACTGGGAGCATTCCGCATGCAGCGGCAACAACATTACTTTGTATGCAGCAGGGAGTTCCATGGACGGACAGGACACGACAGAAGCCGAGTCATGACATTACATCAGCCACAATAGCTAAGCTCCAGGATTGGACGGGTGGTGAACCACACCCGTGCGGACGTGGATTCATTATCCGATTCACCTCACCAGAGCCAACCAAGCAGCCCCTACAACCCAATGCAGCAGGTCCATCCACCCCTGAGCAGCCTGTCTTTGGCGATCGACACCTCCGAAGGTTGGCACGTAAAGTCAACGCATTATATGAGAATCTTGGGATTTTTGCTCCTGAAATCTCCAGGGCTTTGGCCGAAGCATTCGCGCAGCAAGGAACCATGCTTGAATGGCTCCAGTTCGGGACCGCCGTGCCATATCCACCACCAGATTCACCACCCGAGGAGGGTGGTCATGCCGATAATTAGGGGAGTTTTTCTCGTACCCTTTACCTTCATTCACTGAGGACATTGAACATTTCAAGTTTGGGGGTATTGGATTACTTGCATAGTAGTAGTTTAGATTGCATTTTATGTTAGCATGTTTAGTTTAATTTTGCATGAATTTGGGTTAGTTAAATGTTTAGCATAAAATTTTTATTTTTATTCATTCTTAGTATGTTCTAGTTCCAATGAGGATAGTGAATTGTAGAAGATTTCAAAATATGTGCATAGCACAACTTGGATATAATGTTTTACACAATGCGATTCATGTTGCTGTTTATATGCTTTCGGTTTGCACAATTGTGTTCACATTCACTTGTAAGTCTAAGATGTGTGTCTTGCATTGATCAATAGAACATGTAGTTTTAAAAAGAGAAACATGAGGAAAATGTTATAGATTGTAAAGTCATTGAAGTGCAAATTTTGGGGAAACATGGGCATGCTGTGTATAAAAAATAAATAAATAAATAAAATATAATAGCAATAACATGAGTAGTCTTAATTCGGGGCCCTAGCTACTTGAAAGAAATGCATGAGGGATTGTCTCTACACCTAGTGCCCTAAGGTCTTTCATGGTCTGGGAGTCGTTGGTTGAAAACTCGCTAAGGGGTAGCAGTGTGCCTAATGGATTAAGACATTGCACAGTCATGTAAAAAAAAATATAATGGCAATAAACACCGCGGGAAAAAGCGAAATCTCCCTCGTGAGTAGTAATAAAGCAATAAACCCATTGTTGAGCCTTAGTTTGTGGTGATATGTTTAAACAGTCTATGTTGCATGAATATACATGAATCTTGATTTAGACTATAATTTTCTGTTTGGAGCAGTGTAGGATATATAATCTTTGCTTGAATCAAGTTTATGTGAATAACACACACACAACATCTCTATAGCAGTCATGAATTATCTGAGTGTATGATGTTATATCTATGGTTTGGTTTGAAACTATGTTCTTGGATCTGGATAGTTCACTGAGGTAATTTGGGCTGAAATTCTGTTATGGTTAAGATTATGTGAGACTAGTTTGCATCAGAGAGTAGTTGCATGGTTTAGTAGTTATATTTTTAGTGTTCATTCATATGCATTGCTTGAGGGCAAGCAACAATTCAAGTTTGGGGGTATTTGATAAGTGATATTTTTACTCACTTATTGTATACCGATCCATGCGAATTGTGCCCACCTTGAGCACATTTCATTGTGTTTTAGTTTCATTTCATGTTATTTTGCATTGCATGTATTTAAACTCCTTTTGGTGAATAAGTGCAGGAATCAACATCATTTTGGTGGGAATTGAGTTATCGGTGAGCGGATGCATGAAGGCTAGTCGCAAGGCGAGGATGTGCATGGTATGGGGGTACAATAAGGCATGGAAATCAAGCAAGAAAGAGGGATTAAGCAAGAATGAACAAGTAGCAGCAGCAGCAGACCAAAAACCAGACTCAGGAACTACAGAACACAAGCCGCGTGGCATAACAAGAGAGAAGACTGGCGGCGCCGAAAAAAGTGGCTTTACATGGGAACCTTCAGAAGTCACGCTACCATGAGGCATGACCAGCATACCATGAGGCATAAGTGCGTGACCGCGCGATAAGACGTCTGGGGGAATAGAAGTTACTACAAGTCTCGCACGCGAAGCGGATACACTAGAACCACGCACGCGTAGCGCATGGCGCGATCGGCGATCTTTGTAATTTGTTTTATTTTAATTAAGCAATGTGATGATGTGTAAGTGGTATAAAAGCGATTCGGCGTATGTCAAAGGGAGACTTGACTTTTATTATGTAACTTTCATAGTAGCAATTAGGGTTTACACCTTGGGAGAGAGTCCAACGGAGAACGAAGCCACAACGTCTTATTTTCTTCTTCTTGGAGTTCTTCACCATTGTGGATTTTGATTTTTGTTAATGGAATTCTTTGGGGTTTTCATAGTTAATCATTGATTACTATTCGACGTTTGGGTTTGATTGTTCTTTTCTCTTAATCTCATTTGCTTGATTATTGATCATGTTTAGTCTTGATCCCATAATGGTTTTTGTTTCAGAATGAACTAAACTCCATTATGGGATCCTAACGAATTTTAATATGTCGTTTGGTTGCACATCTAAATGTTAGATTTGTTTTGCATATCATATGGATTATCTATCATGGTTGGTTTGTATGTATGAATAGTGATAATCTTCATGTTAGTATTTGTATGGAATTGGAAATGAACATATGAATATGGATGAAGTCGTGATAGCATGCGAATATGGGGATTGCATATTTTGTGAAACAGATAGGAATATATTATTTTGCCGTATGAGCTAGAATAAGGGTTGTGTTTAAAGTCAATAGGAATTCAATTATGCATAGGAATATGGTAATTGTGATGGTATTGGTGATCACATAGATTCTAACATCTGTAGATGATATGTGAGTTGGTTATAGTGCATTGGAAAATGGTTATAACTCACTTTTATGCCCTTGGCTTTTATCCTGTGATATGTGAACACTTTTTGCATGACATATGGCGATTGAATGAAATATTGAATGAAGTTAGGATCCCATTGTTTCCACATCATATTTAATTCGTTTATATTCTTATTTTTAGTTGGTAATTATAAATGATTCAAATCAACAATTAAGTTTATAGTCTTAGCATATAAATATAGTGAGTTAATTAATGCATAGTAGTCTAAAGTTAACAACTTTCTCTGTGGGATCGATACTTTACTTACTTTGTATTACTTGTTGACCCGTGTATACTTGCATGAGTTAGAGCTCTTTTATAAGAACTATAAAAGAGGCAACAGGACTCTGAGCCACAGATAGTTTTGACAGATTTTCAACTTTGCGAGATTCCCGAACTCGTAACTTCTTCGTTATAAGTCCGAATTGGCTCGTTCAAGAGCCTACGGTTCACAAATTACGTACTCTATGCGTTCATTCAAGAATTTTATCTATTCGACTTCGTTTGCTAAAAATTCACCTATTAGTCCATTTTTAACGAAAACGATAAACGTTCTTGAACGTTCAATGCTCGTTTCTTCGTTCTAAGTCAGAATCCGACCATTTTTGAGTCCGCAACTCTATAATGCCAAATAAGACTTGTCTCCATTGAAAACCAATGTTTCCAAGCTCAATATCAAAATTCGACTTCCATTCCGAGAATTTCACGAATTCGACGATTGTCGTCTAATCGTGTGAATTACGGCGAAACTTCGTTACTTGAGATTTTTAAATCATTTCTCTTGGATTCAATCCATCATGCTACCATCTTGACATACATGCTTTGTTAACTTATAAACATGATAAGTTATTAATTATTCTTAATAAGTTCAAAACTCATAAACTTATAAACTACTTATTAAAGTATAACATACTTAATTTCATTGCTTATGACTTATTAATAAGTTAAGTCCTTTAATCCTTATTCTTACCTCTTATTAATCATGCTAACTTCTTAATGTAAACATATTACCACTTCTTACAAGTTCTTATACTTTCATTATTATTCTTCACAAGTTCGTAACTTAAATGATTATGAATAGCTTATTCATGATTTATACGGCTTATTAAGACTTAAGCCCTTTGGTTTATCATTCCTTAACATACTAGCTCTACCAATACCCCCTTCTCTACTAATGGAAGAGAAAGAAAATCATGGCTTAGGATCACTTACTCTTTGATATTCACTTGACTATGCCTTGCTCAATCTTTAATCTCCTTCTTGATCCTTGAAATATGAAAGACTAGCTTTCTTACTTTTCTAGCTTATTCTCTCAACCAAATAAGTTGTTTAGCTTTAGAGGAGTTGGATGAAATTTGAACAACCAACAATTGAAATGGAGCTTGGTATTTATAGGCTTCACAAAGTGAGGGCATAAGGGTCATTAGGACCTTCCACCTCCTTAATCCACCTCCTTACTATTCATAGCTTAAGGATTAAGTAAACTTGCTCCCCACAACACTTTCTCACCACTCTTATTTCTTGGTTGCTACTTATCTTAGCCATTAAGCTTACTTGCTCTCCAAATAAATTACTTGGCCATCACAACACTTAGCCACTAAGTAAACTTGATCATCACATTGGATCATCCATGGGTTGCTCCATGGTTCTTACCCATTGGATACTTACTTGGGCTTAGGTTTAATTAATTTACTTAATCCTTTAGGCTTCTAGAATAATTTGCTTAACTAATATTAACTTATTCATTGGGCTTGCAATTAAATAAACACTTGGGCTTGATCATTAACTTACTTTGGATTTAACCATTCTTACATTTGGGCCTTGTCAACTTCTTATTGCACAATACAATTTCCTACACAATTTAAATATTCAATACATTTGGCTTAAAGCCTTATAACGTATTCTATACATATAATTCTCGTAGTCTAATTCGTATACTTAGTCAACATATACGACATACCATTATTCATATGTACTCGTATAATATCTCGTATCATACTCGTATTCTCTACCTCGTACAATACCTACGTATTATACAATCATCTCTTAATTCATTAATTGCATTACATTTCTTTCTCGTAAATCATTTTCCTTAAACGTTAGGTTTTAAGTCCACAAGCGAAATATTACATTTTCCATAACTGAAATATTATTGGATATTCCATCTCACTTCAATATTCTATCGTTACGTATTTCTCGGAAGTTCAAAAATAATTCCCGAGCAGAAATGCGTGAACAGTGTTTTTCAGAAACTTTTTCGAAAAGCTTTTATTTTCGTCTTGAAAATTCAAACACTTTAATTCTACCATGTAGCCAAAATCCTACGACATTCTGACATTTATAGGTCAGAGAACGACGTTCGATTAGCTTGCTCCATAAATAATTAATTAAATTCATTTAATAAAAATAAAAATTTAATTCTCAAAAATCCGATTTTCTCGGGGCGTTACATGTTCTTTTAGTTTAATTTGTTTAAACAAACTATAAATTAAATTAATATACATAATAAATAATTAAATTAAATTAATTAATTAATAATAAAATATTATAATTATTATAATAATTATTATTATATTACTATTACTATAATTTTTATTATCATAATTATAATTATTATTACTTTTTTAAATTTTATTTTAATTTGTAATATACTAAAATTTTAAAAGAGTACTTTTTAGCATATTTTTATTTTTTAATATTTCTTTCTTTTATATTTAAGCCTAGATTTTAATGATTTCATAATATAAATAATAATTATACTAATTTTCAAAAATAAAATAATAATTAAATTTCAAAATTTAGTTACATTTTTTTGAGTTTGAATTTATTTTTATGAATTTTAATTTATTATGTGTGTTTATTATGAAAATACTTATGAATAATAGTAAAGACATTACTCAAATTCAAAATTTACCAAAATTTAACTTATTTTAATAATATATGTAATATATTTGAATGCAATAAAAGAAAAATTTTTCAAAGAATAAAATATTAATAATTCTTCATTATTAATGTTGAGGTATTATGACAAAATTAGTAATATAATATGTCGAGAAATTTATATGTTATATTACTAATTTTAATTTTATCTGAAGATGGGTTAATTAAATTAAATTTATGAATTTAATGAGTTATTTAAATTAAAATTTTTTATATATTTATGTGTAATTTATATAATTTATTTAAAATTGTACAATACTAAAATAAAGAATATTTTTTTGTATTTTATAATACCAAACAAATATTAATGATTAAAATAAATTTTAAAAAAATATCTTTATTGTACTTTTATTTTGAATGGATTATTGTATTTTATTTATTTAATTTTGATTAATTTAGCATTAAATTTTTATAAGTTTCCATCTAAGCATGCCACAAAAAAATGTATGACATGTAGATTTTCTCTCTCTTACGTGGCAGCTTATGCAATCTTTCCGTTCAAAGTCAAACAATTTAACAGAATTTGTAAGGGTTTGTAAAAAAATTATAGTTCAGTGAGTCGAATGTAAAAAAAAATCAGTTCGATGATGCATTTGTAGACCGACCCCTAGTAGAGTGGGAAAAAATATATTTAACCCGTTTAAGAACTCATCACAAACATATGAGTTTAAGAACTCGAGCTTGACCTTATATATTCAGAATTATACTCTACCTATCGCTTATACTATTATTTCTCGGTCCAGGACTACATTTTCTAAAATAACCACCTCATTGAGGTAGCTTTCAATGTGAGCCTCTATTTCAGCTATTGACTTTGATATTGGCTCGGTCATGGAGATTTAATCTTTCTTTACGATCTGACGGTATCCTAATTCTTTTCTATCTGACATCTACACACATAAATTATCCTGATTATCACAAAGTATATACACACAACCAATAATAATTTTATACAAGTTATCTTCTATTTTGGTTAACGATGCATTTATTCAATTCATCTCCTTTTAAACTCTAAATGAGTTATTTATATTTTCAACGTTTCACTCTGTTCTAAGGTTATAGCCTAAGGTCTAACCCACCTAAGGTTTTTAACCCTAAAGCTCTGATACCATGCTGTGACGCCGCCAAATTCAGGTACTTGAAACCCGAACTCGGTGCTTCACAATACCATTTCTATGAGCGGAATAATACTAATAATAATAACAATAATATAAAAATCAAACTTAATTTACATTTATCAGAGTCTAATCCCGAGTCCGCAACCTTTACTATAATTCCTTACATGATAGATAATACATATCATTGTCTTAATACACCTTAACTATTACAAAAGATACCATTAAACATATTATGTTTGCTTTCCTTTTCCCTTGTTCTTGGCTGAACCTTCTAGTTTGTTCACACTTAGCTGAAAATATTTAAATTAAGCAAGGATGAGCATTTGAGTGCCCAGCAAGTAATAGCAATTATAAATATAATTAGCTGAGAGAATTAAATGTTTTCTTTATACATCAGTTCTACAACGATTCAATAGTTGTGAAGTAAACTAAACCGATAATAATAATATAACAACTCTATATCACATTTTTGAAACTACGTATTGACTATAAATAGGTATTAGTCGACAGACTGAACATTGTTTTCAATTTTCGCTAAGGTTTAGCAGAACTTTATCTGCAAACCGTCATAACTTACGGGCGCGAGGGTGTACATCCCATGGGCCCTGTATTGATCAATACTGCATGCAAGAACGATATTATCGTTTACTTTGTCCGCCTTAGGCACATAAATTTTTTCCCTTGATCGGGATGTTCATACTTAGTCTGAAATCCAAACCAAAACAATTTGATTGGATACAAAAAGGTTTTATCATATTGAACGATATTTCCAAATCTATGTCTAGCTGGTCAAATAGCTTAGATGATATATATATATATATATATATATATATATATATATATATATATATATATATATATATATATATCAACATGTGTTTAACTACAATGATTATCCAAGTGAGGACACTTGTATAACCATATTTCGAAATTAACGAACATAATATATATGAGTTAATTATATAATATAATATCATGTTGATAAACAATGATCGGATATAATATATACGACAATAGGGTTAATAATCTAGTACAATAATAATATAAATCTGAAACTTTCTTACTCATGTCCATTGCATAAAGGAAATGCAAAGGTAGAAGACTTGCCTGGTACGCTGCTTACAATTTGCAACTTAGTTTTATCTTTTGTATAACAACCTATCAGTAATAAGATCATTTTACTAATTAGAATAACATCTCGCAACACATAGAACTGCTTATTGCAGTCAACACATAACCTAATCACATTGGTACATAGGTTTAGCAGTCATAGAATCACAAATAAACATTAATACAATCAAAATATCTAAGTCCAGATCAATTTCTGAAACATGTCGGTGTACCGACAACTTTATCAGTATTATCGAGTCTAAGACTCTATTCTGTAGCTCAATATCTGTAAGTATCAGTCATATTATTTTTAAATAACTCATAATAATTTTTAAACATTTATTATTATTTATCATGAAATTTTCAAACACCGAAATTATTATTAAATGATTTAAATATTAATTAATTCTATTATCATTAATATTTAAATAATATTAAACTATTAATGAAACCATTGCCAAAATATTAAAGTTACTTATAATAACTTAAAATATTTTTAAAGTATTAATATTACCCTTAAATGATTTTTAAAACATTTAAAATCATTTTTAAATAATTACCATTAATATTAAAGTATTAATGTATTATTTATCAAAATATTAAAAGTCTTTAATTATAACTTAAAATATTTTTAATTGATTTATATCCTTTTAAAATGATTTTTAAATTAATAAAACCATTTTTAAACTATTTATTTAATATAATTATTAAATAAATTTAATGTCATTAATAATAAATTATTAATCATTAATATTAAATTATTAATGAAATTATCCTTTAAATATTACAAGTTATATTTTATAACTTAAAATATCTTTAAACACTTTATTTTCATTTAAAATGATTTTTTATAATAATAAAATCATTTTTAAACTAATTTATTTAATACAATTATCAAATAACCTTAATATCATTAATAATAATTAATTAATGAAATTTACCTTTAAATATTAAAAGTTATATTTTATAACTTAAAATATTTTTAAACTATTTATTTTCATTTAAAATGATTTTTCTAATATTAAAATCATTTTAAAATTAATTTAATTCATATAATTATTAAATAAATCTAATATCATTAATATTAAATAATTATTGAAATTTGCTTTAAAATATTAAAAGTTATATTTTATAACTTAAAATATTTTCAAATAACTTATTGTCATTTAAAATGATTTTTAATATACTAAAATCATTTTTAATTAATTTATTTAATGCATTTAATAAAAAATTAAATATCAATAATATTTAAATAAATACTAATATTTATGAAAAATATTTCAAATTATTAGAAGTTAATTTTTATAACTTAAAATAATTTTTAAAATAATTTTTGTAATTTTCGGAAATTAATTTTCTATTTTTAAATGATTTTTAGAAATTAATTTAATTAATTTTAATAAAGCTGTCATTAAAAATCTATTTATATATGCGACAGGCAACTCATCGCTATAGGTGTTTTTCGTGTTCTTCATGAAACCTAGATCTTCATAGCCGGTTTGCAAGGTATCAAGTTTGACCAAGCATAGATCTTATCTCGTAACGTTTCTGGGCATGTTGTTAGTCAGATCTTGTAGTGCTAGTGTAAGAAGACTACATGATCCAATAACAAACATGACCAAACAACACATAACAAAGGAGATCTGATCGTCCCAAGTGGCTGTCAGAGCTGTTCTTCATTTCTGGGTTACCCAGAAATGAAGAACAGTTCGTGAGGCCTACTTTGGGCGACCACAACTTGCTGATCATGTAATGTTTTTGTGATTTAAAAGTTTCAGATTGTAGCCCATATGTAGCACTACATATCTATTACAAAAATCATCATAACAACAACACCATATTAAGATACATGTTTGGCCAAAAAGTAGTGGTGGGATCGCGCTTTGAAGATTTACGGGTTACCGTAATCTTTATCCCCATGATTTAAATAGCTTACTTTGACCACAAATTACTTGGATTATGTTTAGGATTTAAGAGTTATAAAGACATGGATCTCTAGTACTCATGTCATTCTACACAACCATAACAATAACATAGCATAAATAACTAACAATAACAAGATCAGAACCCAAGAACTCACTGTCAGAACGACCTGGGGAATTCTGGGTTACCCAGAAATCTCCCGGTCAATGCCGGTCAACGTGGTTTGTCCACGAATAACATGAGATCTGTTCATGTTCTGACCTTGATACAAGTTCCAGTTTAAAGACCTCATAACATAATACTAGTTTAAACATTTAAACAAACAAAATCATTGACAGAATGAAATATAGGAGGCCTGACATTCGTTGTCACACATCAAAATAAAATTTTTCCAGATTTTGAAAAATGTCAAATCCGAGCTTATAAATTTTATGGATCTAACATCTATCAACCCAGATCATCATTATACACTATAAACAACATGTTTAACACAAAAAATTAACATCTAACAAATGATCAAAGTCAGATTTTTAAAATTAGGGTTCTACCTCTTTTGAACAAATCCTTGATTCTAATTCTCGATCCATTAATGGTATTTGTGTGGCTTGATTTGGGAACTGATTTACTACATTAATTCATAGGTTAGAGAGAGAGAGGGGGGGGGGGGGTCTTGGAAGAGAGTTGTGAATAAATGAGCAATAATGTAACATTCTCTCTCTCTAATTCTATATATACAATGATTTATAATGAAAGGCTGAGATATTGCTGCTGATTTTGCTGAGATTTTCGTCAATAAGGAAGTCAAAGTTAGTTCACCAACTCCATATATGGCAATATACACAAGTTGTCTTCAATTATCCTAGAGGGGCATTTTGGTCAATGGCCTTATGATTTTAATGGCGCTATGGTCTTTTGGCAAACCCTTAGGGTTTGACCCTCAGGGTTTAACCCTTAAGGTTTAACCCTAAGGTTTAGCACAAATAAGTTGTATGATGTCTAATTTAGGGTTTGATAATGTAACATTTTAGTTTCTAAAAATATAATTTAGGAATCTCTAATTAGATTAGGTTTACTAATTATATTATATATGAACATTAGGGTATTATTTACTAATTATAGTTAACCTTGCTAATTTAGCAATTAGGGTTTATAATTAGTAATTAGGTTTTATAATTACTAATTAGGGTTACTAAATATAGAAATTAGGATTTTAAAATTTTAGGGTTTCCATAGTTAACAATTATAATTCTAATACTTGTTAAGTAATCACATTAACACAATTACCAATCAATCTTAAACTCTAATTTGAGTTTCAAATTAGGGTTTAACAATAACAAGGGTTTTCTAAATATTAATTAGGGTTTCTAAATTTTAATTAGGGTTTACCTAATTAATCATAAAATCATATAACACAGTTATATAAGAGTCTCGAACTCATAATTGAGTTTCAAATTAGGGTTTCCATTTGGTAATTCACCAATTATTATTTAAAGTTTCTAGTTTCAGAAATTAGGATTTATAATTAGGGTCTCCTATAATTAGGGTTTCCTAATTAGCATCCAATCTTTATAGTACATATCATACACCACATAACACAGTGACTTAATAGATTCTTAAGGTCTCATTTGACATCAGAATTAGGGTTTAACAGTAATACTAGGGTTTGGTCATAATACACCATAATTGATCAACCATTATCAATATGTACATCTGATTAAATTTATAGATCGAAAAATCAAAATATAATTAATATTATATTATTATTCTCATTCTTGATAAAAATCCAAAATTAGGGTTTGGATTCCATATATGATTTATTCTTCATATATAACATTATTAATTAAGTTAAAATAATTAACTTAATTACTCTAACATAAATTCATATAATAAAATAAATAGTTATTATAATAATTCTAAAAATCATTTCATATATTATTTAAATAATATATAATCATATTTTTATGAAAATATTATTAAAAATATTTCTACTATAAAATTAATTATTATCGAGAATATACTTTATACTAATCAACAATTCTAAAATAAAATTATATATATTTAATCATGTAATAAATATATTGTATTTATCACATAAATATATACTCTTTATCTTGTACAAATCTTCATCTGCTCAAAAAACAAATTATACGCAAAATTTATGATTTAGTTACATAGAAAATATTGGGTTATTACACTTATAGCATATACGTTAGATGTAGTAACTGATATTATGATTAGTGTGCGTATTAAGGTTTATCAGTTTATATATCAGTTGGTCTTACGCCTTATTTGCTAAGCCTAGAGAATACAGAGAATTGAAATAGAAATTGAGAGAGAGCTTGAGAGAATTGAGAGGAAGTTCTGAGTTTTCAAAGCAAATTCAGTGGTGTTAGCAAGGATTTTAAAGCAAGAAAAGGTATTTTTCATAATCTCCATATTATATATATATATATATATATATATATATGTATATATGTATGTAAATGCATATATGAGTTTACGGTAAAATTTTATATATTATGTGAATTTCAAATTTGTTGAATTGTTGTTATACAATGGGTTACTTGTGATTATACGTATTGTGATGGTTGAGTTTGTATGTAAACAAGAATTTGCTATGCTAAGTACAGTTAAAAAGAAAGAAAAGTGTTGACAGTGTATATTTTTTCTTTTAGCTTATGAAAGTACCAAATTTAGTGGCTAGTTTGTATGTTAATATATAAATTGGGTCTTGTTTATGCTAGTTCATTAAGAAAGCGAAGAAAAGCGTAGTTTGAGCGAAGTGATTGATTGTAGAATTGAAATCACAGTGTTGATTTTTGGAAAAGATGTCAAAAAAATTGAGTTTTATATGAAAACATGAAGTTTAAGAAATTAAATTAGTTAAAATGGTTGATAAATTGTTCTATATTGATGAATATGTGAAGAAACATGTTGTAATAGTTTTATATCAATTGTATGTGTTAATATTACTATTTTGTGGGTGAAATTCATGTTTGTTGGGCTAAAGTCGGCTACTATTCATAGCCCTTTACGGATTCTGTCTGCAAGACCAGTAGCAGTAATTGCATTTGATCTTAAGGCTAAAAACTCTACAATTTCTTATTTGTGTATAAGCTTATTGCGTTATACAACTGAATCGCGAGGTAGAGACTTACTCTGCTGCTTGCTTTCTTGATTTTGAAGTAACACTATAACTTGGTCTAAGGTTATACTAATGTATCGAGTATTTAGTTGGATGGTTAAAACAGAATCGTGCTATGTGGTTAGTAGTTTCAAAGTTTTAAATGATTGGTAAATGATGAACGTGGTATATTATAACTTAGTGAGCATGATGAATAGTAAACAGGTGTTGTGAAGGTTAACACTTGTAATTTCTGATATTTGTATGGTAGCTTAAGACTTGTGCTAAAATAATAAGTCTAACTAGAAATGCGTGTTATGTTGGAACGTGAATGTTAGCATATCTAATAGATGGTGGTTCTAAACCTATGTGTAGGTGAACGTGAGTTTAATATTATAGCTTACGCTCGAGGCAAGTTTCTAAACCTATCTTTTTTACACTAAGCAAGTTCTCTAACTCTACTTTTATAATAATTGTGCAAGTATCTAAACTCTCTTTGAGCAAGTTTTCTAACTGTACACTTTCGTTGAGCTAGTTTGTTTATTATTGTGCAAGCTTACTTGTCCTATTTCAACTATAATTTCGCAAGCTCTTGTATCTAGTTTGTTCATGATGATGCAAGTTTTCTAAACCTTATTTTGATGTTAAGCAAGTTATTCTTTTCTTTAACTTGTTAGTTAGCATGCAAGTTTATATAATATGATATGTTGATGTTGAATAGTTTTTATTGTTCAAATTGCTATTCGTTATGCATGCTTAGTATTCAATTCTAAATAATCTTGGCTTAATATTGTTCAAGAAAGGTATGTTATAGTTTTTTAATATTTGTGCTCTTAGATTATTCCTAAAGCATAACTTTAATATATAATGTTAATTCACTTATGATTTATTCCATAGCATAATGTGATTACCTTTTATTTAACTAAACCTTAGTTGATGTTCGTTGAATTCCAAATTACCTTGAAATGTATCCAAACCAAACTTACTTTGGTGCATACTTGTAATCTAAATACTGAGATGAACAACCCTATTATTAGGGGTTTACACTTAACGTTGAAATGTTTGTGCACAATACATTGTACGAAGGGCTGATTCCCCTAAGTACGTGGAGTCCTTATAGTCTTATGACTGTCAAAGTTTAAGTTGAAAGAGTACTTATAACTGTGGACATGGTTCGTGGTCATTAGACCCTCAGTTGTATAATTTAGAATGTTAATAGAACATATTGTTCAGTTCTATTGAGCCTATTATTTGGCAGTTACTGTAAAGTTTTATTCAATTTCATTTTCAAGTGAGCCTTGTTTGCTCACTCTTGCTTATATAAACATTACAGCTAAAGTTGAGAAGGTCGACGTACCTAGCACCAGTAAGGGAAAGGGAAAGATGAACAAGTACCGAAGACTTGTAACCATTTTGATATTTTATTATCAGACTTTATTTGAATTATTGTAATGAACTTATTTAAATTCCGCATTTGAAAGATTGTATTTAAAGGTTAGATAACCTGGGAGTTTTATTAATGTAATCACTTAAGGGAATGTTTATTATTCAATTTTTATTATGATTGGGTAGTTAGATATGAATGTTTTGATTAAGTGAACGCTAAATCTTGAGGTAATGAAGTACCGGGATTTGGGGGTGTCACACGGACCATCACACTATTCTCCTGTTATCCTTGCTCGACTCAACTACACTCTTACTACCTGAAAGGAATTGTGAAGAAAAATGGTTAGCACAAATAGCCCTGTAAAGAATATTATGACTAAGATAATGTAGAAAAAATTATCCTTAGTCCTCAATAGAGACAAAAATCTGATAGAATACAATAGGCAACAAGTTTTAGATCAACAACTGCAGCGGAACCAACAATCCATTAGAAGAGTCAAGTAGAACATAATGTCCACTATCTCCTCCAAATTAAAAGTCCATCATTAATATTTTATCCCTGTAATACCCATCAACAGTTCTTTATTGTACCCAAGACAAAGAGAATTTTCATCACCTGTCTTCACCTGAACCACCAAAGATTATAGTTAAATTCACAATTCATGTTTATAATAATGTAAATCAACAGTTTGTCCTTGCCACAAAGTCTTAATAGAACTTTCACTCAATATCCTTGCCCAAAGGCTAAAGACATTCAAATGTAACAACAATGATCATACCAATCAATTGTCTATCTTTGCACTACGGGCCATATATATTCAACTATAAAACCAATGGTCATGATCATGCTAATCAATTGTCTTTTAGTGCACTACTGCCAAAGACATTCAACTGTAAAACCAATGGTCATGATCCTGCTAAACAATAGTCTATCTTTGCACTACGGGCTAAAGATATTTATTTGTATCATTAGTGGTGATGATCATGTCATACACCTGTCCATCTTTGCACTACGGGCTAAAGCTATCAATCAACAGTTCATCTTTGTACTACGACCAAAGATATCAATCAACAGTTCTTCTTTGCACTACATGCCAAAAAAAACTTTCATTACATCATTTGTCTGTAACATTACAGGTCATGATTATACCAATACACAGTTTCTGGTCATAATCATACCAATCAACAGTTCATCTTTGCACTACGGTCCAAAGATAACTTTCAGCACAATATAAACATGAGGATGATGACAATTATATAAAGAATCAATCAAGTGAGATCAATGATAAATATTAAATATTTATAAGTTCAATTTATCCAGAGTTCAAGAATATCCCAATTGTCAACATGATAACTAATTGTGGTGTAAAATTGAATAATGATATTCATGTATCAAAAATAATTTGGACAAAAAAGAAATAAATTTTGGCATGAATAGTACCCCGTGAATAGTACCCCAGATAAATAGTACTCCGGTATGAATAGTACCCATAAATGGAAAATACGAAAGAAAACGATATTCCTTGACGAGTACAAAAGAAATGATATCTCATACGAGTATAAAAGAATATACTAAATTGCAAATGGATTTTAACCCGCCATGCGGTAATCCGCGTAGACAGATCATTTGCACAATTTAATAAAGAATGAATACGAAGGGTTATTTATCATGCATGCGGTAATCCGCGTAGACAGGTTACTCCTACAGATTAATAAAGAATGAATACGAATGGTCATTCACTATGCATGCAGTAATCCATGTAGACAGGTTACTCACGCAGATTAATAAAGAATGAATACGAAGGGTCATTCACAATGCATGCGGTAATCCGCATAGATTGGTTACTCATGTAGATTATAGGTCATTCACCATGCATGCGATAATCCGCGTAAACAGGTTACTCATGCAGATTAATAAAGAATGAATATGAAGGATCATTCACCATGCATTCGGTAATCCGCGTAGACAGGTTATTCCCGTAGATTAATAAATATTGAATATGAAGGGTCATTCACCATGCATGCGGTAATCCGCGTAGACAGGTTACTCCCGCAGATTAATAAAGAATGAATACGAATGGTTATTCACCATGAATGAGGTAATTCGCGTAGACAAGTTACTCCCACAGATTAATAAAGAATGAATACGAAGGGTCGTTCACCATGCATGCGATAATTCGTGTAGACATGTTTACTCCCACAGATTAATAAAGAATGAATACAAAGGGTCATTCACCATGCATGCGGTAATCCGCATAGACAGGTTACTTCCACAGATTAATAAAGAATGAATACGAAGGGTCATTTACCATGCATGCAGTAATCAGCGTAGACAGGTTACTCCGACAGATTAATAAAGAATAGATTGACAATCCTTATGAATATGAAGAAAATAGCATCATTTACGAATAGGAAAGAAATAATACCCCTTACGAATATGAAAAGTAATATCCCTTACTTTAGGAGAAGATTGGATACTGCAATAGTGAAGTAGTAGAATACTCTTCTTCTTTCTCTCTTATTATCTATCTATAGTTTCTCTCTCTAGAGTTTTAATGAATTCGTAAGAAATAATGAAGGAATGAGATTCTATTTATAGGAGAACGGACTAAATAGTAACTAATTCACGAATGGTCCAGATTGATTTACTATTAAAACATACGGTCCATATTGATTTACTATTAAAACTTCAACCGCCGGTCCATATTGATTTACTATTATAACTTCAACTAGCGTTCCATACTGATTTACTATTATAACTTCAACCAACGGTCCATATTGATTCATTATTATAACGTTTACCGACGGTCTAAAAAATTAGCACATCTTCCCATGGAATAATAAGTCAAACAACAAACGCCTCATGACAAATCCCTCTGTTTATATGAAAAATTGAATAAATATTTATCACAAATCATTTATCTTCAATCAACACATATTTAATCTTTCAACAATTATTCATCATTTAATATTATAACTCACAATATTGACAACCAGATCATTCCCAGGAAAAAAGGGCTTTCCGATAAGGATTTCTCCTTACTGGCGCGCAATTAAATTACCAAACCATTTCCTCGACAGAACTTTCTAGATATTATCAATAAAGCAAATAATAATATGAATAAATGTGTCATCTTAATTATTGATTTAATAATATAAAATATTGTATATATGATACAACGAAAATAATTGAATCAATAATATGAGATACTATGCAGCAACTACTGCGACAATTATTGAATTTGACTGAGTGACTTCTTACAAAAACATCAATAATCATAGATATTGTACAATACCGTGTACTACTGTGCAACAACGCGTGTTACTATACTCTTATCACTGGGTATTTCAACAGTTTAACGGTAAAAGTTTTGCCGTTATTTTTATAAAAAGGTTATTTTTTCACTTTCTATATCCGAAAGTTATCCTGTTATGTGGTCCACCAATGATTGTGCCGTCGTATGGATATTTCCCAACAAAAAGAATATTCTCCGACCAAACGAATATTTTATGACAACTTGCTTATTTTATAAAATTTTCACATATCACCCTTAACTTTAACCTTTTATCAATTTAACTATTTACTAAATAGAAAAATTGAATGCTTTTATTTCATAAAATTCGGGGTCTTACAATCTCCCCTCAAAAAATTTCGTCCCCAAAATTTATGTACCAAGTAGTTCGAAGAGGTGAGAATACCTTACTTTCATTTTAGATTCTATCCTCCCGGTCATTTCCTCTATGTCCAGATTTCTCCATTGCTCATCTCTTGGATTTCAGATATCATTCCAGAATACAGCTTCAAAACAAAGGTTAATTAACATATCACAATTTGTCAACTTATTAAGAAAATTCAGCTTAGGTAGGACACACACTAGCGAAGGATATTACTCGTGTCTCCCCTCGTAGTTCTAATCTCAGATCTCCGCCAGAGATCATATCCCTAAGCTTTGATACTAACTGTGATGCCCCCAAAATAGGCCAGTACACGGTACAGAATCCAAATATAAACTTCATTTATATAACTGTCGTGCAAAATACGACAACACATAAGCTGTGAGTTTCAATACAAATATTGTACTTAATATAATACGACAATATACACACCCAAATTATTACAATGCCATATAAAATATAACAATAAATATTTCAAGTTTTCAAAGGAACACGAGAAGGTTTATGTCTTCCTCATTCTAATGGGGTGTATTTTTGATGCTTTCAAAGTCGGGTTCTCATCTCCCTATTGTTGTTCATCAAAATCAATTATTAAGTGACGTATAAAATATGACACACCCATCTTAAGTCCTCAATCCAATTATATATTGCATGTCATGCTATTTTATAATGTATTGAGCAACTTCCACAGTCTTGGACCATCACACTATTCCCCTGTTATCCCTGCTCGAGCCAGCTACACTCTTACTACATTAAAGGAATTGTAAAGCAAAAGGGTGAGCATAAATAGCCCAGAAAAGAATATTATGACAAAGATAATGTAGAACAAATTATTCTTAGTCCTCAACAAAAAAAATCTGATAGAATACAATAGACAACAAGTTTTAGATCAACAACTGCAGCGGAACCAATAATTCATTAGAAGAGTCAAGTAGAACATAATGTCTACTATCTCCTCCAAATTAAAAGTTCATCATTAATATTTCATCCCTATAATACCCATCAACAGTTCTTTGTTGTACCCAAGACAAAGAGAACTTTCATCACCTGTCTTCACCTGAACCACCAAAGATTATAGTTAAATTCATAATTCATGTTTATAATAATATAAATCAACAGTTTGTCCTTGCCACAAAGTCTTAATAGAACTTTCAATCAATATCCTTGGCCCAAAGGCTAAAGACATTCAAATGTAGCAACAATGATCATACCAATCAATTGTCTAACTTTGCACTACGGGCCAAAGATATTCAACTATAAAACTAATGGTCATGATCATGTCAATCAATTGTCTGTCAGTGTACTACGACCAAAGACATTAAACTGTAAAACCAATGGTCATGATCCTGCTAAACAATAGTCTATCTTTGCACTACGGGCTAAAGATATTTATTTGTATCATTAGTGGTCATGATCATGTCATACACCTGTCCATCTTTGCACTACGGGCCAAAGCTATCAATCAACAGTTCATCTTTGCACTACGACCAAAGATATCAATCAACAGTTCTTCTTTGCACTACGTGCCAAAGATAACTTTCACCACATCATTTGTCTGTAACATTACAGGTCATGATTATAACAATACATAGTTTTTGGTTTTAATCATACTAATCAAAAGTTCATCTTTGCACTACGGACCAAAGATAACTTTTAGCACAATATAAGCATGGGGATGATGACAATGATATAAAGAATCAATCAAGTGAGATCAAGAAAAAATATTAAATATTTATAATTCAATTTATCCAAAGTTCAAGAATATCCAAATTATCAACATGATAACTAATTGTGGAGTAAAATTCAATAATAATATTCATGTATCAAAATAATTTGGACAAAAAAGAAACCAATTTTGTCATGAATAGTACCCCGTGAATAGTACTCCAGTATGAATGGTACCCATAAATAGAGAATACGAAAGAAAAAGATATTCCTTGCCAAGTACAAAAGAAATGATATCTCATACGAGTATAAAAGAATATACTAAATTGCAAATGGATTTTCACCCGCTATGCGGTAATCCGCGTAGATAAATCATTTCCACAATTTATTAAAGAATGAATACGAAGGGTTATTCACCATGCATGTGAATTACACATCAGCGAAGGTCAGGAAACCCTGACAGCATATGCTGTTGGTAGTAAATCCAACAGAACCTTGACATATCCTGCCGATACAAACCAGGAAAGAACAGCATCATCGAGCAGGATCGATGATGGAATATGTTATACACATCCTCAAACAGACAAAGTTGTATCCCCATAGATCTCTTATACATAAGAGGCACATCTTCAGAATCAAGTCTGTATAAAGGATCAAGGACTTTGGTGATAGCCTTAACGTCAACATCCTACGAGATTTGGATCACACATCCAATCGGGTCATAGTTTCCAATCCTCGGTAGAAGCTACAAAGACCGGCAATCATCCCCAGTATGTTGGGCAACAACCCCACACACATGCATCATATATTTGCATCATGTTGCATTTCAAGTGTCTAGGATTCTTTATCCTACCCATGCATCGCATTGCATGAATATGATAAAGAGGGGCATATGTAGACACTCGAAATTTTCTGCACACCTGTCACTGACTTTGTAGGAGTGCAGATTCATCTTTCAGAGATAACCCTGGAAGACAACTCACATCCAGTCCGGATACTACCAGAAGTTCAGTCTCAACCCCGGAGCACACACCGTGAGTAACAGTTCCAACCTCGGAGATAACCCCGAGGCATGCAGTTCCAACACCGGAAATTCCACCGTAGAAGACCGATTAATCTCAAAGATATCCCTGAGGTATCCAGTCTCAGTCCCAACACTGGGAGTAGCAGCTACCAACCTTGGTGATAACCCCAAGGAATGTAGTTTCGGAGATAACCCTGGAAATGCTTGTTTCAAATGCATGCAATAAGCTCTATCCTCGGCACTCACACCGAGGTGCTCAGTATAAGGCCCAAAGATAACACCGGGAAGACAGACACACCTCAGAGATGACACTGAGGACCTTCAATACTTGCAGCAGTCCAATCTCAACGATAACCTTGAGCAACGTCTGCTTTATCAGCCCAAATCGGTGATAACCCCGGTGATGGGCAAAGTCGTCATCTCGCCACCTTGAAGCCACATCACGTCGTCTCAACATCTCATACATTCATTTCTACACAACAATGTCCCACAAGAATCAAGGAAAGCCAATCCCGAGTGACTATTATGCAGGGTAACGAATACAATTTGAAGCTTGAAGACTGGAGGGCACCGTCCCATCTTCCTGACTTTGTACAACCTTTAATCCCATGCCATTGTGTAACTCTCGAAAATGGCGATCCGAAATAGGTCCTACATACCTCAGTCGGATGCCCGGATTGAAATTTTGAAAGTTCGACCGGACATTACTGATTACTCTACTTGGACGTCTTTGCAAGGAAGACGTGACACCGCAAAGAAAGGGGCAACCAGGTAGCAATGAGTACATCTACCATTTAGTCGTAGGTACTGCGGCTCCCCCCTCTATAAATAGAGGGCTTGGGGTGGCCATTTGTAAGAGAAAAAAGGCGAGGAAGCCTTGTCAAATTTGCTCCGTACTCTCTCTATACTAAGTGCTTTCTCATATTAAACACTTGTGAACTCACATATAGCTACTTTTGTACCAGCGGGAGCCGAGTGTTCATCCCTTTAAAGATATAGAAGTCTTCTTTGGCAGCCCATTATAAGCCTTCTCACACACTTTAAAGCCTTTCTCTTCATCTTTGCACACACCCTTCTTCACGTTGAGAGTCGTGTTGCATGTTTTTGCATGGACTGCGCGCCGTGGTTTTATTTCAGTTTGTATATACATATATATTTATAAATATGGACTAACATTATTGAGTTATGCCTCGAGTGAGCCTAGACTTTGGTCTGGAGCGTTTATTGGCTTATATATATATATACTTATATATATATGAACTGTGTGTCGGACTTTGTTCGATGAGCCTAGACTTCGGTCTGGAGCGTTTACTGCTTTAATATATATATACTTATATATATTAACTGTGTGTCGGACTTTGTTCGATGAGCTTGAATTTTACATCCGGAGCGTTTACTTGCTTATATATATATATTTTGTCCCACCTGGAGTTTACTTCGTGGTGGTTGATCGCTTTTACAGCTTTCTTTACATTTCGTCCTGCCTGGAGTTTACTTCGTGGCAGTTGATCGCTTTTAAAGCTTTATTTACGTTTCGTCTCGCCTGGAGTTTCCTCCATGGCGGTTGATGGCTTTTACAGCTTTATTTACATTTTCTGATCCCCCATGGAGGTGCTTCGTGTTTGCTGATCATGTCTATATATATATATATTTACAGCTTATATATATATATACTTGCTTACTGCTTTCATACAAATTGTAGCATCATATGAGCCTAAGAATCATGTGATCACAGATTCAGTCTATTAGATCTTGATTCGGTTCCCGTGATGGACATTTTCAGCTGTAAGCAGCTTGTAAATTTATCTGCGATGTCTGAATTTCCTTAGATGGTTTTCATACCCACGAGAAAGTCGGCATTATCTTGTATATTATTTTCTTATAGATGTTTCGCATCTCGAAAATAAAAACAATCAAGCCGAACACTTAATAAAATTGAAGTGTAAAAGGTCTCAATTACTATTGAGCATAAGGGTTTGAAAAAACCTCTTTTATAAAATGTCATTGCCATATCTTGCTAAAAATTGAATTTTTACATAAATTCAAACCACGTATATATATATAAGTATGCGAACGAGGCCTGCTTTACTACTTCCAAATAAGCGACACATTGATACACACACACATTTAGATAACAGTTTCTTGAAAAGTGGCAGTCACCGTGGTAACACGGATGTCGGGGGGTGCCTAACACCTTCCCTCTACATAATCAAGTCCCTGGACCCTAATGAATCTCAGTTTCACCGACCCGTTTAGCAGTGTAACATCACTAGGTCAATGTGCAAACCTTTTCTCGGTTGTGTTGGTACAACCATTTAAAAAACCAACTGGCGACTCTAAACAGTCCATCGTCGACATTATACATGTCGGACCTTTTTCACTTGTTTTTTTCAAATAAATATCACCTAACATGACAACATCAAAGAACAAGTAACGAAAAGGGACAACTAAAAATCCCGACGTCGACATGTGGCGACTCTGCTGGGGATTCCAGTAAGAGGACTTAAGCCGCTATTTCAAACTTTTCAAAACTATTATCTACATGTGTGTGGATATTGCATTTACATTTATGATGAATGTGTACGAATGCATTTAATTATTGCAGTTAGTGCTTCGCACCATATCTGCTTGTGATATTAGTGCTTCGCACATGTCATCATTTTCATACGGTGAGACACGTTATATGTGAATGTATGTTGTGTGGTCCCTACACCAGGAGGCTATCCTGTTGGTGTTTGATTACTGGACTCGTAAGAAGACTAATTCCGACGAGGCTCAGGAAAGGCACCACCAAATTTGCTCCAGTTGAAAGACCGGTTTAATTTCCCGTTGAGTAAATTGCGATGATTTGGGAACCTTCATGCCAAAAAGCCGCGAGAGTAACCTAAGATAGGTCAGCCTCTAATAAACCCAACACGGAGGAAAGTCTCTTCATGCTTTCTCATTTTAAATTACTTGTAAAATCAATTACTTGTAATTTCATTCCATATTCATCTCCATGTAATGAGAAATATGAAGAAATGTGTACACATACATATTTAATTTAACATGCTATCTCAGACATAAAACGGTGACATCCATTTATCAGGATAAAATTCCTAAAACGGACACATCACATAACATGTTATTATTTACACATTCCCTAAAGACTAAACTATGCAAGTCTTTCACAGGGAAACAATCGGACCTACTACCCGATCAAAATCCAAAAAGGCTGCGAGCCTACAATCAATTATGTCATCATCTGACCAGACTGACCTTAATCCAGTTTCTCACAAAGAATTTGACGGATTAAGCAAACAAATTACAGATTTGGCTGTTCTGCTTAAAGAACTACACTAGTCTACTCAGGGTCCACAGATACCTATACATGTTGAATCCTCTACACAAGGAAGAACTCAAACCGTTACAATATCTGAACTGCAGTTGGATATGACCAACAAAATTGGAACACACGAGAGTGTTTCATATGCTGACCTATGTATATTCCCTGGTGTTCATTATCCAGAAAAGTTTAAGACTCCTGACTTCAAAAAAATATGATGGGTTAGGAGATCCTTACACACATTTAAAGGTGTTAATTGGAGAACTCGGATCTTATGCAGAGGACGAGAAGCTCAGAATGCAGCTGTTCCAGAAGAGTCTGACTAGAGAAGCCCGTTCGTGGTATACCAGATTAGACAACTCAAAGATCCATAGCTGGGAAGAGCGAGCACACACCTTCCTCACTCAATACAACTTCCAGTCTTATATGGCTCCTGACCGGTATCAGATTACCAAGGTCAAGAAATAGTCCAATGAGTCTTTCAGAGAATATGCTCAAAGGTGGAGGCACCTAGCTGCCCAAGTTATTCCTTCAATGACAGAATCAGAAATGGTCATGACTTTCATAGGCATACAAGAAGCTCCTTTCTATGAAAGAGTCTTAGCCGGCATCGGTAAACCATTTTCTAAAATGAGCAAACATGGGGAGATGGCTGAGATGGGATTGAAGTCTGAAAAAATTCAAGACCTAGCTGCCCTTAAAGCTGTTACAGATCACATCCAATTCAGAATTTATGGAAACAACCCCTAGAGGGTCCATAAAAAGAAAGAGGAAGATGTTTCCCTGATACTACAGGGTCAAAAAGGCAATCAAAATATGCCTATCTCGAGGAAAAATTACACTCCCTTTCAAACTCAGTCTTCGAACCCTACATTACCGAAAGGTGGAGAAGTCAAACGCCCTCGAGTGTTCACACCCTTAGGGGAATCACTTGAGAATATTCTCACTCTTCTGATAATACAGAAGAAAATCACGCATCTTCTTACACCAGCCAACCCTAATGGAAGGGTTTCAATGCTGCTCGGAAATGTGTTTATCATGTCGGGGCACCTGGACATGATACTCAGGATTGTTGGGCCTTGAAACACAAGATCCAAGACCTTATAGACAACGGTGAGATCGTGGTCACCAAATCCGATCAACCACACGTACAAGACAATCCTCTTCCTCAACACAAAGAAGAAGAGGTCAACATGATTAATTAGAGCAATGGATAGAGTTCCAATCTCAACGGCGAGTCCTCCCAGACCCCCAAAGATGGTTTTGACAAATGGGATTATGCTAAGTTCCAGTTCACAATGGAATGTAAGATTAAAGCTCTATGCAAGCAGATTGAGTAATTGGCAGAACTGGTGACCTATCAGCATCAAGTAACACGCCAGTTAGTCAGCCAGGAGCATGCTAGTCTCCTTCCTCTTGTCATGAATATTTTCTCATCACCTTCAGAAAATGAAACGCTGGAGGACAAAGTGACAAAGAGAGCGAATGCCAAAGCTTGTCGGGATTTTGCCAATATAAGGGAATTTAAATACCCGGGCCAACCTATGGAGGAAATCTTGCAGATGCTAATTAATGAAGGAAGGATCACTTCCCTTCTTCCTCCAATTAATCCCCGTTCAGGACGGTTTAATTCTGATGGAGTATGTCAATATCACTCCCGTTCTCGCGGTCACATCACAGAAGAATGCTGGGCACTCAGCCACCTTATCCAGAATCTAATTGACAATGGTGTCCTGCAACTAGCAGACGATGATACTGTGTTACTTGAGAGGTAGAATACCTGTCCTACTAAGTGGAAGGGATTGGTAGCAGTTATATCCACTGAAACTGATGGGACTAGCAAACCACTCACCATACCAGCAATTCAACTCAGAGGAAGCAACAATCCTTTGAAGAAAGTGGCCGCGCCGAGCCAATTAACTTACCACATGAGCACAATATCCTATTCACCACACATAAAGTTCCATGGAATTATGGAGAAGGTGAAGAGTCCACCTCGCATACAACTGCTGCAGTGTCGATGGAAAATCCACTGTATCTTTCCCAATGGGTGATGAATTCTACCATCAAATCAAAGGGGAAAATACCCATGGAGAAGATTGAAAAATTCCTCCGCACTATGGGTCATAACGAAGCCAAGGTGGTTTTAAGCTTAAAAGAAGCTCCACACCAAATTTCAATTCTGGACTTGGTCTTAACTTCCGAGGATCACTGAAAGATCTTACTGAAGGTATTGGAAGAAGCCTATTTACCAAAATCAGTGGATGTGGAAAAGTTTCAACATTTGGTTGATCACTTTTTTAACAACAATGTGATATCGTTCACTGATGACGACATACCGCCCGAAGGGACTGGTCATTGTAAGCCATTGCACATTGCAGTTTTGTCCTCCGGATACATGCTAGCTGGAGTCTTGATATATGGAGGTTCATGTGATAACCCGAGATTTTGAATAATCAAAAATTTTATGAATAATTTTTTTATTAATATTAATTATCAATTTTGTGACAAGTATTTGTGATACGAGTCTCGAGAAGGTTAATTTCGGTATTGACTAATAAATTTAGAGTAGAGTTGTGCTTAACAGCTTTAGAAACCCTAACCCTAATTTTGGAAAGGGATTCGATAGAAAATATAATTAAAATAATTATTTTGATGAGTAAGTGTTTGTACTGTTTAAAATTTTGATCAATGACTGATCGGATAAGGTTTAAAATTAATAAACCCTAATAAAGGATTAATGTAAGACCCCAACTTTTATGAATAAAGAATAATTTTTTTCGAATTATATTTTTGAATATTATGGTATTGATTGATATAATGTTATAGTTGTGGGTAATATTTATAAATTTTTCAAAGTACGCAAGTTGTTATATAATATTCGATTGGTTGGGGAATATTCATTTTAATAGGAATATTATAATTACAAGACAATCATTAGTGGACCCCTATAACGGAATTATTGTCGGATTGAGAGAAAGCGACAAAAATACTTTATGAAAATAACGGCGAAGGTGTTACTGTTAAAGCTGTTGAACTACCGGTAGTAAAAAGTAAAAGATGTCTGGCGTAGTTGCACGATAGCACACTATATTGATTATTGATGCTTACGTGAGAAGTCACTCGGTTATACTCAATTATTGCTATAGTAATTGCTGAATCATATTTCTCATATTATCGATTCAATTATTGTTATAAAGATCATCATCGCATTATATGATATATTATTAAATCAATAATTCAGATGAAAAAGTTATTCATATTATTATTTACAATATTGACAATGTCTAGAAGTTCTGTCAAGGAGAGGTTTGGTCACCTAATTGCGCGCCAATAAGGAGAAATCCTTATCGGAAAGCCCCCTCTTTCTTGGGAACGACCTGGTTGTTAAATATTGTGAATTATAATATTAATGATGAATAAGTTTATGTTAATTAAAGATGAATTTTATAGTTCTATTGTGTTGGACTTATTTGTGTTAGTATAATTGATGTCTGGAGGATATATTGTTCAATTGGGTATTCGGAACACTTTTCGTGTCGGAGTTACTATTCACGAGTTACTATTCATGAGTTACTATTCACGAGTTACTATTCACGAGTTACTATTCATGATTTACTATTCACGAGTTACTATTCATGAGTTACTATTCACCCAGTTATTATTCACTCTAGTATTGTGCATTCGGGTATTTGGGTACAAAATTATTCTATGAGGAGATGTGCTAATTTTTCAGACCGTTGGTTGAAGATATAATAGTAAATCAATATGAATCGCTGGTTTAAAGTTTTAATAGTAAATCAGTATGGACCGTTGTTTTAAGTTTTAATAGTAAACCAATTTGGATCGTCCGTATGAAAGTAAATCAATCTGGACCGTTCATGGATTAGTTACTATGCAATCCATTCTTCTATAAATAGAAGCTCATTCCTTCATTATTTCTTACTAATTCACTGAAACTCTAGAGAGAGAATTACAAGAGAACCTATAGAAAAGTATCCTCCTACTTCCCTACTCTTATATTCAGTTTCTTTTACGGCAAGGGATGTTATTTGTTGTACTCATGAAGAGAACTTCTGTTATTCCATTATTTATTATTCTATTGGAATAATGTGTATAAGCGGGCTACCCTATACATGGTGACATTCTTCTAATATTCCATTCTTTATTATTCTATCGGAATATCCTGTCTGTACGTTTACACCGGACCTGGTTCCATTATTTATTATTACGTCGAATATCACATGCGTGCGTTTACGCATGGGACACTGGTTCCATTATTTATTATTCGCCGGAATATCTCATGCATGCGTTCTGTACGAACCTAGTTCCATTATTTATTATTACGCTTTAATATATCGCTCATGCATGCGTTTCGCTTGGGACTGGTTCCATCCTTTATTATTTTGTTGGAATAACTTTTGCGTATGCGATTACTATCGCATGCATGGTGATTTCTTTTGTTATTCCATTCTTTATTATACTCAGTTGGTTAAAACTTTGACTTCTATACCCATGAAATTAGTGGAATATCTTTGATATTTGCGCTTCATCTAGTATCTTTTCATGGAAATATTCTTCTGAGCATTCTTGAATTTTACTCTACAAAGCAGTATCATGTTGACAATTTGGACATTATCAGTTCCTAGATAAATTAATTCTTGAACTTGTTTTATTGAATTCTTATATCATTGTCATCATCCTTATGTTTATATTTTTTTTGAAAGTCATCTGTGGCCTGTAGTGCATAGATGGACTTGGTATGATTATGACCAGGGATTGTTCGGTGTAATCATGACCGTAATGTTACAAATGATGTGATAAAAGTCCTCATTGGCCTGTAGTGCATTGATGGACAGTTGTTGGCATGATCATGACCATTAATGAATACATGAATGTCCTTGGCCCATAGTGCATGGATAATTTGTGGCTGTGATACTAAAGAATATCCTTGGTCATAGTGCAGGGGTGATTCGATGATGTGGATTATTTATTAAGCTGAGTCCCAACGATAAAAGTGATGAAAAACCTTTTAAATCTTAAAAGATAGTAGATTTTATTCTCTACTTGACTCTTTTAATGGATTGCTTGTTCCGCTGCAGTTAAACTTGATGTTGTTATATTTTATCAGTTTAACACTGTTGAAGGCTAACGATAATTTATTATGCATTATCTTAGTCATAATATTTCTTACTGGGCTAGTTGAGCTCACCATTTCTTTCGATGTTCTCTTCAGGAAATGAGAACATAGCAGGGACTAGTCGGAGAACGGAGTGATGGTCCAGAGGATAGCATTAGTAGTCCTCACTATTTTGTGAAATAGTGTGTTAATAATTGTAATGAGGACTCCTTTTGAGTTTGTATAATCTCTAGTAGACAATAATTGTATTCAAACTCATAGTTATGTTTTGTCGTATTATACACGACAATTGTATTAGTAAATTGTATTTGAATTCTGTACCATGTATCTGGCGACCCAAGATGGGTGATGTATACCTAATTTTGGGGGCGTCACAGTTGGTATCAAAGCTTAGGGATATGATCCCTGGCTCAGATGTGAGAATAGAACTAGGAGGGGAGAGACGGGGAATTCCATCGCTAGTATGACCTACCTAAGTTTTTTTTTTGTATTTAATTGGTCGGTCAGAATATAGGGATAATATATTACATGTCAATTAACCTTTTGTTTTGTGGCAGTATCTGAAAATGACATCCGAGAATGTTGAGAATAGCAATGGAGCACAGGCACCGTTGACTCACCACATAATTAGGATAATGTGCATCAGGAAGGCGACAATCCTCATGCAAACAACAACACTGACCAAATGATGAATGACGGAGTGTTCAGAGGCTTTATGCAATTCATGCAACAGCAGGCGAGAGCGGCTCCTGTCCACAATGTAGGTGGGAATACTGGAAACTCTCGGACGGTCACCGCTAAACAGTTCAAGAAGCTGGGACCACCGGAGTTTATTAGAGAACCAAAACCACTAAAGGCGGAAGCATGGATAAAGTAGATCACCAAGATATTTGATGTCTTGGGATGCTCCGATGAGCAAAAGGTTCCCTTTGTCGCCTTTATGTTGCGAGGAGAGGCAGATTACTGGTGGGAATCGATAAATCGTACTCAACCTGCCGCACTGAATATGTCTTGGGAGAAGTTCCAAGAACTATTCAACGACAAGTACTTTTTCGAAAGTATTCGTCACATAAAAGAGGTGGTTTATCAAGTTGGAGCAAAATAATATGACCGTGTTGCAGTATGAGGCTAAATTTGCAGAGTTGTCCCGGTTTGCATCCCATTTGGTGGATAATGAGGAGCGAATGACACGAATGTTTTTGTGAGGTTTAAAACCTGAGATATGTCAACATCTTATTTCTCATAAACTGTGTTTGTATTCAGATGTTGTAAATAGGGCTCGATTAGTGGAGTAGCGATAACGAGTTAACTTATGACAAAGGGAAAGCGATCATCGAAGCGGTGACAACAAGCGTGGAGGGAATCAACAGGCCAGAAATGGTAACCACTTCGGTGGTAATCAGGGCCAAAACAATAAGAATGTACATTTCAAGAAGAGAAGATTCAACAATGATGGAAAGATGTCAGCACCAGCACCCGTTGTTAAGGAAGGAGAACGACCACCTATCGTATGCTTCAAATGCGGAGGGGAGGGACACATCAGTCCAAACTGCGCGATGCCGTCCAAAGCATGTTATAATTGTGAAAGAGAAGGTCACTTAGCCCGATTTTGTCGTTCACCGAAGACAAGTTCAACTAGGATGGAGGCACCAAAGGTCGTCCCGTAAAAGTCGGCCAGAGTGCAAGGAAGAAGCGTTTGTTGTGACCTCCCGAAAGCAAGGAACCCGAATGAGGTCATCACAGGTAAGCTTATCATAAATTCTAGCGAAGTCTATACTTTATTTGATACCGGTTCTACCCATTCTATTATTTCTCCTACTTGCGCTCAACGATTAAATTTGACTCCGGAGAAATTAGACTTTGACTTATCTGTGGAAACTCCGTTGGGAGAAACCTTCATTACATCCACTGGTTATAAGTCTTGTTTGGTTCAAATCAGAACCGCACACATTACTGTCAATCTTATTTCTTTAAAAATACTTGCGTTTGACGTAATTCTAAGGATTGATTGGTTAACTACTCATCATGCAAAAATTGATTGTTTTCGTAAGGTTGTTAGTTTTCATATTCCTAATCAACCTATTATGCGAATTCAAGCGACCAAACCATTAAAATCAATCACGATCATTTCAAGCCATAAAGCTATTCATTTATTGAAAAACGGATGTCAAGCTTTCTTAGCTCATGTCACAGATTTAAACAAAAATACGTCAATTTTGAATGATATTTCTATTGTTAATAAATTTCCGACGTATTCACGAAGAACTTCTGGCCTACCCCAGGCGTGAAATTGAATTTTGTATCGACCTTGAACACGGTACAAAACCCATTTCCAAAGCCGCATATCGAATGGCTCTATTGAACTTTAGGAGTTAAAGACCCAATGCGAGGAATTATTAGACATTGGTTTCATTCGTCCCTAGTACGTCTCCTTGGGGTTCTCTGTTCTATTCGTGAAGAAGAAAGATGGGAGTATGCGACTTTGTATTGATTATCGGGAGTTGAATCATGTCACCATCAAAAATAGGTACCCATTGCCACGTATTGATGACCTGTTTGACTAGTTGCAAGGAGCCAAATTCTTTTCAAGGATTGATCTTCGTTCCGGATATCACCAATTGAAGATTAGAACCGATGACATTCCAAAGACGACTTTCAGAACTCGGTACGGACATTATGAATTTCTAGTCATGTCCTTCGGATTGACTAATGCTTCTGCTGCCTTCATGGATATAATGAATCGAGGAATATTTGGATCACTTTGTGGTCGTCTTTATTGATGACATCCTTATTTATTCCAAAAGCCGTGAAGATCATGAGCAACACTTGAGGCTAATACTCCAAAAGCTTCGTGAATATAAGCTTTATGCCAAGTTGAAGAAATGCGAGTTCTGGCTTGAGGAAGTAGCATTCCTTGGGCATGTAGTATCAAGTCATGGAATATCTGTTGACCCAGCAAAGATTGAAGCTATTCAAATCTAGGAGCAACCTAAATCAGTGACCGAAGTACGTAGCTTTCTCGGTTTAGCTAGTTATTATCTGAGATTCGTGGAAGGATTTTCTCGAATCGCTACTCCATTAACTCAGCTGACTCGAAAAGATACAAAGTTCGGTTGGAGCGAAGAATGTGAGAAGAGTTTTGAAGAACTCAAGAGGAGACTCATTTCAATTTTGTTCGACAATACCATACGGCTCGGAGGATTTTGCATCTGATGATGCTTCTTGAGCAAAAGGTTGGGATGTGTTCTCATGCAACATGGGAAAGTCATAGCCTATGCCTTAAGACAACTCAAAGAATATGAGAGGAATTATCCTACTCATGATCTAGAGTTAGCAGCTATTGTCTTTGCACTTAAAATTTGGAGGCATTACTTGTATGGGGAGAAAGTGGAGATCTTTACGGATCATAAAAGCCTCAAATATTTCTTCACTCAAAAGGAACTCAACATGTGACAACGACGTTGGCTTGAAGCATTGAAAGATTATGATCATACCATCCAATACCATCACGGAAAAGCGAACGTGGTAGGTGGCGCATTGAGTGAAGATCATATGCAAATCTGAGTGCGATATTGTCAATCTGAGGCCCATTTTGTGTGACTTGCAAAGGATGGAGATAGAGTTAAAAACTCCAGGGACCCATGTGATGATGGCAAATATACGAGTAGAACCGACTTTAATTGGTAAAGTTAAAGTTGCTCAAGCTCTGAACCGGGTGAGTGATGCGTATGAGGAAGAAAGTGCAAGAAGGTGCTATCTTAGGAAGCAAGAATCGATGAAGAAGGAATACTTGAGTCAACTCCGGACTTTATGTTCCTAACGATTACGATTTAAAGTATAAAATCATGATGGAGTCCCATAACACACCATTTGCAATCCATCTTGGGAGTACCAAAATGTATCATGATCTTCGACATACATTTTGGTGGAGCAATATGAAGAAAGAGATAGCGGAGTTTATCTCAAAGTGTTTAACTTGTCAACGAGTCAAGGCAGAGCATCAAGTACCAAAAGGTCCATTGCAACCACTTGAAATTCGGAGAATGGAAGTGGGAGCACATTACCATGGATTTCAATTCTTGGTCTTCCCAAGGTTTCTCAAGGCATAGATGCAATTTGGGTCATTGTTGATAGATTGACGAAGTCTGATCACTTCTTACCTATACGAGAAACTTATACACTTGAACATCTTGCTCGTATGTACATAAATGAGATTGTAAGACTGCATGGTATGCCAGTATCCATAGTTTCTGATTGAGACCCAAGATTCACTTCACGATTTTGGGTTAGGTTTATGAAAAGCTATGGGCATGGATTTATGATTTAGTTTCGGCATATCATCCTTGAGCGGATGGACGATCGGAGAGGACTATTCAAACTCTTGAAGATCTATTAAGACTCTGTGTCCTTGATTTCAAGGGAAGTTGGAACAAGTTTTTACCATTGGTGGAGTTTTCCTACAACAACAGTTATCAAGCAAGTATTGACATGGCTCCATTCAAAGCGTTGTATGGGAGAAAGTGTCGTTCTCCAGTATGCTGAGATGAGGTGGGTGAAGCAACGTTGTTGGGACCGGAGTTGGTACGTATGACTACAGAAAAGATTCAAACGATTCGACAACGTATAAAAACTTCACAAGATCGACAAAAGAGTTATGCTGATCTTCATCGAAAGGACGTAGAATTCGATACTGGAGATCATGTGTTATTATGTGTTGCTCCATGGAAAGGAGTTACGAGATTTGGAAAGAGAGGAAAGCTCAATCCCCGGTTCATTGGCCCATTTTTAATTCTTGAGCGAGTGGGAACTGTAGCCTATAGACTCGCCTTACCGCTAAGTATGTCTCGTGTTCATAATGTTTTTCACATATCTATGTTACGTAAATATGTGAAAGACCCAAACCACATTATTGAGTTAGAACCAGACGAGATAGAGGAAGATTTAACGTATGAAGAGTTACCTGTTAAAATCTTGGATAAGAAGGATCATGTTCTACGCTCCAAGGTTATACCTCAAGTCAAAGTTTTGTGGAGAAACCACGATGTGGAGGAAATGACTTGGGAGTTAGAATCTGAGATGAAGTCAAGGTATCCTCATCTCTTCGACATACCAGGTATGTACCCTAATTTCGAGGATGAAATTTCATAAGAAGGGGAGGTTGTAAGACCCCAACTTTTATGAATAAAGAATAATTTTTTTCGAATTATATTTTTGAATATTATGGTATTGATTGATATAATGTTATAGTTGTGGGTAATATTTATAAATTTTGCAAAGTACACAAGTTATTATATAATATTCGATTGGTCGGGGAATATTCATTTTAATAGGAATATTAAATAACAACGACACAATCATTGGTGGACCTAACGGAATTATTGTCGAATTGAGAAAACGACAAAAATACTTTATGAAAATAACTTGGCGGAGGTGTTACCGTTAAAAGCTGTTGAACTACGGTAGTAAAAAATACGATGAATACGCGTAGTTGCACAAAGAATACTTACCGGTATTGATTATTGATGCTTACGTGAGAAGTCACTCGGTTATACTCAATTATTGCTACAAGTAATTCTTCGCATCATATTTCTCATATTATTGATTCAATTATTATTACAAAGATCATCGCATTATATGATATATTATTAAATCAATAATTGAGGCGACAAAGTTATTCATATTATTATTTGCAATATTGACAATGTCTAGAAGTTACTCGAGGAGAGGTTTGGTCACCTAATTGCGGCGCCAATAAGGAGAAATCTTATCGGAAAGCCCCCTCTTTCACAGGAGCGACACTGGTTGTTAAATATTGTGAATTATAATATTAATGATGAATAAGTTCGTGTTGATTAAAGATGAATTTTATAGTTCCATTGTGTTGGACTTATTTGTGTTAGTATAATGGATGTCTGGAGGATATATTGTTCAATTGGGTATTCGGGACACTTTTTGTGTCGGAGTTACTATTCACGAGTTACTATTCATGAGTTAATATTCATGAAATACTATTCATGAGTTACTATTCATGAGTTACTATTCATGAGTTACTATTCACCCGGTTACTATTCACTCTAGTATTGTGCATTCGGGTATTTGGGTACAAAATTATTCTATGAGGAGATGTGCTAATTTTTCAGACCGTTGGTTGAAGATATAATAGTAAATCAATATGGATCGTTGGTTTAAAGTTTTAATAGTAAATCAGTATGGACCGTTGTTTTAAGTTTTAATAGTAAACCAATCTGGATCGTCCATATTAAAGTAAATCAATCTGGACCGTTCATGGATTAGTTATTATGAAATCCATTCTTCTATAAATAGAAGTTCATTCCTTCATTATTTCTTACGAATTCACTGAAACTCTAGAGAGAGAATTACAAGAGAACCTATAGAAAAGTATTACGCTACTTCCCTACTCTTATATTAGGTTTCTTTTACGGTAAGGGATGTTATTTATTGTACTCATGAAGAGAACTTACATTATTACATTATTTATTATTACATTGGAATAACTCAGATACGCTGTGGGCTACCCTATACATGGTGACATTCTTCTAATATTCCGTTCTTTATTATTACGCGAGAATATCTCGCTCTTTGCGTTTATTGTAGGACTGGTTCCATTATTTATTATTCAGCCGGAATATCACATGCATGCGTTTATCTTGGACTTGATTCCATTATTTATTATTCAGCCGGAATATCATATGCAATGCGTTTACGCCGAACACAGTTCCATCCTTTAGTATTCATTGAAATAACTTTTTGTGCATGCGATTCTATCGCATGCATGGTGATTTCTTTTGTTATTCCATTCTTTATTATACTCAGTTGGTTCAAACTTTGACTTCTATACCCATGAAATTAGTGGAATATCTTTGATATTTGCGCTTCATCCAGTATCTTTTCATGGAAATATTCTTCTTAGCATTCTTGAATTTAACTCTACAAAGCAGTATCATGTTGACAATTTGGACGTTATCAGTTCCTAGATAAATTAATTCTTGAACTTGTTTTTATTGAATTCTTATATCATTGTCATCATCCTCATGTTTATATTTTGTTGAAAGTCATTTGTGGCCTGTAGTGCATAGATGGACTTGGTATGATTATGACTAGGGATTGTTCGGTGTAATCATGACCGTAATGTTACAAATGATGTGATAAAAGTCATCATTGGCCTGTAGTGCATTGATGGACAGTTGTTGGCATAATCATGACCATTAATGAATACACTAATGTCCTTGGCCCGTAGTGCATGGATAATTTGTGGTCATGATACTAAAGAATATCATTGGCCATAGTGCAGGGGTGATTCGATGATGTGGATTATTTATTGTCGAGTCCCAATGAAAAAAATGATGAAAACCTTTTAAATCATAAAAGATAGTAGATTTTATTCTCTACTTGACTCTTTTAATGGATTGCTTGTTCCGCTGCAGTTAAACTTGATGTTGTTATATTTTATCAGTTTAACACTGTTGAAGGCTAACGATAATTTATTCTGCATTATCTTAGTCATAATATTTTTTACCGGGCTAGTTGAGCTCACCCTTTCTTTCACGTTTCTCTTGTGAAATGAGAACATAATAGGGACTAGTCGGGAAATGGAGTGACGGTCCAGAGGATAGCATTAGTAGTCCTCACTATTCTGTGAAATAGTGTGTTAATAATTGTAATGAGGATTCCTTTTGAGTTTGTATAATCTCTAGTAGACAATAATTGTATTCAAACTCATAGTTATGTTTTGTCGTATTGTACACGACAGTTGTATTAGTAAATTGTATTTGAATTCTGTACCATGTATCTGGCGACCCAAGATGGGTGATGTATCCCTAATTTTGGGGGCGTCACAGTTAAAAACCCTAATCTCATGTTTAGAAACCCTAATGCGCAGTTAGAAACCCTAATTATATGACGGGAAACCCTAATTTTAAAATCTGGGAATCCTAAACCCTAATTAGGAAACTCTAATCCTAATTGGCGAGCATAATGTGTTTGCTAAACACTAATATGATTAAGAAAACCTAATTTTAGTTTCAAAATTTTAATTTTCTAAATTAAAATCCTAATTTAGAAAATCCTATAAAGTTAGTGATTTAAAACCTAAGGGTTAGAACCTTAGGGTTTAAAGGGTTAAAACCTAAGGGTTTGTGCAATTGGCAATAATGTCATTAAATTTTTTTTTGTAAATGACCAAAATGCCCTTTTAGTTTATTTTAAATGATAACTTGTAAAAATGCTAGCCCTTTTAGTGGTTGAACTACTAAGTTGACTTTGTGACATAAATCTCAAGTATTTCCAGCCGAAAATCTCAGATCTAGCAACATGGTAAGTAATATATATAGTTTCAAGAGAGAGAAAATCACAAAACTTGGCCATTTATCTCCCAAGCTCTCACCAACTCTCTCTCTCACTTATACCTCCGAAAATTTCAAGTGTTTCAGTCACATAAACAGCCCATTAATAACCCAAGTTCAGATTAGGAAGATCAAGATCAAGATTTGAACAAGAAGGTATAAACCCTAAAATCTAATTTGATCTTGTATGCTAAGAATTTATTTTTGTTTGAGTGTTTAGAATCTTGCTAATGGATGTTTTATGAAGATCTATGATGATCTATCATGAATCCATAGCATCAAAGTGCCTTAAAATGAAGTTTTTCAAAATCTGTTCTTGAGTAATTTTTGTGGTCTGACAAGTAATGCAGTGGCCACAGATCATTGCTCGTTTACTATTTTTGTTGTTTTAAAGTTGTTACATGTAGCCTGGTATGTGGTCTTTAATCTGCAAGTGGAATCAGTGTCATTAGATGTCTAGATTTCATTTTATTAGCGATCAAAACCCGTTGACCGACGTTGACCAGTCCATTTCTGGGTAACCCAGAATTGTATGAACACCGCCTGACAACGTTTTGTTGGCTTGATATTTGACAGTTGTTTTGTGTTTTGATAATTTTATGGTAACCATGTTGTAGCTTGTATAATGGAATATAGATCAGAGTCTTTAGGCCTCTTAAAACATCAACCGATGGAACAGGGTAGATGGTCAAACTAGGCCAGACGGCCATGACTTAGCGTTTTTGGAATTTCCAGAAACGGGAAGAACACAACTTTCTGACCATGTTTGACGGAGATAAATCTGGCTAGTGTTTTGTTGTTAGACTGATCCGTTGCTTTAGGGATGTTCCTTGACATAAGGACTTCATACTTGAACCATTATATTACATGAATCATGAATGGAACGTATATAAAATTAATTTAGAAAGTGGCCACTCAAACTGCTGGGTTTCTAGGAAAACCCAGAAACACTCTGACAGTGAGTTTAAGGGCTTTGATCTTACATCTGGGTAATGTTATGTCTTTGATGATGGTTGATTCTTGTAGTGTTACCTAAACCTTTTACGCAAGATCATGGTTCAAAGTACTTGAAACATGTTATATTGGAAATTAAAGACAGTCAAACGAGTCACCTTGAACTCGGGTCTGACAATGTTCTTGAGCTCAAGAACACCTAAGACGACAGACAAGTGTCGCTATAGGCTTTAGCGACAATTTTAATTAATTTTTATTTTTTGAATATTCCAGAAATTATTTAAAAATAGAAATAAATTATAAAAATTATCAAAAATGGTTTTAAAAATCATTTTAAATTCTGAAAAATAACTTTTAATTATTTGGGACATTTGTCATTAATATTTCTAATTATTTGGATATTAATGATATTTAATTTATTTAATTAGTGTGTTAAATAAATTAGAGAAAATGATTTTAATTATATAAAAATCATTTTAAATAAGAATAATGTATTTAAAAATATTTTGAGTTATAAAATGTAACTTTTAATATTTTTGGAGAATTTTCATTAATAAATTAATATTAATGATATTAGATTTATTTAATTATTAAATTAAATAAATAAGATAAAAATGATTTTATTGATTTAAAAATCATTTTAAATGAGAATAAAGTGTTAGAAAATATCTTGAATGATAAAATATTATTTTTAATATTTTTGGAGAATTTTCATTAATAAATTAATATTAATGATATTAGATTGATTTAATTATTATATTAAATAAATGAGTTGCGCGCGACCTAAGTATTATGCATAATATAGGGTACAAGGAGTTGGCCGGCTCTAAGTACTTGCAGAGGGGTATGATTTAATCTTTATGGTTATCTGATACACCTGCGTATATGTCAAAGTAAAACTTTAATATATACCCGAGAAGAGAAGTTCAAGATCCTATGGATCGCTCAACATAAAAATGGAAAACATTCCATTTTGCTATTTCGTAGAATTAATTCTTGATTATTCATTGAATATTGTAGAAAACCTTGAAAGCGTTGTACTATTTCATTATCAGATTATTGTTGCGGAGAATGTTAGAACAATTGATATTGATTTCTATACCTTTATTGTATGTCTTAACTTGCGGGGCAAACTTGTTGCTCACCTTGCTAAATAAAATATTTCAGCTAGGAATGAAGAGGCCAGCGGGTCAAAGATGAACAAAGGCAAAGGCAAGATGCTGGAGTAGTTATAACGAACTTATTATTATGTTGTATTTGTAAACCCTTTTTGTTTATCTAAGGGGTGTGTTTGTAATTTTAAGGTTAGCAAACCTGGGACTTATGTATTAACAACATATGTTAATGACTTATGTATTCCTATTTATATATGAATGAGTAGTTAAATGGTATTATATTGTGGATCGTGAGCACCAAACTCGGGCATCACAGTTCATCTCAAAATATTTGTCCATATGCTATATTGGTGAAGATGAATGTCAATCTCAACTGAATCCGGAACAACCATACGGTTATCAAATATTTTAATGGAGTCCGCCAGAATTCGGTCAGAGTAATTGAGATGCTAATCGAAATTGGTCCCCATACATTCTGCGTGTCTTTTCACATACTCAAGATAGATTCAGGATACAACCTGCTCTTGGGAAGACCGTGAATTCATATGGTCGGGGCAGTGCCCTCCACCCTTCATCAACAACTAAAATACATTATCAACAATAGCCTAGTCACTGTCAACGCTGAAATGGAGTGTCCTCCACATGGTGACATACCATACATCAACGTCAATTCAGATGTTGAACCGGTCAGTTTTCATGCCTTGGAAGTGAGCAACACTCAATACCATGCTATTGGAACGCCATTTCCCGTGCCCAAGATTTCTGCCAAAGTAATTTCGGTTACTCAAGAAATGATGTCATTGGGTCATCAGCCGAGACAAGGGCTGGGTAAAGATCACCAAGGCATTAAGCACCACATTCAAGTGTCCAGTCAAACTGGGACAGTTGGACTAGGCTATTCTGCCAGTTCTAGTCATAGGAATCCTCATAAGTATCATTAGATTCCTTCATTTGCAACCGCATGGCGATTATCTTCATCTTCGAATTCTAAGTCAGCACAACCTCCGGTAAAGGTGCCAGCCAACGTTATGGCTATGTTATTTCCCAAGCCGGTACCTGTGAAGGCGAAAGAAATCTTTGTTCCAGACCCCAGAGTGGAGGAAGAGAAACAAAGAATCAAACAAGACGTCATTCGGATGATGTCGAGCATACGCATCATTGTTCATGATGAACATACAAATAGATACACCCCAGACGATGATTGCCCAAACATAATGGCCATCATTCGGGATAAGGAGGATGATGACAGCCCCTCCATCACTGTAGTCCACCTGGACTTTGCCCTTGCCAATTGGAGCATCACTCCTTGCATTGGTCGACAAGGGTAAAATGAGCAGGAACTCTTTCTTCCCTGTAGATATCATAACTGCTTACTTTTCTGTACAGTATTAGCAGTTGTTTTGCCAGTACATGCTAACACTTTGTATGATCAAACCCTTTCATATATACTAAGCAAAAGCATATTTTATTTCAGGACCCTAAATTTAGATGTGCCTGTACTTGCTGATATAGTGCCTCTTCTCCACAAAGATTATAACTTTGATGTATAGATGAATTCAGCCTTAATGGAAATACATGAGGACATTGAGGTGCCTCCAGAAATTCAAGAATGGGTCAAAGACAAACCTTAACCCAACCTTGATCAAACCACTTCCTTCAATCTCGGAACCTTAGAAAGCCCTAAGTTAATCCAGATTGGTTCAGACCTTACCCCAAACCAAAGGAATGACATGGTTATGCTACTAACCCAATTCCAGCATGTGTTTGCATGGTCTCATGAAGACATGGTGGATTTGTCCACTGACATTGTCCTTCATCGCCTTCCCATTAAAGAGGGATTCAAACCAGTCAAGCAGAAACTCAGGCGATTGAAACCTGAGTGGAGTTTAAAGGTGAAATAAGAAATTATGAAACAGTTTCAAGCTGGCATCATCGTGGTGTCTACATATTTTGAGTAGATATCCAACATCGTTCCCGTGCCTAAACCTGGAGTAAAGGTGCGAGTTTACGTGGATTATCGGGAGTTAAACAAAGCTTTCCTTAAACATAGCTTTCCCGTGCCATTTATCCACATTCTCATTGACAATACTGCTCAATACTGCATGTACTCCTTTGCTGATTGCTTTTTGGTATACCATCAGATAATGGTTGCTAAGGAAGATCGTGAGAAAATTGCTTTCATCACGCCTTAGGGAACCTTTTGCTATAGACGGTTGTCATTCGGCCTCATCAATTCCGGAGCCACCTATCAGCGAGCTATGATGGTTCTCTTCCACGACATAATGCACAAAGAGATCGAGATATACGTTGATGACATCATTGTCAAGTTCGGGAAGGAGGAGGACCACTTAGACCATCTCAGAAAGCTATTCAACAGGTTGCGTAAGTACAACTTGAAGTTGAATCCAACCAAGTGCGCCTTTGACGTTAAATCAGGCAAGTTGCTAGGATTCCTAGTCAGCCACAAAGGGATTGAACTGGATCCTACCAAAATCCAGGCCATTAGGGAAATGGCCATTCCTAAGATAGAGAAGGAAATACGGGGATTTTTGGGAATAATCAACTTCATTAGCAGGTTAATTTCTTAACTCACCGCAACCTGTGAGACAATCTTTAAGCTGTTAAGGAAGAACTCCTCCATTAAATGGAACGATGAGTGCCAGAAGGCTTTTCTCATAATCAAAGAACAGCTAGTCAAAGCTCCCATTTTGGTACCACCCAAGGATGATGTTTCCATGTTCATGTACCTGTCCATAAGTGACAATGCCATAGGCTGCCTGCTGGGACAGAAAGACGATAGAGGCCAAGAACGAGCTATCTATTACCTCAGGAAAAGATTCAGCAGCAGTGAACATAAGTACACTCTAATTGAGAAGACTTGTTGTGATTTAGCATGGGCTTCCATGAGGTTATAGCATTACCTCCATGGTCACACAACCCATCTCATATCCCGCGTGGATCCTCTCAAGTACATGTCCAACAAACCCATATTGAATTTCCTACTGTCCAGATGGCAGTTGATCCTACAACAATTTGACATCGTCTACGTGACTCAAAAGTCCATCAAAGGTCAAGGAATTGCGGATCAACTGGTCGCCGCACCTTCAGGGGATTTCAAACCCTTGGAGACATACTTCCCCGATTAAGGGGTAATGACAGTTCAGCAACACCATCAGTACGATACACGCCAAGCATAGAAGATGTATTTTGATAGGGCTGTTAATATGGAAGGTTCTGGAGCTGGAGCAGTTCTAGTATCCGGTATGGGGGAGCAGTATCCCGTCGCCATCAAATTGCAGTTTGTCAGCACCAACAACATAGTTGAATATGAAGGCTGTCTCATAGGGCTAAGACTTACCCGTTCAATGGGCATCAGGCGGTTAACTATCTTTGGGGATTCAGAGTTGGTCATCAGACAATCCACGGGAATCTATCAAACTAAAGAGCTACATTTGCTGCCTTACCATCGACAAGTTTTACAGATGGTTTTGGAGTTCGAAGAAATCTCCTTTCTACACATTCCTCGTAATAGGAATGACTTTGCAGACACATTAGCAACTTTGGCCTCCTTGATTCACATACCTGACAAGGGACACTTGCCAAGCGTCAGAATTTCCCTACACAAGGCCCCAACCTATGAGAACTACGTTGGAGAAGTATCGGATGATCTACCTCCCATCCAACATCCTTGGTATCAGCATATCAAGGAGTACCTACGAGATGGATCTACACCAGCTGAGGAGAGCCCGACTGAGAAAAGGAGGATCCATCGACTTGCTATGAAATTCTACCTGAGTGGAGATGCCCTCTATTAAAGAGATGCAGGACAAGGTCTCCTCAGATGTTTAGATAAAGACCAAGCTCAAAGGCTTATGGATGAGATCCATGGTGGAGTTTGTGGCCCCCATATGAGTGGCCCCCTCCTTATTAAGAAGATCCTCAGGACAGGACATTACTGGTTCTCTCTCAAAGCTGATTGTGATGACCATGTCAAGAGATGTTATCACTGCCAAATTCATGGGAATGCTATCCACGCCCCTCCATGGGAACTCCACAATATGAGTTCGCCTTGGCCCATCTCAATGTGGGGAATGGACGTTATCGGGCCCATTGAGGCTAAAGCCATTAATGGACATCGATTTATATTCACCATGATCGACTACTTCACCAAGTGGGTAGAAGCAGCTTCCTTCCCCAGGGTTACCAAAGAAGTCATCATTGCTTTCATCAGAAATAATGTCATTTGTCGATATGGACAACCAGTGGTAATTGTGTCAGACAATGCTAAAAACCTCAATAACAAAATGATGGAGGAATTATGCAGTAAATTCCACATCAAAAATCTCAACTCCGTCATCTACCGTCCAAAGATGAATGGTGTTGTTGAAGCGGCTAACAAAAACATCAAGAAGATCATGCAAAAGATGTTCGCCAACCACACAGAATGGTTTGACTTGTTGCATCTTACTCTGTTAGCCTACAGAACCTCAATGTGCACTTCCACTGGGTCAACCCCCTATGCATTAACCTATGGGATAGAAGCAGTGCTCCCCAGAGAAGTAGAAATAGAATCCCTCAGAGTGTTGATAGACGCTTAGCTGGATGAAGATCAATGGGTACAAGACACGTATCACCAATTGTCTCTAATAGACGAAAGGCGAACCGCGACTATCTTTCATGGTCAGTTATACCAACAAAGGATCGCCAGATCCTACAATAGGAAAGTCCGGCTACGGCAGTTTAAACAACATGACTTGGTTTTGAAGAAGATCATTGACAAACAAGATCAATCTAAGGGAAATTTCGCTCCTAACTGGGAAGGCCCGTTTGTTGTCAAGGAAGTATTGACAGGAGGGGCTCTCAAATTGCAAGAAATGGACGGCGATGAATTTCCACAACTCATCAAATCGGACACCGTGAAACGGTACTATGTCTTAAGTTACCATCAACCAAACATCCTGGTGTTGGATCATCAGATCACCAGTCATTTCGGTTCTTTAACCCTTTACCACATACAACTCTTTTCCACACTTTGCCCCTCAGGGAAACATGCTCTTCGAGCCAGCAGCCTGGCTTTACTACGTTCCTATAACTTCGGTCATCCCACTAGGGATTGAACCTTTCACGCATACAGTTTGTTACCCCAAACTTGGGATCTAACTTTTCACACCTGCAGTTTATCCTCAACCTAGGATCAAACTTTCTCTTCCACGCAGTCTGACCTGCACATGGGATCACGCTTTTCAACTCATCCTGAGGGGCGAACTACGTCAACCTGATCTCCTCTTCAATAGGAGTACGTAAGGAACCAATTCATATGGCTCGGTCGCAATAAAACAAAAACAACAAAAACATTTATACTCCCTTCTCCTTACAAAAACAAAAAATAACAAAAACATTCCTACACCCTTTCTACCATACAGCGTTGAACCTCTTACACCAGATTCGAACTACACAGACCTGATCTCCTCTTCAATAGGAGTACGTAGGCAGCCATCTATGGTTCGGTCTCATCCCCTACTAAAACACAAACACTTGTCAACTGGTATTGGGATCATCTTTCAATCCACTACATTTCATTCGGCTTCAGACCAAAGGGGTGGAATTACCTGACTCCTCCCAAATAGGAGATTCGACGACCATCTAAGCTGCGGTTGTACCTCAAAGAGCAACACCAATCCATAAGAGATGGAATTAACTAGGCTCCTCCTAAATAGGGGTACTGGCAACCATCTGTGGTGCGGTTAATCTCAGAGAAGAAAGCCACACTCCTCTCCACATTTCCATACAGAAACCAGTCACAAGACACCAAAGATGGTAGGGATACACATAGATCAATGATCTATTCTGAACTATCCAGAGACAACTTAATGTCCATCCATCCAGGAGGAATTCAAAATACACCAAGATCGCAAGTCCTGAAGACGCATGAAAAATATCAAGCAAGCAACCGACATATCTAAAAAAGGAAGTGATCAAAAATATATTTCCCTGCTATATATAGTGTTGTTTGATATACACAATGTAAACTGTGCATGACAAAATGGCTATGCTAGTCTGTGCAGGAAAATACCATCCCATCTACAAGTCAGAGTGTATACGAGCTAACAAGCCCAATATGGCATCCCTCTCAGAAGAAGGATGCGAAGCTGTGGTCTCCTGTATGTGGGTATCCACACGACCCAACAGATCTGCAGCCATCTGCATGGTGACCATATGCTCATCAATATAAGTGCTCATCTCTGCAATCATGCCAGTGGTAAGGGACCTCACTACAGAACTATCTGTGACGGCTACATCCCGGGCAGATATGGCACTATGCTGCTAAACTATCACTGCATCTCTGGCTGATCTAGCCTCATCCCACTCGACAACAATGGTGTCTCTACGAGCTAATGCCTCGTCTCTCTCTAATAGAGATGCGTCTCTCCCATCAAGGGCTGTCAACATCAAGGATCTAGCCTGGTCTCTCTTGAAGGTCATCAGATGAAGACTCTGTTCAAAGTACTGTGCTGAATGTTGAATCACAACAGTGCTAGTACTGGGAGAATATAAATGAGATGCTGGAAACCCAGTAAACTGCTCCTCCTCGATGTGAGAATCAACGTCCTCCATGGTCTCTACATCGTCTGAATCACTACTCAACAATGTGGATACTACCGCAGCCGATGCAGTCTCTGTCTCCATCCATGCTGAATACTCTGGCGAACATCCTGGATGGATAACAGAGAAAGTAGTTATCTCACGCTGATCCCAAATAGCATACACACGTGATCTATCCTATGCTAAAAGGTAGTGAGACGCTAAACGCTATCCCAGCGCCCCCTCAAAAGGATGAAAAACCTGAAACTTGTCAAACTGCGACATCACTGCCATCGGGTGATATGTAGTCATGCCCCTCAAACCAGCCAGAGGGAGGTAATCCATGCCCGGAGCATGAGTAATAAAGTTGTAAGGTGAGCTGAGCCCCAAACACGGTAATATGCTATGTTGCCTTTTATAGTTCTTATAAAAGAGCTCTAACTCATGCAAGTATACACGGGTCAACAAGTAATATAGAGTAAGTAAAGTATCGATCCCACAGAGAAAGTTGTTAACTTAGACTACTATGCATTAATCACTCACTATATTTATATGCTGAGACTTTAGACTAAATTGTTGATTTGAATAAATTATAATTACCAACTAAAACTAAGAATATAAACGAATTAAATATGATGTGAAAACAATGGGATCCTAACTTCATTCAATATTTCATTCAATCGCCATATGTCATGCAATAAGCGTTTACATATCACAGGATAATAGCCAAGGGCTGAAAAGCGAGTTATAACCATTTCCCAATGCACTACAACCAACTCACATATCATCTACAGATGTTAGAATCCATGTAATCACCAATAACACCACAATTACCATATTCCTATGCATGCAATTGCAATCCTATTGATTTTAAGCACAACCCTTACTCTAGCTCATACCAGAAAACAAGATATTCCTATCTGTTTCACAAAATATGCAAGACTTACTCTAGCCCCATATTCAAGATGCTATCATGATTTCATCCATATTCATATGTTCATTTCCAATTCCATACAAATACTAAAATGAAGATTATCAGTCATTCATACATACAAACCAACCATGATAGATAACCCAATGATATGCAAAACAAATCTAACACTTAGATGTGCAACCAAACTACATATTAAAATCCGTTAGAATCCCATAATGGAGTTTAGTTCATGGCAGAACCAAAAGCCATTATGGGATCAAGACTAAACATGATCAATAATCAAGCAAATAAAAGTAAGAAGTAGAGAACAATCAAACCCAAATTTGAATAGTAATCAATGATTAACTATGAAAACCCCAAAGAATTCCATTCAATAATAATAAAATCCACAATGGTTAAAAACTCCAAGAAGAAGAAGAGAATAAAACGTCATGGGCTTCGCTTCTCCGTTGGGATCTCCCCCACCGTGTTAACCCTAATTTTAATATGAAAATACGTAAAATAATGTCAAGTCCCTCTCCGACACACGCCGTAATCATTTTATACCAATTACACATCATCAAATTGCTTAATTAAAATAAAACAAATTACAAGAAAGATCAACGACGCCGCTGCATTCTAGTATATATCGTCTTCGCGCGCATGAGACTTTACAAGATGCTCAAGGCCTCCAGACGCCTTTAACGCCACGGTCGCAAGCCCCGCCATGGTGCGCTACTGGTCTCTCTTGGCGCTGGCCTTGCCTCATCATGTCTCCTTTCCTCATGGGCGCTTGACTTGCAAAATGCTCCTTATGTTCTAGCAGCCACACTACATGGGCCAGCGTGAGTCGCTTTTTTATATGTCATGACGCTACTGTGGTCCCGCAAATCCTGAGTCTGGTTTATGCTTTGCTGCTGCTGCTACTTGTTTGCTCATGCCTTAACCTCTTGCTTGCTTGATTTCCATGCCTCATTATGCTCCCATGCCGTGCACATCCTCGCCTTTCCACTAGCCTACACACATACGCTCACCGATGCCTTAATTTCCACCAAAATAACGCCGATTCCTGCACTTATTCACTAAAAGGAGTTTTAAGTATATGAAATGCAAAATAACGTGAAATGCGACTAAAACACAATGAAATGTACTCAAGGTGGGCACACTTCGCATGGATTAATATACAATAAGTGAGTAAAAATATCACTTATCAAATACCCCCAAACTTGAACTGTTGCTTGCCCTCAAGCAATGCATATGCATGAACACTGAAAATGTAACTACAAAACTATTCAACTACTTTATGATGCAAACTAGTCTCACATAATCTTGACCATAATGTAATTTCAAATTTCAAATTACCTCAATGAACTATCCGGATTCCAGAACATAATTTCAAACCAAACCATAGATATAACATCATACACGCAGATAATTCATGAATACTATAGAGATGTTGTGTGTGTGTGTTGTTCACAAAAACTTGATCCAAGCAAAGATTATGTATCCTACATTGCTTCTCACAGAAAATTATAATCTAAATCAAGATTCATGTATACTCATGCACATAGACTGTTTCGACATCTCACCGCAAACTAAGGTTCAACAATGGGTTTATTGCTTTATTGCTACTCACGAGGGCGATTTCGCACTTTTCCGTGGTGTTTATTGCTATTGATTCTTTTCTTTTGCTCTTTTCCTTTTTTGTTTTTTTTTCACATGACCGTGCAATGTATCAATCCATTAGGCACATTGCTACCCTTTAGCGAAGCTTTCAACCAACGACTCCTGCACTATGAAAGACCTTAGGCGCTAGGTGTAGAGACAATCCCCCATGCATTTTACTCAAGTAGCTGGGCCCCTAATTAAGACTAGTCACGTTATTGCATATATATATATATATATATATATATATATATATATATATATATATACACACACACAAAGATACCCATGTTTCCTCAAAATTTGCACCTCAATGACTCTATAATCTACAACACTTTCTCATGTTTCTCATTTTAAATCTACATGTTCTATCGAAAGTAAGCAAGACACACATCTTAGACTTTACAAGTGAATATGAACACAATTGTGTAAACCGAAAGCATATAAATGTACCACATGAATCGCATTGTGTAAAACATTATATCCACGTTGTGTTATGCAACATATTCTGAAATCGTTCACAATTCACTATCATCATTGGCTTAGGAAAAAATTTCTATTTATACGCAAGAATTTATGTGAGACATTAAACTAAACATACTATCAATGAATAAAAAATAAAAATTTTATGCTAAAATTTAACTAACACATATTCATGCAAAATTTTAACTAACACATATTCATGCAAAATTAAACTAAACATGCTAAAATAAAATGCAACTAAACTACTATGCAAGTACACCAATACCCCCAAACTTAAAATGTTCAATATCCTCATTGAATGAAGGTAAAGGGTACTAGAAAACTCCCCTACTGATCGGCATGACCACCCTCCTCGGGTGGTGAATTTGGTGTTGGATACGGCACGACGGTCCCAAACTGGGGCTATTCAAGCATGGTTCCTGTCGAAATAATGCTTTTACCAAAGCCCCCGAAAGTCTCAGAAATAATGTCCCAAGATTGTCATACAAGGCCGACTTTTGCGCCCAACCTTCGGAGGTGTCGATCGCTAGAGACAGTCAGGCGCCGGTGGAGGGACCTCGTTTCATCGGGCCGTGGGGGGGCTGGGTGGTTTCGGGAAAGGTGGGTCAAGAATGAATCTCGCCACAGCGGATGTGGCTCGCCACCGCCCATCCTCAAATTTGGCAATTGTGGAGTGCGTTATGTCTTGGTTGGATATCGATTTGTTCGCTGGTTCCAACGAACCCCTTGATGCGCACATAACATGGCTATTAAAGCGCAGGGATGCTTCCCGTGGTAGTTCTCACGATACTTCACAATGTTTTGATGGATCAAATATCCCACGCCAATATACTCGCCATTATGATGCCCCACAAGAGTATGGCTCTCTCTCTGTTGATTTCATGTTGATGGGAGGATGGCAAGAATTAAGCACAAATGAACAAATTCCATGCTTTCATGCATCGATTCAATGCGGTCATTGGAAAATACGAGGTAAGGTCGCATCGACTTTGTAAGTCCACCTTGTGTCGGAATGCACAGACCGCGATGACCGCTTCCAAGTCTATTTCCAAATGAGCTCTTTTGATCCAATTGGCCGCCCCTGTTGGTGGTCTAGCGGTGATCCTCAGCATGTTTTTGATGGCAGCGGGCCCATAGTCTACCTCTGTGCTACGAACCATAGAGGACTCGCTCATAGTAACCTTGGCATTTGAGTAGAACTCCCGCACTATGCTCATTGAATTGGGTGGGTGCAAGCAAAATACCCTCCCCATCCACATTCATGGATCATTGCACAAAGCTCTCCATCCCCGCCCCTGTCCGAATCCTCTCTCCTTGATGAATGTCTTTGCCACAATTCGATAATATTCTTTTTGAGCTCCAAAACATAGAAATTTGTTGTGGTCGACAATATCCTCCTCGTGTACCACGGAGGATGATGATGAAGAGGAGGAAGTCGCCTTTACTCTCTTTGGACCCATGTGAGATAGAGATAGCAAATGAACTTACTGAAGGAACGAATGTATTTGTAAACTGATGAATTACACTCTTGGTTGTGCTATCCCAATATAGAGCCCTAGTTTTATATCATGAAGGATATGGGGATGAGCATGGAATCATGGAGGAAATTGTGGAGATTTGATGGAGAGAAATACACCTCAATCTGTAACTGATAGAGAGATAGCGACGTGAGTTAGGGAGAGTGAGAGATTTTCGCTTCTATTAGTATCGCACATAAGAGTCCAAATGATTCCAACTTCTGTTTTGAACTGTTTTTATCCAATTTGGACTCGAGTCGCGCGCACCGCTACATGATATAAGCTTTCTTGGGCGCATGGGCGAGACTTCAGTAAAGGTCATTGAATTAATCGGTTTGAATGCATGGGCGCCGAAGTTGATATCGCTTGTGCTGCGCAGCCACCACGTGACCCTCGATTACGCTAGTTTATCTTTGATCTCACTCTTTCATCCATGATGCACTCTAAACATCAGACCGCACATGTATACTAATTTACATGAATACGGAGAGGGCAATAGTAGTGATTGAGATGCGAAATTAATGTCATTGTTACGTTGTTACATATACGCCGCTTACTCATAACTTGTTAACACTAAACTTGAAATACTAATTAAAATAATCACAAGGAAATAACAACACTAAATGAATTCTTGGTAGAGAATCGATGGGTTGCCTCCCATCCAATAGCTAAGTTATAGTCAATTAGCTTGAATTTCGTGGAATGTTCACGTCACATCAATAGTTATGGTGCCTTCCTTGTTGTCCTTGGCACCCTAAAATTTAATCACTTCAGCTTTTGTTAATGGATCCACCTTCAACTCGTGATTTTCACCGTGACATGTCTTTGCGATTCATCCGCCTCGGGTCGTCGTATCCACTCCTTACGGCTACCATTCACCGATCAACCCGAAAACACTCTTCTTCATCTCGTTGGGAGCTTTTATCATACCGAAAACAATAAATGTGACCTCTTGATCATGTAAGCGCATGGTTAATTCCCCTTTCTAGACGTCTATAGAAGTCCTGCCCGTGGCCAAGAACGGTCTTCCTAGTATGATTGGTATATTCTTGTCCTCTTCGAAATCTAGGATGATGAAATCAGCCGGAAAGATGAACTTATCCACTTTAACTAATACATCTTCAATAATTCCTCACGGATATGTGACAGACCGGTCAGCTAACTGTAATGATATGTTCGTTGGTCTTGGCGCTGGTAATCCCAACTAGTTGAATACAGACAATGGCATCAAATTGATACTTGCCCCCAGATCACATAAACACTTGTTAAACTCCATCTTCCCAATAATGCATGGAATTGTGAAGCTACCCGGATCTTTCATCTTTGGAGGTAACTTACGTTGAAGCACTGCACTGCATTCTTCTGTCAAGGCTACCGTTTCAAACTCATATAATCTCCTCTTCCTTGACAATATACCTTTCATGAACTTTGCGTAGCTTGGCATTTGTTCCAATGCTTCGGCAAAAGGTATATTGATTTGCAGCTTTTTGAAGACCTCTAAAAACTTGATGAATTATTTGTCATCTTTCTACTTAACTAGCCTTTGCGGATATGGCACTTGAAGGTGCAGTGGTTGTAATGGACCCTTGACCTTCTCTTCTAACCCTGCTCTATTCTTTTCTTCCTGCGGAACCTCAGAATTTTCCAGATTTTGCTGCTCGTTGGTATCCTGTTTCGCTTTCATGGCCGCCAGCTGATTCCTTAAGATCATCATCTTTGCAGGCGCGCGACTTTCGCAGCATTGTCAAATCTTTCCCAGAACGCAATGTTATTGCTTGACACTGCTCCTTCCCATCTCTTCTAGGATTTGCCTCTGTGTTACTTAGCAAAGCACCTTGGGGCCTATTAGTGAGCATGTTTTCCATTTTCCCCATTTGCGCCTCTAATTTTTGATAGCCACCGCTTGGCTTTTTGATCATAACCCTGTTTGCCATGTATTTCAACATCATTTCCTCCACTTCGATTTTTTTTTCTCCGGATGTGGTGCAAACCGGAGTGTGATGTTGTTATTCATCGTTGAGAAAACCCTGTGGAAATGGTGGTTTTTTGTAAACCGTGGGTCAGGTCGATCGTTGTTGAAACTATTGATTCGGCTGAAAATGATTTTGTTGTTGTCCTTGATTGTTCGACCAACTAAAATTTGGATGATTGTAGTTGTTGGGATGATAAGTATTCTGAAATTGGCCTTGGTCCTTTCTATAGTTGCTTACGATCGAATCGATTCTCGAAATGATAAAGACATTGATCGTGGAGTGTGATCCCGCACAAATCTCACATACAAAAGCAACCGCCTTCACTTTGCTCTCTCGCCAACGTGTCTATTTTTTTTGCCATAGTCGCCATTTGTGCCGACAAATGTGTAATCGCATCTACCTCCAAACACACCGCAACTTTGGGTCATGACATCCGAAGCTATAGGGGTTCGATAGTCATTTGCGGCCATAGTTTCAATGAGTGTATAGGCCTCATCATAGCTTTTTGCCCATAATGCCCCCCCTGCACCAGATCCACAATCTGGCCCCGACCGCCATCCCAAACCATTATAAAATGAATTAATGATCAGCCGGCCCGTAAACCATGATGGGGACACTTCCCGAGCATCTCCTTGTACCTTTCCCATGCTTCATATAAGGTTTCACCGTCACGCTTCTCAAACCGAGATACGGGTTGTCCTCATCTTTGCTTTTTTTAGCCATTGGGAAGAACTTGGCTAAGAATTTATGTGCTAAGTCCTCCCATGTAGTGATCGATCCAGCTGGCCAAGAATGTAGCCAACTCCTTGCTTTATCCCTCAATGAGAATGGGAACAACCGTAGTTTGATGGCATCCTCCGTCACAACATTATATATGAATGTGTCACAAATTTTGATGAAACTCAATAGGTGCTCGTTTGGATCATCCGTAGCAGCACCCCCAAACTGTACCGAGTTCTGCACCATCTGAATAGTTCTCGGTTTTATTTCGAAGGTGTTTGCTGCTATCGCTGGCCTGACTATGCTAGACTGTAGCTCATTTATGTTTGGCATAGAATATTCCCTAAGAGCCCGCTGCTCTTCTCTTGGCTCAATCCTTTGTTCTTCCGCCATATTGACTGTAATGCTTTCCAACTGCTCTTGCAGATTTCTCCTCACACTCGCTTTCCAACTCTTCCCGTTAATATTAGCATGCGCTGGTGTTAACTCTGAGTTGGATGACCGTGTGCATAAAAGTCTACAAGTACCTGAGATCAAAAACAAAAGAAAAATAGAAATGAGAGATGAACAGATTTGTCTAAGTCATACAATACAGCTTTAAACTAATGATAATTATCTAAATTAACGCCTTTTCCCTAAGAATTCGGCGCTTAAAAACTTGTTGCCTCTTTTATAGTTCTTATAAAAGAGCTCTAACTCATGCAAGTATACACGGGTCAACAAGTAATACAGAGTAAGTAAAGTATCGATCCCACAGAGAAAGTTGTTAACTTAGACTACTATGCATTAATCACTCACTATATTTATATGCTGAGACTTTAGACTAAATTGTTGATTTGAATAAATTATAATTACCAACTAAAAATAAGAATATAAACGAATTAAATATGATGTGGAAACAATGGGATCCTAACTTCATTCAATATTTCATTCAATCGCCATATGTCATGCAAGAAGTGTTTACATATCACAGGATAATAGCCAAGGGCTTAAAAGCGAGTTATAACCATTTTCCAATGCACTATAACCAACTCACATATCATCTACAGATGTTAGAATCCATGTAATCACCAATAACACCACAATTACCATATTCCTATGCGCAATTGCAATCCTATTGATTTTAAGCACAACCCTTACTCTAGCTCATACGGTAAAACAGTATATTCCTATCTGTTTCACAAAATATGCAAGACTTACTCTAGCCCCATATTCGCATGCTATCATGATTTCATCCATATTCATATGTTCATTTCCAATTCCATACAAATACTAACATGAAGATTATCAGTCATTCATACATACAAACCAACCATGATAGATAACCCAATGATATGCAAAACAAATCTAACACTTAGATGTGCAACCAAACTACATATTAAAATCCGTTAGAATCCCATAATGGAGTTTAGTTCATGGCGGAACCAAAAGCCATTATGGGATCAAGACTAAACATGATCAATAATCAAGCAAATAAGAGTAAGAGGTAGAGAACAATCAAACCCAAACGCTGAATAGTAATCAATGATTAACTATGAAAACCCCAAAGAATTCCATTCAATAATAATAAAAATCCACAATGGTTAAGAACTCCAAGAAGAAGAAGAGAATAAAACGTCATGGCTTCGCTTCTCCGTTGGGATCTCCCCCCGTATGTTAACCCTAATTCTAATATGAAAATATGTAAAATAATGTCAAGTCCCTCTCCGACACACGCCGTAATCATTTTATACCAATTACACATCATCAAATTGCTTAATTAAAATAAAACAAATTACAAGATCAAAGATCGCTACGGCTCTTAGTATATTTGTCTCTCATGGCCGCGAGACTTACAAAGATGCTCAAGTGCCTCCAGACGCCTTAACGCGCATGTCAGGCGCCTCACCAGGCGTCAGACTGGTCTCTCATGGGCGCATGGTCCTTGCCTTCATGGGCGCTTGACTTGAAGAATGCTCCTTATGTCCAAATGACTCACACATGGCGTGCATGAGCCTTTCCTTTGTATTGTCATGATACGGCCAGGCTACCAGGTCCCGCGCAAATCTCGAGTTTGGGTTTATGCTTTGCTGTCATCGCTACTTGTTTGCTCATTCCTTAACCTCTTGCTTGCTTGATTTCCATGCCTCATTATGCTCCCATGCCGCAAGTACATCCTCGCCTTTCCACTAAATTTCCACACACACATACGCTCACCGATGCCTCAATTTCCACCAAAATAACGCCGATTCCTGCACTTATTCACTAAAAGGAGTTTTAAGTATATGAAATGCAAAATAACGTGAAATGCGACTAAAACACAATGAAATGTACTCAAGGTGGGCACACTTCGCATGGATTAATATACAATAAGTGAGTAAAAATATCACTTATCAGTTAATTGTCAAAGAAGACATATGTACGGGCCGTGTCATAAGACCATCCAGGGGTCAATGTTGAATATCTATGGAAATACATACATATGCATAACATGATACATGCATTTCAGGTAATAGATGGCAATATGATATAGGGAATGAAAAACTGTACATACATTCCTAAGTATATTATCATCTAAATACATCATATCTGTACAACTAAAAATACAGGGAAATGGGGCATAAATGCCCTACTACTAACAGAGGCCTATCAAAAGATATAGCGAGAATGGGGCACAACCACCCAATAGCTAACAGAGGCCTATCAAAAGAGATAACGAGAATACAGATCAGAAGAAGACAATAGTGTCTATATCTACATAATAAATCCTGTCCACCTGATGTAACTCCTCCTGAGTCACTGGATCTCTATCAACGAGGATGGCAGGCCTATATAGAGGAATATCTGCACCGACAAAGCCAAATGGGTCGTCTGAGGGGCCAACGCCTGAGCTGGAAGGATCAAACGAATTTGCCTCTGCCGGATCTCTGCCCAAATGCCAGATAAAGAAATGTGCCCGGTCCAAGCACTGGGTCAAACTGTCAATCTGTGTCACATGAGTCGGATCTCGGACACAGGCTAACCAATCTGTCATCATCACGGATCCTGGAACCATATCCCCCATGAACTGAGTGGCATGGGTCTGGGCTCCAATAGTACGAGGGAACCACCAATGCTGGAATATCTCCTGAGTACAGGGGCCCTCTGATAATGCAAAAATGTTAACCCCCAACAATGGGATGTCAGTGATGGGTGACTGCGAAACTCCCCCGTGGTGCTACTAATAGCACGCTCTCCTAAATAGAGCTCCCATCCTCTATCTGTAAAGAGAGGAACTCTCCGGGTGGAAATCACATACTCGACGCCAGTCGGGTACCCATCCTCAAAACTGATGGCCAAGTGCTCCCCAGAATAGGGGATCCATGTAATAATATCAGCTGTCAATAACTCCAGCTGTAGGCGGAAATGAGTGAAACCCTCAGCTACAGGGACCTCCGCCAATATGGAATGATGCCGTCGTCGTCCTCGTGGATATGTATCTAAACCTAACGCGCTCACAGGGCACAAACATGGAAGCCTCTCATAGGCCCAAAACTGCCAACACAAAGGTAAACATCTGCGGTCAGTAAACACTCTTAACCTATACATGGGAAACGACAAGAGAAATACTCACCAGCAGAATGGGTAGAATCCTAACCAAGCCTCAGTCAAACCCTGCGAGCGCATACGCATGCCCCTGAGGAAATAGGCAAAGGTGTAGGAACCCCAATCATACTCTCCAATACGGTCCACATGACGTGTGGCGCTGACCAAAGCGAACGACACCGTAGAAGAGTTATCTGCTATGAAGCAGTCTCTAATGATCATTAGGAACAATCGCTGAAGAATGCAATCCCTGACTCTGACATCATCTGGCATGGGCTCACTCAAAAGCCCACTCATAGCATTCACGCTCCGCTAGAACTCTTAGAAAGGATCTGACGGTAGTAGGGGTAATATTCGCCATGCAAGGCACTAGTGCCCCTCTAAACTCCATACCTGCGATTAACTGCCAATCCATCGACGTCATCATTACCTCATAGTCCAGTAAATGGAGTGACTAAGTCTGGTGAAACCAGCGCTCAGACAATGCCCTGAGATAACCCCAGGGACAATGACGAGGAAGGATGTAAAAGAATGCTCCAAATCCCCAGTCATGCACAATCGCTCTATAGTCAGGATGAAGAGCCTGGTGCACGGAGTGAATGCTAAACCAGTTCCCTCGAGGCTGTGTAAAGCCGGGAACCTACATGAAATGTAAATCAACATCAGGATCCTTTACTCCTCATCAATAGGAAAGAAGGAAGATCAAGATCTAATGTCATACCTCATTACGGGGAACATGTGCAGCAGGAGTGGGGTCCACAATTGGAACAACCTCTTCCTCATCCTCAACGTCCGGCACATCAACCCGGATTAGACGTATCACTGCCTCCATCAACCGACAAGGCTGTCTAACAGAGCGGGGTCAAGGCACTTCAGAAGAACTCCTTCGTACACTAGAAGTGGTCCTACGGGAACTACTCTGCTGATCCGGATCCATAATATCTGGACAACAAGTCTCCAAATCACCTCAGAAAGGGTGTTGTATTTTCTAACTTGGAGCTTATCAAAATGCATTTTATGACTAAATACATGCATGCACTACTTTAACATATGTTTAAAGTAGAGATAAAAATGCATGGTTGATTAAATACCTACATTTTGAATTTTTTTGCCATAGTCCCCTTTATAAATAGGACTATCCACATGCACATAGGCATGACTAGGTGGCCATTAAATAGCACACCTGCCCAAAGTCATATACATAATATATGCATTAAAAATCAAAGTCATCAATACATAAGGTTAACCTCAATACCAGGAGTACTTTTCCTTTTTACATTTTGCTCATTTGCCCTCAAATAGGACAAGAAATAGTAGAAAAAGGTGCTAATTTGACTGTCTCAAAAGTCAAATTTTTTCACATCATTATGTTCAGCATGGTTTAATACTAACATTTACTATGTTGAATATTTTTTATCAAGTCATTTGAGCATACATAATCACTACTATGTGCTTAGATGCATTTCATGTGATAAGTCATTTTCCAACAGATAAAAACTGGAAAAAAAATACATGCATACATTACCAGGATAGTGTAGAACACTTGTACGGTGACAGAATTTCCAGAAAGTCGCCCGAACTCAGCAGATTTGAAGAAGAACTCTCAGATTTCCATCGCGGCACAACTTGAAAATGACTTATGAGAACAACCTGTAGGACTTTAATATCCACGGTTGGCCACAGGTCCATCTACGGCTAAAGCAGGTGTACCTGCGGCACCCCTATATGGGTCCCACCCCTCCGACTCGGTCCAGTTCGAGTGGCAAAGGAGTTCTCACAGACTGAGAAGGTTAAATCAGGAATACGCTACGCGATTGAGCAGAATAGCTTACAAATCCTTGTTTTCTCAAACTAAACCTCGGGTCTGCACATCACTCATTGGTATTCGCCCAAACGCAAGGTACACTATGCCGATGATATCAAATGTTACAAGTCACGCTTGGAAATACCTGACGTAGGTCCAATGCCGCCAATTCAGGGTTGTAACCCTAAGTTACAATGCATACCCCGTCGGGGGTTACAACACATTCCTCGACGGGGGTCACTACGCATTGTCATCCATTGGTGTACGTATCAATGAAGGTCAAACAACCTTGACGTTATTTTAGCCGATGGCAAGTAAACCCATATATGCATCGAAAGCTATTCGATGATTTCGTACTTTGGTATTCGTAGTCCCCAGCGGATCCCCGGCGGGGGTTACAATGTATCTCAACCGTTGATTCACACGTCAGCGAAGGTCAAGCAGCTTTGACAGTCTACCCCATAAGGTTTTCATCCGTTGATTCACACATCAGTGAAGTACACATCAGCCAAGGTCAGTCAACCCTGACAGCATATGTTGTTGGCAGTAAATCCAACAGAACCTTGACATATCCTGCCGAAACAAACCAGGAAAGGACAATATCATGGAGGAGGATCGATGATGGAATATGTAATACACATCCTCAAATAGACAAAGCTGTATCCCCACAGATCTCTTATACATAAAAGGCACATCTTAGGAATCAAGTCTGTATAAAGGATCAAGGAATTTGGTGATAGCCCCAACGTCAACATCCTACGAGATTTGGATCACACATCCAATCGGTTCATAGTTGTCAATCCTTAGTAGAAGCTACAAGGAGCCGATAATCATCCCCAACATGTTGGGCAACAACCCCACACACATGCATCATACATTTGCATCATGTTACATTTCAAGTGTCTAGGATTCTTTATCCTACCCATGCATCGCATTGCATGAATATGATAAAGAGGGGCACCTGTAGACACTCGAAATTTTCTGCACACCTATCACCGACGTTGCAAGAGTGAAGATTCATCTTTCAAAGATAACCCTATAAGACAGCTCACATCCAGTCCGGATACTACTGGAAGTTCAGTCTCAACCCTGGAGCACACACCGGGAGTAACAGTTCCAACCTCGGAGATAACCCCGAGGCATGCAATTCCAACACTGAAAATTCCACTGGAGAAGACCGATTAATCTCGGAGATAACCCCGAGGTATCCAGTCTCAGTCCCAACACTGGGAGTAGCAGCTACCAACTTTGGTGATAACCCCAAGGAATGAAGTTCCGGCGATAACCCAAGAAATGCTTGTTTGAAATGCATGCAATCAGCTTCAACCTCAGCACTCACACCGAGGCGCTCAGTACAAGCCCCGAAGATAACACTGAGAAGACATGCACACCTCAGAGATGACACTGAGGACCTTCAACACTTGCAGCAGTCTAATCTCAGCGATAACCCTAAGAAACATCTGCTTTATCAGCCCAAACCGACGATAACCCCGGTGAGGGGCAAAGTCGTCATCTCGCCACCTTGACGCCACATCACGTCGTCTCAAGATCTCATACATACATTTCTACACAACAATGTCCCACAAGAATCAAGGAAAACCAATCCCGAGTGACTATTATGCAGGGTAACAGATATAATTTGAAGCTTGAAGACCGGAGGGCACCGTCCCATCTTCCTGACTTTGAACAACCTCTAATCCCATGCCATTGTGTAACTCTCAACAACGGCGGTGAACTAGGGTTGGTGAACCACTCACTTAGGGCAAGATCTACAAGTTATGTTAAATAATGCAATAAGGGCACTTTGGACATTTAGCATACAATTTTAATGGCACAAAAAACATTTGTTACAACCCTTAGGGTTTGACCCTTAGGGTTTAACCCTTAGGGTTAAAACCAAAGGTTCCAAAAATCAATTTCTAAATTTTTTAATTAGGTTTAAAAAAATAAAAATTAATATTTCTAAATTATAATTAGAATTTTATAATTATATTAAAATTTCCTAATCATAATCCAAGCTTGGTAATTAGGATTATTATTTCCTAATTAAAATTGCTAATTTAGCAATTAGGGTCATAATTCTACATTAGGGTTTATAACTTAAGAATTAGGGTTTTATATAGAAAAATAATCTTTCTAATTTAGAAATTAGGTTTCCTAATTAGATTAGAGTACGTTTTCTAATTACTAATAACTTGAAAATTAGGATTAACGTTTCCTAATTATCATTAAAATTATTAAATTAACAATTAGGTTTTTCCTAATTATAAATTAAGGTTTCTAATCCAGAAATTAGGGTTTTCTAAATCAATTAGGGTTATCCCTAATTAGGTTATTATTAATAATGTTTAAACCTTATACTAGCATTTGCATTCCCAAATTAGGGTTTCAACTTCCGAATTAGGGTTTCAAATTCTCGAAACTGAAATTAGGGTTTCCAGAACCGGTTTTAGGGTTTCTTATTAATCGATAGAATTTTCAAACTGAACGTTGACGTTCTTAATATAATACTAGGGTTTGCCACTGCATGATATAGATTATCTGGTCAAACCTTGACCCTTAACCACATACTGTACACATATACAACCATATACACAGAACATATTCACGTATATACTTAATCCTGAATAATTCACCACATAAATTTTAAATTCACAAAATTCCTTCTCAGAAATCTCAAATTCATTCACTTATTTTATGTCTAGGTTTATTATTTAACCTTAATTCAATATTTTAAGATTTTAAAAATATTCAAATTCTAGGGTTGTCACATTCTCCCCTTCTTCTAAAAATTTCGTCCCCGAAATTTACCTTACACCTTACAACATGCACCATTCACCATTCATTCTCATCATTACATACTACCTAATACATTCCTCACAAGAGTAAAAAAAATTAATTGTGCTGAGGGGTTGTATAAACTATTATATGTCATTTTTGCAAAGGTCTTATGGAAATTCATCCGCAAACCGTCATAACTTACGGACATAGTGGGTAATTAGCCTGATATGTCCTATACTTATTAAGTACTGTTGGTCAAATCTGTTTCTCCTCTCTGCCATATGCACAAAAATTTTACCTCAGTCATATTGGATTCTGCACCAAAATAATTTGGTTCGGGAAAAATTTCAAAGAACGCTTAGAATTTTCAAAAATGTTGGTCTGGCCGAATCAAATAGCTTACTCATATCAATAATCAACTTCAATCAAATTACGAATGTGTGTAGCCAAACGCCGTTGGCAAATTAAAATTTTAAAATAGTTTGAAAATGACGTCATGATGATGTACTTTATTAACAGCCCGTTTGAGGATGCCGTCATCGAGTGACTTTGTCATAACACATCATACAATAGTGGAACAACGATTTTAGATCAAATTCAACACTAAGTATTCCTGCATTTACAACTCCATCAACTTTTATCATCTCTGCACAAGGTTACATGGTACATAAATGATAAATAAAAATATTTTGATGTAAGACCCCAACTTTTTAATGAATAAAATCAAATTTCCTCTATTTATTATTGTGAAAAATAAAGTGTTAATTTGATATAATACTTTGGTTATGGGTGAAATGTACAAATTTTACAAAATAAGCAAGTGGTTATAAAGTATTCATTTTGTCGGGGAATATTCGTTTGGTCGTGGAATATTCTTTTCATCGAGGAATATTAAATTTGACGCGGCATGACCATTTGTGGGCCCCATAACGGATAACTGTCGGATGAAGAAAACGACAAGTTTGAGTTATTATAAATAATGGCGTAATTATTACCGTTAACACTGTTGGACTACCTGGTGGTTAAAATAGAGTAATACGCGTGGTGGCATAGTAGCACACGGTATTGCACATTATTTTTGAATTATTAATTCTTACGTAAGAAGGCACTACTCAATAATTGTTACAGTAATTACTGTTCAATATTTTATTGTATTGATTTAATAATTGCAGCGTTGATATTTTATATTATTGTTGTTTCAATAATTGTCACTGCACAGTATCTCCATTATCAGATTAATAATTCATATTATTTGAATAATATTATTAGATAGCATTATTGGCAATGTCTAAGGAATTTCTGTCTAGGAAAGGGGTTTGGTCACCTAATTGTGCGCCAATAAGGAGAAATCCATATCGGAAAGCCCCCTCTTTCTTGGGAACGACCTGGTTGTTATAATTGTGATTCTGTATTATTATTTGTGAATAATTAGTTATTGATTTATATGATAAAGAAATATTTATTTGGATATAAATGATGGATATATTTATTTTATGTGGTTATAAATGAAGGAATTAATGCTGAGGTGTTTTATCAGTATTTTGTCGGAATGGAGGTTTTGAAATCGTCCGTATGTGGATTTCGGCCATTTTTCGTTTGGAATTTGAAAAAACTTAAACTTACAAAGTTGTAGAGAATTAAATTTCCTATGGAAAGGACATGAGATTCAAATTTTTCTGATAAAAGGGCTATTTATTATGAATTGTTGAAGTTTCAAAAAATAAAATATTTTTATTAAAAATATGGTGGGCCCCACTTTTGGTTAGTGAGTAATGAAATGTGCTGGAATTTATTTTTAAAAGTGGTGGGCTTGAATAGTAGCAGGTAAAGTCATTAGGTAGCATGTTAGTCTGCTATGGCGTTCTAAGCATTTTCCTATAAATAGGGTGCTTAGTTAGAATTTAAAATCACACCAGAAACAAGTTTTATTTCTTTCTCTCTATATATTATCGAGCGTATTTTGTGAGTATTTAGATACTTTGTGAGTTGCTATTCATCAGTGCAAGTTTCCTTCAGCCTTATACCGATATCCCGATCAGAAGTACTGATATTTTGAGGTAAGGGATGCTATTTTCTTCCTAATGATGTTATTCTTTCAATATCATTATACCGAAATATTGGTATGGATTTTATTGTGAAATTTCTACCTTTTTGTGTTGGGGTTACTATTCACGTATACGACACTATTCACGTATACATCACTATTCATCAAAAAATGAAATTTTCTCTTTTTTGTCCAAGATGTCTATTATGGTTACTATCTTTGATTGTATCCATGTTTTGATCTTTATTTTTGAATTCTGCTTCACAATTGGTTATTATGGACTATTATTGAACTTGGATAAATTGTAATACGAATCCCTAATATTTGTCCGTTTATCTTACTAGATTCATTCTCTAAAATGTTTTTCATCATCCTCAGTCCTTAATGATGATACTTGATGAATATCTTTGGCTCAGTAGTAAAAGATGAATGATTACTCGATGAATATCTTTGGCCCAGTAGTGCAAAAAGATGAGCAGTGTTGAGATGAACACATGACCAATTGGTGATACAAATGAATATCTTTGGCTGTAGTGCAAAGATGAATATTTGATTCAAGATGTATATTGATTGATTTTACAGGGATAAAATATTGATGATGGACTTTTAAATCTTAGAAGATAGTAGAATTCTTTCTCTACTTGACTCTTCTAATGGATTGCTGTTTCCGCTGTAGTTGTTGATCTAACACTTGTTGTCTACTATATTTTATTAGATTTTTCCCTGTTGAAGACTAATGATAAATTGTTGTATATTATCTTAGTCATAATATTCTTTCATGGGCTAGTTGAGCTCACCCTTTTCCTTTTTATTCCATTTTTCTTCTCAGGAGGTGAGAACATAGCAGGAACTAGCCGGGGTATGGAATGATGGTTCAGGATAGTTATTTTAGTAGTCCTCACTATTTTGTAAAATAGTGTATCAATAATTGTAATGAGGACTCCTTTTGAGTTTGCATACTGTCTATTAGACAATATTTGTATTCAAACTCAGAGTATATGTGTTGTCGTATTTTGTACGACAATTGTATTATTGAAGTTGTATTTGTTTCTGTACCATGTATTTGGCGACTCAGAATGGGTGATGTATACCTATTTTGGGGGCGTCACAATTGGTATCAAAGCTTAGGGATATGATCCCTGGCTGAGATGTGAGACAAGAACTAAGAGGGGAGAGACGGGGAATTCCTTCACTAGTATACCTAACTAAGTTTATTTGGTATTTATTTGATCTGTCAGAGTATAGGGATAATATATGACATGTTAATTAACCCTTGTTTTGTGGCAGTATTTGAGAATGGCAGCTGCAAATATTAATAATGAAGTGAATCAGACTGTGGAGACACCTTTAATCACCACCAAGGGGAACGTGCAACAGGAAGGCAATATTCCTCCTGTAAACAACACTACCGAACAAATGATGAATGATGGGATGTTTAGAAGCTTTTTGCAGTTCATGCAAAATCAGACGAGGGATACTCGTGCACAAAGTACGGGTTGTCACATCCAAGCAGTTCAAGGAGTTGGGACCACCAGAATTTGTGAGAAATCCAGATCCGACTAAGGCGAAAACGTGGGTCGAACAAATTACCAAGATATTTGATATCTTGGGATGCACGGAGGAATAGAAGGTTCCATTCGCCACCTTTATGTTCCGCGGTGAGGCTGATTACTGGTGGGAATCTCTGAAGCGTACCCAGCTTACCGCACTCAACATGTCTTGGGAAACGTTTCAGAAACTGTTTAATGACAAGTACTTTCCGGAAAGTATTCATCATATGAAGGAGGTGGAGTTCATCAGACTGGAAAAAAACAACATGATGGTGTCCCAGTACGAGGCGAAGTTTGCAGAGTTATCCAGGTTTGCACCTCATTTGGTCGAGAATGAGGAAAGAATGACGAGGTTGTTTTTGAGAGGTCTAAAACCCGAGATTCGGCAATATCTTATCTCTCATAAATTTTCTTTATATTCAGATGTTGTCAACATGGCTCAATTATTAGAGCGAGATAATGAGTATGCCCAACCGAGGGACCATAATCAGGGTCATACCGGTGACAGGAGTCATCGGAGCGATGATAACCAGCGGGGAGGAAAGAATACAGACAAAAGCGGTAACCACTCGGGTGGTAATCGTGGCCATGATAATAGGAGAGGTGAGTCAAGTGTAAATTTTAGAAAGAGTAGATTCAACAATGACGGGAAGACATCAGCAGCAGCACCAGCACCAACAATAAATTCTAGGGGAGGAGAACGACCGCCAGTTAGATGCTATAGATGCGAAGAGGAGGGACACATAAGTCTAAACTGTTCATAGCCTTCCAAGGTGTGTTTCAGTTATGGAAAAGACGGTCATATAGCCCAGTTTTGTCCAGTAACAAGTCAAGTCTAGCTGGGACGGCGACACCAAAGGCTACTACGGACAAAACAAAGTCGGTGGTTCAAGGTAGGGCGTTTGTCGTGACTGGCCAAAATGCGAGAAACCCAAACGAGGTGATCACGAGTAAGCTAATCATAAACTCTTGCGAAGTATATACCTTATTAGATACCGGTTCTACCCATTCTTTTATCTCTCCTGCTTGTGCTCAATGTTTGAACTTGACTCCGGAGAAATTAAACTTTGACTTATCTGTTTAGACTCCGTTAGGAGAAACTTTCATTACATCTACTGTTTATAAATCTTGTTTTAAGTTGGAACCATAACATTACCTGCTGATATTATTTCGTTGAAAATACTTGCATTTGATGTGATCTTAGGGATTGATTGGTTAACCACTCATCATGCTAAAATTGATTGTTTTCGTAAGGTTGTTAGTTTTCATATTCCCAACCAACCTATTATGCGAATTCAAACAACCAAACCATTAAAGTCAATCACTGTCATATCAAGCCATAAAGCTATTCATTTATTGAAAATTGGATGTCAAGCTTTCTTAGCCCAAGTCACGGACTTGAACAAAAACACGTCAGATTTGAATAATATTTCTGTTGTTAGTGAATTTCCTGACGTATTTTCTAAAGAACTTCCCGGTCTACCCCCAGAATGTGAAGTTGAATTCTTTATTGGTCTTGAATCTGGTACAAAGCCCATTTCTAAAACCCCATATCGAATGGCTCCTATTGAACTTCAGGAGTTAAAGGTCCAACTACAGGAGTTGTTGGACATTGGTTTTATTCGTCCTAATACATCTCCTTGGGGTGCTCCTGTGTTTTTCGTAAAGAAGAAAGACAGGAGTATACGACTTTGTATTGACTATCGAGAATTGAACCATGTCACCATCAAGAATAGGTATCCACTACCTCACATAGATGACTTGTTTGACTAGTTGCAAGGAGCATAGTTCTTTTCAAAGATCGATCTTCGTTCTGGATATCATCAGCTGAAGATTAAAATTGAGGATATTCTAAAGACTGCCTTCAGAACTCGGTACGAGCATTATGAATTCTTAGTCATGTCTTTTAGATTGAGTAATGCTCTTACTGCTTTCATGGATATGATGAACCGTGTGTTCAAAGAATATTTGGATCAATTCGTTGTTGTCTTTATTGATGATATCCTCATCTATTCCAAAAGCCGTGAAGATCATGAGCACCATTTAAAGCTGGTACTTCAAAGGCTTCGCGATAACAAGCTATATGCCAAGCTGAAGAAATGCGAGTTCTGGCGTGAGGAAGTAGCATTCCTTAGGCACGTGGTGTCAAAACATGGAGTATATATCGACCTGGCAAAGATTGAAGCCATACAAAGTTGGGAGCAACCTAATTCGGTGACCGAAGTACGTAGCTTTCTGGGCTTAGCTGGTTATTATCGAAGATTCGTGGAAGGATTTTCTCGAATCGCTACTCCGTTAACTCAGTTGACTCGTAAAGATACAAAATTCGATTGGAGCAAGGATTGTGAGAAGAGTTTTCAAGAACTCAAGAGAGGACTCATTTCGGCACCTGTTCTGATAATACCATCTGGTTCGGATGGATTTGTTATCTACAGCGATGCTTCAGGCAAAGGGTTAGGATGTGTTCTCATGCAACATGGGAAAGTCATAGCCTATGCCTCACAACAACTCAAAGAATATGAGAGGAATTATCCTACTCATGATTTGGAGTTAAAGATCATTTTTGCATTGAAGATCCGGAGACACACTACTGTATGGGGAGAAAGTGGAGATCTATACAGATCATAAAAGCCTTAAATATTTATTCACCCAAAAGGAACTCAATATGCGGCAACGACGTTGGCTCGAGCTGTTGAAAGATTACGATCACACCATCCAATATCATCCTGGAAAAGCAAACGTGGTAGCTGACGCATTGAGTAGAAGATCATATATGAGTACGAGTGTAATGTTGTTAACACAAAGGTCCATTTTGTATGACTTGCAAAGGATGGAGATAGAGGTAAAGGCTCCAAGTACCCACGAGAAGATATCAAATATACGAGTAGAACCGACTTTAATCGATAAAGTTAAAACTTCTCAAGCTACGGATATGAAGCTGATTCGTATAAAGAAGAAAGTGCAAGAAGGTGTTATTCCAGAAGCAAAAATTGATGAAGAAGAAATACTTCGAGTAACTCCAGACTTTGTGTTTCTAACGATTCTGACTTGAAGCATAGAATCATGATGGAGGCACACAACACACCGTTTGCAATCCATCCTGGGAGTTCCAAAATGTATCATGATCTTCGACATACATTTTGGTGGAACAATATGAAGAGAGAGATCGCAGAGTTTATCTCGAGGTGTTTTAACTTGTCGACGTGTAAAGGCAGAGCATCAAGGGCCAAATGGTCCATTGCAACCACTTGAGATTTCGAAATGGAAGTGGGAACACATTACTATGGATTTCGTTACGGGTCTTCCCAAGGTTTCTCAAGACATAGATGCGATTTGGGTTATTGTTGATAGATTAACCAAGTCTGCCCATTTCTTGCCTATACGGGAGACTTATTCCCTTGAACGTCTTGCTAGTATTTATGTGAATGAGATTGTGAGATTACATGGCATGCCAGTATCCATAGTTTCGGATCGTGACCCAAGATTCACTTCACGATTTTGGGTTAGCTTGTAGAAAGCTATGGGCACAGATTTACGATTCATTTCGGCATACCATCCTCAAACGGACAGTCAATCAAAGAGGACTATTCAAACTCTTGAAGAACTATTAAGACTCTGTGTCCTAGATTTCAAAGGGAGTTGGGATAAGTACCTACCATTGGTGGAATGCTCTTACAACAACAGTTATCAGACAAGTATAGGTGTGGCTCCATTTGAAGCATTGTATGGACGAAAGTGTCGCTCTCTAGTATGCTGGGATGAGGTGGGAGAAGCAACATTGTTGGGACCAGAATTGGTATGCATGACAACATAAAAGATCCAAACGATTCGACAACGTATACAAATAGCACATGATCGACAAAAGAGTTATGCAGATCTTCATCGAAAGGACGTGGAATTTAATATTGGGGATCATATATTATTACGTATTGCTCCATGGAAGGGAGTTACAAGATTTGGGAAGAGAGGAAAGCTCAATCCAAGATTTATTGGTCCATTTGAGATTCTTGACCGAATAGGAAATGTGGCCTATAGACTCGCATTACCTCCAAGCATGTCTCTTGTTCATAATGTTTTTCACATATCTATGCTTGGTAAATATGTGAAAGACCCGAACCATATTATTGAGTTACAACCGAAAGAGATAACCGAAGATTTAACGTACGAGGAGGTACCTATTAAGATCTCGGATAGGAAAGAGCATGTCCTACGCACCAAGGTTATACCACAAGTTAAGGTTTTGTGGAGAAACCATGCTATTGAAGAAATGACCTGGGAGTTAGAATCAAAAATGAAAGCGACGTATTCGCACCTTTTCGAAACACCAGGTACGTACGTCAATTTCGAGGATGAAATTTCATATGAAGGGAAGGTTGTAAGACCCCAACTTTTTAATGAATAAAATCAAATTTCCTCTATTTATTATTTTGAATAATAAAGTGTTAATTTTATATAATACTTTGGTTATGGGTGAAATGTGCAAATTTTACAAAATAAGCAAGTGGTTATAAAGTATTCATTTTGTCGGGGAATATTCGTTTGGTCGTAGAATATTCTTTCTGTCGGGGAATATTCGTACGACGGAGCGGCCATTTGTGGGCCCCATAACAGATAACTATCGGATGAAGAAAACGACAAGTTTGAGTTTTTATAAATAACGGCGTAATTATTACAATTAACATTGTTGGAATACGGTGGTTAAAATACAAGAATCTGGCGTGGTGGCAAAAAAAAATTACCGGTATTGCACAATATTTTTATATTATTGATTCTTACGTAAGAAGGCACTACTCAATAATTGTTACTGATGAATTATGTTCAATATTTTATTTTATTGATTCAATAATTGCTACGTTGATATTTTATATTATTGTTGTTTCAATAATTATCACTGCACAGTATTTCCCAATATCAGATCAATAATTCATATTATTTGAATAATATTATTAGATAGCATTATTGACAATGTCTAAGGAAGTTCTGTCTAGGAAAGGGGTTTGGTCACCTAATTGTGCGTCAATAACGAGAAATCCTAATCGGAATGCCCCCTCTTTCCTGGGAACGACCTGGTTGTCATAATTGTGATTCTGTAATATTATTTGTGAATAATTAGTTATTCATTTATATGATAAGGAAATATTGATTTGGATATAAATGATGGATATATTTATTTTATGTGGTTATAAATGAAGGAATTAATGCTGAGGTGTTTTATCAGTATTTTGTCGGAATGGAGGTTTTGAAATCACCTGTATGTGGATTTCGGTCATTTTTTGTTTGGAATTTGAAAAAACTTATACTTACAAAGTTTTAGAGAATTAAATTTTCTATGGAAAGCACACAAGATTTGAATTTTTTTGATAAAATGGCTATTTATTATGAATTGTTTATGTTTCGGAATGCCCCCTCTTTCCTGGGAACGACCTGGTTGTCATAATTGTGATTCTGTAATATTATTTGTGAATAATTAGTTATTCATTTATATGATAAGGAAATATTGATTTGGATATAAATGATGGATATATTTATTTTATGTGGTTATAAATGAAGGAATTAATGTTGAGGTGTTTTATCAGTATTTTGTCGGAATGGAGGTTTTGAAATCACCTGTATGTGGATTTTTGGTCATTTTTGTTTGGAATTTGAAAAACTTATACTTACAAAGTTTTAGAGAATTAAATTTTCTATGGAAAGCACACAAGATTTGAATTTTTTTGATAAAATGGCTATTTATTATGAATTGTTTATGTTTCGGAAAATAAAATGTTTTTATTTAAAATATGGTGGGCCCCACTTTTGGTTGATGAGTAATGAAATGTGCTGGAATTTATTTTCAAAAGTGGTGGGCTTGAATAGTGGTAGGTAAAGCCATTAGGTAGCAGGTTAGTCTGCTTTGGCGTTCTAAGCATTTTCCTATAAATAGGGTGCTTAGTTAGAATTGAAAATCACACCAGAAACAAGCTGTTTTCTCTCTTTCGCTCTCTATATTATCGAGCGTATTTTATGAGTATTTAGATACTTTGTGAGTTGCTATTCATCAGTGTAAGTTTTTTTCAGCCTAATACCGATATTTCGATCAGAAGTACTGATATTTTGAGGTAAGGGATGTTATTTTCTTCCTAATGATGTTATTCTTTCAATATCATTATACCGAAATATTGGTATGGATTTTATTGTGGAATTTCTACCTTTTTGTGTCGGGGTTACTATTCACGTATACGTCACTATTCATGTATATGGCACTATTCACCGAAAAATGAAATTTTCTCCTTTTCGTCCAAGATGTCTATTATGGTTATTATCTTTGATTGTATCCATGTTTTGATCTTTATTTTTCAATTCTGCTTCACAATTGGTTATTATGGACTATTATTGAACTTGGATAAACTGTAATACAAATCCCTAATATTTGTCCTTGTATCTTACTGGATTCGTTCTCTAAAATATTTTTCATCATCCTCAGTCCTTAATGGTGATACTTGATGAATATCTTTAGCCTGTAGTGCAAATATGAATGATTACTTGATGATTATCTTTGGCCCATAGTGCAAAGATGAACAGGTGTTGAGATGAACATGACCAACTAGTGATACAAATGAATATCTTTGGCCTGTAGTGCAAAGATGAATATTTGATTCAAGATGTATATTGATTGATGTTACAGGGATAAAATATTGATGATGGACTTTTAAATATTAGAAGATAGTAGAATTCTTTCTCTACTTGACTCTTCTAATGGATTGCTATTTCTGCTGCAGTTGTTGATCTAAAACTTGTTGTCTACTACTCCCTCCGTCCCAGGATAAAAGTCCTTATTACTATTTTGGGTAGTCTCATGTTAAATGTCCTCTTTCCTTTCATAACCAAACTTTTACATATTTTTTTCTATTATGCCCGTAACATTAAATATCTCATACTTTTCTTATTCTAATTCTCTCTCCATATTTAATGATATTATTATGGACAATTTTGTCATTTTATTCCTCTTCTTAATATGAGTGAAAAATCCACCAGGACTTTTATCCTGGGACGGAGGGAGTATATTTTATCAGATTTTTTTCTGTTGAAGACTAATGATAAATTGTTGTATATTATCTTAGTCATAATGTTCTTTACTGGGCTAGTTAAGCTCACCCTTTTCCTTTTTGTTCCATTTTTCTTCTCAGGATGTGAGAACATAGCAAGAACTAGCCGGGGTATAGAGTGATGGTTCAGGATAGTTGTTTTAGTAGTCCTCACTATTTTATAAAATAGTGTATCAATAATTGTAATGAGGACTCCTTTTGAGTTTGTATACTATCTATTAGATAATATTTGTATTCAAACGCATAGTATATGTGTTGTCGTATTTTGCACGACAATTGTATTACTGAAGTTGTATTTGTTTATGTACCATGTATTTGGCGACTCAAAATGGGTGATTTATACCAATTTTGGGAGCATCACATTTGATATTTCAAATCATTATCGTCTAGTTGAAATAGGTAGCATAGACTATTCTTTAAATCGTTCAAAAATTCATTTCAAATCTGTTTTATCATCTCAACAAGTAACGATTGTGTTGGTGGCCCGAAGTCCACGCATACACAATGGTCACCAAGAGCTGAATAAAAAAAATCATTTTCAAAAAGGCACATAGTGCGTATTTAGCTTGATGTCAAAAATTTTGAAATCTAACACAACTAAGAGATTTGGCGTGACAACACGAGAATTTTGAATATTTTTAAAAATTTTATTAATTAATTTAGGGTTCAAAATTAGAACCTAGACATAAAATAAGTGTATGTGTTTGATATTTTTAAGATGGAATTTTGAGGATTTCAAAATTCTATGAAGGATTTAAGTGAATTATTCAGGATTAAGGGAATAAGCATTTATGTTCTGTGATATGTGTACAGTATGTGGTTAAGGGTCAAGGGTTGACCAAATAAACGATATCTGTAACAAACCCTAAGTATATATTAAGAACGTCAACGTTCGGTTAGAAAATTCTTACGATTTATATGAAACCCTAATTTGGAAACCCTAATGCTAAGTATAAAACCCTAAGGGTTAAAAGTTATGTGAATAATGAATATGAATATTATGTGATGGCTTATACTTGTTTATTATATAAACAAATAAAAGAAACTAACATGATCCTAATTATATATTAGGAATGAAGAATCGAATAACTTAAGGGTTATAGGATGAGAGAATTATGGTATTTAAAATATATACTAATTCCAAGAGATTTATTTTATACTTCTCAATTAATTAATTTCATAACCTAATTATAGAAAGTCTAATAGAGTTAATATTGCTAAGGATGGCAAGTAATTTAAACAAGCCCAATAATTTATTTAAACATTGGACTTGTAGATAATTTGATTGTTAAGCTAGCCCAATATTAAATTTAGTGGGCAAGTATGCTAGTAGCACAATTAGTTAATTGTGGAGGCCCAAGTTCATGTTAAGTAGTAAGCCAATCTAGTTAATTTCAAGCCCAAAAGAATTAAAAGATTGGCCCAATCCTAGCCCAATTAAGGAGGGACGTTTTGGACATTTGGTATGCTAAATAAGAGTTAAAAAAGAAAGAAATCAATTTTTTTTTTGGATAATAAGGCCATAAGGCCGGACAAGATAAGAGAGAAAGAGGGGGAATGAATGTCATCATTGCAAACTCCCAATTTTCTAGAGACAAGTACAAGATGAGCCATGTGTCATTTTTTTATGGAGCCACAACATTTGGCTATTCTTGTAAGTAACATAGTTATAATTAAGAGAGAGAGAGAGGAGATATGTTAGTGGATTAGATATAGATATATTAATGTATCTATATATTTTTGTCCAACACATTAAACCATCTTCTCTTTCATCTTTTATTTTATTTCATCTTACTTTCTCTTTAGTTAACCAAGCAAAACATAAGATAAAGAGAGAGAGAGAGAGAGGCAAAATTCGGTGGAGAGGAGGAGAGATAGAGGAAGAGATACACCATTGATGCACCCAAAGTTTACCTTCTACTTTGGAAGAGAAAGAAAGTGTGCCCAAAAATCAAGGTAAAAACTAAACTAACTTATTCTTTCTATTTTGTTTGTTTTTGGTTAGTTAAGGTTTATGATCGTGAGGCTTAAAACCCTCTATCTACATGTTTTATATGGTTTCATGTATGGATCTAACATATTTGAGTGTTAGAAAGTAAATCAAAAGTATAGAAGAGAAACTAGTTTTGTTTTGTTAGAAAACTCTAGTTTTTTTTTACTTCCTTTGATCGACTAACGTTTTTGATCTACACCTTCTTTTTGTGATCCATAAAAGAGAGGTGCTAGATATGTAAGTTAACTACTAAATCCAAGTGGTAGCACTCAAAAATATTGAATACACTAGTTGTAGCAACTGTTTTCGTAAAAACAGTTTTGTATTTATAAATAAAAACAAACTATTTTTGGACAGTCAATGCTAGGGACATTTTTGTTATTTTTCTGTCATTTAAAAATTCTAGAAAAAATTTGGGATGATAATATGATGGGTTATCTTTCAAACCCAAGTGGAATCACCGAAAAAGGAGTTGTAGATTTCAGTATGGTGATTTTAGAAAAAAATGCGTAAAAGCAAAAGTCTCGAAAACAAGTTGCGAAAGAAATTGCAAGGGCAGTTTCGGCCACTTAAATTTTGACAAAAATTTCAGCCTTTTGGAAAATGAAAATATATGGTATAAAGTAGATCCTGTCCAAAAATGAGCTCATTCCGACTTAAAATGACCGAGTTATGAGCATTTCAATATTTAGGTTTTACGGACAAAAAATGCTATAACCGGAGTTCTGTAACTCCGATGGCCACGAAATTTAAACTGGAGGGTCACATTAACATGTATAAGATTATGACAAGAGATGGGAATTTCTGGAGTTCAGCATAATGGGGCTAATTTCTTAAGCCACACATTAAAAATGATTTTTGAAAAATAGTAAAAGAAATTAAAAAATTAAGGAAAAATACTTTTTGGGTATGAAATACATGTATATGTGTTTGGACAAAGGATGAAAAAATAATAAAATGATTTGGTGTTTTAGTGATTAGGATATGGGATCCAGCTTGCTGGATTGAAAAATTTGATGAATCCAGCTTGCTTGGTTGAAAAATAGTTTACTAAATTGAAAATATGTTGAATCCAGTTTGCTGGATTGCAATCTAGTCACTGGATGTGATATCCAGTTTGTTAGATTACAGTTTGGTTTACTGGATTGACCATCTGAATCTTTGGATATGGAATCCGACTTCTTTGGATTCAAATCTGAGTCATTGGATTGGTATTGGACTTATATGTTCAAGAAAAACTTATAATATATGAGATTAATGTATTTTAAATCATATAAATATAATATTAATGATAAAGGAATATGTGGTATTTAATTCGTATAAATATGTTTTTAATGATTGAAAAATCAAGATAAATAGTAATAATTATTTAAAAATTATTATGAGCTTATGAAAATTATTTTGACTAATATTAAAATTATCTGAGATAATTGTTAAGTGTTTATACAGAGTTTAATTGAACTTAAACTCGTTAATTGTCTGACTAGACCGACGGGATGTCAGATTTGTGTCGGGTTTAACTTTCGAGATCGCAATAGTTTGTTTGACATCTGAGTCTTATGTGTGTTATATCGATAGGGTTATGTGTTGTGTGTAATGTGTTTAGGTTATTTATATATATATATATATATATATATATATATATATATATATATATATATATATATATATATACTATTATATTGTGATGATATTATTCTAATATTGGAGATCTATATTACTAATATTAGGTCTTCGGATAAAGCTTATAATTGCATAGCGGTAATCAACGGTTCAGGCAAGTTTGTTTTTACTTAACTCTACTAAAGAGTGTTTCATTTGGATAAGCTTATGGTTAATCATTGCTAGTTGTCATGAATTGTACTCTGTACATTTTGCATGTATAAGTCAGGTATGAAAGGCTGATCACCTTCATTACGAGTTGGTTCAGATATATTTGTTCATGTATAATACTTGTTCAGTCATAAATTTGTTCCTGCTAGTTCACAATTATATTGTTGAATTATAGCCAGCTTATTATTCAGATTCTTTCAATCATGATATATCGTTATATTATTGAATTTAAACTTGCTGGGCAACTTTTATGCTCACCCTTGCTATATCATGATAAAACATTGCGAGATAAAAGGCGAATCGCTTGGATCTGAGGAAAGGTAATGCAAGTTTCGGCTTTAGATAAACGCGTCGATTAGATTTGTATAGTATATGATGATAATGTTGTTATATGTTAGAAAAGTTATGAATTATGTATAAGTTAAGGTTTCTCGACCTTGGGAAATAGTGTGCAATGTATTGTATAAACAATTTATGTTTATATCTTCCGCAAATATAGTAATAGTGTTAGAATGATCGAACTGGATCCGTGGTGATTCGGGACCTCGGATTCGGGGCCCTCACAGTTGGTATCAAAGTTGTAGGTTATGAACCTTAGGTAGTGATACCTTAGACTAATAACCGTAGTGATTAAGATAAGATCTAACTCACATAGAGCTAGTTGGTCGGTAAGATTCAAAGACGAATCTCGGCGAGTTAAAAGATACATAGTTCCCTAACTATGATAATAAAGTTGAACAGTAGTGGTGAATAGATAGTCTAAAAGACTAAAAGTACAGTGATAGGAGATCGTAAAACAAAACGATCAAGACATAGAAATAAATCGTAATATATACGATAAGATCACCCCGTGATCTGATAAAGTGATAGTAGGGAAAAGAATCAATCTAATGATTGGAAAGTTTACAACAAGATTGTTGTGTGAAGTTGTACTATGAATTGATCTGATTAGGGAAGGATTATGAATACTAGTTAAATGAAATTCAGTATTGAAAAGGGGTTAGTGTTAGGTGGGGATTCAATTGAGGATTCATGTCGGTAATTTGAGTTGTATGATTCCTTGTATGAGAATGGGGGAATTGTAGTTGGTGTAATAACTACTTAGTTCTGACAATGATAATCATTGAAATGTTTATGTCGCGCTATTTGTTATATGCAGGTTAACAGGGTGATTCCTTTCTCATGTGTATAACAGATAGGTAGGTCATAGGTAGAGGATATAAGGTTAAGTACGAGTTCTTAAAACTCATACTTATGTGACATACTTGATTCATAGTTATATGAAATGTTTATGAACCCCTCAACGAATGGACGCCAAATGTCAGACTAGGAAAGTTCTTAAACTCATATAATTATGGCCAAGTTTATGGACTCATAAGTGTGGTTTGACGAACTGGGTATACTTTTGTATGAATGGAGTGTTAAGGATAATAGGAACATATAGATTGTTAAGAAAATGATTATTAGTGGAGGCATAAGTTTTCCAAAAAAAATCCTAGCTATGCTAGAATTCAAAATTTTGACATCAAGCTAAATACGCACTATGTGCTTTTAAAAAATAATAATAATGTAGACTCGTAATCATTTTTGAAACGGATTAAAGTATAGTTTATGCTACTTATTTCAGCTAGACGCAAATGATTTGAAATATCAAAATTTATTTTATTTATCACTCATGTATATCATGTAACTTCAGTGCGAGAGATGATAAAATTTGATGGAGTTGTAAATACAGGAATACTTAGTGTGAATTTGATCTAAAATCGTTGTTCCACTATTGTATGATGTGTTATGACAAAGTCATATAATGACGACATCCTCAAAGCAAGATTGTTGTCTGATCGACATCATGACGTCATTCTCGAAAATATTTTCAAAAATTTTAATTTGCCAACGGGGTTTGGCTACACTTTAATAATTCGATTGGATTGAATTATTGATATGAGTCTATGCTATTCGATTCAGCTAGATTATGTTATGAAAACTCTAAAGTATTCATTGAAAGAAATTTCCCGAACCAAATTGCTTTGGTACGGAATCCTATGATAAGACTGAGGTGAACTATGTTGTTTGGATAAATAATCCAATCGTAAATATTAGCATAAATATTGCGCTATACATAATTAATCACATTATGTTTACCTTCTTGTGATTGTAAAATGTGTTCATGGTCTATATGACCTCTCAGCACAATTTGAAAACTTTTACTCTTGTGAGTGGTGTATTGGGAAGCATGTGATAATGTGTGAAGGGTGTAAGCAGTATGGTGTAAGGTGTAAGGTAAATTTCGGGGACGAAATAGAAGAAGGGGTGAATGTGATAACCCGAGAATTTTGAATATTTTTAAAATTTTATTAATTAATTTAGGGTTCAAAATTAGAACCTATACATAAAATAAGTGTATGCGTTTGATATTTTTAAGATGGAATTTTGAAGATTTTAAAATTCTGTGAAGGATTTAAGTGAATTATTCAGGATTAAAGGAATAAGCGTTTATGTTCTGTGATATGTGTACAGTATGTGGTTAAGGGTCAAGGGTTGACCAAATAAACGATATCTGTAACAAACCCTAAGTATATATTATGAACGTCAACGTTCGGTTAGAAAATTCTTACGATTTATATGAAACCCTAATTTGGAAACCCTAATGTTAAGTATAAAACCCTAAGGGTTAACAGTTATGTGAATAATGAATATGAATATTATGTGATGGTTTATACTTGTTTATTATATAAACAAATAAAAGAAACTAATATGATCCTAATTATATATTAGGAATGAAGAATTGAAAAACTTATGGGTTATGGGATGAGAGAATTATGGTATTTAAAATATATACCAATTTCAAGAGATTTATTTTATACTTCTCAATTAATTAATTTCATAACATAATTATAGCAAGTCTATTAGGGTTAATATTGTTAAGGATGGCAAGTAATTTAAACAAGCCCAATAATTTATTTAAACATTGGACTTGTAGATAATTTGATTGTTAAGCTAGCCCAATATTAAATTTAGTGGGCAAGTATGCTAGTAGCACAATTACTTAATTGTGGAGGCCCAAGTTCATGTTAAGTAGTAAGCCAATCTAGTTAATTTCAAGCCCAAAAGAATTAAAAGATTGGCCCAATCCTAGCCCAATTAAGGAGGGATGTTTTCGACATTTGGTATGCTAAATAAGAGTTAAAAAAAAAAGAAATCAAATTTTTTTTTTGGATAATAAGGCCATAAGGCCGGACAAGATAAGAGAGGAAGAGGGGGAATGAATGTCATCATTGCAAACTCCCAATTTTCTAGAGACAAGTACAAGATGAGCCATGTGTCATTTTTTTTATGAAGCCACAACATTTGGCTATTCTTGTAAGTAACATAGTTATAATTAAGAGAGAGAGAGAGAGAGGAGATATGTTAGTAGATTAGATATAGATATATTAATGTATCTATATATTTTTGTCCAACACATTAAACCATCTTCTCTTTCATCTTTTATTTTATTTCATCTTACTTTCTCTTTAGTTAACCAAGCAAAACATAAAGGGAAGAGAGAGAGAGAGAGAGAGAGAAAGGGAAAATTCAGTGGAGAGGAGGAGAGATAGAGGAAGAGATATACCATTGATGCACCCAAAGTTTACCTTCTACTTTGGAAGAGAAAGAAAGTGTGCCCAAAAATCAAGGTAAAAACTAAACTAACTTATTCTTTCTATTTTGTTTGTTTTTTGGTTAGTTAAGGTTTATGATTTTGAGGCTTAAAACCCTCTATCTACATGTTTTATATGGTTTCATGTATGGATCTAACATATTTGAGTGTTAGAAAGTAAATCAAAAGTATAGAAGAGAAACTAGTTTTGTTTTGTTAGAAAACTCTAGTTTTTTTTCACTTCCTTTGACCGACTACCGTTTTTGATCTACACCTTCTTTTTGTGATCCGTAAAAGAGAGGTGCTAGATATGTAAGTTAACTACTAAACCCAAGTGGTAGCACTCAAAAATGTTGAATACACTAGTTGTAGCAACTGTTTTCGTAAAAACAGTTTTGTATTTGTAAAGAAAAACAAACTATTTTTGGACAGTCAATGCTAGGGACATTTTCGTCATTTTTCTGTCATTTAAAAATGCTGGAAAAAATTTGGGATGATAATATGATGGGTTATCTTTCAAACCCAAGTGGAATCACCGAAAAAGGAGTTGTAGATTTCCGTATGAACTGATTTTAGCAAAGTACGTAAAAGCCAAAAGTCTCGAAAACAAGCTGCGAAAGAAATTGCAAGGGTAGTTTCGGCCACTTAAATTTTGACAAAAATTCCGGCCTTTTGGGAAATGAAAATATATGGTATAAAGTAGCTCCTGTCCAAAAATGAGCTCATTCCGACTTAAAATGACCAAGTTATGACCATTTCAATATTTAGGTTTTACAGACAAAAAATGCTATAACCGGAGTTTTGTAACTCCGATGGCCACGAAATTTAAACTGGAGAGTCACATTAACATGTATAAGATTATGCCAAGAGATGGGAATTTCTGGAGTTGAGCATGATGGGGCTAATTTCTTAAGCCACGCACTAAAAATGATTTTTGAAAAATAGTAAAAGAAATTAAAAATTAAGGAAAAATACTTTTTGGGTATGAAATACATGTATATGTGTTTGGACAAAGGATGGAAAAATAATAAATTGATTTGTTGTTTTAGTGATTAGGATATGGGATCCAGCTTGCTAGATTGAAAAATCTGATGAATCCAGCTTGCTGGATTGAAAAATAGTTTACTGAATTGCAAATATGTTTAATCCAGTTTGCTGGATTGCAATCTAGTCACTGGATGTGATATCTAGTTTGCTGGATTACAGTTTGGTTTACTGGATTGGCCATCTAGATACTGATATGGAATCCAGCTTGCTGAATTCCAAATCTGGGTTGCTGGATTGGTATTTGACTTATATGTTCAAGAAAAACTTATAATATATTAGATTAAAGTATTTTAAATCATATAAATATAATATTAATGATAAAGGAATTATGTGGTATTTAATTCATATAAATATGTTTTTAATGATTGAAAAATCAAGATAAATAGTAATAATTATTTAAAAATTATTATGAGCTTATAAAAATTATTTTGACTAATATTAAAATTATTTGAGATAATTGTTAAGCGTTTATAAAGAGTTTAATTGAACTTAAACTCGTGAATTGTCCGACTAGACCGTCGGGATGTCAGATTTGTGTCGGGTTCAACTCGTAATCAGCAATAGTTTGACTTGATCACAGGAGTCCTATGTGTGTTATGGTCGATAGGGTTATGTGTTATGTGTAATGTGTTTAGGTTATTCTATTTATATATATATATATATATATATATATATATATATAGTATTATATTGTGATGATATTATTCTAATATTGGAGATCTATATTACTAATATTAGGTCTTCAGATAAAGCGTTATAAATTGTGTAGCAGTAATCAACGGTTCAGGCAAGTTTGTTTTTACTTAACTCTACTAAGAGTGTTTCATTTGGATAAGCTTATGGTTAATCATTGTTGGTTTCCATGAATTGTACTCTGTACATATTGCATGTATAAGTCAGGTATGAAAGGCTGATCACCTTCATTACCAGTTGGTTCAGATATATTTGTTAATGTATAATACTTGTTCAGTCATAAATTTGTTCCTGCTAGTTCACAATTATATTGTTGAATTATAACCAGCTTATTTTTCAGATTCTTTCAATCATGATATATTGTTATATTATTGAATTTAAACTTGCTGGGCAACTTTTATGCTCACCCTTGCTATATCATTATAAAACATTGCAGATTAAGGCAAATACGTCGGATACAAGGAAAGGTCCAAGACAGTTCCAGCTTTAGTAGACGCGTGCAGTTAGATTTGTATTGTATGATATTAATGTTGTTATATGTTAGAAAAGTTATGAATTATGTATAAGTTAAGGTTACTCGACCTTGGGAAATAGTGTGTAATGTATTGTATAAACAATTTATGTTTATATCTTCCGCAAATATAGTAATAGTGTTAGAATGATCGAACCGGATCCGTGGTGATTCGGGACCTCGGATTCGGGGCCCTCACATTTGGAAAACCTAAATCTCCACTAATGATCAATTGCTTAATCAATCTATCTGTTCCTATTATCCTCAATATTCCATTTACACATAGTTCTACCCAGTTCGTCAAACCACACTCATGAGTTCAAGAACTTTCAACAATCATATGAGTTTAAGAACTTGTCCTAGTCAGACCTTTGGCGTCCATTCGCTGAGGGGTTCATAAACATTTCATATAATCATGGGTCACGAACGTATCATAAGTATGAGTTTTAAGAACTCGTACTTAACCTGATATTCTCTACCTATAACCTATCAATCTGTTATACACCTGAGAAAATAATCACCTTCTCAACAGGTATATAGCAAATAGCGTGACACAGACATTTTAATGATTATCAGTGCCAAAAACTAAGTGGTTGTTACACAAAATACAATTCAGCTCCCATACGAAGAATCATACAACTTAGCTGCTGACAAGAGTCCTCAATTGAAATCCCCACTTAATTCTAACTCCCTTCTCCATACGAATTGCATTTAATCCGTATTCATAATCCTTTCTTGAATCTATACTAATTCATAGTACAACTAACACTCAGCAATCTTGCTATAAACTTTTCAATCATTCACTTGATAATTCTCCATACTATAACCTTATCCGATTACGGGGTGATCTCATTGTATATATTACGATTCATTTCTATACTATGATCGTTTTGTTTTTTGATCTTCTATCACTGTACTTTTAGTCTTTTAGACTCTATCTATTAACCACTACTGTTCAACTTTATTATCAGAGTTAGGGAACTCTGTATCTTTTATAACCCGTCGAGATTCATCTTTGAATCTTACCGACCAACTAACTCTATGTGAGTTAGATCTTATCCTAATCACTGCGGTTATTAGTCTCAGTTATTCCTACCTAAGGTTCATAACCAACAACTTTGATACCAACTGTGAGAGCCCCAAATTCGGGTCCTAAATCACCACGAATCTGGTACAATCATTCTATAACTATTGCGGAAGATATAAACATAAATTGTATATACAATAAACTTTACACACTATTCCCCAAGGTCGAGTAACCTTAACTTAATACACAATTCATAACTTATTTGACTTACAATAACATTAACATACAATACTGTTACAAATCCAACTGCACACGTATACTAAAGCTGAAACTATCTTTGACCTTTCCTTGTATCCGACATATTCATCTTAATCTGCAATGTTTATCATGATATAGCAAGGGTGAGCAATGAATTTTCCCATCAAGTATAAGTTCATTTCAGGATATATCATGATTGAAAGAATTTGAATAATAAGCTGGCTATAATTCAATAATATAGTTGTGAATTAGCATGAACAAATTTTTATGACTGAACAAGCATTTAACATGAACAAATATATCTGGACCGAATGGTAATGAAGGTGATCAGCCTTTCATACCTAATGAACACATACAATACGCACAAAGTGCAATTAAACAATTCTTAGACATGGCAATCAACAATGATTAACCACAAATTATATTTGAATAAACAACTCAAAGTTGAGTTAAGGAAAACTTACCTGAACCGTTGATTACCGTTACGCATTTTAATAAGCTTTGTCTGAACCTAATATATAAATAATACCGATCTACACATTAGAATAATATCATCACAGTATTTAAAATAACCTAAACACATTATCACATAATCATATCCGTCTATAACACACATAAGACTTAACATTAAGTCAAACTTTTATAGTCTGAGTCGAGTTTGGTATAATTCAGACATCCCGACGGTCTAGTTGGACAAAATTTCGAGTTTAAGTTCAACTAAATTGTGTCTAAACACTTAATCATTATATAAGATAATTATATTATTTGTCAAACTAATTTTCCAGGTCTCATAATAATTTTTAAATAATTATTATCATTTATCATGTATTTTCAATCATTAAAAACGTATTTATACAAATTAAATACCACATAATTCCTTTATCATTAATATTTATTTAATACTATATATTAATGAAAATCATAACATAATATTATAATATATTTATAATATATCAAAGTATTTTTAATACCTTAAAATCATATTTATATGATTTTAAATCGAATTAAATTCATTATTTAAGTAATTGCTATTAATATTAAAATTTAATATTTTCATGACAAAATATCAAAAGTTATATGTCATAACTTAAAATATTTTCATAACACTTAAATCATTTTTATATGATTTTTAAAACATTAATTCTATTTTTTTATAATTTAGTTAATTCATTTATTAAATAAATTAATTATCATTAATATTAATTAATTAATGAAATTCCTCACAAAATATCAAAAGTCATTAAAAATAACTAAAAATATTTTCCTATACCATCATATAATTTTTTCATGATTTGTCATGTATTAAAATCATTTTTAAATAATTTATTTAATATTATAACTAAATAAATTAAATACCATTTATATTCTAAAAATATGAAATATTTATGAAATATACTAAAAATTATTAAAAACTAATTTTTGGACTTTAAAATAATTTTTAGAAATTTATTTTGTATTTTTAATAAGTAAAAATCCTTTTTATCTATTTAATAATTAAATTCAGAAATAAACTGTCGCTAAAGGGGCATTGGGCAACAAAATCGTCGCTGATTGTGTTCTTGAGTGAAACCTAGGTATGCATGTCAGTTTGTACAGTGCCTACTTTGACCGGTTTCAATTCTTTGATCCGAAAGTATCTGGGCTGGTAATTACTTTGATGTTGTAGACCGAATGTAATACTACAAATCTAAGCAAAGTTCATGACCAAAACATATAACCACAGAGAGATCTAAGCCACCAAAATGTCTGACAACGCTATTCTTCATTTCTGGGTTTTCCAGAAAATGAAGAACAGTCGAGGGTGTTAGGTTTAGATCTTTAAGATATGCATTCTGGGCTAGGTAATTATATTCTAAAGGTTTAAACCTGCAGAAGAGACGTCCGGGTACAAGTTTATAACATTAGATCATCATAACAACAACACAATTAAAAGATCAAGGTTGGTCAAAGTGTGCCATAAAAACTGTCATTGAACATTTCTGGGTTTTCCAGAAATGTTCTTCGGCAGATGGTCAACCCAGGTTTGACCGGTCTTATCCTTGATCCTTATACGTGTCTGGTTGATATAAAAACTTGAATGTGTAGTCCTCATGTTAGACTACAAGATCAAACCAACAACATGGTCATTAACCTTAACAGTAGCAAGATCTGAACTCTGCAAAAACGCTGTCAAAGAAATATGGGTTTCTCGGTTGCCCAGAAACCCGTTTTCGTGCTCGGTCAACGTACTTTGACCGATCATATCATGTGATCTAAACATGATCTGAGCTTGATTCAAGTTTCAAATCAAAGACCTTACTACAAAGAACAGATATATAACATCAAACATCACTAACACTTAAGACAGAGAGATCTATGAGCTCTGACATATGACTGTCAACCAACCTTATCACCTATTCCCAGATTTTTGAAATCTGAAGATTCGTGTATCTAGATGTTATGGATCCTTGATGTAACATCTTGGATCACTAAATAACACCCCATGATACAACTTAAAATAATAAATCATAACATCTAACAAGATTTAGAAATTTTAGGGTTTATACCTTTTAGGCTTAGATCTTTGAATCTGATCTCATTATCTGTTCTTGGCTGGCTAAGGACCAATCTAGGGACTGAAATACATTAGTATTTCGTAAGTTTAGAGAGAGAATGAGTTGGTTGAAAGTTGGAACATAAATGAGCTCACTTTTTAGACTTTCATCTATCTTTAATCTATATACAATATGATGTAATGTGTTTTGCTGATCTAGATGGTTGATTGCTGGACATATCAGTCATATGGCTAGGACTAGGGTTGGTGAACCACTCACTTAGGGAAAGATCTACAAGTTATATTAAATAATGCAATAAGGTCACTTTGGACATTTAACATACAATTATAATGGCACACAAGACATTTGCTACAACCCTTAGGGTTTAAACCCTTATGGTTAAAACCTAAGATTCCAAAAATCAATTTCTAGAATTTTTAATTAGGTATAAAAAATAAAATTTAATATTTCTAAATTATAATTAGGATTTTATAATTATATTAAAATTTCCTAATCAAAATCCAAGCTCGCTAATTAGGATTATTATTTCCTAATTAAAATTACTAATTTAGCAATTAGGGTCATAATTGTACATTAGGGTTTATAACCCAAGAATTAGGGTTTTAAATAGAAAAATAATATTTAGAAATTAGAAATTAGGTTTCTTAATTAGATTAGGGTTTTCTAATTACTAATAACTTGAAAATTAGGATTAATGTTTCCTAATTAATATTAAAATTATTAAATTAACAATTAGGTTTTCCCTAATTATAAATTACGGTTTCTAATCCAGAAATTAGGGTTTTCTAAGTCAATTAGGGTTATCCCTAATTAGTTTATTATTAATAACGTTTAAACCTTATACTAGCATTTACATTCCTAAATTAGGGTTTCAACTTCCGAATTAGGGTTTCGGATTCCCGGAACTAAAATTAGGGTTTCTAGAACCGATTTTATGGTTTCTTATTAATCGATACAATTTTTGAACTGAACGTTGACGTTCTTAATATAATACTAGAGTTTGCCACTGATATAGATTATCTGGTCAATGTGACTCCCCCAAAATAGGTATACATCACCCATCTTGAGTCGCCAGATACAAGGTACTGAATACAAATACAACTTAATTATACAACAGTTGTGTAAAATACGACAAAACATAGGTTGTGAGTTTTAATATAAACATTATCATCTAGACAATATTCACACTCAATGGAGTCCTCATTACATTTATTATCACACTATTTCACATAATAGTGAGGACTTCTAATGCACCATCTAGGACCATCACTCTGTTCCCCGACTAGTCCCAGCTACGTTCTCATTTCCTGAAGAGAACAGTGAAAGAAAGGGTGAGCTCAACTAGCCCAGTAAGAAATATTATGACTAAGATAATGTAGAATAAATTATCATTAGCCTTCAACAATGTTAAACTGATAGAATATAAAATACAACAAGTTTAACTGCAGCGAAACAAGCAATCCATTAGAAGAGTCAAGTAAAGTATAAAATCTACTATCTTCTATGATTTAAAAAGTTTTTCATCAACTTTATCGCTGAGACTCAGCTTAATAAATAAAATTGAATCATCCCTGCTCCACGGCCAAGGATATTCATGTAATCATCAATGGTCATGACTATACATAATAATCCCTGGTCATAATCATACCAACAACTGTCCACCAATGAACTACAGACCAATGAGGACTTTTACCACATCATTCGTCACATTACGGTCATTATTATACCGAATAATCCCTGGTCATAATCATACCAAGTCTATCTATGCACGTAAGCCAAAGATGACTTTCAACATAATATAAGCAAGAGGATGATGACAATTCAATAAAACAAGTTCAAGAATAAATTTTAAAGATTTGTAAGTTAATTTATCTTAAAATCAATAACGTCCAAATTTTCAACATGATACTGCTTTGTGGAGTAAAACTCAAGAATGCTCAGAATAATATTTCCATGAAAAGATACTGGATGAAGCGCAAATATCAAGGATATTCTGTGACACCCCCAAATTTGGGTTACCTGACCCCCGAGTTTGGTGTTCACGATCCACAATATAATATCATTTAACTACACATTCATATATAAATAGGAATACATAAGTCATTAACATATGTTGTTAATACATAAGTCCCAGGTTTGCTAACCTTAAAATTACAAACATGCCCCTTAGATAAACAAAAAGGGTTTACAATACAATATAATAATAATATTGTTCATTAACTATTCTAGCATTTTGCCTTTGCCTTTGTTCTTCTTCGATCCGCTGGCCTCTTCGATCCTAACTGAAATGTTTAATTTATAGCAAGGGTGAGCAACAAGTTTGCCCCGCAAGTTAAGACATACAATAAATGTATACGAATCAATAAGAACAGACTATCTATTTTGATAGAATGAAACCAAAGTTCGGTGAACTTTGAAATAGCTGAACAAATTGTTAATCAATAACAAGTCTTCTAGTATTCTAGGCAACACAATAATCTAATAATGAAAGAGTACAACGCTTTCAAAGTTTCTACGATATTCTATTGAATAATCAAGAATCAACTCTACGCAATAACAAAGTGGAATGTTTTCCAGATTTATGTTGAGCGATCACACTAGATCTAGAACTTATTTTCTCGGGTATCTATCAAAGATTTACTTTGATACATACGCAGGATTATCAGATAACCATAGAGATTAAATCATACCCCTCTTCAAGTACTTAGAGCCGGCCAACTCCTTGTACCCTATATTATGCATAATACTTAACAGTGCGCAATGGTCGAATATACGACCTAAAATGTTTCCTTTACATAAAAGGTTGTTCTTCTCAGTCTTTGAATCAAAATTTGATTTAACAATGAAACACAATGATTTCAATTTCTATTTACTTATCGATCTAGCCGAAATAATTGGCATCGATCTACCAATAACACTTGAATTCTTTTCTCGGATTTATCAAGTTCTAACGAATGTTCGTCTAGCCAGAATAATTAGCTAAGACATTTCTCAATATAATTTGACAATAAACAAGAATTATCTGTACTGTCAATTCTATCTTCTACGAATATGAATATCTAACAACAGTTATTCTATAAATGTATATTCTCTGAATCAGTAATTTAATTTGAATTATTAATCATGCACTAACTGCGAATAATCAACAATAAATTCCCTGGACATGGTATAATTAGCGATAATTAACCATTATAATAATTGAATGAATATAACTCAAGGTTGAGTTAGGAAACTTGCCTTCAAGCGTTGATTACACTACACAATATAATTAACTGCGTTCGTAAGACCTATATTCAACAATGTCGGTCTCACAATTAGCACAATCATTTATAACATGTAACACTATATTTTACAGTCAAACTTCTCCTAGACACATTACCACATAGCCACATTAGTGTTTATAACCTATATAAACACTTAACAAGTCTAACTAGTTCATGCTGGTTGAACTTGGTCCATTCTCTAAATTGTTACGGTCACCTATCAGACAATTAACACATTGATTGTCAATTAAACTTCGTCTCTAAGCTTCAATATTATTTTAGATAAGTCAAATATCGCCGTTTATAATATTTTTAGGAAGCTTTTAATAATTTAAAAACAATTATTATAATTTATAATAATTTTTAAACACTTAAATCATTTTAAATGATTTAATTATCAAATAATCTTATCATTATTAATATTTAATAATATACAAATATTAATAACATACTTGTCAAAATATTAAAGTTATTATTAATAACTTAAAATATTTTAAATCATCAATATTCTACTTAAATGATTTTTAAAATAATTAAAATCATTTTAAATCATCACCATTAATATTTAAATATTAATGAAATTATTATCAAAATATTAAAAGTCATTAATTATAACTTAAAATACTTTTAAAACATTTTTCTCATTTTAAATGATTTCTAAATCAATAAAATCATTTTAATTCATTTATTTAATATCATAATTAAATAAATCTAATATCATTACTATTAATTTATTAATGAGAATTCTCAAAAATATTGAAAATTATATTTTATAATTTAAAATATTTTCTAACACTTTATTCTTATTTAAAATGATTTTTAAATTAATGAAATCATTTTTAACTTATTTATTTAATTTAATAATTAAATAAATCTAATATCATTAATATTAAATTATTAATGAAAATTCTCTAAAAATATTAAAAGTTACATTTTATAACTCAAAATATTTTTAAATACATTATTCTTATTTAAAATGATTTTTCATAATATTAAATCATTTTTCTCTAATTTATTTAATACACTAATTAAATAAATTAAATACTTTTAATATTTAAATAATTATAAATATTAAAGAAAAATATTCAATTGGTTAAAAATTATTTTTCATAATTTAAAATAATTTTTAAAACCATTTTAGTAATTTTAGAATTTATTTTATTTTAAATAATTTTAGAATATTTAGAAATTAGGAAATAATAAAAGCCGTCTTTAAAGCCTATAGTGACACTTTATGCATCTCACTTAGGTGTTCTTGGTGCTCAAGAACTTTGTCGAACTGATGATCGAGGGTGAGCGTTTGGCCAAGTGTGTAATTTCCAATCTATCTGAGTTACGAGCAATGTTAAGCATCGATTATGTAGTGTTAATGTAATACTACATAAATCAATCACCATCTCGATCATACAACAAACTAACAAGACGATCTGTGCATTCAAAATCATTGTCAGGCGATTTCTGGGTTTTCCCAGAAACCTAGTCTGTTCAACCAGTCACTTTCATGCTTGATTTTATAAATGATCTGGTCATATTTCTTGTGATATAAATGTTTAAAGTTATATTCCTTATGTTAAGGAACATCATTACAACAACATATCAGCTCAATAACAACATAATCATAAATTATAAAGATGATTGAAAGGTTATCGGAAATGTTGCTCAAACCGTTTCTGGAAATTACCAGAAATGCAAAACAGTGCTAGGGGCTTACTTTTACCACTTTCTACGATCGACATGTTGATTTATTTCTGAGATATTAAGGCATTGTTCTATAGTACACATTACAGGTTACAATATGTATACAAAGAAAACCACAAAAAAACTAAAACACTGACATATCTATGCCTTAAAACTTCTTGTCGAATATTTGGTTTTATATATTTACAGGTTACCTGATTTTTATTTGGTCAAGCTTCGATTCAGCGATGTTTTGTGGATTATAACTCACGATCTATACATCGATTGTTGTAATACCACTTTGATTAAAGACCACATACCTGGCTACCAATAAAAAACATAAAACAAGAAAAATCTTAAACGAGCAATGATCCGTGTGCACTGACATTACTTGTCAAACCACAAAAAATTCTCAAGAATAGTTTTTTTAAAACTTCATTTTAAGGTATTTTGATGCTATGGATTCATGATAGATCATCATAGATCTTCATAAAACATCCATTAGCAAGATTATAAATACTTAAACACACAAAATATCTTAGCATGTAAGATCAAACTCAAGTTAGGGTTTATACCTTTTCTTGCCAAATCTTTGATCTTGTCTTAACAATCTGGTCTAGATGTTTTAAAGGGCTAAAATAGGACTGATCTACTTGATTATTTCGGAGCTTTGAGAGAGAATGAGAGTTGGTGAGAGCTTGTATACAAAATGACTAATATTTATGGATTTTCTCTTTCTAAATCTCTTATATAATGTGCTATGTTGCTATGGTTGATGCAATGGACGATTTTGGCTGGATGTATTGCTGAGATTTTAAGTCCCAAAGTCAAACTAGTGGTTCACCAACTAAAGGTATTGTCCAATTTCACAAGTTAGCTATATAAAAATGGAAAAAGGGTATTTTGGTCACTTAAAAAATAAATTTAATGGCAAACATGGAATTTGTACAAACCCTTAGGGTTTAGGGTTTGGGTTAGGGTTTAAACCCTTTAGGTTTGCAATTTAATTTCCAAGATTTTTGAATTTCGGTTTTTAAAATAAAAAATTAATATTCCAAAATTATAATTAGGATTCAATAATTATATTAATATTTCCTAATCATAAAATTCAATCTTGCTAATTAGGATTAATATTCCTAATTAAAATTGCTTAAATTAGCAATGAGGGTCAACATGATCATTAGGGTATACAACCCACGAATTAGGGTTTCTAATAGAAAATAAAATTTCCAAGTTACAATTAGGTTTGTAAAATAGAAAATTAAAATAACTAAAATATTATTAGGGTTTTCTAATCATATTAAAGTTTAATAACACATTAGGCTTGCCAAATAGGATTAGGGTTTCCTAATTTAGGGTTTAGGATTCCTAAATATGAAATTAAGGTTTCCCGGCGTACAATTAGGGTTTTCAACTGTACAATTGATTTTCTAAATCTGAGATTAGGGTTTCTAATCCCTTATTAGGGTTTATAAATTTTAAACATTATCCGATCAATCATTGATTAATAATCCCATCGGTACAAACACATACTCATTAATATAATTATTTTAATTATAATTTCTAACGAATCCCTATCCAAAAATTAGGGTTAGGGTTTCTAATCTTGTTAAGCACAACTCTACTCTAAATTTATTAGTCAGTACACAAATTGACCTTCTCGATACACGTATCACAGATACTTGTCACAAAAATAATAATTAATAGTAATATTAATTAAAAAAAATTTATTCGTAAATTTTGATTATTCGAAATCTCAGGTTATCACATTCACCCCTCCTTAAAAGGATTCCGTCCTCAGAATCACCGCTTTCTTATTCTCTAAAATCTTTTAAAGTTGTATCATCAATTCATTTTATCAACAAAATATTAATTTGAGTTTCAAATTCTAACCTGTGACTTGAATCTATAAAAGAAAACAGTTCACAGAATTATCTAACTCATATTATTCGCGTAATGAAATCATTACCTGCTGCCACCTCATGAGTAGCCATTGCATCCTGCGTCGTCATATTGAATGTACGGGCTGTTGGTCTTCCTGGTTATACAGGTCCTCGAGTTGCCAAGGTTCCGCCACTGGGTCCCTTGTTGCCACTTTCATTTTCCGCATTCTTCTTCGGACAGTTCCGAACCAAATGATCAGTCGATCCGCATCCAAAGCAACCTTGAATTTTCTTCGGACTGGGGCAATTGGGTGACATATGCCCCTCTTGTCCACAGTTATAGCAAACTCCCTTCTTCTTCAGGCAAACTCCAGCATGGTTCTTCCCACAATTCGCACATGGCTCCCTTCCTTTCCTATTATCTTCTGTCTTATTACCCGACTGGGTATTCTCATTCCATTTCCTTTTGTTAGGGTTACTTCCACCACTGCTTCCACCATAATTTGTCTTCTTCTTCTTATCTTGATGAAATCGAGATGCAGCTTCGCTCCCTCCTTCAGCAATTAATGCTTTCTCCATCAAAGCCGCGAACGTATTGATCTGCAATATTGCTACCTTGTTGAATATCCCCGGCTTCAGCCCATTCTCGAATCTTCTCGCTTTTCTTGCTTCTGTGTCCACCTGATAAGGTGAAAATCTTGCCAACTCATTGAATTTGGCAGCGTATTCAGATACCGACATGTTTTCCTGCTTCATTTCTAAAAATTTGACTTCCATCCTGGATTGCATACTCGGTGAGAAGTAGTTCTCAAAGAACAACTCCTTGAATCTTGTCCACAACACCACTCTATACCAGCTCTCGCTTGGTTCGTCTCCCACCAGTAATTAGCTTCTCCCTTCATCAGATAAGTTGCAAAAGCCATCTTTTGCTCTTCTGCCACACGTGCAATAACGAATGCTTTCTCCATCCCCTTCACCCAAGTTTGGGCTTCAATCGGATCTGTGGTCCCTTTGAATTCTAGCGGTCCCACTACTTTAAAGTCCTTGAAATTATCCAATCTATCAGCTGGTTGATTCCTCACTCTTCCTTTTGCAGCTGGAGCTCTATTCTCCATAGCTTGGGCTAACATATCCGTAAAGTTTTGCATTGGGTCAGCTTGACCTCCTTCGTTATTCACCAATTGCTCTTCTCTTTGATTTTGATTCTGTCGTCTAGACTGCATTATCTGAATTAAATAAAAATCTTATATTAATTCTCTTGCTCTTTACAAATTCTTAACACAATAAGAATTCAATACAAAATTCTCATAATTCCTTTTGCAGCTGGAGCTCTATTCTCCATAGCTGTCGGCCTTGAAGAGTTCTTAGTGAAATGGAGTCCCAAGGCTGCTGGCCTTGAAGGAATCTTAGTGATTAAGGGTGCTGCCCTTCATTAGTGGAAATCCTGCTAGTTGAAAGCAGAAGAGTGGATTAGGAGCTTGAGTCTCCGAACCACTTAAAACCCCTTGTGTCATTTACCTTATGTCATTTAAATTATGTATATTAACTGTTATGTATGTTTTAACTACTTACAACCGAACTACCTCTAAGAACAATGTATGTATGATTATGAATATATCAATGAAGGGGATCTTTTACTTATTCCACTGTGCTTGAAACGATTCTTATGTTTGTTATATGCTAAATCATTAGCTATTCAAAATAAACCACAAAAGTATTTGAAATTAAAAAGGATTTATTCAACCCCCCCTTCTAGATTTATATTGTGCCTACTGGGAACTAACATGAACCTTTTTAAGATATATGTTACTTTCACTGACCCCTTCAAGGATAAACTCCTTTTCCAAGAAGGCAACATGTTTCGCAACAAACACCTTTTGATCAGTTGGATGATAGAAATAATACCCTGATGTTTCTTTAGGGTATCCCACAAATCTACATTTGTCAGATCTAGTATGTAGCTTATCGTTTTCAAACATTTTGACATAAGCTGGACAACCCCAAGTCTTAATGTGACACCCCAAATCCAGGTCTCTTTAAACCTCGGATCAAGTTTGCCACGATACTACTATCGTCAAACTATTTATATCTTTTATTCATAACTTAATGAATATAACCTTGCTTATTATAATTTAGAATATAAATTCTTTCCATTTCCAAGATCTTTATAATGACCCCAAACTTTTATAAGTTTCAAATCTTGGTCATTTACCATTCATGTCTTACATCTTATTCGATGTTATAAAAATATGCTGAATAATTTAAACTTTTTCAATCTCCTTTTAAAAAAATCTTTTCTTCATTTCTTAACTTGAATATATTACATATCCTTGAATCAAATTATGTCATGATTCATTCTATTCGAATTATGGTATAAATTTTTACATCTCAATTCGAATTCCTCTATGCATCATATAGTATAACTTTATAACTCATCATGTATTACACATCGTAACTACTATCATGTACATCTTCTAGAACCTAAACATGGTTCAAAAGCATATTTTTAAATAAATCAATCAATCTCCTTCGATGATATTTGAACTTTATAAATCAAGTAGCACGTAACTTTACTATGAGTCCTTAACCTATAAAAGTGGTTATTTGTAAGGGTGAGCTCGACAGCCCAACAATTCTAACAGTTTTCATGCAACACATAGCATATAATAGCATACTCAGCTCATGCATTCATAATCCATTAATATTTACTACGCATGTTACTTCTTATATAATAGGCATATAGGTTTACTTCACAAGAATATTATCGACGTTGGGTTTTTTAGTTGTCCCTTTTCGTTACTTGTTCTTTGGTGTTCTCATTTTAGCTGAGATTTGTTTGAAAAAACAAGTGAAAAAGGTCCGACATGTATAATGTTGACGATGGACTGTTAAGAGTCGCCAATTAGTTTTTTAAAATGGTTGTACCAACACAACTGATAAAAGGTTTGCACATTAACCCAGTGATGTGACACTGTTAAACGGGTCGGTGAAATCGAGATTCATTAGGGTCCGGGGACTTGATTATGCGGAGGGAAGGTGTTAGGCACCCCCGGACATCCGTGTTACTACGGTGACCGCCACTTTTCAAGCTATTATCTAAATGTGTGTGTGTGTGTGTGGGTTGATGTCTTTGTTATTTGGAAGTAGTCTGAGGCCTCGTTAGCACCTATATACACAGGGTTTAAATTTATGTAAAAATTCAATTTTAACAAGATATGGCAGTGATGTTTTATAAAAGAAGTTTTTCAAACCCTTATGCTCAATAGTAATTGAGACCTTTTACACTCCCATTTTTATTAAATATTCGGCTTGATTGTTTTTATTTTTTTTGAGATGCAAAGCTTCTATAAGAAAATAATGTACAAAAAAGTGTTGAACTCCTCGTGGGTATGAAAACCATCTGAGGAAATCTAAACATCGCAGATACATTTACAAGCTCCTTACAGCTGAAAATGTCCATCACGAGAACCGAATCTAGATCCAATAGACTAAATCTGTGATCACATGATTCCTAGGCTCACACGATGCTGCAATTTGTATAAAAGCAGTAAGTAGGTATATATATATATATATATATATATATATATATATATATATATATATATAAGTTGTAAATATATATATACAGACATGATCGCCAACCACGAAGCACCTCCATGGGGGATCAGAAATATAAATAAAGCTGTAAAAGCTATCAACCACCACGGAGGAAACTCTAGGCGGGACAAAACGTAAATATGACTGTAAAAGCGATCAACCACCGAGAAATAAACTCGAGCAGGGGTGAAATATATATATATATATATATATATATATATATATATATATATATATATATATATATATATAAACAATAAACGCATTCTAGGATATAAACTCCAAGCTCATCGAGCGAGTTAGACACACGATTCATATATATTATAAATATATATATATATATATATTAAAGCGATAAACTCTCCGGATGTAAAATCTAGGCTCATCGAATAAAGTTCGACAATAGTTAATATATATAAGTATATATATATTAAAGTAGTAAACGCCTCGGACCAAAGTCTAGGCTCATCGAACAAAGTTCGACACACATTCATATATATATATATAAGTATATATATATATATATATATATATATATATATATATATAAGCAAATAAACGCTCGGGCATCAAGTTTAGGCTCAATCGAGGCATAACTCGATAATGTTAGTCCATATATATATATATATATATATATATATATATACAAACTAAAATAAAACCACGGACCGAAGTCTGGGCAAATAGACGCAACACGACTCTCAACGTGAGGAAGGGTGTGTGCAAAGATGAGGAGAAAGGCTTTAAAGTGTGTGAGATGGCTTACAGTGGGCTACCAAAGAAGACTTCTATATCCTTAAAGTGGATGAAACTCGGCTCCCGCCGGTACAAGAGTAGCTACATGCGAGCTCACAAGTGTTTAAAATGAGAAAACACTTAGTATATTATAAGTACGGAGCAAATTTGACAGGGCTTCCTCGCCTTTTCTCTTCTAAAAATGGCCACCCCAAGCCCTCTATTTATAGAGAGGGAGCCTTAGGTGTACTTATGCCCCGCAGCAATGTACATGAACTTGGGTTGCCACAGGTTTTGTGGGTCGTCGTGTCTCATGATACATACCTGAGGAGGCGGCAATGTCCGCTCGAACTTTCAGAATTACAATCCGGGCAATCGACTGAGGTATGTAGGACCTATTTCGGATCGCTATTGTCGAGAGTTATATAATAACATGGGATTAGAGGTTGTACAAAGTCATGAAGATGGGATGGTGCCCTCCGGTCTTCAAGCTTCAAATTTTATCCGTTACCCTGCACAATAGTCACTCGGGATTAGTTTTCCTTGATTCTTGTGGGACATTGTTGTGTAGAAATGTATGTATGAGATGTTGAGACGGCGTGATGTGGCTTCAAAGTGGCGAGATGATTACTTGGCCTTTACCGGAGTTATCGCTGGTTTGGGCTGATAAAGCAGACGTTGCTTAGGGTTATCCCTGAGATTAGACTGCTGCAAATGTTGAAGGTCCTCAGTGTCATCTCTGAGGTGCGCCTATATTCCCGGTGTTATCTTCGGGCTTTGTACTGAGTGCCTCGGTGTGAGTTCCGAGGTTGAAGTTGATCGAATGCATTTGAAACAAACATTTCTGGGGTTATCGCAGGAACTTCATTCCTTGGGGTTATCACCAAGGTTGGTAGCTGCTACTCCAAGTGTTGGGACTGAGACTGTATACCTCGGGGTTATCTCCGAGATTAATCGGTCTTCTCCGGTGGAATTTCCGGTATTGGAACTGCATGCCTTGGGGTTATCTCCGAGGTTGGAATTGTTACTCCCGGTGTGTGTTCCGGGGTTCAGATTGAACTTCCGGTGGTATCCGGACTTGACGTGAACTGTCCTCCAGGGCTACCTCTAAAAGACAAATCTGCCCTCCAGCAATGTCAGTGACAGGTGTGCAAAAAATTTTGAGTGTCTACAGATGCCCCTCTTTATCATACTCATGCAATGCAATGCATGGGTAGGATAAAGAATCCTAGACACTGGAAATGTAACATGATGCAAATGTATGATGCATGTGTACGGGGTTGTTGCCCAACATGCTGAGGATGATTGTCGGCTCTATATTGTTTTTACTAAGGATTGGCAATGATGAGTAGATTGGATGTGTCATCCAAATCTTTTAGGATGTCGACGTTGGGGCTATCACCAAGGTCCTTAATCCTTGATATAGACTTGATTCTGAAGAGGTGCCTCTTATGTGTAAGAGATCTGTGGGGATACAGCTTTGTCTGTTTTGAGGATGTGTATAACATATTTCATCATCGATCCTCCTTGGTGTTGTTGACCTTGCCTGACCTTCGTTGATGTGTATTTCATCGATGTGTGAACCAACGGATGAACACCTTGTGGGGTAGACTATCAAGGCTGCTTGACCTTCGCTGACGTGTGAATTAATGGCTGATACTCCGTTGGGCAGATTGTCAAGGCTGCTTGACCTTCATTGATATGTGTGTCAACGGAACATTGCGTTGTGACCCCCGCCGGGGATCCACTAGGGAATATGAATACCAATGGACGAAATCATCGAATAACTTTCAATGCATCGATGGGTTTACTTGCCATTGGCTGAAATAATGTCAAGGTTTCTTGACCTTCACTGATACGTACACTAATGGATGACAACGCGTGGTGACCCCCACCGGGGAATGCGTTGTAACCCCCGTTGGGGTCTATTTGGATCATCGTTGATGTGGGTATCAAAGGCTGTTCATTGGATGGTTTTCGATGCTTCGTTGGATTTACTCGTTAATAGTCATAATGATGTCAAGGCTGCTTGACCTTCGTTGATATGTGTGTCAACGGATGAACAGTCGTTGTAACCCCCGCTGGGGTCGCATTGTACCTTAGGGTTACGATCATGAACTGGCAGCATTGGACCTTCGTTAGGTATTGTCAAACGTGACTTGCAACATCTGAGATCATCGATATAGTGTACCCCATGCTTGGGTGAATACCAATGAGTGACGTGCAGACCCAAGGTTCAATCTGAGAGGACCAGGATTGTAAGCTATTCTGCTCAATCGCGTAGCATTTTTATTCTTGATTTGACCTTTTCAGTCTATGAGAACTCCTTTGCAACTCGAACTGGATCAAGCCGGAGGGATGGGGATTCTATTCAGGAGAGCGTGCTATTAGGAGCACCATAGGAGAGATCTGTATGCCGATCTTGCCTCCTATCAGGCGTCATTGTCCTGTATCATAGTCACCCGTCACTGATATCCCATTATTGGGGTTGGCTTTACACTGTTAGAGGGTCTTTGTACTCATGAGATATTCCAGCGTTGGTGGTTCCCTCGTACCATTGGAGCCCAGTCCCGCGCCACTCAGTTCATGGGGGATATGGTTCCAGGATCCGTGATGATGACGGATTGGATAGCTTGTGTCCGAGATCCAACTCATGTGACACAGATTGATAGTTTGACCTGGCAACTAGACCAGACACATTTCTTTATCCGGCATTTGGGCAGAGATCCAGCAGAGGCAGATTCGTTTGATCCTTCAAGCTCAGGCGCTGGCCCCTCAGATGACCCATTTAGTTTTTTCGGTGCAGATCCTCCTTTTTATAGGCCTGACATCCCTGTTGATAGAGATCCAATGACTCCGGAGGAGTTACATCAGGTGGACAGGATTGATGATGTAGACATTGACACCATTGTCTTCTTCTGATATGTATTCTCGTTATCTCTTTTGATAGGCCTTTGTTAGCTATTGGGTGGTTGTGCCCTATTCTCGCTATACCTTTTGATAGGCCTCTGTTAGTAGTAGGGCGTTTGTGCCCCATTTCCCTGTATTTTTAGATGTACAGAGATGATGTATGTAGATGATGATATACTTAGGAATGTATTTACAGTTTTCCATTCCCTATATCATATTGTCATCTATTACTTGTAATGCATGTATCATGTTATGCATATATATGTATTTCCAGAGATATTCAGCATTGACCCCTGGATGGTCTTATGACACGGCCCGTACATATGTCTTCTTCGACAGTTAGCCGTATTGATTATACCCCATCATCATTGGTGGCATCTGGTATGCGATCGTGGTATGATAGCATGTCACCATCAGATAGGGTGACCGTAGATCATTTGTTGCATAATACTATAACTCTGTTGATGTTTCAGGGAGAGGCAGGTTTTCTGATTTGGGACCTAGGAGTTGAATCCCACTATGGAGGAGTATACACGGTTGACGATGCTGCCGCTGGATAGACCTTGCGTGCATATGGCTTTATGGGACATGAGTCGACGGTTCATGACCCTCACTGGATTGAGGCGTAGGGTGGTGCAGGATGAGCTTACATACAACCACGTTATATCCCAGCATTTTTTGTTTGACAGATTTGGCTCTGAGGATAGTTACATATGATATTCTGGGGATTTCACCACACCGGAGGATCATTGGCGTCTAGCCATGGTGCATGTACTGCTACTGTACGTGTTGTCGTATGTATATATGCCACGGTATATGGATAAGTTGGACATAGGAGTCATAGTGGCAGTGAGAGCTCTCAGGGAGGGTCATACCATCCTACCGATGATTATAGCAGAGACTCTAAGGTCAGCTACATACGGTTGCACTTATCCGACAGGAGTGTTTACGGGCAGCTCGGACATGCTGTACGTGTGGTTTATGTCACACTTGAGATCGATTGGCACTTTTAGACAGTATGGGTATTGTTTCACCCATGATATAGCCATGTCAAACTCCTTTCAGCCATCGGAGTGTACGGATGCTATGTCTTGGTCTATCTTCTTGGCGGATATCAGTGATCCGTTTAGCATATTGCCATGTTTAGGGCTCAGCTCACCTTACAGCTTTATTACTCATGCTCCGGGCATGGACTATCTCCCCCTGGCTGGCTTGAGGGGCATGACTACCTACCACCCGCTGGTCGTGATGTTGCAGTTTGACCAGTTTCAGGATTTTCATCCTTTCGAGGGGGCGCTAGGTCAGCGTTTAGCTTCTCGCTATCTTTTAGCAGAGGACCGATCTCGTGTGTATGCATGTTGGGATCAGCGTGAGATAGCTGCTTTCTCTCTGAGCCATCCGGGTTGTTCGTCAGAGTATTCTGCGTGGATGGAGACAAAGATTCTATTGGTTGCGGCAGTATCCATAGTACCGAACATTGAGACAGATGATGGAGAGCCCATGGAGGACATTGATTCCCAACTCGAGGAGGAGCTAGTTGCCGGGTTGACATCATCTCCTTTATATTCTAGCAGTATTAGTACAGTTGTGATTCAGCATTCAGCACAGTACTTTGAGCAGAGTCTTCATCTGATGACTTTCGAGAGAGACCAGGCGAGAGCCTTGATGTTGACTGCCATTGATGGGAGAGACGCAACTCTATTAGAGAGAGATGATGCATTAGCTCGCAGAGATGTCACTATTGTTGAGCGGGACGAGGCCAGATCAGCCAGAGATGCAGCGATAGTTGAGCGGGATAGTGCCATATCTGCCCGAGATGTAGACGTCACAGATAGTACTACAGTGAGGTCCCTTACTACTGGCATGATCGCAGAGATGAGTGCTTACATTGATGAGCACATGGTCACCATGTAGATGGCCGCAGATTTGTTGGGTCGTGTGGATACTCTCGTACAGGAGACCACAGCTTCGCCTCCTTCTTCTGAGAGGGATGCTATGTTGGGCTTGTTAGCTCGCATATGTAACATTCCAGAATTTTAAAGTGTAATATTAAATATTTATTGAATTATATAAGTATTTAATGGATATGTTTATTGTTGAATAAATAATTGTTCAATTTGAGTTGATGTGGTTTAGTTAATTATTTGTGAATAAATAATTAAATATTAAATATTAAATATTATTTGTAATATTAATTAAATATTTATTGAATTATATAAGTATTTAATGGATATGTTTATTGTTGAATAAATAATTGTTCAATTTGAGTTGATGTGGTTCAGTTAATTATTTGTTGAATAAATAATTAAGGAGCTAAGAAAAATTAATTGTTATGAAATTATATACCAATTTAATTTAATAAGTAAGCTAGAGAGCTTACAAGAATTGTGTCCGATAGAGATCCGCGATTCACATTGAATTTCTAGAAGAGATTACAAGAATGCATGGGGACACAGTTACGAATGAGTATTTATCATCCACAAACTGATGGCCAAAGCGAACGAATAATTCAGACATTGGAAGATATGCTGAGAGCATGTGTCATGGACTTTAAAGGAAGCTGGGAAGAACAATTACCATTGGTGTAATTTGCTTACAACAACAGTTATCACGCGAGCATCGGCATGCCACCTTACGAGGCACTATACGAGTAAAGTGCGTAACTCCACCATCTTTGGGATGAAGTCGGTGAACATATTTGTTAGGACGAATCGGTACAACAAAGCTGGCGACGTTGTTAAACTCATCAGGACAAGATTAGTAGCAGCCCAAGACAGACAGAAAAAGGATGCTGATCAACACTGACAAGATCGTGCATTCGACGTAGGTACTTTTGTATTCCTAAAAGTTTCTCCCTGGAAGGGGAAAATTCATTTCAGTAAAAAAGGGAAAGCTAAGCACGAGGTTTATTGGACCCTTTGAAGTGCTACGAAGAGTGGGAGAAGTGGCTTATGAAGTAGCTCTACCTCCAGAGTTGGAAAACATTCATAATGTTTTTCACATTTCGGTGTTACGACCATATAAACCCGACTACAAACATGTGATCGAGTATGAACCGTTACAATTCGAGAAACATTTGTCTTATGAAGAGGTTCCTATCTAGATAGTCGACAGGAAAGAACAAGTGCTCGGGAATAAAGTGATACCTTCTGTGAAAGTGATATGGAGGAACCACAACGCTGAAGAAGCTACGTGGGAACTCGAAGAGAAAATGTTAAAAGAATACCCTAAGTTATTTGTTTAATCTGTGTCTTCGATTCTGGGGACATAATCTTTGTAAGTAGGGAAGAATGTAACGAATGATTTGTTTGAGTTGTGATTCTGAGGACAGAATCCTTGTAAGGAGGGAATGATGTAACATCCCAGAATTTTAAAGTGTAATATTAAATATTTATTGAATTATATAAGTATTTAATGGATATGTTTATTGTTGAATAAATAATTGTTCAATTTGAGTTGATGTGGTTTAGTTAATTATTTGTGAATAAATAATTAAATATTAAATATTATTTGTAATATTAAATATTTACAATTATATAAGTATTTAATGGATATGTTAATTGTTGAATAAATAATTGTTCAATTTAAGTTGATGTGGTTTAGTTAATTATTTGTTGAATAAATAATTAAGGAGCTAAGAAAATTAATTGTTATGAAATTATATACCAATTTAATTTAATAAGTAAGCTAGAGAGCTTATAGTGATTTAAATAAATTATAATATTGTAAATATGGGAAATTGTAATTTAAAATGATAGTTGGTTGAATAAATTATAATTATAAAAGAAATTATAATTATGAGATAATGATTTATGTGTGAAAGTAATTTAATAGATTAGTATTTGAATTAATTAAATTGATTATTTAATTAAATAAAAGTGTGACTAATAACCTTGCTATAAAGGAGTTACTAAAATAAATTAATGGACTTTAATTTAGTTTTGGTCAAACAAGTCTTAATGCATATTAAGTCTTTAATCTAATAGTGTTTTATCAAACAAGATATAAGGATTAATCCATTTGTTTTAGTTAGACTTACCAAACAAGGCATAGGGATTAATGGGTTTTTTTATTAAGATTAGCCAAACAAGTCTTATTGCTTTTAAATTTCAAAACTTACATAACTGATATCTAGAGTTATATTATATAATTAATATATATATTATTACTATATACGTTATATTTTCTAGTACGTATGTTAGAGAGAAGAAAGAACTCAGTTGAAGAAAAAGAGAAGAAGAAAAAGAAAATACAGATAGAAAAGTTGAGAGAACTTTGAGAAATTGAGAAAAGAATTGGGGAAAAGAAGATTGTAATCATAACTATTTTCTTCTAAATGTTAGAGAATCATCTTCTTAATCAAAGGTAGGATATTAATCCTTGTATTTTATTTTCTTAAAGTTTAGTTTTCTTCTCCAAAAAGTTCTCTGTAAATAATTATGGATGATGAATTTCTTGTGTATATAGCTTAAGATGATGATTGTTGTTGTAAAACTGTTTTGTTGAGATTATGTATGATTATAATCAATTACTTTATGTATGTATGTAAATTGTGAAGAAATATATCACAGTGAGTTCATATAAAAATATATATATATGAATATGGCTTAGTTTAAAGTAGAAATTAAAGTTTTATTTGTTGTTAAACTGATAAATTGATTATTGAATTTGATAAAGTATGTATAATCATAACTATGGTGTTTTGAATTTACTGTTTTGATTGTAAAACAAAATCACAGTGTTGATTTCATTGAAAATATCAAAAATGGAGTTTTTGCCAAAAACATTGAAATTGGGTGTTGTATATTTGATGTTTATGTTAATTTATGAGTAAAAACATGTTAGAAGTTCACAATTATGTTTATATGAAGTTATATATGTATTACATGTTAATTAGTCTGTTAGAAATGAGCTTGTAGGCCAAATTGGCTTTTTCTTGCTTTGTTATCAAGCTATCGATATCATCGACATTGAGTTTCACATGCAGCCATGACCTAAGAAGATGTTATCTTGGCGCTGTAGCAACGCCATCACCACACATACAGTGGCGGCTTCAGAGTATATTCACCGTGCCACAACGCCATCATGATACATGCAGCAATACACCCATAATGTAATACTGGAGGCACAAATCACTAAAGTTAGCGTAATGAATGACAAATGTACTTTTTGTACACGAAATTTTAAGAAACAATATGTGATGATAGTAGGACTGTAAAATATGGATTTTAGTATTTCTATACTATGAATAATTATGTTATTAAGGATTAACTTGTGTTATAATTTGATTATGTGATTAAATAATCAAACCTACATGATGAATGTATTAGTTAGTTTGTGATAATGACTAACTATGTCATGATGACGTATATATATATATATATAGGATATTGTGATTCAAATTGATTCGGTTTTAGTCTACTTAGCAAGGAAAGTTTTCTAATCCTTTGTCTTATTAAGCTAATTATTGTTTTCAATTCGATTACCTTATAATGATGTAAGTTGTCTAAACTTTGGTTTGATGTTGAACAAGTTATTCTTGTATTTCAATTATTGATTAACATGCATAATTGAATTGCCATGCATGTTTAGTATTCAATTCTAATTAACCTTGGCTTAGTATTGTTCAAAGCAAGGTATCTTATAGTTATTCAAATTGTATGCTATTAGATTATTCCTAAAGCATGATTTTAGTTACTATGATTGATTCAATCACGATTATTCTATAGTATAGTGTTATTGGTCTTATTCAACTACTCCTTAGTTGATGTTCGTTGAATTCCAAATTATCTTGAAAGCTTATCCAAACCAAACTTCCTTTAGTGCGGACTTGTACTCTAAATCTTCGAGATGAACAACTCTTTTAATAGAGGTTTACGCTTAGCGTTGAAATGGTTGTGCACAATACATTGTACGAAGGGTTGATCCCCCTAAGTACGTGGAATCCTTATAGTCTTATGACTGTTAAAGTTAAAGTTGAAAGATTACTTATAATTGTGGACATGATTCGTGGTCATTAGACCCTCAGTGAATGTTATAAATTTCAGACAGTTAATAGAATATATTGTTCAGTTCTATTGAGCCTAATATTGGCAATTGATGTAAAATTTTAAAGATTTATTTATTGTTATTTAAAGTGGGCCTTCTTTGCTCACTCTCTTGCTCGTAATATTTTTACAAACTAAAGTTAAAGCGGTGATGTACCTAGCACCAAGTAAAGGGAAAAGGAAAGATGAATAAATCAAGACTTATAATAGTTTTGATAGTCTTACTTTGGACTTTGATTTAAAGATTGTAATGAAGTTTATTTTATTTTCCACATTTGAATGGTTGTAATTAAAGGTTAGATAACCCAGGAGATTTTATTTAAGTTTAATCATGTATAAGGTGTGTTTTGATTATTCAATTTTATTATAATTGGGTAGTTAGAAATGAATGTTTTGATTAAGTGAACACCGAATCCTGTGGAAATAAAGTACCTGGATTTGGGGGTGTCACAGGTTGGTATAAAAGCTTTTGTTATGAACCTTAGGTGGGGGGAAAGCCTTAGGAAGTAACCTTTGAAAAGATAGTGGAGTTAACTCTTATCGAGTTTTAGGAAAGAAGTAATAAAACACTTATGTGCTTATGTGATTTTAAATTATGTACTCGTGAATGTCAAATAGTATTGATTAATAATTAAAACTTTAAAACTTTGTTGTCAGGATGACTAATGTCGGAGAATCCAGTCAGGCTAGGGAGGAGGGACCTCAAATGCCTATTGAGGAGGAGCCTCGCGACATTCAGGTAGTTTGGGAACAACTACTGCCACGGGAGTCAGCCCCGTTGGTCACAGTAGTTGAAGATGAGGATGATGACGTGGAAACAGATGAGGAGGATCCCATTGAGTTACCACAGGAGGATGAGGATGATGAGGACGAGGAGGAAAGGATTCCACTTAACTCGATAGCTAGCCGTATATACGATGAGGTGATTGACCGTAACGTGGAACTTTAGGATACAGTTGAGGAGTTGCAGGAGATAGTAGCTGAACAACAAACTGTAATGACACAAAAAGACGGCTTGATCCAGGATCGTGAGGAACGACTGACAAACGCCGAGGAGAAACTAATACAGACTGAAGGAGAAAAAGAACAATTGATCGAGATGGTTGCTGAACTGAAGAACAAGCTGAGAGAAGAAGCAACTAAGAGGGCAAGAGCTGAAGATGCATACGAGGAAGCTTATCAAAGAACTGGAAGAGTAGTAAGGAACTCATAGGCAAAAAGGATGAAGATGGAAGAGATGGATAAAGTATTTGACACCGCAATTAATCGAGCTCAAGATCGGGTCATGGGATATCTGATTCAGTTCGAGACGCTGCCATCATATGTATTAGATCGCAGGACAATGTTTCGAGTCATGGAGGAAGAACGTGATAGGGCTAAGAAGTATCTTAATAGATCATCGTAGAAAATGTGTACGTAATGCACGTAATAAGTATTAAATAAATTGTAAATCCCAAGTGTTAAGTAACCATAGGATATGATAATAATGATGTTGTCCTGTAACTTTTTTGTAGTTCAGGAAAGGAATGTAAATATCAGTGATGCTATTGTTTTTATGTTTTTTGAAGTAATGATGAATAAATAAAAGTTATTATTTTATTCAAAGTGTTATGTGTTATGTGGTTATTTCTTTTATGGAGGCAAGTTAATTAGAAATATTTAAAGAAGTTGAGTTAATAGTCTAATAGATGTTTTGTTTTAATGTAAAATGCCTCCTGCACGTGAACCACCCCCGAGACAGAGAAACAATGAGAGAACTACCAATAACGACAATGTTGATTTGGTAACCCCGTTCAACAACTAGTGACACTATCTTATTGTGAGGCGTTGCAAAATCAACCACAAAACCATGGTACAACGTTTAAGGATTTCAAGGCGGTTGGACCACCTAAATTCCGTGGGTCTATGAATCCAGTCGAAGCACAAACCTAGATTATGGAGATAGAAAAAGTATTCGATGTCGCTAGGGTAGGGGATGATCAGAAGACTGCTTTCGTAACGTTAATGTTGAAAGCAGAAGCTAGTTATTGGTGGCAGGCCAATAAAACTCGGGAAGGGCCAGGAGTGATGACCTGGGATCGGTTCAAGGAGTTGTTCTTCGAGACCTATTTCCCGGAGAGTTTGAAGAGTCAGCTGGAAGTACAGTTTCTAGAACTAAAGCAAGGAATGATGACCAGATCTCGAGTATGCCACGAAATTTAATGAATTAATCGAGGTTTGCGCCATATCAAGTCAAACATGAGATGAGCGTAAAGGCGAAGAGATTTGAACAGGATGAAGCCCCGGCTATACAAGAGGGTATCCTTGTTCGATTGAAGACATTTCATGAGGGGTGATGGAGAAAGCAAGACTATTTGAAGGTGGAGGCGAGGCGGTGACAAAGTTCAACCAGGAACAAAAGAAGAAGAAGAATGAGAATGAGACTAAGAATGGGAGTGGTAGCGGTGGAAACAACAACAACAACAACAACAATAACAACAAAAACAACTTGAAGAGGAAGTGGAATGGGAGCATGGGTGCGGGACACCATCAAGGTAACCGGAAAAACAAAAATTTTGAAGCATGTGCGACATGTGGGAAAAATTTCACAAGGGTGCGTGCTTAATGGGGAAGCGGGTATGCTTCAATTATGGCCAGGAGGGTCACATCGCCCCAAGTTGCACTCAACCAAAGAAGAATGTATGCTTCACGTGCGGATCCAAGGATCACTTTGCTCGTGAATGCCCTAAGAAGAGGGAAGGAGTGACAACCAGAAGTAATGGAGGTAACAATGGAGGTACATGGGCCATTGCAGGACCTGCAGCATCAAACAAACCTATAGCCAGAACATTCAACATGATTGTGCAAGATGTTGTGCAATCAAAAGATGTAGTGTCAGGTATTATCCCAATCAATGATATAAATGCTTATGTATTATTCGATTCGGGTGCTACTTGTTCATTTATATCTGATGAATTTGCTAAGAGGTTAGAATTACCTAGAGAAGAACTGAATTTTCCTTTGAACATAGAAATTGCGAATAAGCAAGTAATCCCTGTTAGATTTGTATACAAGAACTGTAGGGTAAACATTAAGGAACATATCGTGTTGGTAGATTTGATTCCGATTAGACTCGGGGAATTTGATGTAATTTTGGGGATGGATTGGCTGTTCAAATATGGAGCAGTAATCAATTATCACAAGAAGTGTGTAAACCTTATGACTCCATCAAAGGTAGTATTCTATGGTAGCAAGTCGCCTAGACAGATGAAATGTCCGGCGATTATACGCAGCCAAGAAATTATTGAGTCAAGGTGTGTGGGCTATTTAGCTTACATAGTCGATACTCAAAGAAGAAGGGTGTGAAACTAGAAGAAATCTGGGTAGTGAGAGAATTTGAAGACGTGTTTCAGAAGATTTGCCGTGACTTCGCTGAGAGAAATTGAGTTAGTGATCGACTTAGTGCCGAGAACAAAGACCAATATCGAAGGCCCCGTCATGTAATGGCTCCGGTAGAAATGAAGGAACTAATGGTACAAACAGAAGAGTTGATGGACAAGAAATATATTCAACCAAGCATATCGCGTAGTGGGGAGCGCTTGATTTTATTCGTTAAGAAGAAGGATGGGACAATGCGTCTCTGCATTGATTATAGAGAGTTAAACAAAGTCACTATTAAGAATAGGTATCCGTTACCTAGAATAGATGACTTGTTTGATCATTGAAGGGCTAAATATTTCTCGAAAATAGATTTGAGAAGTGGGTATCACCAATTGAAGGTAAGAAAGGAGGATATACCTAGAATGCCATTCGGAACTCGGTACGAACATTACGAGTTTTTGGTGATGTCTTTGGTTTAACTAATGCCCCGCTGCATTCATGGATTTGATGAGCGTGGTGTTTAAACCATTCTTATACAAGTTTGTAGTGGTATTTATTGATGACATTCTAGTGTATTCCAAAACTCAAGAAGAACACGTGGAACATTTACGTTTGACATTGGAAACACTAAGGAAGGAAAAGCTGTACGCGAAATTCTCTAAGTGAAAATTTTGGCTCTATCGTGTACAATTTTTAGGTCACGTGATTGACAAAGATGGGATTTTAGTGGATCCATCAAAAGTGGAAGCTGTAATTAATTGGGAACAACCAAGAACACCATTAGAAGTGAGGAGTTTCTTGGGACTGGCCGGTTACTATAGAAGATTCATTCAAGATTTTTCTAAGATAGCCACTCCACTAACAAATTTGACAAGGAAAGCTGTAAAATTCGTTTGGACGGAGAAATGTGAAGGAAGTTTCCAAGATTTGAAGAAGAAGCTAAGTGTGGCACCTGTGTTGACATTACCAGATAATACAGGAAATTTTGTGGTGTATAGTGATGCCTCACACAAAGGGTTGGGTTGTGTTCTTATGCAGAATAGCAAAGTTATTGCGTATGCATCAAGACAACTGAAGGATTATGAAAAAGGGTATCCGACTCATGATTTGGAATTTGTTATAGTTGTATTTGCTCTGAAGATATGGAGACACTATCTTTATGGAGAGAAAATGTGAAATCTACATGCACCACAAAAGTCCAAGTATATTTTCACTCAGAAGGATTTGAATATGCGTCAAAAAAGGTGGATGGAATTGATAAAAGATTATGATTGTGAAATCTTTTATCATCCGCGCAAAGCAAATGTGGTGGCAGATGCTTTAAGTAAGAAAGGTCGAGAGAAGTTGATGCTGATAAAAACTCAGGAGGAGCTCATTTCAACAATGACAAAACTGGAGTTGGAAATCAAATTTCCAAAAGAATCTGATGAACAACTATTCTAGATAGAATCTGGTCCAACTTTAGTGGAAAAAGTGAAGAATGCTCAACTACAAGATGAATAGTGTGGGAAAATCAAAGAGAATTTGGTTGAAGGAAGTGATGTAAAATACAAGGTCGATACCAAAGGATTACTACGGTTCGAGGGAAGAATTTGGGTTCCATCAGTGCTAGAACTAAAAGAAGAAATTTTGACCGAAGCTCATAGCTCAAAATATTAAATTCATCCAGGAAGCACGAAAATGTATCAAGATTTGCGCCGACATTTTTGGTGGCCAAATATGAAAAGGGACGTTGCAGAATGCATAGCGAAATGCTTGACATGTCAAAGAGTAAAAGCCGAACATCAAAGACCCAGCGGATTACTTCAACCGTTGGAAATACCGGAATGGAAGTGGGAACACATCACGATGGATTTTGTGGTGGGTCTTCCAACTACTTAGAGAGGATGCGATGCGATTTGGGTGATAGTGGACAGACTTACGAAATCAGCGCACTTTCTACCAATAAAGATTAGATTCAATCTTGATCAATTAGCAAGATTGTACATTAAAGAGATCATTTTGAGGCATGGAGTGCCAGTATAAATTGTGTCCGATAGAGATCCGCGATTCACATCCAATTTTTGGAAGAGACTACAAGAATGTATGGGGACATAGTTGCGAATGAGTACGGCTTATCATCCACAAACAGATGGCCAAAGTGAACAAACAATTCAGACATTGGAAGATATGCTGAGAGCATGTGTCATAGACTTTAAAGGAAGCTGGAAAGAACAATTACCATTGGTGGAATTTGCTTATAACAACAGTTATCACGCGAGCATCGGCATGCCACCTTACGAGGCATTATACGGCACGAAAGTGCATAACTCAATCGCGGTCTTTGGGATGAAGTCGGTGAATGCCAACTATTAGGACCGTAATCGGTACAACAAAGCTGGCGACGTTGTTAAACTCATTAGACAAGATTAGTAGCGACCAAGCAGATGTAAAAAGGATGCCGATCAACACGACAAGATCGTGCATTCGGACGTAGAACTTTTGTATTCCTAAAAGTTTCTCCCTGGAAGGGAAAATTCTTTTCGGTAAAAAAAGGAAAAGCTAAGCCCGAGGTTTATTGGACCCTTTGAAGTCTTTGCGAAGAGTGGGAGAAGTGGTTTACGAGGTAGCTCTACCTCCGAGAGTTGAAAACATTCATAATGTTTTTCACATTTGATATTACGACCATATAAACTCGACTACAAACATGTGATCGAGTATGAACCGTTATAATTCGAGAAAAATTATCTTATGAAGAGGTTCCTATCCGGATAGTCGATGAGGAAAGAACAAGTGCTCGGGAATAAAGTGATACCTTCTGTGAAAGTGATATGGAGGAACCACAACGCTGAAGAAGCTACATGGGAACTCGAAGAGAAAATGTTAAAAGAATACCCTAAGTTATTTGTTTAATATGTGTCTTGATTATGGGGACATAATCTTTGTAAGTAAGGGAAGAATGTAATGAATGATTTGTTTGAGTTGTGATTACGAGGACAGTAATCCTTGTAAGGAGGAATGATGTAACATTCCGAATTTTAAAGTGTAATATTAAATATTTATTAAATTATATAAGTATTTAATGGATATATTTATTGTTGAATAAAATAATTGTTCAATTTGAGTTGATGTGATTTAGTTAATTATTTGTTGAATAAATAATTAAATATTAAATATTAAATATTATTTGAAATATTAAATTTACAATATATAAATATTTAATGGATATATATATTGTTGAATAAATAATTGTTCAATTTGAGTTGATGTGGTTTAGTTAATTATTTGTTGAATAAATAATTAAGGAGCTAAGAAAATTAATTGTTATGAAATTATATACCAATTTAATTTAATAAGTAAGCTAGAGAGCTTATAGTGATTTAAATAAATTATAATATTGTAAATGGGAAATTGTAATTTAAAATGATAGTTGGTTGAATAAATTATAATTATAAAAGAAATTATAATTATGAGATAATAAATTATGTGTGAAAGTAATTTAATAGATTAATATTTGAATTAATTAAATTGATTATTTAATTAAATAAAAGTGTGACTAATAACCTTGTTATAAAGGAGTTACCAAAATAAATTAATGGACTTTAATTTAGTTTTGGCCAAACAAGTCTTAATGCATATTAAGTCTTTAATCTAATAGTGTTTTATCAAAAAAGGTATAAGGATTAATCCATTTGTTTTAATTAGACTTACCAAACAAGGCATAGTGATTAATGGGTTATTTTATTAAGATTAGCCAAACAAGTCTTATGGCTTTTAAATTTCAAAACTTACATAAATCGATATCTAGAGTTATATTATATAATTAATATATATTATTATTATATACATTATATTTTTAAGCACGTATGTTAGAGAGAAGAAAGAACTCAGATTGAAGAAAAAAGAAGAAGAAAAGAAAATCTGAGAGAGAAAAGTTGAGAGAACTTAGAGAAATTGAGAAAAGAATTGGGGAAAAGAAGATTGTAATCATAACTATTTTCTTCTAAACGTTAGAGAATCATCTTCTTAATCAAAGGTAGGATATTAATCCTTGTATTTTATTTTCTTAAAGTTTAGTTTTCTTCTCCAAAAAGTTCTCTGTAAATAATTATGGATGATGAATTTCTTGTGTATATAGCTTTAGATGATGATTGTTGTTGTAAAACTGTTTTGTTGAGATTATGTATGATTATAATCAATTACTTTATGTATGTATGTAAATTGTGAAGAAATATATCACAGTGAGTTCATATGAAAATATATATATGAATATGGCTTAGTTTAAAGTAGAAATTAAAGTTTTATTTGTTGTTAAACTGATAAATTGATTATTGAATTTGATAAAGTATGTATAATCATAACTATGGTGTTTTGAATTTACTGTTTTGATTGAAAAACAAAATCACAGTGTTGATTTCCATTGAAAATATCAACAATGGAGTTTTTGCCAAAAACATTGAATTTGGGTGTTGTAATATTTGATGTTTATGTTAATTTATTAGTAGAAACATGTTAGAAGTTCTTGAAATATGTTTATATGAAGTTATATATGTATTATATGTTAATTAGTCTGTTAGAAATGAGCTTGTTAGGCTAAATTGGCTTTTTTCTTGTCTTGTTGTCAAGTTATCGTCGACATCGAGATCGAAGTTTCATACATGCTCTACCAACAATATATTCTTGCCGCTTGTACATCACCACGCCGCAACGCTAGTGTATTCAGAGTATATTCATTCAATACATATCATATCATCAAAGATGCATATAATGACCGACAATGTAAACTGTGGCACCGCAGCGCGAGTTAGCAGAATGGTCTGACAGTGTACTTTTTGTACATGAAATTTTAAGAAAAAATATGTGATAATAGTAGGACTGTAAAATATGGATTTTAGTATTTCTATACTATGAATAATTATGTTATTTAGGATTAAGGATTAACTTGATTATGCGATTATAATTTGATTATGTGATTAAATAATCAAACCTTTTAAATGATGAATGTATTAGTTATGTGATAATGACTAATATATATATATATGACATATATATATAGGATATTGTGATTCAAATTGATTCGGTTTAGTCTACGAGCAAGGAAAGTTTTCTAATCTTTTGTCTTATTGAGCTAATTATTATTTTCAATTCGATTACCTTATGATGATGTAAATTGTCTAAACTTTGGTTTGATGTTGAACAAGTTATTCTTGTATTTCAATTATTGATTAACATACATAACTGAATTGCCATGCATGTTTAGTATTCAATTCTAATTAACCTTGGCTTAGTATTGTTCAAAGCAAGGTATGCTATAGTTATTCAAATTGTATGCTATTAGATTATTCCTAAAGCATGATTGTAGTTACAATGATTGATTCAATCACGATTATTCTATAGTATAGTATTATTGGTCTTATTCAACTACATCTTAGTTGATGTTCGTTGAATTCCAAATTATCTTGAAAGCTTATCCAAACCAAACTTCCTTTGGTGCGGACTTATACTCTAAATACTGAGATGAACAACTCTTTTAATAGAGGTTTACGCTTAGCTTTGAAATGGTTGTGCACAATACATTGTACGAAGGGTTGATCCCCCTAAGTACGTGGAGTCCTTATAGTCTTATAACTGTTAAAGTTAAAGTTGAAAGATTACTTATAACTTTGGACATGATTCGTGGTCATTAGACCCTCAGTGAATGTTATAAATTTCAGACAGTTAATAGAATATATTGTTCAGTTCTATTGAGCCTAATATTGGCAATTGATGTAAAAGTTTAAAGATTTATTTATTGTTATTTCAAGTGGGCCTTCTTTGCTCACTCTTGCCTGTAAAATTTCTTACAGCTAAAGTTGAAACGGGTGACGTACCTAGCACCAATTAGGGAAAAGGAAAGATGAATAAATACTGAAGACTTGTAATAGTTTTGATAGTTTACTTTCAGACTTTGATTTAAAGATTGTAATGAAGTTTATTTTATTTTCCGCATTTGAATGGTTATAATTAAAGGTTAGATAACCTAGGAGATTTTTATTTAAGTTTAATCTTGTATGGGTAGGTTTTGATTATTCAATTTTATTATAATTGGGTAGTTAGAAATGAATGTTTTGATTAAGTGAACACCGAATCCTATGGGAATAAAGTACCTGGATTTGGGGGTGTCACAGCATATACCCTGACATGTAGATGGGCTGATATTTTCCTGCACAGACTAACTTGGTCATTTTGTCATGTACAGTTTACATTATGTATATCAAACAACATTATATATAGCAGGGAAATATATTTTTAATCACTTCCCTTTTAGATATGTCTGTTGCTTGCTTGATATTTGCCTGCTTCTTCAAGGCTTGTGATCTTGATGTATTCTGAATTCCTCCCTGATGGATGGACATTGAGTTGCCACTGGATAGTTTAGAATGGATCATTGATCTATGTGTATCCCTACCATCATTGGTGTCTTGGGACTGGTTTCTACATGGAAATGTGGAGAGGAGTGTGGCTTTCCTCTTTGAGATTGACCGCACCATAGATGGTCGCTAGTACCCCTATTCAGGAGGAGCTTGGTTAATTCTATCTCTTATGGATTGGTGTTGTTCTTCAAGGTACAACCGTAACTTAGATTGTCGCCGAATCTCCTATTTGAGAGGAGTTCAGGTAATTCCATCCCTTTGGTCTGAAGCCAATGAAATGTGGTGGATTGAAGGATGATCCCAGTACTAGTTGATAAGGGTTTGTGTTTTGGTAGGGGGTGAGACCGAACCATGAATGGATGCATACGTTCTCTTATTGAAGAGGAGATCAGGTTTGCGTAGTTCGAACTTGGTGTAAGGGGTTCAACGCTGTATGGTAGAAAGGGTTTAGGAATGTTTTTGTTTTTTGTAAGGAAGAGGGGGTAGAAATATTTTTGTTATTTTTTGTTTTTGTAAAGAAAGGGGGTCGAAATGTTTTTGTTGTTTTTATTTTATTGCGACCGGGCTATATGAAATGGTTGCCTACGTACTCCTATTGAAGAGGAAATCAGGTCGGCAGAGAAAGTTTGATCCTAGGTTGAGGATAAACTGCAAGTGTGAAAAGTTTGATCCCAGGTATGGGTAGCCAAACTACAAGCGTGAAAGGTTCAATCCCTAGTGGGATGACCGAAGTCGTAGGAGCGCAGTGAAGCTAGACTATTGGCTTGAAAAGTATGTTTCCCTGAGGGGCAAAGTGTGGAAAAGAGTTGTATATGGTAAAGGGTTAAAGAATCGAAATAACTGGTGATCTAATGATGCAACACCAAGATGTTTACTTGATGGTAACCTCAGACATAGTACCGTTTCACGGCGTCCGAGTTGATGAGTTGTGGAAATTCATCGTCGTCCATTTCTTGCAATCATAGAGCGCCTCCTGTCAATACTTCCTTGACAACAAATGGCCCTTCCCAGTTAGGAGCGAATTTTCCCTTAGATCGATCTTGGTTGTCAATGATCTTCTTCAAAACCAAGTCGTGTTGTTTAAACTAACGTAGCGGACTTTTTTGTTGTATGATCTGGTGATCCTTTGTTCATATAACTGACCATGGAAGATAGTCGTGGTTCGCCTTTCGTCTATTAGAGACAATTAGTGATACCTGTCTTATACCCATTGGTTTTCATCTAGCTGAGTGTCTATCAACACTCTAAGAGATTTCATTTCAACTTCTATGGGGAGCATTGCTTCCATCCCATAGGTTAATGTGTAGGGGGTTTCCCCAATGGAAGTGCGCATTAATGTTCTGTAGGCTAACATAGCAAGAGGCAATAAGTCATGCCACTCTTTGTGGTTGGCGGACATCTTTTGCATAATTTTCTTGATGTTTTTGTTAGCCACTTCAACAGCACCATTCATCTTTGGACGGTAGATGACGGAGTTAAGATGTTTGATGTGGAATTTACTGCATAACTCCTCCATCATCTTGTTGTTGAGGTTCTTAGCATTGTCTAATACAATCACCTCTGGTTCTCCATATCGACAAATGACATTGTTTCTAATGAAAGCAATGATGACTTCTTTGGTAACCCTGGGGAAGGAGGCTGCTTCTACCCACTTGGTGAAGTAGTCGATCATGGTGAAGATAAATCGATGTCCATTACTGGCTTTAGGCTCAATGGGCCCAATAACGTCCATTCCCCACATTGAGAAGGGCCAAGGTGAACTCATATTGTGGAGTTGTCGTGGAGGGGCATGGATAGCATTCCCATGAATTTGGCACTGATAACTTCTCCTGACGTGGTCATTGCAGTCAGCTTTGAGAGAGAGCCAGTAATGTCCTGTCCTGAGGACCTTCTTAATAAGGAGGGGGCCACTCATGTGTGGGCCACAGACTCCGCCATGGATCTCATCCATAAGCCTTTGAGCTTGGTCTTTATCTAAACATCTGAGGAGACCTTGTCCTGCATCTTTCTTATAGAGGGCATCTCCACTCAGGTAGAATTTCATAGCAAGTCGATGGATCCGCCTTTTCTCAGTCAGGCTCGCCTCAGCGGGTATAGATCCATCTCGTAGGTATTCCTTGAAATAGCGATACCAAGGATGTAGGATGGGAGGTAGATCATCCGATGCTTCTCCAATGTAGTTCCCATAGGCTGGTGCCTTGTGCAGGGAAATTGTGACGCTTGTCAAGTGTCCTTTGTTAGGTATGTGAATCAAGGAGGCCAAAGTTTCTAATGCGTCTGCAAAGTCATTCTTATTACGAGGAATGTGTAGAAAGGAGATTTCTTTGAACTCCAAAACCATCTGTAAAACTTGTCGGTGGTAAGGCAACAAATGTAGCTCTTTAGTTTTATAGATTCCCGTGGATTGTCTGATTACCAACTCTGAATCTCCAAAGATAGTTAACCGCCTGATGCCCATTGAACAGGCATTTTTTAGCCCCATGAGATAGCCTTCATACTCAGATGTGTTGTTGGTTCTGACAAACTATAATTTGACGGTGACGGGATACTTCTCCCCCGTGCCAGATACTAGAACTGCTCCAGCTCCAACACCTTCCATATTAATAGCTCCATCAAAATACATCTTCCATGTTTGGTGTGTATCGTAATGATGGTGTTGTTGAACTGTCATTACCCCTTCATCGGGGAAATATGTTTCCAAGGGTTTGAAGTCCCCTGAAGGTGCGGCGGCCAGTTGATCCGCAATTCCTTAACCTTTAATGGACTTTTGAGTCACGTAGGCGATGTCAAATTGTTATAGGATCAACTGCCATCTGGAAAGCTGGCAATTTAACATGGGTTTGTTGAACACGTACTTGAGAGGATCCACACAGGATATGAGATGGGTTGTGTGACTGTGCAGGTAATGTTGTAATCTCATGGAAGACTATGCTAAAGCACAACAAGTCTTCTCAATCAGAGTGTACTTGTGTTCACTACTGCTGAATCTTTTGCTGAGGTAATAGATAGCTCGTTCTTGGCCTCTATCGTCTTTCTCGTCTCAAAGATGCAAATTTCATGGCATTGTCACTCATGGACATGTACATGAACAGGGGAACATCATCCCTGGGTGGTACCAAAATGGGAGCTTTGATTAGCTGCTCTTTGATTGCAAGGAAGGCCTTCTAGCACTCATCATTCCATTTCATGGAGGAGTTCTTCGTTAACAGCTTGAAGATTGGCTCACAGGTTGCTGTGAGTTGAGAGATGAACCTGCTAATGAAGTTGATTCTTCCCAAAAATCCCCGTATTTCCTTCTCTGTCTAAGGAATGGGCATTTCCGTGATAGCGAGGATTTTGGTAGGATCCAGCTTAATCCCTTTATGGCTGACTAGGAATCCTAGCAACTTACCTGATTTAATGCCTAAGGTGCACTTGGCTGGATTCAACTTCAAGTTGTACTTACGCAACCTATTGAAGAGCTTCCTGAGATGGTCTAAGTGGTCTTCCTCCTTATGGGACTTGACAATGATGTCATCCACGTAGATCTCTATCTCTTTGTGTATTACGTCATGGAAAAGGGCCATCATAGCTCGCTGATAGGTGGCTCCAACATTGATGAGGCCGAATGACAACCGTCTATAGCAAAAAGTTCCCCATGGCGTGATGAAAGTAGTTTTCTCACGATCTTCCTCAGCCACCATGATCTGATGATACCCCGCAAAGCAATCAGCAAAGGAGTACATGCAGTATTGAGCAGTATTGTCAATGAGAGTGTCGATAAATGGCTAAGAAAGCTATCTTTAAGGCAAGCTTTGTTTAAGTCCCGATAATTAACATAAACTTGCACCTTTCCTCCAGGTTTAGGCACAGGAATGATGTTGGATATCCACTTAAGATATGTGGACACCATGATGATGCCATTTTGAAACTGTTTCACAATTTTTTTCTTTCACCTTTAAACTACACTCAGGTTTCAGTCGTCTGAGCTTTTGCTTGGCGGGCTTGAATCCCTCTTTAATGGGAAGGCGATGAAGGACAATGTCAGTAGACAAACCCACCATGTCTTCATGAGACCATACAAACACATCCTGGAATTTGGTTAGTAGCGTAACCATGTCATTCCTTTGGTTTGGGGTAAGGTCTGAACAAATTTGGATTAACTTAGGGTTTTCTAAGGTTTTGAGATTGAAGGAAGTTGTTTGATCAAGGTTGGGTTTAGGTTTGTCTTTGACCCATTCTTGAATTTCTGGAGGCACCTCAATGTCGTCATGTATTTCCATCTAGGTTGAATTCATCTCTACATCAAAGGTACAATCCTTGTGGAGCAGAGGCACCGTATCAGCAAGTACAAGCACATCTAAATTCAGGGTCTCAAAACAAAATATGCTTTCACTTAGTATATATGAAAGAGTTTGATCATACACAGTGTTAGCATATACTGACAAAATAAACTGTTGGTACTGTACAAAAAAGTAAGCTGTTATGATATCTACAGGGCAGAAAGATTTCCTGCCTGTTTTACCCTTGTCGACTAATGCAAGGAGTGCTGCTCCAATTGGCAAGGGAAAAGTCCGAGTGGACTGTAGTGATGGAGGGGTTGTCATCGTCCTCCTCTTCCCGAATGATGGCCATTACATCTGGGCAATCATCGTCTGGGGTGTATCTATTTTTATGTTCATCATGGACGATGATACGTATGCCTGACATCATCCGGATGACATCTTGCTTGATTCTTTGTTCCTCCTTTTCCACTGCGTGATCTGGAACAAAGACTTCTTTCACCTTCACCGATACCGTCTTGGGAAATAACATAGCCATTACATTGGATGGCACCTTTACCAGAGGTTGTGCGGACTCAGAATTCGCAGGTGAAGATAATCGCCATGTTTTGAAATCAAGGAATCATTGATGCTTATGAGGATTCCTATGACTAGAATTGGCAGAATAGCCTAGTCCAGCTGTCCCAGTTTGACTGTGTACTCGAATGGGGTGCTTGATACCCTTGTGATCTTTACCCAGCCCTTGTCCCGGCTGATGACCCAATGACATCATTTCTTGAGTAGCCGACATTACTTCGGCAGAAATCTTGGGTACGGGAAATGGCGTTCCAATAGCATGGTAATGAGTGTTGCTCACTTCCAAGGCATGAAAACTGACCGGTTCAACATCTGAATTAACGTTGATGTATGGTATGTAACCATGTTAAGGACACTCTGGTTTTACGTTGACCGTGAATAGGTTATTGTTGATAATGTATTTCAGTTGTTGATAAAGGGTAGAGGGGACTGCCCCTGCCATATGAATCCATGGTCGTCCCAAGAGCAGGTTGTATCCTAAATCTATCTTGAGCACGTGGAAGGATACGCATAATGTATGGGGACCAATCTCGATTGGAAACTCAATTACTCCGACCGAATTCCGGTGGGATCCATCAAAAGCATTGATAACCGTATGGCAGCTCCGAATTCGGTTGAGATTAAAATTCATCTTCAACAATGTAGCGTAAGGATAAATATTTAGAGATGAGCATCCATCTATCAAGACTCCAGCTAGCATGTATCCAGAGGACAAAACTGCAATGTATAACGGCTTGAAATGACCGGTCCCTTCGGGCGGTATGTCGTCATCAGTGAAGGATATCACATTGTTGTTAAAAATGTGATCAACCAAATGTTGAAATTTTTCCACATCCACTGATGTTGACAAGTAGGCTTCTTCTAAAACCTTTATCAAGACTTTCCTGTGATCCTCGGAAGCTAAAATCAAGTCCAGGATTGAAATTTGGTGTGGAGCTTCCCTTAAGCTTAAAACCACCTTGGCTTTGTTATGACCCATAGTGCGGAGGAATTTTTCAATCATCTCTATGGGTATTTTCCCCTTTGATTTGATGGTAGACTTCATTACCCATTGGGGAAGATACAGTGAATTTTCCTTTGACACTATAGCAGTTGTATACAAGGTGGATCCTTCAGCTTCTCCATAATTCCATGGAACTTTGTGCAAGCTGACAATAGGATATTGTGCTCTGCATGGTAAATTGATTGGCTCTGGAGTGGCCACTTTCAAAGGATTGTTGCTTCCTCTGAGTTGAATTGTTGGTATACTGAGCGGTTTGCCAGTGTCATCGGCCTCAGCGGATATAACTGCTACCAATCCCTTCTACTTAGTGGGACAGGTATTCTCACTATCATGTAGGACAATATCATCGTCTGCTAGTTGCAGGACACCACTGTTAATTAAATTCTGGATAAGGTGGCGGAGTGCCCATCATTCTTCTATGCTGTGACCGCGAGAATTGGAGTGATATTGACATACTCCATCAGAATTGTACCGTCATAAACGGGGATTGATTGGAGGTAGAAGGGAAGTGATCCTTCCTTCATTGATTAGCATCTGAAGTATTTCCTCCATAGGTTGGCCTAGGTATGTAAATTCCCTTCCATTGGCAAAATCCAGATGGGCTTTGGGATTCGCTCTCTTTATCACTTTGTTTTCCAGCATTTCATTTTTTGAAGGTGACGAGAGAATATTCATGAAAAGAGGAAGGAGACTAGCATGCTCATGGCTGACTAACTGGCGTGTAACTTGATGCTGATAAGTCACCAGTTCTGCCAATTGCTCAATCTGCTTGCATAGAGCTTTTATCTTACGTTCCATTATGAACTAGAATTTGGCATAATCCCACTTGTCAACACCGTCTTTGGGGGTCTGGGAGGACTCGCAGTTGAAATTGGAACTCTGTCCACTGCTCCAATTAATCATGTTGACTTATTCCTCTTTGTGTTGAGGAAGGGGGTTGTCTTGAACGTGGGGTTGATCTGGTTTGGTGACCATGATTTCCCCGTTGTCTATCAGGTCTTGGATTTTGTGTTTCAAGGCCCAACAATCTTGAGTATCATGTCCAGGTGCCCCAGCATGATAAGCACATTTCTGAGCAGCATTGAAACCCCTTCCATTATGGCTGGCTGACGGAAGAAGATGCGTTATTTTCTTCTACGTTGTCAGAAGAGTGAGAGTATTCTCTGGTGAGTCCCCTAAGGGTGTGAAAACTTGAGGGCGTTTAACTTCTCCACCTTTTAGCATTGGAGGGTTTGAAGACTGTGCTTGAAAGGGAGTGTAGTTTCTCCTCTGGATAGGCATGTTCTGATTGCCTTTTTGACCCTGTAGTATCAGGGAAACATCTTCCTCTTTCTTTTTATGGACCCTCCGGGTGTTGTTTCCATAATTTCCAGATTGGATGTGCTCAGCAACAGCTTTAAGGGAAGCTAGGTCTTGAATCTTTCCTGACTTCAATCTCATCTCAGCCAACTCCCCGTGTTTGACCATTTCAGAAAATGGTTTACCGATGCCGGCTAGTACTCTTTCATAGAAAGGAGCTTCTTGTATGTCTATGAAGGTCATGACCATTTCTGATTCTGTAATGGAAGGAATTACTTGAGCAGCAAGGCGCCTCCACCTCTGGGCATACTCTCTGAAAGACTTGTTAGACTATTTTTTGACCTTGGTAATCTAATACCGGTCAGGAGCCATCTGAGACTGGAAGCTGTATTGGTTGAGGAAGGCGTGTGCTAGCTCTTCCCAGCTATGGATTTTTGAATTGTCTAATTTGGTATACCATGAAGCAGGCTTCTCAATCGGACTTTTTCTTGGAACAATTTGCATTCGAGCTTCTCGTCCTCTGCATAAGATCCAAGTTCTCCAATAAATACCTTCAAATGTGTGTAAGGATCTCCTAACCCATCATATTTTTTGAAGTCAGGAGTCTTAAACTTTTCTGGATAATGAACACTAGGGAATATGCATAGGTCAACATATGAAATACTCCCATGTGTTCCAATTCCTTTGATAGCACGAAGGGTTTCTTCCATTTGAAGGACTTTCTTTCTGATGTCACCGGTGTCTGGATCTCCTGTGAGATGGGTGGAATTATGAATTTTGTTGGTCGTATCCAATTGCAGTTCAGGTATTGTAATGACCTGGGTTCCCCCTTGTGTAGAGGATTCAGCATGTACGGGTATCTTTGGACCCTGAGTAGACTGGTGTAGTTCTTTAAGCAGAACATCCAAATCTGTAATTTGTTTGCTTAATCCATCGAATTCTTTGTGAGAAACTGGATTAAGGTCAGTCTGGTCAGATGACGACATGATTGACTATAGGCTTGCAGCGTTTCTGGATTTTGACCAGGTAGTAGGTCCGATTAGTTCCCTGTAAAAGACTTGCATACTTTAGTCTTTAGGGAATGTGTGTATAATAACATGCTATGTGATGTGTCCGTTTTAGGAATTTTATCCTGCAAAACGGATGTCAGCTATTTGTGATACAGGATAGCATGTTAAATATGTATATGTACACATTTCTTCATATTTCTCATTACATGGAGATGAATATGGAATGAAATTACAAGTAATTTAATTTTACAAGTAATTTAAAATGAGAAAGCATGAAGAGACTTTCCTCCGTATTTGGTTTATTAGAGGCTGACCTATCTTAGGTTACTCTCGCGGCTTTTTGGCATGAAGGTTCCCAAATCATCGCAATTTACTCAACAGGAAATTAATCCGATCTTTCAACTGGAGCGAATTTGGGTGGTGCCTTTCCTGAGCCTCGCGAGAATTAGTCTTCCTACGAGTCCAGCAATCAAACACTGACAGGATAGCCTCCTAGTGGAGGGACCACGCAACATACATTCACATACATCGCGTCTCACCGTATAGAAATGATGACATGTGTGAAGCACTAATATCACAAGCAGATATGGTGCGAAGCACTAAGTGCAATAAGTACATGCATTCGTACACATTCATCATAAATGTAAATGCAACATCCACACACAAGCAGATAATAGTTTTGAAAAGATTGTAATAACAACTTAAGTCCTCTTACTAGAAGTCCCCAACAGAGTCGCCACCTATCGACGTCGGGTTTTTTAGTTGTCCCTTTTCGTTACTTGTTCTTTGGTGTTCTCATTTTAGGTGAGATTTATTTGAAAAAACAAGTGAAAAAGGTCCGACATGTATAATGTCGATGATGGACTGTTAAGAGTCGTTAGTTGGTTTTTTAAATGGTTGTACAAACACAACCGAGAAAAGGTTTGCACATTAACCCAGTGATGTGACACTGTTAAACGGGTCGGTAAAATCGAGATTCATTAGGGTCCGGGGACTTAATTTTGCGGAGGAAAGGTGTTAGGCACCCCCCGACATCCGTGTTACCACAGTGACCGCCACTTTTCAAGAAACTGTTATCTAAATGTGTGTGTGTGTGTGTGTGGGTCAATGTGCTGTTATTTGGAAGTAGTGCGAGGCCTCGTTCGCACCTATATACACAGGGTTTGAATTTATGTAAAAATTCAATTTAGCAAGATATGGCAGTGATGTTTTATAAAAGAGGTTTTTCAAATTCTTATGCTCAATAGTAATTGAGACCTTTTACACTCCCATTTTTATTAAATATTCGGCTTGATTGTTTTTATTTTATTTGAGATGCGAAGCATCTATAAGAAAATAATGTAAAAAAAGTTGTTGAACTCCTCGTGTGTATGAAAACCATCTAAGGAAATCCAAACATCGCATATAAATTTACAAGCTGCTTACAGCTGAAAATTTCCATCACGGGAACCGAATCTAGATCCAATAGACTGAATTTGTGATCACATGATTCCTAGGCTCACATGATGCTACAATTTGTATAAAAGCAGTAACCATGTATATATATATATAAGCTGTAAATATATATATACAGACCTAATCGCCAACCACGAAGCACCTCCATGGGGGATCAGAAATGTATATAAAGTTGTAAAAGCTATCAACCACCACGGAGGAAAATCCAGGCGGGAGAAAACGTAAATAAAGCTGTAAAAGCTATCAACCACCACAGACGAAACTCCAGGCGGGACAAAATGTAAATAAAGCTGTAAAAGCGATCAACCGCCACAAAATAAACTCCAGGCGGGACGAAATATATATATAAAAGCAATAAACGCACCGGATATAAAATCCAGGCTCATCGAACAGAGTTCGACACACAGTTCATATATATTATAAATATATATATTAAAGCAATAAACGCAGGATGTAAAATCCGTGCTCATCGAACAAAGTTCGACAACAGTTAATATATATATATATATATATATATATATATATATATATATATATATATATATATATATATATATATATATATAAATAAACGCCTGCATCAAGTTCACGCTCAATCGAGGTATAACTCGATAAAGTTAGTCCATATATATATATATATATAACTAAAATAAAACCACAGACCGAAGTCCGGGCAAATAGACACAACACGACTCTCAACGTGAAGAAGGGTGTGTGCAAAGATGAGGAGAAAGGCTTTAAAGTGTGTGAGAAGGCCTACAATGGGCTGCCAAAGAAGACTTCTATATCTTAAAAGTGGATGAAACTCGGCTCCCACCGGTACAAGAGTAGTTATATGTGAGCTCACAAGTGTTTAAAATGAGAAAGCACTCAGTATATTGCAAGTACGGAGCAAATTTGATACAGCTTCTTCGCCTTTTCTCTTCTTAAAATGGCTACCCCAAGCCCTCTATTTATAGACGGGGAGCTTAGGGTACTACTGGCCACCGCAGATGTACCGAGGTTGCCGGGTTGCTCAAGTTTCATGGTCACGTCGTCTCGCAGTACATGTGTCGACGTCAGGATTTTTAATGGTCCCTTTCCGTTACTTGTTCTTTGGTGTTCTCAATTTAGGTGAGATTTGTTTGAAAAAACAAGTGAAAAAGGTCTGACATGTATAATGTTGACGATGGACACAACCGAGAAAAGGTTTGCACATTGACCCAGTGATGTGACACTGCTAAACGGGTCGGTGAAACCAAGATTCATTAGGGTCCGGGGACTTGATTATGCGGAGGGAAGGTGTTAGGCACCCCCCGACATTCGTGTTATCATGGTGACCGCCTCTTTTCAAGAAATTATTATCTAAATGTGTGTGGGTGGGGGGGTCAATGTGCTGTTATTTGGAAGTAGTGCGAGGCCTCGTTCGCACCCATATACACAGGGTTTGAATTTATGTAAAAATTCAGTTTTTCTCAAGTTATGGCAGTGATGTTTTATAAAAGAGGTTTTTCAAACCCTGATGCTCAATAGTAATTGAGACCTTTTACACTTCCATTTTATTAAGTGATCGGCTTGATTGATTTTATTTCCAAGATGTGAAGCAACTGTAAGAAAATAATGTACAAAATAATGCCGACTTCTTCGTGGCTATGAAAACCATCTGAGGAAATTCAGACACCGCAGAATAATTTACAAGTTGTTTACAGCTGAAAATGTCCATCACGGGAACCGAATCTAGATCTAATAGGCTGAATTCGAAATCGCATGATTCCTAGGCGCACATGATACTGCAATTTGTATGAAAGCAATAAGCAGGTATATATATAAAAGCTATAAATATATATATATATATATATATATACAGATATGATCAGCCACCACGAAGCATCTCCATGGGGGATCAGAAATGTAAATAAAGCTGTAAAGGCTATCAACCACCATGGAGGAAACTCTAAAGGAATGAAACATAAATAAAGATGTACAAAGCAATCAATCGCCACTTAAGTAAACTCCATGCAGAGATTAAACGTAAAGAAAGTCAGAAAGCGATCAACCACCACGTAAGTAAACTCTGTGTGGGACGATAATGTATATATATATATATATATATATATATATATATAAGCGATAAATGCAACGGATGTAAATCCGAGGCTCATCGTAAGCGAGTTCGATAATAGTTCATATATATAAGTATATATATATATATATATATATATATATATATATATATATATAAAAAGCGAGTAAAGGCACGGATGTAAAATCGGGCTCATCGAGCAGAGTTCGACAACAGTTCATATATATAAGTATATATATATATGTTTAGTAAACGCACTTAGGATGTAAAATCTGTGCTCATCTAATGAGTCCCACACACAGTTAATATATATATATATATATATATATATATATATATATATATATTAAAGTAGTAAATGCTCCATCAAGTCTAGGCTCATCGAACAAAGTTCGACACACATTCATATATATATATATAAGTATATATATATATATATATATAAAGCAAATAAACGCCTCCGCATCAAGTTCAGGCTCAACCAAGGTATAACTCGATAATGTTAGTCCATATATATAAATATATATATATATATATATATATATATATATATATATATATATAATCGAAATAAAACCACTGAATGAAGTTAGGGTAAACACACTAAACACGACTCTCAACGTGAAGAAGGGTGTGTGCAAAGATGAAGAGAAAGGCTTTAAAGTGTGTGAGAAGGCTTACAGTGGGCTACCAAAGAAGACTTCTATATCTTTAAAGTGGATGAAATCGGCTCCCGCCGGTACAAGAGTAGCTATATGTGAGCTCACAAGTGTTTAAATGGGAAAGCACTCAGTATATTACAAGTACAAAGAAAATTTGACAGGGCTTCCTCGCTCTTTCTCCCTTCAAAATGGCCACCCCAAGCCCTCTATTTATAGAGGGGGGAGCCGCAGGTGTACCTGAGGCTGCTTGGGTTGCTTCGGGTTTCTCGGGTCGGGTCGTCTCGTAGTACGTGTACGTAGGCACTGCAATGTCCGCTCGAACTTTCAAAATTACAATCCGGGCATCCGACTAAGCTATATAGGACCTATTTCAGACCACCATTGTCGAGAGTTGTACAATGTCATGGGATTAGAGATTGTACGAAGTCATGAAGATGGGACGATGCCCTCCGATCTTCAAGCTTCAAATTCTATCTGTTACCTTGCACAATAATCACTCAGGATTGGTTTTCCTTGATTCTTGTGGGACATCGTTCTGTAGAGATGTGTATATGAAATGTTGAGACGACGTGATGTGGCTTTAAAGTGGCGAGATGATGCCTTGTCCCCTCACCGGAGTTATCATCGGTTTGGGCCGTGTCAGCGAGCGTTGCTTGTGGTTATTCTTTGAGATTGACTGCTTTGCAAATGTTGAAGGTCCTCAGTGTCAACTCTGAGGTGTGCCTGTCCTCCCGGGGTTATCTTCGGGTTTTTACTGGGTGTCTCGTTGTGAGTGCCGAGATTGAAGTTGGTTACATTTGAAACAAGCATTTCCGGGGTTATCGCCGGATATGCATTCCTTGGGGTGATCACCAAGGTTGGTAGCTATTCCCATGAATGAGACTGAGACTGGATACCTCGGGGTTATCTCCGAGATTAATCGGTCTTCTCCGGTGTGTGTTCCGGTATTGGATCTGCACGCATCAGGGTTATCTCCGAGGTTGGAATTGTTACTCCCAATGGGTGTTCTGGGGTTGATGCTGAACTTCCGGTAGTATCCGAAATGCATATGATCTGTCTTCCAGGGTTCCCTCTTGAAAGACAAATCTGTCCTCCTACAATATTAGTGACAGGTGTGTTGAAAATTTTGAGTGTCTACAACGTGCACGAAGGCACTGCAATGTCCGCTCGAACTTTCAAAATTGCAATCTGGGCATCCAACTGAGGTATGTAGGACCTATTTCGGATCGTCGTTGTCGAGAGTTATACAATGGCATGGGATTAGAGGTTGTACGAAGTCATGAAGATGGGACGGTGCCCTCCGATCTTCAAGCTTCAAATTCTATCTGTTACCCTGCTCAATAGTCACTCGGGATTGGTTTTCCTTTATTCTTGTAGGACATTATTGTGTAGAAATGTATGTATGAGATGTTGAGATGGCGTGATGTGGCTTCAAAGTGGCGAGATGATTACTTTGCCCCTTACCAGAGTTATCGCCAATTTGGGCTGATAAAGTAGACGTTGCTCAAGGTTATCACTGAGATTTGACTGCTGCAAATGTTGAAGGTCCTCAGTGTTATCTCTGAGGTGCGCCTGTATTCCCGATGTTATCTCCGGGCTTTGTACTAAGTGCCTCGGTGTGAGTGTCGAGGTTGAAGCTAATCACATGCATTTGAAATAAACATTTCCGGGGTTATCGCCAGAACTCCATTCCTTGGGGTTATCACCAAGGTTGGTAGCTTCTACTCCCAGTGTTGGGACTGAGACTGGGTACCTCGGGGTTATCTCCGAGATTAATCGGTTTTTTCCGGTGGAATTTCTGGTATTGGAACTGCATGCCTCGGGGTTATATCCGAGGTTGGAATTGTTACTCCTGGTGTGTGTTCCGGGGTTGAGACTGAACTTTCGATAGTATCCGGACTTGACGTGAACTGTCTTCTAGGGTTATCTCTGAAAGATGAATTTGCCCTCCTGCAATGTCAGTGACAGGTGTGCAGAAATTTCGAGTGTCTACACATATCATCAAAGATTAACTTTCAAATTTCATACATATCTCATATGCATTTCATATATATACATCAACATTCTCATAGCATAGTATAACTCAACTAATAGTTATAGAATTCATATATCAAATAGGAACTGAAAGACTTGTCTGATTCGTAGTTTATCAACTACGACTTAACTGCTTAAAGCTTATATGCACTATGTGTGTTCCTACACAGTTGTATAATCATGGATTCATACCCATCAATCATACATTTCATACGCTCTTAATATAAGAACAAACATTGTTTCCTAACTTAAACATAGGATAACCATGAGACTAGCTCATTTTACTATCATATTTATCTACACAATCTTGATTCATATCTTGTAGTCCTTAAGGATAATATATAACCATAACTTAAGATCATGCAGTTAACAAAGTTGTTGTTGGTCTTTCAATGAGCAATGACGACCCGTGCATTTAAGCTTAGGAGTAATGGCACAAGACTACTCCCTACCAAAACCAGACTTGAGCTTTTTATTGCTCAGTCTAGTCCTAACATACTATGCATTCTGATACATACTATAAACATATATCAAGTAGGTTCTGATATTCCTTCAAGATCTCATTTCAAATCATTTAGTTTTGAATTGCATAGCTCTATCCTGAATTATTTCAATCAATAAGGCTTAACAACTTCTTTTAACAAAGGTTCAATGTTTATAAGCTTTTAAACCATATATTGGTATTAACAAGCCTTTAATACGCATGTTCACATGTATCTATCTCATTTACATATACATAGCATAGTTCATTTACTTTTAAAACATGTTTAAATAATGTATGTCATGCTTAACTAATTAAGTGCACATATCATTCATGCTTAAAGGTATAAACAACTCTATCATGCTTGCTTATAAGGTTATAATGAAAGTAATACAATGCTCATCAAAATTAGTTTCTAAAACTTTTAAATTTCTCTTTAAAACCCATACTAAACCGAGATTGATAACCTTTTATGTGCAATATATCTTGAAATTACATTCTTTACCCATCTACGCACATAACTAGGCCACATTCACATGTTCACAAAGTCAGAACTTAAAAGACATAAAGTTCGTCAAGTTTCATTTTCAAACTTCAAGTTTTCTTTAAGAAATCATTGTTAAAGCATTCCATTATGAGTAAAGTAATCTTTAGTTATATGGCATGTCTATTATCATGCATAGTTATGTTTTATCACTTAGAACAACATATTCCATCGTCCGGAGCTCTACACTTGCATACGTGCATGCCCGACACCCTCCAATTGCCTCCTAATACATATTAGTCCTACATATGACTATTTTGACCCCTTCTAAAGACCTCAAAATGAAAATCTTAAAGAACAAAAGTTGTAGGTCTATTCATCCTCGTTCTGGATCATCTTGAATCGCTTCAATCGGAGTCTGTATGAAAACATAATGTCCGTTTTACCAAAACAGATTAAAGTAGTCACACTTAACACACATTGGGCGCGGTCGCGCCCAATTCTTTCACCAACCTAGCACGCTTGGCGCTTATTAGGCAATGCCCAATTGCGTCCCAGCACACCCACAGGCGTGTGACAGCTTCACCTCACCCAGTTCTGAGTTCTCAATGTTTTTACTTCAAATCTTCATAACTTCTTCATTTTAAGTCAGAATTAGTTAGTTTTCGATTCGTTGAACTCGTTAAAATCCTAGCTACTCATCTACAGACTAATTATAACACTTCAAAAATATTAACTAACCCAAATATGAATCTAAAACTCATGTTCATATTAAATTTTCATATTTTGGACAAATTTAGCGAATTCATTCACTATAAATTTGTTTCTCAACCAAATTGGTCCGTTTAACTTTCGTTGTTTTCGTATTCAATCATATTAAAAATATCTAACAGAAAATTACATATTGAAACAAGTTTTAGCCATCAATTTTTGGACTTAAAAGAACTGTTTCTTGGTATTACTAAGAAATTACAAACCTAGAACTCACGAGCATTAATGTTAGTAACATTACCTCTTAATTGCTGGAAGTTGTTATCCATAGCTCACATTGCTCTCAATTCTCCTAACTCTCCATAGCTCACTTCTCAGACAACTTAAACAAACGGGAATGAAAAGTAGGAGTCCATATTTATAGGGAATTCAATACCCATACCAAAGCTTTGTCCACTGATTTTGTTTAGCAAGAAGAAGAAGAAGAAGATGACGGGTATTAGAGATTTGGTAGAATAGTACTACCTACTCCCCTTCAACCACTCTCACCAACATCATTTGCTATAAATTGAGTTTCAAAAATGAAGAGCTAGACTAGGCCAATGGCCTATCACGGTTAATTAAATGAATTGGGACACTAATTTTGGGACAAGCCAGATACCCTCAGCATTAGTAAAAGGTGACTTACACATTTGAGTTTACTTCTTATTTGGACTAGCAAGTTTATCTCTAATAGCTTAATATTGTTACATTAATTAAGTTAGGGACACATATACACAAACATATATGTACACCTGTAACAATCTGGAATTTTAAATTGTAATATTAAATATTTATTGAATTATATAAATGTGACGCCCCCAAAACAGGTATACATCACCTATTCTGAGTCGCCAAATACATGGTACATAATACAAATACAACTTAATTATATAATTGTCATGCAAAGTACGACAAAACATAAGTTGTGAGTTTTATTACAAATATTGTCGTCTAGATAATATACAAACTCAGATTCAATATTATTACATTTATTTTCCCACTATTTCACTGAATAGTGAGGACTACTAATGCTATCATCTGGTCCGTCACTCCGTTCCCCGACTAGTCCCTGCTATGTTCTCATTTCCTGAAGAGAACAATGAAAGTAAAATGGTGAGCTCAACTAGCCCAGTAGGAAATATTATGACTAAGATAATGCAGAATTTATTATCGTTAGCCTTCAACAATGTTAAACTGATATAATATAACAACCATCAAGTTTAACTGCAATGGAACAAGCAATCCATTAAAAGAGTCAAGTAGAGAATAAAATCTACTATCTTTTATGATTTAAAAGGTTTTCATCACTTTTATCATTTGTGACTCGACAATAAATAATCCTCATCAAGAATCACCCCGCCTTTCTGACCCGAGGATATTCTTTAGTATCACGACCATAATTATCCATGCACTACGGGCCAAGAATATTTGTGTATTCATTAATGATCATGATCATGCCAACAAATGTCCATCAATGCACTACGGGCCAATGAGGACTTTTACCACATCATTTGTAACATTACGGTTATGATTACACCGAATAATCTCTCGGTCATAATCATACCAAGTCCATCTATGCTCTGAGGCCACGAGATGACTTTCAACAAAATATAAACATGAGGATGATGACAATGATATAAGAATTCAATAAAACAAGTTCAAGAATTATTTTATCCAGAATCAATAACGTCCAAATTGTCAACATGATCTTGCTTTGTGGAGTAAAATTCAAGAATGCTCGGAAGAATATTTCAATGAAAAGATATGGATGAAGCTTAAATATCAAGGATATTCCACTAATTTCATGGAGTATAGAAGTCAAAACTTTAACCAATTTGAGTATAACAAGGAATGGAATAACAAAAGAAATCACCGGGCATGCGATAGACCACACAGCAAGTTATTCCAGCAGAATAATAAATAACGGAATCGGTCCGCCGTAAAAACGCACAAACAGGATATTCCAACAAAGATAATAAAGAGGCGGACCCAGTCTAAGATAGAACGCATGCATGACGAGGATGTTCCAATGAATGATAAATAATGGAACCGGTCCCGGCGAAACGCATGCGATAAGATGTTCCAACAGAATGATAAAGAATGGAATAACAGAAGAATTTCACCAATTATAAAGTAGCCCGCGTATACAGGTTATTCCAATAAAATAATAAAGAATGGAATAACAGAAGTTCTCTTCATTGATAAAAAAGAAATAATACTCCTTACCTTGGAAAAACTGGATACTGGAATAGTGAGGTAGCAGACTTCTCTTATTCTCTCTCTATAATTTCTCTCTATAATAATCGCTCTAAAGCTTTTGTGAATTGGTGATAAATGAAGGAAACATGAGCTTCTATTTATAGGAAAATATAGTTTCGATAATTGCACATTTTGGGGCTCAAAAAATTACAGTACAATACCTCCAACTTTTCTTTCATTTTTAATTTAGTCATGCAAGTATTATCAATCTTGCACCAACTCCCCTAATAGTAAATAATGTGATTCAATAGTACACACATGTGAACAAATAGTTATTTAAGCATGTGAATTAGTAGCAATTAATTACTCATTTTTTCGATAAATTACCCGATTTATCAATATAACCCCTAGATATCAATTATCATCGGAAAGGATGTCGATTTCCACTAACACTAATAATCCCAACACAATGGAACTATCAAAATTCATTTTTAATCAACACAATTTATTCATCATTAATATTATGACTCACAATATTTAACAAACTGTGTCGTTCCGTGAAAGAGGGGTTTTCCGATAAGGATTTCTCATTATCAGTGCAATTAGGTGACCAAACCTCTCGATGTAACTTCAGACATCATCAATATTGCAAATAATAATATGAATAACTTTGTCGTCTCAATTATTGATTTAATAATATAAAATATTATGCAAATGATCTTTGTGACAATAATTGAATCAATAATATGAGAGATATGATGCAGCAATTACTGTAGCAATAATTGAGTACAACCGAGTGACTTCTCACGTAAGCATCAATAATCAATACTGTGTGCTACTATGCAAACCACGCCAGATTACTATACTTTTAACTTTGGGTGTTTCAAGCAGCTAATTGGTAGAAACTTTCACCGTTATTTTCATAGAGTATTTTTGTCGTTTTCTCAATCTGACAATAATTCTGTTGTGGGGGTCCACCAATGATTGTTCCGTTGTACGAATATTCTCTGTTAAAACGAATATTCCCCGACCAATCGAATATTATATAACAACTTGCGTACTTTTCACAATTTGTAAATATTACTCATAACTATAACATTATATCAAATCCACACCATAATATTCAAAAATATATTTCGAGAAAATTTAATCTTTATTCAAAAAGTTGGGGTCTTACAACCTCCCCTTCTTATGAAATTTCGTCCTCGAAATTAGGGTGCATACCTGGTATGTCGAAGAGGTAAGGATATCTTGATTTCATCTCAGATTCTAACTCCCAGGTCATTTCTTTCACATCGTGGTTTCTTCACAAAACTTTGACTTGAGGTATAACCTTGGAGCGTAGAATATGATCCTTTTTATCCAAGATTTTAATAGGTAACTCTTCATACGTTAAATCTTCCTCTATCTCGTCTGGTTCTAATTCAATAATGTGGTTCGGGTCTTTCACATATTTACGTAACATAGATATGTGAAAAACGTTATGAACACGAGACATACATGGCGGTAAAGCTAGTCTATACGCCACAGTTTCTACTCGATCGAGGATTAAAAATGGGCCAATGAATCGATGGTTGAGCTTTCCTCTCTTTCTAAATCTCGTAACTCCCTTCCATGGAGCAACACGTAATAACACATGATCTCCAATATCGAATTCCACGTCCTTTCGATGAAGATCAGCATAACTCTTTTGTCAATCTTGTGAGGTTTTTATACGTTGTCGGATCATTTAAATCTTTTTCGTAGTCATACATACCAACTTTGGTCCCAACAACGTTGCTTCACCCACCTCATCCCAGCATACTGGAGAACAACACTTTCTTCTATACAACGCCTCAAATGGAGCCATGTCAATACTTGCTTGATAACTGTTGTTGTAGGAAAACTCCACCAATGGTAGGAACTTATCCCAACTTCCCTTGAAGTCAAGGACACGAGTCTTAATATATCTTCAAGAGTTTGAATGGTCCTCTCCACCGCCTCGTCTCGCCCCGAGAATGATATGCCGAAAGCTAAATCATAAATCTGTGCCCATAGCTTTTTGCAAACTAACCCAAAATCTTGAAGTGAATCTTGGGTCTCGATCGAAACTATGGATACTGGCATACCATGCGATCTTACAATCTCGTTTATGTAAATACTGAGCAAGACGTTCAAGTGTATAAGTTTCTCAGATAGGTAGGAAATGAGCGGACTTGGTCAATCTATCAACAATGACCCAAATTACATCTATTCCTTGAGAAACCTTGGAAGAAGACCAAGAACAAAATCCATGGTAAAGTGTTCCCACTTCCATTCGGAATTTCAAGTGGTTGCAATGGACCTTTTGGTACTTGATGCTCGCTTGACTCGTTGACAAGTTAAACACCTTGAGATAAATTCGCTATCTCTCTCTTCATATTGCTCCACCAAAATGTATGGCGAAGATCATGATACATTTTGGTACTCCGAGATGGATTGCAAGCGGTGGGTTCATGCGCCCATCATGATTTTATACTTTAAATCGGGGTTGTTAGGAACACAAAAGTCCGGAGTTGATTTCAAGTATTCCTTCTTCATCGATTCTGCTGCTCAAGATAGCACCTTCTTGTACTTTCTTCCTCATACGCATCAGCTCCAGGTCTGTAGCTTGAGCAACTTTAACTTTATCGACTAAAGTTGGTTCTACTCGTACATTCGCCATCATCACATGGGTCCCTGGAGTCTTTATCTCTAACTCCATCCTTTGCAAGTCATACAAAATGGGCCTTTGCGTTGACAATATCGCACTCGTACTTGCATATGATCTTCTACTCAATGCGTCAGCTACTACGTTCGCTTTTCCAGGATGGTATTAGATGGTATGATCATAATCTTTCAACAGTTCAAGCCAACGTCATTGTCGCATGTTGAGTTCCTTTTGAGCGAAGAAATATTTGAGGCTTTTATGATCCGTATAGATCTCCACTTCTCCCCATACAGGTAATGCCTCTAAATTTTAAGCGCAAAAACGATAGCTGCCAACTCTAGATCATGAGTATGATAATTCCTCTCATATTCTTTGAGTTGTCGTGAGGCATAGGCTATGAATTTCCCATGTTGCATGAGAACACATCCTAACCCTTTGTCCGAAGCATCACTGTAGATGACAAATCCTCCGAGCCAGATGGTATTGTCAGAACATGTGCTGAAATGAGTCTCCTCTTGAGTTCTTGAAAACTCTTCTCACATTCCATGCTCCAACCAAATTTTGTATTTTTTTGAGTCAGCTGAGTTAATAGAGTAGCGATTCGAGAAAACCCTTCTATGAATCTCCGATAATAACCAGCTAAGCCGAGAAAGCTACGTACTTCGGTCACTGATTTAGGTTGCTCCCAGCTTTGAATTGCTTCAATCTTGCCGGGTCAACAGATATCCCATGATTTGATATCACGTGCCCAAGGAATGCAACTTCCTCAAGCCAAAACTCGCATTTCTTCAACTTGGCATACAACTTGTTTTCTCGAAGCTTTTGGAGTATCAGCCTCAAGTGTTGCTCATGATCTTTACGGATTTTGGAATATATGAGGATGTCATCAATAAAGACGACCACAAAATGATCCAAATATTCCTTGAATACTCGGTTCATCATATCCATGAAGGCAGCAGGAGCATTAGTCAATCCAAAGGACATGACTAGGAATTCATAATGCCCGTACCGAGTTCTAAAAGCCGTCTTTGGAATGTCATCGGTTCTAATCTTTAATTGATGATATCTTGAACAAAGATCAATCTTTGAAAAGAATTTGGCGCCTTGCAACTGGTCAAACAGGTCATCAATATGTGGCAATGGGTGCCTATTTTTGATGGTGATATGATTCAACTCCTGATAATCAATACAAAGTTGCATACTCCCATCTTTCTTCTTCACGAATAGAACAGGAGCACCCCAAGGAGATGTACTAGGACGAATGAAACCAATGTCTAACAATTCCTGCAACTGGATCTTTAACTCCTGAAGTTCAATAGGAGCCATTCGATATGGGGCTTTGGAAATGGGATTTGTACCGGGTTCAAGGTCGATACAAAATTCAATTTCACGCTCGGGGTAGGCAGGAAGTTCTTCTTGAGAATCGTCAGAAATTTATTAACAATGTAAATATCATTCAAAAGCGGCGTATTTTTGTTTTAATCCGTGACATGAGCTAAGAAAGCGTGACATCCATTTTTCAATAAACGAATAGCTTTATGGCTTGAAATGACATTGATTGATTTTAATGGTTTAGTTGTTTGAATTCGCATAATATGTTGGTTAGGAATATGAAAGCTAACAATCTTACGAAAACAATTAATTTTTACATGATGAGTAGTTAACCAATCAATCCCTAGAATCACGTCAAATGCAAGTATTTTCAATGAAATAAGATCGACAGGTAATGTGAGGGTACCAATTTGAACCAAACAAGACTTATAAACAGTGGATGTAATGAAGGTTTCTTCCAACGGAGTTTCAACAGATAAGTCAAAGTCTAATTTCTCCAGAGTCAAATTTAATCGTTGAGCGCAAGTGGGAGAAATAAAGAATGGGTAGAACCAGGTATCAAATAAGGTATAGACTTCGCTAGAGTTTATGATAAGCTTACCCGTGATGACCTCGTTCGGGTTCCTTGCTTTCTCGGGAGGTCACAACAAATGCTCTCCTTGCACTACTGGCTGACTTTTCCGGGACTGACCTTTGGTGCCTCCATCCTAGCTGAACTTATCTTCGGTGAACGACAAAATCAGGCTAGGTGACCTTTTCTTCCATAATTATAACACGCTTTGGATGGCATCGCGCAGTTTGGACTGATATGTCCCTCCCCTCCGCATTTAAAGCATATGATAGGTGGTCGTTCTCCTTCCTTAACCACGGTTGATGGTGCTGACATCTTTCCATCATTGTTAAATCTCCTTTACTTGAAATGTCCATTTTTACTGTCTTGGCCATGATTACCACCGAAGTGGTTACCATTTCTGGCATGTTGATTCCCTCCACATTTGTTATCACCGCTTCGATAACTGATACCACTGGTATTTTCATGCTGCCGGCTGCTTTCTCTTGGTTGCGTTGACTCATTACCGCGCTCCAATAACTGAGCCCTATTTATAACATCTGAGTACAAACACATTTTATAAGAAATAAGATATTGACGTATCTCCGGTTTCAAACCTCTTAAAAACATTCGTGTCATTCGCTCCTCATTATCGACCAAATGGGATGCAAACCGGGATAACTCCGCAAATTTAGCCTCGTATTGCGACATGGTCATATTGTTTTGTTCCAACTTGATAAACTCCACCTCTTTCATGTGACGAATACTTTCGAGAAAGTACTTGTCGTTAAATATCTCTTGGAACTTCTCCCAAGACATCTTGAGTGCGTCAGGCTAGGTACGTTTTACAGATTTCCATCGGTAATATGCCTCTTCACGCAACATGAAGGTGGCGAAGGAAACCTTTTGCTCCTCGGAGCATCCCAAGACATCAAATATCTTGGTGATCTACTTTATCCACGCTTCCGCCTTAAGTGGTTTTGGCTCTCCAACAAACTCGGGTGGTCCCAACTCCTTGAACTGTTTAGCGGTGACCGTTCGAGAGTTTCCAGTGTTTCCACCTGTGTTTTGAACAGGAGCCGCTCTCGCCTAATGTTGCATGAATTGCATAAAGCCTCTGAACATTCTATCGTTCATCATTTGGTCAGTGTTGTTGTTTGCATGAGAATTGTCGCCTTCCTGATGCACTTTATTCTGATTGTTGATCTGTGGAGACTTAACGGTCTCATGTGCCCCATTGCTATTCTCAATATTCTCGGATGCCATTTTCAAATACTGTCACAAAATAAGGGTTAATTGACATGCAACATATTATCTCTATACTCTGACCAACCAATTAAATACCAAAAAAATAGGTAGGTCATACTAGCGAAGGAATTCCCCGTCTCTCCCCTCCTAGTTCTAGTCTCACATCTTAGCCAGGGATCATATCGCTAAGCTTTGATACCAACTTTGACGCCCCCAAAACAGGTATACATCACCTATTCTGAGTCGCCAAATACATGGTACAGAATACAAATACAACTTAATTATATAAATGTCGTGCAAAGTACGACAAAACATAAGCTGTGAGTTTTAATACAAATATTGTCGTCTAGACAATATACAATCTCAGATTCAATATTAATACATTTATTTTCCCATTATTTCACTGAATAATGAGGACTATTAATGCTATCATCTGGTCCGTCACTCCGTTCCCCGACTAGTCCCTGCTATGTTCTCATTTCCTGAAAAGAACAATGAAAGTAAAATGGTGAGCTCAACTAGCCCAGTAGGAAATATTATGACTAAGATAATGCAGAATATATTTTCGTTAGCCTTCAACAATGTTAAACTGATATAATATAACAACCATCAAGTTTAACTGCAGTGGAACAAACAATCCATTAAAAGAGTCAAGTAAAGAATAAAATCTACTATCTTTTATGATTTAAAAGGTTTTTAATCACTTTTATCGCTGGGAGTCAGCTTAATAAATAATCTACATCACCGAATCACCCCTGCACTACGGCCAAGGACATTCTTTAGTATCACGACCACAATTATCCATGCACTACCGGCCAAGAATATTTGTGTATTCATTAATGGTCATGATCATGACAACAATTGTCCATCAATGAACTACGGGCCAATGAGGACTTTTACCACATCATTTGTAACATTACGGTTATGATTACAACCGAATAATCTCTCGGTCATAATCATACCAAGTCCATCTATGCACCACTGAGTGCCACGATGACTTTCAACAAAATATAAACATGAGGATGATGACAATGATATAAGAATTCAATAAAACAAGTTCAAGAATTACTTTATACTGGAATCAATAACGTCCAAATTATCAACATGATACTGCTTTGTGGAGTAAAATTCAAGAATGCTCAGAAGAATATTTCAATGAAAAGATACTGGATGAAGCGCAAATACCAAGGATATTCCACTAATTTCATGGAGTATAGAAGTCAAAACTTTAACCAACTGAGTATAACAAGGAATGGAATAACAAAAGAAATCACGGGCATGTGATATCGCCGCATAGGCGAGTTATATCAATGTAATAATAAATAAATCGAATCAGTCCCACAAAAGCGCATGCATGAGGATATTCCAACGAGAATAATAGAGACGGAACCAGTCCTAACGTAGAATGCATAGCAGGATGTTCCAATAGAATGATAAATAATGGAACCAGTCCCACAGAAAAAAAAAAGTAGGATGTTCCAACAGAATGATAAAGAATGGAATAACATAAGAATTTCACCAAGTATAGGGTAGCCCGCATATACAGGTTATTCCAATAGAATAATAAAGAATGGAATAACAGAAGTTCTCTTCATGGATAAGAAAGAAATAATACTCCCTACCTTGGAAAAACTAGATACTGAAATAGTGAGGTAGCAGACTTCTCTTCTTCTTTCTCTCTATCATTTCTCTCTATAATAATCGCTCTAAAGCTTTTGTGAATTGGTGAGAAATGAAGGAAGAATGAGCTTCTATTTATAGGAAAATATAGTTTCAATAATTGCACGTTTTGGGCCTCAAAAAATTACAGTACAATACCTCCAACTTTTCTTTCATTTTTAATTTAGTCCTGCAAGTATTATCAAACTTGCACCACCTCCCCTAATAGTAAATAATGTGAATCAATAGTTCGATCATGTGAATCAATAGTATAAGCATGTAAAAAATACGAATTACATTATAGTACCTCCATCTATACCTCCATTTTTAACTTAGTCATGCAAGTATTATCAATCTTACACCAACTCCCCTAATAGTAAATAATGTGATTCAATAGTACACACATGTGAACAAATAGTTATATAAGCATGTGAATTAGTAGCAATTAATTGCTCATTTATCCGATAAATTACCCGATTTATCAATATAACCCCTAGACATCAATTATCATCGGAATAGATGTCGATTTCCACTAACACTAATAATCCCAACACAATGGAACTATCAAAATTCATTTTTAATCAACACAACTTATTCATCATTAATATTATAACTCACAATATTTAACAACCAGATCGTTCCCAGGAAAGAGGGGGCTTTCCGATAAGGATTTCTCCTTATTGGCGCGCAATTAGGTGACCAAACCACTCATTGACAGAACTTCTAGACATTATCAATATTGCAAATAATAATATGAATAACTTTGTCGTCTCAATTATTGATTTAATAATATAAAATATTATGCAAATGATACTGTGACAATAATTGAATCAATAATATGAGAGATATGATGCAGCAATTACTGTAGCAATAATTGAGTACAACTGAGTGACTTCTCACGTAAGCATCAATAATCAAAACCGTGTGCTACTATGCAACCACGCGTATTACTGTACTTTTAACACCGGGTGTTTCAACAGTTAACGGTAAAACTTCCGCCGTTATTTTCATAAAGTATTTTTGTCGTTTTCTAAATCCGACAATAATTCCGTTGTGGGGGTCCACCAATGATTGTGTCGTTGTACGAATATTCCCTGTTAAAATGAATATTCCCCGACCAATCGAATATTATATAACAACTTGCGTACTTTGCAAAATTTGTAAATATTACTCATAACTATAACATTATATCAAATCCACACCATAATATTCAAAAATATATTTCGAGAAAATTTAATCTTTATTCAAAAAGTTGGGGTCTTACAATAAATATTTATTTGATGTGTTTATTGTTGAAATTGATAAAATAAATATTTTATTGATGTGGTTATTATTAGTAAATATTTATGAATTAAATTTATTAGATAATATTCTAAATTGAATTAATTTATAATTTAGGGAGTTATAATATAACATGAGAGGTTATATTTTTGTTGAATTTAATAATTTAAATTGGTGTGCTAAGTTATTAAATAAAATTATATAGAAATTATAATATTGTGATAATTGTTTAAGTGAAATATTTATTTAAAATATAGTATGTGTAATTAATTTATTCGGTTAATGTTGGATATGGAAATCCAAATAAATACTATGTGATTATAAATTATAAACTAAATGGTTTATTAAAATAATTAAAGTAGTTTTAAATTGATTTAACCCAAACAAGGCTTAAAGATATTAAATCTTTATTTGAAAGGGGTTTGCCAAACAAAGCCTTGTGGCTTTTGGATTTTGATTTTTGAATTTAAATAATATAAATAAAATAAATAATAAATATAATATATTTATAACATATACGTTAGATGTAGTAACTGATATTATGATTAGTGTGCGTATTAAGGTTTATCAGTTTTTATATCAGTTGGTCTTACGCCTTATTTTCTAAGCCTAGAGAATATAGAGAATTGAGATAGAAATTGAGAGAGAACTTGAGAGAATTGAGAGGAAGTTCTGAGTTTTCAAAGCAAATTCGGTGGTGTTAGCAAGGATTTTAAAGCAACAAAAGGTATTTTCCATAATCTCTATATTATATATATATATATATATATATATATATATATATGCATATATGAGTTTACGACAAAATTTTATATATTCTGTGAATTTCAAATTTGTTGAATTGTTTCTATACAATGGGTTACTTGTGATTATACGTATTGTGATGGTTGAGTTTGTATGTAAACAAGAATTTGCTATGCTAAGTATAGTTAAAAAGGAAGAAAAGTGTTGACAATGTATATTTTTGCTTTTGGCTTATGAAAGTACCAAATTTAGTGGATAGTTTGTATGTTAATATATAAATTGGGTCTTATTTATGCTAGTTCATTAAGAAACGAAGAAAATGTAGTTTGAACGAAGTGATTCGGTGTAGAATTGAAATCACAGTGTTGATTTTTGGAAAAGATGTCAAAAAAATTGAGTTTTATATGAAAACATGAAATTTAAGAAATTAAATGTGTTAAAATGGTTGATAAATTGTTCTATATTGATGAATATGTGAGGAAACATGTTGCAATAGTTCTATATCAATTTTATGTGTTAATATTACTATTTTGTGCGTGAAATTCGTGTTTATTGGGCTAAAGCCTGTACTTATTCACAACCTTTACGGTTTTAATCACAAGACCAAATAATTGAGTATACTGATATAAGGCTAAAAAGCTAAAATCACCGGTAGCAATTGCATACATACTGTGAACTAAGGTAGAGACTTCTGTTGCTGCTGCAGATTTTGAGTAGCACTATAACTTGGTCTAAGGTTATACTAATGTGTCGAGTATGTATTAGGATGGTTAAAATAGAATCGTGCTATGTGGTTAGTAGTTTCAAAGTTTCAAATTATTGGTAAATGATGAACGTGGTATATTATAACTTAGTGAGCATGATGAATAGTAAACAGGTGTTGTGAAGGTTAACACTTGTAATTTCTGATATTTGTATGGTAGCTTAAGATTTGTGCTAAAATAATAAGTCTAACTAGAAATGTGTGTTATGTTAGAACGTGAATGTTAGCATATCTAATAGATGGTGGTTCTAAACCTATGTGTAGGTGAACGTGAGTTTAATATTATAGCTTATGCTCGAGGCAAGTTTCTAAACCTATCTTTTTTACATTGAGCAAGTTCTCTAACTTTACTTTTATAATAATTGTGCAAGTATCTAAACTCTCTTTTAGCAAGTTTTCTAACTCTACACTTTCGTTGAGCTAGTTTGTTTATTATTGTGCAAGCTTACTTGTCCTATTTCAACTATAATTTTGCAAGCTCTTGTATCTAGTTTGTTCATGATGATGCAAGTTTTCTAAACCTTATTTTGATGTTAAGCAAGTTATTCTTGTCTTTATCTTGTTAGTTAGAATGCAAGTATATATAATCTGATATACTGATGTTGAATAGTTTTTATTGTTCAAATTTCTATTCGTTATGCATGCTTAGTATTCAATTCTAAATAACCTTGGCTTAATATTGTTCAAGCAAGGTATGTTATAGTTATTCAATATTTATGCTCTTAGATTATTCCTAAAGCATAACTTTAATATTCAATGTTAATTCACTTATGATTTATTCCATAGCATAATGTGATTACCTTTTATTCAACTATTCCTTAGTTGATGTTCGTTGAATTCCAAATTACCTTGAAATGTATCCAAACTAAACTTACTTTGGTGTGGACTTGTAATCTAAATACTGAGATGAACAACCCTATTATTAGGGGTTTACGCTTAACGTTGAAATGTTTGTGCACAATACATTGTACGAAGGGCTGTTCCCCCTAAGTACGTGGAGTCCTTATAGTCTTATGACTGTTAAAGTTTAAGTTGAAAGAGTACTTATAACTGTGGACATGGTTTGTGGTCATTAGACCCTCAGTTGTATAATTCAGAATGTTAATAGAACATATTGTTCAGTTCTATTGAGCCTATTATTTGGCAGTTAATGTAAAGTTTTATTCAATTTTATTTTCAAGTGAGCCTTGTTTGCTCACTCTTGCTTATATAAACATTACAGCTAAAGTTGAGAAGGTCGACGTACCTAGCACCAGTAAGGGAAAGGGAAAGATGAACAAGTACTGAAGACTTGTACCCATTTTGATATTTTATTATCAGACTTTATTTGAATTATTGTAATGAACTTATTTAAATTCCGCATTTGAATGATTGTTTTTAAAGGTTAGATAACCTGAGAGATTTTATTAATGTAATTGTGACAACCTGAGAATTTGAATATTTATAAAATTTTAAAATATTGAATTAAGGTTAAATAATAAACCTAGATAGAAAATAAGTGAATGGATTAGAGATTTCTGAGACAAAAATTTATGAATTACAAATTTATGCGGTGAATTATTCAAGATTAAGTATATATGTGATTAAGATCTGTGTATATGGTTGTATATGTGTACAGTATGTGGTTAAGGGTCAAGGGTTGACCAGACATAGGCAAACCCTAATATTATATTAAGAACGTCAACGTTCAGCTAGAAAATTCTATCAATTAATAAGAAACCCTAAACTGGTTCTAGAAACCCTAATTTCCGTTCCGGGAATTTGAAACCCTAATTCAGAATATAAAACCCTAATTTGGGGATTTAAATACAAGGTATAAGATGTTTATGTGTTAATCACAAATCTAATTAGGGGTAAGCCTATTTGATTGATTAGAAAACCCTAATTTTTAATGTTGGAAACCCTAATTATTTCGTTAGAAACCATAAGGTACAATTTTGTCCTTAATTGCTAAATTAAAAATTTTAATTAGGAAATAATAATCCTAATTAGCAAGATTTGATTATGATTAGGAAATTTTAATATAATTATTGAATCCTAATTATAATTAAGAAATATTAATTTTCTATTTTAAAAATCAAAATTTGGAAATCTTAGGAATCAAAATTTAAAGATTTTAGGGTTAAACCCTAACGATCAAACCCTAAACCCTAAGGGTTTAGCCAATTTACATGTATGTCATTAAAATAAAAATCAAAAAGACTTAAATGCCCCTTTTTGTATTCTTTATTTGGTTAGTGTGTGAATCTTGCCATATATTAGAGTTGGTGACCAACTAAATTTTTCCATGTACAAATCTCAGCAATCTCAGCCAATGTATGCCACCTAGCAACTTCTTAGTTCATTAAATCTAAAATAAAAGATTAAAAGTAAGAAAAGGACTTACTTTATTTTTCATATCCTCCAAGACCACTCTCTCTCTAAATTTTCGAAATGGAGAGTGAAAGGGAGTGTAAAGATAAGCCAATATCAGTTCTTAGCTCTCCAAGAACATGAATCAAAAGTCAGATTTTAAGATCAAAGCTTAGAAAAGGTCTAAACCCTAAATTCTGTAAATCTTGTTATTTGATTTTAGTTGTTGTTTAGAAATGTGTTATAAGGTGTCTTTTAGTGATCTGGGTTGTTATATCCCAGATCCATAACATCAAAGTGCTCGAAATTGAAGATTTTAAAATTCTGGAAAAATTTTAAAGGTCGTCTGACAAGCAAATGTCTGACTTCATAGATCGGTGTTTGTTAATGGTTTTAGTGTTTTAAATGTTTGAACTTGTAGTATGTTATGTGGTCTTTAGTCTACAACTTGAAACATGGTCTGATCGTGTCTAGAACTCAAGTTATGATTGGTCAAAGTGGGTTGACCGTTCACGAAAACTACTTTTTGGGCAGCCCAGAAATTCCCAGAAACTCTGACAAGCATATTCTAATTGTCTGATCTTGCATCTGTTTGATAGTTAGGCCACGTTGTTGTATTGAGGTTGTAGTATGACATATGGACTACATATATAAGTCTCTAGATTACCTAGTTACTTAGCAGAATCAATTTTGGTGATGGTCAAACGTGGGTTGACCAACTGCTCAAGAACATTTCTGGGTAACCAAGAAATGTTCAAGAACATATTTTCTGGGCTACTTTGACCGGCCCAGAATTTCTTGTGGTGATATTGTAGAGTTGATCTAGTGAATTATTTGTGTTCCCTGACACCACGACTACAAGACTGAACCTTAATATACATTAATCAAACCTGGAAGGCCTAGATCCGCAGGCTCAAAGTAAGACCTAACAACTGTTCTTCATTTCTGGAAAACCCAGAAATGAAGAACAGCTCTGACAAGACTTTCTGGACCTTAGATCTCTCGATTGAGTTATGTTATGGCCATGAATGTTGCATTAGGTGGTAGTATTACACTTATACTACAACAATAAAACTTTAGCTGCCCAGAAAACACAAACATCACGATTATAGAACCGGTCAAACCTACCACCTTGGTGTCTGACATGAAGATATGGGCAGACTCAAGAACACCTATAGCGACGGTTCTGTCGCTATAGGGCCCTTTATTAATAATTATTTTTCGAAAATTATTTATTTTATTTAATAAATAGAGAAAAATGGTTTTTAATTATTAAAAATACAAAATAAATTCCTAAAAATTATTTTAAAGCGTGAAAATTAGTTTTTAACTATTTTGAGTATATTTCATAAATATTTCATATTTTGAAATATAAATGGTATTTAATTTATTTAATTATAATATTAAATAAATTAATTAAAAATTATTTTAATACATAAAAATCATGAAAAATTATATTATGGTAAAAGAAAATATTTTAAGTTATTTTTAGTGACTTTTAATATTTGTTGATGAATTTAATTAATTAATTAATATTAATGGTAATTAATTTATTTAAAAATATATTAAATAAATTTTGGAAAATTAGATTTAATGTTTTAAAATCATATAAAAATGATTTAAAAGTTATATAAAATATTTGAAGTTATAAAATATAACTTTTGATATTTTGTCATGAAAATATTAATATTTTAATATTAATAACAATTATCGATAATTGATTTAATCTGTTTAAAAATCATATAAATATGATTTTAAGTATTAAAAAATACTTTGTGATATTATAATATCATGACATGTATTTCATTAATATTTGATAATAAATAGATATTAATGATAATAGAATATTATGGTATTTATATTATATAAATACGATTTTTAATGATTGAAAAATTATGATAAATTGTAAAAATTATTTGAAAATTATTACGAGCTTACGAGAAATATTTTGACTGTTAATAAATTATTTTAGACAATGGTTAAGTGTTTAGACAGAGTTTAATTGAACTTAAACTCAAAATTTTATACGACTAGACCATCGGGATGTTAGAATTGTATCGAACTCGACTCAGACTGTCAAAGTTTGACTTGAGTTAGGTTTTATGTGTTGTATAGACTGATAGGTATATGTGATAATGTATTTAGGTTATTTTAAATACTGTGATGATATTATTCTAATTTGTATATCGATATTATTTATATATTAGGTTCAGACAAAGCTTATTAAATTGCATAGCGGTAATCAACGGTTCATGCAAGTTTTCTTTAACTCGACCTCGAGTTGTATTATTCAATTATACTTGTGGTTAATCATTTCTGATTGCCATGTCTAAATATTATTAAATTGCACCATATGCGTATGACATGTGTTCATTAGGTATGAAAGGTTGATCACCTTCATTACCATTCGGTCTAGATATATTTGTTCATGTTAAATGCTTGTTTAGTCAAAAATTTGTTCATGCTAATTCACAACTATATTGTTGAATTATAGCCAGCTTATTATTCAAATTCTTTCAATCATGATATATCCTTAAATGAACTTATACTTGCTCGGCAAACTTATGCTCACCCTTGCTATATCATGATAAACATTGCAGATTAAGACGAATACGTCGGATACAAGAAAAGATCAAAGACAGTTCCAGCTTTACTATACGTGTGCAGTTAGATTTGTAACGGTATTATATAGTAATGTTATTCTAAGTCAAATAAGTTATGAATTGTGAATTAATTAAAGGTTACTCGACCTTGGGAAAAAGTGTGTAAAGTTTACTATATAAACAATTTATGTTTATATCTTCCGCAATAGTTATAGTATGATTGTACCAGATCCGCGGTGATTTGGGACCCAGATTTGGGGCTTTCACAGTAATCCCTTAAGGGAAGGTTTTTATTCAATTTTTATTATGATTAGGTAGTTAGATATGAATGTTTTGATTAAGTGAACGCCAAATTTTGAGGTAATGAATTACCGGGATTTGGGGGTGTCACAACTTGGTATCAAAGCTTTAGGTTATGAACCTTAGGTGGGGGAAAAGCCTTAGGAAGTAACCTTTGAAGAGATAGTGGTGATAAACTCTTATCGAGTTTTAAGGAAGAAGTAATAAAATATTTATATGCTTATGTGATTATAACTTATGTGCTCGTGAGTGTCAGGTAGTACTGATTAATAATTAAAACTTAAAATTTTCGTTGTCAGGATGACTAATGTCGGAGAATCCAGTCATGCTAGGGATGAAGGACCTCAGATGCCTAGAGATGAGGCGTCTCGTGACATTCAGGTGGTTTGGGAATAACTAATGCCACGGGAGCAGCCTCGTTGGTCACAGTGGTAGAAGATGAGGATGATGATGTGGAAACGGATGAGGAGGATCCCGTTGAGCTGCCACAGTCAAATGAGGATGACGAGGACGAGGAGGAAGAGATTCCACTAAACTCGATAGCCACTCGTATGTATGATGAAGTCTACGACCGCAATGTGGAATTTCAGGATATCGTCGAGGAATTGCAAGAGATAGTAGCTGAGAAACAGACATCGATGGCACAGAAGGACGATGAGATCCAGGATCGAGACGAACGTTTGAACAATGTTGAAGAGAAGCTGGTTCAGACTGAAGGAGAGAAAGAACAACTGATCGAGGAGATCACAGAACTGAAGAACAAGTTGAAAGAAGAAGCTACTAAGAGGGCAAGAGCTGAAGACGCATATGAGGAAACTTTTCAACGAGCCGTGATAGCAGTAAAAGATGCACAAGCCAAGAGAATGAAGATGGAAGAGATGAATAGTGAGTTCAACACCGTGATTAATCGAGCTCAAGATCGGGTCATGGGTTATCCGATTCAGTTCGAGACACTGCAATCATTCATATTAGATCATAGAACAATGTTCCAGATTATGGAGGAAGAACGTAGTAAGGCTAAGCAGCATCTTAGTAGATCGTCGTAGCTGTTATGCGATTAATAAAATGTTAAATAATTTGTAAATCCCTAGTGAGATTTAACCTTTAGGATATGATGATGATTTTGTCCTGAAACTTTAGTAGTTCAGCAAAGTAATGTAAGTAGCAGGGATGTTATTGTTATATATTTTCAAAGAGATTATGAATAAAAAAAGTTATTATTTTATTTTATTCAAAGTGTTATGTGATAATTTCTTTTATGAGATGTAAGTTAAGTAAAAATTACTTAAAAGAGTTGAGTAATAATCTAATAAGTGTATTTTTAATAGAAAATGCCTCCAAGACGTCAACCACCACGATAGAGAACCACTGAAGGAACCAATAACGACAATGTTGATGCTAACCCCGTTCAACACCTAGTGACGTTACTAATAGGAGCGTTGTAGAATCAACCTCAAAATTAAGGTACAACGTTTAAGGATTTCAAGGCGGTTGGACCACCTGAATTCCATGGGTCCATGAATCCCGTGGAGGCACAGACGTGGATCATCAAAATAGAGAATGTATTCAATGTTGCGAGAGTAGGGGAAGATCAGAAGACTGCTTTTGAAACATTCATGTTAAAAGTAGAGGCTAGTTATTGGTGGCAGGCCAATAAAACTCGAGGAGGTCAAGGGATTATGACCTAGGATAGGTTTAAGGAAATATTCTTCAAGACCTATTTCCTAGAGAGATCGAAGAGTTAGCTAGAAGTGAAATTTTTTGAACTGAATCAGGGAACGATGACGGTGTCTGAGTATGCCACAAGATTCAACGAGTTAGCGAGGTTTACGCCATATCAAGTCAGCACAGACGAACGCAAGGCGAAGTGGTTTGAACAGGGACTGAAGCCCTGGTTGTATAGTAGGGTCTCTTTGTTCCAGCTGAAGACATTTGCAGTGGTAATGGAGAAGGAAATTATCGCTAAAGGTGGAGGCGAGGCGGTAACAAAGTTCAATCAAGAACAGAAGAAGAAGAAGAAGAAGAAGAAGAAGAATGAAGTGGAAATTAAGAACGGCAGTGGTAATAGTGGAAACGACAACAATAGTCTGAAGAGGAAATGGACTGGAAATGTGAGTGCTGGAAGTCAGCAGGGTAACCAGCAGAATAAAGAAGCTCGAAGCATGTGCTAAATGCGGGAAGTTTCACAAGGGTGTGTGCTTGATAGGGAAACGAGTATGCTTCAACTGTGGCCAGGAGGGTCACATCACCCCAAATTGCACTCAACCTAAGAAGAACGTTTGCTTTACGTGAGGGTCCAAGGATCACTGTGCTCGTTAATGCCCTAAGAAGAAGGCTAGAGAGATAGCATGAAGCAATGGAGGTAGCAGTGGAGGTACATGGGCCATTGTTGGACCAACGACATCAAACAACCCCACAGCCAGAACCTTCAACATGACTGTGCAAGATGATGTGCAATCAAAAGATGTGGTGTCAGGTATTATCCCAATCAATGATATAAATGCTTATGTATTATTTGATTCGGGTGTTACTTGCTCGTTTATATCTGATGAATTTGCTAAGAAGTTAGAAATACCTAGTGAAGAATTGAATTCCCTTTAAACATAGAAATTGCGAATAAGGAAGTAATTCATGTTAGGTTCGTATACAAGAATTGTAGGGTGAATATTAAGGGGAATATCATGATGGTAGATTTAATTCCAATTAGACTTGGAGAGTTTGATGTTATTTTGGGAATGGATTGGTTGTTCAATTATGGTGCGGTAATTGATTGCCAAAAGAAATGTGTAAACCTTATGACTCCGTCAAAGGTAGTTTTCTATAGTAGCAAATTGCTTAGACAAATGAAATGTCTGACAATTATACAGGTCAAGAAGTTGTTAAGTAAAGGTTGTATGGGTTATTTAGCTTACATAGTCGATACTCAGAAGAAGGGTGTGAAATTGGAAGAGATACCAGTGGTTAGGGAATTTATAGATGTGTTTCTGGAGAATTTGTTAGGACTTTCGCCTGACAGAGAGATTGAGTTCGTGATCGACTTAGCGCCAGGAACATCATCGATATCGAAGGCCCCGTACATAATAGTTCCAGTAGAGATGAAGGAACTGATGGTACAATTGCAAGAACTGTTAGATAAGAAGTATATTCAACCAAGCGTATCACCGTGGGGAGCGCCGGTGTTATTGTGAAGAAGAAGGATGGGTCGATGCGTCTTTGCATTAATTATTGGGAATTGAACAAAGTCACTATTAAAAACAAATATCCATTGCCAAGAATAGATGACTTGTTTGATCAATTGAAGGGTGCTAAATACTTCTCGAAAATAGATTTGAGAAGTGGGTATCACCAATTGATGGTAAGAAAGGAGGATATACCTAGAACAACATTCAGAACTCGATATGGACATTACGAGTTTCTGGTGATGTCTTTTGGTTTGACCAATGCCCCTGCTGCATTCATGGATTTGATGAACAGGGTGTTTAAACCATTCTTAGACAAGTTTATAGTGGTATTTATCGACGACATTCTGGTGTATTCCAAAACGTAAGAAGAACACGTTGAACACTTACGTTTGATGTTGGAAACACTAAGAAAGGAAAAGTTGTACGCAAAATTCTCTAAGTGCGAATTTTGGCTAGATCGTGTACAATTTCTTGGGCACGTGATTGACAAAGATGGGATTTCAGTGGATCCATCAAAAGTGGAAGTTGTAATCAATTGGGAACAACCAAGAACACCGTCGAAGGTGAGGAGTTTCTTGGGACTGGTCGGTTATTATAGAAGATTTATTAAAGAGTTTTCCAAGATAGCCACTCCGCTACCAAATTTGATAAGGAAAGCGGTAAAATTAGTTTGGATGGAGAAATGTGAAGAGAGTTTTCAAGATTTGAAAAAGAAATTAAGTGTGGCACCTGTGTTGTCATTACCAGATAATACGGAAAACTTTGTGGTGTATAGTGATGCCTCACATAAAGGATTAGGTTGTGTTCTTATGCAGAACGTCAAGGTTATTGCATATGCATCAAGACAGCTGAAGGACTATGAGAAAGGGTATCTGACTCATGATTTAGAGTTGGCTGTAGTAGTATTTGCTCTGAAGATCTGGAGACACTATCTCTATAGAGAAAAATGTGAGATCTACACAGACCATATATTTTCACACAGAAGGACCTGAACATGCGCCAAAGAAGATGGATGGAATTGATAAAAGATTACGATTGTGAGATCTTTTATCATCCAGGAAAAGCGAATGTGGTTGCAGATGCTTTAAGCAAAAATGGTCGGGAAAAGTTGATGTTGTTAACTAACCAGGAAGAGCTTATTTCAGCGATGGCAAGATTAGAGTTGGAAATCAAATTTTTGAAAAAAACCGACGAAAAATTATACCAGATAGAAGATAGTCCAACTTTGGTGGACAAAGTGAAGAATGCTCAACTACAATATGAAGAATACGAAACGATCAAAGATAAAGTGGTTGAGGGTAGTGATGCAAAATACAAGATAGATACTGAAGGGTTACTAAGGTTCGAGGGAAGAATTTGGGTTCCAGCAGTACCGGAGATTAAAGACGAAATCTTGACATAAGCTCATAGCTCAAGATATTCGATTTATCTGGGAAGTACGAAAATGTATCAATATTTGTGGCACCATTTTTGGTCGCCAAATATGAAAAGAGACGTTACAGAATGTGTTGCACGGTGCTTGACATGTCAGAGAATGAAGGCCGAGCATCAAAGACCAAGCGGATTACTTCAACCATTAGAAATACCGGAATGGAAGTGAGAGCATATCACAATGGACTTTGTGGTAGGTCTTCCAACAACTCAGAAAGGGTACGATGTGATTTGGGTGGTGGTGGATAGATTAACGAAATCAGGACACTTTTTGACAATAAAGATTAGGTTCAATCTTGATCAGTTGGTAAGATTGTACATTAAAGAGATCGTCTCGAGACATGGAGTGCCAGTATCAATTGTGTCAAGTAGAGATCCGCGATTAACGTCAAATTTCTGGAAGAGACTACAAGAGTGTATGGGAACACAATTGCGAATGAGCACGGCATACCATCCACAAACAGATGGCCAAATCGAACGAACAATCCAAACGTTGGAAGATATGCTGAGAGCATGCATCATGGATTTCAAAGGGAGCTGGGAAGAACATTTACCATTGGTGGAATTTGCCTACAACAATAGTTACCACGCGAGCATCGACATGCCACCTTACGAGGCATTATACGACAGAAAGTGCAGAACTCCACTATGCTGGGATGAGGTCGGTGAACGCCAACTGTTAGGACCAGAACTGGTACAACAAACTGCTAGGATTGTCAAACTCATCAGGACAAGATTGGTAGCAGCCCAAGACAGACAGAAAAAGTATGCTGATCAACACAGACAAGATCGAGCATTCGACATAGGAAATTACGTATTCCTAAAAGTTTCTCCTTGGAAGGGGAAAATTCATTTTCGTAAAAAGGGAGAGCTAAGCCCGAGGTTTATTGGACCCTTCGAAGTGATGCGAAGAGTTGGAGAAGTGGCTTATGAGGTAGCTCTACCTCCAGAGTTGGAAAATGTTCGTAATGTTTTTCATGTTTCGATGTTACAATCGTATAAACCCGATTACAAGCATGTGATCGAGTATGAACCGTTGCAGTTCAGTAAAGATTTGTCTTATGAAGAGATTCTATTAGGATAGTCGGTGAGGTGAAAGAACAAGTGCTCAGAAATAAAGTGATACCTTCTCTGAAGGTGATATGGAGAAACCACAATGTCGAAGAGGCAACGTGGGAACTCGAAGCTGAAATGGTGAAAAATTACCCTGAGTTATTTGTTTAATCTGTGTCTTCAATTCTGGAGATAGAATCTTTATAAGAAGGGAATAATGTGACAATTTGATTGTTTGAGTTGTGATTCTGGGGACAGAATCCTTGTAAGGAGGTAAGGATGTAACAATCCGAAATTTCAAATTGTAATATTAAATATTTATTAAATTATATAAATATTTATTTAATGTGTTTATTTTTGAAATTGATGAAATAAATATTTTATTGATGTGGTTATTATTTATAAATATTTATGAATTAAATTTATTAGATAATATTCTAAATTAAATTAATTTGTAATTTATAGAGTTGTAATATAACATGAGAGATTATATTGTTGGTGAATTTAATAATTTAAATTGGTGTGTTAAGTTATTAAATAAAATTATAAAAAAATTATAATTTTGTGATAATTGTTTAAGTGAAATCTTTATTTAAAATATAGTATGTGTAATTAATTTATTTGGTTAATGTTGGATATGGAAATCCAAATAAATACTATGTTATTATAAATTATAAATTAAATGGTTTATTAAAATAATTAAAGTAGTTTTAAATTGATTTAACCCAAACAAGGCTTAAAGATATTAAATCTTTATTTTAAAGGGTTTTGCCAAACAAAGCCTTGTGGCTTTTGGATTTCGATTTTTGAATTTAAATAATATAAATAAATTAAATTAAATAATAAATATAATATATTTATAACATATACGTTAGATGTAGTAACTGATATTATGATTAGTGTGTGTATTAAGGTTTATCATTTTTTATATCATTTGGTCTTACGCCTTATTTGCTAAGCCTAGAGAATACACAGAATTGAGATAGAAATTGAGAGAGAGCTTGAGAGAATTGAGAGGAAGCTCTGAGTTTTCAAAGCAAATTCAGTTGTGTTAGCAAGGATTTTAAAGCAACAAAAGGTATTTTCCATAATCTCCATATTGTGTGTGTATATATATATATATATATATATATGTGTGTGTGTGTGTGTGTGTGTGTGTGTGTGTAAATGCATATATGAGTTTACGGCAAACTTTTATATATTCTATGAATTTCAAATTTGTTGAATTGTTGCTATACAATGGGTTACTTGTGATTATACGTATTGTGATGGTTGAGTTTGTATGTAAATAAGAATTTGATATGCTAAGTACAATTAAAAAGAAAGAAAAGTGTTGACAGTGTATATTTTTGCTTTTAGCTTATGAAAGTACCAAATTTAGGGGCTAGTTTGTATGTTAATATGTAAATTGGGTCTTGTTTATGCTAGTTCAGTAAGAAACGAAGAAAACGTAGTTTGAACGAAGTGATTCGGTGTAGAATTGAAATCACAGTGTTGATTTTTGGAAAAGATGCCAAACAAATTGAGTTTTATATGAAAACATGAAATTTAAAAAATTAAATTAGTTAAAATGGTTGATAAATTGTTCTATATTGATGAATATGTGAGGAAACATGTTGTAATAGTTCTATATCAATTGTATGTATTAATATTACTGTTTTGTGGGTAAAATTCGTGTTTGTTGAGCTAAAAATCTGACCATTGTTCATAGCCTTTAGGTTCTGTCTGTCACAGTAACAGTATACTGTTACCGGTGCCAAAGGCTAAAAAGCTGCAGCAATTGCTTGCCATAACTGAACCGAGACAGAGAGACTTCTGCTGCTGCAGATTTTGAGTAGCACTATAACTTGGTCTAAGGTTATACTAATGTGTCGAGTATGTAGTAGGATGGTTAAAACAGAATCGTGCTATGTGTGAAGGGTTTCGACACATAAACGCATAGCAGAAATAGAACAATTTAAAGCAATTTTGAAACCCTAAACAGGATCCGTGTGAAAAATAATTAATTCAGTAGTTAGAAATTATACCGATTAAGAAAGCTAGAAACGATGTGGTCGAATCTCCAACGCAATTCAAATGAATTGCGTCTCTACCATATTCACATTAACGCTCCTTTGAGCAGGTGACGATCTCATAAAAAAGGCGTGGTACTAGCCACCAAGGATGAGGATTTTCAGAACTGTTTCTCTCTAGTCTCTCTCTAAGAGCGGCTAGGGTTTTTAGTTAATCAATTATTACCTAAAATGGCTACTATATATCATATATATAGTAGTTAATAGGAATTAATAAAAAACCCTAATCTAATAAAATCCGAATTTATATATGTATATATCTTAATTAAGTCTTACTTAATTAATATACCTATATATAAATTATCCTATTAATTTAAATTCATAATTTAAATTCTATCAATCATATTGACATATTTAAATCTTTACAATTTAAATTAATTCTCTTTTCATTACGTTCTTTGTGTGTGACCCTATAGGTTATTATTATGTTGGCAATAGGTTTAAAATCATATTACAAATATAAACAGTGAGCGGCATCTAGTAATGCATCACTGCTACCCAAGTAATAATAAGATCGATGATTCGATGCAACCTTTTTGTGACCAATATTTCAATGCAATTTAATCCTTTTAACCTTAATATCCCAGATTAAACTCGAGTCATGGAATGTGTCATACTCTTCATAATTTAATCTGAGTTTTTCTTGATCAATGAGTAGACTATATGAAACAAATCACTATTTGAGCATGACCATGCATTTCGTAGTCCTACTCAATCAAGAGGCCTATGCATATCACCCCTAATAAATAGGAGGGTTAAATTTCATCTAGATCACTCATATTCCTCACAAGATTCATGATGTACCCAATAATCACCTTTATAGTCCACCCTATTAAAGGTGACCTTTGATGATATCAAAGTACATAAATTCTCGTATAGTACTATAGTGATTTCAGGTTGGAGGACCATTTGTAACGATCGAGAAATTTGTAATTTAATTTAACTATTTATTGAATTAAATAAATATTTTAAATAATTTATTTATTAAGGAAATAAATAATTGATGAATTATGGTGAATTAATTTGGTAACTAAATTAATTAGTGTTAATTTTAATAATGATAATTTTATCTAATGGATTTAATTTAAGGAAGTAATTAAATTAAATCAATTGCTTAATATTTAAGAAAATAATTAAATTAAATGAATTGTTTAATTTAATGGAAATAATTAAAATAAATAAAGTGGTGTGTCTAATTTATTAATTAAATTAGATATATAACTATTTATTAAATTATAAGTGTAATGATAATAAGATTTTTATTATTAGTAGTATAAATTGTTAAAATGGTTACATGTGTGACAGTTGGAAACTATGTAATATAAATAATATAAAAATAATTTGGTTTAGGGAAAATATGTGGTAGCCAAACAAGGCCTTGTGGCCTTTGGCTTATTCAACTAACGCAGACTTTTTATTTTTCTAACGTAAGGAACGTGGGAGAGGCCAGTTATATGGCATACGCGTCTTATTTTTTTCCCTTAGGCTTGTTAGCATAGAAAAGCAGAGGAAAATAGAATTTCAGAGGAGATTGAGAGTGAGAGCTTGAGAGATTGTTCTAAGATTTCAAGAGGAAGAAGAGGATTGCTAAACCTTGTTGTCATCTTTTGCTAGCCAATAATCAAAGATTAAGGTATAACTAATTCTAATTCTCAGACTTGTGATTTTCTATTCTCTATAAATTGATTTTGTGGGTTTGTGGCTCATACATTGTGTATGTGGTGTGGATTAAGTTGTAGAATCTGTTGTCATCTTGTATGCATGGTGTATCAGTTATCAAATTGTGAGAAATTGAATGTAGGAAGAAAACAGAAATAACAGTGTTTATGTTCATACGTTATGGCCTTAGAAAGTACCAATTTTAGTGGTCAATTTGGGTATAAAACTATAAATTGACGCTTGCATATGGTAGTTCATTAAGATACGAACATAACGTAATTTGAATTAAGTGTTTTGGCCAAGTTTTGAGATGTCAGTGATTATTTTTGTGTAAGATGTTCAAAAATGGAGTTTTGTATGAAAACATGGAATTTTGAGAAATTAAACTAGTTTTAGTTGATGATAAATTGTGTTAATTGATTGTAAATGTTAGCAATCATGTTTGTAATAGTCTGTACCAATTGTAGATGTTAATTTCACTGTTTGGTGTGTAAAATTTGTGTTTGTTGGGCTAAAATGGCTCTTTGCTCACTCTATCTCTGCGTCTGTCTGTGAACCGGTAGCAATTTCTTATTTGGTGCTAAAGCAAAAATGGCAAGCAATGCTTGTGGGTCCCAAGTCTAAGTGTGTGCAATTTGCAATGCCACACCCTAAACTGAGACAATGAGGTCTGCTTGTTTGAAGGTCAGGCTTATCGGACTTGTGTTAGTTTAGTGTGTATGTTAATGATGTTAAAACATGTTATAAACTATAATAACAGATGTTAGTGTGTTGAAATACAAAGTACAAAGATTTGAAATAATTATTTAAATAAGTTATAAAATGAAACCAATTGAGATGTTTTCGAAAGATAGAGTTGAACGACTAAGTTATGTTGATCAATGTGTAATTTCAAAAGCGTTAAGTATGTTAACCTAAATGGTTAGGTGCTAGGTTAGGATTATGACCTAAATGATGGTTTAAACCCTAAAGCTAATATTCATACAATTAATTGTTGTTGCGATTTCGATGATATGTGTAGGGTAATTGGAGATTATTTCATTTGTGTAGCTTATAATCAAGGCAAGTCTTTTAACTCCATACTTTTATTGAGTTAGTTTGTTATGGTTATGCAAGTTTTCTAACTTCATTCTTTTCGTATTGAATGCAAGTTCCCATTCCTAAATTATTATTGTGCAAGTTCCTAACATTCTTTATGAAGATGAGCATGCTTAACCTATCTTGCATATGTTTGTTCAAGCGTATGTAACTTAATTCGTTACATTAAGCGATATTTAGATTCCTAATTATTATTCAAAGCTTATATTGTTCTAATATATTGATTCAAGGAAGATTGTTTTAACTCTTCTATAGCACCTTGCATGTATACCATGTTTACTCGATTACATATTATTGTTATTCAATCTTTGACTTGGATAAACTTGTTCAAAGCTTTATCGTCGTATTAAATCTTCAAGTAATAAGTAAACCTTTATTGATTGAATTAATCTATATTCGAATAGTGTTCTAAAATTCTAGAAAACACTGATAAGCTAGTTCCAAACTAAACTTTCTTTAGTGCGGAAATTCTAAATCCAAACTGAGACGAACAACCCTACTATAGGGGATTTTGTACGTGTAACGTTTAGATGTTTGTGCACAATACATTATACAAAAGGCTGATCCCCCTGAGTACGTTAAGAAGAGTCTGTACAGTCTAACGACTGTTGAGGTTAAGGTAATAATACCTAAACACCGTGGACATAGTTCGTGGTCATAAGACCCTCAAATAATTAAAGTTCGAACTTGTTTTATATTTTGATTCGTAGAACAAGTTCTTTATTATTCAGTATTCGTTGTTCACTCTCATGTTGTTATTATACTATCTTTATGTCAGTGAGCAATTGTTTGCTCACTCTTGCAATTAAACAATGCAGCTAAAGTTGAAAGAGGTGATGATCCATCTACTAGCAAGGGAAAGGGCAAGATGTCTAAGTGATGAAGAATTGTTTAAAGTTTATTAAAATGTTTGAAGTTTAAAATATGTTTTATTTTATAATGTATTCCGCAAACTGATGTAATAATTTTAAGGTAGATTACCTAGGATTTGTTTTGAGATTTTGATGTAACCCTTAATGGGAGAGATTATTTAAGTTATTTAAATTATGTCTTTATCCTTTGAATATGGGTAGTTAGATATAATAGTTTTTCATAAGTGAGCACCAAATTCGGTGGAAATAAAGTACCTAGATTTGGGGGTGTCACAGGTTGGTATCAAAGCTTTAGGTTATGAACCTTAGGTGGGGAAACCTTTGGAAGTAGCCTTTAAGAAGTCAGAAAACATAGAGGTGATTAACTCTTATCGAGTTTTAAGGAATGGATTAAGGCATCCATTAAAACTTAATAATAAAAGACATTATGTGATGTGTTTATGTGCTCGCGAGTAACAAAAACTGTTAAGTAAAACTTAAAATATTTTGTTGTCAGGATGTCTAACGAAGGAGGATCCAGTCCAGCTAGAGAGGTGATACCTCAGGTACCTAGAGATGATGAACCCCGAGATATTCACGTAGTGCGGGAACAGTTGATCCAAGAGGATGAGTCCGTGACCGATCCCGAGGAGGATAGTTCTGAGGAGGATGATGATGATGAGGATCCTGAGGAGTTTCCACCAAACTCTGTATCGGCTGAGATGTATGATGCTTTGTATGACCGTAACATAGAGTTACAGGATAATGTTGAGGAGCTGAAGGAGATGGTAGAGATGCATCACGTTCCATTGGAACAGAAGGAGGTAGAGATTCAGGAACTTGATTCAAAACTTGGAAACACAGAATGGATCTAGTTCATACCAAGGGTCAGCATGAAGACCTGTTGGCAATGAACGAGAAGAAGAAGACTGACATGGAGAAGATGAAAGATGACTTCAAAGAGGAATCAGCTAAGCGTGCAAGAGCAAAGGATGCTTATATGAAGGCGACTCAACATGCAGACCGTGCTGAGGCTAAGGTCCAAGTGAAGAAAGCCAAGATGAAGGAGATGGATTATGCTTTTAATTTGACGATTGATAGGGCCCAGGATCGAGTCCATTATTACCCACCTCAATTTGAAGACTCGCCGTGGTTCGTGATGGATCGTAGGACGGCATATTGCATCATGGAAGAGGAACGTCGAGAAGCCTTACGACGTCTTAATATGAATAGATAGAAAATAAGAGTGATGATAATAATATGTGGATAATTATGTGACTAAATAAAGTTTTAAATCCCATATTTTGAGATGAATAAAGGGATAGTATGAGTATATAATCCTGAAACTGGTTTAGTTCAGGAAAGTGGATGTTTATAGCAGATATGCTATCTTTAGTATGTTTAAAACTTTATGAATGAATAAAATATTAGAGTCTATTTAAAATGTAATGTGTTAAAGCTACAATCTTGGAATGTTTAAGTTAAACCTTGAATACCCAAGAATTTGAGTAGTGAACTAATAAGCGTATATCTTCACAGAAAATGCCTCCTAGAAAAAGACAGCCACGATAACAAGTACCTCCTGAGGGGTCTACTAACAATAACAATGAGACCAACGCTAATCTAGTTCAGCAGTTGGTAGCTTTGTTGACGGGAGCACTTACAAATCAACCGCAAGCTCAAGTTACAACTTTCAAGGAGTTCAAAGCGGTTGGACCGCCAGAGTTTCAAGGGTCTATGAATCCAGTGGAAGCCCAAACCTGGATCGTGGAAATGAGAAGGTGTTTGATGTTGCTAGAGTTAATGAAGATCAGAAGACTGCGTTCGCAACATTTATGCTTAAGTCCGAAGCTAGCTACTGGTGGCAAGCAAATAAAGTTCGTGGAGGAAAAGGAGTGGTAGCGTGGGATAGATTTAAGGAGATGTTCTTTGAAATGTACTTTCCAGCGAGTTCTCAGAACCAGTTGGAGGTGCAATTTCTTGAACTTAAGCAAGGAACTATGACGGTGCCAAAATATGCTGCGAAGTTTAACGAGTTGGCAAGGTTTGCCACATATCAAGTCAATACGGATGAGCGTAAGGCGAGAAGGTTCGAACAAGGATTGAAGCCCTGGATTTACAGCAAGGTTTCAATGTTCCAGTTGAATACATTTAAGGCTGTACTGGAAAAGGCAATCATTGCAGAAGGTGGAAGTGATGCCTTGACCAAGTACAATCAAGAACAGAAGAAGAGGAAGAATGATAACGAGAATAAGGCTGGTAGGAGTAATGTTGGAAGTAACAATCAGAAGAGGAAGTGGAACGAGAATTTGACTACGGGAGGACAGCAGGGAAGTCAGTAGAAGAAAAAGTTTGAAGCTTGTGCGACATGTGGAAAGAATCATACTGGGGTATGTTTGAAGGGAAAGCGGGTGTGTTTCAACTATGGTCAGGAGGGACACTGTAAGACCCCAAATAATTAATAAATGAAATTTAATTTCCTCGAATTATTATTTTGAAATAGTAAGGGTTGATGTGATTAATGTGGATAGTTATGGGTAAAATACGCAAATATTTTAAAATAAGCAAGTGGTTATAAAATATTCATTGTTGTCGGGGAATATTCGTTTGGTCGTGGAATATTAAGATTGTCTTGGGAATATTCGACATTACTAAGTATGACCATGTGGGCCCCATAACGGAAAGAGATTAGAGGAAGAAAACGACAAATATAAGTTGTTTCAAAATAACGGCGTAGTTGTTACCGTTTACACTGTTGGAATACCCGGTGGTTAAAACACACGAATGTCTGGCGTTGTTGCGCGATGAAGCTGTATTGCATTGCACCAATTATTGACTCTTACGTAAGAAGGCACTACTCAATAATAGTTACAGTAATTACTGTTCAGTATTTTATTTGTTCAATAATTGTTGCGTTGATATTTTATATTGCTGTTGTTTCAATAATTGTCATTACACAGTATTTTTCATTATCGAAGCAATAATTCATATTATCCGAATAATATTATTAGATAACATTATTGGCAATGTCTAGAAAGTTCATGCCTAAGGAGAGGTTTGGTCACCTAATTGCGGCGCCATGAAGGAGAAATTCTTATTGAAAGCCCCTCTTTCCTCGAACCCGCTGGGTTGTCAATATTGTGATTCTGTAATATTATTTGTGAATAATTAATTATTGATTCATATGATGAGAAAAATATTGATTTTATGTGGATATAGATGGAGAAAATTTTTAATGTTACAATTGTTGAAAATTGAAATTTTATCTTTTTCTGATAAAATAATTCATTTAAATATATATATTATTATATTTTAATAATATAATAATGGTGATATTTTTACAACGAATGTGGAATATATGAGTATACGAGGAGGAAGAGTATTTTTATTGCAATAAATGTTTAAAACATGTTAAACATGTCGGTGGACCCCATTTATTGACTGAAATTTGAATATAGCCTCTAAAATCGCCCGTTTGTCGATTTTGGTCAATTTCTGCTTGGAATTTGGAAAAACTTTCTTCTGCAAAGTTGTAGAGAATTGAATTTCCTATAAAAACTCGCGAGATTTGAATTTTCTGACAAAAGGGCTATTTATTGTGAATTATTGAAGTTTCGAAGCTCCGAAATAATTAATTTTTGGAAGTTTAAATTATTTTAAATAATAAAATCGTTTTTAACAAGGTAGGTGTGCCCACTAGCATGGAAAAAGAGCTTAGATCAGATTGTCCAAGGTGTGCGTGAAGATTATATATATATATATATATATATATTAATATTTTAATAAATTTTCTGCTTTGGTGTTCTAAGCATTTTCCTATAAATAGGGTGCTTAGGTTAGAATTGAAAATCACACCAAAAACTGAAGTTTTCTCTCTCTATATTATCGAGCGTATTCTTGTGAGTATTTTGAGTATACTTTGAGTATTGTTATACGGTGAAAGTTTAAGTTATAGCTTTATATCCGATATTCCGGTTAAATCTTGTCTTCCGAGGTAAGGGATATTATTTTTTTCAGTAATGATATTATTTCTTCAATATCATTATCTTTGAAATATTGATCGAAGTTTTTATCAAATTTGGAACTTTTGGTGTTTGAATTACTATTCACGATACTCAAGACTATTCACGATATCTGAGTATTATTCACGAATACGGCACTATTCATCAAAAAATGAAAATTTTTCTTTTAAGTCCAAAATATCTATTGTGGATACTAGCTTTGATTGTATCCATGTTTTGATCATTCTTGAATTTTACACCACTATGATTATTTTTGAGGTATTTTTGGACGTGGATAAAAAAACAAAGTACGAATCCTTAATCCTTAATCCTTAATCCTTGTCATTTTGTTTCTTTGGATTCGTTTCTTTAAAAAAAATATTTTCATCATCCTCGGTCTTAAATGATGATATTATGGAATATCTTTGGCACCAGAGTGCAACGATGAATGATTTCGATGAATATCTTTGGCACGTAGTGCAAAGATGAATGATTTCTAATGAATATCTTTTGGCCCGTAGTGCAAAGATGAGCAGTGTTTAGATGAACATGACTAATGGTGAATGTCCTTGGCCTTTGTAGTGCAAGGATGAATATATGATTCAGATATATATTGATTGATGTTACAAGGATAAAAATATTGATGATGGATCGTTAAATTCATAGATATTAGTAGATTTCATCCTCTACGTAACTCTTCTATGAATTAATATTTTTCATCATGCAGTATTGATTTAAAACTTATTGTTTATTGTATTCTATTAGATTTTTTTTCCTGTTGAAGACTAACTATAATTTGTTCGTATTATCTTAGTCATAATATTCTTTCTTTGGGCTAGTTGAGCTCACCCTTTTCCTTTTTGTTCCATTTTTCTTCTCGGGAGGCGAGAATGTAGCGAAGTACGAGCCTGGGGTATGGAATGATGGTTTTAGAGAGTTGTTTAGTAGTCCTCACCATTTTGTAAAATAATGTATCAATAATTATGATGAGGATTTATTTGTATGTGGATATTGTTTAGATGGCAATATATGTATTTAAACTCACAGTTTCTTGTTGTAATAATAAAGTTGTAGTTGTTTACATCTGAGTGTATTGACAACTCAGAATGGGTGATGTATACCTATTTTGGGGGTGTCACAGACACATTGCACCAAACTGTTTTAGCCCAAAGAAAGGAGCATGTTTTACCTGCGGTTCAAAGGATCACATGGCTCGTGATTGTCCCAAGAAGCCAGCAGGAACTGCAAGTGGTGGAAAAGGAAACAACAATGGTGGTGGTGCATTGACCATCACTGGACCAGCACAGTCAAGTCGACCTACTGTAAGAACTTTCAATATGACCGTGTAGGATGCTGTTCAGTCTAAGGATGTGGTGTCAGGTATCATTCCAATTAATGGTATTAATGCTTATGTACTATTTGATTCGGGTGCTACTTGTTCATTTATATCAGATGAATTTGCTCAGAACTTAGATTTGCCCAGGAAGAATTAGAATTTCCCTTAAGTATAGAGATTGCGAATAAGAAAGTGATTCCTGTTATATTTGTATATAAGAATTGTAAAGTGGTTATAAAGGGTCAAGAGATGAGGGTAGACTTGATACCAATTAGACTGGGGAGTTTGATGTTATCTTTGGGAATGGATTGGTTATTCAATCACGAGGCGGTGATTGATTGCCAAAGAAAATGTGTTAACCTTATGACTAAAATCAAAGGTTATGTTCTATAAAAAGAAATCACCTCGACAAGTAAGTTGTCTGACGGTGATGCAAGCCAAGAAGTTGTTAAGACAAGGATGTGTAGGATACTTAGCCTACATAGTTGATACACAAAAGAAAAGTGTGAAGTTAGAAGAGATACCGATCATAAGAGATTTTACAGATGTATTTCCAGACGATTTGCCGGGTCTTCCGCCAGATCGACAAATTGAGTTCGTGATTGATTTAGTACCAGGAACATGTCCGATATCTAAGGCATCATACAGAATGACCCCAGAAGAGATGAAAGAGTTGATGGTGCAACTGCAAGAATTGCTCGACAAAAAGTATATTCAGTCGAGCGTATCGCCATAGGGAGCGCCAGTGTTATTTGTTAAGAAGAAAGATGGATCGATGCGGCTCTGCATTTATTATAGAGAATTAAATAAGGTCACGATTAAAAATTAGTATCTGTTACCAAGAATCGACGACCTGTTTGATCAACTGAAGGGTGCGAGATATTTTTCAAAGATAGACTTAAGGAGTGGTTATCATCAGTTGAAGGTGAGGTCAGAAGATGTACCGAAGACGGCATTCAGAACTCGGTATAGTCATTACGAGTTTCTGGTTATGTCATTTGGTTTAACCAATGCACCTGCAGCGTTCATGGATTTGATGAGCAGGGTGTTTAAACCATTCTTAGATAAATTTATGGTAGTGTTTATTGATGATATCTTGGTGTATTCTAAGACCAAGGAAGAACATGTAGAACACTAAAGATTAACGTTGGAGACATTGAGAAAGGAGAAGTTGTATGCAAAATTTTCAAAATGTGAGTTTTGGATGGAACGTGTACAGTTTCTCGGGCATGTTATTGATAAAGACGGAATTTTGGTAGATCCATCAAAAGTTGGAGCTGTAGTAAACTTGGATCAGCCGAAGACACCGTCAGAGATAAGGAGTTTCATAGGGTTGGCAGGTTACTATAGGCGTTTTATTCAGGATTTTTCCAAAATCGTGACCCCGTTGACGAATTTAACCAGGAAGGCGGTTAAGTTTATTTGGACGGAGAAGTGTGAGGAAAGTTTTCACGAATTGAAGAAGAGGTTAAGTACAACACCTATGTTCTCATTGCCTGATGATACAGGGAATTTTGTGGTGTATAGTGACGCATCACATAAAGAACTAGGTTGTGTGCTTATGCAGAACGGCAGAGTTATTGCGTATGCATCACAACAATTAAAAGATTACGAGAAGGGGTATCCGACTCATGACTTAGAGTTGGCTGCGGTGGTGTTTGCCTTGAAGATTTGGAGACATTATCTTTACGGAGAGAGGTGTGAGATATATACTGACCATAAAAGTCTGAAGTATATCTTTACACAAAAAGACTTAAACATGCGACAAAGAAGATGGTTGGAACTAATCAAAGATTATGATTGCGAGATTTTTATCATCCCGAAAAGGCGAATGTTGTAGCTGATGCTTTAAGCAGGAAGGGACAAGAGAAGTTAATGTTGTTGACAGCCCAAGAGAAGCTAGTGTCAGAAATGGCTAAGATGGAGTTAGAAATTAAATATCCGACAGAATCCGATGAAAAGTTGTTCCAGATAGGAAATGATTCAACGTTGGTAGATAAAGTGAAGAATGCACAACTTCAAGATGAAGAATGCGAAAAGATAAAACAGAAGATATATGAAGGTGAGGAAAACAAATTCAAAATCAAATTGGAAGGGTTACTTCGGTTCGAAGGGAGAATTTGGGTACCGCAAGTACCAGAAATTAAAGAAGAAATTCTGAGTGAAGCTCACAACAACTCAAGATATTCTATTCACCCTGGAAGTACGAAGATGTACCAAGATCTTAGACATCATTTTTGGTGGCCGAATATGAAGAGGGATGTGGCTGAGTGTGTGGAGAAATGCTTAATGTGTCAGAAAGTTAAAGCTGAACATCAAAGGCCAAACAGATTGTTACAACTGTTAGAGATACCAGAAAGGAAATGGGAGCATATCATAATGGATTTTGTGGTAGGTCTTCCAACAACTCAGCAAGGTTATGACGCCGTTTGGGTGATTGTTGATCGATTGACGAAGTCGGCACACTTTTTGCCGATCAAGATTCGATTTACCCTAGATCGGTTAGCAAAACTGTACGTGAAGAAAATTATGTCAAGATACGGTGTACCTGTGTCCATTGTGTCAGACAGAGATCCACGTTTCACATCTAATTTCTGGAAACAACTACAAGAAAGTTTGGGAAAACAGCTGAGAATGAGCACAACATATCATCCTCAAACCAACGGACAAAGCGAGAGAACTATCAAAACACTAGAAGATATGCTCAGAGCATGTATTATGGATTTCAAGGAAAATTGGGATGATTATTTACCGTTGGTTGAATTTTCATATAATAATAGTTATCACGCGAGTATTGGCGTGCCGCCTTACGAAGCGTTATACGGCAGAAAATGAAGAACTCCATTATGCTCGGATGAGGTAGGAGAACGTCAACTATTGAGTCCAGAGTTGGTGCAACAAACCGTCGAAATCATCAAGGTGATTCGAGCAAGATTGATAGCTGCACAAGATAGACAGAAGAAATATGCCGATCAGCACCGACAAAATCGGGAGTTCGATGTTGGTAGTTATGTTTTCTTGAAAGTATCTCCCTGGAAGGGGAAAATTTGATTTGGCAAGAAAGGGAAATTAAGCCCTAGGTTTATAGGTCCTTTTGAAGTGCTTCGACGGGTTGGTGAAGTGGCATACGAGGTAGCCTTACCTCCAGAGTTAATGCATATCCATAATGTTTTCCACATCTCGGTATTGAGACCATATAAGCCTGATTATAGGCATGTTATAGAATATGAGCCCTTACAGTTTGAGAAAGACTTAACATATGAAGAAGTCCATGTTCAAATTGTTGACAAAAAGAGCAAGTACTGAGGAATAAGGTGATACCTTCTGTTAAGGTAATCTGGAGGAACCACAATACTGAGATAGTGAGGTCTTCTTGTTTGCAGGTCAGGATTATCGGACTTGTGTTAGTTTAGTATGTATGTTAATGATGTTAAAATATGTTATAAACTATAATAACAGATGTTAATGTGTCGAAATATAAAGTACAAAGATTTGAAATAATTATTTAAATAAGTTATAAAATGAAACCAATTGAGATGTTTTCGAAAGATAGAGTTGAACGACTAAGTTATGTTGATCAATGTGTAATTTCAGAATCGTTAAGTATGTTAACCTAAATGGTTAGGTGCTAGGTTAGGGTTATGACCTAAATGATGGTCTAAACCCTAAAGCTAATATTCATACAATTAATTGTTGTTACGATTTTCATGATATGTGTAGGGTAATTGGAGATTATTTCATTTATGTAGCTTACAATCAAGGCAAGTCTTCTAACTCCATACTTTCATTGAGTTAGTTTGTTATGATTATGCAAGTTTTCTAACTTCATTCTTTTCGTATTAAATGCAAGTTCCCATTCCTAAATTATTATTGTGAAAGTTCCTAACATTCTTTATGGAGATGAGCAAGCTTAACCTATCTTGCATATGGTTGTTCAAGCTTATGTAACTTAATTCGTTACATTAAGCGATATTTAGATTCCTAATTATTATTCAAAGCTTATATTGTTCTAATATATTGATTCAAGGAAGATTGTTTTACCTCTTCTATAGCACCTTGCATGTATACCATGTTTACTCGATTACATATTATTGTTATTCAATCTTTGACTTGGATAAACTTGTTCAAAGCTTTATCTTCGTATTAAATCTTCAAGTAGTAAGCAACCTTTTATTGATTGAATTAATCTATATTCGAATAGTGTTCTAAAATTCTAGAAAACACTGATAAGCTAGTTCCAAACTAAACTTTCTTTAGTGCGGAAATTCTAAATCCAAACTAAGACGAACAACCCTAACATAGGGGATTTTGTACGTGTAACATTTAGATGTTTGTGCACAATACATGGTACAAAGGGCTGATCCCCCTGAGTACGTTAAGAAGAGTCTGTACAGTTTAACGACTGTTGAGGTAAAGGTAATAATACCTAAACACCGTGGACATAGTTCGTGGTCATAAGACCCTCAGATAATTAAAGTTCGAACTTGTTTTCTATTTTGATTCGTAGAACAAGTTCTTTATTATTCAGTATTCGTTGTTCACTCTCATGATTTTATTATACTATCTTTATGTCAGTGAGCAATTGTTTCCTCACTCTTGCAATTAAACAATGCAGCTAAAGTTGAAAGAGGTGATGATCCATCTACTAGCAAGGGAAAGGGCAAGATGTCTAAGTGATGAAGAATTGTTTAAAGTTTATTTAAATGTTTGAAGATTAAGATTTGTTTTATTTTATAATGTATTCTGCAAACTGATGTAATAATTTTAAGGTAGATTACCAGGGATTTGTTTTGAGATTTTGATGTAACCCTTAATGGGAGAGATTATTTAAGTTATTTAAATTATGTCTTTATCCTTTGAATATGGGTAGTTAGATATAATAGTTTTGAATAAGTGGGCACCAAATTCGGTGAAAATGAAGTACCCGGATTTGGGGGTGTCACACCATTACATCATTGTCACTATGAGAATTGTTAATGACACTTCGTATAATGCTCCACATAGAATTCTCATTGTGGGTCTGTCTAGTACATCGTTCTCTAACATGTACATATGAATTGACTTAATATCTCACATATTTATGACCAATGAGATTTGGTCATCAGTCAATCCACATACTAGTCTCAATGCATCATTATTGTCCCATCAACAATGATACTCGACTAAGGACATTTAAGAGCAATGATACTAATTGTAATTATATAATCTCATGTTCAAGTCACATATTTGAAACTATATAATTTGTATCACTATTCTAAGGAATTTTATTATGTTAACATTTATATAACGCAGTAAATAGAACCATAATAAAATCATTCATTTATTCAATCAAATATAATATAAAAATGTTAAGCAATTATATCAAATAATTGGCCTCTAGGGCATAAACTCTAACAATGTGGTTAGTAGTTTCAAAGTTTCAAATGATTGGTAAATGATGAACGTGGTATATTATAACTTAGTGAGCATGATGAATAGTAAACAAGTGTTGTGAAGGTTAACACTTGTAATTTCTGATATTTGTATGGTAGCTTAAGACTTGTGCTAAAATAATAAGTCTAACTAGAAATGTGTGTTATGTTGGAACGTGAATGTTAGCATATCTAATAGATGGTGGTTCTAAACCTATGTGTAGGTGAACGTGAGTTTAATATTATAGCTTACGCTCGAGGCAAGTTTCTAAACCTATCTTTTTCAATTGATTCGGATTTCTATTTCATTAAATACACATATCCAAATCTTGAGTGATCATCAGTGAAAGTAATAAAATAAGAATACCTTACTCTTGCATTCGTTGTCACAGGTCCACATACATATGTGTGAACCAACGCTAACAACTTTGTAACTCTTTCTCCTTTTCCACTAAAAGGAGATTTAGTCATTTTGCCCATGAGACAAGATTCACAAGCTGGATATGATTCATAATTCTAAGAGTCCATCTTTATACAACTTGGATAATCTTGTTTCATTAATATGACCGAGTCTACAGTGCCATATAAAGGTATAATTTACATCATATCTTTTCCTTTTATTAGTTAGTTCAATTTGAAGTATATTTTCATGCAAGTCAAATATATAAAGTCCATTTCGCAAATTACCAACACGATATAAAACATTATTATTATAAATAGAACAACTGGTGATCTTTATTATAATGTCTGAAATTTAAATAGGCACACTTAGAAGGGGGAGTTAAATAAGTGTTCAAACAACTATGATCAATTTTTATTTTCCTTCAATACTTTGGCTTATTTCAGCAAGCTAAAATACTTAATTCAGTTTCCTTTAAAAAACCAATTTAAATATTTTAGAATTTAGTATGCTGAAATAATCAAATATATATATCTCAAGTTTCAGAAAATCTTGTTTTTATATTAACTTAGTATATTAAACTTAATCCTTGTTATCAATAAAATTATACACAAACAATTAAATGAACACCAAGAATTTTTTACGTGGTTCAACTACTACCCTCTATAATAGTAGCCTAATCCACGTCCAATATCAACTAGTATTGGAGACTCATTTTATTTATTTCTGTATAGATAAATAGTGATTACAAAACAGATTCTTACAATAAATTAATAACAATTAATTTATCTTGAGCACTCTTGCTCCTTGTGCACCTATGCACTCTTCAAGCACCATTGCTTCCTTGAACCTGTTTGTAAACCTTTTCTCTAATCCACTAGGATTAACAGCTTTAGACTACCCTTAGTCTAAACAAAAATACAAATATAGAGGTCTATGATCAATACAAGAATAATCAATTTAACAATTAAAGGATCAACTAAATGCAATGATCAATTAGCACAGAAAGATAATCAATTAAATCTTACCAATTACCAGCTAAAAGAATATCAGAAGTACAATTGCTGAGCTGATCAAAAGTTGCACCAATTAAAACAAGTTGCTCAGTAATATCAGTAATTAGTGCAAATAATATATTTTGTGAGTAGTATCTTATTCCATACATGAAATACTATTTATATATCCCATATAAAAAGTTACCATTGATTTCAGATCACGAATGTTCCATTTGTCCAAAACAATCGGCTTAATAATATGGAAAGAACCCGCAACGGTAAAGCAACAATATAATTAATATTTATCCAAATAACAACTCAATCTTTTTTAGTGGTATAGTGTTGGGATAAATTCAAAGACATCTTTAAGAGATAACCCACTACATAACCATTTTGACATTATCTTTCCATCTCATAAAGTGACGTTGGCGTGTAACAGTAAACTTTTAATCTTCCTTTATATTTCCAATATTAAAGGTATTAGAGTCCTATGGTCTCTATAATTACTTTTACTTTGAACAACCACACACACTTATCATGTAGCAACTTTTTAGCTTCTAGGCATATAATACTTATATCCACGTGTGTGCAGAAAACTAAAATTAGAATCTAACCCAAGGATATCAAATACCCAAATAGCATGAATGCGAAACATATATCAAGTAACGTTTTATAAAATAATGCTTTAAAATCTTTGTACTTGATAACATATATTTAATCTAATCTCAAGTATTTATTTTTAATATTATGAAAAACCTTTTTCAAAACTTTTCATTTAAAACGTATAAGATTAAATGTCAATGATATGTCCTAGAGCCTTTAAATGAAAAATCAATTATTATGCAATTGACCTTACACTTGGTTTTCCTAGAAAAGAAAAATTCTTCAAGCACTTGAAAATCCAATCAATGTTCCTTATCATCAAATACCTGAAATGCCATAAAGCAATTTAGCATACGAATAATTCATCATCAAAACTTAAGGATGAAATATGACTAAGTCAACATTCTCCCCATTTTTGATGATGACAACCAAAAACTTTTAATTCCCATTAGCTCCCCCTAAAACTATGCATACAATATAATTAGCTCCCCCTAAATTCATGCAACAATGTCATTTCAGGAATCTCATAATATCTAATTGAAATTCGATTTTTCAGTGTATCCTGAAATTTTAAACAACCCCTATGATCTGTGCATATACCTGAAATCATGTTAGTTCAACATTCACCAAATATCAAACTGCTAACATAACATTTAAAATTTTAAAAAAAAATAAGTCTGTGAAGCACAAATTCAAGTCTTTTCAGTCTACCAAAATAAAACTATAAATTTCTCCCCCTTTGTCATCAAACAAAAAGGGAAATAGCCATCAATCGAGTTCTACCACTGTTGCACGTTGTTCAGCCCTCTATGTGAAGCAAGGGTGATGATTAGCATGATGAATCTTTTCAGCAAGGGAAAAATCAGCAGCAAATTGAGGAGGACGGGGAATGTAAGTTGTATTTGGCAATGGTACGTCAAGGAAATCTCCAATATATTCGGCTAGCCAATTACAATGAACCCATTCCGTAACGGAATAATTCTTACGCTGCATATGTAATTTAGAGCTTATATCATTGAAATGCAGAGCTACAAACTCAGCCAATTCACCAACTTGATTGCTTATAAACTTGATTTCTTGACTGAATTGACAAGCATTGATGTTTATTTTCAGTTGCATGACCTCTGCCAAAGCAGTGGTTTGCAATTCAAACCCAGCTTGTAAATAAATAAATTCATCCTCAACATTCTGATAAAGTTTGTTAATTTCAGGAGCACCCAAAGGCAGTTTTCCTTTCTCCAACACAGTCATACGAGTGTTAAGGCTAGACATCTCATGTTGCATTTTTTTCTTGATTACTAATGTGATGCCCCCAAAACAGGTATACATCACCTATTCTGAGTTGCCAAATACATGGTACAGAATACAAATACAACTTAATTATACAACTGTCATGAAAGGTACGATAAAACATAAGCTGTAAGTTTTAATACAAATATTGTGGTCTAGACAATATACAAACTCAAATTCAATATTATTACATTTATTTTCCCACTATTTCACTGAATAGTGAGGACTACTAATGCTATCATCCGTCCGCCACTCCGCTTCCCCGACTAGTCCTCCGCTACGTTCTCATTTCTGAAGAGAACAATGAAAGTAAAAGGGTGAGCTCAACCACCAAGAAAGGAAATATTATGACTAAGATAATGCGAATATATTATCGTTAGCCTTCAATAGTGTTAAACCGATATAAAATAACAACCATCAAGTTTAAGCTATGCTTGAACAAGCAATCCATTAAAAGAGTCAAGTAGAGAATAAAATCTACTATCTTTTATGATTTAAAAGGTTTTTCAACACTTTTATCGCTGGGACTCAGCTTAATAAATAATCCACATCACCGAATCACCCCTATAATACGACCAAGTATATTCTTTAGTATCACGACCACAATTATCCCTGCACTACGGGCCAAGAATATTTGTGTATTCATTAATGGTCATGATCATGCCAACAACTGTCCATCAATGCACTACGGGCCAATGAGGACTTTTATCACATCATTTGTAACATTACGGTCATGATTACACCGAATAATCCCTGGTCATAATCATACCAAGTCCATCTATGCACTACAGGCCACAGATGACTTTCAAAAAATATGAAGATGATGACAATGATATAAGAATTCAATAAAACAAGAATGCTCAGAAGAATATTTCCATGAAAAGATACTGGATGAAGCGGAGATATTAAGGATATTCCACTAATTTCATGGAGTATAGAAGTCAAAACTTTAACCAACTGAGTATAACAAGGAATGGAATAACAAAAGAAATCACCATGCATGCAATAGACCACATGCGAGTTATTCCATGCGAATAATAATAAATAACGGAATCAGTCAGATGTAAAATGCATGTACAGGATATTCCAGCGTAATAATAAAAGCGGAATCAGTCCGGCGTAAAATGCATGCATGAGGATATTCCAACAGAATAATATAGACGGAACCAGGTCCGGCGTAGAATGCACAGACAGGATGTTCCAACAGAATGATAAATAATGGAACGGATCCCAAAGGTAAACTTATGAATGTGATGTTCCAACAGAATGATAAAGAATGGAATAACAAAAGAATTTCACCAAGTATAGGGTAGCCCGCGTAAGGTTATTCCAATAGAATAATAAAGAATGGAATAACAGAAGTTCTCTTCATGGATAAGAAAGAAATAATACTCCTTACCTTGGAAAAACTGGATACTGGAATAGTGAGGTAGCAGACTTCTCTTCTTCTTTCTCTCTATAATTTCTCTCTATAATAATCGCTCTAAAGTTTCGATAATTGCACGTTTTGGGGCTCAAAAAATTATAGTACAATACCTCCAACTTTTCTTTCATTTTTAATTTAGTCCTGCAAGTATTATCAAACTTACACCACCTTCCCTAATAGTAAATAATGTGAATCAATAGTCCAATCATGTGAATCAATAGTATAATCATGTGAAAAATACGAATTATAGTATAGTACCTCCATCTATACCTCCATTTTTAACTTAGTCATGCAAGTATTATCAATCTTGCACCAACTCCCCTAATAGTAAATAATGTGATTCAATAGTACACACATGTGAACAAATAGTTATATAAGTATGTGAATTAGTAGCAATTAATTGCTCATTTATCCGATAAATTACCCCATTTATCTGATAAATTACCTGATTTATCAATATAACCCCTAGACATCAATTATCATCGGAATAGATGTCGATTTTCACTAACACTAATAATTCCAACACAATGGAACTATCAAAATTCATTTTTAATCAACACAACTTATTCATCATTAGTATTATAACTCACAATATTTAACAACCAGGTCGTTCCCAGGAAAGAGGGGGCTTTCCGATAAGGATTTCTCCTTATTGACGCGCAATTAGGTGACCAAACCTCTCATTGACAGAACTTCTAGACATTGTCAATATCGCAAATAACAATATGAATAACTTTGTCGTCTCAGTTATTGATTTAATAATACTGTGACAATAATTGAATCAATAATATTAGAGATATGATGCAGCAATTACTGTAGCAATAATTGAGTACAACTGAGTGACTTCTCACGTAAGCATCAATAATCAATACTGTAGTGCTGCTACTATGCAACCACGCCAGACATCGCATTTTTTAACAAGGGTGTTTCAACAGCTAATCAGTAAAACTTTCGCCGTTATTTTCATAAAGTATTTTTGTCGTTTTTCAATCAAACAATAATTCCGCCATGGGGTCCACCAATGATTGTGTCGTTGTACGAATATTCCTTGTTAAAAAGAATATTCCCCAATCAATCGAATATTATATAACAACTTGCGTACTTTGAAAAATTTTTAAATATTACCCATAACTATAACATTATATCAAATCCACACCATAATATTCAAAAATATATTTCGAGAAAATTTAATCTTTATTCAAAAAGTTGGGGTCTTACAACCTCCCCTTCTTATGAAATTTTGTCCTCGAAATTAGGGTGCGTACCTGGTATGTCGAAGAGGTAAGGATATCTTGATTTCATCACAGATTCTAACTCTCAAGTCATTTCTTCCACATCGTGGTTTCTCCACAAAACTTTGACTTGAGGTATAACCTTGGAGCGTAGAATATGATCATTTTTATCCAAGATTTTAACAGGTAACTCTTCATACATTAAATCTTCCTCTATCTCGTCTGGTTCTAATTCAATAATGTGGTTCGGGTCTTTCACATATTTACGTAACATAGATATGTGAAAAACGTTATGAACACGAGACATACATGGTGTAAATGGCGAGTCTATATGCCACAGCCCTACTCGATCGAGGATTAAAATGGGCCAAATGAATCGAGGGTTGAGCTTTCCTCTCTTTCCAAATCTCGTAACTCCCTTCCATGGAGCAACACGTAATAACACATGATCTCCAATATCAATTCCATGTCCTTTCGATGAAGATCGCCAGAACTCTTTTGTCGATCTTGTGAGATTTTTATACGTTATTTCCGGATCGTTTGAATATTTTCCGTAGTCATACGTACCAACTCCGGTCCCAATAACATTGCTTCACCCACCTCATCCCAGCATACTGGAGAACAACACTTTCTTCCATACAACGTCGCAAATGGAGCCATGCCAATACTTGCTTGATAACTGTTGTTGTTGGAAAACTCCACCAGTGGTAGGAACTTATCCCAACTTCCCTTGAAGTCAAGGACACAGAGTCTTAATAGATCTTCAAGAGTTTGAATGGTCCTCTCCGACTACCTCGTCCGTCTGAGGATGATATGCCGAGCTAAATCATAAATTCGTGCCCATAGCTTTTTGCAAACTAACCCAAAATCTTGAAGTGAATCTTGGGTCTCGATCAGAAACTATGGATACTGGCATACCATGTAGTCTTACAATCTTGTTTATGTACATACGAGCAAGACGTTCAAGTGTATAAGTTTCCCGTATAGATAGAAAATGAGCAGACTTGGTCAATCTATCAACAATGACCCAAATTGCATCTATGCCTTGAGAAACCTTGGGAAGACCAGTAACAAAATCCATGGTAATGTGTTCCCACTTCCATTCTGAAATTTCAAGTTGTTGCAATGGACCTTTTGATACTTGATGTTCCGCCTTGACTCGTTGACAAGTTAAACACCTTGAGATAAATTGTGATATCTATGTCTTCATATTGCTCCACCAAAATGTATGTCGAAGATCACGATACATTTTGGTACTCCCAGGATGGATTGCAAACGGTGTGTTGTGCTCCATCATGATTTTATACTTTAAATCAGGGTCGTTAGGAACACAAAGTCTGGAGTTGACTCGAAGTATTCCTTCTTCATTGATTCTTGCTTCCGGCATAACACCTTCTTGTACTTTCTTCCTCATACGCATCAGCTCCAGATCTGTAGCTTGAGCAGCTTTAACTTTATCGATTAAAGTCGGTTCTACTCGTATATTCTCCATCATCACATGGGTCCCTGGAGTCTTTATCTCTAACTCCATCCTTTGCAAGTCATACAAAATAAGCCTTTGCGTTGACAATATTACACTCGCATTACGCATATGATCTTCTACTCAACACGATCACCTACTACGTTCGCTTTTCCAGGATGGTATTGAATAGTATGATCATAATCTTTCAACAGTTCGAGCCAATGTCATTGCCGCATGTTGACTTCCTTTTGAGTGAAGAAATATTTGAGGCTTTTATGATCCGTATAGATCTCCACTTTTTCCCCATACAGGTAATGCCTCCAAATTTTAAGCGCAAAAACGACAGCTGCCAACTCTAGATCATGAGTAGGATAATTCCTCTCATATTCTTTGAGTTACCGTGAAGCATAAGCTATGACTTTCCCATGTTACATGAGAACACATCCTAACCCTTTGCCCGAAGCATCACTATAGATGACAAATCCATCCGAGAGCAGGATGGTATTGTCGAAGCAGTCTTGAAATGAGTCTCCTCTTGAGTTCTTGAAAACTCTTCTCACATTCCACGCTCCAACCGAAATTTTGTATCTTTTCGAGTTAATTTGAGTTAATGGAGTAGCGATTCGAGAAAACCTTCTACGAATCTCCGATATAATAACCAAATAAGCCGAGAAAGCTACGTGACTTCCGGCCATCGATTTAGGTTGCTCCTCGACTTTGAATTGCTTCAATCTTTGCCAGTCAACAGATATCCCATGATTTGATATCACGTGCTCAAGGAATGCAACTTCCTCAAGCCGAACTCGTGATTTCTTCAACTTGGCATATAGCTTGTTTTCACGAAGCTTTTGGAGTATCAGCCTCAAGTGTTGCTCATGATCTTCACGGCTTTTGGAAAGTCTGTGCTATTGATTCTAGATAGACAGAATGTGCATGAAAGAGAATAGAGAATGAAAGTATTTCAAAGTGCATGTAACTAATATTTTAAGATGATAGGGATCAAGACTATTCCTATTATTCAAGTTGTTTCGTAACCTTTGTTCGGTTATTGAAGTCTGAAAAGAATGTTAAACTCTTGAAGATGTTTGTTCAACTATTATGACTTCCTGGGCAATTGAATGCTCACACTTGCTTTAAATGAAAAACATTTTCAGTGAACGATGTTAGAAGAACTTAAGGATCCCGTATAGATCAAGCTGACGGTATCCAGATGAAGTGTCATTCAGAATGTCAATGAGCAAGAAAATCAAGTGAAGACTTGTAATGTAGAAAGATGAAAATTAAACTATAGACTAGTTTAATGAACTGTATGTATCCTTGGTGGCGGATAAAAGTCTCTTCAGAAGATGAAAGGAATAATGTAATTATCATTATTTGTAATGAGAAAGGTTCTAAGGTTTCGAGAACCTGGGATTTGAGAATGTATGTTGTTATATTTCGGTATATAATGATGTATGTTGGATGAAGGATGTACTCGTGACGTACGGAATCCGGGTGTAAAGATAGACCGGATTTCGGGGGGTTTCAGAAGAAATATGGAAGTATGCGACTTTGTATTGATTATCAGGAGTTGAATCATGTCACCATCAAAAATAGGTACCCATTGCCTCGTATTGATGATCTATTTGACTAGTTGTAAGGCGCCAAATTTTTTTCAAAGATCGATCTTCGTTCCGGATATCATCAATTAAAGATTAAAACTGATGACATTCCAAAGACTGCTTTCAGAACTTGGTATGGGCATTACGAATTCCTAGTCATGTCTTTTGGATTAACTAATGCTCCTGTTGCCTTCATGGATATGATGAACCGAGTATTCAAGGAATATTTGGATCACTTTGTGGTCATCTTTATTGATGATATCCTCATTTACTCCAAAAGCCATGAAGATCATGAGCAACACTTGAGGCTGATCACTACAAGAAAATGGTCTATCAGCGACCGCTTAATAGCGATCAGCATTTAGTCATGAGATAGCTATCATCGCCGATCGCAGGCAAATGATGATAGTCATCGATAAAATCTAGTCATTTGGGATGCACATCAATGACCCCATTAATAATCGACACATCTCATGATTATTATTCGCAAATTAAATTATAAATTCGGCCGCTAAGTCGAAATCATCATGGTCTCTGCACTGTTTTGTACCTGCTTTATCCCAACACACAATCACAACAATATAAACAGCATTCACAACAATATAAACATCCATCGTCCACCAACATACACCAAACTAGTATTTAAACCTTTAGAACCCAATATGAATTAAATAAATATAATAACATTTCAAAACTTGTTTAAGTAACATATAGACATCCAAATAATGAATATACAAGTACAAGTTTATACTATAACTACAAAACTGATCTAAAGCAGGTACGTCAAGCATCATCGCCTCCTTGATCACCCTGTAATTAACAAAATAATAAAACAAGTTACAAATATAGTAACTATGTTGACATCGATATATATTATGACAATATATACAACAAATTGATTTTATACCCGTCGCCATCCACATGTTGTCCCATCATCACATTGTCGCCATCGCTTTCAAGCCTAACTCCTCAGGATCAAGAGCCCCCAGATGCCCGTCCAGTATCTTCAAAAGATTTCGATCTCGACATATAGCTCTCACACAGTCAGCCGGAGTGTGAACAGCTGGATGACTCGATGACTGTGAAGACTGGGTAGCAGAGCTGCCTAAGCCACTGAAGGATGGGCGTCGTCGTTGTCCTTGACCTTTAATGTAGTTCTTCTTCACAACGGACGCCCTCTCCCACAGCTCTTGATCAATAGTCGGACGTGGAGTGCCTTCAGGATAGCGCTCATTTAATAAACGCTTATAAGTATCATGTCATCATGTTAACAATTAAATAGTTAAAAATAAATTCTGTAAGGATTGATAAACAAGATCAAGTTGTTAAAACTTATTACCGCTATCTGGATAGCATCAGGTAGACCATCACGGGTGGCCACGTACACATCTAGCCAATGGATAGGTGTACCTTGAGACTGAGACTCCTATACAAAAAATAACACAATATTACTAAGTAAAAATGTGATATATTTTCTAGAATTCATGATTGTAAACATATTAAAACTTGTAAACACGCATCTGGCAAAGTGATATGTCAAGAATCGTGAAATACTTCCGCCCTTGTATGTCCCTTTAGCCTTTTCGCCATCGGGTACACCCGACGATCTGTTGGTGGAGGCAATCTTTAAATCTTTTCACCAAATCTCATCTCTCCATTGGGCACACATCTCAGCCCATATGGACTAGGTGCACCACCAGGGGCTATGCTCGTGCATATAATCCTCTCCCTGGCCTGGATGGTCGATCTCGGCATTGTGAAGGGCTTTTTGTCTTTGTTTGTTCAAATTGTCTTTCAGTGCGCATCGCCACTTACCGCTGTAATAATGTCTCGTATCCTTTGAAGCTGCAAGGCGTCCCATCTATACCGTTTTCGCAAATAAAACAACAATAATAACATTACTAAACAATTATCCTTTGAATATTATATTATATGTCATAATTAAAAAACATACACAAATTCAAATTTCAAACAAAGATCCTTGTGGGCGATAGGTGTGTTTCACCAACGTAATCGCTGTGTGTAGGCCAATTTCGTAAACACATCCGTGATTTGCACTGACGATCTTATTATCGAAAAATCACTATAATATACAACAATTTACATCAGCGATAAGTAGATATATTAAAGCAATTTACATCTAAGTTATAATACTTATGAACATTTTTCAAACTTATATTTATAATACTTAAAAAAAATTCGCCAGAGTCTCCCCTATAATATAGACTAGCCACATGCACGACGGCATGCATTTATGGACATTTCTAGGCACCCAAGACACAAACCAAGAGAAATATACAAATTTTCAATACAATAAGCATATTAACATCAATTTACATCAACGATAAGTAGATATATTAAAGCAATTTACATCACAGTTCTATATATGAATCTTAAATACTTATATATAAATGATATATGTGGGACGTACGTGCTATTCGAAGGAGGGTGAATCTGAATAAGAATCCGATCATCCGGATTTGTAGGGGCCTTGGGCACATGATTAGGCCCCCTACCCATGCCGCGCTTTTTCTGTGTTGCTTCAGAAGCCATCTATATATTACAAATTTTAAGATGTTATTATGAGTCATATTTGATTACATGTATATATGACAATAAATATGACAGTGATATAAACATGTATATATATGAATATAAAATGATAATAAACAAAAGCAATTTACATCTAAGTTCTATTTAAATAGTTTAGTACATAAACATGACAATGATATAAAAAACATGTAATGCTAAACATACATTTCATTTGTTCAAGTGTCAATGTCTGATTCAGAATCATCCTCAGACATGTTGTGTTATGATTCATAACCATCATCCGCTTGATTACCAATAACTCTTCCTCCTCAAAGATCAATGTCATCGACATAAGTATTAACTCAGGGATCTAATTCATGTGGTTCATCTCCACCATCTAATCGGATTACTTCATTGTCATCCTCCACATTTATTATAGTTTGACTATGAAGCATCCGCTTCTTGGTAAATCTCCCCATCAACTACTTTACACGACTCACTACGCGGGAGTATGAATTATAACTTGCCAATCAGAGGGCGGTCTATCCCTTTTCCTAACAGGACTAGGAGTGTAGTATATTTGTATTGTTTGAGTTGGTAAAACAAACGATCTGGTTGGAGTACGTGAGACTATGGAGGTCAATATCGACGATTCCATGTCTCACAACACGTATCCCTTTTCCGAATCAAACCAACGCGACTTGAACAAATGAATATGACCCGTCAGACGCGTGCCTTTGTACGAAAACTCTACGATTTCCTCCAACTCCCCATAAAAGGCACAACCAAGCTCATTGTAACAATCTCCTTGACACACACTCCGAGTTCGTTGTTCTTTTTACCGCGCCTATATGCCTTTGTGTGAAATTCACAACCATTTATTTTATAACCATCATGGTGACTTGGTCCCCTCGCTCGGTCCCATAGCTAGGACTTGTACATTAGCCGTAAATCGTTGATCCTCATCAAAGCCTACAAAAACTCCATCTTATTAAATGAAGTCATAGTTAACATAGAGTATATATATTCTACGTGCTTAAAATTGAACTTACTTTGTCCTTTAGCCAAAGTGCAAATTTTTTATCACGATTGATTTGAATATCTTTATCAGTTATGCCGGGATGCTTCACTTTTAACTCGTCGTCGTACAATCTATACCATGATATAAACATTAACATATTGGAATAAATTTTTAACTTATACGCATAATCCAAAAACACTTGGCAACCAGCTCTAAATTCAGCTGTAGCACCTATCTGGGCACTTGACTTTCGTCGTGCCATCCAACTACGGTCTGAATAGTGGTCCATGATACCATGGTACCTACTAGAGACAACATTATAAATGTTAACATATGACTTGAGCATACTTGTAACCATATGACTTGAGCATACTTGTAAGCATGCATATGATTAACATTTAAGCATACTTGTAAGCATATGACTTGAGAGCATACTTGTAATCATATGACTTGAGTATACTTGTAAGCATATGATTAACATTTAAGCATACTTGATGTTAACGAATGAATGCAAATTAAAGCAGTATGAGAAACTTTAAATGTTATTAAATTTAGTATGAGAAACTAAGTAAATGCTACTTAGTTTAATAGTTATATTATATCATGTATACATAAGTGTTAAATACCCTTGTTTTTCTGTTATAGCCAAAACAGTCTCTTTATTGACCAAGTGTTTCTAGTTACCTTCTCTCTGTTGCACTAATAGGTTCCTAAGATCGCTCTATTTTGGCTTAACAATTTCTAACAACCAAGCTTGGCTTGGCCCTGTGAGGCTTTGGCTAAGCTCAAGGTGGGTTTTTCAGTGTGGCCTCATGACCCCAAGCCCAAACCCATCACCCAACATCCCTTAATAGGCTCTAGTGGATCACCAATAGGCTCATTAATAGTATAAATGTTCGCTTCCCCAACCAATAAAAAAAATTTGGCCAGAGTCTCCCCTGTAATATTGACTAGCCACATGCACGACGGCATGTATATAAGGTCATTTCTAGGCACCCAAGACATAAACCAAGAGTCCACACTGGAGATCTTGCATAAGTATAAGTAATGTGAAGAAAAGCCTAACTATTACCCATAGACGATCTTGCATAAGTATAGTTCTCATATAGGCATAGATTTGACTATAATTTCATAAACAGTCCATATGTAGGCAAAAGAAACCTTTAGGAATTCAAATAACTTTAAAATCATGATAATAAGTACTAAATTATACTAACAGTCCCCAAGCAATGATAAATCAGATTGAGGAAAAAGTTATAATGCAGTAGACTCAACTCAAAAGCAATGAACACATAATGATAATATCCAGTGCCTGGACTTGGGCCAGAATGCTTAATGGTACCCCATAGTCCAATAATATTTTTGAAAGAGATAACTTAATATATTGGACAATAACGCATGTTAGCTTAAGTTTAATATATATTGTTCCAAAATATAAAATCAATATTGACTTTTTAAAGCATTTTGACATATTTTCCAATTTTAAAATTTATGTGATTTATTTAAGTTTTGAAAACAATAAATGTTGAATTAGGAGTACTTTGTACATAGTTTGCTATTTTCATAATGGTATTACCTAAAACTAAAGCAATTTTTATGCCCATTATATTTAGGACCCCTGACAAAAGTTTATATACAAGAAGGCATTATTTTGGTAACTGTCATAAACACTTGGCAGTGATTTTAGGTTGTTAGCTTTATCTTTTATATACTTATTCTTTAGGCTTCTGTTGTACAGAATTAGATGTTCTTCTTCATTTTGTAGTTACAAATATGAATTATTAATCCAATCTTCCATGTATCGATCCCTCTTTCCTGTTGTATCTTTGGTTTATTCTTTCTCAATTAAGTGTGCTTGCTAATTGCATTTGTCACTCGCATGGATTTATTGTAAGAGACCAACTGACTAATCAACATCAATCATACTGTATGTCTACATTATGCACAAATATGAATTGATATCCAACATATATACAGTAAAACAATTTTGAGAATTAGGCTGCAAATAAACTTAAGCTAACATGAGTATTTTATGTTTGTGATGAACATTAAGCTGCAAATAAGGAGTAAACACCATTCCTTGGTTTATTGAATAACAAAAATTAACAAATTAGGGTTTGTCTAAACCACATTCAATTAATAACAAAAATGAAAAAAAAAGTTAAGGTTTGTCTAAACCACATTCAATTAACAAATTAAGTTTGTCTAAACCACATTCAAGTGAGTTACCTTTGTAGAGGTGGTAGCAGGTGGGTGGCAACGGCGGCGCAAACTTCTTCTCCCCCCTTTCTCCCTCTTCTCTCTATTTCGGTGACCTCCCTCTTTTTTTTCCTTATCGTGTTCTGTGTCGAGCGAACTGGTTACTAATTTCATTTAGAATGATTAGCGACCGTTATCCGCGACCGTATGCGGTCGCTGAATTTTAATGACATGGACTTATCAGCGACCGTATGCGGTCGCTGATTATAAGTGGTCGCAAGAAAACTACGCGGTAACATTTCCTGCCAAATTTTGGGTGAGAAATTTGTTCTAGCGATTGATCAGCGACTGCATGCGGTCGCGGATATCACTTAGCGACTGGATTATATAATGGTCGCTGATGTCGATCGCTAGTACGAGTATCAGCGATGGGATATGCGGTCACTGATATAAATGGTTGCTGATAGACCTTTTTCTTGTAGTGGATACTCCAAAAGCTTCGTGAAAACAAGATTTATGCCAAGTTGAAGAAATGCGAGTTCTAGCTTGAGGAAGTAGCATTCCTTGGGCACGTTGTGACACCCCCCAAATCCGGGTACTTCAATTCCACGGGATTTGGTGTTCACTGTACAATTATCATCTATCTATCTACCCATAATAAATGCAAGCCATGCAATAGATAGAATAAAAATCTTCCCCTTAAGGGTTACAACATCAGAATAATAATAATACAATCCCAGGTTAAGTTAACCTTAAACATCTGTGCGGAAACATAAACAATAAGTCTTAAACAACATCAAGTCTTAACACATAAATTCAACATCTCATAAATACAAGTCTTCAACATTTGTTAATCTTTGCTTGCCTTTACTAGTAGAAGGCTCATTCTGTTCTTTCGTTCTTAATCGCAATGTTATTATTAAGCAAGAGTGAGCACTATTTCCCACAAGTATAATAATGAAATAACAAAGATAATAACATTCGAGTGAATCAAAGACATCCTGAATAAAAGCTCAACTTTTGAATCAAGAATGAATAACAAGAATCAAAAGAATTTCGAGGGTCATAAGACCTTGAACTATGTCCTAGGTTATCAAGGGTTATACTTGAAACCTTTAATGATATAAGACTATGGACCTTTCTTCTCGTACTTAGGGGATCAAATTTAGTACCATCACTGCGTAATAATATCTTAACTTATTAACGATAAGTAAATCCCTTTGCGAGGTTGTTCATCTGGGTCGACATTCGAGTCCGCACTCAAAGGAAGTTTGGTTTGGATAATTCATCAAGGGTTCTGAAATTTAGAACGTTCATCAACTATGGACTAGTTGAATCAATAAGGTTCACTAGTCTAACAAGGTTCAACAATAATGATATTCAATTTGAATAATAATCTCAAGAAGTATACAATAGAACGATTATTGTATAACAAAATCATACTTTGAAAAGATAATAAATCTTTAATATAATAATTCGAACTTGAATAATAGCAATGATAATTTACTCGAGGTAAATAATAAACTTGAACAATAATGACAAGTAGGGTTAGGAAACTTGCCACGTGCGTAGATTACACTTTAACTAAGCACGTTCTTTGAATTTAATCCTACATACCATTCATATTCACAATAACATTTAATTATAACTTAACTAATCATCAATGATCATTCTTTTGTCTAAACTTTGGTTATGACTATACTTAGTCAAATTATCACATTTACTGTCACATAAAATCACTTCATGAATAATAATTTAATTATGTATTTCATAACTCAATCTACATGTAATTATGTTATTTATATGTTAAACATCTATTTTATCATCACATTATACTTCTAACATGTTTACATGTTTATTACATTAAGTTACTAACACATTGCTAGACTTAATCATTTTAAAAAATTCCATTTCTGAACTTTCTGGAGAGTGGAGGCTTGGCTGCCATCATATATTTGGTCTGGTCTGGCACTTGCACGGACTTCATTAACTGCTTATTGCATGTCATGACTCGAGAGATCATGAAAATGCTGGAATATAGTAGTGGCCGTATTTGCATGGCGTACAGAGATTGAAAAAGGCGATTCGCAAAAATCGCAGAACATGCCAATTTCTTCCAATTTCTTATTTTCTACTCGAAATTAGACATACCCATATGATATAATTCATGCATAAACATAACCCAACTTTTATATAATGACTTTAACCAATTTAAACACTTAATTACAGAATTAAAGCATGCAATTTCACTGACTTTGATGTTCTTGAAGGTTTTGAAAATAAAACATGAAAATTGTCACTACGGATTCGTTATAACACCGAATCCGTTCATTTAAACCTTGGTCTCTTTGTATCAACATGCATAATAAAATACGAGTGTAAAATTTAGGGATAATATATGATCAACACATGAAATATCATGTATAAGGCCATATGGCCAAAACCCAAACTCTGTAAGTTTTTGAAAAACATATATGACATGTGTTTTCATGAAACTGATGATATGGTTTACATAATATATATAATTAAATACGATGTGATATGTCATAACACATACACAACCCATAATCATTACTCCTATCCCAATTACAGAGGTTAAACCAAAAACTTTGAAAGCCATGTTCATGGAATTTAAATGACGTAAAATAGAAATTGGGAAGAAGGAGATTACCCAAAGCGTAGTGTAGATTTTAATAAGAGATGAATATCAATTTCTCTCTGACTTCTCAACTAATACTCTGTATCTCTCTCTGTGAAAGCTCTCTAGACTTAGCAATAATAGAATGAATGAAGAAGACGTCGATATAAGAATGGCATGATTATGGTTGATTAACCCGATCATTGGTAACTGTCCATAACTCCCACTAAGGCAATGTTTGGCTAGTATAAAAGACTTATACCAAATTAATTTAATAAAACCTCTTATATTATAGTCTAAATCATGTCACACCCACTTGCACAATAAATCAAATATCTTATTTAATATAAATAAAATATAATAACTTCTCATAAATTCACATAGTCATATATTTAATTTTCTCATTAATTAATAAAGTCAAATTATTAACTCTCTAATTAATAATTAAATTAATTAAAATAACATCATGCTTAATAAATTATTTCATTTAATTTAATAAACTCACATGATTACATATTTGAATAATAATTATTCGCTACATTAATTTAATAAATGTAACACATATAATTAAATTAATCTACCACAACTGCATCAAATAATTATTAAATCTAATAATTAAATCATCGAAAATATTTATTTACTTCAATAAATATTAAAATTAAATTACAAAAATCTCGTCGTCACACACGTAATATCAAATCACGGAATATCTGTTGACCCGACAAAGATTGAAGCAATTCAAAGCTGGGAGCAACCTAAGTCGTTTTGATCAAGTATGTAGCTTTTTGGGCTTAAATTGGGTTATTATCGGAGGTTCGTGGAAGGATTTTTCGAATCGCTACTCCATTAACTCGCCTAACTTGAAAGATATAAAATTCGATTGGAGCGAGGAATGTGAGAAGAGTTTTCAAGAACTCAAGAGGAGACTCATTTCAAAGACTGTTCGACAATACCAAATTGGCTCGGAGGGATTTGTCATCTATACAGATGATGCTTCAGGTAAAGGGTTAGGATGTGTTCTCATGCAACATGGGAAAGTCATAGCCTATGCCTCACGACAACTAAAAGAATATGAGAGGAATTATCCTACTCATGATCTAGAGTTAGCGGTTGTGGATTTTTAAGATAAGATTTGGAGGCATTACCTGTATGAAGAGAAGGTTGAGATCTATACGGATCATAAAATCCTCAAATATTTCTTCACTCAGAAGGAACTTAGCATGCGACAACGACGTTGGCTCGAACTGTTGAAAGATTACGATCATACCATTCAATACCATCCTAGAAAAATGAACGTAGTAGCTGACGCATTGAGTAGAAGATCATATGCGGGTACGAGTGCGATATTTTCAACGCAATGGCCCATTTTGTATTACTTGCAAAGGATAGATATAGAGTTAAAGACTCCAGGGACCCACGTGATGATGGCAAATATACGAGTAGAACCGACTTTAATCGATAAAGTTAAAGCTGCTCAAGCTACAGACTTGGAGCTGATGCGTATGAGGAAGAAAGTGCAAGAATGTGCTATCCCGAAAGCAAGAATCGATGAAGAAGGAATACTTCGTGTCAACTCCAGACTTTGTGTTCCTAACGATTCTAACTTGAAGTATAAAATCATGATGGAGGCGCACAACACACCGTTTGCAATCCATCTTGGGAGTACCAAAATGTATCGTGATCTTCGACATACATTTTAGTGGAGCAATATGAAGAGAGAGGTAGCGGAGTTTATCTCAAGGTGTCTAACTTGTCAACGAGTCGGGCGAGCATCAAGTGCCAAAAGGTTCATTGCAACCACTTGAAATTCCGAAACGGAAGTGGGAGCACATTACCATGGATTTTGTTACTGGTCTTCCCAAGGTTTCTCAAGGCATAGATGTGATTTGGGTCATTGTTGATAGATTGACCAAGTCTGCTCATTTCTTACCGATACGAGAAACTTATACACTTGAACGTCTTGCTCGTATGTACATAAACGAGATTGTAAGATTGCATGGTATACCAGTATCCATAGTTTCTGATCGAGACCCAAGATTCACTTCACGATTTTGGGTTAGTTTGCAAAAAGCTATGTTCACGGATTTATGATTTAGTTCAGCATATCATCCTCAAATGGACGGGCAGTTGGAGAGGACTATTCAAACTCTTGAAGATTTATTAAGACTCTGTATCCTTGACTTCAAAGGAAGTTGGGATAAGTTTTTACCATTGGTGGAGTTTTCCTACAACAACAGTTATCAAGCAAGTATTGGCATGGCTCTATTTGAGGCGTTGTGTGGAAGAAAGTGTCGTTCTCCAGTATGCTGGGATGAGGTGGGTGAATTAACGTTGTTGGGACCGGAGTTGGTACGTATGACTACTGAAAAGATTCAAATGATCCGACAACGTATAAAAACCTCAAAAGATCGACAAAAGAGTTATGTTGATCTTCATCGAAAGGACGTGGAATTCAATATTGGAGATCATGTGTTGTTACGTGTTGCTCCATGGAAAGGAGTTACGAGATTTGGAAAGAGAGGAAAGCTCAATCCTCGATTCATTGGCCCATTTTTAATCCTCGATCGAGTAGGAACTGTGGCCTATAGACTCGCCTTACCGCCAAGTATATCTCGTGTTCATAACGTTTTTCACATATTTATGTTACGTAAATATGTGAAAGACCCGAACCACATTATTGAATTAGAACCGGACAAGATAGCGGAAGATTTAACGTATGAAGAGGTACCTGTTAAAATCTTGGATAAGAAGGATCATATTCTACGCTCCAAGGTTATACCTCAAGTCAAAGTTTTATGGAGAAACCACGATGTTGAGGAAATGACGTGGGAGTTAGAATCTGAAATGAAGTCAAGGTATCTTCACTTGTTCGATATACCAGGTACGCACCCTAATTTCGAGGACGAAATTTCATAAGAAAGGGAGGTTGTAAGACCCCAACTTTTATGAATAAAGATTAATTTTTCTCGAAATATATTTTTGAATATTATAGTGTGGATTTGATATAAAGTTATAGTTGTGGGTATTATTTACAAATTTTGCAAAGTAAGCAAGTGGTTATATAATATTCGATTGGTTGAGGAATATTGGTTTTAACAGGGAATATTCATACGACGGCACAATCATTGGTGGACCCCACAATGGAAGTATTGTCGTAGTTAGAAAATGACAGAATTATCTTTTTATAAAAATAACGGCGAAAGTTTTACCGATAAACTGTTGAACTACCCGGTGGTAAAAGTACAGGAATACACGTGGGTTGCATAGTAGTTAATACCAGTATTGATTATTGATGCTTACGTGAGAAGTCACTCATTTATACTCAATTATTGCTACAGTAATTGCTGCATAATATCTCTCATATTATTGATTCAATTATTGTCACAGTATCATCTGCATAATATCTTATATTATTAAATCAATAATTGAGATGACAAAGTTATTCATATTATTGTTTGCAATATTGATAATGTCTAGAAAGTTCACATCGAGGAGAGGTTTGGTCACCTAATTGCGCGCCAATAGGAGAAATCCTTATCGAAAAGCCCCTCTTCCGGGAATGATCTGGTTTTTAAATATTGTGAGTTATAATATTAATGATGAATAAGTTCAGATTAATTAAAGATGAAATTGATATTTTCATTCAGGTTGGGATTATTAGTGTTAATGGAAATGGACATCTATTTCGATAATAATTGATGTCCAGAGGTTATATTGACCAATCGGGTAATTAATCGGATAAATGAGCAATTAATTGTTATTAATTCACATGTTTATAACTATTTATTCACATGTATGTACTATTGATTCACATGTATGTACTATTAGGGGAGGTGGTGCAAGATTGATTATACTTGCATGACTAAATTAAAAATAGAGGTATAGATGAAGGTACTATACCGTAACTATATTTTTCACATGTGTGTACTATTGATTCACATGATGTACTATTAGGGGAGGTGGTGCAAGTTTGATAATACTTGCAGGACTAAATTAAAAATAAAGGAAAAGATGAAGGTATTATACTGTAATATTTTGAGCCCCAAAACGTGTAATTATCAAAACTATATTTTCCTATAAATAGAAGCTCATTCTTCTTTCATTCTAACCAATTCACTAAGACTCACAAGAGCAATTATAGAGAGAGAAGCTATAGAGAAAAAGAAGAAGAGAAGTCTGCTACCTCACTATTCCAGTATTCAGTCTTCTTCAGATGTAAGGGATATTATTTTGTTCAGTATTCATAGGAATAATATTTTCTTCCATACTCTGTAGTATATGAGTAATATTATTTCGTCTCGTATTCCTGATTATACCCTCATTTTGTTAAAGTATTGTTTCTATATTCCGTGAAATTAATAGAATATCTTTAAAATTTGCGCTTCATCTAGTATTGTTTCACAAGGATATTTTCTACACATTCTTGTTAAATTTTAAGCTTTTCATGTCGGAGTACTGTCCATGAGTAGTATTCATTTTTACGGTACTATTCACAAAGTACTATTTACGGGGTACTATTCACAAAGTACTATTTACGGGATACTATTCACAAAGTACTATTCATGGATACTATTCACGCGTACTATTCACGGGATACTATTTCCGAAGTACTATTCATGGGATACTATTCACTCGGGTACTATTCACCCAGGGAATTATTGATGACAAAAATTGATTTCTTTGTTGTCCAAATCATTTTTGATACAATATTATTCTTGAATTTTACTCCACAAAGTAGTATCATGTTGACAATTTGGACATTATTGAATTCTGGATAAATTAAGTTATAAATCTTTCAAAATTTATCCTTTGCTTTCTTTTAATTGAATTCTTATATCATTGTCATCATCCTCATGCTTATATTGTGATAGAAGTCATATGTGGCTTACGTGCATAGATGTATTATTTATTGGTATGATTATAACCAGGGATTATTTGGTATAATCATGACCGTAATGTTACAAATGATGTGGTAAAAATCTGCATTGGCCTGTAGTGCATTAATGGACAATTGTTGGTATGATTATGACCAGGGATTATTCGGTATAATCATAACCATTGATGATAACATGAATATCCTTGGCTCGTAGTGCAGGGATGATTCGATGATGTGGTTTATTTATTAAGCTGAGTCTCAGCAATAAAATTGATGATAAACTATTTAAATCATAGAAGATAGTAGATATCATGCTCTACTTGACTCTTCTAATGGATTGCTTGTTCCGCTGCAGTTAAACTTGATGTTTATTGTATTTTATCAGTTTAACACTGTTGAAGGCTAACGATAATTTATTCTGCATTATCTTAGTCATAATATTTTTCATTGGGCTAGTTGAGCTCACCCTTTTGCTTTCATTGTTCTCTTCAGAAATGAGAACGTGGCAAGGACTAATCTGGGGAACAGAGTGACTATTCCGAGATGGTGGCTATAGTAGTCCTCACTATTTTATGAAATAGTGTGATAATAAATGTAATGAGGACTTCATTTGAGTTTGAATACTGTCTATGAGACAATATTCGTGTAAAAACTCTAAGCTACGATGTTGTCGTATTGTATAAAAGAAGTTTGTATTTGATTTATGTACCATGTATTTTGTGACCCAAGATGGGTGATGTATACCTATTTTGGGGGTGTCACAAACAGTTATTGTTATCTACAGGGCAGAGGGATTTTCTACCCTTTTTACCCTTTTCGACAAATGCAGGAGTGTTGTTCTAATTACCGAGGGTCAGGTCCTGGTGGACAGTTGTGATTAAAAGGCGGTTATCGTCTTCCTCTTCTTGAATGATGACTATGATGTCTGGACAATCATCATCTAGGATGTCCTTGTTCATACCCTCTATATGTATTAGGACGCGCATATTTGATAACCATCTCTTTATGTCTTGTTTGCGCCTCTGATTCCTTTCCTCAATGTCTGGGTCTGGAATTAGGACTTCTATCCCTTGAGCCGGTCTCAGCCATGGAAACAGCATACCCGCCATGGAGACAGGAATTTTCCTTAGAGGCCGTACAGAATCTGCATCTGTAGGTTTAGGCAATAACATTGTAGATGAAGGAACCGGTGTATGCTTGTGCGGATTCCTATGACTTGATCCAGAGGAGTAGCCTAGTCCGACCTTCCCTGTCTGGCTGGAAATTTGAATTGGGCGTTTGATTCCTTGCTGATTCTTTCCTAACCCTTGTTCTGGTTTGAAACCCAAGGATATCATTTCTTGACTGATCGACATTACCTCGGTGGAAACTTTAGGTTTCAGAGCTGGAGCCCCGATGGGATGATAGTGAGTGTTGCTCACCTCAAGGGCTTGGAAGCTGACAGGCTCAACTTCTTCATTGAAACTGATGATAGGTATATCACTTTGGACAGGATACTCTGGTTTAGCATTAACAGTGACCAGATTACCATTGATGATATACTTGAGTTATTGATTAAGAGTGGATGGGACGGCTCCCGCCATATGGATCCAAGGTCTTCCTAACAGTAAATTATATCCTGTAGTGATTTTGAGCAATTTAAAGGATATGTATAAGGTATGTGGACCGATTTCCACTGGTAATTCAATCTCTTTGACAGAATTTCGCCGAGATCCATCAAAGGCTTTGATGATTGTGTGGCTGCTTCGTATCCGATTGAGATTGATCTTTATTCTTTCTAATGTGGCATAGCGGTAGATATTTAGGGATGATCCTCCATATATTAGCACTCCTCCGACCACATATCCGGAAGACATCACTGCTATATGCAGTGGTTTGCAATGACCCGTTCCTTCGGGAGGTATGTCATCATCAATTAAAGATATCACATTACTGTTAAAAATGTGATCTACCAGATGATGAAACTTTTCAACATCCACTGTCTTTGGTAAGTGGGCTTCTTCTAATGTCTTCATTAAGATCTTCCGATGATCTTCCGAAGAGAAAACCAAGTTCAAAATAGATATCTGTTGAGGTGCTTCTTCCAAGCTTTGCACCACCTTGGCTTTATTATGTCCCATTTTGCGGAGGAATTCTTCGATTTTCTCCTTGGGCACTTTCCCCTTAGATCCCATGACTGGCTTCATCACTCGTTGAGGAAGATATAGCGAATTTTCCTTGGATACCACAGCAGTGGTGTTAGACATTGATCCTTCAACCTCTCCATAGTTCTATGGGACTTTCTTAAAGCTGATGATAGGATATTGCGGTTTGAATGGTAGTACCAGTGGTTCTGGTGCAGCCACTTTCAAAGGGTTTTTAACTCCTTTGAGTGTGATGGGTTTAATTGTAAGAGATGTTGCAGCCAAGTCTCCCTCAGAGGATATGACTGCTATGATTCCTCCATCTTTGTGATCCTGGAGGAAATGTATGTCCACTCTCAAGTGATACGGTGTCATCGTCTGCCATTTGCAGGTCACCGCTGTCAATCATATTTTGGATGAGATGACGGACTGCCCATCATTCTTCTGTGCTATGACCACGAGAATGGGAGTGGTATTGACATACTCCGGTAGCATCAAATCTTTTTGAGTATGGGTTGACTGGAGGTAGCAGTGCTGTGATTTTTCCCTCATTGGTCAGCATCTGCAAAATTTCTTCCATCGGTTGGCCTAAATAGGTGAACTCCCTTTTGTTGGCAAAGTCCCGACGGGCTTGGGCTTTTGCTTTTCTGGCAAACTTTTCCTCCAAGGTTTCACTCTCTTGGGTGAGTGATGGAGTTTTTGTAATAATGGAGAGGAGACTAGCATGCTCCTAACTGAACAATTGTCATGTGACTTGGTGTTGATGTAATCACCAGTTTTGCCAGTTGATTGACCTGTTCGTCAATAGACTTTAACTTTCGTTCCATCATGAACTGGAACTCTGAGTAATCCCACTTGTCGGAGTTATCCTTGCTGGTTTGGGGAGAACCACCCATGTATTTTAAATACTTGGAACTCTCTCCACTGCCTTTATTGATCATGTTAACATCATCTTCCTTGTGTTGAGGGAGAGGGTATATTGAACGTGTGGTTGTTCGGGCTTTGTTACCACGATCTCACCACTGTCTATGAAGTCCTGGATCTTATGCTTGAGGGCCCAACAATCTTGGGTGTCGTGGCCTGGAGCTCCAGAATGGTAAGCACACTTCTTGTTTGTATTGCAGTGCCCTTTCCACTTGGATTGGCTGGTGGAAGGAGATGAGTGATTTTCTTCTAAGCTATCAGAAGTTTGAAGATGTTTTCGAGTGAATCCCCTAAGGGTGTGAACACTCTTAGGTGTCTGACTTCTCCACTCTTTGGCAAAGGAGGATTTAAGGATTGATCTTGAAAAAGGGAATAGTTTCTCCTTTGAATAGGCAAGTTTTGATTGCCTTTTTGAGTTTGTCCTTGCAGTATCAAGGAAACATCCTCTTCTTTCTTCTTATGGACCCTCTAGGGGTTGTTCCCATAACTTCCAGATTGGATATGCTCAGCTATGACTTTTAAAGCGGCGATGTCCTGAATCTTCCCAGACTTCAATCCCATTTCTGCAATTTCTTCGTGCTTAATCATTTCTGAGAATGGTTTTCCTATTCCAGCTAGGACCCTCTTATAAAATGGAGCTTCTTGAATATCTATGAAGGTCATCACCATCTCGGCCTCATCATGGATGGGATTACTTGAGCAATCGGGGCGCCTCCATCTTTGGGCATACTCTCTGAATGACTCATTGACTTGCTTCTTGACTTTGGTAATTTGATAATTGTCTGGAGCCATCTGAGTTTGAAAGCTGTATTGACTGAGGAAAGCATGGGCTAACTCCTCCCAGCTGTGAATTTTGGAGCTATCCAATCTGTTATACCATGCTCTGGCTTCTCTAGTCAGACTTTTCTAAAGTAGCTGCATTCTCAGCTTTTCATTCTCGGCGTAGGATCCAAGCTCTCCAATGAACACTTTTAAGTGCGTGTAAGGATCTCCCAATCCATCATATCTCTCGAAGTCGGGAGCTTTGAATTTCTCCGGATAATGAACCCCGAGGAAGATGCAAAGGTCTGAATAGGAAACACTTTCGTGTGTTCCAATCCCTTTGATGGACCGAATGGTCTCTTCCATTTGTAGAACCTTCTTCCGAATATCACCGATGTCTTGATCTTCTTTAAGATGGGTGATTTCGGGGGTTTTATTGGACTTCTCAGTCTGAGATTCAGGTATTGGGACTTCTCTATTCGGACCCTGGATTCCTCCATGTGCAGAGGCTTCTGTTTGGATGGGTATTTGTGGACCCTGAGTTGATTTGTTTAGTTCTTTCAGGAGAATATCCAACTCTATTATTTGATTCCTCAATCCTTCGAACTCCTTGCGAGAGACAGGAGTAAGATCAGGTGGGGCATTTCCAGCCATGTCTGACTGTGGGCTTAGTGCCTTTTTGGACTTTGAACGAGTAACGGGACCAATCGGGTCCCTACAAAAAGACTATGTAGTTTAGTCAGTCGTTTTGATGACAAGATAACATGACATGTCTTGATATGAAAAAGGAATGCATACTCCTTTATATTTCCATTACATTGAGATTGACATGGAAATGAAATTACAAGTAATTGAGAAGGGGAAGGTATGAAGAGACTTCCCTCCGCGTTTGGTTTATCAAATGCTGACCTATCTTAGGTTACTCTCACGACTCTTAGGCATGAAGGTCCCCAAATCATCGCAATTTACTAGATGGGAAGTTAATCCGATCTTTCAACTGGAGTGAATATGGGTGGTGCCTTTTCCTGGTGGAGGAATCACACAACATACATTCACATACATCACGTCTCACCGTATGGAAATGATGTCATGTACGAAGCACTAATATCACAGGCAGATATGGTGCGAAGCACTAAAGTGCAGTAAATAAATCATTAGTATACATCCATTTAATGTAAATGCAGTATTCACACCTAAGCATATAAAAGTTTTTGAAAAGCTTGAATAGTGACTTAAGCTCTCTTACTGGAGTCCCCAACAGATTCGTCACCTGTCAACGTCGGGATTTTTATTTGTCCCTTTCTATTCTTGTCTTTTGGTGTTCTCATTTTAGGTGAGATTTGTTTGAAAAAATAAGTTTGAAAAGGTCCGACATGTATATGTCAACGATTTAACTGTTAAAGTCGCCAATTGGTATTTTTAAATGGTTGCACTAACTCAACCGAGAAAAGGTTTGAACAAAGACCCAATGATTTGACACTGTGTTAACTGGTCTAAGAAATCGAGATCCGTTAGAGTCCGGGGGCTTGATTAAGCGGAGGGAAGGTGTTAGGCACCCCACGACTTCCGTGATAACACGATTACCGCCACTTTTCATTAACTTTTGTATGCCTGTGTGTGTAGGGCCTATGTGCAATTGTCTGGAAGTAGTGTTATGCCTCGTTTGCACCTATATACAAAGGGTTTGACTTTTGTATAAAAGTCCAATTATAACAAGATATAGCAGTGAAGTTTTGTAAAATAGGTTTTTCAAACCCTTATGCTCAATAGTAATTGAGGCATTTAATACTTCCATTTTATTAAGTGTTCGGCTTGATTGCTTTTATTTTTGAGATGCGAGGCATCTTCGAGAAAATAAGATACATAGCAGTGCCGAACTCCTTGTGGGCATGAGAGCCATCTACGGATATCTAGACACCGTAGATAATTTACAAGCTGATTGCAGCTACAAAATGTCTATCACAAGAACCGAATCTAGAATCAGAAGTTGAATATGTGATCACATGATTCATAGGCTCACATGAAAAAGCAATATGTGCAAAAGCTAGAAAAAGAACTAGATTTGAATAAATCTAAATCATTCTAGCTTCAACAGTTCCAGTTTAGTCACTTTTGAACCTGTTAAAGTTAGAAATAGCCAGATTAAGGCAAATCTAGCCCGCAGGCTAAAAGATTAAATATCTACATTGTGAAAGCAATTAAAGCAGATATTTATATAAAAACGGTATATATATATATATACACGTACACAAAAGCAGTAAAAGTAAACTCCAGGCCAGACAAGAATGTAAATATATATATATATATATATATATATATAAAAGTGGTAAATGGCCACGAAGTAAACTCAAGGCCTGACTAAAATGTAAATATATATATATAAGTTATAAATGCATCGAATATTATATCCAGGCTCAATCGAATCCGAGTTCAATAATATATATATATATATATATATATATATATATATATATATATAAAAGCAGTAAACGCACCGGATATTCTATCCAGGCTCATTCAAGTTCGAGTTCGACAGTATATATATAAGTATATATATACAATAAAAAGCCACGGATCGACGATCTGGGCATGACCACACAACGCGACTCTCAACGTTAGTAGATATATACGTATAGAAGTAGTAAAAAGCTTAAAAGTCTGAAAAATCTTACAATGGGCTACCAATAAGACTTCAGATAGCTTTTGACGCCTGAAAACTCAATTTCCACCGGTTAAACTTCAGTATGTTACAAAACACGAGCTTACAAGTGTTTAGAAAGAAGAATCACTCAGTTTAGAGCACTCTAAATAGGGTTATATCTCAAATCGACAGAGTTTTTTCTCTTTTTCTTTTTTTTCAAATTAGCTGCCAAGAGCTCATATTTAAAGACCAGATGGTCGCGGTTCTACTCATGACTACTAAATTTGCCAGAGCCATGAGTGTAAGACCCCAACTTTTATGAATAAAGAATAATTTTCTAAATTTATTTTTGAATTTTATGGTGTGGAATTGATATAATGTTATAGTTCAGGTAATATTTACAAATTTTGCAAAAGTACGCAAGTTGTTATATAATATTCGATTGGTCGGGAAATATTCATTTTAACAGGAATATTCGTACAATGGCACAATCATTGGTGGACCCCCATTAACGGAATTATCATCGGATTGAGAAAACGACAAAAATACTTTTTTATGAAAATAACTACGGAAGTTTTACCGTTAATCTGTTGAAACACCGGTGTTAAAAGTACAAAGAATACGCTGTGGTTGCATAGTAGTACACGGTATTGATTATTGATGCTTACGTGAGAAGTCACCGGTTATACTCAATTATTGCTACAAGAATTGGCCGCGATCGTATCTCTCATATTATTGATTCAATTATTGTCACAGTATCATCTGCATAATATTTATTATTATTAAATCAATAATTGAGACGACAAAGTTATTCATATTATTATTTTCAATATTGACAATGTCTAGAAGTTCTGTCAAGGAGAGGTTTGGTCACCTAATTGCGCGCCAATAAGGAGAAATCCTTATCGAAAAGCCCCCTCTTTTCTGGGAACGACCTGGTTGTTAAATATTGTGTGTTATAATATTAATGATGAATAAGTTGTGTTGATGAATTTTGATAGTTCCATTGTGTTGGGATTATTAGTGTTAGTGGAAATCGACATCTATTCCGATGATAATTGATGTCTGGGGGTTATATTGTTAAATCGAGTAATTTATCGGATAAATGAGCAATTAATTGTTACTAATTCACATGCTTATATAACTATTTGTTCACATGTGTGTACTATTGAATCACATTCTTGTACTATTAGGGGAGTTGGTGCAAGATTGATAATACTTGCATGACTACGTTAAAAATGGAGGTATAGATGGAGGTACTATACTGTAATTCGTATTTTTCACATGATTATACTATTGATTCACATGATTGAACTATTGATTCACATTATTTACTATTAGGGGAGGTGGTGCAAGTTTGATAATACTTGCAGGACTAAAATAAAAATAAAAAGAAAAGTTGAGATATTGATCGTAATTTTTGAGCCCCAAACGCGTGCAATTATCGAAACTATATTTTTTTATAAATAGAAGCTCATTCTTCCTCATTTCTCACCAATTCACAAAAAGCTTTAGAGCGATTATTATAGAGAGAAATTATAGAGAGAAAGAAGAAGAGAAGTTTGCTACCTCACTATTCCAAAGATACAATATTTTCTAAGGTAGGAGTATTATTTCTTTCTTATCCATGAAAAGAACTTTTGTTATTCAATTCTTTATTATTCATTTGAATAACCTATATACGCCAAGGCTACCCTATACTTGGTGAAATTCTTCGTTATTCCATTCTTTATTATTCTCTGAACATCATCGTCTGCATGCATTTATTGTGGGACTGGTTCCATTATTTATCCTTCTCGTTGGAACATCTTGTCTGCGGCTTTTACGCATGACCGGTTCCATTATTTATTATTCTGCTGGAATATCCTCGTCTCATGCATTTTACGCCTGGGACCGATTCCGCCTTTTATTATTTCGTTGAATATTCTGCATTCAGGCGCTTTTTACCGACCGGGTTCCGTTATTTATTATTCTCATTGAATAACTCGCATGTATAGGCCTATCGCATGCTCGGTGATTTCTTTTGTTATTCCATTCCTTGTTATACTTAGTTGGTTAAAGTTTTGACTTTATACTCCATGAAATTAGTGGAATATCCTTGATATTTGCGCTTCATCCAGTATCTTTTCATTGAAATATTCTTCTGAGCATTCTTGAATTTTACTCCACAAAGCAATATCATGTTGACACTTTGGACGTTATTGGTTCCTAGACAAATTAATTCTTGAACGTGTTTTATTGAATTATTATATCACTGTCATCATCCTCATGTTTATATTTTGTTGAAAGTCATCTGTGGCCTGCAGTGCATAGATGGACTTGGTATGATTATGACCAGGGATTATTCGATGTAATCATGACCGTAATATTACAAATGATGTGGAAAAAGTCCTCATTGGCCCGTAGTGCATTGATGGACAGTTGTTGGCATGTACATGATCATTAATGAATACACAAATATTATTGGCCCGTAGTGTATGGATAATTGTGGTCGTGATACTAAAGAATATCCTTGGCCGTAGTGCAGGGGTGATTCGATGATGTGGATTATTTATTAAGTTGAGTCCCAGCGAAAAAAGTGATGAAAAACCCTTTAAATCATAAAAGATAGTAGATTTTATTCTCTACTTAACTCTTTTAATGGATTGCTTGTTCTCACCGCATTAAACTTGATGTTTGTTATATTGTATCGGTTTAACATCATTTAAGGCTAATGATAATTTATTCTCGCATTATCTTACTCATAATATTTCCATCTGGGCTAGTTGAGCTCACCTTTTACTTTCATTGTTCTCTTGAAAATGAGAACGAAGCGAGGACTAGTCGGGAATGGAGTAACTTAATGGATGATAGATGATAGCATTAGTAGTCCCTCACTATTCAAAGGAAATAATGGGAAAATAAATGTAATAATATTGAATTTGAGTTTGTATATTGTCGAGACAACAATATTTGTATTAAAACTCATAACTTATGTTTTGTCGCATTTTTACACGCACAGCTTGTATAATTGTTGTATTTGTATTCGTACTCATGTATTTGACGACTCGTAATAGGTGATGTATACCTGTTTTGGGGGCGTCACAGTTGGTATCAAAGCTTAGGGATATGATCCCTGGCTAAGATGTGAGACTAGAACTTGGAGGGGAGAGACGGAGAATTCCTTCGCTAGTATGACCTACCTAATTTTATTTGGTATTTAATTGGTTGGTCAGAGTATAGAGATAATATGTTACATGTCAACTAACCCTTGTTTTGTGATAGTATTTAAAAATGGCATCCGAGAATATTGAGAATAGCAATAGAGCACAAGAGACCGTTGAGTCTCCACAGATCAACAATCAGAATAATGTGCATCAGGAAGGCGACAATCCTCATGCAAACAACAACACTGACCAAATGATGAACGATGGAATGTTCAGAGGCTTTATGCAATTCATGCAACATCAAAGTAGAGCGGCCCTGCTCAAAATGCGGTGGAAAACATCGAAACTCTCTTGACGGTGGCCACCGCTAAACAGTTCAAGGAGCTGGGACCCACGGAGTTTATTGGAGAGCCAAAACCACTTAAGGCAGAAGCGTGGATAAAGCAGATCACCAAGATATTTGATGTCTTGGAATGCTCCGAGGAACAAAAGGTTCCCTTCGCCACCTTTATGTTGCGTGAAGAGGCAGATTACTAGTGGGAATCAGAAACGCATCACCGACGCACTCAAGATATCTTGGGAGAAGTTCCAAGAGCTGTTCAATGACAAGTACTTTCCCGAAAGTATTCGCCACATGAAGGAGGTGGAGTTTATCAAGTTGGAACAAAACAATATGACCGTGTCGCAATATGAGGCTAAATTTGCAGAGTTATCCCGGTTTGCATCCCATTTGGTCGATAATGAGGAGCGAATGACGCGAATGTTTTTAAGAGGTTTGAAACCGGAGATACGTCAATATCTTATTTCTCATAAACTATGTTTGTACTCAGATGTTGTAAATAGGGCTCAGTTATTGGAGCGCGGTAACGAGTCAACGCAACCAAGGGAAAGTAGCCGGCAACATGAAAATACCAGTGGTAACAGTCATCGAAACGGTGACAACAAGCGTGGAGGGAATCAACATGCCAGAAATGGTAACCACTTCGGTGGTAATCATAGCCAAGACAATAAGAATGGACATTTCAAGAAGAAGAGATTCAACAATGATGGAAAGACGTCAGCACCAACACCCGTTGTTAAGGAAGGAGAACGACCACCTATCATATGCTTCAAATGCGGAGGGGAGGGACACATCAGTCCAAACTGCGCGATGCCATCCAAAGCGTGTTATAATTATGGAAGAGAAGGTCACCTAGCCCGATTTTGTCGTTCATCGAAGACAAGTTCAGCTAGGACGGAGGCACCAAAGGCCATCCCAGAAAAGTCAAAGCCTTGGTAAGCAAGGGAGAGCATTTGTTGTGACCTCCCAGAAAGCAAGGAACCCGAACGAGGTCATCACGGGTAAGCTTATCATAAACTCTAGCGAAGTATATACCTTATTTGATACCGGTTCTACCCATTCTTTTATTTCTCCTACTTGCGCTCAACGATTAAATTTGACTCCGGAGAAATTAGACTTTGACTTATTTGTTGAAACTCCGTTAGGAGAAACCTTCTTTACATCCACTGTTTACAAGTCTTGTTTGGTTCAAATTGGTACCCTCACATTACTTGTCGATCGTATTTCATTGAAAATACTTGCATTTGACGTGATTCTAGGGATTGATTGGTTAACTACTCATCATACAAAAATTGATTGTTTTCGTAAGGTTGTTAACTTTCATATTCCTAACCAACCTATTATGCGAATTCAAACAACTAAACCATTAAAATCAATCAATGTCATTTCAAGCCATAAAGCTATTCGTTTATTGAAAAACAGATGTCAAGCTTTCTTAGCTCATGTCACTGATTTAAACAAAATACGTTAGTTTTGAATGATATTTCATTGTTAATAAATTTCGACGTATTCCTCAAGAACTTCTTGGCCTACCCCAGAGCGTGAAATTGAATTTTGTATCGACCTTGAACCCGGCACAAACCCCATTTCCAAAGCCCCATATCGAATGGCTCCTATTGAACTTCAGGAGTTAAAGACTCAATTGTAGGAATGGTTAGACATCGGTTTCATTCGTTCTAGTACGTCTCCTTGGGGTGCTCCTGTTCTATTCGTGAAGAAGAAAGATGGGAGTATGCGACTTTGTATTGATTATCGGGAGTTGAATCATGTCACCATCAAAAATAGGTACCCATTGCCACGTATTGATGACCTGTTTGACTAGTTGCAAGGCGCCAAATTCTTTTCAAATATTGATCTTCGTTCAAGATATCATCAATTGAAGATTAGAACCGATGACATTCCAAAGACGGCTTTCAGAACTCGGTACGGGCATTATGAATTCCTAGTCATGTCCTTTGGATTGACTAATGCTCCTGCTGCCTTCATGGATATGATGAACCGAGTATTCAAGGAATATTTGGATCATTTTGTGGTCGTCTTTATTGATGACATCCTCATATATTACAAAAGTCGTGAAGATCATGAGCAACACTTGAGGCTGATACTCTAAAAGCTTCGTGAAAACAAGCTATATGCCAAGTTGAAGAAATGCGAGTTCTGGCTTGAGGAAGTTGCATTCATTGGGCACGTGATATCAAATCATGGGATATCTGTTGACCCGACAAAGATTGAAGCAATTCAAAGCTGGGAGCAACCTAAATCAGTGACCGAAGTACGTAGCTTTCTCGGCTTAGCTGGTTATTATCGGAGATTTGTAGAAGGGTTTTCTCAAATCGCTACTCCATTAACTCAGCTGACTCGAAAAGATACAAAATTCGATTGGAGCGTGGAATGTGAGAAGAGTTTTCAAGAACTCAAGAGGAGACTCATTTCAGCACCTGTTCTGACAATAGCATCTGGCTCGGATGGATTTGTCATCTACAGTGATGCTTCGGGCAAAGGGTTAGGATGTGATCTCATGCAACATGGGAAAGTCATAGCCTATGCCTCACAACAACTCAAAGAATATGAGAGGAATTATCCTACTCATGATCTAGAGGCATTACTTGTATGGGGAGAAAGTGGAAATCTTTACGGATCATAAAAGCCTCAAATATTTCTTCACTCAAAAGGAACTCAACATGCGACAATGACGTTGGCTTGAATTGTTGAAAGATTATGATCATACCATCCAATACCATCCTGGAAAAGCGAACGTGGTAGCTGATGCATTGAGTAGAAGATCATATGCAAGTACGAGTGCGATATTGTCAATGCAAAGGCCCATTTTGTATGACTTGCAAAGGATGGAGATAGAGTTAAAGACTCCAGGGACCCATATGATTATGGAAAACATACGAGTAGAACCGACTTTAATCGATAAAGTTAAAGCTACTCAAGCTACAGACCTGGAGCTAATGCGTATGAAGAAGAAAGTGCAAGAAGGTGCTATGCCGGAAGCAAGAATCGATGAGGAAGGAATACTTCGAGTCAACTCTAAACTTTGTGTTCCTAACGACCCTGATTTAAAGTATAAAATCATGATGGAGGCGCACAACACACCGTTTGCAATCCATCCTGGGAGTACCAAAATGTATCGTGATCTTCGACATACATTTTGGTGGAGCAATATTAAGAGAGAGATAGCAGAGTTTATCTCAAGGTGTTTAACTTGTTAACGAGTCAAGGCGGAGCATCAAGTACCAAAAGGTCCATTGCAACCACTTGAAATTCCAGAATGGAAGTGGAAACACATTACCATAGATTTCGTTACTGGTCTTTCCAAGGTTTCTCAAGGCATAAATGCAATTTGGGTCATTGTTGATAGATTGACCAGGTCTGCTCATTTTCTACCTATACGAGAAACTTATACACTTGAACGTCTTGCTCGTATGTACATAAACGAGATAGTAAGACTACATGGTATGCCAGTATCCATAGTTTCTGATCGAGACCCAAGATTCACTTCAAGATTTTGGGTTAGTTTGCAAAAAGCTATAGGCACGGATTTACGATTTAGCTCGGCATATCATCCTCAGACGGACGGGCAGTCGTAGAGGACTATTCAAACTCTTGAAGATTTATTAAGACTCTGTGTCCTTGACTTCAAGGGAAGTTGGGATAAGTTCTTACTATTGGTGGAGTTTTCCTACAACAACAGATATCAAGCAAGTATTGGCATGGCTCCATTTGAGGCGCCAGATGGAAGAAAGTGTCGCTTCTCAAAGATGTGGGATGAGGTGGGTGAAACAACGTTGTTGGACCGGAGTTGGTGCGTATGACTACGGAAAAGATACAAACGATCCGACAACGATAAAAACCTCACAAGATCGATAAAAGAGTTATGTTGATCTTCATCGAAAGGACGAGAATTCGATATCGAGATCATGTGTTGTTACGTGTTGCTCCATGGAAAGGAGTTACAAGATTTGAAAAGAGAGGAAAGCTCAACCCTCGATTCATTGGCCCATTTTTAATCCTCGATCGAGTAGGAACTGTGGCGTATAGACTCGTTTTACCGCCAAGTATGTCTCGTGTTCATAACGTTTTTCACATATCTATGTTACATAAATATGTGAAAGACCCGAACCACATTATTGAATTAGAACCATACGAGATAGAGGAAGATTTAACGTATGAAGAGTTACCTGTTAAAATCTTGGATAAAAAGGATCATATTCTACGCTCCAAGGTTATACCTCAAGTCAAAGTTTTGTGGAGAAACCACGATGTGGAAGAAATGACCTGGGAGTTAGAATCTAAGATGAAATCAAGATATCTATACCTTTTCGATATACCAGGTACGTACCCTAATTTCGAGGACGAAATTTCATAAGAAGGGGAGGTTGTAAGACCCCAACTTTTATGAATAAAGAATAATTTTCTTGAAATATATTTTTGAATTTTATGGTGTGGAGTTGATATAATGTTATAGTTGTGGGTAATATTTACAAATTTTGCAAAGTACGCAAGTTCTTATATAATATTCGATTGGTCGGGGAATATTCGTTTTATTAGGGACTATTCATACAACGGCACAATCATTGGTGGACCCCCACAACGGAATTATTGTCGGATTGAGAAAATGACAAAAATACTTTATGAAAATAACGGCGGAAGTTTTACCGTTAACTGTTGAAACACCCGGTATTAAAAGTACAGTAATACGCGTGGTGGCATAGTAGCACACGGTATTGATTATTGATGCTTACGTGAGAAGTCACTCGCTTATACTCAATTATTACTACAAGAATTGCCTGATCATATCTCTCATATTATTGATTCAATTATTGTCACAAGATCATCCGTGATAATATTTATTATTATTAAATCAATAATTGAGACTTACAGAGTTATTCATATTATTATTTGCAATATTGACAATGTCTAGAAGTTCATCAAGGAGAGGTTTGGTCACCTAATCAATTGCGCGCTAATAAGGAGAAATCCTTATCTAAAGCCCCCTCTTTCTCGGAACGACTGGTTGTTAAATATTGTGAGTTATAATATTAATGATGAATAAGTTGTGTTGATGAATTTTGATAGTTCCATTGTGTTGGGATTATTAGTGTTAGTGGAAATCAACATCTATTCCGATGATAATTGATGTCTAGGGGTTATATTGATAAATCGAGTAATTTATCGGATAAATGAGCAATTAATTGTTACTAATTCACATGCTTATATAACTATTTGTTCACATGTGTGTACTATTGAATCACATTCTTGTACTATTAGGGGAGTTGGTGCAAGATTGATAATACTTGCATGACTACGTTAAAAATGGAGGTATAGATGGAGGTACTATACTGGTAATTCGTATTTTCACATGATTATACTATTGATTCACATGATTGAACTATTGATTCACATTATTTACTATTAGGGGAGGTGGTGCAAGTTTGATAATACTTGCAGGACTAAATTAAAAATAAAAGAAAAGTTGGAGATATTGTACTGTAATTTTTTGAGCCCCAAAACGTGCAATTATCGAAACTATATTTTTTTTATAAATAGAAGCTCATTCTTCCTCATTTCTCACCAATTCACAAAAGCTTTAGAGCGATTATTATAGAGAGAAATTATAGAGAGAAAGAAGAAGAGAAGTTTGCTACCTCACTATTCCAGTATACAATATTTTCTAAGGTAGGGAGTATTATTTCTTTCTTATCCATGAAAAGAACTTTTGTTATTCAATTCTTTATTATTCTGTTGGAATAACCTATATACGCGGGCTACCCTATACTTGGTGAAATTCTTCTGTTATTCCATTCTTTATTATTCTCATTGAACATCTCGTGCAGTGCGCTTTACTGGGACTGGTTCCATTATTTATCCTTCGTTGGAACATCTCATGTTGTGCTTTTACGATGACCGGTTCCATTATTTATTATTCATTGGAATATCCCGTCTGCATGCATTTTTACTTGGACCGATTTCGCGTCTTTATTATTCTGTTGAATATTCTGCATTTTGGCGCTTTTACGCTCGACCGGTTCCGTTATTTATTATTCTCGCTTGAATAACTGCGTATGTGCGGTCTATCGCATGCCTGGTGATTTCTTTTGTTATTCCATTCCTTGTTATACTTAGTTGGTTAAAGTTTTGACTTCTATACTCCATGAAATTAGTGGAATATCCTTTATATTTGCGCTTCATCCAGTATCTTTTCATTGAAATATTCTTCTGAGCATTCTTGAATTTTACTCCACAAAGCAATATCACGTTGACAATTTGGACGTTATTGGTTCCTAGACAAATTAATTCTTGAACTTGTTTTATTGAATTCTTATATCACTGTCATCATCCTCGTGTTTATATTTTGTTGAAAGTCATACGTGGCTCGCGAGTGCATAGATGGACTTGGTATGATTATGACCAGGATTATTCTAAGTAATCATGACCGTAATGTTACAAATGATGTGGTAAAAGTCCTCATTGGCCCGTAGTGCATTGATGGACGATTGTTGGCATGTATCATGACCATTAATGAATACACAAATATTATTGGCCCGTAGTGTATGGATAATTGTGGTCGTGATACTAAAGAATATCCTTGGTCAGAAAAGTGTGGGTGATTCGATGATGTGGATTATTTATTGTCGAGTCCAAATGATAAAAGTGATGAAAAACCTTTAAATCATAAAAGATAGTAGATTTTATTCTCTACTTAACTCTTTTAATGGATTGCTTGTTCCGTTGCAGTTAAACTTGATGTTTGTTATATTGTATCAGTTTAACACTGTTTAAGGCTAATGATAATTTATTTTGCATTATCTTAGTCATAATATTTCCTACTGGGATAGTTGAGCTCACCCTTTTACTTTCATTGTTTTCTTCAGGAAATGAGAACGTAGCAGGGACTAGTCGGGGAACGGAGTGACGAACCAGATGATAGCATTAGTAGTCCTCACTATATTAGTGAAATAGTGGGAAAATAAATGTAATAATATTGAATTTGAGTTTGTATATTGTCGAGACGACAATATTTGTATTAAAACTCACAGCTTATGTTTTGTCGTACTTTACACGACAGTTGTATAATTAAGTTGTATTTGTGTTCTGTATTATGTATTTGACGACTCAGAATAGGTGATGTATACCTGTTTTGGGGGCGTCACAATGACGGTCCCGTCGTCACGAAGTACGTGCACTTAGGCTACGCGCTGTCCGATAAAGGAGTGTTGTACCTTTTCGGAAAGCTGTTATAAGACCCCAACTTTTATGAATAAAGATTACTTTTTCTCGAAATATATTTTAGAATATTATGGTGTGGATTTGATATAATGTTATAGTTGTGGGTATTATTTATAAATTTTGCAAAGTAAGCAAGTGGTTATATAATATTCGATTGGTCGGAGAATATTCGTTTTAACAGAGAATATTCGTACGACGGCACAATCATTGGTGGACCCCACAATGGAAGTATTGTCGTAATGTATAAAAGAAGTTTGTATTTAAATTTTGTACCATATATTTGGCGACTCAAGATGGGTGATGTATACCTATTTTGGGGGCATCAAAGCTGTTGTCGAGAGCTACACAATGACATGAGATTAGAGGTTGTACGAAGCCGGGAAGATGGGTCCATGACCAGATCTCCAAGTCTTCAAAGTCTATCTGTTGTGTTGTCTTGTGTAGTTGTCACTCGGGATTTTGAGTTATAGTTCTTGTGGGACACCTTGGTACGCAGTGTGGATTGAATTGTGTTTGAGACGACGTGAATGTGATTTTGAGGTGGGAAATGACGATTTTGCCCTCACCGAGGTTATCTTCGACTTTTGTGCAGATGTATCAATCGTTGCACAGGGTTATCTCTGATATTAGGCTGCTGTGGATGCTGCATGTCCTCAAGGTTATCTCTGAGGTGTGCTTGACCTCCCGGGGTTATCTCCGGGGTTGAATTTGACTTTTTTGGGGTTATCTTCAGAACTTGGACTGCATCCCTCGGGTCCGAGGTTAGAACTGAGTTATCTCCGGGATTGAAACTGAGTCTCTTGGAGTTATCTCCGAGATTGAAAACTGGATCTCCTGGGGTTGTCTCCAGGGTTGAAACTGATTTGACTTCTAGGGTTATCTCTGGAAGACGATTCTGCCCTCCTGCAGGGTTAGTAACAAGAATGCAAAATTTCGAGTGTCTACAGAATACAACTAAACTTTAAAAGTCTTAATTGAATACACCGATGGGCCCAAATTGATATTACATAGGTTTTTTACTCAAAAATGATGATGTCACACAACTCTTTCCCCCAAAAATTGGTCGAAATATTGAATTTTAGTGTGTATCGATAACTTATCAATATTTGGGGGTCTATTCCGGAAAATTAGTAGTTTAAGGTCTCAATTATAAAATGAGTAAAGATTTCAAGAACTAAAGTGCTATTAGCCCAATATTTCGCCAACTTTGGCAAAGGCCCAAAAGGAGATTTTCCTCTTCCAAGCCTAAAACCTAACGATCTATTGTTTCCCCCCTAAAAATCCTTTCCATTAGCAAAACCTAAACCCTAGGGAAGAGAGATGGATGCACTTAGAAAACAGCTGGACGTGTTGATGGGAGCTAACAGAAATGGCGACGTGAGAGAAGTGAATCGAAAGTATTACGATCGTGATGTTTGTCGTCTCTTCTTAGTTGGCCTTTGCCCTCACGAACTCTTCCAACTCACTGTAAGTACAATTTGTTCTATTTTGTGAACTCAAAACCCTAGAATTAATACCCCATTTGTAATCCTGTGTTTTTTTTTTTCTGTTTGGATTTGTTAGTACGAATAGATTGGGGAAGGAAGATGTTATGGGAATTTGTTATATTTTGTGTGTTGTTTTCACCTTAGAACACAATTCATTTGTAAATAGTTATCGGGAATTGTTTGGAAATTGGAAAGTTCTACAGAAAATTAAGCAATGGAAAGCATAATGAAAAAGATATGAAATTTTTGAACAGCTCATCATAATTATTAATATAGCATTGTATCCCATTTCTGAAATTTGCAAACTTCATGGATATATTTTTCTTCCATGTTTACCCATTTAGTTTAGTAATGGTAGCATGATAGTGAAATGAGTATTTATTTGGTAATGACTGGTTGAAAAACAATAGATTTGCAGCCAATTACTTTGTGCCACTTCAGTGTTATTTTGATTGTTATACAGCAACAAAACTACACGATAAAAACTTGCATTTCTAACCCATCTCATTCGTCTTCTCCGGCTAGCTCCACCCGCTACGCCTTCTCTGCTCCTTTCTAATTTAAATTGTTAAATTTTATAATCAAGAATAAAACGACAATTTTGTGAGAGAAAAGAAATAATTATAATTATAATGGCCACATTGTTTCATCTATAGTACGTAACTACAAACACCATTCATTTTGATGTTGTCGGGTAGAGTTCTGGGTAGATATTGTTGATTAATTTGTCCTTACAAGTGAGGACATGTTTCAATATATATATATATATATATATATATATATATATATATATATATATATATATATATATATATATATATATATATATATATATGAATTGCAAAGGGAGAAGATGATGTCAATAGATAGGGAGAGGGTCAATTAGGTCTGTGAGTGGTTTTTGTAAGCACGATAACAATGGGGGCGAGCGGAACCATTGGAGCATTGGAGTACAGTTTCACATACTATTGGGTGCTTTGACTTTTTTTGATATTTATGCACTTTTACTAATTTGATGACGTGGCAGAATAGGATTGAGGCTGTAAAAGTATAACTCTACAGCTGATCCGTAAAGAATTTAAACTCTAGTAAAATTATGTTATTATACTTGAGCGCATTATATCAGTTTATGCTATCATTATAAGAGTAGGACTCTTTTGTGGGACAAAGTTTTTACAAACGGGACTATTTATGTGGAGGGATGAGGAATATTTTTTGAAAATTGAGCAAATTTTAATTTATTATTTGGGGTTCTGCTGCTACCTAACAATGACAGGTGAATTCTTTTATATACGTTAATCCTTTCCCTAGGATTTGTTTGGAAATAAGGACATGCAGGGAAATGAAGTGTAAGGGGAAAAAAGAAACAAAAAGAAATGTAAAGAAGCACTTGAGTTTCGTCATGAGCTCATTATATTGATTTTAGCATCGTTGTTAAATTTTTGTATGTACATGTAATTGGACTTGGACTTGGACTTGTGCTCCTTTAGATGGTTTTTCTTTTTTCACTTTTCCTTTTTCTTTCCTCACTTTCTCCAAGCTCCTAGCATAACCTACAAACAGTTTACATTACTTGTGTCCATTGAGAAAAGGAACTGCAATCTACACAATATTGGAAAATATACCAAAAATGTTCCAAATTTATTGAACCTCCTTTTCTAGGTGCTAGGAAGAAGGCTTTCATTATATTTTTGCTTCCTTAAAAATAGAAAATATGTATCCAAGTATCTTCTTGTTAAATGGTGGTGTGACGAATGAAATTTTATAATTCCTCTTATCCAAAATATTAGATTTATATGGATTTTTTGAAGTCAATATTTTCAAATTTAAAATTGACATGATTCATTTAAGTTTCGAAACAATAAATCTCATAATTAGTACTTTTTAGATAGTTTGATGGAGGAAGGTATTATGTTCTATTGTATTTAATTTGTAGTTTCAGAATTTTAATTGTTAGGATTTTCAATCTTAATTTAAGCTTGTTATTGTCCTCTAATTAGGGACTTTAAATTAGTATATCAATTAGGATGATTTTAGGAGTAATTTTAGGGATTTAATTATGCATTTAGTTTTAGTTTTGACTCTCCTTTTCAGTTGTAATCCACCCTTACTATATAGGGTATCCAATATGCATAGTAAGATAGCTTCTAGTTATTAAATATATCCTTTGGGTTTTATCTCTCTTTTCTGGCGCATTCCATATAATTTTTCCTTGTGAATTCAAGGTCGCCTAGTAGATTCTAGGGTTGTTTACCAAGTGGATTCTAGGTTTGTCAACTAGATCGAGTATATATTGTTTCATCACTTTTGTCCTGTGTCGGTATATAATAATCATAAGTGTAGTGACAAGAATTAATTAAATTCATATCAATTTTGAGTTTGAAAATATTTTAAATCAACTTTAAAAGGTCAATAGATCTTATATTTTGGAATGGAGTGAGTAATTTGCTAGTTCTCTTCAAAATAACTACCTGACATGCTTCTTGCTTTGTGATGTTCTCAGAAAATGGATATGGGACCTTGCCCAAAGGTGCACTCGCTACAGTTGAGGAAAGAGTATCCTTTGTCTTGTAGTGATGCTATTCATGTAGTTTGTTATTACTTCCTATAACAAATTTGTTCAAAAATGTATCATATAGACTTAGAAGGTTAGCAAACTTCCATTGTCTTTTGAAGATTCAGTTCATGGTGAAAATGATTTCCTCCCATATCGTTGTTACTAATCTGGATTTCTGTTTGATAAATTACAACTATTTAGATTTATGTTTTTTGAATGTCCTATAAGGTTACCATGCTTGTTTTCTCAACTATATAAATTTAATTATGGCAGACAACAATTCAAATTCAGGTTAGCAGAATATGATTACTCCGTAGAGGTCTCAATAATAACATCTTGTGAAGCTATGAGTCTATGACTGGTGATTAGATTTACCGATGTGAAGGACATTTCTTTCCTTTCATCTCTATGATTCATGTAACGCAAATGATGCAACAAATTTAAAGATAATACAGTTATTTTTGCTCTTAGATTTTAGTCAACTTATATGTGTCAACTCCAGGATTCGTCCACGCACCCAATCACCAAGTAACGCGTACAATCCTGCACAGAAACGAAACCACACTTAGAGTTGACGGCTGAGGCCACCCGGAAAAGCTCCGGTGTGAGAATAAGTAGAGGCTGATCACAAGGTTAACAATGGAGGTTTAATGCTTTAGTGCTCAAAGTGACATTACCTGTGAATTAGGGTATATCATTGCATTTATAGTTAATCACACTTCCTTTATCGTCCTGTTCCCGATTTGTAATAGGATTCCTTATCATGGTAGTTACCATGTTAGGATATAAGTCGGTCTCCTTAAAGAGAGGAAATCAAATATAATCCTGACTCTTTCCTTAGGATTTAGAAATTAAATCCAGTTAGGACTATAGATTCCTTAATTGTCATGTCTCCTTATCAGAATATACCCTCACGTGGGGAAAATTCCTCCACGTGGGGAAAATTCCTCCAAATGGGAATCAGCCCACCGAACTGTCCAGGCCCAACAAATCATACCCCACGGGCCCAATAAATCATGCCCAACAATGTGTTTTTATGATACCTAATCAAATATGTGAATGATTTTTTTTAATGTCCCCAACCTCTAATTATTTCAACATCATATTTCCCAACTCTGTTCTAAATTTTGATATGCTTTACCATTTAAAAAGTTAAACTGTGCTATTTTTTCCGTCTTTCCTTAACTCTGTTCCAGATATGAAGAGTCCAAAGTAAAAGGTCAAGACAATTATGATAGGGAGTTGGAAGATGTCATTGACAGGCTTATTGTTGAGTGTGATAGAAAAATTGCTAGGGCTCTTAAACGTCTTACTGATGAGGATGCTAAAGCGGCTATTGCAATATCCGTTTCTGAAGTTACCATGGTAATTTCAAATCTCTAGGGCCAGATTCATGTAGCCATCATTTTTACTATAATGCCCGATCCTCACTCTATGTAATTGTGTCGGTATACATGTGGCTTTTGATAATTTGTTGATTCACATAAATTGCAGACACCTGAGATTCTTGAGTTGTCAAAGGAGATAAAGGAGAAGCTAAAAGAAGTTGATCAACATGGTCAGTTCTGAGTGGAATAGCTCTTTGTGTTCATATTATATTTTCTTGAGTTTTGAGAAAAAATGATTTCGCATAGTGAATGTTTTTTTTTGCATGTGTCTGCGCTATTTTAAGTTGCATCTTCCGTAAGGTGTAGGATTCATCATAACGATTTTATGTACAAACATTCGGATAGCTCTGCTTGTAGACCACCAACCCGTTGTTTGTCGGCAATTAGTTTATTTTGCCTTTGAGAAGTCTCACTATTTATGTGCTTACTTCCCTTTCTTACTTTTCTTTTTATTAGAGATGTACTTTGAGGCTTATTAACTTTTCAAAGTTTTGCAGATCTAGAAGGCAAAACGGATATGAAGATCCGAGCTTTGGAAGTGTTGGAAGAACTCAGAACTAAAAGAGCAGACAAACAGGTGACACTGAAATGTTGTAGCATTAAATGATTATTTGGTTTTGTTTACTAGAACAGTGGCATGCAATTTTTCATGTTTTGAGTAGTTATATGTTTACAATGGTAGTCTATGCTTCTTTTGGATGCCTTCAACAAAGATCGAGCTTCTTTACCTCAGCCCCTTCCAAACCCTCCACCATTGGCACCCTTGCCTGTAGTTGTTCCTGATGCTCGCACACAGGAGATGATAAATGAGAAGCTAAAGAAAGCGGAAGATCTTGGTATGTTTTTCTGTCATGGTAGATTTCCATTTGCTATATCCAAATAATATTTTTTTTGGGTCGAATCAAATCATTAGGTTGCTATCTGCTATCTGTGGTAATAATAAACTTATCTTTTTTTTGAAATAACCTATCAGCCTTCCCACGACATTGTCCTCGTGTTTTGCTTTCTGTGTGAATGACATTTAAATGGTTTACTTAATTACTTGCACAATTAATGATTCTGTCTTGTGCATAATATATTCTGCTTCCATATTATTCTTCTTGCATTTAGTCAAAAGATGAAATGTTGTGTAAACAACAATTATAAAATGATGTGACAAGGAAGTCTGTGTTATAGCTTTGTAGTATCATGTTGTTCTGCTAGTGTTTGGTAGTGGGGATCTTATTAAATCTGTGTGTGATGTTCTAGTAGGGACACTTTTTTGCGAATAGTAGTTTGTTCCCAACATGGAATTAGAGATCCAAGTTCTTCTCTCCTGTTAGGTTGAGCACAAGCCGAGTGATGCCTTTGAAACTTTATTAAACTAAGAGAGTGTTTGGGATCGATTATAAACGGCCAAACCTAGGGTTGAGGAAGGAACCGAAATCAGGCCTGAAACTGCACCAAAAACCGACCAAGCCGCACCGATTGATTGAGCTGTACCAACGGTTCCGGTTCCGGTTCCGGCATATGTGACAGTTTTAGAATGACTAGAAAATCACATATGCGGTTTGGGTGCGGTTTCGGGAGCTCTTATATATTATATATACTTTTTAGAAGTTATATAGGCAAATTCCTAAAAATATATTAGACAATTTTAATTATGTTATGCACTTTTAAACTTTTTGTTTGTGGCTAGAAATGTTTCTAATTGAATTACAATGGTTTAAGCAATGTTGAAGCATTCATGAGTAAGATATTTCAAACCTAAAACTTGTTATTTGATGTTATTATGTTAATGTAATTTATGGTTTCTAATCCATAATTAATTTGTAGTATTGAATATTATTGTTAACTATGTCAATTGGTTTTAGAACCGAAACCAAAATCGCACCGCAAACTTTAAAGCCGCACCGCACTAATCACAAGCGGCATGTGTGGTTTTAGAATTGCCAAACCGCACCCAAGAGGTTTCATTTGCGGTTTGGACTTCCAACCACACCAAACTGCACCAAACTTGCTTTTAATCAATTTTAAAAAGCAAAAAGTGTGGTAATCTAATTTTAAAACTTATAATCATTTTTTATGAAAATAATCAGAACCTCTAAATTGAAGATTTTGATTATTTGTCAAATCTAATAATCAGGTTTGATCAAGCATATTACTAATCAATCCATATTTATTTTAGTGATTCTTCCATTACCCATATTTACTTATCAAAACATACCTTATTAATAATTTACTCTTGAAATAAGTTATTAACATTTTTTTATACCAAACACTTTTCACTTTTTATTAATATAAGTGTTTTTTATTTACCAAACACAAACTACTTTTCTAAAACTAATTATAAGCAAAAGTAATAATTAGAATCAGTAATCACATTTTTTAAGCAAATCCCAAACATTCTCTAATAATAGAATCACTGCTGGTTTTCTTGGTTTGTGACACAGCTTGTCCCTTCAAATAAGTTTCATAAATTACTCATAATGGTGAGTGGCTTTTACTGTACTTTTGGGTAGAGTCTGTTAGAGAAAGTGCATTGTAAAAACTTTGTAAGAAAGCTATGAAGGGAGTAGTGTTTGTTGGGTAACTCTGGCTGTATATTTCCCTTGTATGCTATACAGCTAGTGATACTGTGAATTCATATGTCAAACAGCACTGTTAGCTCAGAGTCTATACTACCTGCTTGATACCCGCAACTATGTCCCCTCATTCTATCCGTAACATCAACCTGGTTACATAATTTGGTAGTTATTTTATTTTGATAAGCGATAGAATACTTCTTGTCCCGCCCCTCCCCCCGGTCCCGGTTTAGTATCATCTCCTTCTAATTAATAAAATTCATTTTTTAATAAAAAAGACGGTGTCTCCATTCTGTTAAGCTGTTTTTTCCATTAAATAGGCCATATAATAGAAGGCAGCGGGTGATTTGACATTGAAAATCTTTTTCAATTACAAAAATTGGTAAAATGAAGACACCAAAAGTGATAATCGTAGTGGTAAAACTTCTCCCTTTACTGTGTATGGTTACATCATCGAGTCTATCATATTCATTTTATTCGAGTCTATCTCATTCTTAGCGAAGATAAGTTTCCCCTATGTTACCTTCTAGTCCTCCTCTTGGCCCTCCTTCATGTTCCCCTGGGCCCCTAAGATTGAAATATAGTATAGGTTCATCATTTTTTGTTTTTTTTCTTAAATGAAAGGATTGAATTATTGACTATTCGGGAATGCACTTTTAAATACTAGGATTTCTTTTTGGTTGTAGAATCAGGACAGTGTTTTGAGGTGATCCAGGTTGAGGTAAACAAAAGATTTTGTAAACATAGGACAGTTATTGCACAGTTCTACCCTGCTCTAGGTGAATGATAAGGTGATATGAGTGAGATGTACCTTAATAGTAAAGTAGTGTTTTTCTTTGTTCATGGATAGAACAAAATATTTTATTAGATGAAGAGAGATCATATAAGCATGGGGAGGACAAGAGTCCACCCATCTTATAACATGGGAAATAAAAAGAAAACATTTCAAATGAGGGTGCTCTCCAATCTTTGCAAAGGTCAAACATAGAAATATTAAAGGCACCCATGACGAAGGCCATAAAGAAGTAAGGAAAAATATCATATCTTGAAACAAAGCAAAAAGATGAATATTATCTCTAAGAGCCAACACTTGTCTAGATTGTAAAAAACAGAAGTAAAATTTCACTTTTGCCTATCTTATCCCAGTGAGATGAAACCAAAGCTCTTATTTTCTGTAGAGTAATTGTTCGAGCACACTTCCAAACCATCTTTGCCAGACTGCGTCCTTTTTCTCACCAAAATCTTATAACTGTATAAGCAGCAAATTCACCACTTAGGCGGGACTTGCCCACTCCTCTACCCAGTTATTGCTAATGTACCTTGTTCTACTTCTTCCTTAACCTTTGCATGGAGAACAAAGAGCCAAGTGGATCTGATGCTAAATCTGTTTGAGGTCAGAAAGGAGGTTTAGGGCAAAGAGCAAGAAAAAGAAGTCTCTCTTAGTATGATGCGATTTCAGGAGTACTTTCAAGAAAAATAAACTTTCTTTATTCCATTCAAATTACGAATGTAAGAACTAGTATGAAGAATGGAACTCGGAGCAATTGAGAGCATCACGAACTGACCATTTAATGAAAGTGCCTAAAATAAATGTCGTCTTAGGAATCGACTTAAAAGTCATTGGGAGAGGAGAGAGAGTCTTTCATTAGGGAGGGATTAAGAGTTACCAAATGTGAAGAAGCAGAGAAGGTTTGTTTTATGTAATAGGGATCTTAAACCCCAAGGGATGGGATAAGTGGCCTTGAGGGGTAACCTCAAGGTCACAGGTTCCTATTGTGGCCAAATGACCTATATTAAAAGTAGGGATCTCAAGGGGATTGACGAGCCATGCATAGACTTGGGATTATAGTTGTGACGACGAGGCATAGCGGTAGCCGTCTACTAGGACGCCTAAGCGGCAAGGCGACCGCTATGAAGTGCGTATGGTGACAAATCGCTTACAATGTGCAATTTATATATTATATATTTTACTTCATAAGTATATTAAACAATAAAATTTCATATACATTAAAACCCAAAACATAATACTATGGAACAGGCTGCGATTCGGATCCCACGAGCCCAATCGTGGTACGTTTGCATACCAGGTCGCCAAAATTGGCGTTCCAATTTGAAAATTGAACTCAAAAAATTGGGCATATCGAGGAACAAAATTACTTGTTAAAAGCCTCCATCAGTGTTCTATAAATTCCTGCCTAAGCCCCGCCTAGGCGTTAGGCCCCCCTGGAGCATCGCCTAAGTCAAAAAAATCCCTCTGAGAAATTAGGCGGGGCCTAAGCGGGCAAGCTAGGCAGAGCTTAGGCGGAGAGGTTTTTTTTGTTTTTTTTAATAACTACCCAAACCAATTCTTGATATATTTATTTTTCTAATAATTTATCATATTCATAATGCATGTAGTAGCATATCAAATCACAACAAGAAGTAAACAATGTCAAGTCAAAATGGATAATTTTATTATAATTTTTTGAACTTGTACCAACTTCAAATTATATAAATGATGATACATTTGTAATATTTAGTTTAATTCAATATAATTCTTAAATTTATGTTTAGTTTCTTAAGTTTTATTATTGAATTGAATTCTTGAAATTTTATTATTTAATAGCAGTCTTGTTTATGAATAAAACTAATACGTTAAAGATATGTGTTTGAACTTTAAGCAAAGGCCTTTATTATCTTTATTATAGATTATTTTGCTTTATATTATTTTTATGTTTGGATAAATGTAAGATAAAATATTAAAATTGACTTGTAATAAAAAATTCCACCTAGGCTCTGCTTAGGCTCCCTAGGCGCTAGGCCCCCCGGCCTCCCGCCTAGCGTCTTTTAGAACATTGGCCTCCATGATCGAAGCTATATCTCCTCGCCAATCTCCGCATTCGATAATGGAAGTTGCCGCCGATGATGGAAGGATGGAAGTTTGCCGGCGATGATGAAGCTCAACCATCACTTGTGAAAGATTTAAGGATTTACACTTCTAACATTTTGTTATCGTGATTTGATGGCCGCATAAGGAAGAGGACGAGTACAACGTGAGGAAGAGGAGGAGAAACGCGTGAGAGCCAGAAAGAAGTTGAAGATTGTGAAGACCAATAAAAAAGAAGAATCTGGATTCTAGAACTTATATTTCACTTTATCTTATTTTGTTTGTTTTTACTTAAACATGTTAAAATAAAAAAGGTTTGAATAAAGGAATACAATAAATTTTTACTATTTGTATATTAAATATAAATATAAGGAATAACCTCTTTGTTAGTTCCCGAACTATGGCAGTTTTCGCATTTAGTCCGTAAACTATTTTTTATGCGTATCTTGTCCTCAAACTATATGTTTTCTTTTCATGTTAGTCCCCAAAATATAGTTTTTTTTCTCGTTTAGTCCTCAAATTGTGGTTCACGGTTTGGTCTTTAATCTACAGTTATTTAGCACCCTTCAATTGCTCTATTTTTGTAAGGTTGGACAGATTACAGAAATAATAAAGTTGAAAAAAATAGTTTGGGAACTAAACGTGAAAAGCAATAATAATTTGGGGACTAACGAAGAGGTTATCCCAAAATTTAATTTTAATTAATTAAAATTAATATTAAAATATTTTGAATTTAAAATTAGTGTAATTTATGTACCTTCTGAAATAATAGATATTACAATATATTTTAGTATTTAAACACTGTCCACTATCCAAAACAACATATTATGTAAAGTTCATATTATTAGGGTCGAGTAAGGAACCAAATTGGAACCGAAATCGCACAAAAAACCGCACAAACCGCACCAATAAAAACAGCACCAACGGTTCTGGCGTATGTTGCGGTTTTAAGTGAGTTGAATAACCAAATCTACGGTTCCGGTTTGATTACTAGCCAAAACCGCACGCATAAAATCGAAACCGCACTATGTGTGTGTATGTCTGTATGAAGGATGAAATTGACAAATTGCTCAAGGAATTTTCAAATTGCTCAAATTGTGTTTTTTGATTTGGCGCCATTTCAAATTGCTCAAGGAAGTTTCCTTGTCACCACAAGGGATGAAAATATACCAAGTATCAATATGAATATAGGGTTTTCTTGTCTATTCCTACTGTAGTATATCATTTTTTTCTTTGACCCTGTAGAATATCTTCTAATGCAACTCCGTTAATTCCATTCTTACCTCACTGCAATCTATGTTACTTTCAAGGAATTTGCTGGACGTTTCCTCTTTTCTATAGTTAGCAAAAAAATTTGAATTCTTATATTTAATACTGCAGTTTCTTTATAAGTATCAACATGCTTGATGAATATGTAATTTAACCGTAGTTATTCTTTACATTTTTTATTTTATTGTTACTCTTTTTGAGAGGGAGAGGGAGAGGGAGAGGGAGGGGGGGAGGGAGGGAGGGAGGGAGGGAGGGTTATGAGTAGGACAAGCTTTGTATGATTTTTTTTTGATGGACCACATTTGGGGTGGAGGTCTTTTGGTTTTAATATTTCATTCTTGCACTAGTCAGTTAGTATTACATTTATGTAACTGTTGTCCGCTATAATTAAGATGTTTTGTTACTTATTTTTGCTACCCATTAGATCTGTTGGGATGTGATGAAGAATTTGTGCATCTGAATAGTAGTAAAATCCACAGGAGGAGCAACTTCAATATCATTGTAAACACTATCATCTATCTAGCTTATTATGTATTTATTTAGGTGTGGAGCTCTGTGTTAAATTCTATTGAAGGCTTAGACCTTTTTGCTGTTTTAATTGGTTTTGAAATCGAAACCGCACCAAATGAAACCACACCGCATCAATCAGAAGCAATTTCATGTGCGGTTTTAGATTTGTCAAACCGCACCTAAACGGTTTTGGGTGATTCTCACCCTTACATATTATGTAAAGTTTACAAATTTTAATAGTTAAAAAACATTACCCACATCCCACTGTCCAAAACAATATTTTCTAATTATATCCAGACAAAGGCCAAATTCACTGTGTAAAGTTCTATCACAAGAAAATACACAGTAGATTTTAATCAAAGATAAGCAGATTACCCAACATATCACAACAAAATACTCAGCATAGCAGTATAGCACAACAAGATACACTGAGGCGTGCGCATACACTGAGCTGCCAAGGCGCAAGCCTCGGTAGCCCTGCCTCAAGTCGATGCACAACATGGCCTTCTCCTCATAGCCAAGACGCCTAGGCGTCGCCGTAACAACTATGCTTACGCTTGGAATTTATTTGTGTGTTTAAGGAATTATATAAATTCAAGTGAGTCCAATTTGGTGCATTTGGCGCCTAAGGTCTATATTTAAAAGGGTTAAATACACTTTTCGTCATTCTACTAGGGGTCGATTTACAATTGCATCATTGAACTGAATTTTTTTACAATCGACTCATTGAACTACAAATTATTTTCAAATCGTTACAAAATCCGTTAAATGAGTTGACTTTTAACGGAACATCCACGTCAGCTTTTAAATGAATATCCACGTCAACTGCTTCATGTACAATCATCCTAGTTGTTGCCACAAAGGAAAATAAATGGGTTTAAACGAAATTTAAAAGAGCAAAAACCTTTAAAAGAACACATAACATAAAAGAAAAGAAAAAGAACAAAAAAGAAGAAGAGACCCTTGTCTCCTCTCTGTTTCTTCCCCCTTTCTCTTCTGCTTTACCATTTATCCTCCCCTCCCCTCCCCTCCCCTCTCCTCTCCTCTTCCTTATCCCATCTCTTGTCGGCCCCCAACCACAGAATTTGTTCATCGTCCGCCCATCCCGGTTTCCCCGTGTCCTTCTCTGTTCACGTTTTTTTCTTCAATAAACACTACTACAACCCAGATCTGAGAATGGCAAAGAAGAATTAAACTAAAAAATAGTTCTGTACATTTTGTGAGTTTTTAGGGTTTTATTATCTATTTGGGGAATAAAATTGAAACTAATCTGTTTGAGTTAATTTGGGTTGATCATGTGATGGAGAGCTTTGATCTGAGATTGTTGGGGAATTGGGTTTGGACCCTTGGGGTTTCTCGGGTATTGGAGGATCCGGATCTTCGGATAATATGGATTTGAAGAAATCTATAGAGAGCGAATGAATCGATAAGGTTAAGATTAGGATTAGGGTTAGGGTTCCGGCAAGGGTGCTTGATGACTGATATTATATGAGGAGATGATATACATGGTTTAATCCTTGGGGTTTCTCCGTGGCAGTCGTGAACTAGATTTGTGGGTTTCAATCAATGGGAGTGATTAGAGTTTATAAGAGTAAGACTGAGATTGGAGATGCTCTATTTGTTGTTCTTCTTTGGATACTATTTCCTTGGCTTAATTTCACAATATTTTCTCCAGAATTTGGAGATGAGGAATCAGATGTTCTTGAATTTAGGATTTTCAAGAGAAAATATTATATAATTTTATATTTTTAAAGTGAAATTAAAATATTTAAAATTTTAAAAAAATATGAATTAATTAATTTATCTAAATACATTTGTAAAAATTATTTATTAATTTATTTTATTATTAATTAATTTAATTTAATTATTTGTTATGTATATGAATTTGATTTATATTTTGTTTAACTATTTGTTATAGAATTGAGTATAATTTAATTTAATTAGTTATCCAATTCAGCTTCTTTCTCCGGTCAGTATTGCCACGTCATTTTTCTGTTAAATGGTTAACAGACATAGACGGCAAAATCAATTTTTGTAAATAATATATTGTTCAATGAGTTGACCGTAAAAAAAATCACTTCAATGATGCATTTGTAAACCGACTTCTAGTAGAGTGGGAAAAATTGTATTTAACCCATATTTAAAATCATTATTTGTGTACCTATATAAAAGTATATGTAGGTACTATTTGTAGTAGCATGAGTCCTTATGTACAAAGCAATTAACCCACATGATATGGGACTGGAGTGTTACACTTTTTGCTCCTAGTATTGCAAAATCACTTCATCTATCTTCACACGGTGATAGGTTTTTTTTTGTTGCATTGATTTGCTCATGTCATCTTATGTGAAAAACATGTTTAGCTTCAGGGTTGCTTGAAATAAGAGATGTTGAATTTTAACATTTTGATTATGTGAATTCTATAATGTCTTTTAGTGCTCTATGTTTATTCCTTCTTTGCCTTGCTTGCGCATTTTTTGGAATGGATCATGCACGTTTTGATGTTTTCGACTTTTTCCAGGGGAACAAGGTATGGTCGATGAGGCTCAGAAAGCATTGGAAGAAGCTGAAGCACTCAAGAAGGTTTTCAACTTGATTCAATTTTTTTTTCTTTTTTGATATGTTGCTAAGGGCCTTTTTTGCTCTATATGACACTATCTTAAAATTTATATATATTTTGACCCAGTTACCTGTTCTTCGGCAAGAACCTGTTCTGGATTCCTCCAAGTACACTGCCGCTGATGTGCGTATTGTAAGTGATCTTTCTTCCTTGATATTAAGTGCTCCTCCATCTGGAGATTGTGGAAATCTTATTACCTGACATTTTTGTTCAAGTATCTTTTACTTTTGGGCTGATAAATTAAAATCTTCCTGTAATCCTTGTTATGAATTTGATAAACCATGCCAGAACTAAATGGAAATCTCTACCATAATATTGCCAAAGTGGTCTTGATAAGTTTAGCATTCAAAACTTGTATTGGTGAATTTAAAAAATTCAACCTTGAAGGTATCTGGGAATATGGTTAATACTTGGTCAGGTCCTATAGGAGCTATTTGCACTTAAAAATTTCAGGATTTGCACTTGTAATACTATGTATCAATTTTGACCATTTTAATATGCTATTGGCAGACTGATCAGAAGTTGCGTGTCTGTGACATTTGTGGAGCATTTTTGAGCGTTTATGACAGGTATCCTCGATTCCTCCCCCCCCAAAACAAATATCCTGCTAATTGAAAAGGAGTTATTTAGTTTTTTTGAAGACAACAGAGAACTAGTTTTAGGGTTCTCAAGTAATTCAGTCTTTGACCTGGAATTATACCTCCTTGTCACCAGCAGGCTTTTGGGCCCACTTTTACGAGGATAAACTTATGCAGCTAAAGAATGTGCGTTTTTTTCTGTTTTATGTTTGTCAATCATGCTATCATTAAGTAGAAAATTTTGGGGCAGCTGTATTATATTTTGGTTAATTCTTGGTCTTTTTGGAAGTTTTTTACAAGTTAGCTACATCTCCTTGTGATTTCCAGCGACCGTCGTTTGGCAGACCATTTTGGAGGAAAACTTCATCTGGGCTATATGCAAATTCGCGAAAAGCTAGCTGATCTTAAGGTATGTCAAATCATCCTATAATCTTATTGCAGTTGAATTCTCTTTTTTTCCAAGTTGTGGGTTTGGTACCATTGTATTACTTGTACAAAGAAACTGAATGGCTAAAAACTGCATGGAAGGATTTCTAATCTGTGTTATTTGCCTTTTATTAGGCACCTTCTATGGATTTTGGTTTGTATATATCTGTTTGAGTTTAGAATTAAATGTTTCTAGAAAATATTGCATATTGTAGTACAGTAGAACACTAATAAAGTAATGTGTTGCAGTAAGTGGGTTTTAGTAGCATGATTGTTTTACATATTCTTCTTTTGTATAACTTAAATTGGGCCTCTGAATATGTTATTCAGGTGCTGGTATAATGTTTCATTTTCTTCTATAAAGGTTCTCAGTGTATATATCATCTGTGAGTTTTCTATCCTCGGAGAAGAGTGTGTTTATGTACTTTAATCATCTATGTGGATTTGCTTTAATGCAGTATCACGAGAAAAGAGGACAGTGGATTAGCTGTTGTTTTTATCTGTTGATGAATGAACCTCATTTTAGTTTTCTATACAAAATCAGCCTGTGGTGCTATATACCCTCCAAATCAGAAAGGGAAGAAAAAAGGAACCACCTAAAAAATAAGGAAAAACAAGCAGCAGTAGCAGCTTGAGGAGATGAATGAACAAATTCGATCAAATCTGAACCAGGGCTACAAAACTGAGTAGCCTAAACTTGGTCGGAGTTTAGTTTGATATGCTCATACTGTTGTTGGGACAATATGAGCCTGGTAAAGCTTAAATATAAGATAGAAAACACTAGTACATCCAGCTAGAACAAGACTTGTTGACCAAGCAAACTTTGCGATCATGTAGTCTTTGGGCCCAAGTTTGACCAAGGACCTGGACTTATTCTATGATTTGCAGAAGAAACTAAAACATCATCTAAAAGGCCATATGACAAAGCCTTGTTTGGCAGCCCATTTCTATTCCGAAAGTTAAAATTGCCAACCTACCCTTGATTTCTAAAACACAATAAAGTAAATTAAATATCAAACTAGCAGTATATAAGCCTATAGTGAACATAGCAAATGACTAACATTCAAATTAGCATCAGCCCAAGAGCCACAAATTTCCCCGTTTGAACATGCTTAGGCAGTGGCGAAGCCAGAATTTTGATTCAGTGGAGTCAAAATATTGTGATTCTATAAATAATTTGGCGGGGGTTCGGGGGGACTGCTCACTTGAGCCAATTTTTTTAGATAATTTTGTGCTTTCCGATCGGTTGCATATGTAAAACATGTATTTGGTTATAATATTATTAATATAACAATTAATAACATTATATATATACATCCTTTATTGACCCCTAATACTCCTTTCTAATCACAAATTTGTTAATAAATATTTAAATTCCTTATGTTATGAAAATAATCTAAATTAGATTATTATTTATTTTAAAAATATTAGAGGAAGATGCATACATAAAGGAATATAAGTAATATGGAATTGAGAAAGTTATAAAAATTTCAATTTGACTCCGTATATTAAAAAATTTATAAAGTTTCAGAGGAGTCAATTTGTTCATTATACTTAAATTTCTTTTAAATTTATCATATATTATAAAATAATTTTTTTCCCAGTGGGGTCAATTGACCCCACAAGTTCCAATATGGCTTCGCTTTGTGCTTGGGCCTCCTATGGATTGCATCACAAACTGCTGTGCAGCTTGTATAGATCGGATTGGACTTGTCCGGTAAAACTGAGGCTTTAAAGTGATTCTGTGTACAAGAAGTATGGTTCAAAGTTGCGGTAGCGCCATCTGCCTATGTTTCGTATGTTTCGGAAGGTCATTTTTTGACTCGGTATCGGTATCGGACAATATGCACTGTTAGCTAGTTAGGAGTTTCATTAAAATAAAAAAAATTATGAAAAATTCTAAATAATAAAAACAATAAGAAAAAAAACTATCTAGTGCACACAACATTGTCCAAGCTACAAAACAGACGTCTCGTTGATATGTTTACGTTTGAATAAAGTTGATATTGATGTTGTCTTAGCTCAAATGGTTGAGCACACATGTTTTGCATAATTTAAGTACAATTTAATTTAACCAAGTACATTTGAAGTGTAATTTTTTTCAAATTGTACTTAATTAAGGATATATAGATACAATTTAATAATAATTTAAATATAATTTTGATTAACTAATTTAATATGTCAAGTACGTTTTTTATATATTTTTTAAAGTTATACGTTACTAGGAGTTATGCAAGTACATTTTAAGTACAATTGAACTTTACATATATATATATATATATATGAAGTATATTTTTTTTTCATTTTATAAGGTATACTTTACTAGATACTACATAGTTATAATTTATAGAGAAAAGTTCGTTCTCTTTCGTCGTCTCCCTTTATAGTCTTTAGCATATTCGATTTTTTTTGTGTGGTATTTTTCTCGTTTACGCCGTGATTTCTCCTTTATTTGGTCCGAAACCGTTACGTTGCGCCGAGATTTCCTTTATTTGGTCTGAAACCGATACATTACGCTGAGTTGTCGAAATTCCGTCAAAAATTATCTTTTACATGAATAATGTCTAATTTTGCGAAACGTGTTAAGATTGCAGTTTGGCACCAACCTATACCTAACCAATATGCCGATATTTCGGCGTAACGGCCGATACTTTGAACCATGACAAGAAGCTTTCAGTCTGCATGCAGCCCTCCAAAAGCTTTCTTTCAACTTGTGACAAGCTGGTCTGAATATGAAAATTGTTTTATTTTCTGTTTTTCTTAAATTAATAATTGCATAGGAATTGTAACAATGGCCTTTATTTACACTGTACTTGATAAATGGTTCTCAAGGAAGCACTAATTATGGATGCAGGTGCGATAAGCTATGGATAAGAGGAAATGACAATTTCCTAAAATAAAATTAGGAAGTTAAATATCATATATCACTTATTGAATTTGAATTATTATTTAATAGCATCACCACAAATCCTGTGCTGACTAACAATTGCAATAACATAGAAATGGTACCAACACCAACTACAACAAGCATCATTTTTTTATTTAAAAAACCCTAGTTGTGAAAAGAGAGATAAGAGACGCCTGAGCAAGAGATCACCGAATCAACAAAATATAGATATCCATTTTTATTAATTTATTGCAATTACAAAAGGATGCGCAAAGTATAATTTGCACACTTATTAGAAAAGTAAAAGTAGAGGAAAGAGAGTAAAAAAGTTCTAATTTTATTCTTAATGGCCCCACAAGATTATATAAAATGATGAAGACTTTTTTTTATACTAATGGCCACTAAATGACATATTTATCTTTCACTTTATGTACTTTCTCTCATCCTTTTGGGGACAAAATTTGTACCTTTTGTCATCATTTTGGGGACGGAGGGAGTATTTTTTATTCTTTGGTTTAATGTTCCATTTTACTCGCATAGACCTATAAATATGTGTATATTACTTAATCTACCTTCCTATTCAAATAAAAGTTTCAGAAGCTTGAGAAGTTCTTACACACAGTTTTCATCACTCAATTTGTTAGTGATGATTTATACTACCTATGGGTCCTAATGTTCATTTTCTAGTGCCTATATGTTTAAAGATTTTTTCACCCTACAACCACTACCCTTCGGGTTTGCACTGGGTAAACCACCTGTCTTGATGGGAACTGAAATTAGGGTTTAGAATTGAAACGGAATTGGGGAAAATAGGGGAAGAAAACATCCAATCAATATATGCGTATAATTCTTGTTGTATTCTGTCTTTCAAAGAGGGGATTACATTTTTAAGCTTTTTAAATTTTCCTTGTTTGAATCTTTTGACTTTATGGCTTGGGGGGCTTCCTTTTATATTGATCCTAATTAACAACCATGTTTAGGGGCTTGTCCTGTATCTTGTCCCTGAAGTGCGTCTTCAGTGTTTTGAACCCATAAAATATACCTATCTAAGACACGTGAGCTTTCTTCTAATAAAATTTTGTTTCATAATATAATAGAATAAGAAGATAAAGAGTGCTAGCTTCTTAGTTAGTAATGACATTACCTTCTGGTTTGAAGTTTGATCTTTTGATAATCTCACAAGGTTACTTCCACTTGAAAAGTGAATCTTAGTGTTTGTATGCATGTTAATGTTCTTAGCTAAGGAGTTGAATAATTTCAAAGAGAGCTTCAGTCGTATTTTTTTGATAATTAATTTGTCAGGATGAGAGAGACAATAAGAGGAAGGCCTCTGAAGAACTGATAAGGTAAAAAGATTTTCTCCTAATTTTACTCTTTTCCCTTCTACTTGAGGGAGATTTATTACAAGTTTACAAGTTTATTCAAGGTTTTTCTGGCTCGTCATCCGACTTTGCATTTTATTGTCCAGATCAAAAGAGCGTAGCAGGGACCATGATAGGGAAGGTAGTAGGGATCGAGATCGAGGAGGAAGCCGTGAACGGGCAAGGGATCATGATCGTAGGAGCAAAGATCGTGATCGTGGTTATGATCGAGATCGTGAAAGAGAGGGAGACCGGTCCCGCAGCTATGATTCAAGGAGTCGTCGGAGATCACGTTCACGGTCAAGGGAGCGTGCTAGGGGCTATGATCGCCATAGGTATTCCCTTTTATATGTATATCATTTGTTTAATACACGAAATATCTTGAGTATGAAGCATTACAAATCATTTATATGTGCATGGGCTGTTTGTGTTTGTTGGAATACAAAGCTTAATATGCAATTCTATGCTTGTGAGTTGCAAGTCTCTTCTTTCGCCAGCGCACTATTGAAATGTGAAAATAGAATTAGTGCAAATCCTTTTGTGTCCCTGGTCCTGCAGACGGGGAAAATGGACTTAAATGGATTAAAAATGCCATGGCATAATTTGCACAAGATGACTTCCCTCCATGCTCAGACCAAATTCTGGTGCTTAAACTGGCAATTACCTAAATGTATCCTCATTCAGATTAGAAAAAAACAGCACGGAATTTATATGGTGTAGAAACACCAATCCTAAAAAAAACTTCAGGATGGTATGCTCCAATATTAGGCGACTAGACAATCATTGTGTAAATGCCAAGCAATATCCTCTCCTGCAAAAAACTATAAGCTGTCCTTTCACCTTTCGGAACACTTAAAAGTTATCTTCATCTAAATTATTTTTCTTTCTCAAATAATGCTATATCTGATTGGAATGGATTTGTGAGGCATAACTAGGGATAGTCTTTAAAAAGGCTCATGATGTCATGAGGTACAAAGATCCAACAAATTTATTCCCCTGGATAATTAGATATTTTGAATAGTTTCACTTGTACATGTTTCTCATCCTTTGTTGGTTCGCTTGTTACATTGCATATTTCCCTCCATATGTTCTTGTTCTAAATCTGATTTTGCAATTTGCCACTTGCAGCAGGAGATATGATCGATACTAGCTGACATTTGCAGTTGAATGGATGGATCTGGAAATTTGTCTTCTGGTATTTATCAATGTGTAGGGCTTATGTTTGGAGAGAGATTATGGCTGCTTTAAGTTCACTAGTGGGTATTTAGATAATTCTTCTGTAATGGTAGAGAAAAATAGCTTCTTAGTATCATGTTTTATATCCACATTTACGTGCTTTAGTTTGAATTTCATGATGTGTAGATTCTAAGGAAAATTTGCTAGTATTTTGTGCTTTCAATTGCTCTGAATACAAAACCTAATCCAACGATATTTAATAGTGAATTTCCGATGCTTTTAATCCAAGGACTGTTAACCGGCTTAAAGCATGGAAAATTTCATTATTTTTTTATCAGAATTTTGTGGTGATTATTACGAGGTAGCTGATTGTTTCAATGTTCAATGTTGTTGATATTACTTGAGCTAAATTTAGCGGTAGGTTTATCCTGTTAGGACAGTTTTGTATTTTGAAAGAGTTTGTTTATATGTAATAGGAATATTGTATACGCAAGTCTCAAATCGTTTAGTTAAAAATAAGTTGCATGTTTTAATGTTTCTAAAGAAAGTCTTTCATTTGACAAGAGGAGATTTGAGGTCTAGCTAACCACTAAAGAGTTCATGGGTTTATGGACCAACATGAAATCGGTAATAACACTATGTTGTGAGTTTGGAGAGAAGAGAAAAGAAAAGAATTAAAAATTTAAAATTTTTACTTAAAATCTATTAAATTTTTATAATAGTTTATATTGATGATATTTTAGTTTTTTCCTAAAAGCATAGATTAATATTTTAAACATTTAAATACTTCCGTAAATGTTGTAAAAGAAATGGATTGGCTTTATCAGTCGAGAAAATACAATTGTTTCAAACAAATATTAGATTTCTTAGACATGGTATTTTCAAAAGTACTATCATTCCTATCAACAGATCTATTGATTTTGCGGAAATTTTTTCAAATAAAATGAAGGATTAACTACATATTTTAGTACATTTTTAGAAATAATTACAATAATGATGCATAGATAAAATAATTACAAAAGTAATACATTTTTTCATATTTATTTACAAAATTAATACATTTGGGTATCCTTTAATCGTAACCCATGATTATCTCTCTTATCTCTTCCCGTTAATTATTATTTTTTTATTTAAACACATTCAAACACAATAAACCCATTTTTGATCTCTGTTTCTGTTTCTCTATTTTTTTTCATCCTCTTTCTTCCTACTATAAACCAAAGTGGCGGCGGTTTGCCCGGCAGAGGCCGCAGTGGTTTACTACGGCTGGTTCTTTTTTCTTCATCCTCTCTTGATTTCTCCTAGTTCAAAACATGTAATGTCAGCAAGAAAAAATCACTAGAAAGACCATGATGTTGTTTGGGTGTAGAACCAGCCCTAGTACGAGAAGACTGGGGGCATCCCTAAGATTACAATGTAGTCCCACTACAATGTGTCTTGGCATCCTCCTAAAAGTTAGTGTTCAATGTAATAACATAGGGGATATGGTCTCAAAGAATTATATTCACTTTTCTCTTGCGTACATATATATAATAGTGCTTTCTACATATTCTTCTTCCACCTTGTTCTCCAATACTCATTCCTAGTTCTAATTGAGCTTTTGAATACTTTACTATACCATTCAAGTTCAAGCTAAAGAGGAGCATTGCTTCAAATGTTTTTCATGCTTTTGCAAATAGAGTTCTTTGTTGAAAACATTCATACCAAGGTAACCAAACTTTCATACCAAGGTTACCAAACCTTCATACCAATGTTATCAATCCACCTCCACACCTGCAGTTTTTTCATAGTGTAGTTGGTAATCAAACTTTCATACCAAGATAACCAAACTGGCATACCAAGGTAACCAATCCACCTCCACACCTTTAGTTTTTTCATAGTGCAATTGGTAACCAAACCTTCACACCAAGGTAACCAAACCTTCATACCAAGGTAACCAATCCACACCTGTAGTTTTTTCATAGTGCAGTTGGTAGCCAAACATTCATACCAAAGTAACCAATTCAATGTTATTAGGTTACCAATTTATTTTGAATGTGTTGTAGTTGGTAGCCAAACCTTCATGCAATGGGTAGCCAAACCTTCATACCAAGGTAACCAATTCAGTTTTATTAAGTTACTAATTTATTTTGAATGTGATGCAGTTGGTAGCCAAACCTTCATGCAGTTGGTTGCCAAACTTTCAGACCAAGGTAACCAATTCATACTGCAGGTGTGGAGGTAGATTGGTTACCTTGGTATAAAGGTTTGGTTATCTTGGTATAAAAGTTTGGTTACCTTGGTACGAATGTTTGGTTATCAACATTACATTACACATCACTCTCTTATCTCTCTCTTTCCTATGCAATGTTCTTATTTTCCTTTGGACATGAAATTGGAATTGGAATTTTCGGACATGAAGAAATTGTGAAAAATCAAATATCCGCCTTATTTCTCCATACCATCGACCATTTTGGGGTTGATTCTCGCTCTGTCTCACCGGTGAAGGGGGAGGAGGAAGATGACGTTGCCAAACCTTCAGACCAAGGTAACCAATTCAGTTTCATGAAGTTACCAATTTAGTTTGAATGTGATGCAGTTAGTAGCCAACCATTCATACAAAGGTAACCATTTTAATTTTTATGGGTAACCAAATAGTCATAAAAAAATTTCAGAACAGTAAGACTTACATCTATTTATTTTTTAACTTTTTGTAGGGCGAATATTCTTCTTCTTCTTCTTCTTCTTCTTCTTCTTCTTCTCATTGGCATTTCGGACAACGGAGATTCGCAACGGAGTAGCGGAGGAGAGGGCAACCTGTGAAGAAGGAGATTCGCGGTGGAGTAGCGGAGGAGAGGGCTACTGTGAGGGAGATGAATATTTGAATTTGAATTATCATTTTAAATTTGAATTTGAATTTGTTGTTAGATCCCAGATATTTGAATTTGAATTATTAATTATGACAATTATTTCTCCTTGATTTTAGGTTTCCTTATTAATGCGAATTGCGTTATTTTTGTAATTATTTTGTGGATGCAATAATAGTGTAATTACTTTCTATTTGTTGTATATTAATGTTAAGGACACTAAAATAAAAGATAAGTATGTTTCAAAGATTTTTGGGTAGTTTAAAATATATTGCACACTTTTATAAAGATCTAGCGAAAGATACTATTAGTAGTGGATTTTACCAGATGATATGATGATGTGCTTTTTTCACTATCCTCTACTAATAGCAGCGGACGTCGATTTTCAGTTTTTAATCCTGACCAGTCCTTCTTATTTTCAATGGTAAACATGGTGTCTACGTCGGGAATTTTAGAAGTCCCTTTCTGTTACTTGTTCTTTGGTGTTCTCATTTTAGGTGAGATTTGTTTGAAAAAACAAGTGAAAAAGGTCCGACATGTATAATGTCGACGATGGACTGTTAAAAGTCGCTAGTTTGTTTTTTAAATGGTTGTACCAACACAACCGAGAAAAGGTTTGCACATTGACCTAGTGATGTGACACTGCTAAATGGGTCGGTGAAACCGAGATTCATTAGGGTCCGGGGACTTGGTTATGCGGAGGGAAGGTGTTAGGCACCCCCCGACATCCGTGTTACCACAGTGACCGCTTCTTTTCAAGAAACTATTATCTGAATGTGTGTGTGTGTGTGTGGGGGTCAATGTGCTGTTATTTGGAAGTAGTGCGAGGCCTCGTTCGCACCTATATACACAGAGTTTGAATTTATGTAAAAATTCAGTTTTTAGCAAGATATGGCAGTGATGTTTTATAAAAGAAGTTTTTCAAACCCTGATGCTCAATAATAATTGAGACCTTTTACACTCCCATTTTATTAAGTGTTCGGCTTGATTGATTTTATTTTATAGATACGAGGCATCCGTACGAAAATAATGTACAAAATAATGCCGACTTCCTCGTGGGTATGGGAACCATCTGAGGAAATTCAGACATCGCAAAATAATTTACAAGCTGCTTACAGCTGAAAATGTCAATCACGAGAACCGAATCTAGATCCAATAGGCTGACTCTGTGATCACATGATTCCTGGCGCACATGATCTCGCAATTTGTATGAAAGCGATGGCGGTATATATATAAAGTCTGTAAATATATATATATGCGGGATCACCAACCACGAAGCACCTCCATGAGGGATCAAAATGTAAATAAAGTTGTAAAAAGTTATCAACCGCCACGGAGGAAACTCCAAAGTGATTTAAACGTAAATAAAGTCAGAAGCGGCCAATTGCCAACGAAGGAAACTCAGTAGGGGCGAATATATATACATATATATATATATATATATATATATATATATATATATATATATATATATATATATAAAAGCAATAAATGCACCGGATGTAAAATCCAAGCTCATCGAACGAAATTCGACAATGTTTATATATATAAATATATATATATATATAAAAGTTTAGTAAACGCATATGGGATGTAAAATCTGGGCTCATCGAATGCAGTCAGACACACAGTTAATATATATAAGTATATATATATTAAAGCAGTAAACGCTCTGGATGTAAAATCTAGGCTCATCGAACATAGTCCGACACACAATTAATATATATAAGTATATATATATTAAAGCAGTAAACGCACCAGACCGAAGTCTAGGCTCATCGAACAAAGTTCGACACACGATTCTATATATAAAATATATATAGAAAAGCTTAATAAATGCTCCGCATCGAAGTCTAGGCTCAATAGAGGCATAACTCGATAATGTTAGTCAATATATATATATATATATATATATATATATATATATATATACACAAACTGAAACAAAACCACAGACCAAAGTCCGGGCAAATGCGCGCAACACGACTCTCAACGTGAAGAAGGGTGTGTGCAGAGATGAAGAGAAAGACTCTAAAGTGTGTGAGAAGACTTACAGTTGACTGCCAAAGAAGACTTCTGTATCTTTAGAGTGGGTAAACACTGACTTTTGTAGGTACAAAAGAGGCTATATATGAGCTCACAAGTGTTTAAAATGAGAAAGTACACTATGTTAGTTCCCAGAGGGCACAATAGATCTAGAAGGGGGGGTTGAATAGATCCTTTTTATTTCAAATACTTTTCTGGTTTATGTTGTATTGTTCATATTAAAGTATATGACAAACATAAGAATATTTTCAAGCACAGCGGAATAAGTAAAAGATTCCCCTTCATTGATATATTCATAATCATACATACATTGTTCGTAGGGTTAGTTTAGTTGTAAGTAGTTAGAACTTACATAGCAGTTATAGCAGTTATAGACATAATATAAATGACATAATGTAAAAGACACAAGGGGTTTTAAGTGGTTCAGAGACTCAAGCTCCTAATCCACTCTTCTGCTTTCAACTAGCAGGATTTCCACTAAGGAATTGCAGCACCCTGAATCTCTATGATTCCTTCAAGGCCAGCAGCCTTGGGACTTCAGTTCACTAAGAACTCTTCAAGGCCAGCAGCCTTGGGACTCCTCTAGTTCCCTAGGAACTCTTCAAGCCCAGCAGGCTTGGAACTTCATTTAGTCCCTTTGGACAAGGACCCTTTGGCCCTGCTTTGTTTAGTCCCTCCGGACAAGGACCCCTCAGGCCCTGGCTTCGTTGAGTTGTTTTTTTGTTGTTGTTGGAGTCGGTGCTGAGCTGCTAAGATGTCTTCTTGCTCTGAACATCTTCTATCCCTAGTAGCTTGGCTTGATCATCCTTGAAGAGCAGTTGAATGTTGTATGATGCTCAGCTTCTTAGGTTGCTCAACTACTCCGGATGACCCCTTGATGAACTGCCTTGAAGATCATTCTCCTTGGTACTTGAAGGCTGCACATGAGAGGCTTCTAAGATGACTGTAAGCTCTTCTGCAAGGTACTTAAAAGCTTTCTCATGCTTGACACCAAGATGGCTTTTGTGATCTCCCTTCTTGTTACTCGATGCCTTCCCATGATGGACTTGCTAAGATGACCGTAAGCTCTTCTCTATTGTACTTAGAGTCTTCCCATGATGGACATCCAGATGGCATGATGCTCTCTTTTCTCTCGGCAGTTTAGAACACTCTTCAAGTAGTAGAACTCTCACTTCTACATAGTAGAACTCATACTTCTACTTCTTTCTTGATCGACTTCACGAGTGTTCTTGGTGGGACAAGTAGAGTGAGCCTTCAGACTCACTATCACATGGTTTAGATCAGTCCACCTTCTCTCCAAAACTGACAACTCCAGCAGCCTTTGATCTTTGAAACTCTTCTACATTTATACATCTTCCCAATTCTTCCATTGGAAAGTAGCCGTTGAAAGCTATTTAAATGTCTTCGTAGATCTCGAGTTGCTTGAGGTAGACTGCTTGATGTGACATGTCATACTTTTTTCTATTAATCGCAGATCTATCGTTTCACCTGCCCTATCAGATGTATCACTTTACTGTCTTGGGCAGGTTGAAGACTTTATCTCTTCTGATTTCTAGATCAGAGGTTGTCCTTTTGCATTGATGCTCTTAATAAGCACTTGTTCGAATATTACTCTTCAGATTGAACCGTTGCCAATGCTTCAGTCTTCAGGTATTCGAACTCTACGATTCTGATGCATGTCTTCAAGGACCTGATCGTAGTGTCTTGTTGAGTGTTGCTCGTTGACTTAGAAGAGTTAACACTACGATCCTGAAGAGTGTTGATTGGATCTTTAATATAGAATACCTCTTCCTTGTATTGTGCAGTGCTTCAATACTTCGCTTTTTCGATTGTTCTCTCGAATCGATGGCCTAATTCCTTGCTCTGGTCCCCTTCTGAATATCAAGACACTTTATATTTGTGGCGTGTCCAGCTTGCTTTCTCCTAGTGATCTTCCGCTTACTTATCATCAATGAACTGACCTTGCACTTAATCACTTTAGTCTTGCTCTCCAGAGGCTGACCAGTATCTAGGTTCACCTTCCATCAGTTCCTTCTTTATTTGGCAAACACTACGATCTTGGTTGCTTCCAAGATCGTTGTCTTCTGTTTTCTTGACAGCTACTGCATTAGTTGACTTTTCCTTAGTCTGCTGCTGAAGTCTTCATTGGATCTCCTTGTGGAAGACTTCTTCACGAATGGCTTTACACCTCAATCTTAACGCTGATTGGGTTTGTGCTTAGATCTTCTGTTAGCCTGCATGCCATTCGTTGAGTGCTCTTTGGTTCCCTTACTGTGGAATGCATTATTGCAGTGCCAACCAGAGGCTTCGTATCTTTGGATATTTTGGGAGTGCTCATTCGTTGAGAATCGTATCTACTCTACGATTCTGACTTAGCATTTTGAGCACTTCTGTTGGAGTCGTAGTCCTGCACTCTACGATTCAGCTTTGGCTTTGCCGACACTACGATCCCGAGATCAGATCTTGACACTCTACGATTTCTGCCTTGTGCTTGTTGTCTTCATCTGATCTTGCCCGACTACGATCTCTGCATTCATTCAGTGGACTCTACGATCTCAGAGTGTAGCCTACGATCCTTGTCTTGGCTTTGGCATCGATAGACTCTACGACTCTGAGTGTAGTCTACGTTTCATACTTGGCTTGGCAGATGGTCGTTTCTACTTATAGACATAGGCGTGTCTCACGATTACGAACATGACTTCTCTCGACACTACGATCCCGAGGAAGCTCTTCTCGACACACTACGATCCTTCTTTGTTTCCCCTGGAAGTCTACGAACTCCGAGATCTCACTATCTTGCATACTCCTATTCTGCCTTGATAGCTCCCGAGTTAACTCTGATTCTCCTGGCAGACTACGACTTACTCAGTGCGAAGGTTTCGACGATCAGACAAGCCTATCTATTACATCATAAGATCAACCTAACAAGCTTGATCTTTCTATATTTATAGTCCTTGTACATCATTTCTTTTTAAGGACTTTACAAAGCTGTTTTGCTTATGTAGGATCAACCTAATATATTTGATCAATTCATTCTAAGTCCTTGTACATATATTTCTATTATCTATTAAAGGACTTTACAGCTTTTCTTCATGCAAGCATACTTGCACATTCATTCATATATATATATATATCATAATCAAATCATATATTAAATTGTAATATCATTCACATGTTTATTCCTGACACACTACATGGGGTGAGTGCAGAGCATATTGGGCAGGGCTTCCTCGTCGTTTTTCTTTTCAAAATGGGCAGCCCAAGCCCTCTATTTATAGAAGATTTAGCCGCAGGTGTACCTGCGGTTGGGCCCAGGTTTTTCAGATCGGGTCGTCTCAAAGTACGTGCACTCGGACACTTAATGTCCACTCAAACTTTAAGAAGTGCAATCCGGGCATCCGTTTGAGGTATATAGGACCTATTTTGGACCACCGTTGTCGAGAGTTGTACGATGGCATGTGATTAGAGTTTGTACGAAGTCATTGAAGATGGGACAATGCCCTCTGGTCTTCAAGCTTCAACTTTCATCCGTTACCCCGCACAATAGTCACTCGGGATTGGTTAGTCTTGTGGGACATCGTTGCGTAGAAATGTTGAGATGACGTGGCACGACATCACGTTGGCGAGATGACGATGTTGCCCCTCACCGGTGTTATCACGGATTAACCGATAAAGCATGACGTTGCTCGAGCTCATTTGAGATTGGACCTTTGCATTTGTCGAAGGTCCTCATTGTCATCTTTGAGGTGTGCCTGTCTTCCCGATGTTATCGCCGGGTTGGTACAATGTATCTCTTTGTGAGCGCCGAGATTTGAAGCTGGTTGCATTTGAAACAAGCATTTCCGGAGTTATCGCCGAAACTGCATTCCTTGGGGTTATCACCAAGGTTGGTGGCTCTTACCATGCTTGGGACTGAGACTGGATACCTCGGGGTTATCTCCTAGATTAATTGGTCTTCTCCGGTGTGTGTTCCGGTATTGGATCTGCATGCCTCGAGGTTATATCCGAGGTTGGAATTATTACTTCCAGAGTGGGCTCCGGGGTTGATGCTAAGCTTCCGGTAGTATCTGGTATGGATATGGATTGTCTTTCAGGGTTCCCTCTTAAAAGACGAATCTGTCCTCCTGCAATGTTAGTGACATGTATACAGAAAATTTCGAGTGTCTACAGATGCCCCTCTTTATCATAATCATGCATGGCGATGCATGGGTAGGATAAAGAATCTAAGACACTTGAAACGCAACAAGACAAACATGGTACTATGGGTAGGAACATGATGCAATTGTATGATGCATGTGTACGGGGTTGTAGCCCAACATTTGGGGATGATTCTTTGGCTCCCTCGTTGCTTCATTTGGGATTGGCAATGATGACCAGATTTGATGTGTAATCCGAATTTGTTAGGATGTTGATGTTGGAGTTATCACCAAATCCTGTGTCTTTGATAATGACTTGATCCTGAAGATGTATCTCTTATGTGTAAGAGATCTATGGGGATAAAGCTGAGTCTGTTTGAGGATGTGTATAACATATTCCATCATCTATCCTCTTTGATAACATTGACCTTTCCTGGTTAGTATTGCCAGAATATGTCAAGATTCTGTTGGATTTACTGCCAAGAACGAATGCTGTCAGGGACGTCTGACCTTCGTTGACGTGTACTTCACTGACATGTGAATCAATGATAAGTATGTTTTATACCTACTTATCTGGTATCTATTACTTGAATTATTTGCTTAATCTCATGTTTCTTAGTTACTTTTCATATATTTTATGTTATTTTGTAGGTGATGACACGGCATTGGCATGAAGAAGCAAGGAAAAGCAATTTGGACATCTTTTGGACTAAAATATGCAAGCAAGTGCAAGAAGGAAAGATTGCAAGGCTCTTAACACCAAGTGGGATGCATGTTCTTAGCTTGGAATTTGGATTATATTGTAGATCTACTTCTTAGATTTCCGGAACATCTTGAATCGTCTCAATCGGAGTTCGGATGCGAAAGTTATGGCCTTTTTATCAACGAAGATCAAAGCTAAGAGTTGTCATGCTTGCCATTTACATAACATCAACTTCAAGCCCAATTTGTTCAATGATACAATCTGAATTTGTCAATTCTCAAAGCATGAAAGTTGTAGATCTCGTCGATATCTTCGATTTGATAGGTGGCAGGACCCGTAGGTGGCAGGACCCGTAACTCCAAGCGGATCAAGAGTTATGCATGTTTTACCAAATGACGTAACAACAGAAAATATGGCGGTACAGATCCATGCTTAAAGTGCGCTTAGGCCACCGAAGCTCTTTACTGAATCAGAAGCGTGGGCAGCGCCCGAAAAGTCTTAGACTCAACAAGGCACGCTTAGGCAAAGGAACACAACTGATTATGGTAATTTGATGTCCAATTTGAGCTAGAATAGGATTCTTAGTTGCCTAACTTGCTAGGGTGTCCATTAGACCTTAAAATACTGGAGTTTAACTTGGATTGGGAGGCTAGTTCTAAGACTTCATTAAATCCTTCTTGGGATAGATTTCTATTAACTTATACTTTACTTTCTTTCTTAGATTAGGAACCCTAGATTAGATTAGAATTGGAGATGGAAGCACTTGGAAGCTATTGGAGATCCAGATCAAAAGCGAGACGGAGGACGAATTTGCCGACAATAGATTCACTTCTTTTCCTTAATTTTATCTCTATCTTTTAATGTGTATTCAAGTGTGGATTCTTAGTTTTAATTTAATGAACTAATTCTTTGTTTGAGATTACAATGGATCTTATTGTGTAGTTTATTTTAATATGCTTCGCTATCAATTATTATGTTCTATTGTGAGGATTGTCTATTGTGATTTGGACTTAATTGCTTAATTGCCTAGCTAACAATTACCGTGATAATCTATATGAACTCGAGAGATGAAGTATTGATTTAGATCCTATCATGATAGCATATGTTTGTGATTTTCTGCATAGATGGAATTCATGATTCGTGTTTAGGATAGAGATATGCCTTTACGCCATATGTACTCTTATAGAGAACTTGTGCGTTAAATCCTTTTTAATTGTAATTCACATAGAGATATAGTGGATTAGTTAATTAGTGTGTCTTGCTTAATTCTATCATATGTGGATTTAAGTGAGTATGAGTATTATGCATCGAGAGATGGTTTTATCTGCTTTAGTGTTCTTGATTAACAATTCATGATAGAGAATAATTGATGAGAAGTGTGTTAACTTAAATGAAGCAATAAATGAAGTTGTGATCTTGAATCTCCGTAATCTTAATTTAATTAGTGGTAATTAGAATTAGTTTAATTATAATTTGAAATTCATTCGTTTAAATAAGATTGAGTTGGTTACGGGTTAGTACTTGGTGATTTGTTATTAAGAAATTCCTCATGGGAACGATACTCTACTTTCACTTTATTACTTGTTGACCACGTATACTTGCGTGTTGTGCGTATTTAGATTTACCCAACAAGTTTTTGGCACCGTTGCCGGGGAATTAATTAATATATTTTTGCCAATATTAGCTTCAATCAAGTTAGTCTTAATTTAATCATTTTTTTTCTTTTTATTTAATTCTCTTCCTATTTTTCTTTCTTTTCAGGTACCATGGCGGAGTTTAATTATCAATGCCCGTATACGAGAATGACTCAGCCAAGGGGAGCGGGGATTGATGGTCTCAATGCATTTTCTGCATTATCAGCGCAGCTTGAGACACTTTCGAGGAGGTTGGATTTTGGTGCAGCCCAACATAATCGAAGGATAGCAGTTAATTGCAATTATTGTGCTGATAATCATCCGAGTCATCAATGCACCGTTAGTTTTGGGCCGGGACAACACGGTAGTGAATACCTCAATGATTATACATATGCTAATTATCATCAAGTTTGGGGGTATCACCCGGATTCTTCAGGGAGCTACATTTATGATAACCAATATTACGCTCCAAATCCATCATACACACTGAAATTTTCATGTCCACCTCTATTGCCACAAGAAGAAAAGCCAACTCTGAGGGATGTAATATTGAAGGGCATAGCAAACCTAGAGGAGATGAGGATTAGCCAAGAGTTGTCAACCCAAAATTTCAATAATCGGATGGAACAACTCATCACTACCTCAACCAATGGTCCTCAATACATGGCTTCCGAGACTGAGATGGATAATTCAGGGTTGGAGGAATTGTTGTCCAAGTTCGTAGCATCAAATAAGGAGAGGAGGATTAATCAAGAGCGGTCATTTCAGAATCAAGAGATATCAATTCAAAATATGCAGAACCAGATGGATCAAATGCTCAAAGCCTTGATCAACTGTCCTCAAAACAATTGGTGTTATGACGAGGATTCTGAGATTGATGAAGTGCCCGAACCAAATCTACAACTGGATAAGACATGAGATGTTGGAAAAGAGGAGACAAGTGGGGATGAACTAACTATGAGTACTAACGCGGATGAGCCGATGTTATTAACGCCTCAAGTGCCTTCTCCGCCAAAGTTCAAGGGTCCAGTTAGATTTGCAAAATCATGCCCACTTGGTAGTCATGTCGTCGGCGAAGCTCTTTATGACATAAAAGCGAGTGCAACAATGAAGCCGTGGTGGGAAGAGAAAGAGAAGATTGACGAAGAACCCATTGTGTTTGACACATTTCCATGCCCAAATATGATCACAAACAAAATGGAGATATTACCTAGTCATTTTCCCTTCTTCACAGAGATTATACCGAGTTAGAGCATGCTAGGTGACTTTGATATTATGGCCATTGCTTGTGGGAACCTCCCAAAGGATTACTCGCTACTGATGGATGTAGGATTCCTCAACTTTCAAAGAGGAATTGGATAGCGTTGACCAGACAAAGTCTGGCTGAAGGACTATAAATCAAGCGCTTATTGGGAGGCAACCCAAGTTTAATTTTTATTTATAGTTTTTTATTAGGTTTTATATTATTAGTTAATAAATTTACATTTATTAGGATTTAATAAACTTGTTTCTATTATGTTTACATGTTATTCAAGTCCAACTCAAGTGTGGTGCCCGATTTATTCCAATGTGTCTGGCCTATTTTTCAGACTTAGTAGACAAGGAGGAACATGCTATATTTTCAGGGAAGTCCTCTCTTTTAATTTTTCTTATTTCAACCATTGAGGACAGTGTTTAGTTTAAGTTTGGGGGGCATTTTAGTATCGTATTGCATATAGTTAGTTATTTACATTGGTTATTTATATTGTAGTTCATATAGTTACATTTAGTCTTTGCATTCAGTTTCTTGAAAATTTGAAAAATAAAAAAAATTAGTAGTTAGTTTACTATGTTTATATAGCATTTAGTACATCTTGCATAAGTTCAGCTGTTTGATATTTACAGTTTGTTTTGGCAAATGATGAGATTGGAATTGGGTAGACAAGTATAGTACTGATTATTAGAGCGTAGATGTGATTTCTTGTTATGAATTGAATCTTTTTCTGTTTGAAACTGGTATAATAAGGATAACACAGTAAAAACAAATTGTTGAATGATTGAGTTTAAGTTGATACATAATCGGACTCTAAAGGATAATGTTAGTTTGAATGAAAGAATGACAAGAATAATTAGGGATGGCTAAAGTTAGACAAGAACCTACGTTTGGGGTAATATTTGGGGTATATAAGCTTTAAAAAAAAGATAAAAGAAAAAAGATATTGAGTTGAATAAATTGAGTCCTGTGGTGGGTCGAGAAGAAGATTGAAATGCACTCCCCATAAACACAGGCGTGAGATGGAGTGTAAAACGCACTCACTATCCATCAACCAAAAAAATATATGAATAAAATGAGAAATAAGAGCAAAAAGCCCCCGCAGATGAAAAATGAAGCATAAGTATCCCATGTTGACCCTCGATATTGGTAATTCTTTAATTTTAGTTGGATCTAGCTTATTTTTGGATTTCTTGAGTTTACATTGTATGATGCCTTCGAAGAGACTTGTTATGTGTTAAATTTGATTTTATATCAGTTAACATTGTTGTGGAGCACACACGCACTATATTAGTGATAACAGTCTAAGATTTGATGATTGATTGAGAAGTTAATGATTTGTTTTGATATGATGTATTATCATGTTTACTTGATTTCTCTAAGGCCGGTTGAATAGACTTTTTTGTCATTCATCTTTGGATTAAGTAGGCATGTAGATTAGTTGCATTGTATGGCATTATTATTTTGTGTTTTTGCTTGAGGACAAGCAAATGTTTAAGTTTGGGGGTATTTGATAAGTATGTTTTATACCTACTTATCCGGTATCTATTACTTGAATTATTTGCTTAATCTTATGTTTCTTAGTTACTTTTCATACATTTTATGTTATTTTGTAGGCGATGATACGACATTGGCATGAAGAAGCAAGGAAAAGCAATTTGGACATCTTTTGGACTAAAATATGCAAGCAAGTGCAAGAAGGAAAGATTGCAAGGCTATTAACACCAAGTGGGATGCATGTTCTTGGCTTAGAATTTGGATTATATTGTAGATCTACTACTTAGATTTCTAGAACATCTTGAATCGTCTCAATCGGAGTTCGGATGCAAAAGTTATGGCCTTTTTATCAACGAAGATCAAAGCTAAGAGTTGTCATGCTTGCCATTTACATAGTATCTACTTCAAGCCCGATTTGCGCCATGATCCAATCTGAATCTATCAATTTGTAAAGCATAAAAGTTGTAGATCTCGTCGATATCTTCGATTTGATAGGTGGCAGGACCGTAGCTCCAAGCAGATCGAAAGTTATGTGTGTTTTACCGAAGGACGTCGCAGCAGAAAACAGGGCAGTGCGGACCGCGCTAGGGGCGTGCTAGGCCACCAGAAACACTTCCACTGCAGTGCGGGCCGCGCCCAGAAAGGCTTAGACGCAGCGTGGGGCGCGCTAGGCGGTGGGAACACAACTAATTATGGTTAGTTGATGTCCAATTTGAGCTAGAATAGGATTCTTAGTTGCCTAACTTGCTAGGGTGTCCATTAGAACTTAAAATACTGGAGTTTAACTTGGATTGAGAGGCTAGTTCTAAGACTTCATTAAATCCTTCTTGGGATAGATTTCTATTAACTTATACTTTACTTTATTTCTTAGATTAGGAACCCTAGATTAGATTAGAATTGGAGATGGAAGCACTTGTAAGCTATTGGAGATCCAGATCAAGAGCGAGACGGAGGACGAATTTCTTGACACATGATTCACTTCTTTTCCTTAATTTTATCTCTATCTTTTAATGTGTATTCAAGTGTGGATTCTTAGTTTTAATTTAATGAACTAATTCTTTGTTTGAGATTACAATGGATCTTATTGTGTAGTTTATTTTAATATGCTTCGCTATCAATTATTATGTTCTATTGTGAGGATTGTCTATTGTGATTTGGACTTAATTGCTTAATTGCCTAGCTAACAATTACCATGATAATCTATATGAACTCGAGAGATGAAGTATTGATTTAGATCCTATCATGATAGCATATGTTTGTGATTTTCTGCATAGATGGAATTCATGATTCGTGTTTAGGATAGAGATATGCCTTTACGCATATATGTACTCTTATAGAGAACTTGTGCGTTAAATCCTTTTTAATTGTAATTCACATAGAGATATAGTGGATTAGTTAATTAGTGTGTCTTGCTTAATTCTATCATATGTGGATTTAAGTGAGTATGAGTATTATGCATCGAGAGATGGTTTTATCTGCTTTAGTGTTCTTGATTAACAATTCATGATAGAGAATAATTGATGAGAAGTGTGTTAACTTAAATGAAGCAATAAGTGAAGTTGTGATCTTGAATCTCCGTAATCTTAATTTAATTAGTGGTAATTAGAATTAGTTTAATTATAATTTGAAATTCATTCGTTTAAATAAGATTGAGTTGGTTACAGGTTAGTACTTGGTGATTTGTTATTAAGCAATTCCTCATGGGAACGATACTTTACTTTCACTTTATTACTTGTTGACCACGTATACTTGCGTGTTGTGCGTAATTAGATTTTACCCAACAATCAAGCTTTGAAAAAAATCATGGGATATCTTTGTCAAGGTCGCTTGACCTTCAAAGGGTGAAAGTGAATCAACGACTGATACTCTATGGGTAGATTGTCAAGGTTGCTTGACCTCCGTTGTTGTGTAGATCAACGGAGCATTGCGTTATGACCCCCGCCGGGGATCCACTGGGGAATATGAGTAATCGAGCATGAAATCCTCGAATAGCTCTAGAGCTCTGATAGGTTTAATCGCTATCGGCTGAGATAACGTCAAGGCTGCTTGACCTTCGTTGATATGTGTGTCAACAGATGAGCATGCGTTGTTACCCCCGCCAGGGATCTACGTTGTAACCCCTGTCGGGGACTCACGTTGTAACCCCCGTCGGGGATTCACGTTGAGATCATCGCTGATGTGTGTAGCAGCATTTGGTCATCGGATGGTTTCCGATGTCTGTTGGGTTTGCTTCCAACGGTTATCATGATGTCAAGGCTGCTTGACCTTCGCTGATTTGTGCGTCAACGGATGAGCATGCGTTGTTACCCCCGCCGGGGATCTACGTTTAATCCCCGTCATGGACTCACGTTGTAACCTCCGTCGGGGATTCACGTTGTAACCCCTGTCGGGGACATACTTAGGGTAACGACCCAGAATTGGCGGCATCAGACCTGTACAAGGTATTGCCGGATGTGATTTGTAAAAAATGAGATCATTGGCAGAGTATACCTCGTGTTCGGGTGACTACCAATGAGCGATGTACAGATTCAAAGTTTCATCTGAGAAGACCAGGATTGTATGCTATTTTGCTCAATCGCGTGGCGTTTTTATTCCCGATTTGACCTTTCTAGTCCGTAAGAACTCCTATGCAACTTGAACTGGACTGAGCCGGAGGGGTGGGACCCACATAGGGGGGTGCTGCAGTGCACCTTCCAGAATCATGGTGAGCTGCTGACCAATCATGAGATGATAAATTCCAGCAAATTGGCAACACAAGTCATTTTCAGCTTGATTCACTAAGAGAAATCCGTGAGCCTCCTTCAGATCTGCTAAGTTCGGGCTATTTTTTGCAAATTTTGTCACCGTACAAGTGTTCTACACTACCCACACCCTTTCTGAGGTGATTTGGAGACTTGTTGTCCAGATATTTATGGATCCAGATCAGCCGAGCAGTTCCCATAGGACCACTTCCGGTATACGGCGGAGGGCTTTTGAAGTGCCTCATCCCCGTTCTGTCAAACAACCTTGTCGGTTGGTGGAGGCCGTGATTCGTCCTCTCCGGGCAGACGTGCCAGACGTTGAGGACAAGGAGGCGGATATTCCAATTGAGGATCCCGCTCCTGCTGCACATGTCCCTCGTAGGGAGCTCCCGAGTATACAGGTGGCAAACCCAGAGCTGCTGGGTGATTTGAGCAGACATCCATCGATGTATTTGCATGCTAACGAGGTATGGCGTTAGACTTTGATCTTCCTTCTTTCCTATTGATGAGGAGCAAAGGGTTTTGATGTTGATTTGCATTTCATGCAGGTTCCCAGCTTCACATGACCTCGAGGGAGGCTGGTTGACATTCACTCCATGTACCAAAGCGCTTCATCCTGACTATAGAGCAGTAGTCCATGACTGGGGATTCGGGGCATTCTTCTCCATCCTTCCCCGTCGTTGTCCCTGGGGTTACCTCAGGGCATTGTCTTAGCGATGGTTTCATCAGACTCAGTCACTCCATCCTCTAGATTAAGAAGTGATGATGACGCCGATGGATTGGCATTTTATCATAGGTATAAAGTTTGGAGGGGAGCTAGTGCCTTGCATGATGAATATTACCCCTACTGCCCTCAGATCCTTGTTAGGAGTTCCGGCGGAGGCGCTCAAAGGCAGGACTGTCCGTTCAGGTCCTTTAAGCGTAGATGCTATGGGCGGGCTTTTGAGTAAGCACATGCCTGATGATGTCATAATCAGGGATCACGTTCTGCGACGATTGTTCTTGATGATCATTAGAGGCTGCTTCATAGCAGATAACTCTTCTACGGTTTCCTTCGCATTGATCAGCGCTACGCGTGATGTGGACCGTATTGGAGAGTATGATTGGGGCTCCTACACCTTTGCCTATTTCCTCTGGGGAATGCGTATGCGCTCACAGGGTTTGACCGAGGCTTGGCTAGGATTTTACCCATTTCTGTTGGTGAGTGTTTCTCTTATCTTTTCCCATTTATAGGTTAAGAGTCTTACTGATAGCAGATGTTTTGCCATTGTGTTGGCAGTTTTAGGCCTATGAGAGGCTCCCAATCTTGTGTCCTGTGAGTGTGTTAGGTTTAGATACCTATCCACGAGGACGAGGATGGCATCATTCCATTTTGTCGGAGGTCCTTGTAGCGGAGGGTTTCACTCACTGCCGTATGCAGCTGGAGTTGTTGACAGCTGACACCATCACATGGATTCCCTATTTAGGGGAACACTTAACTATCGGCTTTGAGGATGGATACCCGACTGGAGTCGAGTACATGATTTCCACCAGGAGAGTTCCTCTCTTCACAGATAGAGGCTGGGAGCTCTATTTAGGAGAGCGTGCTATTAGGAGCACCACATGGGAGATTCGTATGCCGATCTTGCCTCCTACCAAAGCGCCATTGGCTCAGATCGCGATCACCGTCACTGATATCCCATTGTTGGGGGTTGACGGTTTTGCATTGTCAGAGGGTCCATGTACCCAGGAGATGTTCCAGCGGTGGTTGTCCCCTCGCACTATTGGAGCCCAGTCCCGCGCCACACAGTTTATAGGGGATATGGTTCCAGGATCCTTGATGATGACGGATTGGATAGCTTGTGTTCGAGATCCGACTCATATGACCCGGATTGATAGTTTGACCCGGCAGTTGGACCAGACACATATATTTATCCGGCATTTGGGCAGAGATCCAGCAGAGGAAGATTCATTTGTACATTCCAGCTAAGGCGCTGGCCCCTCAGATGACCCATTTGGTTTTGTCGACGCAGATCCTCCTCTATATAGGCCTGACATCCCTGTTGATAGAGATCCAGTGACTTAGGAGGAGTTACATCAGGTGGATAGGATTGATGATGTGGACATCGACACCTTGGTCTTCTTCTGATGTGTATTCTCGTTTATATCTTTTGATAGGCCTCTGTTAGATATTGGGTGCCTGTACCCCATTCTCGCTATATTTTTTGATAGGCCTCTGTTAGTAGTAGGGTGTCTGTGCCCCATTTCCTTGTATTTGTACCTGTACAGAGATGATGTATTAGATGATGATATACTTAGGAATGTATGCACAGTTTTTTCCATTCCCTATATCATATTGCCATCTATTATCTGCTATGCATGTATCATGTTATGAATATATATGTATGTCCAGAGATATTCGGCATTGACCCCTGGATGGTTTTATGACACGGTAAACCACATGATGTCTTCTTGACGAGTTAGTAGTATAGATCATACCCCACCATCATTGGTGGTATTGGGTATGCAATCGTGGTATGATAGCATGTCACCACCGTGGGGTATTTGTAGATCATTTTATCGCAAAGATACCATGACTTTATTGATGTTTCAGGTTCCCGCAGGGTTTGTAGACGGGATGCTAGAGCATTGGATACCGGATTAGCAAGTTTTTCGATTCGGGACCCATGATTTGACTCCTACTCTAGAGGAGTATGCGCAATTGAAGATGCTGCCTTTAGACAGACCTTGCGTATACCTGGCTTTGGGAGACATGAGTAGACGATTCATGACTCTCATTGGATTGCGGCGCAGAGTAGTACATGATGAGCTGACATCTAGCCATGTGATATCCCAGCATTTTTTCTATGACAGATTTGGCTCGGAGGATATCTATTCACGATATTCCTGGGATTTAACCTCACCGGAGGATCACTGGCGTTTGGCCAGGGTTGATGTACTGCTGCTGTGTGTACTATCGTATGTCTATATGCCACGATACATGGACGAGATAGACATTGGTGTCATCATGGCTGTGAGAGCTCTTAGAGAGGGTAGTACCATTGTACCTATGATTGTAGCAGAGACCCTCATTGACATCCCTCTTCTTTGCACTTATCCGATAGGAGTGTTCACTGGGAGTTTGGTCATGCTGTATGTGTGGTTTATGTCACACTTGAGACCGATTGGTACCTTTAGACGGCATGGATATTGCTTCACCCATGATGTAGTTATGTCATACTCCTTTCAGCCATCGGAGTGTATAGATGCTCTGTCCTGGTCCACATTTTGGCAGATATCAGAGATCCTTTCAGCATATTGCCGTGTTCGGGGCTTAGCTCACCATACAGCTTCATTACCCATGCTCCGGGCATGGACTACCTCCCTCTGACTAGTTTGAAAGGTGTGACTACTTATCACCCACTGGCCGTGATGTCACAGTTTGACCAGTTCCAGGATTTTCATCATTTCGAGGGGGAAATAGGTCAGCGTTCAACTTCTCAATATCTCTCAGCAGAGGACCGATCCCGTGTGTATGCTTGTTGGGATCAGCGTGAGATAGCTGCTTTTTCTGTCAGTCATCCAGGTTGTTTTGCAGAGTATTCCACATGGATGGAGACAGAGATTTTATCAGTTGCAGCAGTATCTACAGTACCTGATAGTGAGTCAGACGATGTAGAGCCCATGGAGGACATCGATTCCTACATCGAGGAGGAGCCCACTGCTGGGTTGCCAGCATTTCTCCTGGATTCTCCCAGTACCAGTATTGCTGTGATTCAGCACTCAGCACAGTTCTTAGAGCAGATAGGAGAGACGCAACTCTATTAGAAAGAGACGAGGATTTAGCTCGCAGAGATATCGCTGTTGTTGAGCGGGATGAGGCTAGATCAACCAGAGATGCAGTGATAGTTGAGCGGGATAGTGCTATATCTGCCCAGGATGTAACTGTCACAGATAGTACTACCGTGAGGTCCCTTACCACTAGCATGATCGCAGAGATGAGCGCATATATTGATGATCATATGGTCACCATACAGATGGCCGCATATTTGTTGGGTCGTGTGGATGTCCTCATACAGGAAACCACAAATTTACCTCCTTCTTTTGAGAGGGATGCTATGTTGGGATTGTTAGCTCGTATACACGCTGATTTGTAGATGGATTTGTATTTTCACGCATGCATTAGCTTAGCCATTTTATCTGTCATGATTTACATTGTATATATCAAATGTAATTATATATATGACAGGGAAATATATTTTTGGATCACTTCCCTTTTAGATATGCCTTGCTATTCGCTTGATATTTTGCCTGTTGCTTCAGGGCTTGTGATCTTGATGTATTCTGAATTCCTCCTAGGTGGATGGACATTGAGTTATCTCTGGATAGTTCAGAATGGATCATCGATCTGCATGTATCCCTACCATCTTTGGTGTCTTGGGACTGGTTTCTGAATGAAAATGTGGAGAGGAGTGTGGCTTTCCTCTCTGAGATTGACCGCACCACAGATGGTCGCCAATACTTCTATTTAGGAGAAGCCTAGTTAATTCCATCTCTTATGGATTGATGTTGCTCTTCAAGGTATGACCGCAGCTTAGATGGTCGCCGAATCTCCTATTTGGGAGGAGTTCAGGTAATTCCATCCCTTTGGTCTGAAGTCGAATGAAATGTAGTGGATTGAAAGATGATCCCAGTACCAACTGACAAGGGTTTGTGTTTTGGTAGGGGGTGAGACTGCACCATGAATGGTCGCCACATTACTCTATTGAAGAGGAGATCAGTCTGCGTGTAGTTCGAACACAGTGTAAGAGGTTTAACTTATTCGTATATGGATGAAATGGTGTAGGAATGTTTTTGTTTGTTTTTTTGTTTTTGTAAGGGTAGAAATGTTTTTGATGTTTTTGTTTTATTGCGATCGGACCATATGAAGTGGTTGCCTATGTACTCCTATTGAAGAGGAGATCAGGTCGACGTGGTTCGCCCCTCAGGGTGAGATGAAAAGCGTAATCCCATGTGCAGGTCAGAGTGTGGGGAGGAGAAAGTTTAATCCTAGGTTGAGGATAAAATGCAGGTACGAGAAGTTTGATCCCAGGTATGGGTAGCCAAACTGCAAATGCAAGAGGTTCAATCTGTGGTGGGATGACCTAAGTCGTAGGAACGCAAAGGAGAGCCAGGCTGCTGGCTTGAAAAAGTATGTTTCCCTGAGGGGCAAAATGTAGAAGAGTTGTATGTGGTAAAGGGTTAAAGAACCGGAATGACTGGTGATCGATGGTTTCGCATCGTGGTGTTTATGAATTACTTTTAGACATAGTACCGCTTTCTGCGGCGTCGAGTTGATGAGTTATGGAAATTCATCGCCTTCATTTCTTGCAATCTGAGAGCGCCTCCTGTCAATTTTTCCTTGACAATAAACGGGCCTTCCAAGTTAGGAGTGAATTTTCCCTTAGACTGATCTTGGTTGTCAAGGATTTTCTTCAAAACCAAGTCATGTTGTTTAAACCGCCGTAGCTGGACTTTTTTGTTGTAGGATCTGGCGATCCTTAGTTGATATAACTGAACATGGAAGATAGCTGCGGTTCGCCTTTCGTCTATTAGAAACAATTGGTGATACATGTCTTGTACCCATTGGCCTTCATCTAGCTGAGCATCTATCAACACTCTGAGGGATTCCATTTCAACTTCTATGGGGAGCACTGCTTCCATCCCATAGGTTAACGCGTAGGGGGTTGCCCCAGTGGAAGTACGCATTGAGGTTCTGTAGGCTAACAGAGTAAGAGGCAATAGGTCAGGCCAATTTTTGTGGTTGGACAATAGATGACAGAGTTAAGATGTTTGATGTGGAATTTACTGCATAATTCCTCCATCATTTTGTTGTTGAGGTTCTTAGCATTGTCTGACACAATCACCTCTGGTTGTCCGTATCGACAAATGACATTGTTTCTGATGAAAGCAATGATGACTTCTTTGGTAACCCTGGGGAAGGAGGCTGCCTCTACCCACTTGGTGAAGTGGTCGATCATGGTGAAGATAAACCGGTGTCCATTACTGGCTTTAGGCTCAATGGGCCCAATCACGTCCATTCCCCACATTGCGAAGGGCCAAGGTGAACTCATATTGTGGAGTTCCCGTGGAGGGGCGTGTATAGCATTCCCATGAATCTGGCACTGATAGCATCTCTTGACGTGGTCATTGCAATCAGCTTTGAGAGATAGCCAATAATGTCCTGTCCTGAGGACTTTCTTGACAAGGAGGGGGCCACTCATGTGGGGGCCACAGACTCCGCAATGGATTTCATCCATAAGCCTTTGGGCTTGATCTTTGTCTAAACATCTGAGGAGACCTAGTCCTGCATCTCTTTTGTAGAGCGCATCTCCACTCAGGTAGAATTTCATAGCAAGTCGATGGATCCGCCTTTCTTTAGTCGGGCTCGCTTCCGCGGGTGTAGATCCATCTCGTAGATATTCCTTGATATGCTGATACCAAGGATGTTGGATGGAAGGTAGTGATAAGTGAATTTTATATACACGAATCAATATTCATTTCAAGTTTAAATTCATAGTTATCTTCGTGTTTTGTGTTTGTTTTCACTCGTTTCGTGTTGTTTTATGTATAGGGTGATCATGGATGTAAGAGGTGAAGAATGGCGGAGTTTTGGAGCAAAAGTGGAAAAACTCATGAAAACGGAAAAATCCGAAGTCAGTAGCCTAGCTCGCCGGGGCGGGCCTTTTTAAGCCAGTACCCCCGCCGGGGCGGGGGTCCCGTTTCCTGTAGTCTCCTGTTTGGTTTTGATGTCTGCTGGTGCAAGGTTTTTGGGACTCTGTTAGGCGCCTGGACTCTATAATAGCAGGTTTCGGCTGGAATATAGAGGAGAGCTTGATATTACTTAGAAAAACAACAATCATACAACACAAGGAGCATAATTTAAGAACGATTTCCAGGATTCAAGTGAAAACTTTGGAGGAGTAATTTTTAGAGATTGTCACGACGGTTGCAATTCGAGGCTACGTGAAGGGGTTTTCATTATTCTTCTTCTCTTTAGTCTTATTTGTAATTGGAAGGATGTTTTCAGTATATTATTCAGTTTTTAATTCATTCGTTATGAACTAATTCACTTATTAGACTTGTGATGGATCTTTGGGTGAAACGATGATTCTATAGCTTTGATTTCCAATTCAATAATATATTATCAGTTTATCTATGTTAATTCGAGTGTGAATTTATGAATTGCCTGATCAACAATTCCTCGTGGATTTGAATGGAATCGAGAGATGAGATTCGAATCTAGACCTAGTTAATATAGCATGTGTCATGAAATTTGTCAATAGTAGATTTTTGATTATTGTTAAGGTAGAGATACGCTTGACATCACATGTGATCGGATAGAGAGCTTAAGCTTAAACATTCTTTAATTGCAGTTCACATAGAGATATAGTGAGTTGGTTGATTTAGGTGTTTAACGAATTTTTATCTTAATTGTGGATTGACGTGAATACGATATTAGTGCATCGAGAGGTGGCTAGTATTATTTTCGTGTTCTTGATTAATAAACTGGGATATTAAATTGAGTTGGAATAAAGGTTTGCAAATCAGAGTGAAGCTCCGAGTGAAATCATAAGTCTAGTTCTCCATTAATTGTTTGAAATTCCAGATTTTGATATTAGTGATTGTTTTGTGATAGTTTATTTATTTATTAATTTAGTTTCTAAAATTTTACACAATTGATTTGAATAGTTTAATAGAATTAGGATTAATAGAAAATTGATAATTGTGAAGTTAAAATTCTTGATAATTTGTCCTCGTGGGAACGATACTCTGTTCACTACTATATTACTTGTTGACCACGTACACTTGCGTGTTTTGCACGTATTGATTTTACCCAACAAGTTTTTGGCGCCGTTGTCGGGGATAATTTTGCCAAGATTTTAATATATTTTTTTTACAATATCAGTTTAATTAGTCCAGTTTTACTTAAACATTTTTTTTTGATTCTCCTATTTCAGGTTTCTGATATTGGTTTATGCAAACGCGATCCAAACATCCAGACTTGCTTCCTTTTGAGGACGACATTGGAAGAAGATTTCAGAGGTTAAGTAAGTGGATCGAGGACACGAGGAACAAATTCGAAAATTCTGATAAGGAAGAAACAATGGCTGCCGAAGACCAAAAAGCGTTGAGGGATTTTGCAACACCTAGGGTGACTGATCTGCAGTCGAGCATCACTAGGCCTGTAATAGTTGTGAATACTTTTGAAATCAAGCCTGGGACCATTCAGATGATGCAGAACTCATGTCAGTTTGGGGGAATGGCAAATGACGATCCGAATGAGCATTTAATCAGTTTTCTGGAAATGTGCGACACGTTCAAGTACAATGGGGTGTCGGATGAGGCAGTAAGACTTCTCTTGTTCCCATTCACTTTACGGGACAAGGCAAAGAGTTGGTTACATTCTCTACCGCCGGGATCGATCACTACGTGGGAAGACTTGGCTCAAAAATTTCTTGCCAGATTTTTCCCACCGGCGAAGACTGCTAAAATGAGGAATGACATTACGATGTTTAAGCAGCAGAATGGGGAGTCACTATATGAGGCATAGGAGAGATACAAGGAATTACTCAGAAAGTGCCCACATCATGGATTTCCCAAGTGGTTACAAATGAACACCTTTTATAACGGGCTACATGGGAATGTCAGAACCAGTATTGATGCGGCATCGGGCGGTGCATTCGTGGCTAAGAATTATGAGGACGCCTATAATTTGATCAAAACAATGGTGGCAAATAACTACCAGTGGCCCACAGCAAGAATGACACAGGCAAAGGCGGCTGGGATCTTGGAATTAGATGGGGTGTCAGCTATACAAGCACAAATTTCTGCACTGTCCAAGAAGTTTGATACTATGAATGATAAGGTTAATACTATGACAGGGGCTCAAGTTCAGCAGGTTGCGGTAGTATGTGAATTGTGTGCGGGTGATCATCCTACAGATTAATGCGCAATTAATCCAGCATCCGTCCAGTTCATAGGTAACTACAATAGAATTCCGCAGAATACATACCAAAACACCTATAATCAGGGGAATAGGAACCACCCAAATTTCTTATGGAGCAATAACCAACAAACTCAAGCTCCACGACCATCATATCCCCCTGGTTTTCAGAGTCACCAACAACCGGTTCAACAACAGGAAAGGAAATCTAATGTGGAGGAAATGTGGGCAAAATACATAACTAGCAACGATTTGGCTATGAAAAATCAAGCTATGGCTATCAAAAATATAGAGAATCAGATAGGTCAAATTACGTTGGCATTGAATAATAGACCACAAGGAACATTACCTAGCGACACCGAGAGAAATCCAAAGGGTAATCATGAGCAATGTAAAGCAGTTATGTTGAGAAGTGGAAAACATCTCGGGAGTAATAGTGCAAAAAATTCAGCAACACCTGAGGAAAAAGTTGATGACAGTAACGTGGTGGAGGGTAACAAAAATAAGGAAATAAAGTTAAACGATGAGCCGATTGTTTTTCCTCCACCGCCGTTTCAGCAGAGGGTCCAAAAATAGAAATCAGATAAGCAGTTTGCAAAGTTTTTAGACGTGTTCAAGAAACTCCAGATTAACATCCCATTCGCAGAGGCCCTAGAGCAAATGCCGAGTTATGCGAAGTTTATGAAAGAAATTCTGTCGAGGAAAAAGAAATGGGAAGATTTCAAAACAGTGGCACTAACAGAGGAGTGCAGTGCGGTGTTACAGAAAAAGCTACCACCAAAACTCAAAGACCCGGGGAGATTTACTATCCCATGAAAGATCGGGAAAATATCGTTTAACAAATGTTTATGTGATTTGGGGGCGAGTATAAACCTGATGCCATTGTCAGTATACTCAGAATTGGGTTTGCCCGTGCCAAAGCCTACAAATATTTCATTGCAGTTGGCGGATAGGTCAGTCACATATCCGAGAGGCATTGTAGAAGACATTCTGGTTTAAGTGGATAAGTTTATATTCCCTGCGGACTTTATCATTCTGGATTTCGATGAAGATAAGAACATCCCGATCATCCTAGGGAGACCTTTCTTGGCCACGGGAAGGACACTCATAGACGTACAAAAAAGAGAACTTACTATGAGAGTCCAAGACCAAGAAATAAAATTCAATGTGTTCCAGGCCATGAAATACCCTACGGACGAGGAAGAGTGTTTTCGAATAGATTTAATTGAGCAAATTACTAGCGAAGATATGAGCAAGAGTTTGATCAACGATCCGTTAGAAACAACTTTATTGGGGATTGAAGAAAAAGACGACCCAGAATTTGTGGACTTATTACAGATGCTAGACTCGTTGCCACGAGTTAGCCGATTCAGAGCACCATTTGAACCTCTGCACATTGAGGAGATAGTTGAAGAAAAATTGAAACCGTCATTGGAGGAACTACTAACATTGGAACTTAAGCCACTCCCTAAACATCTCAGGTATGCGTATTTAGGAAATTCAAATTCTTTACCTGTAATTATTTCTGCTGCACGTAACAAATTGCAGGAAGAAAAGTTGCTGAGGGTGCTTAGGGATCACAAATCAGCGATTGGATGGACGATTGCGGATATAAAGGGAATTAGCCCATCAATTTGCATGCACAAGATTCTGATGGAGGATGATGCAAGACCATCGGTGGAGCATCAACATCGACTTAACCCAATCATGAAGGAAGTGGTCAAGAAGAAAATTCTGAAATTATTGGATGCCGGTATCATATATCCAATTTCCGACAACAAATGGGTTAGTCCGGTTCATTGTGTACCGAAGAAAGGGGGAATGACGATGATACAGAATGAGGACAACGAGTTAATTCCAACAAGGACAGTGACAGTTTGGAGGGTCTTCATCGATTATAGGAGATTGAATAAGGCAACCTGAAAAGATCATTTCCCGCTACCATTTATCGATCAAATGTTAGACAGGTTAACGAGACATGAGTTTTACTATTTATTGGATGGATACTCGGGCTATAATCAGATCGCCATCGCTCCTGAGGATCAAGAAAAGACAACATTTACATGTCCTTATGACACATTTTCATTCAAGAGGATGTCATTCGGGCTATGCAACGCACCAACAACTTTCCAACGATGTATGATGGCTATTTTTTCAGATATGGTGGAGAAGAATGTTGAAGTCTTCATGGATGATTTCTCGGTCTATGGAGACAATTTTGATACTTGCCTAGAGAATCTGGTCATGGTTTTACAGCGATGTAAGGATACAAACCTCATATACAATTGGGAAAAATGCCACTTCATGGTTGAAGAGGGCATAATTTTGGGCCATAAGGTGTCGGCTCAAGGATTGGAGGTGGACAAGGCGAATCTGGATACGATAGAGAAATTACCTCTATCGAGCTCAGTTAAGGGTATTAGAAGTTTTCTGGGGCATGCTGGGTTCTACAGGAGGTTCATAAAAGACTTCTCTAAGATTGCAAAACCTCTATGCAGTCTTTTAGAGAAGGATGTTACTTTCAGCTTTACTGCGAAATGCAAGTTCGCGTTTGACCTATTGAAGAAGAAATTAACTACAACTCCCGTGATAGTCGCACCGGACTGGAAAATGCCATTTGAGCTTATGTGTGATGCGAGCGACTATGTGATTGGGGCTGTTTTGGGACAAAGAAGAGATAAGGTGTTTCACGCCATATACTATGCAAGCAAAACACTCACAGAGACTCAAATGAATTACACTACCATGAAAAAGGAATTGCTTGCAGTGGTGTACGCGTTCGACAAATTCCGGGCATACTTGATCGGGACTAAGGTAATAGTCTACACGGACCATTCGGCGATTCGGTACCTAATAGCGAAAAAAGATGCTAAGCCATGCCTTATCCGATGGATTCTCCTACTTCAAGAGTTTGATTTAGAAATTAAAAAGATAGAAAGGGACGGAGAATTAAGTTCTGTCAGCCATTTATCAAAATTTGGAAAATCTGGAGAAAAAGGATGAAGATAGATGTGCAATCAACGAGTCATTCCCGGATGAGCAACTATTTGGGTTAAATGCAGAATTTTTGTGGTACGCAGACTTCGCAAATTTTGTGGTAAGCAAAGTGCTTCCACCTGATCTTACACAACAACAGAAAAAGAAGTTTCTTCATGACGTCAAGTGCTATATGTGGGACGAGCCTTATCTATTCAAATATTGTGCCGATAAGATGATTCGACGATGTATCCCCTACAGTGAAGCGCACAACATACTGCAAGAATGCCACTCATCGACATATGGTGGACATTATGGGAGTGAGCGCACCGCGGCAAAAGTGCTTCAATCCTGGTTTTATTGGCCGAGCATTGTTCAAAAAGACGCCCACCAGTTTGTGAAAACATGTGATCGATGCCAAAGGGTGGGAAACATATCTAAACGGAATGAGATGCCCCTACAAACAATTCTTGAAGTGGAAATCTTTGATGTATGGGGCATCAATTTTATGGGGCCATTCCCGTCGTCTTTGAGCAATCAGTATATTCTACTTGCGGTGGATTACGTCTCGAAATGGCTTGAAGCTGCAGCACTACCATCTAACGATGCCAAGGTGGTCTTCAAATTCCTACAGAAAAACATTTTCACGAGGTTTGGCACACCAAGAGCAATAATCAGTGATGAAGGTAGTCACTTCTGCAATAAGTCGTTTATAGCTCTTTTGGCTAAGTATGGGGTCAACCACAAGGTGGCTACATCGTATCACCCTCAAAAAATTGGACAGGCTTGTAAAAACCTGAAATTTTCTATTTAAATAAATAAGAAATTTTGCATATAATTTTTTTTTATTTTAAGACGGGAATATGTGCCAAGTAATGTGTATGTATATATGTGATAAATAAAATTTATTTATTACATGAATAATTTCAAATAATTTTATTTTAGAATTATTGATCATTATAACATATATACTTATAATAATTAATTTTATAGTAGAAATGTCTTTATTATTTATTTTCTATTAAAATATGATTTTTATATTATTTAAATAATATATGAAATGATTATTGGAATTATTATAATTACTATTTTATTATATGAATTTTAGTACTGATTATTAAGTTAATTATTGTAACTTAATTAATAATGTTAGATATGAAAATAAACCGGATATGGAATCCAAACCCTAATTTTGGATTTTGAGTAATGAATGAGAATAATAATATAATATTAATTATATTTTGATTTTTCAGTGTTATAAATATATACTGTGTATGTGTAAACTGATATTGGTTAGTTAATTATAGTGCTAGATCAGTCCCCAATCAAGCCCCACGACCACACTTATCAAATCAGAAGCATAGAATCAAGAATTTGTTCACAAAGAGGTAAGAACCCTAGAAGAAATCTGACCTTGATCGAAGTGTTAGATGTAAGTTTTTTTTGTGTTAAACATGTAGTATGTAGTATATAATGATGATCTGGGTTGCTAGATGTTAGATCCATAACATCTAGAGGCTCGGATTTGATGTTTTAAAAAATCTGGAAAAATATTTTATTGATGTCTGACAGTGAATGTCAGGTCTTGTAGATCTCTGTAGGTGTTTGAGTTTTGTGTTTTAAGTGTTGGATCTTGTAGTATGAAGTAAGATCTTGAATCTGGAACTTGAATAAGGTTCATATCTGTTGAAGATTAAAAGTTATTTAAGGTCAAAGTGGGTTGTGCGCATTTGGTAGGTATGCTTGAAGCCCGAATCAAACCCGAAACCTCGACAATGTTTTTGCAGGGCTTGGATCTTGCTATGTTTAACTTTGTTTTGCCATGTTGTTGTTTTGTAGTTGTAGAATGACATGAATACTACATGTTAAAGCCTTTGTATCACATATATACTTAACAGAATTAAATCTAGAGATGGTCAAACTTGGTAGCCGAAACTGCTCAAGAACATTTATGGAAAACCCAAAAATGTTCAAGAACAGTTCCGGGAGGATACTTTGACCGGCCCATATATCTTGTTTATGTTGATTTTATGATGATCTAAGGATAAGTTATTATTCCTTGTGGTGTATACTAAAGATTTGACCCATTAAACGATATAAACCATGACCAGAACATAAAGTAATTCGAACATGAAAGTGATAGGTCGAATTGTTGAGTTTCTGGGAAAAACCCAGAAACACTCTGACAGCATGTTTGCTAGCTTAGCTCGGTTTGTTTAATGGTGTTTAGACTTGATCATGTATTGAAACATGTTCTCTGATAGTTTGTCTACATGGCAAATGAAGCGTAAAATATTTACCTTGAGCAGATTTCATGATATACTACCACAAAAAGGCGTTGACTTAGCCATGACCGAATTGCAGGCAAAATTTGAATATGATGAACACGTTCGACAACATATTACGATGCTTAGATATCCCTCATGTTGTATGATTTGGTCCCGAAATGGTTATGACCATGTACTCCTACATACATACTACAAGATTTAATCAATAGAATGTCCAGTAAAAAGAGTGTAGATTAAAAATTAAAGAAGTTCAAAGTAGGTACCCTTGTGCAGCATCGATCGCCGGTGTTCTTGAGCCTCAAGAACACCTATCGCGACATAAAATCGCCGCTAAAGCCTTTTAGCGATGGATTTAATTATTTTTGTTTATAATTTAGAAAATACATTAAAAATAGAAATAAATTCTAAAAATTATAAAATCGCTTTTAAAAATTATTTGAAGTTATAAAAATTAACTTTTAATAATTTGACATATTTTTCATAAATATTAATATTTATTTGGATATTATTGGTATTTAAATTATTTAAGAAATGCATTAAATAAATTAATTAAAAATGATTTTATTGCATTAAAAATTATTTTAAATAATAATAAGGTATTTAATAATATTTTAAGTTATAAAACATAACTTTTAATATTTTAAGATAAATTTCATTAATTATTAAATATTAATGATATTAGATTTATTTAGTAATTATATTTAATAAATTAATTAGAAATGATTTTAATATTATAAAAATCATTTTAAATGAAAATAAATAGTTTAAAAATATTTTAAGTCATAAAATATAACTTTTGATATTTAAAGGTAAATTTCATTAATAATTTAATGTTAATGATATTAAGTTTATTTAATAAGTATATTGAATAAATAGTTTAAAATGGTTTTATTGAATTAAAAAATCATTTAAAAGGAAATAAATGAATTAAAAATATTTTAAGTTATCATTAATGACTTTTAATATTTTGATAAATAATAAATTAATATTCTAATATTAATGGTAATTGTTTAAAAATGATTTTAGATGTTTTAAAAATCATTTTAAGGTAATATTAATACTTTAAAAAGATTTTGAGTTATTTTAAATAACTTTAATATTTTGGCAATAGTTTAATTAATAGTTTAATATTAATTAAATATTAATGATAATAGAATTAGTTAATATTTAAATCATTTAATAATGATTTCAATGTTTGAAAATTCATGATAAAGTATAATAATTATTTAAAAATTATTATAAGGCTATGAAAAATAATATATGGCTGATATTTAAAATATCTAAACGAATATTAAACTACACGATAGAGTTTTAGACTCGATATTTACCCGATAAAGATACCGGTACACCGAAATATTTTAGAAATTGATCTAAACTTCGATAAATTGACTAGATATGTGTTTGTTAGTGAATCAATAACTGTTAAACATATGTGACAATGTGATTAGGTTATGTCTTCGATTCGCAATTAAAAGATCTTATGTGATATGATATATTATTCTAATTGAGCGAATGATCTTATTATTGATAGGTTATTTGTATAAAAGATTAATCTAAGTTGCCTTATTATATGACTCAAAGTGCAAGTATTACTTTTATTTCGTGCAAACAGGTATATCATGTTATGCAAGTTTCCTAAACTTACTCCAATTATTATTGAGCAAGTATCCGAACTATTCTTTATATTGTGCAAGTATCTTACCTTTGCATTTCCTTTATGCAATGGACATGAGTAAGAAGTTTCAGAATTATATTATTATTGTGCCAGATTATTAACTCTATTATTATTGATTATGTATCAAATCTTTGTATTCATACAAGTTCTTACATTATCCGATCATTGTATAATTCAGATATTTATTCTGTTCGTTAATTCGTATATATGGTTAGATAAGTGTCCCCACTTGGATAACCATTGTATTTAATCATATGTTGATACATACTTCTTGATTTCAAGTATGTATACGTTGACTTAAAAGCCGTCTAAGCTATTTGGTTCAGCTAGACATAAAAATATTGTTGAACAAGATAGAACGTTATTGTATCCAACCAGATTGTTTTGGTTCGGATTCCCGACTAAGTATGAACATCCCGAATATGGGAAAACTTTTGTGCACCTAAGGTGGATAGAGTGAACGATAATATCGTTCTTGCATGTAGTATTGATCAATACAGGGCATAACGACCTGATCACCCCGCGTTCAGTAAGTTATGGCCGGTTTCATGATGATGAATTTTCGTTTAACCTTTTCGAAAATAGAAAACAATGTTCATAGTAAGTTGGTGATCTCCGCTTATATATGCAGACGTAGTTCCAAAAATTTCATATTGAAATGATATGTTGTTGTTATTGGTTCAGCTTACTTCACAACTATTGATTCGTTGTAGAAGTGTCTTTCAAAGAAAACATTTAATTCTTTCAGCTAATATATATTGTTGTTATTACTTGCTGGGCAATCCAATGCTCATTCTTTCTTTAAATTTAAATGTTTTCAGTTACGTATGATTAAACAGAAGGTTTATGCAAGAACAAGGGAAAAAGAAAGCTGTTCGAATGAGATTTATAATATTCTGTGTAATAGTTAAAGTTTATTAAGTCAATGATACTTATTATCTATGATGTAATGAATGTTTAAAGGTCTCGTACCTGGGAGTAAACTTTGATGCATATGTAAATTAAGTTTGAATTTTATATTATTGTTATTATTATTAGTATTATTCAGCTTATAAAAATGGTATCGTGAAGCACCGAGTTTGTGTTTCAAGTACCCAGATTTGGGGGCATCGCAGGTTGGTACAAAGCTTTAGGGTTAGAAACCTTAGGTGGGATCGACCTTAGGCTATAACCTTAGAACATAGGGAAACGTTGAAAATACAGATAACTCATATAGATTTTAAAAGGAGATGAATTGAATAAATTCATCGTTAAACAAAATAAAAGACAACTCTTATAAAACTATTGTTTACTGTGTTTATATATACTATTTACTAATCAAGATAAGTTGTGTGTAGATGTCAGGTGGAAAAGAATTAGGATACTCTCTGATCATAAAGAAAGAGCCGATATCAAAGCCAAAAGCTGAAATAAAGGCTCATAGTGCAGACAACCTTGATGAGGTGGTGGTATTGGAAAATGTAGTACTAGATCCAGAAATGGTGAAACTGACAGATAGTGATTCAGACACTAAAGTTGGAGCTGATCATGCATCAACGGAAGTACAGAATCTGAAGAACAAGGTTTCTTCTCTAGAAATGCTGTGGGAAATAGAAAAGCTACTAAATAACCAATTGCGAAAGGCGTTAATAGAAACTATGGAAGAACAAGATAAGCTTAAAATCCAAATTGATCAAATGGGAGCCGGAATCAACAAATCGTGTGCAACTTCGAGCATGATAGGGAAAAGAAAGAGGAAAGACCGTGACTTAGGAAATTAGAAGGATTAGTAGTTGATTATGTATGTTTGATAATGTACGGGTGTAATGTAATATTCTCAAACTTTTGTATAAGTTATTACAGTAATTCCCAAATTTTGTGGTCATGAAGGGATATCAGTATGTGTTATGTTATGTAAAGTACTTTGAATTGATGAATACGAATCAATGTTTCATTAATGGAATAAGTTTTGTATAAAACTTTGTGCTACATGTTAAACTTATACAATAAGGTTTAGAATGTAAGTTAAATTTATGATTTTATGTAATCAGATAATGCCGCCAAGACGTCAAACACGAAATCAAAGGGCGTAAGAATCATCAACAACATTTGAGGACAACCATAAGACCCAATGCAAAACTTTGCGAACATGGTAGCTCAAAGCTATGCAAGCAGGAATACCAATTGCGAGGAACAAACCAGACAATCGCTGGCAAACTTCAAAGACTTCAAGCGCAAGGGACCACCACGTAATTGTGGGGAACAATGACCTATAGAAGCCAGACATGGGTTAACGAGATAAAAAAGGTGTTCGTAGTTTCTAGGGTGGATGAGGGGCAAAAGACCTCTTTTGCCACCTATATGATGAAAGGAGAGGCGAACTTTTGGTGGGAAGCAAATCAAGCGAGGGCAGGAGAGGGAGTAGTTACTTGGGCTAGGTTTAAGACCTTATTTTTCAAAAACTACCTCTCAGCTAGCATGCAGGCAAGGATGGAGGTAAAATTTCTGGAGTAAAAGCAGGAGAACATGACTGTTGCGGAGTGTGCCGCAAAGTTTAATGAGTTAGCTAGGTTCGGCTCGCATCAAGTTGATATGGAGGCTAGGAAGGCAAGAAGGTTTATTTGGGATTAAAACCCGGCTCTACTGACAAGGTGGCGATGATGTGCAAATCAATACTTTTGCAGCACTCATGGAAAAGGCTATCATAGCTGAGGAGTGGAGTGAGGCCATAAGCCTCTACAACAAGGAGAAGAGGAACAAAGGCAAGGCTATAGGAGTTGTGAAGGTGGAAACTAATAGTGGGAATAGGGGTGAGAAAAGAAAGGGGAATTATTTTGGGAATGTTCAGGTGAAACAGGAAGGTGTGAAGAAGCAGATAGTTCAGTGTGGGAAATGTGGGAAGAATCACTCTGGTGAGTATCTGAAGGGTAAGTTTGTATGTTACAAGTGCGGGCAGGAGGGTCATATCTCTCCCAACTGCCCCAATCCAAGGATGAACAATGGGTGTTTTCTATGTGGATCGACTGAACATAAGGTGAGGGATTGTCCAAAGAGGAAAATGGAGGCAGGGAGTGTAACCACGGGAAAAGGAAATGAGACTATGGCAATCACAGGACCGACTTCGACCAACAAACCAACCGCACGAGTCTTCAATATGACGATCCAGGATACTGTGGCAGCTGGGAATGGAACTCCAGGTATTATTCGAATAACTTTTATTTTCGTAGATATATATGATTTTCCTTTATATAGCAAATTATTTTATAAATAAAATTTTGAGGGAGGAATTTGAGTTCTTTTAGAAATAAAATTTCCGTTTAATCAGAAAGATAAGCTTTATATGAATAGTTAAAGATCAGTTCGATCAAATATGATCGAGATCTATTGGCAATGATTGTGTATGTATGTACCCCTGTATATACGTATGAGTTTTTAAAACGGTGATTCCGGGGACAGAATCCTTATAAGGGAGGGTGTATGTAATAACCCGATATTTTTTATTTAAATAAATAAGAAATTTTGCATATAATTTTTTTTTTATTTTAAGATGGGAATATGTGCCAAGTAATGTGTATGTATATATGTGATAAATAAAATTTATTTATTACATGAATAATTTTAAATAATTTTATTTTAGAATTATTGATCATTATAACATATATACTTATAATAATTAATTTTATAGTAGAAATATTTTTTATTATTTATTTTCTATGAAAATATGAATTTTATATTATTTAAATAATATATGAAATAATTATTGGAATTATTATAATTACTATTTTATTATATGAATTTTAGTACAGATTACTAAGTTAATTATTTTAACTTAATTAATAATGTTAGATATGAAAAATAAACTAGATATGGAATCCAAACCCTAATTTTGGATTTTGAGTAATGAATGAGAATAATAATATAATATTAATTATATTTTGATTTTTCAGTGTTATAAATATATACTGTGTATGTGTAAACTGATATTGGTTAGTTAATTATAGTGCTAGATCAGTCCCCAATCAAGCCCCACGATCACACTTATCAAATCAGAAGCATAGAATCAAGAATTTGTTCACAAAGAGGTAAGAACCCTAGAAGAAATTTGACCTTGATCGAAGTGTTAGATGTTAGTTTTTTTGTGTTAAACATGTAGTATGTAGTATATAATGATTATCTGGGTTGCTAGATGTTAGATCCATAACCTCTAGAGGCTCGGATTTGAAGTTTTAAAAAATCTGGAAAAATATTTTTTTGTTGTCTGACAGTGAATGTCAGGTCTTGTAGATCTCTGTAGGTGTTTGAGTTTTGTGTTTTAAGTGTTGGATCTTGTAGTATGATGTAAGATCTTGAATCTGGAATTTGAATCAGGTTCATATCTGTTGTAGATTAAAAGTTATTTAAGATCAAAGTGGGTTGACCCGCATTGACTGGCTGTTCTTGAAGCCCAGAAACCTCTGACAGTGTTTTTGCAGGGCTTGGATCTTGCTATGTTTAACTTTGTTTTGCCATGTTGTTGTTTTGTAGTTGTAGAATGACATGAATACTACATGTTAAAGCCTTTGTATCACATATATACTTAACAGAATTAAATCTAGAGATGGTCAAACTTGGTAGTAAATCGCTCAAGAACATTTATATGGAAACCCGAAATGTTCAAGAAACAGCCCAAGTGAGGTACTTTAATGGCCCATATATCTTGTTTGTGTTGATTTTATGATGATCTGAGGATATGTTATTGTTCCTTGTAGTGTATACTAAAGATTTGACCCATTAAACGATATAAACCATGACCAGAACATAAAGTAATTCGAACATGAAAGTGATAGGTCGAACTGTTGAGTTTCTGGGAAAAACCCAGAAACACTCTGACATCATGTTTGCTAGCTTAGCTCGATTTGTTTAATGGTGTTTAGACTTGATCATGTATTGAAACATGTTCTCTGATAGTTTGTCTACATAGCCCGACGAGCAGAAAATATTTACCTTGAACAGATTTCATGATATACGGCCACAAAGGGCGTTGACCGGCCATGACCAGAAATTCTGGGCAGCCCAGAATATGATGAACACGTTCTGACAACATATTCTGATGCTTAGATATCCCTCATGTTGTATGATTTGGTCCCGAAATGGTTATGACCATGTACTCCTACATACATACTACAAGATTTAATCAATAGAATGTCCAGAAAGAGTGTAGATTAAAAATTAAAGAAGTTCAAAGTAGGTACCCTTGTGCACTGACTGTCAGTGTTCTTGAGCCTCAAGAACACCTATCGCGACAGAAACTGTCGCTAAAGCCTTTAGCGATGGATTTAATTATTTTTGTTTTATAATATTTGAAAAATACATTAAAAATAGAAATAAATTCCTAAAAATTATAAAATCAGTTTTAAAAATTATTTAAAGTTATAAAAATTAACTTTTAATAATTTGACATATTTTTCATAAATATTAATATTTATTTGGATATTATTGGTATTTAAATTATTTAAGAAATGCATTAAATAAATTAATTAAAAATGATTTTATTGCATTAAAAATCATTTTAAATAATAATAAGGTATTTAATAATATTTTAAGTTATAAAACATAACTTTTAATATTTTAAGATAAATTTCATTAATTATTAAATATTAATGATATTAGATTTATTTAGTAATTATATTAAATAAATTAATTAAAAATGATTTTGATATTATAAAAATCATTTTAAATGAAAATAAATAGTTTAAAAATATTTTAAGATATAAAATATAACTTTTGATATTTAAAGGTAAATTTCATTAATAATTTAATGTTAATGATATTAAGTTTATTTAATAAGTATATTGAATAAATAGTTTAAAATGGTTTTATTGAATTAAAAAAATCAATTAAAAAGGAAATAAATGAATTAAAAATATTTTAAGTTATCATTAATGACTTTTAATATTTTGAAAAATAATAAATATTAATATTCTAATATTAATGGTAATTGTTTAAAAATGATTTTAGATGTTTTAAAAATCATTTAAGGGTAATATTAATACTATAGGAGTTTTGAAGGTGGAAACTAATAGTGGGAATAGGGGTGGTAAAAGAAAGGGGAATTATTTTGGGAATGTTCAGGTGAAACAGGAAGGTGTAAAAAAGCAGATAGTTCAGTGTGGGAAATGTGGGAAGAATCACTCTGGTGAGTATCTGAAGGGTAGTTTGTATGTTACAAGTGCGGGCAGGAGGGTCATATCTCTCCCAACTGCCCCAATCCAAGGATGAACAATTAGTGTTCTCTTTGTGGATCGACTGAACATAAGGTGAGGGATTGTCCAAAGAGGAAAATGGAGGCAGGGAGTGTAACCACGGGAAAAGGAAACGAGACTATGGCAATCACAAGACCGACTTCGACCAACAAACCAACCGCACGAGTCTTCAATATGACAGTCCAGGATACTGTGGCAGCTGGGAATGGAACTCCAGGTATTATTCGAATAACTTTTATTTTCGTAGATATATATGATTTTCCTTTATATAGCAAATTATTTTATAAATAAAATTTTGAGGGAGGAATTTGAGTTCTTTTAGAAATAAAATTTCCGTTTAATCAGAAAGATAAGCTTTATATGAATAGTTAAAGATCAGTTCGATCAAATATGATCGAGATCTATTGGCAATGATTGTGTATGTATTTACCCCTGTATATACGTATGAGTTTTTAAAACGGTGATTCCGGGGATAGAATCCTTATAAGGGAGGGTGTATGTAATAACCCGATATTTTTTATTTAAATAAATAAGAAATTTTGCATATAATTTTTTTTTATTTTAAGATGGGAATATGTGCCAAGTAATGTGTATGTATATATGTGATAAATAAAATTTATTTATTACATGAATAATTTCAAATAATTTTATTTTAGAATTATTGATCATTATAACATATAAACTTATAATAATTAATTTTATAGTAGAAATGTTTTTATTATTTATTTTCTATGAAAATATGAATTATATATTATTTAAATAATATATGAAATAATTATTGGAATTATTATAATTACTATTTTATTATATGAATTTTAGTATCTGATTATTAAGTTAATTATTTTAACTTAATTAATAATGTTAGATATGAAAAATAAACTAGATATGGAATCAAACCCTAATTTTGGATTTTGAGTAATGAATGAGAATAATAATATAATATTAATTATATTTTGATTTTTCAGTGTTATAAATATATACTGTGTATGTGTAAACTGATATTGGTTAGCTAATTATAGTGCTAGATGGGTCCCAATCAAGCCCCACGATCACACTTATCAAATCGAAGCATAGAATCAAGAATTTGTTCACAAAGAGGTAAGAACCCTAGAAGAAATCGGCCTTGATCGAAGTGTTAGATGTTAGTTTTTTGTGTTAAACATGTAGTATGTAGTATATAATGATTATCTGGGTTGCTAGATGTTAGATCCATAACATCTAGAGGCTCGGATTTGAAGTTTTAAAAAATCTAGAAAAACATTTTTTTGTTGTCTGACAGTGAATGTCAGGTCTTGTAGATCTCTGTAGGTGTTTGAGTTTTGTGTTTTAAGTGCTGGATCTTGTAGTATGATGTAAGATCTTGAATATGGAATTTGAATCAGGTTCATATCTGTTGTAGATTAAAAGTTATTTAAGATCAAAGTGGGTTGACCCGCATCGATTGGTGCATTCTTGAAGCCGAAACCCTCGTGATGTTTTTACAGGCTTGGATCTTGCTATGTTTAACTTTGTTTTGCCATGTTGTTGTTTTGTAGTTGTAGAATGACATGAATACTACATGTTAAAGCCTTTGTATCACATATATACTTATGAATTAAATCTAGAGATGGTGAACTTGGTAGTAAAAGCGCTCAAGAACATTTATGGGAAACCCGTAAATGTTCAAGAAACGGTCCAAGTGAGGTACTTTAACCGGCCCATATATCTTGTTTGTGTTGATTTTATGATGATCTGAGGATATGTTATTGTTCCTTGTAGTGTATACTAAAGATTTGACCCATTAAACGATATAAACCATGACCAGAACATAAAGTAATTCGAACATGAAAGTGATAGGTCGAACTGTTGAGTTTACGGGAAAACCGTAAACACTCTGACATCATGTTTGCTAGCTTAGCTCGGTTTGTTTAATGGTGTTTAGACTTGATCATGTATTGAAACATGTTCTCTGATAGTTTGTCTACATAGCCCGACGAGCAGAAAATATTTATCTTGAACAGATTTCATGATATACGGCCACAAAGGGCGTTGATTGGCCATGATGAGAAGTGCAGGCGACCTGAATATGATGAACACGTTCTGACAACATATTCTGATGCTTAGATATCCCTCATGTTGTATGATTTGGTCCCGAAATGGTTATGACCATGTACTCCTACATACATACTACAAGATTTAATCAATAGAATGTCCAGAAAGAGTGTAGATTAAAAATTAAAGAAGTTCAAAGTAGGTACCCTTGTGCACTGACTGTCAGTGTTCTTGAGCCTCAAGAACACCTATCGCGACAGAAACTGTCGCTAAAGTCTTTAGCGACGAATTTAATTATTTTTGTTTTATAAATTTTGAAAAATACATTAAAAATAAATAAATTCCTAAAAATTATAAAATCAGTTTTAAAATTATTTAAAGTTATAAAAATTAACTTTTAATAATTTGACATATTTTTCATAAATATTAATATTTATTTGGATATTATTGGTATTTAAATTATTTAAGAAATGCATTAAATAAATTAATTAAAAATGATTTTATTGCATTAAAAATCATTTTAAATAATAATAAGGTATTTAATAATATTTTAAGTTATAAAACATAACTTTTAATATTTTAAGATAAATTTCATTAATTATTAAATATTAATGATATTAGATTTATTTAGTAATTATATTAAATAAATTAATTAAAAATGATTTTGATATTATAAAAATCATTTTAAATGAAAATAAATAGTTTAAAAATATTTTAAGATATAAAATATAACTTTTGATATTTAAAGGTAAATTTCATTAATAATTTAATGTTAATGATATTAAGTTTATTTAATAAGTATATTGAATAAATAGTTTAAAATGGTTTTATTGAATTAAAAAATCAATTAAAAGGAAATAAATGAATTAAAAATATTTTAAGTTATCATTAATGACTTTTAATATTTTGAAAATAATAAATATTAATATTCTAATATTAATGGTAATTGTTTAAAAATGATTTTAGATGTTTTAAAAATCATTTAAGGGTAATATTAATACTATAGGAGTTGTGAAGGTGGAAACTAATAGTGGGAATAGGGGTGATAAAAGAAAGGAAATTATTTTGGGAATGTTAGGGTGAAGCAGGAAGGTGTAAAAAGCGAGATAGTTCAAATGTGGGAAATGTGGGAAGAATCACTCTGGTGAGTATCTGAAGGGTAAGTTTGTATGTTACAAGTGCGGGCAGGAGGGTCATATCTCTCCCAACTGCCCCAATCCAAGGATGAACAATGAGTGTTTTCTTTGTGGATCGACTGAACATAAGGTGAGGGATTGTCCAAAGAGGAAAATGGTGGCAGGGAGTGTAACCACGGGAAAAGGAAACGAGACTATGGCAATCACAAGACCGACTTCGACCAACAAACCAACTGCACGAGTCTTGATATGACGATCCAGGATCTTGTGTGGCATTTGGGAATGGAACTCAGTGTATTATTCGAATAACTTTTATTTTCGTGAGATATATATGATTTTCCTTTATATAGCAAATTATTTTATAAATAAAATTTTGAGGAGGAATTTGAGTTCTTTTAGAAATAAAATTTCCGTTTAATCGAAAAGATAAGCTTTATATGAATAGTTAAAGATCGATTCGATCAAATATGATCGAGATCTATTAGCAATGATTGTGTATGTATGTACCCTCAGTATATACGTATGAGTTTTTAAAAGCGGTGATTAGGGATGAGAATCCTTATAAGGGAGGTGTATGTAATAACTTAGATATTTTTTATTTAAATAAATAAGAAATTTTGCATATAATTTTTTTTTTTATTTTAAGATGGGAATATGTGCCAAGTAATGTGTATGTATATATGTGATAAATAAAATTTATTTATTACATGAATAATTTCAAATAATTTTATTTTAGAATTATTGATCATTATAACATATAAACTTATAATAATTAATTTTATAGTAGAAATGTTTTTATTATTTATTTTCTATGAAAATATGAATTTTATATTATTTAAATAATATATGAAATAATTATTGGAATTATTATAATTACTATTTTATTATATGAATTTTAGTACAGATTATTAAGTTAATTATTTTAACTTAATTAATAATGTTAGATATGAAAAATAAACTAGATATGGAATCCAAACCCTAATTTTGGATTTTGAGTAATGAATGAGAATAATAATATAATATTAATTATATTTTGATTTTTCAGTGTTATAAATATATACTGTGTATGTGTAAACTGATATTGATTAGCTAATTATAGTGCTAGATCAGTCCCCAATCAAGCCCCACGATCACACTTATCAAATCAGAAGCATAGAATCAAGAATTTGTTCACAAAGAGGTAAGAACCCTAGAAGAAATCTGACCTTGATCGAAGTGTTAGATGTTAGTTTTTTTGTGTTAAACATGTAGTATGTAGTATATAATGATTATCTGGGTTGCTAGATGTTAGATCCATAACATCTAGAGGCTCGGATTTGAAGTTTTAAAAAATCTGGAAAAACATTTTTTTGTTGTCTGACAGTGAATGTCAGGTCTTGTAGATCTCTGTAGGTGTTTGAGTTTTGTGTTTTAAGTCTTTGGATCTTGTAGTATGATGTAAGATCTTGAATATGGAATTTGAATCAGGTTCATATCTGTTGTAGATTAAAAGTTATTTAAGATCAAAGTGGGTTGACCCGCATTGACTGGCTGTTCTTGAAGCCCAGAAACCTCTGACAGTGTTTTTGCAGGGCTTGGATCTTGCTATGTTTAACTTTGTTTTGCCATGTTGTTGTTTTGTAGTTGTAGAATGACATGAATACTACATGTTAAAGCCTTTGTATCACATATATACTTAACAGAATTAAATCTAGAGATGGTCAAACTTGGTAGCCGAAACTGCTCAAGAACATTTATGGGAAACCCAGAAATGTTCAAGAACAGTTCCGTGAGGGTACTTTGACCGGCCCATATATCTTGTTTGTGTTGATTTTATGATGATCTGAGGATATGTTATTGTTCCTTGTAGTGTATACTAAAGATTTGACCCATTAAACGATATAAACCATGACCAGAACATAAAGTAATTCGAACATGAAAGTGATAGGTCGAACTGTTGAGTTTCTGGGAAAAACCCAGAAACACTCTGACATCATGTTTGCTAGCTTAGCTCGGTTTGTTTAATGGTGTTTAGACTTGATCATGTATTGAAACATGTTCTCTGATAGTTTGTCTACATGGCAAATGAGCGAAAATATTTACCTTGAGCAGATTTCATGATATACTACCACAAAGGCGTTGGACCAAGCCATGACCGAATTGCAGGCGACCGAATATGATGAACACGTTCTGACAACATATTCTGATGCTTAGATATCCCTCATGTTGTATGATTTGGTCCCGAAATGGTTATGACCATGTACTCCTACATACATACTACAAGATTTAATCAATAGAATGTCCGAAAGAGTGTAGATTAAAAATTAAAGAAGTTCAAAGTAGGTACCCTTGCAGCATCGATTGTCGGTGTTCTTGAGCCTCAAGAACACCTATCATGACGAAAATGTCGCTAAAGCCTTTTAGCGATGGATTTAATTATTTTTGTTTTATAATATTTGAAAAATACATTAAAAATAGAAATAAATTCCTAAAAATTATAAAATCAGTTTTAAAAATTATTTAAAGTTATAAAATTAACTTTTAATAATTTGACATATTTTCATAAATATTAATATTTATTTGGATATTATTGGTATTTAAATTATTTAAGAAATGCATTAAATAAATTAATTAAAAATGATTTTATTGCATTAAAAATCATTTTAAATAATAATAAGGTATTTAATAATATTTTAAGTTATAAAACATAACTTTTAATATTTTAAGATAAATTTCATTAATTATTAAATATTAATGATATTAGATTTATTTAGTAATTATATTAAATAAATTAATTAAAAATGATTTTGATATTATAAAAATCATTTTAAATGAAAATAAATAGTTTAAAAATATTTTAAGATATAAAATATAACTTTTGATATTTAAAGGTAAATTTCATTAATAATTTAATGTTAATGATATTAAGTTTATTTAATAAGTATATTGAATAAATAGTTTAAAATGGTTTTATTGAATTAAAAAATCAATTAAAAAGGAAATAAATGAATTAAAATATTTTAAGTTATCATTAATGACTTTTAATATTTTGAAAAATAATAAATATTAATATTCTAATATTAATGGTAATTGTTTAAAAATGATTTTAGATGTTTTAAAAATCATTTAAAGGTAATATTAATACTTTATAAATATTTTGAGTTATTATAAATTACTTTAATATTTTGACAATAGTTTCATTAATAGTTTAATATTAATTAAATATTAATGATAATAGAATTAGTTAATATTTAAATCATTTAATAATGATTTCAGTGTTTGAAAATTCATGATAAAGTATAATAATTATTTAAAAATTATTATAAGGCTATGAAAAATAATATGGCTGATATTTAAAATATCTAAACGAATATTAAACTACACGATAGAGTCTTAGACTCGATATTTACCCGATAAAGACATCGGTACACCGAAATATTTCAAAAATTGATCTAGACTTCGATAAATTGACTAGATATGTGTTTGCTAGTGAATCAATAACTGTTAAACATATGTGACAATGTGATTAGGTTATGTGCTGACTGCAATTAGCAGTACTATGTGATATGATATATTATTCTAATTGAACGAATGATCTTATTACTGATAGGTCGCTGTATAAAAGATTAATCTAAGTTGCCTTATTATAAGCAGCAGCTCAGGCAAGTATTACTTTTATTTCGTGCAAACATGTATATCATGTTATGCAAGTTTTCTAAACTTACTCCAATTATTATTGAGCAAGTATTCGAACTATTCTTTATATTGTGCAAGTATCTTACCTTTGCATTTTCTTTATGCAATGGACATGAGTAAGAAGTTTCAGAATTATATTATTATTGTGCCAAATTATTAACTCTATTATTATTGATTATGTATCCAATCTTTGTATTCATACAAGTTCTTATATTATCCGATCATTGTATTATTATATAATTTAGATATTTATTCTGTTCGTTAATTCGTATATATGGTTAGATAAGTGTCCCCACTTGGATAACCATTGTATTTAATCATATGTTGATACATACTTATTGATTTCAAGTATGTATACGTTGACTTAAAAGCCGTCTAAGCTATTTGATTCAGCTAAACATAAAAATATTGTTGAACAAGATAGAACGTTATTGTATCCAACCAGATTGTTTTGGTTGAAATTATCGACTAAGTATGAACATCCCGAATATGGGAAAACTTTTGTGCACCTAAGGTGGATAGAGTGAACGATAATATCATTCTTGCATGTAGTATGAATCAATCTGAGGGCATAACGGTCGATCACCCCCGTGCCAAGTAAGTTATAATGATTTCTGAGATGAATTTTGTTTAACCTTTTAGAAAATAGAAAACAATGTTCATAGTATGTTGGTGATCTCCGGTTATAGTCGTACGTAGTTTCAAAATTTCATATTGAAATGATATGTTGTTGTTATTGGTTCAATTTTACTTCACCTGTTGTTGATTCGTTGTAGAAGTGTCTTTCAAAGAAAACATTTAATTCTTTCAGCTAATATATATTGTTGTTATTACTTGTTGGGCAGTCCAATGCTCATTCTTGCTTTAAATTTAAATGTTTTCAGTTAAGTATGATCAACCAGAAGGTTCAGGCAAGAACAAGGGGAAAGGAAAGCTGTTCGAATGAGATTTATAATATTATGTGTAATAGTTAAAGTTTATTAAGTCAATGATACTTATTATCTATGATGTAATGAATGTTTAAAGGTCTCGTACTTGGGAGTAAACTTTGATGCATATGTAAATTAAGTTTGAATTTTATATTATTGTTATTATTATTAGTATTATTCAGCTTATAGAAATGGTATCGTGAAGCATCGAGTTCGGGTTTCAAGTACCCGGATTTGGGGGCGTCACAAGGCTGAGGTCTCAAACAGAGAAGTTAAGAAGACATTAGAGAAAGTCGTCAATTCGAGTCAGAAAGATTGGTCACTTCGGTTGGATGACGCATTATGGGCATGCCAGACTGCATACAAAACACCAATCGGGATGTCACCTTATCAACTCTTGTACGAAAAAGCATGTCACTTATTACTGGGCCATACAAAAATTGAATTTTGGTCAAGCCGCTGTAGGACAAAAGAGGCTACTCCAACTAAATGAGCTCGACGAATTCTGACTCCAAGCCTACGAGAACGCCATGCTATACAAAGAAAAGGTTAAAAGATGGCATGACCAAAAAATTGTGCAACGAACATTCGAGACGGGTTAATCAGTCCTCTTGTTCAACTCACGGCTGCGATTGTTCCCAAGAAAGCTTAAGTCGAGATGGTCAGGACCATTAACTATAAAACGAGTATTTCCTCATGGCGCCGTTGAGCTCTACAATCGTAATCCATTAGAGACGTTTAAGGTCAATGGTCAACGGATTAAACATTACTGGGGTGGCGAGTCGAACTGGGATGCCGACGACATTACCCTCGCCGATACACAGTAAAACAGGGAGTAGTCAGGCTGAACAACTTAAAACCAAGCGCTAATTGGGAGGCAACTCAACATTTCATTCTTTTTCGTAGTTACATGTTAATTATTAGGATGTAGTTTTTATTACGCATTAGGTAGGTCTTATTAAGTTAAAGCTTTGCTAAAACTCTCAATGAAACTCCAAGTCATCATTAATCTAACATATTGCATGTTTATGGTTGCAGGAGGGGTCCAAAGTGAGTAAGAGCAACAACGGGCAAGAAAACAAGCAAAATCAGAGAATTGTGATCTGCACTTTCAGAAACCAAAAATCGTTTACAGTGGTCATACCCGTCGGGGTGGGCGTTTTTGGCTTAGTACTCACGTATGGGTGGGGTCCCAAATCTGGTGATAAGGAATTAACACACGCCTTCTAATTCTTTCCCATACACCCATACACGCCTCTCTTTCTCTCATTCTCCCTTAAACACACTACCTAGCCTCCATAACAAGCACACTTGCTACCCACGATACCAACCTCCTCCTACCCACTACCTAAATCCATTGCACCCACTTTCTACCCCACGAATTCCATTACCTCCCACATTCAAGTACACCACTTCCTCTCTTATTCATTACTTCTATATAAACCCTACCCCATACTTCCCAAATTCATCACCACTAATCTCGAATTCTTCAGAAATTGGGGAACACACATAGCACTTTTGAGAGTAAGTTGAGTTCGTGTCAAGTTTTCATCTTTTCTCAATTGAATTCCATAGAAATAACCTAAGTTTGGGGGAAGAGCAGGTGCATGCACACCAAGTGTTTGACAAATGGATGAACCAAGTTTTAGGGAAGGTAGTGTTTGCTAGGAAGTGTTAAATTTGAAATTCAATGGTCGCTCAACCGACATCCAAACGCCAATTGGGGAGAGTTCAAGCTCGCTCAACCACCACGAACTTACGATCTGAGAAAATTTGTGAGTGCCTTGCCATCCGCCGACCGTGCAGATGAGTACATGCTAACTAAAGCACTTACACGGGAAAGCAGGATTGGCCCCGAGGGAATGATGGGGAGATGATGTCTCAAATTTACCAAAAGGGGTGGCTTCACTTCACTGAACATCCGATGCCCGCCGTTGTCAACATTGTCAAGGAATTTTATGCAAACGCCGAAGACAAAGCTCCTTTCAAAGCGTTTGTGTGGGGTCGTATGGTTCCGTTTAGTGACGATACCATTAATGCTTACTATCAGTTGCGGGTGCCACGACATTGTCAGTATGCACAATTGAGGGATTTTGACCCTGACTATGAGGTGGTTATTACAAACATGACAAAGCTGGGCACATCTTGGATCAAAGGTAGAAAGGGAGGAACGGTGTTCAATAGCAAGGACCTTAGCCGGTATGGAAAAATATGGTACGCATTCTTATGCGCGAAATTGCTTCCGTCCCAACACACTTGGAACGTCACAAAAGAGAAGGCGTTACTGTTATACGCCATTGTGCAAGATTTCATTATTGATGTAGGGCTATTATCAATTTCTAAATCCGCCGGTGCTTACGTGGAAATTTTTTGGGCAGTTTGCCACACCCATCACTTATATGTGCGTTGTACCGCAACGCTGGGGTGAGATATTCTAATGATGAGCCCACTCAAATACCGCTCGCTTTGCTTGATTCCAGAATGATTGTGCGGTATTCAGTTTGGGCAGGAGGAGAGTCATATCCACGAGGTCTGGGTTTTATTTTTCCATCGGCATCGAAAGACGAAGTCGATGCCGAAGACACCTCGGGGGATGAGGATGAAGCGATGGGAGATCAAGGAATCGGCGGTACCATGAGCCAAAAGCAATATCTAGTCCTCAGTTCCTTGAGTTCCAAAATTAGATGAATGCGCACAATAGGGCAGCACGCCGGGAAATGCGGCGATTGGCGATGCGCCAAGATCATATGTTTGATGCCATGAACGCATCCTTCGCCTCACTCAACACCACACTCCAAAGTTTCAACCCGGCGGCTCAATTTACATATCAACAACCCGGACCATTACCTCGATTTCCTCCAAGTGATTCCGATGAAGAAGAGCACCAACCACCTCCCTAGACTTAGACGATTCCAGGGAAGTCCTCATGCAATTAATTTTAGTTTTATCCAATGAGGGCATTGTCTTATTTAAGTTTGGGGGATTTATTTGTTTTGTTGCATGCATTTTGTTATTTTGTTTTCATATCTAGTTTTGCATAATAGATTAGGCATTTGCATAGTAGTTTAGGATTTTTCAATATTGTTAGTTCCATTATTATCATTAAAAAAAATGCGTTAAATATTGTGTTTGCATATGTCCAATGGTGTCACATTTTTAAGTTCTTTGTGGGCCAATGATGAGATTGTGAACAAGTTAACCACTACAGTTTTGATTATTAGAACTATGAGGCAATTTCTGTTATGAATCGATTCTTGGACTTGTTTGAAACTGTTATAAAAAGGTTAACACTAATAACATCTTTGTTGACCGGTCAGTTCAAATTGATACATAAATAGTTTTTAAAGGATAATGCTAGGGTGAACCAGAAAATGATAAGGATAGGCGGTAAAGGCTTAAATTAGGCAAGAACCTAAGTTTGGGGGAGTATATGTGGGGTATATTTTCTATTTAAAAAAAATATAAAAAAAAAGAAGAAAAAGAAAAAGAAGAAGGTATACATGGTGACTAGTCTTGTTTCGGGGCCTTTGTTACTTGAGCAAGTACGCCCGAGGGGATTGTCTTTACACCTAGTGCCCTAAGGTCTTTTATGGTATGGGAGTCGTTGGTCGAAAGCTCGCTAAGGGGTAACACTGTTAGCCTAATGGGATGAGACATTGCACAATCACTTATGTATATTTAGAAAAAAATAAAATAAGAATAAAACGGGAAAAGTGCAAAAAGCCCCCGTGTAAAAAAAAAAATAGAAAAAGAAGAAAGCATAAGTATCCTGCATGTACCCTTGAATTTGGTATTGTTTAATTTTAGTTGAGTTGTGCCTATCTTTGGAATTTTTAAGTTTGCACTGTACGATTCCTTCTAAGAAGTTGCTTATGTATTGAATTTGGGTCCGTATCAGTTATCTTAGATGTTGATCACACACGCACGCTATACCAGTGATAATTGTTCAATATTTGAGAATTAATACGTAAGTGTGGATTGGTTTTGGCAATTCGTATTGTAAAGTTGCTCGTTTTCTCTGAGGCCGATGGATAATTTAGTTTCTGTGATATTGTTGGATTTTTAGGCATTTAGATTTTTTTTATTTCATCTCATTGCATTGCATAGCATGTAGTTTGTTTTGTGCTCGAGGACTAGCACGGTTTAAGTTTGGGGGATTTTGATAAATGGATTTTATATACACGAATCAATATTCATTTCAAGTTTAAATTCATAGTTATCTTCGTGTTTTGTGTTCATTTTCACTCATTTCGTGTTGTTTTATGTATAGGGTGATCATGGATGCAAGAGGTGAAGAATGGTGGAGTTTTTGAGCAAAAGTGGAAAAACTCATGAAAACGAAAAAAATCCAAGTCGAGAGCCTAGCTCACCTGGGCGGCCTTTTAAGCATTTCGCCGTAGGAAATGGGTATCGTTCTCATCTCTGTTTGGTTTTGATGTCTGCTGGTCCAAGGTTTTTGGGACTCTATTAGGCACCTGAACTCTATAATAGCAGGTTTCGGTTGGAATATAGAGGAGAGCTTGTTATTACTTAGAAAAACAACAATCATACAACACAAGGAGCATAATTTATGAACGATTTCCAGGATTCAAGTGAAAACTTTGGAGGAGTAATTTTCAGAGATTGTCGCGACGGTTGCAATTCGAGGCTACGTGAAGAGGTTTTCATTATTCTTATTCTCTTTAGTCTTATTTGTAATTGGAAGGATGTTTTCAGTATATTATTCAGTTTTTAATTCATTCGTTATGAACTAATTCACTTATTAGACTTGTGATGTATCTTTGGAAGAAACGATGATTCTATAGCTTTGATTTCCAATTCAATAATATATTATTAGTTTATCTATGTTAATTTGAGCATGAATTTATGAATTGCCTGATCAACAATTCCTCATGGATTTGAATGGAATCGAGAGATGAGATTTGAATCTAGACCTAGTTAATATAGCATGTGTCATGAATTTTGTCAATAGCAGATTTTTGATTATTGTTAAGGTAGAGATACGCTTAACATCACATGTGATCAGATAGAGAGCTTAAGCTTAAACATTCTTTAATTGTAGTTCACATAGAGATATAGTGAGTTGGTTGATTTAGGTGTTTAACGGATTTCTATCTTAATTGTGGATTGACGTTAATACGGTATTAGTGCATCAAGAGGTGGCTAGTATTACTTTCGTGTTCTTGATTAATAAACTGGGATATTAAATTGAGTTGGAATAACGGTTTGCAAATCAGAGTGAAGCTCCGAGTGAAATCATAAGTCTAGTTCTCCATTAATTGTTTGAAATTCCGGATTTTGATATTAGTGATTGTTTTGTGATAGTTTATTTATTTATTAATTTAGTTTCTAAAATTTTACACAATTGATTTGAATATTTTAATAGAATTAGGATTAATAGAAAATTGGTAATTGTGAAGTTAAAATTCTTGATAATTTGTCCTCGTGGGAATGATACTCTGTTCACTACTATATTACTTGTTGACCACGTACACTTGCGTGTTTTGCACGTATTTATTTTACCCAACAGGTTGCTCATCCGATACTTCTCCAACGTAATTCCCATAGGCTGGGGCCTTGTGCAGGGAAATTGGGATGATTGGCAAATGTTCCTTATCTGATATGTGAATCAAGGATGCCAAAGTTGCTAACGCATCCGCAAAGTCATTCCTATTACGAGGAATGTGTAGAAAGGAGATTTCTTCAAACTCCAAAGCCATTTTCAAACCCGCCGATAGTAGTAAGGCAAACAAATGTAGTTCCTTGGTTTGATAGATTAGGTGGATTACACGATTACCAACTCGAATCTCCAAAGACGAGTTAACCTTTGACGCCCATTGAGCAGGCAAGTTTTAGCCCCATGAGATGACCTTCATACTCATCAGTATTATTGGTGCCGATAAAGCTGTAATTTGACAAAGAATGGATATCGCTGCTCCCCATATCGAGATACTAGAACAACTCTAGCTCCGAACCTTCCAGATTAATGTACTCTATCAAAATATCGTCTTCCATAAGCTGGCGGTATCGGATCGATGGTATTCTTTGAACTATCATTACTCCTTCATCAGGGAAATATGTTTCCAAGGGTTTGAAATCCCCTGAAGGTGCGACGACCAGTTGATCTGCAATTCCTTGACCTTTGATGGACTTTTGAGTCACATATACGATGTCAAATTGTTGTAGGATCAACTGCCATCTGGACAGCCGACAATTTAACATGGGTTTGTTGAACACGTATTTGAGAGGATCCACGCGGGATATGAGATGGGTTATGTGACCATGGAGATAATGTTGTAATCTCATGGAAGCCCATGCTAAAGCACAACACATTTTTTCTATCAGAGTGTACTTGTGTTCACTGCTGCTGAACCTTTTGCTGAGGTAATAGATAGCTCATTCTTGGCCTCTATTGTCCTTCTGTCCCAGCATGCAGCCCATGGCATTGTCACTTACGGACAGGTACTTGAACAGGGGAATATTGTCCCTGGGTGGTACCAACACGGGAGCTTTGACTAGCTGTTTCTTGATTGTAAGGAAGGCTTTTTGACACTCATCATTCCATTTCATGGAGGAGTTCTTCCTTAATAGCTTGAAGATTGGCTCACAGGTTGCTGTGAGTTGGGAGATAAACCTGCTAATGAAGTTGATTCTTCCCAAAAATCTCCGTATTTCCTTCTCTATCTGAGGAATGGGCATTTCCATGATGGCTTGGATTTTGGCAGGATCCAGCTCAATTCCTTTGTGGCTGACTAGAAATCCTAGCAATTTGCCTGATTTAACGCCAAATGCCCATTTAGCTGGATTCAACTTCAAGTTGTACTTACGCAACCTGTTGAACAACTTTATGAGATGGTCTATATGGTCATCCTCCTTCCGGGACTTGACAATGATGTCGTCCATGTAGATCTCGATCTCTTTGTGCATTAAGTCGTGGAAAAGAGCCATCATAGCTCGTTGATAGGTGGCTCCGGCATTGATGAATTTGAATGACAATAAATCTATAACAAAAAGGTTCCCCAAGTGATGAAAGTAGTTTTCTCACAATCTTCCTCAGCAACCATGATCTGATGGTACCCCGCAAAGCAATCAGCAAAGGAGTACATGTTGTATTATGCAGTATTGTCAATGAGGATGTGGATAAACGGCATGGGAAAGCTATCTTTTAAGAAAGTTTTGTTCAAGTCCCGATAATCCACGCAAACTCGCACCTTCCCTCCAGGTTTAGGTACGGGTACGATGTTGGATATCCACTCAGGATATGTAGACACCATGATGATGCCAGCTTGAAATTGTTTCACAATTTCTTCTTTCACCTTTAAACTCCACCCAGGTTTCAATCGCCTGAGCTTTTTCTTGACTGGCTTAAATCCCTCTTTAATGGGAAGGTGATGAAGGACAATGCTAGTGGACAAACCCACCATGTCCTCATGAGACCATACAAACACATCCTGGAACTGGGTTAATAGTGTAACCATGTCATTCCGTTGGTTTGGGGTAAGGTCTGAACCAATCTAGATTAACCTAGGGCTTTCTAAGGTTCTGAGATTGAAAGAAGTGGTTTGATCAAGGTTGGGTTTAGGTCTGTCTTTGACCTATTCTTGAATTTCTGGAGGCACCTCAATGTCATCCTGTTTATCCATCAAGGCTGAATTCATCTCTACATCAAAAGTACAATCCTTGTGGAGAAGAGGCACCATATCAGCAAGTACATGCACATCTAAATTCAGAGTCCTGAAACAAAATATGCTTTCACTTAGTATATATGAAATGTGTTGATCATACACAGTGTTAGCATATACTGGCAAAATAAACTGCTAATACTGTACAAAAAAGTAAGCATTTATTATATCTATAGGGCAGAAAGAGTTTCTGCCCGCTTTACCCTTGACGACCAATGCAAGGAATGCTGTTCCAATTGGCAAGAGCAAAGTCTGGGTGAACCGCAGTGATGGAGGGATTGTCATCATCCTCTATGTCCCAAATGATGGCCATTACGTCTGGACAATCATCGTCTGGGGTATATCTATTGGTATGCTCATCATGAATGATGATGCGTATGCCTGACATCATTCGAATGACGTCTTGCTTGATTCTTCGTTCCTCTTCTTCCACTGCGGTATTTGGAACAAAGACTCCTTTCTCCTTCACCAGTACCGGCTTCAGAAATAACATAGCCATTACATTGGCTGGCACCTTTACAGGAGGTTGTACGGACTCAGAGTTTGAAGGCGAAGATAAATGCCGCATGGTTGAAGCTGAAGGAATCTGCTGATGCTTTTGAGGATTCCTGTGACTAGAACTGGCAGAATAGCCTAGCCCAGCTGTTCTAGTTTGCTTGGTTAATCGAATTGGGTAATTAATACCCTGGCAATCTTTACCCAACCCTTGTCCCGGCTTATGACCCAACGACATCATTTCTTGAGTAGCCGACATTACATCGGCAGAAATCTTGGGTTCGGGCAATGGTGTTCCATTATCGTGGTATTGGGTATTTCTTATTTCTAAAGCATGAAAACTGATTGGCTCAACGTCTGCATTGGCATTGATGAATGGCACGTCTCCGTGCTGAGGAATCTCTGGTTCAGCGTTGACCGTGACCAAGCTATTGTTGATAATGTATTTCAACTGTTGGTGAAGAGGGGAGGGGATCGCCTTCACCCATATGAATCCATGGTCGGCCCAAGAGCAGGTTGTATCCCGAATCTATCTTGAGCACATGGAAAGATACGCAGAATGTGTGAGGACCAATTTCGATTGGCAGCTCAATTACTCTGACCGAATTTTGCTGGGCTCCATCAAAAGCTTTGATGATGGTATGGCTACTCCGAATTCGGTTGAGATTGATGTTCATCTTCACCAAGGTAGCGTATGGACATATATTTAGAGAGGAACCTCCATCTATCAGGACTCCAGCTAGCATGTATCTAGAGGACAAGACCGCAATGTGCAACGGTTTGCAATGACCGGTCCCTTCGGGTGGTATGTCATCATCAGTGAATGATATCACATTGTTGTTGAAAATGTGATCAACCAGATGTTGAAATTTTTCCGCATCAACTGATGTTGGTAGATAGGCTTCTTCTAAAACCTTCAACAAGACCTTTCGGTGATTCTCGGAAGTTAGGACCAAGTCCAGAATTGATATCTGTTGTGGAGCTTCTTTCAAGCTTAAAACCACCTTAGCTTCGTGATGACCCATAGTGCGGAGGAATTTTTTAATCTTCTCCATGGGTATTTTCCCCTTTGATTTGATGGTAGGCTTCATCACCCATTGGGGAAGATACAATGGATTTTCCTTCGACACTATAGCAGTGGTATGTGAGGTGAATCCTTCACCTTCTCCATAATTCCATTTAAACTTCATAAGCCTAACAATAGGATATTGTGCTCTGCATGGCAAATTGATTGGCTCAGGAGCGGCTGTGGCGACCCCAAATCCGGATACTTGAAACCCGAACTCGGTTCTCCACGATACCATTTCTTTAAGCTGAATAATACTAAATAATAATACATTCGAACTTAATTTACATACATCAAAGTTTACTTCCCTGTGCACGTGACCTTCAAATACATTCCTTACAATATCTCGACAATAGATTCCATTGTCTTACTAACTATAACCATTAACTCATACTAAATCTCATTCTAATAGCTTTTCTTTTCCCTTGTTCGCGTACTTCGAGCCTTCAGTCGATCGACGAATCTTGAAAACATTTAGTTTAAGCAAGGATGAGCATTTGAGTGCCCAAATAAGTAATAACAATTATATATATAAAATTTGAAAGAATATAAGTATTCTCTTTACATAACACTTCAACAACGAAGCAAAAGTTGTGAAGTAATCCGCATCGATAAAAGATTCACATAACAACTCTCTTTCAAATTCTTGAAATGAGGCTCCACCCATGAATAGGGTTTAAGAAACATACTATGAACATGGTTTTTCATTTTCGAAAAGGTTTAGCGAAATTCATCCAAGAACGAAATTATAACTTACTGAACACGGAGGGTGATCACCTGCTTTTACCCTATATTGATCAATACTACATAACTTGAACGAAATTCATCGCTCACCCTTTGTCCACCGAAGCGCATAAAAATTTTCCTATTATCGGGATGTTCATACATGCCTGGTTCCAAACCCGAAGGTTTTTAATCTTGCTCAACAATAATATGTAATTCAACATATATATATACAGATAATTGACAAAAGTGTATCAACATGTGAATAAATGCCATGATTATCCAAGTGGGGACACTTGTATAACCATTTAGAAATCAACTTAATAGAATATATATCTGAGCTAACATGTTGATAATCAAAGCGTACATAATCTGTACAGAAATAGAATAATTCTGAAACTTCTTACTCATGTCCATTGCATAAAGGAAATGCAAAGGTAAGATACTTCACTGACGGTCGATTACAAATCTCAACTTAGGTTTTATCTCTTTATCACAACCTATCAATAAGTAGATCATTCGTTCGATTAGAACAATATATCATAACATATAGTACTGTCAATTACGGTCAACACATAGTCTAATCACGTCATCACATAATCGCAGTGATCATACTTTCTATTCTATACTTTTATACATTTTTCAAATATCTCACCCATGCTCTTACAGAAGTCTTTTCTTTCTATTATAGGTTCGACAATTGTCGCATGCATCTACTTTTTTATCGGGTAAATACTGAGTCTAAGACTCTTATTCTATACCTCCACATCTGTAAATATCAGACATTTTACTTTTAATCATTTTCGAATTTTTCCAGAAATTGAAAAATTTAAAATAAATCAAATCTGTCACTCAAGGGCTTATAGTGATATAATTGTTACTATGGGTGCTCTTCATCAAATCCTGGACTTCATAACCGGTTCTCAAGTCAACTAGTTTGGTTCATTATAACTTTCAAACATCGGAATCATAATTAAATGATTTAAACATTAAACAATTCCATTAATTTATATTAAACTATTAATGAAACCATTGCCAAAATATAAAAGTTATTTATAATAACTCAAACTATTTTTAAAACATTTATATTACCCTTAAATGATTTTTAAAATAATAAAAATCATTTTAAATAATCACCATTAATATATAAATATTAATGTACTATTCATCCAAATATTAAAAGTCATTAATTATAACTTAAAATATTTTCAAATCCTTAATATCCTCTTTAAATAATTTTAAATAAATAAAACCATTTTTAAACTATTTATTTAATAATAATTATTAAATAAACTAAATATCATTAATATTATCTTAATATCATTAATATTAAATTATTAATGAAATTATCCTTTAAATATTAAAAGTTATATTTTATAACTTAAAATATTTTAAATACCTTAATTTCATTTAAAATGATTTTTATAATATTAAAATCATTTTAAACTAAATTATTTAATATAATCATTAAATAACTTTAATATCATTAATATATAATTAATTAATGAAATTCATCACAAAATATTAAAAGTCATGGAAAATAATTTAAAATATTTTCTTATACCATAAAATAATTTTTCATGATTTTTCATGAATTAAAACTATTTTAAAATAATTTATTTAATATTATAATTAAATAAATAAATACCTTTTATATTCCAAAAATACTAAATATTTTTGAAATATACTCAAAATAGTTAAAAACTATTTTTCAGACTTTAAAATAATTTTTCATAATTTATTTGGTATTTTTAATAATTAAAAACTAATTTTTCTAATTTTTTAAATTAATTTGGAAAATCAGAAATTAAAATTTAAAATCGTTGCTAAAGGCCCCTATAGTGACAGTATGTCGCTATAGGTGTTCTTGTTTCACCAGGATCTTCATAAGGCGTAACCGAGTGGCCTACTTTTGACCGTGAATAACTCTCTCATCTTAACGAATTTGGACAATCTATAAATTGGGTCTTGTAGAGGAAATACAAGACTACAAGATCCAACAATCATAACCTCTAAAAACATCAGATCTGGGATAAATCAGCCATCAAAGTAGCTACCAAAGTCGCTTCTTCACGAAGAACGATTCAGGTGCCTACTTTGGACCTCTATAACTTGATGATCGTGTAACGTTTATGTGATCTATCAATTCCAGTGTGTAGACAACATGTAGGACTACAACTATAACACTTAACATCATCATAAAAACAAGAAATCAAGCATCTAAAGTATGGTCAAACCTTGTCAGAAAAAACAACACTTAGAAAATTCTGGGCTGCCCAGAATTTTCCGGTCAATGCCGGTCAACCCACTTTGACCTTAAATAACTCTTAATCCTTAATATATATGGACCTGATTCTTTTTGGAGGTTAAATACCACATAACAAGCTACACATAAAAACCTTTAGAACACAAAACACATTAAAGATAACCGAGATATAAGGCCTGACATTTTCAAAAAAAATATTTTCTGGACACTTAGAATATTTTCTGGGTTTGAAGAACAGCCGGTCAATGCCGGTCAACCCACTTTGACCGCTTATAAATCCCGATATACAATAGCTATGAACTTGATTCCTTTTGGAGATTAAAGACCACATATTAGGCTACCTATAACAACTTTTAAACAACAAAACTAGTGATCGACCAAAGAGTTATAGCCTCTGACATTTGGTGAAAAATAACAGAATTCGGTTTTTCCAACTTGTTTAAATCTTCAAATTCGTGCACTTTGATGTTATGGGTCTGTGTTTTTACAACCTAGAACATTAATAGACTCCCAATTACACTACTTTAAACAATCAATTGCATCAATTAACATCGAATCGAAGGATTTCAAAATTAGAGAATTTCATACCTTTTCTAGCTTCGATTTTTGATTTTTTTGGCTTTGATGCTTCTGATTTGTGGTTTGTGATGGTTGGGCTTTGTTTAGGGACTGATATGCTACAATAATTCGTAGGTTTTAGAGAGAGAAGCTTAAGGATGAGAGTTGGATGAATTTTAGTGTACAAAATATATTATCTCTCTCCAATCTATATATAAACCAAGTTAGATGCATTGGATGCTACTCAATGGTTGATTGAATCTGCATAATTGAGTCTTGGATGCTTAATTGGTAGGGTAAGTATGTTTGCCATGCTTTGCTAGCAAGATTCCTCCAATAATACACTAATAATACACTAATAAGCCAAAAAGGACATTTTGGTAATTTCGCATATAATTTCATGGCCATTTTTGTACATAGCAATTAAATGTAGTATTTAATCACTAGATGGTAATTCTTATCATTTACCAATTACTTTCTATCCTTTGGTAAATTAAAATGCTTATATAATAACATCGTAATTAAACTATAATTTTAAATAATTTTAAATTAGGGTTTTCTAATTAGGGTTTCTTAACGTTATCAATTAGGGTTTCTAATTGACCACTAGGGTTCTCTAATTATCTCGTGTATGATCTAACACACAGTCATTACGATCTCTAACTTCAACCGATTAGGGTTGTAATAATTAGGGTTTGTCCTAATTATCAGCGTAAAAATAGTAATTAGGGTTTTCTTCTAATTACCGACATTCGTGTACACAGTAACTTCATATACACAGTAAACTTCATATACACAGTCGCTACTCAGTCATTTCTCATAACTGAGTTTAATAATTAGGGTTTCACAGCACGGTAATATGCTATGACCTAATTAATCGTCATTGCTTTCAATAATATCTCTTCAAGACATATACAAAGTACATAATTATCAGATCAGAAATCATTATAATAATAATATAATATTATTATTCTCATCTCTTGATCACAATCCCAATTCAGGGTTTGGATCTCATACCTGACTTTTCTTTCGCATATCAATAATACTTGATTTAAATATTCTGAATAATTCATATAATAAAATATATATTATATAAGTTCTAATTATCACTTCATATATTATTTCCAATCATGTTATCATGGAAAAATAATTAATAAAAACATTTTTGCTTACAGAAATTAATTACCATAAAATATAATTTGTAGTAATTAATTATTTCAAAATTATTTCTAATTTTTCAAGTAATAAATATATTCATATTTATCGTTCACATTACTGACACTTATTCTCGCTATTAAATAAAAAAAAAAAATTTATACATAAAAATTTCTTAATTATTTTATTTAGAAATCTCAAGTTATTACATTCACCTCCCTTATAAGGATTAGTCCCCCCTAATCACCGCTCTAAAACTCATAAGCATAAGGGTACATAGCACATATATAATCAGACGACGACCTCGATCATACTTGATCGAACCGATCTTTTAACTATTCTTCACAATACTCTGATTAGGCAGAAATTTGATTTCTAAAAGAACTCAAAATTTCTTTATAAAATCACTTACTATATATATACATATAGGAAAACATATAAGATATATAAGTGATTCACATAGCACTTGGAGTTCTGTTCCCAGCTGCCAATGTATCCTGGACCGTCATGTTGTAGACCCTCGGAGTTGCTAACGTTGGAGTACTGGTTGAGTGTGGTCTGTTGTTGCTAAAGAACCACTATTTCTTCCGTTAGTTATGTTTCCGCCTCCATTCCCTCTTTTGGACAGCTTCTTCTTTCGATGCTCGGTCGATCCGCATATGAAGCATCCATCGATCTTCCTTGAGTTAGGGGCAATTGGGAGAAATATGACCTCTTGCCTGCACTTAAAGCACGCGAACTTACCCTTTAGACACTCGCCAGAGTGATTCTTTCGCAGCTTCTTGACCGCCTGACCGTCTCGCTTCTTCATACCTTCCCCGCTTCACTTGAACATTCCCTGAAAAATTCCTTATCCTCTTCTCACCCCGATTCCCACTACTACTTTCTATCTTCACCGCTTCCTCCGACTTGCTCTTATTCTTTTTTTCTCCTTGTTGTAGAGGCTCATGGCCTCACTTCCTGCTCAAATTTATGATAGCCTTTTCCATGAGTCTTTGCAAAAGTATCTATTTGCAAGATCGCCACCTTATCGAGAGCCAGTGGTTTTAAGCCCCGCTCAAACCTCCTTGCCTTTCTAGCTTCAGACTCACTTGATGTGGAGCAAACCTAGCTAACTCATTAAACTTCACAAGATACTCATAGAATACCATGTTTTCCTCGTTTTAACTCTGTGAATTTTACCTCCATTCTAGATCGCGATACTAACAAAGAGATAGTTTTCGAAAAATAAATCCTTAAACCTATCCCAAGCAATTTCTTCTTCTCCCTGCCGAGTCTTATTTGCCTCCCACCAAAAGTTAGCCTCCCTTTATCATATAAGTGGCAAAAGCGGTCTTTTGCCCTCATCTACTCTAGCAATTATGAACGCCTTTTCTATTTCATTCACCCATGTCTGGCTTTTGTAGGGTCGGTGATCCTCCTCAACTCCGTGGTCCTACCGCTTTGAAGTCTTTGAATTTCGCCAAGCGATTGTCCGTTGGTTCCTCGCAATTTGTTATTCCTCGCCGATAGCTTTCGAGCCATCATGTTTGCAAAGTTTTGCATCGATTCATTTGCCGCTCTCCAAAGATTAGTAGATTCTTCTACCCTTTGGTTTCGAAGTTCGACTTGATTGGCGGCATTATCTCAAGTTAAATAAAACCATAAATTATACCTTTACATTTTAAACATTATTGCATAAGATTAATGTATTAAACTCGTTTCATTTCTCAACTTAGATTCATATTCATTTATCGAATATTTACATAGCACATAATCTTGTTTTAATCAACAAACTATCCCTTGTGACTACGAAAGTCTGGATTTAAAATTTTGACCAACATAAAAGTTAAAAAAAGTTCATTACTTATCACATACATTACATAAACACAACATAACCCATACCACTTATTTACCAAGCCTTTCTTCTCGGACATTCATTTGCTCGATGTCCCTCCATTCCATAATTAAAACATCCACCTTGCTTATAGTTGGGGCAACGAGGGAGAGGTATGTCCTCACTAAGAAGAAATATAACATATCTTCTTCCTTTCTTCTTATCAGTTTTCCTAAGTCGATCTTCTACCTTTCTTTTCCCCTTATCTCTCTGAGTCGAACACGATGTGTTGCTTGAGGCTCCCATCCGTCAATTTGGATTTTGAGCTTATCTTGCTCTTCCATTGTTTCTTTTAATGCTTTTCGCAGCTTGAATATTAAGCAACTTTTCTATCTCCCACAACCTTTCTAGTGAAGAAACCTTGTTCTGTGATCTCGCACTTTCGTTGATGCTTGAAAGCAGCTTCAACTTTAGTGTCCGAATCACTATCTGTCATTTTCTCCTTTTGAGCTTCTATTTTAGTCATTGGCCTTGATATTAGCTCGGGGGTATGGATCTGATCCTTCTTATTCCACATATCTTTTCCACTAGACATCTACATACATAAGTTACCCTAATTAGCATATAGTATGTATACACAGCAATCAAGAGTTTTATATACATTGTCTCTTATTTGGTTTGACGATAAATTTATTCAATTCTCATCAACGCCTATCCTTCTCTGCCGAAAGGCAGCTCCATCCACTTCATGTCGAATCGCATAAAGGCGATGCCTAAAGCCCGCTTCCAAGGTATATATCTTGGTGTCTTTGGCTTCTATCTCAACCTTTAATCATCCACCAGTATCTCTCTACGCTCCAACCTCCTCAGAATCTCCGGCTTAATTCTATCTGTGTTTCGGTGAGAGCGTCATTCTTCAGATCATTGCTCAAATACGGAGAGTACGATTCTGCAGGCCTCCGCTGCTTCACTCTAGCCTTTAAGTAAATGTTCCTAACTAACAAGTCTCTTATCATCTCACCGCTCTGTACTCCTCGCTAGAGTCCATCGCCTCGGGTCAAGGAATTACTACTTTAAATTTCGCCATCCATCCTATGACCACAATAAACGAGACAACATTAGTACCGTAAATAAAATATATTCATCGGTAAAATGAAGGAATATTTTATTTAGTATAACTAAAACTTGATGGATCTCTTCGACTCATCATATCCTATAACTCCTCACCAGAGTACTTCGTCTCCTGGTTCACTTAACTTTCGTTCTCCATTCTACTAAGGTTATAACCTAGGTTTCGCACTCCTAACGCTTATAACCCATGCCTTTGATACCAACCCGTATGCGACCCCAAATCCGGATACTTGAAACCCGAACTCGGTTCTCCACGATACCATTTTTTTGTCAATAATACTAAATAATAATACATTCAACTTAATTTACATACATCAAAGTTTACTTCCCTGTGCACGTGACCTTCAAATACATTCCTTATAATATCGACAATAGATTCCATTGTCTTACTAACTATAACCATTAACTCATACTAAATCTCATTCGAATAGCTTTTCTTTTTCCTTGTTTCGTGCTCGAGCCTTCGTGTCGATCAGACGAATCGAAAACATTTAGTTTAAGCAAGGATGAGCATTTGAGTGCCCAAAGAAGTAATAACAATTATATATATAAGTTTGAAAGAATATAAGTATTCTCTTTACATAACACTTCAACAACGAAGCAAAAGTTATGAAGTAATCCGATCGATAAAAGATTCACATAACAACTCTCTTTCAAATTCTTGAAATGAGGCTCCACCCATGAATAGGTTTAAGAAACATACTATGAACATGGTTTTTTCATTTTCAAAAGGTTTAGCGTAAATTCATCCGCAAACCGTCATAACTTACGGCACGGAGGGTGATCACCTTCGCTTTACCTCAGATTGATCAATACTACATAACTTGAACGTAAATTCATCGCTCACCCTTTGTCCAATCAAGCAAGCATAAAAATTTTTTCCTATTATCGGGATGTTCATACATGCCGGGTTCCAAAACCCAAGGTTTTAATCTTGCTCAACAATAATATGTAATTCAACATATATATATACAGATAATTGACAAAAGTGTATCAACATGTGAATAAATGCCATGATTATCCAAGTGGGGACACTTGTATAACCATTTAGAAATCAACTTAATAGAATATATATCTGAGCTAACATGTTGATAATCAAAGCGTACATAATCTGTATAGAAATAGAATAATTCTGAAACTTCTTACTCATGTCCATTGCATAAAGGAAATGCAAAGGTAAGATACTTGCCTGATTTGCTGATTACAAATCTCAACTTAGGTTTTATCTCTTTATCACAACCTATCAATAAGCGAGATCATTCGTTCGATTAGAACAATATATCATAACACATAAATCGTCAATTACTACAAGACATAGTCTAATCACGCCATCACATAATCGCAGTTGATCATACTTTCTATTCTATACTTTTATACATTTTTCAAATATCTCACCCATGCTCTTACGTAAGTCTTTTCTTTCTATTATAGGTTTGACATTGTTTGCCAGCATGCAAAGCTTTTTATTTGTAAATCTTGAGTCTAAGACTCTTATTCTATACCTCCACATCTCAAATATCGACATTTTACTTTTAATCATTTTCGAATTTTCCGTAAATTGAAAAATTTAAAATAAATCAAATCTGTCACTCAAGGGCTTATAGTGATATAACTCATTACTATGGGTGCTCTTCATCAAATCTCGACTTCATAACCTAGGTTCTCAAGTCAAACTAGTTTGGGCTTTCATTTATAACTTTCAAACATCTAATCATAATTAAATGATTTAAACATTAAACAATTCCATTAATTTATATTAAACTATTAATGAAACCATTGCTAAAATATAAAAGTTATTTATAATAACTCAAACTATTTTTAAAACATTTATATTACCCTTAAATGATTTTTAAAACAATAAAAATCATTTTAAATAATCACCATTAATATATAAATATTAATGTACTATTCATCCAAATATTAAAAGTCATTAATTATAACTTAAAATATTTTAAATCCTTAATATCCTCTTTAAATAATTTTTAAATAAATAAAACCATTTTTAAACTATTTATTTAATAATAATTATTAAATAAACTAAATATCATTAATATTATCTTAATATCATTAATATTAAATTATTAATGAAATTATCCTTTAAATATTAAAAGTTATATTTTATAACTTAAAATATTTTTAAATACCTTAATTTCATTTAAAATGATTTTTATAATATTAAAATCATTTTTAAACTAAATTATTTAATATAATCATTAAATAACTTTAATATCATTAATATATAATTAATTAATGAAATTCATCACAAAATATTAAAAGTCATGGAAAATAATTTAAAATATTTTCTTATACCATAAAATAATTTTTCATGATTTTCATGAATTAAAACTATTTTAAAATAATTTATTTAATATTATAATTAAATAAATAAATACCTTTTATATTCCAAAAATACTAAATATTTTTGAAATATACTCAAAATAGTTAAAACTATTTTTTCAGACTTTAAAATAATTTTTCATAATTTATTTGGTATTTTTAATAATTAAAACTAATTTTTCTAATTTTTAAATTAATTTCTCGGAAAATCGTAAATTAAAATAATTAAAATCGTCAAGCTAAAGGCCCCTATAGTGATGTATGTCGCTATATAGGTGTTCTTGAGCCTACCGAGATCTTCATAAGGCGTAACCGAAAGTGGCCTACTTTTGACCGTGAATAACTCTCTCATCTTAACTAATTTGGACAATCTATAAATTGGGTCTTGTAGAGGAAATACAAGACTACAAGATCCAACAATCATAACCTCTAAAAAAATATCAGATCTGGGATAAATCAGCCATCAAAGTAGTTACCAAAGTCGTTTCTTCACGAAGAACAGATTATGGTGCCTACTTTGGACCTCTATAACTTGATGATCTTGTAACGTTTATGTGATCTATCAATTCCAGTGTGTAGAAAACATGTAGGACTACAACTATAACACTTAACATCATCATAACAACAAGAAATCAATCATCTAAAGTATGGTCAAACCTTGTCAGGAAAAACAACACTTAGAAAATTCTCGGGTCGCTTGAATTTTTCCTAATCAATGCCCCACAACCCACTTTGACCTTAAATAACTCTTAATCCATAATATATATGGACCTGATTCTTTTGGAGGTTAAATATCACATAACAAGCTACACATAAAAACCTTTAGAACACAAAACACATTAAAGATAACCTAGATATAAGGCCCGACATTTTCAAAAAAATATTTTTCGGACACTTAGAATATTTTCTCGGTTTCAAGAAACGGTAGGTCAATTCCTTGGCCAACCCACTTTGACCGCTTATAAATCCCGATATACAATAGCTATGAACTTGATTCCTTTTGGAGATTAAAACCACATATTAGGCTACCTATAACAACTTTTAAACAACAAAACTAGTGATCGACCAAAGAGTTATAGCCTCGACATTTGGGAAAAATAATGTAATTTGCTTTTTCCAACTTGTTTAAATCTTCAAATTGGTAGCACTTTGATGTTATGGGTCTGTGTTTTTACAACCCATAACATTAATAGACTCCCAATTACACTACTTTAAACAATCAATTGCATCAATTAACATCGAATCGAAGGATTTCAAAATTAGAGAATTTCATACCTTTTGTAGCTTCGATTTTTGATTTTTTTGGCTTTGATGCTTCTGATTTGTGGTTTGTGATGGTTGGGCTTTGTTTAGGGACTGATATGCTACAATAATTCATAGGTTTTAGAGAGAGAAGCTTAAGGATGAGAGTTGGATGAATTTTAGTGTACAAAATATATTATCTCTCTCCAATCTATATATAAACCAAGTTAGATGCATTGGATGCTACTCAATGGTTGATTGAATCTGCATAATTGAGTCTTGGATGCTTAATTGGTAGGGTAAGTATGTTTGCCATGCTTTGCTAGCAAGATTCCTCCAATAATACACTAATAATACACTAATAAGCCAAAAGGGCATTTTGGTAATTTCGCATATAATTTCATGGGCATTTTTGTACATAGCAATTAAATGTAGTATTTAATCACTAGATGGTAATTCTTATCATTTACCAATTACTTTCTATCCTTTGGTAAATTAAAACATTTATATAATAACATCGTAATTAAACCCGATAATTTTAAATTAGGGTTTTCTAATTAGGGTTTCTTAACGTTATCAATTAGGGTTTCCTAATTGACCACTAGGGTTCTCTAATTATCTGTGTATGATCTAACACAGTCATTACGATCTCTAACTTCAACCGATTAGGGTTGTAATAATTAGGGTTTGTCCTAGTTATCAACGTAAAAATAGTAATTAAGGTTTTTTTCTTCTAATTAATGGCATTCGTGTACACAAGAACTTCATATACATAAAGAACTTCATATACTACTCAGGTCATTTCTCATAATCGAAGTTTAATAATTAGGGTTTCACAAAGACGCAGTAATATGCTATGACCTAATCGACCGCCATCATTTCAATAATATCTCTGCATCTGCAAGACATACACACAAGACATAATTATTCAGATCAGAAAATCATTATAATAATAATATAATATTATTATTCTCATCTCTTGATCACAATCCCAATTCAGGGTTTGGATATCATACCTGACTTTTCTTTCGCATATCAATAATACTTGATTTAAATATTCTGAATAATTCATATAATAAAATATATATTATATAAGTTCTAATTATCACTTCATATATTATTTCCAATCATGTTATCATGGAAAAATAATTAATAAAACATTTCGCTACATGTAAATTAATTACCATAAAATATAATTTGTAGTAATTAATTATTCCAAAATTATTTCTAATTTTTCAAGTAATAAATATATTCATATTTATCGTTCACATTACTAGACACTTATTCTCGTCATTAAATAAAAAAAAAAAAAATTTTATACGCAAAATTTCTTAATTATTTTATTTAGGAAATCTCGGGTTATTACAGCGGCCACTTTCAAAGGATTGTTGCTTCCCTTGAGTTGAATTATTGGCGTTGTGAGTAATGTGTTAATCCCATCAATTTCAGTGGATATGACTGCTACTACATTCTTCCACTCAGTGGGACCTAAACTTTCACTTGCACGTAACACAATATTGTCATCTGCTAAGTACAGGACACTACTATCAATGAGGTTTTGGATAAGGTGGCGGAGTGCCCAACATTTGTCTGTACTGTGACCGCGAGACTGGGAGTGATATTGGCATACTCCATCGGAATTGTACCGCCCTGAACTGGGGTTGATTGGAGGTAGAAGGGAACTGATCCTTCCTTCATTGATTAACATATGAAGGATTTCCTCCATAGGTTGGCCCAAATAGGTGAACTCCCTTTTGTTGTCAAAATCCAGACGGGTTTTGGCATTTGCTCTCTTTGTCACTTTATCTTCCTGCATTTCATTTTCTGAAAGTGACGAGGGAATATTCATGACAAGAGGTAGGAGACTGGCATGCTCCTGGGTGATTAATTGACACTTGATGCTGATAAGTCACCAATTCTGCCAATTATTCAATTTGCTTGCCTAAAGCTTTTATCTTTCGTTCCATTGTGAACTGAAACTTGGCATAATCCCATTTGTCATCACCGTCTTTGAGGGTCTGGGAGGATTCACAGTTGAAATTGGAATTCTGTCCATTACTCCAATTTATCATGTTAACCTCTTCTTCTTTGTGTTGAGGAAGAGGGTTGTCTTGAACGTGAGGCGGTTGGAATCTCCGGCGGTCATAAAGGGCGGGGGGACCTGCCCCCACTGAATTTTCTTCCATGCATTTGGGCTCGGATCTTGCTGGTTGATGGTTATGGGATTTTGGAAGAGAGGTTTGCATCGGATCTGGTCGTGTGCATACCATCTTTCTTCAGATCTTGATTTGATCTTGCCGATACCTAGTAATGGGTTCTTTCTGGTGATCTTTCACGGCTGATTTTCTATCCGTTTGTTTTCGATATGTCATATGGATTTATTGCATATCTGTTTGTGTTTTATTACTTATTTTTTTCTTGTATATCTGTATTGATTTCATTATTCTCTGTTCCTTCCCCTGCTCTCGTCGTTCATGGTTTGGGTTTTTCGATCTGACCTCACACGGCTATGAAGGGTTGTATTCCAATTATCAGATCTTTATTGTTATTTATTAGCCTTTGATTGATTGGTTTTGTTGGATGTTGATTTATCTTCTGTTGTCCATTTTGCCAGCATCTATGGCGTGTTTGGATCTGGGATGGCTGGGGTTCATTGTCTTGTTTTCCCCATATTGGATTCCTTTTTTTCCTCTACTGTTAATTGTTTGCGTTGGGATCTATTTTGTGGAGTGTTCTTGTTCGTTGCAAATTATGGCTGGGAATGGGTTCTTGCAGGTGAACCACGGCTGCCTTGCTGGGAGTCGCCGACAACTCATTTTGTTATAGTTTTTGGGACGGATGTGATGTTGTGGTTGCAGTGCAATGACTTGTTTAAAATGGTTAAAAAAATAAACAGGTTGTAGACACTCAAAATTTTTTGTACCACTGTTACTAACATTGCAGGAGGACAGATTTGTCTTTTAAGAGAGAGCCCTGAAAGACAATCCAAATCCATACCGGATACTACCGAAAGTTCAGCATCAAACCTCGGATCATAGTCTGGGAGTAACCAAATCCAACCTCGGAGATAACCCCGAGACCTGAAGATACAATACCGGAACACACACCGGAGAAGACCGATTAATCTCGGAGATAATCCCGAGGTATCCAAGACTCACCCCAACCATGGAATAGCCACCAACCTTGGTGATAGCCCCAAGGAATACGCTTTGAGATAACCCCGAAATGCTTGTTTCAAATGCGACTCAACTTCAATCTCTTGCAGACTCACAACTAGATACACCGCACCAACCCTAAGAATAACATCGGGAAGACAGCACACCTCAAAGATGACAATGAGGACCTTCAACAATTGCAAAGCAAGTCAATCTCGGTGAAGTCCGAGCAACGTATCTTTATCGACGACCTAATCCAAGAATAACACCGGTGAGGGGAAACATCGTCATCTCGTCAAACACGATGCCACATCACGCTCTCTACGCAATGATGTCCCACAAGGCTAACCAATCCCGAGAAGTAACTATTAAAGGGGGTAACGGATGAAAGTTGAAGCTTGAAGACCGGAGGGCATCGTCCCATCTTCGATGACTTTGTACAAACTCTAATCCCATGCCATCGTACAACTCTCGACAACGGCGATCCGAAATAGGTCCTGTATACCTCAAATGGATGCCCGGATTGCACTTCGAAAATTCGAGTGGACATTACAAGTGCTCGAGTGCACGCGTCTTGAGACGACGACGACCCGACAAACCGGGTTGCTCTCGGTACACTGCGGCTCACCACAGCAGTACACCGCTGACTCATATTGCCTATAAATAGAGGGCTTGGGGTCTTTGATTTTCTAAGAAAAAGACGGGCAAACCTCGCACAATTTGCTCAGACTCGCCCATACGATTGTATTTCCCACTTTCAAACACACCGTGAGCTCATATATAGCCTCTTTGTACTCACAAAAGCAAGTGTTTACCCACTCTAAAGATATAGAAGCTTTTTTAGCGATCGGTTGTAAGCCTTCTCACACACTTTAGAGTCTTTCTCTTCATCTTTCCACACACCCTTCTACACGTTGAGAGTCGTGTTGCTTGCTTTTGCCCGGACTTAGGTCATGGTTTCATTCAAATCAGATATATATATATATATATATTTATATATATATTGACTAACATTATCGAAGTTATGCCTCGATTGAGCCTAGACTTTGATGCGGAGCATTTATTGCTTTAATATATATATTTACATTTTTATATATTAACGTGTGTGTCTGAACTTTGTTCGATGAGCCTAGAACTTTGGCCTAGTGCGTTTACTCGCTTATATATATATATATATATATATATATATATATATATATATATATATATATATATATATATATATATATATGAATCGTGTGGTCGGACTTTTGTTCGATGAGCCTAGATTTGATCCAGTGCGTTTACTCGCTTTTATATATATATATATATATATATATATATATAACTGTGGTGGACTTTGTTCGATGAGCTTAGACTTGATGCAGTGCGTTTACTTTCGCTATATATATATATATATATATATATATATATATATATATATATATATATATATATATATATATATATATATGAACTGTGGTTGGGACTCATTCGATGAGCCTCGGATTTTTCATCCCGTTGCGTTTATTGCTTATATATATATATTGTCCCACCGGAGTTTACGTGGTGGTTGATCGCTTTTATGCCTTTCTTTACGTTTTCATCCCGCCTAGAGTTTACTTGTGGCGATTGATCGCGATTAACAACTTTTTTATTTACATTTTCGATCCCCATGGAGGTGCTTCGTGGTTGGTGATCCCGTCGTATATATATATATATATATATATATATATATATATATATATATATATATATTTACTGACTTTTATATATATACCGCTATCGATTTCATATAAACTGCAGATCTTGTGAGCCTAGAATCATGTGATCACAGATTCATCCCATTGAATCTATATTCGATTCCGTGATGGACATTTTCAAATTGTAAGTGGCTTGTAAATTATTCTCATGATGTCCGAATTTTCTCGAGATGGTTTCCATACCCACGAGGAAGTCAACATTATTTTTGTATATTATTTTTAGATGGATGCCTCAGATCCACAAATAAAATCAATCAAGCCGATCACTTAATAAAAATGGGAGTGTAAAAGGTCTCAATTCCTATTGAGCATCAGGGTTTGAAAAATCTCTTTTATAAAACATCACTGTCATATCTTGCTAAAAACTGAATTTTTACATAAATTCAAAGCCTGTGTATATAGGTTTGAACGAGGCCTCGCACAACTTCCATATAAAAGCACATTGACCCACACACACACACACACACTCAGATAATAGTTTCTTGAAAAGAGGCGGTGACCGTGGTAACACGGATGCTCTGGGTGCATAACACCTTCCCCCACATAACCAAGTCCCCTGACCCTAAACTAATCTCTTGCTTTCACCGACCAGTATATCGCTGTCACACCACCGGGTCAATGTGCAAACCTTTTCTCGGCCAGTGTTGGTACAACCATTTAAAAACCAATCGGCGACTTTTATCAAATTCCATCGTCGACATCATACATGTTTAACCTTTTTCACTTGTTTTTTCAAACAAATCTCACCTAAAATGAGAACACCAAAGAACAAGTAATGGAAAGGGACACCCAAAAATCCCGACGCCGATGTGTGGCGACTCTGCGAGGGATTCCAAGTAAGAGGACTTAAGCCGCTATTACAATCTTTTCAAAAGCTGTTATCTATTTGTGTGTGGATGTTGCATTTACATTGGATGAATGTGTATTAATGCATTTTGCTTACTTTTAGTGCTTCGTGACTATAATCGCTTTAGGATATTAGTGCTTCGCACCATATCTCGCCAGTAATATTAGAGCTTCGCACATGTCATCATTTTCATATACGGTGAGACGCGATGTATGTGAATGTATGTATGTTGTGTGGTCCCTCCACCAGAGGCTATCCGTCATTGTTTGATTATCGGACTCGTGAGAAGACTAATTCTCCGAGGCTTAGGAAAGGCACCACCCAAATTCGCTCCAGTTGAAAGACCAGATTAACTTCCCGTCAAGTAGATTGCGATGATTTGGGAACCTTCATTCCAAAAAGCCGCAGAGTAACCTAAGATAGGTCAGCCTCTGATAAACCCAAAATGGAGGAAAGTCTCTTCATGCTCTCATTTCAATTACTTGTAAACACAATTACATGTAATTACATTCCATATCTATCTCCATGTAATGAAAAATATGAAGAAATGTGTACACATACATATTTAACATGCTACAAAACAGCTGACATCCGTTGTGCAGGATAAAATTCCTAAAACGGATATATCACATAACATGTTATTATACATCTCCCCTAAAGACTAAACTATGCAAGTCTTTCACAGGGAATCAATTGGACCTACTACCCATTCAAAGTCCAAAAAGGCGACAGGCCTACAGTCAATCATGTCGTCATCCGACCAGACTGAACTTAATCCAGTTTCTCGCAAAGAATTCGACGGATTAAGCAAGCAGATTGCAGATTTGGCTGTTCTACTAAAAGAATTACACCAGTCTACACAGGTCAAGAAAATACAGACATACCGAATCCTCCACACAAGGAGGAATCCTACCATTACCATACACTCGAACACGTTTGGATACAACCAACAAAACTCATGATGTCTTTTCATCCCATCGGAGATCCGCATAATGGTGAAATCAAAAAGAAAGTCCTCCAAATGGAAGAGACCTTCGTGTTATCAAAGGAATTGGAACACACGGAGTGTTTCATATGCTGATCTGTGTATTTTTCCTAGTGTTCATTACCCAAAAAAATTTAAAACTCCTGACTTTGAAAAATATGACCAGTTAGGAGATCCTTACACACATCTAAAGGTCTTTATTAGAGAACTTGGGATCCTATGCAGAGGATGAAAACTCGTAATGCAATTGTTCCAAAAGAGTCTAACCGAGAAGCCTGCTCGTGGTACACAAGATTAGACAACTCCAAAATCCATAGTTGGGAAGAGCTAGCACACGCTTCCTCACTCAATACAGCTTTTCAAACTCAGATGGCTCCTCGATCCAGATCAAATTACCAAGATCAAGAAATAATCTAACGAGTCTTTCAGAGAGTATGCTCAGAGGTGGAGACGCCTCGGGTCGCCCAAGTTAGTCCTACCATGACTTTTAATCGTAAATGGTCATGACTTTCATAGACATACAAGAAGCTCCCTTCTATGAGAGAGTTTTAGTTAAGATCGACAAACCATTTTCTCGAAATGGTTAAGCATGGGGAGATAGTCGAGATGTGATTGAAGTCGAAAGATTCAAGACCTAGTCGCACTCAAAGTCATTGCAGATCACATCCAACTGAAATTATTGGAACAACTTCTGAGGGTCCATAAAAGAAAGAAGAATATGTTTCCGATACTACAGGGCAAAAAGGCAATCAAAACATGCCTATTCAAAGGAGAAACTACACTCCCTTTCCAAAGATAGTCTACAAACCCTCCAATACCAAAAGGTGGAGAAGTCAAACGCCGAAAGTGTTTACACCCTTGGGGATACCATCGAGAACATTTTAAATCTTTCCGACAACATGTAAGAAAATTACGCATCTTCTTCCACCACCAAATTTCTAATGGACGGGGTTTAAATGCGCTAGAAATGTGCTTATCATGCCGGGCACTGGACATGATACTGTGGATTGTTGGGCCTTCAAACACAAGATCCAAGATCTCGATAGACAACGGGAGATCGTAGTCACCAAACCCGATCAAATTTCATGTTCAAGACAACCCTCTTCCTCAACACAAAGAAGAAGAGGTCAACATGATCAATTAGAGCAATGGACAGAATTCCAACTTCAGCTGTGAATCTTCCCAGACCCTCAAAGATGGTGATAACATATGAGATTATGCCAAGTTCAAATTCACAATGGAACGAAAGATCAAAGCTCTCTGCAAACAAATTGAACAATTGGCGGAACTAGTAACTCATCAGCATCAAGTAACTCGCCAGTTAATTAGCCAGGAGCATGCCAGTCTCCTACCTATTGTCATGAATATTCCCTCGTTACTTTCAAAAAATGAAATACTGGAAGACAAAGTGACAAAGAGAGCAAACGCCAAAGCCCATCGGGATTTCGCCAACAAAAGGGAATTCACCTATTTGGGCCAACCTATGGAGGAAATTCTTCATATGTTAATCAATGAAGGAAGGATTAGTTCCCTTCTACCTCCACTCAACCCCCGTTCGGGATGGTACAACTCTGATGGAGTATGTCAATATCACTCCCAGTCTCGTGGCCACAAGACGTAAGAATGAAGCACTCCACCTTTATTCAAAATTTAATCGACAAGGTGTATCGCGCCATGAGATAACGACACTATGTTACGTGCAAGTGAGAATGCAGCCCTACTAAGTGGAAAAGTGTGGTAAGCCATATCCACCAAAAGTCGATGGGATTAATACCTTACTCACAACGCCAACAATTCAAATCAAGGGAGGAAACAATCCTTTGAAAGTGGCCGCTCCCGAGCCAATCAACTTGCCATGCAGAGCATAATATCCTATTGTTAGCTTGCGCAAGGTTCCATGGAATTATGGAGAAGGTGAAGGATCCACCTCACATACAACTGCTGCAGTGTCGAAGGAAAATCCACTGTATCTCCCCCATCGGGTGATGAATCCCACCACCAAATCAAAGGGGAAAATACCCATGGAGAAGATTGAAAAATTCCTCCGTGCTGTGGGTCATAATGAAGCTACGATGGTTTTAAGCTTGAAAGAAGCTCCACACCAAATATCAATCTTGGATTTGGTCTTAACTTCCGAGAATCACCGGAAGGTCTTGTTAAAGGTTAGAAGAAGTTTCATCTCCCACATCGGTGGATACGTAAAAGTTTCAATATATGGTTGATCACATTTTCAACAACAATGTGATATCCTTTCATCGATGATGATATATCTGGCTTGAAAGGGACCGGCCATTGCAAACCGCTTGTATATCAGTGGCCTTGTCCTCCGAGATATATGGTAGTTGAGTCTCAATAGATGGAGGTTCCTCTCTGAATATCTGCCCATACACTACCTTGGTGAAGATGAATATCAATCTCAACAGAATTCGGAGTAGCCATACTATCATCAAAGCTTTTGATGGAGCTCGCCGTAACTCGGTCGGAGTAATTGAGCTACCAATCAAAATTATTCCTCACACATTCTGCGTATCTTTCCATGTGCTCAAGATAGACTCCTGCTCCTAGGACGACCATGGATTCACATGGCAGGGGCAGTCCCTTCCACTCTTCATCAACAGTTGAAATACATCATCAACAATATTCGTCATAGCCAACGCCGAATCGGAAATTCCTCAAAGACGGGACATGCCTGCTCATCAATGCCAATGAGGACGTTGAACCAGCTTAGTTTTCATGCTTTGAAATAAGTAACACCCAATACCATGCTATTGGAGCACCATTGCCTGAACCTAAAATTTCTACCAAAGTAATGTCGGCTACTCAAGAAATGATGTCGTTGGGTCATAAACCGACAAGGGTCAGTAAAGATTGCTGTGGTATCAAGTACCCTATTCGCTTAACCAAGCAAGTGGAACAAATTGGACTAGGCTATTCTCGCCACTCTAGTCACAGAATCCTCATAAGCATCGGCAGATTCCTTCACTTCAACCATGTGGCATTTAGCTTCGCTTTCAAACTCGAGTCCGCACAACCTCCCTCAGAAAGGTGCCACCAATGTAATGGCTATGTTATTTCCGGTTTGCACGGTGAAGGAGAAAGAAGTCTTTGTTCCAAATCCCGCAAAGGAAGAAGAGGAACTAAGAATCAAGCAAGACATCATACGGATGATGTCCCAGATATGATCATCGCTCATGATGAACATACCAATGAGAAACACCCTGCACGATGATTTCCTAAGACATAATGGCCATCATTCGGGACAAGGAGGATGATGACAATCCCCATCATCATGCGGTCCATCCGGACTTTACCTTGCCAATTGGAACAACATTCCTTGCATTGGTCGACGAGGTAATGCGGAAGAAACTCTTTTTCCTCAGTAGATATAATAACCGCTTACTTTTCTCGTACAATATTAGTAGTTTATTTTTCCAAGATATGCTAACACACGTGTATGATCAACACATTTCATATATACTAAGTGAAATCATATTTTGGTTCGAGGACTCAATTTAGATGTGCTCAGATTCATGGATACGATGCCTCTCCTACACAAGGATTGTACCTTTGATATAGAGATGAATTCAAATTTGATGGATATACAGGATGACATTGAGGTGCTTCCAGAAATTCAAGAATGGGTCAAAGAGAAACCCAAACCCAACCTTGATTAAACCACTTCTTTCAATCTCGGAACCTTATAAAGCCCTAAGTTAATCCAGATTGGTTCAGACCTTACCCCAAACCAACGGAATGACATGGTTACGCTATTAACCCAATTCTAGGATGTGTTTGCATGGTCTCATGAAGACATGGTGGGTTTGTCCACTGACATTGTCCTTCATCGCCTTCCCATCAAAGAGGGATTTAAGCTAGTAAAGCAGAAACTCAGGCCATTGAAACCTGAGTGGAGTTTAAAGGTGAAAGAAGAAATTGTGAAACAATTTCGAGCTGGCATCATCATGGTGTCTACATATCCTGAGTGGGTATCCAACATTGTGCCCGTGCCTAAACCTGGAGGGAAGGTGCGAGTTTGCGTGGATTACCGAGACTTGAACAAATCTTTCTTAAAAGACAGCTTTCCCGTGCCATTTATCCACATTCTCATTGACAATATTGCGCAATACGACATGTAATCCTTTGCTGATTACTTTGCGGGGTACCATCAGATCATGGTTGCCGAGGAAGATCGTGAGAAGACTGCTTTCATCACTCCTTAGGGAACTTTTTGCTATAGACGGTTGTCATTCGGCCTCATCAATGCCGGAGCTACCTATCAATGAGCTATGATGGCTCTTTTCCATGACTTAATGCATAAAGAGATTAAGATCTACGTGGATGACATCATTGTCAAGTCCCGGAAGGAGGATGACCATATAGACCATCTCAGAAAGTTGTTCAACAGGTTGCGTAAGTACAACTTGAAGTTGAATCCAGCTAAGTGTGCCTTTGGCGTTAAATTAGGCAAGTTGCTAGGATTTCTAGTCAACCACAAAGGGATAGAGCTGGATCCTGCCAAAATCCAAGCCATCATTGAAATGCCCATTCCTCAGACAGAGAAGGAAATACGGGGATTTTTGGGAAGGATCAACTTCATCAGAAAATTTATTTCCCAACTCACAGCAACCTGTGAGCCAATCTTCAAGCTATTAAGGAAGAACTCCTCCATGAAATGGAATGATGAGTGCCAGAATGGCTTCCTTACAATCAAGAAATAGCTAGTCAAATCTCCCGTCTTGGTACCACCCAGGGACAATATTCCCCTGTTCAAGTACCTGTCCGTAAGTGACAATGCCATGGGCTGCATGCTGGGACAGAAAGACGATAGAGGCCAAGAACGGGCTATCTATTACCTCAGCAAAAAGTTTAGCAGCAGTGAACATAAGTACACTCTGATCGAAAAGACGTGTTGTGCTTTAGCATGGGCCTCCATGAGGTTACAACATTACCTCCATGGTCACACAACCCATCTCATATCCCGCGTGGATCCTCTTAAGTACGTGTTCAACAAACCCATGTTAAATTGTTGGCTGTCCAGATGGCAGTTGATCCTACAACAATTTGACATCGTATATGTGACTCAAAAGTCCATCAAAGGTCAAGGAATTGAGGATCAACTGGCCGCCGCACCTTCAGGGGATTTCAAACCCTTGGAAACATATTTTCGATGAAGGAGTAATGATGAAAGACAACAACACCATCAAGACGATACACGCCAATCATGGAAGATGTATTTTGATGGAGCATTAATATGGAAGGTTCGAGCCGAGAAGTTCTAGTATACGATGCACGGGAGAAGTATCCCGTTGCTGTCAAATTATGGTTTGTCAGCACCAATAATACTGGTGAGCATAAAGGCTGTCTCATGGGGCTAAAACTTGCCCGTTCGATGGGCATCAGGCGGTTAACTGTCCTTGAGATTTAGAGTTGGTAATCAGACAATCCACCAGAATCTATCAAACCAAGGAACTACATTTGCTGCCTTACCATCGACAGGTTTTGGAGATGGCTTTGGAGTTCGAAGAAATCTCCTTTCTACACATTTCTCGTAATAGGAATGATTTCGCGGATGCATTAGCAACTTTGGCCTCCATGATTCGTATATTAGATAAGGAACACTTGCCAAGCGTCACAATTTCCCTGAACAAGGCCCTAGCCTATGGGAATTACATTGGAGAAGTATCGGATTAGCTATCTCCCATCCAACCTCCTTGGTATTAGCATATCAAGGAATATCTGCAAGATGGATCTACACCCGCTGAGGCGAGCCCAACTGAGAAAAGGCGGATCCATCGACTTGCTATGAAGTTCTACCTGAGTGGAGATGCGCTCTACAAAAGAGATGCAGGATTAGGTCTCCTCAGGTGTCGAGACAAAGATCAAGCCCAAAGGCTTATGGATGAAATCCATGGTGGAGTCTGTGGCCCCCACATGAGTGGCCCCCTCCTTGTCAAGAAAGTCCTCAGGATGGGACATTATTGGCTATCTCTCAAGGCTGATTGCAATGACCACGTCAAGAGATGCTATCAGTGCCAGATTCATGGGAATGCTATACACGCCCCTCCACGGGAACTCCACAATATGAGTTCGCCTTGGCCCTTTTCAATGTGGGGAATTGACGTTATCAGGCCCATCGAGCCTAAAGCCAGTAATAGTCACTGATTTATCTTCACTATGATCGACTACTTCACCAAGTGGGTAGAATCAGCTTCCTTCCCTAGGGTCACTAAAGAAGTCATCATTGCTTTCCTCAGAAATAATGTCGTGTGTCGATATGGACAGCCAGAGGTGATTGTGTCAGACAATGCCAAAAACCTCAACAACAAAATGATGGAGGAATTATGCAGTAAATTCCACATCAAACATCTTAACTCTGTCATCTATCATCCGAAGATGAACGGTGCTGTTGAAGCGGCTAACAAAAATATCAAGAAGATTATGCAAAAGATGTCCGCCAACCACAAAGATTGGCCTGACCTGTTGCCTCTTACTCTGTTAGCCTACAGAACTTCAATGCGTACTTCTACTGGGGCAACCCCCTATGCTTTAACCTATGGGATGGAAGCAGTGCTCCCCATAGAAGTTGAGATGGAATCTCTCAGAGTGTTGATCGACGTCAAGTGGATGAAGACCAATAGGTACAAGACAAGTATCACCAATTGTCTCTAATAGACGGAAAGGCGAAACCGCGGCTATCTTCCATGGTCATTATATCAACAAAGGATCGCCAGATCCTACAACAAAAAAAGTCCACACGGCTAGCTTTAAACAACATGACTTGGTTTTGAAGAAGATTCTTGACAACCAAGATCAAGCTAAAGGAAAATTCGCTCCTAACTAGGAAGGCCTGTTTATTGTCAAGGAAGTATTGACAAGAGGCGCTCTCAGATTGCAAGAAATGGACGGCGATGAATTTCCACAACTCATCAACTCAGACGCCGTGAAATGGTATTATGTCTGAAGTAATTCGCAAACACCCTGGTGTCGGACCATCAGATCACCAGTCATTTCGGTTCTTTAACCCTTTACCACATACAAACTTTTCTACACTTTGCCCCTCACGGAAACATACTCTTCAAGCCAGCAGCCTGGCTTTCTCCTTTGGGCTCACACAACTTAGGTCATCCCACCGCGGATTGAACCTCTCACACTTGCAGTTTGGCTACCCATACCTGGGATCAAACTTCTCATACCTGCAGTTTATCCTCAACCTAGGATTAAACTTTCTCCTCCCCGCACTCTGACCTGCACACGGGATTACACTTTTCGTCTTGCCCTGAGGGGCGAACTACGTCGACCTGATCTCCTCTTCAATAGGAGTACGTAGGCAACCATTTCATATGGCCCGATCGCAATAAAACAAAAACAACAAAAACATTTCTACCCTCTTCTCCTCACAAAAACAACCAAAAGCATTCCTACACCATGTCAGCCATATACAGCGTTGAACCACTTACACCAGGTTCGAACTACGAATACCTGATCTCCTCTTCAATAGGAGTACGTAGGCAGCCATTCATGGTGCGGTCTCACCCCCTACCAAAACACAAACCATTGTCAACTGGTACTGGGATTCTCTTTCAATCCACTACATTTCATTCGGCTTCAGACCAAATGGATGGAGTTGCTTGAACTCCTACCAAATAGGAGATTCGATGACCATCTAAGCTGCGGTCATACCTCGAAGAGCAACACCAATCCATAAGCGGTGGAATTAACTAGGCTTCTCCTAAATAGAAGTACTGGCGACCATCTGTGGTGCGGTCAATCTCCGAGAGGAAAGCCACACTCCTCTCCACATTCTCCATTTAGAAATAAGTCCCAAGACACCAAAGATGGTAGGGATACATAGATCAATGATCCATTCTGAACTATCCAGAGACAACTCAATGTCCATCCACCCAGGAGGAATTCAGAGTACATCAAGATCACAAGCCCTGAAGCAGCATGCAAAATATCAAGCAAAAAGTAAGGCATATCAAAAAGGGAAGTGATCCAAAAATATATTTCCCTATTATATATAATGCGGTTTGATATATATACAATGTGAACTATGCAGGACAAAATGGCTAAGCTAGTCTGTGCAGGTAAATACAAGCTCATCTACAAGTCAGGGTATATGCGTGCTAACAAACCCAACATGGCGTCCCTCTCCGAAGATGGAGGTGAAGCTGTGGTCTCCTGTACGAGAATATCCACACGACCCAAAAGATCTGTAGCCATCTGCATGGTGACCATATGATCATCAATATCTGTGCTCATCTCTGCAATCATGCCAGTGGTAAGGGACCTCACTGCAGTGCTATCTATGACGGCTACATCCCGGGCAGATATAACACTATCCCGCTCAACTATCACTGCATCTCTAGCTAATATAGCCTCATCATGCTCAGCGACGGCGGCATCTCTACGAACAAATTCCTCGTCTATCTCCAATAGGGCGGCGTCCCTCACATCAAGAGCAGTCGACATCATAAATCGAATCTGATCTCTCTCAAAGGTCATCAGATGAAGACTCTGCTCTAAGTACTGTGCCGAGTGCTGAATCTCAAAGGTCATCAGGTGAATTTGGAAGAAATGCTGGCAACCCAGCAGCGGGCTCCTCCTCGATGTAGGTATCAATGTCCTCCATAGGCTCTACATCGTCTAACTCACTCTCCCAGATTACAAATCTTTGCAGTCGATAAAATCTCCGCTCCATCCATGCGAGTAGTCTGCGTAATAATCGGACGACCGATGTAAAAGCGGCTATCTCACTGCCGATCCCAAAGAAGCGATACACGAGATCGGTCCTCTACGGAGAGATATTGAGAAGCTGAACGCTGACCTATCGCACCCTCGAAAGGATGAAAATCTTGGAACTGGTCGAACTGCGACATCACGGCCAATGGGTAATAAGTAGTCACGCCCCTCAAACCATCCAAAGGGAGGAAATCCATGCCCGGAGCGTGAGTAATGAAGCTGTATGGTGAGCAAAGCCCCGAGCACAACAATATGCTAAATGGATCTTTGATGTCTTCCAAAAATGCGAACCAGGACTGAGAATCTATACACTCCGACAGCTGAAAGGAGTATGACATGGCCACATCATGGGAGAAACAATACCCATGCCATCTAAGGGTACCAACCGATCGCAAGTGTGACATAAACCACACATACAACATGACCGAACTCCCAGTGAACACTCCTGACGGGTAAGTACAGCAGTAGGATGCTGACCGTAGAGTCTCTGCTACGATCATAGGCACAATGGTACGACCCTCCCTGAGAGCTCTCACAGCCATGATAACGCCTATATCTATCTCATCCATATACCACGGCATGTACATATATGACAGTACACATAGCATCAGTACATCAACTCTGGCCAAACACCAATGATCCTCCGACACACCGGTAAAATCCCCGGAATGTCGTGAGTAGCTATCCTTCGCGTCAAATCATCATACGTAAAACGCCGAGATATCACATGGCCGAGATGTCACTCATCTCGCACTCATCTGCGCCTCAATCTCGTGAGAGTCATGAACCGCTCTATTCATGTCTCCCAAAGCCATGTGCACGCAAGGTCTGCTCTAAAGGCAAGATCGTTAAACGTGCATACTCCTCCCAGTAGAGAGTCAACTCATGGGTGCCAAAAGCGAATACACCGCCTATCGTAGTAGCAATGCTCTAGCATCCCGTCTATAAATCCTGCATGAACCTAAAAAGCTAAAAGGGTCATGGTATGTCGCAAAGAACAGATCTACAGCCACCTACGTTCGGCGGTGACATGCTATCGCATTCACGATCGCGATACCCAATGCCACCATCGACGGTGGGGTATGATCTATACGGCTAATCTTATCGAAGAAGACATCTCAGACGGCCGTGTCATAAGACCATCTAGGGTCATCTTTGAATATCTCCGGACATACATACATACATATGCATAACATGATACATGCATAATGATAATGGATGGCAATATGATAGGGAATGAAAAAACGGTGCATACATTCCTAAATATATCATCATCTAATACATCGGCTCTGTACAGCTATAAATACATGAGAATGAGGCACAGATGCCCTACTACTAACAGAGGCCTATCAAAAGATGTATCGAGAATGGGGAACAACCACCCAATATCTAACAGAGGCCTATCAAAAGATATAACGAGAATATACATCAGAAGAAGACCAGGGTCTCGATGTCCACGTCCTCAATCCTCTCCACCTGATGTAACTCCTCCTGAGTCACTGGAACTCTATCAACAGGGATGTCATGCCTATAAAGAGGAGGATCTGCGCTGGCAAAACCAAATGGGTCGTCGAGGGGGCTAGCGCCGAAATGGAAGGAACAAATGACTCGCCTCATTGGATCTCTCGCCTAAATGATTTAATAAATACATATGCTCGATCCAACTGGCCGGGTCAAGCTATCAATCGGGTCATATGAGTCGAGAGCTGGGACACAAGCTACCCAATTCATCATCATCAAAGATCCCGGAACCATGTCCCCATAACCGTGGTGGCACGGACTGGGCCCCAATAGTGCGAGGAGCCACCAACGTCGAATATCTCCCGAGTACATGGACCCTCCGATAAAGCAAAACCGCTAACTCCCAACAATGGAATATCGTTGGATGTGTCTGCGTGATACGCCAACGACGCTGGAAGGAGGCAAGATCTCAGATATCGGATCTCCCCTGTGGTGATCCTAATAGCACGCTCTCCTAGATAGAGCTCCCAGCCTCCATCTGTGAGGAGATGAACTCTCCTGGTGGAAATCAAATACTCGACTCCAGTCGGGTGTCCATTCTCAAAACCAATGGTCAAATGTTCCCCTGAGTAGGGAATCCATATGATGGCGTCAGCCGTCAGCAACTCCAGCTGCATACGGCAGTGAGCGAAGCCCTCAGCTACAAGGACATCTCGCAAAATAGAATGGTGCCATCATCATCCTCATGGATAGGTATCTAAACCTAACACACTCACAGGACGCAAACATGGGAGCCTCTCATAGGCCCAAAACTGCCAACACAATGGCAAAACATTTGCTATCAGTAAACACTCTTAACTTATGAATGGGAAAAGATAAGAGAAATACTCACCAGCAGAAATGGGTAAAATCCTAGCCAAGCCTCGGTCAAACCTTGTGAGCGCAGACGCATGCCCTAGAGAAAATAGGCAAAGGTGTAAGAGCCCCAATCGTACTCTCCAATACGGTCCACATCACGTGTGGCGCTGACCAAAGCGAATAATACCATGGAAGAGTTATCTACTATGAAGCAGCCTCAACTGATCATCAGGAACAATTGCCGCAGAACGCGATCCCTGATCCTGACATCATCAGGCATGGGCTCACTCAATAGTCCGCTCATAACATCTACGTTCAAAGGACCTGAACGGAAAATCCTGCCTTTGAGCGCCTCCACCGGAACTCCTAATAAGGATCTGACGGCAGTAGGGGTAATATTCGCCGTGCAAGGCACTGGCTCCCCTCCAAACTCCATACCTGTGATAAATCGCCAATCCATATGCGTCATCATCACCTCGCAATCCAGCAGATGGAGTAACTGAGTCTGATGAAACCATCGCTCAGACAAAGCCCTGAGGTAACCCCAGGGACAACAACGTGGAAGGATGGAGAAAAATTCCCCAAATCCCCACTCATGCACTACTTCTCTGTAGTTAGGATGAAGCGCCTAGTACATGGAGTGGATGCTAAACCAGTTCCCTCGAGGCTGTGTAAAACCTGGAACCTGCATGAAATGCAGATCAACATCAGAACCCTTTAAATCCTCATCAATAGGAAAGAAAGAAGATCAAAGTCTAATGCCATACCTCGTTAGCATGTAAGTACATCGATGGATGTCTACCCAAATCACCCAGCAACTCTGGGTTCACCACCTGAATACTCGGAAGCTCCCTGCGAGGGACATGTGCAGCAGGAGCGGGATCCTCAATCGGAATATCCGCCTCTTCGTCCTCAACGTTTGGAACATCTACCTGAACAGGACGTATCACGGCCTCCACCAACCGACGAGGCTGTCTGATAGAACGGGGACGAGGCACTTCAGAAGCCCTCCTTCGTACACCAGAAGCGGTCCTGTAAGAGCTGCTCGACCGATCTAGATCCATAATATCTGGACAACAAGTCTCCAAAACACCTCAGAAAGGGTGTGGTATTTTCTTACCTGGAGCTTTTTAAAATGCATTTTATGACTATATGCATGGATTTACTTTAACATATAATAGAGTTAAAATGCATGACTACCCAATGCCTACATTTGGAAATTTTTTTGCCATAGTCCCCTTTGAAAATAGGACTATCCACATGCACACATGCATGTCTAGGTGGCCATTCAGTAGCACACCTGCCCCAAAGTCATATACATATATGCATAATAAATCAAAAACATCATGCATAAGGCCAACCTCAATGCTAGGAGTACTTTGTCTTTCAACCTTTTGCTCATTGGACCTCAAATAGGACAAAAAATAGCAGAAAAAGGTGCCAATTTGACTGTCTCAGAAGTCAAATTTTTTCACATCATTATGCTCAGCATGGTTTAATACTAACGTTTACTATGTTGAATATTTTTTATCAAGTCAGTTGTGCATACATAATCACTACTATGTGTTTAGATGCATTTTTGTGCGATAACTCACAATCCAATCTGGATGTAAACCGGAAAAAATATATGCATACGTTACCAGGATAATGTAGAACACTTGTACGGTGATAGAATTTGTAGAAAGCAGCCCGAACTCAGTAGATCTGAAGATGGCTCGCGGTTTTCTCTATGCAAAATGAGTTAGAAATGAACCTGCGAAGGCTGGCTGCAGGATTTATCATCCACTCTGGTCGCAGCTCACCGCAGGTAGTGGTGCACTCATGCTCCTTCTATGTGGGTCCCACCCCTCGGGCTTGGTCCAGTTTGAGTTGAAACGGAGTTCTCATGGACTAGAAAGATCAAATCGTGAATAAAAACGCCACGCGATTGAGCAAAACAGCATACAATCCTGGTTTTCTTGAATGAGACTTTGAATCTGTACGTCGCCCATTGGTAGTCACCCGAACACGAGGTATACCCTGCCAATGATCTCATTTGTCACAAATCACATCCGACAATACCTCGTACAGGTCCGATGCTGCCAACTCCGGGTCGTTACCGTAAATAGGTCCTCGATGGGGGTTATAACATAGATCCCCGATGGGGGTTACAACGTAGATCCCCGACGGGGATTACAATGTAGATCCCCGGTGGGGGTTACAACACATTCATCTGTTGACATTTCTATCAATGAAGGTCAAGCAGCCTTGACGTTATTTCAACCGATGGCAAGTAAACCCAACGAAGCATTGAGAACCGTTCGATAGTTGCGTACGTACTCATGCGTCCCCAGTAGATCCTCGACGAGGGTTACAACGTATATCTCCCATGAGAGTAGTAACGATGCTCACCGATTGACACACATATCAACGAAGGTCAAGCAACCTTGACGCTATTTCACCGATAGCGTTAAACCTATCGAGCTATAGAGCTATTCGAGGTTCTCAAACCCAATCGCTTCATATTCCCCAAGTATCCCCTATAGGGTCACAACGCAATGGTCCATTGATCTACATGACTGCGAAGGTCAAGCAGCCTTGATAGTATATCTCACAGGATGTTTCATTGCGTTGATTCACATCGCCAACGAAGGTCAGCACTTCGACAAAGATTTCATCGGCGCGTAAATCCAATAGAATAAATGGCGTATTCTCGGCGATACTAACCAGGAGAGGTCAACATTATCAAAGAGGATAGATGATGGAATATGTTATACACATCCTCAAACAGATCAAGCTTCATCCCCACAGATCTCTTACACATAAGAGGTGCATCTTCAGGATCAAAACGTTATCAAAAAACATAGGAATTTGGTGATAACTCCAACACCAACATTCTAACAGATTCGGATTACACACCAGATCGGGTCATCATTACCCTTCCTCGGTTGAAGCAACAGGGAGCCAACAATCATCCCCAGCATGTTGGGCTACAACCCCGTACACATGCATCATACATTTGCATCATTTTACTGCCCATAGTACCATGTTTATCTTGTTGCGTTTTAAGTGTCTAGGATTCTTTATCCTACCCATGCATCGCCATGCATGAGTATGATAAAGAGGGGCATCTTTAGACACTCAAAACTTTCTGTACCACTGTTACTAACATTGCAGGAGGACAGATTCGTCTTTTAAGAGAGAGCCCTGAAAGACAATCCAAATCCATACCGGATACTACCGGAAGTTCAGCATCAAACCCCGGATCGCAAGTTGGGAGTAACCAAATCCAACCTCGGAGATAACCACGAGACCTACAGATACAATACCGGAACACACACCAGAGAAGACCGATTAATCTCGGAGACAGTCCCGAGGTATCCAGTCTCAGTCCTAACCATGGAAATAGCCACCAACCTTGGTGATAGCCCCAAGGAATGCAGTTTCGGAGATCACCCCAGAAATTCTTATTTCAAATGCGACCAACTTTAATCTCGGCACTCATAACGAGATACACTGCACCAACCTGGCAATAACATCGGGAAGACATGCACACCTCAAAGATGATAATGAGGACCTTCAACAATTGCAGCAGTCCAATCTCAGCGAAGTCTGAGCAACGTCTGCTTTATCGGCCCAATCCGGCGATAACACCAGTGAGGGGTAACATCGTCATCTCGTCAAACACGATGCCACATCACGTCTCTACGCAACGATGTCCCACAAGGCTAACCAATCCCGAGTGACTATTGTGCGGGGTAATGGATAAAAGTTGAAGCTTGAAGACCGGAGGGCATCGTCCCATCTTCAATGACTTCGTACAAACTCTAATACCATGCCATCGTACAACTCTCGACAACGACGATCCGAAATAGGTCCTGTATACCTCAAACGGATGACCGAATTGCACTTCTAAAAATCCGAGTGGACATTACAAATTGCACGAGTGCACGCATTGAGCCGAGACGACCCGGCAAACAAAACCGAGGCCAACCGGGTTGCCTCAGTACACCATGGCTCGATCGTAGGTACACTTGCAGCTCATATTGCCTATAAATAGAGGGCTTGGGGTGTTGATTTTCTAAGAAAAAAAGATGGGGAAACCCTGCACAATTTTCTCTGCACTCGCCCATACAGTGTATTTCCCACTTTTAAACACTTGTGAGCTCATATATAGCCTCTTTTGTACCCACAAAAGCCAGTGTTTAACCACTTTAAAGATATAGAAGCCTTTTTTAGCAGTCAGCTGTAAGCCTTCTCACACACTTTAGAGTCTTTCTCTTCATCTTTGCACACACCCTTCTACACGTTGAGAGTCGTGTTGCTTGCTTTTGCCTGGACTTCGATCCATGGTTTCATTCCAGTCTGTATATATATATATATATATATATATATATAAATATATATTGATTAACATTATCGAGTTGTGCCTAGACTTGATTGCGAGCGTTTATTGCATTAATATATATATATATATATATATATATATATATATATATATATATATATATATATATTAATCGTGTCGAACTTTGTTCGATGAGCCTAGACTTTGATGCAGTGCGTTTTCGCTTTTATATATATATATATATATATATGAGCGTATTCGGACTTTGTTCGATGAGCCTGAACTTGATGCTGCAAGTGCGTTTACTCGCTTTTATATATATATATATATATATACGAATCGTGGTCGGACTTGCATTCGATGAAATTTGGATTTTACATCCGGTGCATTTATTGCTTTATATATATATATATATATATATATATATATTGTCCCACCAGAGTTTACTTCGTGGTGGTTAATCGCTTTCTGACTTTTCTTTACGTTTCATTCTCGCCTGGAGTTTACTTCGTGGCGATTGACCACATTAATATGACTTTATTTACATTTCGATCCCCCATGGAGGTGCTTCGTGGTTGGTGATCTGCTCAGTATATATATATATTTACACTTTTTATATATACCGCCATCGCTTTTCATATAAACCTGCAGTAACTTATGAGCCTAGGAATCATGTGATCACAGATTCATCCCATTGAATCTAGATTTGGTTCCCGTGATGGACATTTCGGTTGTAAGCTTTTTGTAAATTATTCTGCGATGTCCGAATTTCCTCAGATGGTTTCCATACCCACGAGGAAGTCGACATTATTTTTGTATATTATTTTCGTACGGATGCCTCGCATTCGTTAAATAAAATCAATCAAGTCGATCACTTAATAAAAATGGGAGTGTAAAAGGTCTCAATTCCTATTGAGCATCAGGGTTTGAAAAACCTCTTTTATAAAACATCACTGCCATATCTTGCTAAAAACTGAATTTTTACATAAATTCAAACCCTGTGTATATAGGTTTGAACGAGGCCTCGCACAACTTCCATATAAAAGCACATTGACCCACACACACACACACACACACACACACACACACTCAGATAATAGTTTCTTGAAAAGAGGCGGTCACCGTGGTAACACGGATGTCGGGGGGTGCCTAACACCTTTCCCCCTCATAACCAAGTCCCCGGACCCTAAACGAATCTCGATTTCACCGACCCGTATATCAATGTCACACCACTGGGTCAATGTACAAACCTTTTCTCGGTTGTGTTGGTACAACCATTTAAAAAACCAACTGGCGACTCTTAACAGTCCCATCGTCGACATCATATATGTCAGACCTTTTTCACTTGTTTTTTCAAATAAATCTCACCTAAAATTAGAACAAGGACTTAGCCTGAAATGATCAAATATGTTAGGTTGATTCTACATGAACAAAACAGCTTTGTGAAGTCCTTCAAAAGAACATGATGTACAAGGACTATATATATATATATAGAAATATCAAGTTTGTTAGGTTGATCTTATATGATGTAATAAATAGGTCATCTTTATCATCGAAAGACCGCACCAACCCTCAAGTCCGCCGAAGTGACAAGGAAACTTGAGACCTGCTAAGGCAAAATTGTAGTCTGTCGAGCCAGCCGAGAGATTGCAGAAGCCAAGACAGAATCGTAGAGTATCAAGAAAGTTGCTACAAAATCGTAGGCTGCCTTGGAGGGCTAACTCAGAATCGTAGAGTTGGTCCAAACGCTTGCCAAGCCAAATTAAGAATCGTAGTATGTTCTCGGAAGCGTAAAGTCTGCAAATCAAGCAAGCAAAGATCGGAGTCTATCTGTGCTTAAGAGAAATCGTAGTGTTCTCTTTATCAAGACTGAATTTTTTAGCACGAATATGACAAGGCACTATGATCATGATCGTAGTCGAGCTAGATCAAACAAGGACAACAAATGTTAAAGCATAAATCAAAGTCTGGTGTTCATAATTTCAAATGGATTCTAACCATCATACTAACATCTTAACATATATATTACATCAACTTATTTACATGATAAGTTATTACTTGTTCTTCATGAGTTTATATCTTATCAAAGTATAAACTACTTATAGTTTAATTCCTCATGACTTATTATGATTTAAGTCTTCTAACCAACATTCTTACATCCTTTTATCATACTAACTTCCTTCATGTAAACATATTACAAGTCTTACAAGTTCTTCCTTAGTTCATAGCTTATCTATTAACAAAGTGCTTATTCATGGCTTATTAAGACTTAAGTCTTTAGATTATCCATTTGTATCATTTCTTAACATACATGTTCATTAATCCACACTTCTCTTATCAACCTACAATGGTAGAGATAGAAGATTTATGACATAGGAGGCTTACCCTTGATGAACAAGCTTTCTTCTTCTTTTCTAACAAATGAAAGTCTAACTTATACTTGCTTATTCTCTCTACCAAATAAGTTGAAAGTGTTGGATGAAAGTTAACAATCCAACAAATGAAATCCAAGTTCTCTATTTATAGGATTGCTAAGGTTAGTGTAGTTTAGTCATTTAGGCCATCCTACCTTCTTAAGTTAACTTGGTTATTACACTAATTACTTGGCCATCACCTAAAGTTCTTGGTCACCAAGATAACCATATTATCATGGGTTGCCCCATGGGTCACCCTAATCCATTGGATCATTACTTTGGGCTTAGGTTTAATTACTTAACTTAAGCTATTGGGCTTGCATTAAATTACCTTGGACTTTACCTTAACAACCACTTGGGCTTTAACATCACATAATCTTGGGTTTGTATATTAATTCTTATTGGACTTTACAAATTGCAACACAATCCTACATGTCCATTACATTTGGCTTAAAGCCTTATACATATTGTTTACGTATTATTCTCGTATTCTAACTCGTATAATAATTCATAATATATGATATACCATCATTCATACATATTCGTATAATACTTCATATCATACTCGTATTCATTTCCTCGTACAATACATACGTATCATACGATCATTACAATAGCTTCTTAACACCTTATTTTCCCTAACGTTCTCAAATTAAGTCCGCAGGCGAAAAATTACGTTTTCCACACTTGAATTATTATTACATAATCCATCTTACCTCGATATTCAATCGTTACACATTTCTCGGAAGTTCAAAAATAATTCCCAAGCGGAAATCGATAAATAGTGTTTTTCGGAAAATTTCTCGGAAAACTTTTATTTCGTCTTGGAAATTCAAACACTTTAATTCCTTTACGTAGTTAAAATACTACGACTGTCCGACGTTTCTAGGTTATAGAACGACATTCATCTTACTAACACATAATAATAACAAATAATATAATTTTATTCATTATTTAATTAAATAAAAGTATTTTACAAAAGATCTGAATTTCTTGGTCGTTACATTCTTCCCCCTTATAAAGATTTTGTCACCAGAATCTCGTCTCACATTACGCAAACAACTGAGGGTAATCCTTCCTTATATTTTCTTCCAATTCCCACGTTGCTTCTTCGGCATCATGGTTCTTCCATAACACCTTCACGGAAGGTATAACTTTGTTCCGTAGAGCTTTCTCTTTTCTATCAATAATCTGAATCGATATCTCTTCATACGTTAAGTCCTTCTCGACATGAATAGGCTCATACTCTATTTCGTGCTTATAATCTGGCTTATAAGGACGTAACACCGATACGTGAAACACGTTATGTATTTGTTCTAGGTCTGGAGGTAACGCTACCATATAAGCTACCTCGCCTACCCGTTTTAACACTTCAAAAGGTCCTATAAACCTTGGACTTAACTTCCCCTTCTTTTCAAAACTTATCTTTCCTTTCCAGGGAGATACCTTTAGAAATACATACGAGCCTACCTCAAACTCCCTATTCACTCGATGTGAGTCCGCATACTTCTTTTGTCTATCTTGAGCTGCTACGAGACCCATCCGTATCAAGTTCACTACATCCGCTGTTTACTGCACCAATTCTGGTCCAAACATTTGGCGTTCTCCCACTTTGTCCCATCACAATGGTGTTCTGCACTTTCTTCCGTATAAAGCTTCGTAAGGTGGCATCCCTATGCTTGCATGATAACTATTGTTATTCACAAACTCTACTACTGGTAGATGATCATCCCAACTACCCTTGAAATCCATGACGTAAGATCTCAATATATCTTATAGCGTCTAAATTGTTCTCTCGCTCTGTCCATCGGTTTGTGGATGATAAGCCGTACTCAACTTTAACTGTGTTCCCAACTGCTCTTGCAGACTTCTCCAAAAGTTTGATGTGAATCATGGGTCACGATCTGACACAATCGAAACTGGTACTCCATGTCTGGAAATAACTTCCTTAACATACAGTTTAGCTAACTGGTCTAAGTTATACTTAACCCTAATTGGCAAAAAGTGAGTCGACTTCGTCAACCAGTTAACTATTACCCAAATTGCATCATACCCCTTCTGAGTAATCGGAAGTCCCACCACAAAGTCCATCGTGATATGCTCCCACTTCCACTCCAAAATCTCCAATGACTGTAACAAGCCACTTGGTCGTTGATGTTCGACCTTAACTTTCTGACAAGTCAAGCACCTACTCACATACTTGACTATTTCTCTCTTCATGTTTGGCCACCAAAAACTACATCGAAGGTCTTAATACATCTTAGTGCTACTAGGATGAATCGAGTACCTCAAACTATAAGCCTCTTATAATACTTGCTCCTTTAATTCTGTCTCATTCAGAACCCAAATTCTTCCTTCAAATCTCAATAATCCCTCATTATCAAGACTATACTTAATATCTCCTTCATTGGTTAACCGCTTCTTCATCTGGTCACACTCATCAGTTTTGAGTTGCACCTCCTTAACTCTCTCTACAATGGTAGATTGAATCTCCGTCGCAAACAGTCTCTGTCCCAATTCACTTGGCAACTTCACCTCTATCTCCATCCTAGCCATCTTTGTTATTAACTCAGTTTGAGCCGTTAACATAGACAACTTCTCTCGACCCTTTCTACTTAAGGCATCGACAACTACATTGGCTTTTTCAGGGTGATACAGGATTTCATAATCGTAATCCTTTTTCAACTCCAGCCATCTCCTCTGTTTCATATTCAACTCCTTCTGTATGAAGATATATTTTAGTCTCTTATGGTCCGTGTATATCTCATATTTTTCTCCATAAAGATAATGTCTCCATATCTTTAAGGCAAAAACTATCACGGCTAGTTCCAGATCACGAGTAGGGTAACCTTTGTCATAATCCTTCAACTGCCTTGATGCATACGCAATGACCTTGCCATGCTGCATGAGCACGCAACCAAGTCCTCTATGCAAAGCATCGCTATAAACTACAAAATTTCCTGTGGCATCTGGTAATGACAAAACAGGCGCTTCACTTAACTTCTTCTTTTGTTCTTAAAAACTGTCCTCTCATTTCTCAGTCCACGTGTATTTCACCGTCTTCCTTGTCAAGTTAGTCAATGGAGTAGCTATATTCAAAAAATCCTGGATAAATCTCCGATAGTAACCCGCTAACCCTAGGAAACTCCGCACCTCAGTTGGCATTTTCGGTTATTCCCAATTTATGACAGCTTCCACCTTTGCTGGATCTACTGAAATCCCTTTATGGTTAATGACATGACCTAAAAACTGCACCCATTCTAGCCAAAATTCACACTTAGTGAACTTCATATATAATTTCTCCTTCCTCAGTGTCTCTAACACTATTCTTAGGTGTTCAACATGATCTTCTAGCGTCTTAGAATAGACTAGAATATCATCGATAAACACCACAACGAACTTGTCCAAATATTGTTTGAACACTTTGTTCATCATATCCATAAATGCAGCCGGTGAATTAGTTAACCCAAATGACATCACCAAAAACTCGTAATGACCATAACGAGTCATGAATGATGTCTTTGGTACATCCTCCTTCCTAACCTTCAACTGATGATACCCCGTCGGCAAATCTATTTTAGAAAAATACTTTGCCCCTTTTAACTGATCAAAAAGATCATCGATCCTGGGCAATGGGTACTTATTCTTTATCGTCAACTTGTTCAACTCTTGGTAGTCGATACAAAGTCTTAACGATCTATCCTTCTTCCTCACAAACAAAACCGGTGCTCCCCACGACGAAAAACTCGGTTGAATGTACTTTATGTCCAACAGTTCTTGTAACTGGCACAATGTCTATTACGAACTCGGTCTCCCTATCCGGTGGAAGACCCGACAATTCACTTGGAAATACATCCATGAATTCTTTAACTATAGGTATTTGTTCCATGGTCGCTCCCACTCTTTGGGTATCAACAACATGGCACAGATAACCCACACACCCTTTCCTCAACAGTTTCCTAGTTTGTGTCATCATAAGATAACACGAACGTCCTGACGATTTATTACCGTAAAATACTATCTGAGGTTGTCTTAAAGTTCTAATGTTCACACATTTCTTCTGACAATCTATAATTGCCCCATGGTTAAACAACCAATCCACTCCGAGAATTACATCGAATTCTCCTAACCTTATCGGTATCAAATCTACCGATAATTTACAACCCCGTATATCTACGCAACAACTCCTATGAATATCTTCCACATGAATTATCTCTTTATTTTGCTACCTTAATATTTAAAGGTATTGATAACTTTTTGGAAAGTAATCCTAATCGTCTAGCAAAATCACATGCTATAAACGAACAAGTAGCACCCGAATCAAACATCACGTAAGCATTTATGTCGTTGATCGAAATAATACCTACAACTACGTCCCCTGATGCGATCGCATCTTGGACCGTCATGTTAAAGGTGCGGGCCATCGGCATACCCGGCTGCGCTGGATCACCAATAGCTAACTTACCGCTATTAGCGCCCTTATTCTCGTCCGTCCCCTTCTTCGGGCAGTTCTTTTCTATGTGGTCAGTTGACCCACATATAAAGCATCCGTGATTCTTCTTCGGACTTGGACAATTAGGTGAAATGTGCCCCTCATGTCCACAGTTGTAGCATATGGCCTTCCCTTTGAGACAAACTCCTAAATGAGTCTTCCCACAGGTCTTGCAGGCCTCCATCCTCCTCTTCGGATCTCTTTGCTTCACTCAGGTATTCCCAGAGTTAAACCCTTTCCATTTCTGTCCTTCGTCACTTCCGCTGGCTCCTTCTATCTTCACTCCCCCATAAACTTTTCCCTTATTCTTCTTATCTTTGTGGTACTGGCTTAAAGCCTCGCTCCCACCTTCGGCGATTATCGCCTTTTATAGTATGGTCCCAAAAGAAGTACTCTGGAACACAAATATCCGGTTATAGAGCCAGGGTTTCAAGCCCTACTCGAACCGTCGAGCTTTTCTAACCTCGGTGTCCACTTGGTGTGGAGCAAATCTCGCCAGTTTGTTAAACTTGGCAGCGTATTGGGGAACCGTCATTTCCCCTTGTTTCAAATCAAGAAATCGCATTTCCATCATCCCTTGCATACTCATGGGAAAGTAGTTCTCGAAGAAAATCTCTTTGAACCTCACCCACGTTAAGTTCTCTATACCATCTCTAGCCTGTTTAGCTTCCCACCAAAAAATGGCTTCCCCCTTCATCATATAGGTTGCAAAGGCAACCTTCTAACCCTCGTCGACATTTGCAATGACAAATGCCTTCTCAATTTCTTTCACCCAAGTTTGGGCTTCTATAGGGTCCGTAGTTCCTTTGAACTCCGACGGACTCACACTTTTGAAATCCTTAAACGTAGCAGCTTGTACTACTCCAGGATTTACGGGGATATTAGCCCCATTTCTATTAAACGCTGTTGTTAATAAATTATCAAATTCCTACATTGGGTTTACCGGACCTCCCTCCGGTTGATTTACGTTAGTGTCTTGATTACGTTGTCTCCTTCTTGGCGGCATTTTGCTGTTATAATAAACAACACATTTTGTTATTATTCGCTTCCTGTTAGTTAGTTATTATTCAAGATTAAACAATAAATTCAACATTCATTACTCAATATGTTTCGAAAAAGGATTATATTGATTCATTCCTTGTAGTATAATACTACATTGTTTACATTACTGACTTTTAAGTGATTACATTACTATCCGCAATTGCTTTCCAAAAATTGGGATTTACAAAAGACTACCCTTTGATATACAAAAGAGGGTTTTACGTCACTACTAGATACACAATATTTACATATCTAAAACTACTCTAGCTACTACTAGATTACATCTACCGCAAGGCATTATTAAAATCTGCGGTAACAAGACAGACGATAACATCACGGTTGATAGTATGCCGAGTCTGCCCAGCCTCTATGGGATACCCAGCTACCTGCTGTTGGAAATCTTTATGAGAACTCCTATGAATATAGGACATCCTCCCTATCTTCTATTTCTTGGTCTTTAGCTACTGTCTGAGCTCAAAGACCTCTTGTTTTAGCTCGTGGACCTTGTTCTTGGCTAAAACTCTCTCGTTATGTTCCTTCTCCCACATCGACTCCACATCTGACTTATCCTCCAAGACAACATAGAGTTATTCTTTCAGCTCCTTCACTTCTTTACAATACTGGATGTTTCTATCCAATACTGCCATGAACAGAGCTCCCATTGACTCCCCTGTAGTCATCTCTTCCTTAGGTGCTATGGGGCTAAAAGACACCACTTCCACCTCCTCTTCAGATATGCCATCGAACATGGCCATCAAGTCTAGGCTCTCTGAGTCTCTAGACTCAACTATCACCACTTTAGGCTCTACTGGTATAGGATTCGATATAATCTCTACTTTATTCACCGACCCTTCACTGACTACATGTATATACCTATACATTTCATTTCCTCTTGACATCTACAACAAAACAAATAGCTTGATTAGTACACGTCAGTAGAATAATAAAAACACATAACATATATAATGCATTTTTATAGGGTTAATTTTCATCTTTTATTTCTTTGACACTTCTTAAGGTTATGACTTAAGGTTCAAATACCCCCTTAAGTTTTATAACCTAATGCTTTGATACCAACATGTGATGCCCCCAAATCCGGGTATCTTCCAACCCGACATATGGTGCTACACGGTGCTACAGTTCACACATACATTTAATTGAAATGCCTCAAAAGAACGAATATGTCTTATATATATTCCAAAACAATATTCCCTTCCCAGGTTCTTTATAACCAATACATAAGTTCTTTGTCATAATATCAAATACATTACAACAATAAACCTATACAATTACATAGACAGTTCAACGGTCTGCCTTAGCCTTTCCCTTATCTTTACTGGATCCTTCGGTCCGTTCGGTCTTAGCTGCATTCATATAGTTCAAGCAAGAGTGAGCATAACAAGCTCAGCAAGTACAATAATTTCATTTAAATGACATGCTTGAAACATAGGAATAATATATCTTCAATAACTGAACAATAGTTATGAAGTAGTGTAACGACCCCAAAATTCATACAATAATATTCTCCTTCTCGATCGTTAACAATACAACTTTAATCTATCTTTACATCATTATTCGATATTAAAATCACTAAAACTGCGGAATATTTAAAACTTTTATACATTTCCTTCTGTATTTCCCTAAATCGTAACCTTTACATTACATGTCTTCGATTCAAATTTATCTCATGAATCGTTACAACAAAATGACTATACAAAGTCTTACATCATAAATAGATATCCATATACACCGGATAGCTCAACTTATAATTCCACAACATGTTACATTCAAAATATTAAATACAGTTGTGACGCCCCCAAAATAGGTATACATCACCCATTCTGAGTCGCCAAATACATGGTACATAAATAAATATAACTTCAGTAATACAATTGTCGTGCAGAATACGACAACTCCTATACTGTGAATTTGAATACAAATATTGTCTAATAGACAGTATACAAACTCAAAAGGAGTCCTTATTAGAATTATTGATACACTATTTTACAAAATAGTGAGGACTACTAAAACAACTATCTTGAATCATCACTCCATACCCCGGCTAGTTCCTGTTAAATTCTCCCCTCCTGAGAAGAACAATGGAACAAAAAGGAAAATGGTGAGCTCAACTAGCCCAGTAAAGAATATTATGACTAAGATAATATACAAAAATTTATCATTAGTCTTCAACAGGGAAAAATCTGATAAAATATAATAGACAACAAGTTTTAGATCAACAACTGCAGCAGAAACAACAATCCATTAGAAGAGTCAAGTAGAGAATGAGTTCTACTATCTTCTAAGATTTAAAAGTCCATCATCAATATTTTATCCCTGTAACAACAATCAATATAAATCTTTAATCAAATATTCATCTTTGCACTACAGGCCAAAGATATTCATTTGTATCACCAGTTGGTCATGTTCATCTCAACACCTGTTCATCTTTGCACTACAGGCCAAAGATATTCAATAACATCATCATTTAAGACTGAGGATGATGAAAAATATTTTAAAGAAAATGAATCCAGTGAGACAAAAGGACAACTATTAGGGATTCGTATAACAGTTTATCCAAGACCAATAATACTTCATAATAACCAATTGTGAAGTAGAATTCAAAATAAAGATCAAAACATGGATACAATCAAAGATAGTAACCATAATAGACATCTTGGACAAAAAGGAAAAATTTCATTTTTTGGTGAATAGTGTCGTATTCGTGAATAATGCTGTATACGTGAATAGTGCCGTATACGTGAATAGTAACCCCGACACAAAAAGTTCTAAATTTGATAAAAAGTTCAGAAAAATATTTCTGCATAATGATATTGAAAGAAATAATATCATTTACTAAGAAAATAACATCCCTTACCTCAAAATAACCGTCTTACGATTGAATTTTGGATATAGTCTTTGATGAAACTTGCCTTTGAATAGCAACTCTCGAAGTATCAAAATACTCACAAAAATACGCTCGATAATTTAGAGATAAAGAAAACTTGTTTCTGGTGTGATTTTCAATTCTAACCTAAGCGTCTATTTATAGGAAAATACTAGAACGCCATAAGAGACTAAAATAATAAATTAATATTATTTCTCATTCTTTCTTCTACGCATGCATCAATTTAACAAGCTAGCCACCAATTCTAAAAATTTTTAGCAGCCCATGTGCATTCAACACCAACCAAAAAGTGGGTCTCACCCATAATTTAATAAAAATTATTTTATTTTCCAAAACTTCAGTAATTCATAGAAAATAGCCCGTTTATCAGAAAAATACGAATTTTATGTCCATTCCACACGAAATCGAATTCTCTACAACTTTGTAGCTTTGAGTTTTTCTAAATTCCAAATAGAAAATATCCGAAACCCACAAACGGGTGATTTTTAATACCTCCACTCCGACAAAATACTGATAAAACATCTCAGCATTAATTCCTTCATTAATAACCACATAAAATAAATAAATCCATCATTTATATCCACATCAAATAAATATTTCCTTATCATATAAATCAATAATTAATTATTCACAAATAATATTACAGAATCATAATTAAGACAACTGCATAGTTTCCAGAAAGGGGGCTTTCAATAAGGATTTCTCCTTCTTGGTAGCCGCAATTAGGTGACCAAACCTCTCCTTGATGAACTTTCTAGACATTGCCAATAATGCTATCTAATAATATTATTCAAATAATATGAATTATTGATATGATAATGCGAAATACTGTGCAGTGATAATTATTAAAACAACAATAATATAAACTATCAACGCAAAGCAATTATGAATCAATAAAATAAAATATTGAACAGTAACTACTATAACAATTATTGAGTAGTGCCTTCTTACGTAAGAATCAATAATTCAACAATCTTTGTCGCTGGTAATACCGCGTGCTACTATGCAACCACGCCAGACATCGTATTTTAACCACCGTGTATTCCAACAAGTGTTAACGGTAACAATTACGCAAGTTATTTATAAAAACTCAAACTTTGTCGTTTTTTTCTTCATCCGACGGTTATTCCGTTATGGGGCCCATAAATGACTGCTATTGTCAGAGTAAATGCGGATATTCTAAAACAAAAAGAATATTCCACGACCAAACGAATATTCCCCGACAACAATGATTATTTTATAACAACTTGCTTATTTTGCAAAATTTGCACATTTCACCCATAACCAGAGCATTATATCAAATGAATTCCTTATTATTTCAAGATAATAAATAGAGAAAATTCGATTTTATTCATAATAAGTTGGGGTCTTACAATATCCGTGTGAAACGATACTAGATGAAGCGCAAATTTCAATGATATTCCACTAATTTCACGGAGTATAGAAGAAATACTTTAACAAAATGAGGTTATAATCAGGAATACGAGATGAAATAATATTACTCACATACTACAGAGTATAGAAGCCAATATTATTCCTATGAATACTAAACAAAATAATATCCCTTACATCAGAAGAAGACTATATACTCGAATAGTGAGGTAGCAGACTTCTCTTCTACTTTCTCTCTAAAGCTTTTCTCTCTATAGCTTCTCTTTCTATAATTGCTCTTGTGAGTCTTAGTGAATTTGTGAGAATGAAAGAAGAATGAGCTTCTATTTATAGGAAAATATAGTTTCGATAATTGCACGTTTTGGGGCTCGAAATATTATAATATAATACCTTCATCCTTTTCTTCATTTTTAATTTAGTCCTGTAAGTATTATCAAACTTGCAACACATCCCCTAATAGTACATCTTGTGAATCAATAGTACAATCAAGTGAATCAATAGTACAATCACGTGAAAAAAATAATTACAGTATAGTACCTTCATCTATACCTCTATTTTTAATTTAGTCATGCAAGTATCATTAATCTTGCACCACCTCCCCTAATAGTACATGCATGTTAATCAATAGTACACACATGTGAACACATAGTTATAAGCATGTGAATTAATAGCAATTAATTGCTCATTTGTCCGATTAATTACCCGATTGGTCAATATAACCTGCAGTCATCCATTATTATCGAAATAGATGCCGATTTCCACTAACACTAATAATCCCAACACAATGGAAATATCAATTTCATCTTTAATCATCACGAACTTATTCATCATTAATATTATAACTCACAATATTTAACAACCAGATCATTCCCAGGAAAGAGGGGGCTTTCCGATAAGGATTTCTCGCTATTGGCACGCAATTAGGTGACCAAACCTCTCATTGACAGAACTTTCTAGACATTATTAATATTGCAAATAATAATATGAATAACTTTGTCGTCTCAATTATTGATTTAATAATATAAGATATTATGCAGATGATACTGTGACAATAATTGAATCAATAATATGAGAGATATTATCACGGTAACTCATATGTAGCAATAATCGAGTATAACCGAGTGACTTCTCACGTAAGCATCAATAATCAATACTGTGTACTACTATGCAACCACGCCAGACATCGTACTTTTACCACCCGGATAGTTCAACGGTTTAACGGTAAAACTTTCGCGTAGTTATTTTTATAAAAAGATAATTCTATCATTTTCTAAATACGATAATACTTAGTTGTAGGGTCCACTTTAATGATTGTCTTCAGTCGATTAATATTCCCCGTTAAAACGAATATTCCTTGACCAATCGAATATTATATAACCACTTGCTTACTTTGAAAAATTTGTAAATAATACCCACAACTATAACATTATATCAAATCCACACCATAATTTTCAAAAATATATTTCGAGAAAAATTAATCTTTATTCATAAAAGTTTGGGTCTTACAACATAGGACATTTCTCTTCTTTTACTAGAAGCGGTAGATTCTTTATTGATCATACATTATCTCCATGTACGACTTATTATACCCAAGCATACCCTTAAATATACCCTAAGGGTCTTAAGGAATAAGTCAAAGTAATGCTTTTTCCATTAGAGCCGCAAAGGTATTGATCTGTAATACCGCTACCTTGTTGAATATCCCTGACTTCAGCCCAATCTCAAATCTTCTCGCTTTTCTGGCCTCTGTGTCCACCTGATGAGGTGCAAACCTTGCCAACTCATTGAATTTGGCAGCATACTCCGAAACCGACATATTCTCCTTCTTCAATTCTAGAAATTTGACTTCCATCCTGAATTGCATACTTGGCAAAAAATAGTTCTCAAAGAATAACTCCTTGAATCTTGTCCAAGTCACCACAACTGTACCCGCTCTCGCTTGATTAGTCTCCCACCAATAATTGGCTTCTCCCTTCATCAGATATGTTGCAAAAGAAGTCTTCTTCTCTTCTGCCACTCGTGCAATAATGAATTCTTTCTCCATTTCTTTCACCCAAGTTTGGGCTTCAATCGGATCCGTGGTCCCCTTGAATTCTGGCGGTCCCACCACTTTAAAGTCTTTAAAATTTGCCAATCTGTCAGCTGGCTGTTCTCTCGCTCTTCCTCTTCCTGCTGGAGCTCTATTCCCCATAGCTTCGGCTATCATATTTGCAAAGTTTTACATCGGGTCAGCTTGACCTCCTTCATTATTCACCGATTTCTCTTCTCTTTGATTTTGATTCTGTTGTCTAGGCGGCATGATCTGATTTAAAAAAAAAATTCTTGCATTAATTCTCTTTCTCTACACAAATTCTTAATCATAATAAGAATTTAACACATAATTCTCATATAATCGCTTATTTATTCAAATAGCACATAGTACATTTAGTACTTAACACATATTTGTAGACACTCAAAATTTTCTGTACTACTGTCACTAACATTGTAAGAGGAAAGATTCGTCTTTTAAGAGGGAACCCTGAAAGACAATCCATATATATACCAGATACTACCGGAAGTTCAGCATCAACCCCGGATCACACTCTGGGAGTAACAATTCCAACCTCGGATATAACCCCGAGGCATGGAGATCCAATACCGGAACACACACCGGAGAAGACTGATTATTCTCGGAGATAACCCCGAGGTATCCAGTCTTAGTCCCAACCATGGGAATAGCCACCAACCTTAGTGATAACCCCAAGGAATGCAGTTTCGGCGATAACCCCGGAAATGCTTGTTTTAAATGCGACCAGCTTCAATCTCGGCGCTCACAATGAGATACACTGTACCAACCCGGCGATGACATCGGGAAGACAGGCACACCTCAAAGATGACAATGAGGACCTTCAACAAATTGCAGTGATCAATCTCGTGAAGCTCGAGCAATGTCGCTTTATCGTCAATCCAATGATAACACCAGTGAGGGGCAACATAGTCATCTCGCCAACGCAATGCCATGCCACGTCGTCGCAACATCTCTACGCAACGATGTCCCACAAGACTAACCAATCCCGAGTGACTATTGTGCGGGGTAATGGATGAAAGTTGAATCTTGAAGATCGGAGGGCATCGTCCCATCTTCAATGACTTCGTACAAACTCTAATCCCATGCCATCGTACAACTCTCGATAACGGCGGTCCAAAATAGGTCCTGTGTACCTCAAACGGATGCCCGGATTGCACTTCTTAAAGTTTGAGTGGACATTACAGTGCCCGAGTGTACGTACTTTGAGACAACCAGACCCGAAAAACCCGGGCCCACCCGGGTTGCCTCTGGTACACTAGCGGCCCAGCCGTAGGTACACCTGTGGTTAAATCGCCTATAAATAGAGGGCTTGGGCTGCCCATTTTGCAAGAGAAAACGGCGAGGAAGCCCTGCCCAATTTGCTCTGCACTCACCCCATGTAGTGTACTTTCTCATTTTAAACACTTGTGAGCTCATATATAGCCTCTTTTGTACCTACAAAAGCCAGTGTTTACCCACTCTAAATATATAGAAGTCTTCTTTGGTAGTCAACTATAAGCCTTCTCATACACTTTAGAGTCTTTCTCTTCATCTCTACACACACCCTTCTTCACGTTGAGAGTCGTGTTTAAGACATTTGCGGGACTTTGGTCCGGTTTTGTTTCAAATTTTATATATATATATATATATATATATATATATATATATTTATATATATATTGACTAACATTATCGAGTTATGCCTCGATTGAGCCTAGACTTTGGTCTGGAGCATTTATTTACTTTAATATATGTATATACATTTATATATATTAACTGTGTGTCAAACTTTGTTCGATGAGCCTAGACTTCGATCTGGAGCGTTTACTCGCTTATATATATATTTTTATATATATATGAACTGTGGTAGGACTCTGTTCGATGAGTCTGGATTTTACATCCGGTGCGTTTACTCTGCTTTTGTATATATATATATATATATATATTTATATTTATATATATGAACTATTGTCGAACTCTGTTCGGTGAGCCTGGATTTTACATCCGGTGCGTTTATTGCTTATATATATATATTCATCCTGCCTGGAGTTTCCTTCGTGGCAGTTGATCGCTTTTATAGCTTTATTTACATTTCGTCCCTCCTGGAGTTTCCTTCGTGGTGGTTGACCATATTTACAGCTTTATTTACGTTTTCGTCCCTTTGGAGTTTCCTCTGCATGGCGGTTGATAGCTTTTAATGACTTTATTTACATTTTCGATCCCCATGGAGGTGCTTCGTGGTTGGTGATCATATCGTATATATATATTTATAGCTTTTATATATATATACCTTTTATCGCTTTCATACAAATTGCGGTATCACAGGCGCTTTAGGAATCATGTGATCACAGATTCAGCCTATTGGATCTAGATTCGGTTCCCGTGATGGACATTTTCAGCGTTAAGCAGTTTGTAAATTATTTTGTGATGCCTGAATTTTCTCAGATGGTTTCCATACCCATGATGAAGTCGGCATTATTTTGTACATTATTTTCGTATGGATGCCTCGTATCTGTAAAATAAAATCAATCAAGCCGAACACTTAATAAAATGGGAGTGTAAAAGGTCTCACTTACTATTGAGCATCAGGATTTGAAAAAACCTCTTTTATAAAACATCACTGCCATATCTTGCTAAAAATTGAATTTTTACATAAATTCAAACCCTATGTATATAGGTACGAACGAGGCCTCGCACTACTTCCAAATAACAGTACATTGACACCCCCGCACACATATTCAGATAATAGTTTCTTGAAAAGAGGCGGTCACCGTGGTAACACGGATGTTGGGGGGTGCCTAACACCTTCCCTCCGCATAACCAAGTCCCCGGACCCTAATGAATCTCGGTGTCACCGACCCGTTTAGCAGTGTCATATCACTGGGTCAATGTGCAAACCTTTTCTCGGTTGTGTTGGTACAACCATTAAAAAAAACCAACTGGCGACTCTTAACAGTCCATCGTCGACATTATACATGTCGGACCTTTTTCACTTATTTTTTCAAACAAATCTCACCCAAAATGAGAACACCAAAGAACAAGTAACGGAAAGGGACATCTAAAAATCCCGACGTCAACAGGTGGCGATTATGCTGGGGATGCCAGTAAGAGGACATAAGCTGCCATTACAATCTTTTCAAAACTATTATCTGCTTGTGTGTGGATGTTGCATTTACATTTTGATAAATGTGTACGGATGCATTTCTTTATTGAACTTAGTGCTTCGCACCATAATTGCTTGTGATATTAGTGCTTCGCACCATATCTATTTGTGATATTAGTGCTTTGCACATGTCATCATTTTCATACGGTGAGACGCGATGTATGTGAATGTATGTTGTGTGGTCCCTCCACCAGGAGGCTATCCCGTCGGTGTTTGATTACTGGACTTGTGAGAAGACTAATTCTCCGAGGCTCAGGAAAGGCACCACCCAAATTCGCTGGCTCCAGTTGAAAGACCAGATTAACTTCTCGTCAAGTAGATTGCGATGATTAGGGAACCTACATGCCAAAAAGCCGCGAGAGTAACCTAAGATAGGTTAGCCTCTAATAAACCCAAAACGGAGGAAAGTCTCTTCATGCTCTCATTTCAAATGACTTGTAAACACAATTACCTGTAATTACATTCCATATATATCTCCATGTAATGAGAAATATGAAGAAATGTGTACACATACATATTTAATGCTACAAAATTCCTAAAATGGACACATCACATAACATGTTATTATACACATTCCCTAAAGACTAAACTATGCAAGTCTTTCACAGGGAACCAATCAGACCTACTACCCGTTCAAAGTCCAAAAAGGCAACAGGCCTACAGTCAATCATGTCGTCATCCGACCAGACTGAACTTAATCCAGTTTGTCGCAAAGAATTCGACAGATTAAGTAAACAAATTATAGATTTGGCTGTTCTACTCAAAGAATTACACCAGTCTAATCAGGGTCCCAAAATACACATATATACTGAATCCTCCACACAAGGAGGAACCCAGGTCATTACAATACCTGAACTGCAGTTGGATATGACCAACAAAACTCATGATGCTGCCCATCCCACTGGAGATCCAGACTGTGACGACCCCAAAATAGGTCCATTCAACCCAACCCATTCTGAGTCGCCAAATACATGGTACAAAAACAAATACAACTTCAGTAATATAATTGTCGTGCAGAATATGACAACGCTTATACTGTAAGTTTGAATACAAATATTGTATACTAGAGAGTATACAAACTCAAAAGGAGTCCTCGTTACAATTATTGATACACTATTTTACAAAATAGTGAGGACTACTAAAACAACTATCCTGAACCATCACTCTAAACCCCGGCTAGTTCCTGCTATGTTCTCACCTCCTGAGAAGAAAAATGGATCAAAAAGGAAAAGGGTGAGCTCAACTAGCCCAGTAAGAAAATATTATGACTAAGATAATATACAACAAATTATCGTTAGTCTTCAACAGGGAATAATTTGATAAAATATAATAGACAACAAGTTTTAGATCAACAATCGCGGTGAAACAACAATCCATTAGAAGAGTCAAGTAGAGAAAGAATTCCACTATCTTCTAAGATTTAAAAGTCCATCATCAATATTTTATCCCTGTAACAACAATCAATATACATCTTTAATCAAATATTCATCTTTGCACCACTGGTGCCAAAGATATTCATTTGTATCACCAATTGGTCATGTTCATCTCAACACTGTTCATCTTTGCACTACGGGCCAAAGATATTCATTAGGTAATCATTCATCTTGCACTATGTGCCAAAGATATTCATCGATTAATCATTCATCTTTGCACTACATGCCAAAGATATTCAAGAATATCATCATTTAGGGGTGAGGATGATGAAAAATATTTTAAAGGAACGAATCCAGTGAAACAAAATAACAAATATTAGAGATTCGTATTACAGTTTATCCAAGATCAATAATACTCCATAATAACCAATTTTGAAGCAAAATTCAAGAATAAAGATCAAAACATGGATACAATCAAAGATAGTAACCATAATAGACATCTTGGACAAAAAGAAGAAAATTTCATTTTTCGGTGAATAGTGTCGTATACGTGAATAGTAACCCCCGACACAAAAAGTTCCAAATTTGATAAAAAGTTTAAACCAATATTTTGGCATAATGATATTGAAGAAAATAATATCATTTAAGAAGAAATAACATCCCTTACCTAAAAAAGACAAGATTACCGATTGGAATATCTGGATATAGTCTTCAAGGAACTTGCAAACCAGATATAGCAACACTCAAAGTATCAAAATACTCACAAGAATATGCTCGATAATATAGAGAGAGAAAGAGAGAAAACTTATAAATTCTGGTGTAATTTTTAATTCTAACTTAGCCCTCTATTTATAGGAAAATGTTAGCACGCCGAAGCAGACTTGACCTGCAACCTGATGGCTTTACCTGCTACTATTCCCACCCACCACATTTGAATAAAAATTCAGCATATTTCTTCACCAACCACAAGTGGGGTCCACTCAATTTTAGAATTTTCCACCAAAATTATTTATAAACCTAATTTACGAATCAGTCACCTCTTAAAATTCATAAAAAAATCATACGCTCATTTTTAACGGTTCAAAATTTGTGGACATATAATCAACTTATATATGTATAACATATCCAAAAATCACAACGATCCAACAAATGGATTAAAAATTATAACTCACACAATAAAGTTGTAAGAACAATCGATTTGATCTTTTAATACCTCCAATCGGAGGCAAAATCGATAAAACACCTCAACATTAACTCCTTCATTTATAACCACATAAATAAATCCATCATTTATATCCACATCAAATAAATATTTCCTTATCATATGAATCAATAATTAATTATTCACAAATAATATTATGAATCACATTTATGACAACGAAAGTTGTTCCCAGAAAGAGGGGCTTTCCGATAAGGATTTCTCCCTCATGGGCGCACAATTAGGTGACCAAACCTCTCCTTGATGAACTTTCTAGACATTGCCAATAATGCTATCTAATAATATTATTCAAATAATATGAATTATTGATCCGATAATGGGAAATCTTTTGCAAATGACGATTATTGAAACAACAATAATATAAAATATCAACGCAACAATTATTGAATCAATAAAATAAAATATTGAATAAGAATTCTTGTGACAATTATTGAGTAGTGCCTTCTTACGTAAGAATCAATAATTCAACAACATTTGTGCGTCTGGTGGTGCTTGCTACTGTAGTGCAACCACGCCAGACATCGTATTTTAACCACCGGGTATTCCAACAGTCTTAACGGTAACAATTACGCCATTATTTATAAAAACCCAAACTTGTCATTTTCTTCATCCGATAATTATCTGTTATGGGGCCCACAAATGGTGCTTGGCCATTGCATTTAATATTCCCCGACAGAAAGAATATTCCACGACCAAATGAATATTCCCTGACACAATGAATATTTTAGTACCACTTGCTTATTTTGCGAAATTTGCACATTTCACCCATAACCAAAGTATTATATCAAATTAACACCTTATTATTCACAATAATAATTAGAGAAAATTCGATTTTATTCATTAAAAAAATTTGGGTCTTACAACCTCCCCTCCTTATGAAAGGAACACACGGGAGTGTTTCATATGCTGATCTGTGTATTTTCCGGTGTTCATTATCGGAAAAATTTAAAACTCTCGACTTTGAAAAATATGACCAGTTAGGGAGATCCTTACACACATTTAAAGGTGTTTATTGGAGAACTTGGATCTTATGCAGAGGACGAAAAGCTTAGAACAAGATTAGACAATTCGAAGATCCATAGCTGGGAAGAGATAACACACGCTTTCCTCACTCAATACTGTAGCATCCCCAAATTTGGGCCCCAAATTGCCTCGGATCCGGTACACTATTTCTATAACTGTTTGCGGAAGATATAAACATAAATTGTTTATACATTAAACTTACACACTTTTCCCCAAAATCGAGTAACCTTAACTTATACACAATTCATAAACTATCTAACATACAACACATTTATCAAACTAGCCGCACATATTATCCCAAGCTGAACTTGGCATTAACCTTTTCCTGTATCTGAACGCATTCGCCTTATCTGCAATGTTTTATCATGATATAGCAAGGGTGAGCATGAAAGTTGCCCAACAAGTTTAAATAAAATTTCAGGATATATCATGATTGAAGAGTATGAATAATAATCTGGCTATAATTCATCAATATAATTGAGAACTAGCACGAACAAACTTTTGACTGAACAAGTTTTAAACATGAACAAACATTTCCGAACCAACCCAGTAATGAAGGTGATCACCTTTCATACGACTTATACATGCAAGATGTACAGAGTACAATTTTCATGGCAATCAGCAATGATTAACCATAAGCTTGAATAAAACACTCTTAGTAGAGTTAAGTAAAAACAAACTTGCTTGAACCGTTGATTACTGCAACGCAATTTATAACGCTTTATCCGAAGACCTAATATTAATAATATAGATCTCCAATATTAGAATAATATCATCACAATATAATACTGTTATATTTATATACACAGAATAACCTAAACACATAACACATAAGCCTATCAGTCTACAACATAGATAAGACTTAGTATCAAGTCAGACTATTTAAGTTCGAGTTGAAACCGACACAATTCTATCATCCCGACGATCTAGTCGGACAATATCGAGTTTAAGTTCAATTAAACTCTGCCTAAACACTTAACAATTATCACAGATAATTTCTTATCAGTCAAAATATTTTTCCTAGGCTCGTAATAATTTTCGGATAATTATTACCATTTATCATGATTTTCCAATCATTAATATCGTATTTATATGAATTAAATACCACATAATTCATTAATCATTAATATTCATTTAATATAAAATATTAATGAAAATCATAACATAATATTATAATATAATTATAATATATCAAAGTATTTTAATACCTTAAAATCATAATTATATGATTTTTAAACACTTAAATCCATTATCCGATAACCGCTATTAATATTAAAATATTAATATTTTTCATGTCAAAATATCAAAAGTTATATTTTATAACTCAAAATATTTTTATAACACTTAAATCATTTTTATATGATTTTTAAATCATTAATACTATTTTTCCTTAATTTATTTAATATATTTATTAAATAAACTAATTATCATTAATATTAAAATATTAATGAATTTCATCTAAAATATCAAAAGTCATCAAAAATAACTTAAAATATTTTCTAATATCATAAAATAATTTTTCATGAATTAAAACCATTTTAAATAATTTATTTAATATAATAATTAAATAAATAAATAACTTTTATATTCCAAAATTATTAAATATTTTGAAATATACTCAAAATAGTTAAAAACTATTTTTTAGACTTTAAAATAATTTTTCAGAATTTTATATGCATTTTTAATTATAAAAAACTATTTTTATCTATTTATTAATAATTAATTTCTATTTTTAAATAATTTCAGGAAAATAGAAAATAAAAGCTGTCATTAGTATCCTATAGCTATGGCACGTAACCGTCGCTATAGGTGTTCTTGGTGTTCTTGGCCAATTTCCGGATCCTTCATATCGAGTTCGAGGTTACCACTTTGACCAGAAATAAATTCATGTTCCTTTTATAATCTGGGCAGATAATGTTACCTAACATGTAGTATAAGTGTAATACTATTATTATCAATCGATAACATGGCCATCCAACAATAAAACAGCAAGATCTGGGTAATCAAAAACCTTGTCAGAGCACGCCTGGGTTTTCTGGGCAACCCAGAAACCCAAGGCAGTTCGAGTGTCTACTTTTGAAGCTTTAAATCTTAATCTTCTGGGTTCGGTTTATGTGATCTAGTGGTTTCATCTTGTATTGGAGATGACAGGCTACAATAATAAATCATTAGGTCAACTTAACAACATTTTGAATGAAAAATTTGGACCGGTCAAACTAGGGGTCAAGAACTGTTCTTGAAGATCTGGGTTTCCCCAGAAATCTTCATCCAGCGTGATGGTCAACCATGGTTTGACCACGCATTTCTCCGATTCTGGTACATATCTGGGTGATCTAAAAGCATATGCTTGTAGTCCATATGACAGAGAACAACATAAATACAACAACTTGTCCAAAACACTAACATAATGATAGATCTAAGGCACAGAAAATATTGTCAGGCGACCTGAGTTTCTGGGTTTGCCCAGAAATCATATTTTGTGATCGGTCAACTAGGTTTGACCGTTCATAACTTTTGATCTAGACAATATCTGGACTTGATTCAAGTTGGAGAATAAAGAACTCATGGCATAGAACAGATTCAAATCATAAAACTCACCAAAACATTAACAGGTAAATATCTAAGGCCTCTGACATTAGGCTGTCAGGCCATTTTTTGAAACTTTTCCCAGATTTGATAAATCTTTAATTTCGAGCATCAAAATGATATGGATCTAGGTTTTGACAACCCAGATCATCAAATGACACCCTTTAACATAAATCTAACCAACAAACAACAACAAATAACATAAAATCTAAGAATTTCGAATTTTAGGGTTTTATACCTTTTGAGCTAGATCCATGAATCTAACTTTGATGATCTGTTATATGCAAACTAAAGTTTGATCTTAGCTTAATTTATCTCACTTTCTCACTCTATATTCCCGAATTTCTAGAGAGAGAAGGTCTTGTATGGGTTTGTAAACTAAAATGAGTATTATTTCTCTTTCTAATCTTTATAATATTTTGATTCATTGTATTTGGTTGGCTAGATGGCTGATTGCTGAGATATATGCACATGCTAGGGCTATGTTTTTGGTGAGCAACTCCCCTAAAAGTCAAAACCTACAACACCAACTCATTAAAATAAATAAAAAGGGCATTCTAGTCTTTTTGCATTTAATTTTAATGGCATTATGGACATTGTCCCAAACCCTTAGGGTTTAGGGTTTGATTAGGGTTTAGGATTTGGAGCATTTAGAGTTTAGGGTTTAACCCTTTAGGGTTTAGGTTTTAACCCTAAAGACTTTAGCAATTAAAATTCTAAGATTTTCTAATTAGATTTTAAAATAGAAAATCACGATTTCTAAATTATAATTAGGGATTCCTAATTATTATAATTTCCTAATTACATTAGGTCTTAAACCAATTAGGATTAATATTTTCCTAATTAATATTGCTATTTTAGCAATTAAATCCACCCCTGCACAATTAGGGTTTCTGACAGAATAATTAGGGTTCAAAAATTATAAATTAGGGTTTGCTAATTAATTAAGCTTTACCCTAATTAAGCTTATACCTTAAATCACTTGAACATTATAATCCTCCGTTATATTCCCAGATTAGGGTTTCAAATTACTGAAATCTGAAATTAGAGTTTCCAGATCTGGTATTAGGGTTTTCTAAAAGAAAATTAAGGTTTCAGGTAATTCATTAGGGTTTTCCCTAATTAATTTATAATTAATAACGTTAAACCTTGTACATAGCATTGCATTCCCAATCTAAGGTTTTTAATATCCGAATTAGGGTTTCGGACTCCCAGAACTGAAACTAGGGTTTCCAGAACCAATTTTTAGGGTTTCTTATCAGACGTTAGTGTTTTCTAACTGAATGTTGGCGTTCTTAATATACGATTAGGGTTTGACACACATATAATTAATCTGGTAAACCCTTGACCCTTAACCACATTCTGAACACATACATGACTAAAAACACAGAACATATTCACATAGATACTCATTCCTGAATCATTCACCTAAATCCTTCATAGAATTTTGAAATCCTCAAAATTCAATCCTAATAACATCAAACGCATACACTTATTTTCTGTTTAGGTCTAATATTTGACCTTAAATCAATCATTTAAGATTTTAATAAATTGTCTAAATTCTCGGGTTGTCACAAATACAGCTTTCTAACTCAGATGGCTCCTGATCGGTATCAAATTACCAAGATCAAGAAACAGTCTAACGAGTCTTTCAGAGAGTATGCTCAGAGGTGGAGACGCTTTGGTCGCCCAAGTTAGTCCTTCCATGATGTAATTAGAAATGGTCATGCCTTTCATGACATACATGAAGCTCCTTTCTATGAAAGAGTTTTAGCCGGCATCGGCAAACCATTTTCTGAAATGGTCAAACATGGGGAGATGGCTGAGATGGGATTGAAGTCCGGAAGGATTCAAGACCTAGCTGCACTCAAAGCTGTTTCTGATCATATCCAATCCGAAAATTATGGAAACAACCCCCGAAGGGTCCATAAGAAGAAATAGGAAGATGTTTCCCTGATACTACAGGGTCAAAAAGGCAATCAAAACATGCCTATTCAAAGGAGAAACCACACTCCCTTTCCAGCACAGTCTACGAACCCTCCAATACCAAAAGGTGGAGAAGTCAAACGCCCTCGAGTGTTTACACCCTTAGGGGATACCCTCGAGAACATTCTCACTCTTCCGACAAACATGTAAGAAAATTACACATCTTCTTCCACCAAACCAAATTTCTAATGGACGAGGTTTCAATGCTGCTCAAAAATGTTCTTATCATGCCGGGGCACCTGGACATGATACTCAGGATTGTTGGGCCTTGAAAATACAAGATCCAGGACCTGATAGACAACTGGGAGATCGTGGTCACCAAACCAGATCAGCCTCACATTCAAGACAACCCTCTTCCTCAACACAAAGAAGAAGAGGTCAACATGATAAATTAGAGTAGCGGACATAATTCTAATTTTAGCTGTGAATCCTCTCAGACCCTCAAAGACGATGATGACAAATGGGATTATGCAAAGTTCCAGTTCACAATGGACTGAAAGATGAAAGATTTAGGCAAACAAATTGAACAATTGGCAAAGCCGGTGACTTATCAGCATCAAGTTACACGTCAATTAATCATCCAGGAGCATGCCAGTCTCCTACCTCTTGTCATGAGTATTCCCTCATCACTTGCAGAAAATAAAATACTGGAAGACAAAGTGACAAGGAGAGAAAATGCCAAGGCTCGTCGGGATTTTTCCAACAAAAGGGAGTTCACCTATTTGGGCCAACCTATGGAGGAAATCCTTCATATGTTAATCAATGAAGGAAGGATCAGTTCCCTTTTACCTCCAATCAACCCCCGTTCAAGACGGTACAATTTCGATGGAGTATGCCAATATCACTCCCAGTCTCGCGGTCATAGCACAAAAGAATGCTGGGCACTCCGCCACCTTATCCAAAATCTAATTGACAGTGGTGTCCTGCACTTAGCAGACGACGATACTGTGTTATGTGCAAGTGAGAATTCAGGTCCTACTAAGTGGAAGAGTATAGTAGCACTCATATCCACTCACAACGCCAACAATTCAACTCAAGGGAAGCAACAATCCTTTGAAAGTGGTCGCTCCCGAGCCAATCAACTTGTCGTACAGAGCACAATATCCTATTTTTAGCTTGCGCAAAGTTTCATGGAATTATGGAGAAGGTGAAGGATCCACCTCACATACAACTGCTACAGTGTCAAAGGAAAATCCACTGTATCTTCCCCAACGGGTGATGAAGCCTACCATCAAATCAAAGGGGAAAATACCCATGGAGAAAATTGAAAAATTCCTCCGCACTATGGGTCATCACGAAGCTAAGGTGGTTTTAAGCTTAAAAGAAGCTCCACACCAAATATCAATTCTGGACTTGGTCCTAACTTCCGAGAATCACCGGAAGGTCTTGTTGAAGGTTTTAGAAGAAGCCTATCTACCAACATCAGTTGATACGGAAAAATTTCAACATCTGGTTGATCACATTTTCAACAACAATGTGATATCCTTCACTGATGATGACGTACCGCCCGAGGGGACCGGTCATTGCAAGCCATTGCACATTACGGTCCTGTCCTCCGGATACATGTTAGCTGGAGTCTTGATAGATGGAGGTTCCTCTCTAAATATCTGTCTATACGCTACCTTGGTGAAGATGAATATCAATCTCAACAGAATTCGGAGTAGTCATACTATCATCAAAGCTTTTGATGGAGCCCACCGTAATTCGGTCGGAGTAATTAAGATAGATTCGGGATACAACCAGGTCTTGAGACGACCTTGGATTCATATGGCAGGGGCAGTCCCCTCCACCCTTAATCAGCAGTTGAAATACATTATCAACAATAGCCTGGTCACGGTCAACGCTGAACCAGAGTGTCCTCAACACGGGGACATGCCAGTCATCAATGCCAATGCAGATGTTGAATTGGTCAGTTTTCATGCCTTGGAAATAGGCAATACCCAATACCATGCTATTGGAATGCCATTGCCCAAACACAAGATTTCTGCTGAGGTAATATCGGCTACTCAAGAAATGATGTCATTGGGTCATAAGCTGGGACAAGGGTTGGGTAAAGATTGCCAGGGTATCAAGTACCCAATTAAATTAACCAAGCAAACTGGAACAGCTGGACTAGGCTATTCTGCCAGTTCTAGTCATAGGAATCCTCATAAGCATCAGCATATTCCTTCAGCTTCAACCATGCGGCGTTTATCTTCGCCTTCAAGCTCTTAGTCCGCACAACCTCCTGTAAAGGTGCCAGCCAATGTAATGGCTATGTTATTTCCCAAGTCGGTACCGGTAAAGGAGAAAGAAGTCTTTGTTCCAAATCCCGCAGTGGAAGAAGAGGAACGAAGAATTAAGCAAGACGTTGTTCGAATGATGTCGGGCATACGCATCATCGTTCATGATGAGCATACCAACAGATATACCCCAGACGATGATTGCCTAGATGTAATGGCCATCATTCGGGATAGGGAGGACGAGGACAATCCCTCCATCGCTGCGGTCCACCCGGACTTTACCCTTCTTAATTGGAGCTGTATTCCTTGCATTGGTCGACAAGGGTAAAATGGGCGTAACTCTTTTCGCCTCAGATATAATAATCTGCATTTTACTTTATGCAAAGATTAGCAGTTTATTTTGCCAGTATATGCTAACACTGTGTATGATTAACACATTTAATATATACTAAGTGAAAGCATATTTTGTTTTCAGGACTCTGAATTTAAATGTGCTCAGATTTGCTACGACATTGGTGCCTCTTCTCCACAAGGATTGTACCTTTGATGTAGAGATGAATTTAGCCTTGATGGATATACAGGATGACATTGAGGTGCCTCCAGAAATTCAAGAATGGGTCAAAGACAAACCTAAACCCAACCTTGATTAAACCACTTCTTTCAATCTTGGAACCTTAGAAAGCCCTAAGTTCATCTAGATTGGTTCAGACCTTACCCCAGACCAACAGAATGACATGGTTACGCTACTAACCCAATTCCAGGATGTGTTTGCATGGTCTCATGAAGACATGGTGGGTTTGTCCACTGACATTGTCCTTCATCGCCTTCCCATTAAAGAGGGATTTAAGCCAGTCAAGCAAAAGCTCAGGCGATTGAAACCTGAGTGGAGTTTAAAGGTGAACGAAGAAATTGTGAAACAATTTCAAGCTGGCATCATCATGGTGTCTACATATCCTGAGTGGATATCCAACATTGTGCCCGTTCCTAAACCTAGAGGGAAGGTGAGAGTTTATGTGGATTACCGGGACTTGGACAAAGCTTGCTTAAAAGATAGCTTTCCCGTGCCATTTATCCACATTCTCATTGATAATACTGCGCAATACGACATGTACTCCTTTGCTGATTGCTTTGCGGGGTATCATTAGATCATGGTTGCTGAGGAAGATTGTGAGAAGACTGCTTTCATCACGCCTTGGGGAACCTTTTGCTATAGAAGGTTGTCATTCGGTCTCATCAATGCCGGAGCCACCAATCAGCGAGCTATGATGGCTCTTTTCCACGACTTAATGCACAAAGAGATCGAGATCTACGTGGATGACATCATTGTCAAATCCTGGAAGGAGGATGACCATATAGACCCTCTCAGGAAGTTTTTCAACAGGTTGCGTAAGTACAACTTGAAGTTGAATCCAGCTAAATGCGCCTTTGGTGTTAAATCAGGCAAGTTGTTAGGATTTCTAGTCAGCCACAAAGGGATTGAGCTGGATCCTGCCAAAATCCAAGCCATCACGGAAATACCCATTCCTCAGACAGAGAAAGAAATACGGGGATTTTTGGGAAGAATCAACTTCATTAGCAGGTTTATCTCCCAACTCACAGCAACCTGTGAGCCAATCTTCAAGCTATTAAGGAAGAACTCCTCCATGAAATGGAATGACGAGTGTCAAAATGCCTTCCTCACAATCAAGAAATAGCTAGTCAAAGCTCCCATTTTGGTACCACCCAGGGATGATGTTCCCCTGTTCATGTACCTGTCTATAAGTGACAATGTCATGGGCTGCATGCTGGGACAGAAAGACGATGAGGTTACAACATTACCTCCATGGTCACACAACCCATTTTATATCCCGCGTGGATCCTCTCATGTACATGTTCAACAAACCCATTTTAAATTGCCGGCTGTCCAGATGGCAGTTGATCCTACAACAATTTGACATCATATATGTGACTCAAAAGTGCATTAAAGGTCAAGGAATTGCGGATCAACTGGCCGCCGCACCTTCAGGAGTTTTCAAACCCTTGGAAACATATTTCCCCATTGAAGGAGTAATGACAGTGCAACAACACCATCATTACGATACGCGCCAATCATGGAAGATGTATTTTGATGGAGCTATTAATATGGAAGGTTACGAGTCTGAGCAGCTTTCTAGTATAGATGCACGGGGGAGCAGTATCCCGTCACCATCAAATTGCAGTTTTTCAGCACCAACAATTCGGCTGAGTATGAAGGCTGTCTCATGGGGCTAAAACTTACCCGTTCCGTGAGCATCAAACGGTTAACTGTCTTTGGAGATTCATAGTTGGAGTTCGAAGAAATCTCCTTTCTACACATTCCTCGTAATAGGAATGACTTCGCGGACACGTTAGTAACTTTGGCCTTCTTGATTCGCATATCAGACAAGGAACATTTGCCAAGCGTTAAAATTTCCCTGCACAAGGCCCCAACCTATGGGAATTACGTTGGAGAAGTATCGGATGAGCTACCTCCCATCCAATATCCTTGGTATCAGCATATCAAGGAATATCTGCGAGATGGATCTACACCCGCAGAAGCGAGCCCGACTGAGAAAAGGCGGATCCATCGACTTGCTATGAAATTCTACCTGAGTGGAGATGCAGGAATAGGTCTCCTCAGATGTTTAGACAAAGATCAAGCCCAAAGGCTTATTTGGATGAAATCCATGGCGGAGTCTGTGGCCCCCACATGAGTAGCCCCCTCCTTATTAAGAAGGTCCTCAGGACATGACATTATTGGCTATCTCTCAAAGCTGATTTCAATGACCACGTCAGGAGATGCTAGCCAAGCCTCGGTCAAACCCTGTGATCGCATGCGCATGCCCCGGAGGAAATAGGCAAAGGTATAGGAGCCCCAATCATACTCTCCAATACGGTCCACATCACGTGTGGCGCTAATCAAAGCGAAAGACACCGTAGAAGAGTTATCTGCTATGAAGCAGCCTCAAATGATCATCAGGAACAATCGCCACAGAACGCGATCCTTAATTCTGACATCATTAGGCATGGGCTCACTTAAAAGCCCGCTCATAGCATCTATGCTCAAAGGACCGAGCAGACGATTCGCTTTTAAGCGCCCACGGAACTCCTAACAAGGATCCGACTTACAGAAGATGGCGGTAATATTCGTCATGCAAGGCACTGGCTCCCCTCCAAACTCCATACCTATGATAAATCGCCAATCCATAGGCGTCATCATCACCTCGCAATCTAGTAGATGGAGTGACTGAGTCTGATAAAACCATCGCTCAGACAATGCCCTGAGGTAACCCCAGGGACAATGACGGAGAAGGATGGAGAAGAATGCCCCGAATCCCCACTCATGCACTACCGCTCTATAGTCAGGATGAAACGCCTGGTACATGGAGTGAATGCTGAACCAGTTCCCTCAAGGCTGTGTACAACTCGGAACCTACATGAAATGCAGATCAACATCAAAACCCTTTAATCCTCATCAATAGGAAAGAAGGAAGATCAAAGTCTAACGCCATACCTCGTTAGCATGCAAATACATCAATGGATGTCTGCTCAAATCACCCAGCAGCTCTGGGTTTGCCATCTGAATACTCGAGCGCTCCCTTCGAGGGACATGTGTAGCAGGAACGGGATCCTCAATCGGAATATCCGCCTCCTCATCCTCAACGTCTGGCACATCTACCCGGATAGGACGAATCACAGCCTGCACCAACCGACGAGGCTGTCTAACAAAACTGGTATGAGGCACTTTAGAAGCCCTCCGCCGTACGCCAGAAATGGTCATATGGGAACTGGTCGGCTAATTCGGATCCATAATATCTAGACAACAAGTCTCAAAATCACCTCAGAAAAGGTGTGGTATTTCCTTACCTTGAGCTTTCTAAAAAGCATTTATGACTATATGAATGCATGCATTTACTTTAACATACAATAGAGTTAAAATGCATGACTACCCAATGCCTACATTTAGAAAATTTTTGCCATAGTCCCTTTTGAAAATACGACTATCCACATGCACATAGGCATGTCTAGGTGGCCATTCAGTAGCACACCTGCCCCAAAGTCATATACATAATATATGCATCAAAATCATACATGCATAAGGTTAACCTCAATATCAGGAGTACTTGGCCTTTTTACCTTTGCTTATTGGACCTCAAATAGGACAAAAAATAGCAGAAAAAGGTGCCGATTTGACTGTCTCAAAAGTCATATTTTTTTACATCATTATGTTCAGCATGGTTTAATACTAACATTTACTATGTTGAATATTTTTTATCAAGTCATTTGTGCATACTTAATCACTACTATGTGTTTAGATGCATTTCATGCTATAACTCGAAATCCAACAGATAAAAACTAGAAAAAATACATGCATACGTTACCAGGATAGTGTATAACACTTGTACGGTGACAAAATTTGCAGAAAATAGCCCGAACTCAGTAGATCTGAAAGAGGCTCACGGATTTCCCTTCGCGCGACAAGCTGAAAATAACTTGTGTTGCCAACCTGCTGGAATTTATCATCCGCGATTGGTAGTAGGGTCACCTCATTTACAGTAATGGTGCACCTACTCAGCACCCTATGTGGGTCCCACCCCTCCGGCTCGGTCCAGTTGGAGTTGCAAAGGAGTTCTTGCGGACTAGAAAGGTCAAATCGAGATTAAAAATGCCACGCGATTGAAAAAACAAAGATACAATCTCGCCTTCTCAGGTGAAACTTTGAGTCTGCACATCACTCATTGGTAGTCACCCGAACACGAGGTATACTCTGCCAATGATCTCATTTGTTACATACCACATTCTGCAATACCTTGTACAGGTCCGATGCCACCAATTCTGGTTCATTACTCTACGTAAATCCTCGGCGGGGGTTACAACGCGTGTTTATCTGTTGACACACAAATCAGCGAAGGTCAAACAACCTTGACATCATGATAACAGTTGGAAGAAAACCCAACAGAGCATCGGAAGCCATCCGATGACCAACCACTGCTACACACATCAGTGATGGTTACAACGTAGATCCTCGACGGGGGTTACAACGTGAAGCCCCGACGGGGGTTACAATGCGTGCTTACCCGTTGACACGCAAATCAGCAAAGGTCAAGCAACCTTGACGTTATTTCAGCTGATAACGATTAAGCCTATCAGAGCTCTAGAGCTATTCGAGGATTTCACACTCGATTGCTCATATTCCCCAGCCAATCCCCGGCGGGGGTCACAACGCAGTGTTCCATTGATTCACACATCAGCGAAGGTCAAACAACCTTGACAATTCAACCATAGAATCTCAGCCGTTGATTCACATGTCAGTGAAGGTCAAGCAGCTTTGACGGTATATCCCATAGGATTTTTTCAACCGTTGATTCACATGTTGGTGAAGTACACGTCAACGAAGGTCGCATCCTCGACAAAGATTTGGTTGTTGGCGCAAGAATCCAATGAGAATCTTGACATGTGTCTGGCGATACCAACCAGAAAGGTCAATGTTATCAAAGAGGATAGATGATGGAATATGTTATACACATCCTCAAACAGACCAAGCTTTATCCCCACAGATCTCTTACACATAAGAGGTACATCTTCAGGATCAAGTCGTTACCAAGAACATAGAAATTCGGCTTACACATCAAATCTGGTCAACATTGCCAATCCCCAGTTGAAGCAACAAGGATCCATCAATCATCCCCATCATGTTGGGCTACAACCCCGTACACATCATCATACATTGGCATCATGTTGCTACATACAATACCATGTTTGTCGTGTTGCGTTTCAAGTGTCTAGGATTCTTTATCCTACCTATGCATCGCCATGAATGAGTATGATAAAGAGGGGCATCTGTAGACACTCAAAATTTTCTGTACTACTGTCACTAACATTGTAGGAGGATTCGTCTTTTAAGAGGGAACCCTGAAAGATAATCTATATATATACCAGATACTACCGAAAGTTCAGCATCAACCCCGGATCATACTCTGGGAGTAACAATTCCAACCTCGGATATAACCCCGAGGCATGCAGATCCAATACCGGAACACACACCGGAGAAGACCGATTAATCTCGGAGATAACCCCGAGGTATCCAGTCTCAGTCCCAACCATGGGAATAGCCACCAACCTTGGTGATAACCCCAAGGAATGCAATTTCGGCGATAACCCCGGAAATGCTTGTTTCAAATGCGACCAGCTTCAATCTCGGCGCTCACAACGAGATACACTATACCAACCCGACGATAACATCGGGAAGACAGGCACACCTCAAAGATGACAATGAGGACCTTCAACAAATTGCGTGATCGAATCTCGTGGAAGCTCGAGTAACGCGTCTCATGACGCCTTAATCAATCCGATGATAACACCAGTGAGGGGAAACATAGTCATCTCGCCAATGCAATGCCACACCACGTCGTCTCAACATCTCTACGCAATGATGTCTGACAAGACTAACCATTCTCGAGTGACTATTGTGCGGGGTAACGGATGAAAGTTGAAGCTTGAAGACTGGAGGGCATCGTCCCATCTTCAATGACTTCGTACAAACTCTAATACCATGCCATCATACAACTCTCGACAACGGCTGTCCGAAATAGGTCCTGTATACCTTAAACGGATGCCCGGATTGCACTTCTTAAAGTTCGAGTGGACATTACAGTGCCTTAGTACACGTACTTCGAGACGACCTGACCCAAAAACCCAGGCCCACCCGGGTTGCCTCTGGTACACCTGCGACCTAGTCGCAGGTACACCTGTGGCTAAATCATCTATAAATAGAGGGCTTGGGCTGCCCATTTTGCAAGAGAAAACGGCGAGGAAGCCCTGCCCAATTTGCTCTGCACTCACCCCATGTAGTGTACTTTCTCATTTTAAACACCTGTGAGCTCATATATAGCCTCTTTTATACCTACAAAAGCCAGTGTTTACCCACTCTAAAGATATAGAATTCTTCTTTAGCAGTCAACTGTAAGCCTTCTCATACACTTTAGAGTCTTTCTCTTCATCTCTGCACACACCCTTCTTCACGTTGAGAGTCGTGTTGCGCACATTTGCCTGACACTTTGGTCCATAGCTTTTTTTTCAAATATATATATATATATATATATATATATATATATATATATATATATATATATATATATATTGACTAACATTATCGAGTTATGCCTCGATTGAGCCTGAACTTTGGTTTGAGCGTTTATTTGCTTTAATATATATATACATTTATATATATTAATCGTGTGTGTCGAACTTTGTTCGATGAGTCTAGACTTGATGCGGAGCATTTACTCGCTTATATATATATATATATATATATATATATGAATTGTTATTCGGACTCATTCGATGAGCACGGATTTTACAAATTGCATTTATTCTCGCTTTTGTATATATATATATTTATATATATGAACTGTTGTCGAACTCGTTTCGGTGAGCTCGGATTTTACATCCGGTTCATTTATTACTTATATATATATATATATATATATATTTAAATCCGCCTAGAGTTTCCTTTAAGTGGCGGTTGATCGCTTTTACTGACTTTATTTACATTTCATTCCGCCTGGAGTTTTCTTCGTGGTGGTGGTTGGTAGTATTCTGACTTTATTTATGATTCGTCCCGCTCGAGTTTCCTCCGTGGCGGTTGATAGCTTTTAACAGCTTTATTTACATTTCTGATCCCCCGTGGAGGTGCTTCGTGGTTGGTGATTATGTCTGTATATATATTTTTAGAGCTTTTATATATATACCTGCTTACTTCTTTCATACAAATTGCGGTATCTCATGCTTTAGGAATCATGTGATCACTGATTCAAATTTATTGGATCTAGATTCGGTTCCGTGATGGACATTTTCACTATAAGCGACTTTTGTAAATTATTCTGCGATGCCTGAATTTCCTCAGATGGTTTCCATACCCACGAGGAAGTCGGCATTATTTTGTACATTATTTTCGTATGGATGCCTCGCATCTGTAAAATAAAATCAATCAAGCCTAACACTTAATAAAATGGGAGTGTAAAAGGTCTTAATTACTATTGAGCATCAGGGTTTGAAAAAACCTCTTTTATAAAACATCACTGCCATATCTTGTTAAAAATTGAATTTTTACATAAATTCAAACCCTGTGTATATAGGTGTGAACGAGGCCTCGCACTACTTCCAAATAACAGCACATTGACCCACACACACACACATTCAGATAATAGTTTCTTGAAAAGAGGCGATCACCGTGGTAACACGGATGTCTGGGGGTGCCTAACACCTTCCCTCCGCATAACCAAGTCCCCGGACCCTAATGAATCTTGGTTTCACCGACCTGTTTAGCAGTGTCACATCACTGGGTTAATGTGCAAACCTTTTCTCGGTTGTGTTGGTACAACCATTTAAAAAAACCAACTGGCGACTCTTAACAGTCCATCGTCGACATTATACATGCCGGACCTTTTTCACTTATTTTTTCAAACAAATCTCACCTAAAATGAGAACACCAAAGAACAAGTAACGTAAAGGGACATCTAAAAATCCCGACGTCGACAATATTACTATCCTTTTTTTTAAAATCATATCAGGATTAACAACATAACTTTATACAAAAAGTTGCAATTCTCCATTCACATATAGCTATTACCAGTTCGTCAAACTTACCACACCTTGAGTTCAGGAACTTGTCACAATTATATGAGTGTATGAACTTATCCTAGTCAGACCTTTGGCGTCCATTCGCTGAGGGGTTCAAAACATTCCATATAAGTATGAGTCATGAACTTACCATAAGTATGAGTTTTAAGAACACACCAATTAATCTTAATCTTATATTCATATAGAAAATAAAGATTTCATTCATATAAACATATTTATATTTACATATGCTTACACACTGTTCTCAATATTACAATCATTAATATCATAACCTAATACCAAAAGATATTAATACTTATACTTAAGATATCTACCGTCCACTCCCTTCTCCGGTCTTCTTCTTACTGGGACACTTGTTGAATCTGTGACCCGTTCTTCCACATGAATAACACTTCCTCACATTCGGCTTAGGAAAATGTAGGGAAATATGTCCTTCCTGTTTACAGTTGAAGCACACGTTCTTCCACATCATGCATTCTCCTGCGTGAGTCTTCCCATACTTGCTACAGACTTGCTTCTTCTTCGAGTTTGACTTTTCAGAATTAGGGCTGTCGTTGTCCCTTTTTTGCTTATTCTTGTCTTTCTTCTGCTTGATTGTTCTTTCAGATGATCCCCCACCTTTAGTCTTCATCCTTTCTACCTACACCTTAAACTCGTTTCGTTCTTCAGTCATTTCGCGTAACGCTCGCTCTGTCTTCCATAACTCCTCCAAGAGAAACACTTTACTCCAAAGTTCTTGAACTTCTGCAGTTTCGTGATCTTTCTCTACAACTTTGATCTTTTTCCCTTTCTCCAACATAATTTCTTCAGACTCTGCCTCCTCATCACCACTCAGATACATCTCGGGATAATCGTCATGATCACTACCCAGATTGATAATAGGTTCATCTTCTCCCACCTTCTCAACTGATTCGCTTTGCGCTGGCACCTCGGCTTCTGGCATTGCTGCAACAACCTCTAGCATCTCCGCACTCGTTTCATCTTCTCCAGACATCCTACAATCAGTTTAAATAACTTGATTAGTACTTTATTAGTACAAACTTCTCACACTATGTGTCCACATATCTCATTATTGATGCACTTCTACAATCCCTCACTTAGTACTCTAAATGAGTATTCTCTATCTCGCTTATGGTTATAATCCTAGGGTTTTCCCCACCCCACTTAAGGTTTATAACCTACAGCTTTGATACCAACCTGTGACACCCCCAAATTTGGGTTACCTGACCCCCGAGTTTGGTGCTCATGATCCACAATATAAACAACATTTAACTACCCATTTAATTATAAATAGGAACATACACTTCATTAAATGATATAGTTAATACATTACCCCAGGTTCTCTAACCTTAACATTACAAACATACCCTTTAGTTATACAAAAAGGGTTCACCAATACAACATAATAATGATGTTCATAAAACTATGCTATCACTATACCTTTGCCTTTGTTCTTCTTTGATCCGCTGACCTCTTCGTTCCTAGCTGAAATGTTTTATTTAGCAAGGGTGAGCAACAGATTTTCCCCGCAAGTTAAGACATACAATAAATGTATAAGAATCAAGAATAACAAACTATCTCATTTGATAGAATAACACCAAAGTTTGGGGAACTTTGAAATAGTTGAACAAATCGCTAATAACTGACAAGTCTTCTCACAATCTATGTAACACAATAATTTGATAATGAAAAAGTACAACGCTTTCAAAGTTTCTATGATATTCTATTGAATAATCAAGAATTAATTCTATGCGATAACAAAGTGGAATGTTTTACAGATTTATGTTGAGCGATCCGTTGGATCTTGAACTTCTCTTCTCAAGTAACTATCAAAGATTGGACCTTGATATACCCAAGTGTATCAGATAACCATAAAGATTAAATTATACCCCTCTGCAAGTACTTAGAGCAGCCAACTCCTTGTACCCTATATTATGCATAATACTCAAAACGCGCGCAAAAGCCGAAATACGACCAAATATGTTCCCTTTATATAAAAGGTTTTTCTTCTCAGTCTTTGAATCAAAATTTGATTTAACAATGAAATATTATGATTTTAATATTTAGTCACTTCTCGATCTAGCCGAAATAATTGGCATCGATCTGTCAATAATAATTGAATTATCTTCTTGAATCTATCAAGTTCTAACAATTGTTCATGTAGCTAGAATAATTAGCTCAGACATATCTCAACATAATTTGAGAATAAACAGAAATTATCTATACTATCAATACTAGCTTCTACGGATGTAAGTATCCAACAATAGTTATTCTCTAATTATACTCTCAAAATTCACTAATTCAATTTGAATTAATAAACATGCACTAACTGCGAAAAATTAACAATAAATTATTGGACGTGGTCTAATCAACAATAATTAACCACCAGAATAATTGAACAAATATAACTCAAGGTTGAGTTAGGAAACTTGCCTTTCACGTTGATTACTGCTACACAATATACTTATCTGCGTTTGAAAGACCTTCAACTTCAAATCTTGATCTATGCTCTCCAATTTGATATTAGGTGATCTAGGGGCTGTTTATGTGACTGATCTACTTAACAAATTCGGAGGTCTTGGTGAGAGAGAGAGTTGGTGAGAGCTAGAGAGGAAAATGGAAAAGTGAATGGACTTTCTCTCTCTCAAATCTATAAATATTATGATATAATACATTAGATCTGATGTAATGGACTGATTTGCTAGAGATTTCATGTCACAAAGTCAAGCTAGTTGGTCACCTACTACAAATATAGCAAGATTTGTAAGTTATATATAAAAAATATACAAAAAGGGCATTTTTGACATTTGCAATATAATTTTAATGGCATAAAGGTAACTTGCCAAACCCTTACGGTTTAACCCTAAGGTCCCAACCCTTAGGTTTTACAACTTTAGTTTCTAGGATTTTTTTTCTAATTAGAGTTTTTAATTAGAAAAATTAGATAACAAAAATATAATTAGGGTTTCCTAATTAAATTAGGGTTTTCTAATCATATTAAAACTTAATAATTACATTTGTCACGCTAATTAGGATTAGGGTTTCCTAATTAGGGTTTAGGATTTCTGAATTTAAAATTACGGTTTCTCAGTTTTTGATTAGGGTTTCTAACGGTACGTTAGGGTTTCTATTCTGGAGATTAGGGTTTCTAATACCTTATTAGGGTTTACTAATATTAAACCCTATCCGATCAATCATTGATCAAAAATTTTATACAGTACAAACGCATATTCATCAACACAATTATTAAAATTGTATTTTCTACCAAATTCATATCTGAACTTAGGGTTAGGGTTTTAAATTCTCAGTTAAGCACAACTCTACTCTTATTTCTTAGTCAATACACAAATTGACTAATTCTCAAAACTCGTATCACCGATACAAAACACAATATTAACAGTCAACATTAATATTAAATAAAAAATAAATTATTCGGATTATTCGAAATCCCGGGTTATTACAGACATGTTAAAGAGACATTTCTGATGTGGTTGGTGAAATAGTAGACTATAGTGTCAGAAAAGTGAAGAAGGGGTTATCATGTCACATCAGCAGTCTGCACCAAATAACTCGAGATCTGTGAATCAATTCAAATAGCTTCCAACGGCTATAATCTAATGGGAAGCTTATGTAAGGTTATTTAATAGTTGAAGCTTGAAAGAAGAAGAGGTTGTGTAACGACCCCAAAATTCATACCATTTAAATCTCGACTTCGTTCGTTAACCATACATTCAACCTCTAATTTTTATATAATTATTCAATGTTAAACTTAATAAAATCGCGGAATATTTGAAACTTTTATATATTTCCTTCTTTATTGCCCTAGATCGCAACCTTTACATTACATCTCTTCGATTCAAATTTATATCGTGAATCATTACAACAAAATGACTATACAAAGTCTTACATCATAACTAAATATCCATATACATTGGATAGCTCAACTTACAATTTAACAACATGTTACATTCAAAATATGAAATACATTTCTCATAAAACATAAGTAATCTTCGTGAATATAGATCTCTATAACTCACTTAGCACATATCTTTACCTTAAACTCTTGACCTGCAAAAGTGGTTATTTGCAAGAGTGAGCTCGATGACCCCATCAAAGTCTAATGACTTTCATGCATGCATCACATAGCACATAATAACATGGTCGATATACATCTCATTAAAGTAACATGGCATATATGCTTCTAATTCACATAGTAAATATAAAGATTGAGTTCCTTACTCAATCATCATTACTTAGCCAAACAAATGTAGTCATATATCGACTTTAACATTTCATGATTTCAACATGTATAACATATCATGCAATTTAAAATAGTTCATCAGGTCCACATAACAAATAGGAACCGAAAGACTTGCCTTGATCGTTATTTACCAATAATAGTTTTACAACTTACAGTTATCTGCACTTCACGTGCCCTACACAATTATATAATCATACACATCAACTATTAGTCACATAACAACACATAGTAATTGTAATGTAGACTCTACTCCACATCTCATAATCTTTCCTATTAATTAGCACAAAATGTTCAATTAGATTGTGTTAACTTTTCGACTTATGACTCACTATATTTCTTCTTAGTCAAACTCAAAGTTTATTCAAGTGCTTAAGTCTTGCTAGGACTACTTATTGGTTTTATGTTAAACCTATTTCATATCCTATAATATTTATTTCAATTAAATTGAAACACTTTTTAAGTTCTTTAACACTTGGCATGGCGTTTCGACGTTCATTCGTCACACGCCCGATTTGCCTCTCTTGTGTATGCTTACTATGCTTCAATAACTTATCTAATACATCATTTATTAATGTTAAGCATCATTATATTTACTAACATTCATGTTTTATAACTTAGGACGTCATCTTTTATAGTCAGGAGCATTACACATGCATATGTGCATGCCCGACGCCCTCCGATTGCCCCCGAAAACATAACAGTCCTAAAGATGACCATTTTGACTACTGTTACAAACCTCAAATTGAAAACCTTAAAGAACAAAAGTTGTAGGTCTACTCGTCCTCGTTCCGAATCATCTTGAATCACCTCAATCGGAGTTCATATGAGAAAGTTATGGGCATTTTACTACAGGAGGCCAGAACTGTCAGACTCAGACTTATGTTCCGGTGCTGCAGCAATATGAGAACTAGGCTAACTAGGTGAGACTACTGATATAAAATTGGCGTTGGGGCATAAATTTCTGCATTCATGATGCTATGAATTTCGTGTTGGGCTCCATTTTTGGCGTTGGGGCGCCAAAAACTAACATAACCGAGCACGAAGACCATTTTCGGTCTGTTTAAGAAATTCTAGAAACTAATTACATACATATAACTGATGTAATTTACACATAACCTCACCAAGCATACATATATTAACTTAAAACTACTGAACAACAAATTTAAAAAGACTAAATTCGTAAAAATAATGTATTAAAATTAAAACTCCATGTTTGACATTTGTTAAACACAGTGTATACTGTAAATCCTACTAACCACTAATTTGATTACTTTTAAACTACAATTATCTATAGTTCATATCCAATTAACATACCCGACTTTCAATTTCACAACTAGATACAATTGTATCTATAACCTTTGATTTTGTACAACTCAAGTTCATACACGTTTTCACTATAAAACCAATTCTTCTTTCTCTTTGAATGTATTTTAGCATACAACATATATATACATATATACATACTAGTTATAACAATTACAATTATAATTACATGTAATATCATAACCAATTCTAAAATATGGTTTACAGAAACTTTTTGTAAAAACCTATATATAGTGAGGTTGAGTTTCAAGAAAAATAGAGGCTAAATAATTATACTATAAAACCTATGTTAAGATTATAAAACATACCTTTTTGTTGCTTTTAGAAAAACCATTCACTGAGAATCGCTACTCTGAACTAGCTTTTGAAATCTTAGTCCTTTCTCAAATGCTCTCTCTGAAATTTCTCACTCTTTTCTTTCCTTAAACACTTCCCTTTTTCCTTTCTCAGACTTAACCAAATACAATATACGTAACACAACATAAAACTAAAGCAGACGTTTTTTTTAAAAAAAACTGACATTATAATAATTGCCCCTAATCAATTATCAGTTATAAAATTATTATATATATTATTTATATTTAATAAATAAAATTTAAAAATTCAAAAGCCATAAGGCTCCGTTTGGCAAGACTCTTTAAAATTAAAGACTTAATATATTTAAGCCTTGTTTGGCAAAAATAAATTAAAACTACTTTAATTTATTTTAATAACCACTTATAATATAGTTATTTGTCACACTTCTAATTAATTAAGTTTTCAAACTTAATTTAATTAATTCTAATAACAATTCATTGCATAATATAATAATTTATTTAATCATTATAAACTATCTAACTTACTTATGAAATTAAATTAGATTACTATTTCAAAATAATTACTTTCCTTAACTCATTAATTATTTATTAAACAAATAAATAATCAAATCACATAAAATCAATTAAACAAATACTTATTCAACGATAAACACATCCATTAAATATTTATATAATTCAATAAATATTTAAATATTTAATTAAAAATCTGGATTGTTATATCATTCCCTCCTTACAAGGATTATGTTCTCAGAATCACAACTCAAACCACTCATTCGTTACAATCTTCCCTACTTACAAAGATTCTGTCCCCAGAATCGAAGACACAAATTAAACAAATAACTCAGAGTAATCTTTCATCATTTTATCTAAAAATAGGTTTTATATTTCCTACTACATTCATTACTTTAACAAATTGTAGGTTTCATTTCACAACTTTCACTTGAACTAAATATATTCTGAGTATTATATTCTTAACCCATTCATTTCCTTTTCTAAGAATTGCTATCATAAACACTCAGGATATTACATTCACCCTTTCTTCTAAGAATTTCGTCCTCGAAATTTTTATTCATTCAATCTAACAAAATAGATTTTACACTAATACTTCATTCATTCCATGGGTTTTATAACCATTTCCTTTCTACAAAGATCGTTCTACAATTATTAACTTTTCTATTAAAAGTTTTACATTATTCTTTGATAACTCATATCCTTCTCACTTCAAAATGTCTTTTCTCACTTATTCAATGTATTCATTATTCAGTGTTGCATTCTACGACTCACTTCTTTCTAAGGAATACTTTCCTTTTTCACTTCCATCTTGCAGAATAACAAGTATCTTCCACAATTGTTCAATAATTAGGAACTAGTATGAATAACTCAGGAATTTAAAAGATTCCAAATCATGTTGAGGGTCACAAGACCTTGAACTCTATTCTCTAGGTTTAATAGTTCTTCACACTTTAAACCCTCTTTGGCAGAATGTTTATCAATCACAAAGACTGAAAACACCCTCCACTTGTACACTAGGTGGCCAGCCTATTGTACCACTACGTTGGGCCGCAACGTAGTGTTTTGTAATGATTATATGCGTTACGCTCAGTACTTAGGGTGTTAAGCCCTTCGTTCTATGTATTGTGCACAAACATTTCAGCGCAAAGTATAAACTAAGCGCAACCTCTAATAAAAGAGTTGTTCATCTCAGAATTTAGAGTGTAAGCATTCAACTGAGGGTCTAATGACCACGAACCATGTCCACAGTTATAAGTAATCTTTCAACTTTAACTTTAATAGCCATACGACTATAAGGACTCCAAGGTACTTAGGGGATCAATCCTTCGTACATGTATTGTGCTCAAACATTTTAGCGCAAAGTATAAACTAAGCGCAACCCCTAAATAATAGGGTTGTTCATCTCAGCTTTTCAACATCTGAATCCGCACCAAAATAATTTGGTTTGGCATAACTTCTCAAGAAACTCTTGAATTTCATGAACATCTTTCAATATTTGTCTAGCTGAATCAAATAGCATAGACCTCCACAATAATTCGGACATCAACTGAAATATACATATACATACATATATATGTATTCTCATATCTTAAAGAAATCTCAAAAATCTTTTTATGACGTCATGGTACCGCACTGTATTTACAGTCCGTTGAGGATTCTGTCATTTGGTGATTTTATCATACTACATCATACCATAGTGGGCTGACGATCCTTAGATCACATCCAACACTAGGTAATACCGCATTGATGACTCCATCATTTTTTTATCATCTTTGCACCAGGTTACATGATGAATTAATGATATAAAATATATTTTGATATATTGCAAATCATTTTTGTCTAGCCGAAGCAATTAGCATAGACATACGAATAACAGTATTGTTGTTAAAACTCATTGTTTCATCATTTGATCCAATGCTTTTCAAGAAAATAGAAGTGTAAACATCAGCACGAAGTCAATAAATTTCGAAAGTCTAGCATAGCTAGTAGATTTAGAATACCTATGCTTCCACCATCAACTCCACTTTCTATAATGATCCATTGCTTAATAGGTCTATCTATTCCTATCATCCTCAATACTCCATTTATATTTATCTATACCCAGAAACTTACCACACGTTATGAGTTCAGGAACTTGCCACAATCATATGAGTTTAAGAACTTATCCTAGTCAGACCATAGGCGTCCATTCGCTGAGGGGTTCAAAAACCTATCATATAATTATAAGTCACGAACCTACCATAAGTATGAGTTTTAAGAACTCGCACTTAACCTTATAATATTCTCTAACCATACTCTACCTATCTGTTATACACATGTGAAAAGAATCACCTTCTCAACAGGCATATAGTAAATAGCGCGACACAAACATTCCAATGATTATCAATGTGATAAACTGAGGGCAAGCACAAAACCCTTGCCCATAAAAAGATTTTTACAACTCAGCCATCACAAGAGTCCTCAATTGAAATCCCTCCTAACTCTATCTTGCTTATAACTTGCTCTTTGCTCGATATGAATTCCTCGTATCTCATCATTTATAACTCCTCGCGAGTTTATCTTGTACTATTTCATAGTACATCATCTTCATAGCATTAAGCTATAATCATTCAAACATTACAGACCATCTTTCTTCTATAACTTAAACAGACCACGTTGTGATCTTATTCTATAATCATCTCCCTTAAGATTCTTTTCTTAACTCGTGATCGTTTTGTTTTACGATCCTCTTTCTTTCCCTTTTTCATCATTTAAGACATTATTCGTTATCTTGGCTTTTTGGAGTTAGGAGACTCCCATTTCTTATCTTTATATCTCTTAGATTCTTCTTTGAATCTTCTTGTTTATAAAAAAAAATTTGTCCTTTAAGAATTTCTAACTTCATCATACGTCGCTCAAAATTTCATTCGAGTTCTACACTTTCATCACACGTATCCATTTCTATACTTGGTACACATCGAGTCTCTAACAGTTTCAATATGGTACGCTGAGTGGTTTCCCACAAACAACCAACAAACTAGGTTCCGAGTTACTAGTTCGTATATACCTCATTTCTATAAAGGAATCGTTTAGCCTCAGAGATACCATACATCAACTACTAAAGAGTACAATTGCACCATACTTAGATATAACTCTCTATTCTTAACTTCTTTATCATTCTCTTCTTATAGACATTGTCTATTTATTATCACCTTACATCCTTATTATTGGAGTTGGGTAACCCCACATTCATATTCCTTATAACTCTGCGAGAATCTTCTTTGAATCATTTCACGCAAGTTTTAATCCTTTCTTTATAAATTTCTTAAATTAACTCTTATTGTTCAAACACTATTTGAGCTTATTCTTTCATTATCTTCACCTTCCTTCTTTAAGGTTATAGCCTCTTGGTACTCTACCTAAGGTTTATAACCTCATGACTTTGATACCAAATTGTAATTGACCCCAAAATTCATACCATTTAAATCTCAACTTCGGTCGTTAACCATACATTCAACCTCTAATATTTACATCATTATTCAATGTTAAACTTAATAAAATTGCGGAATATTTAAAACTTTTATACATTTCCTCTTTATTGCCCTAGATCGCAACCTTTACATTACATCTCTTCGATTCAAATTTATATCGTAAATCGTTACAACAAAATGACTATACAAAGTCTTACATCATAACTAAATATCCATATACATTGGATAGCTCAACTTACAATTCAACAACATGTTACGTTCAAAATATGAAATACATTTCTCATAAAACATAAGTAATCTTCGTGAATATAGATCTCTATAACTCACTTAGCACATATCTTTACCTTAAACTCTTGACCTGCAAAAGTGGTTATTTGCAAGAGTGAGCTCGACAGCCCATCAAAGTCTAACAGCTTTCATGCATCACATAGCACATAATAACATGGTCGATATACATCTCATTAAAGTAACATGGCATATATGCTTCAAATTCACATAGCAAATATAAAGATTGAGTTCCTTACTCAATCATCATTACTTAGCCAAAACAATGCAGTCATATATTAACTTTAACATTTCATGATTTCAACATGTATAACATATCATGCAATTTAAAATAGTTCATCAAGTCCACGTAACAAATAGGAACTGAAAGACTTGCCTTGATCGTTGTTTACCAATAATAGTTTAACGACTTTACGCTTTCTCGCACTTCACGTGCCCTACACAATTATATAATCATACACATCAACTATTAGTCACATAACAACACATAGTAATTGTAATGTAGACTCTACTCCACATCTCATAATCTTTCCTATTAATTAGCACAAAATGTTCAATTAGATTGTGTTAACTTTTCGACTTATGACTCACTATATTTCTTCTTAGTCAAACTCGAAGTTTATTCAAGTGCTTAAGTCTTTCAAGGACTACTTATTGGATTTATGTTAAACCCATTTCATATCCTATAATATATATTTCAATTGAATTGAAACACTTTTTAAGTTCGTTAACACTTGGCACGTCGTTTCGACGTTCATTCGTCACACGCCCGATTTGCCTCTCTTGTGTATGCTTACTATGCTTCAATAACTTATCTAATACATCATTTATTAATGTTAAGTATCATTATATTTACTAACATTCATGTTTTATAACTTAGGACGCAATCTTTTATGGTCAGGAGCACTACACATGCATATGTGCATGCCCGACGCCCTTCGATTGCCCCCGAAAACATATTAGTCCTAAAGATGACCGTTTTGACTACTGTTACAGACCTCAAATTGAAAACCTTAAAGAACAAAAGTTGTAGGTCTACTCGTCCTCGTTCCGGATCATCTTGAATCACCTCAATCGGAGTTCATATGAGAAATTTATGGCCATTTTACTACAAGAGGCCAAAACTGTCCGACTCAGACTTATGTTCCGGCGCCAGTGGCGCTGTAGCGTGATTTGCGCTGGGTCCCATTTTTGGCGCTGGGGCGTGAATTTTGGCGTTGGGGCGTGAATTTCAGCGCTGGGGCTCCATTTTTGGCGCTAGAGCGCGAAAAACTAACATAACCGAGCACCAAGACCATTTTCGGTCTATTTAAGAAATTCTAACAACTAATTACATACATATAACTGATGTAATTTACACATAACCTCACCAAACATACATATATTAACTTAAAACTACTGAACAACAAATTTAGAAAGACTAAATCCATAAAAATAATGTATTAAAATTAAAACTCCATGTTTGACATTTGTTAAACATAGTGTATACTGTAAATCCTACTTACCACCAATTTGATTACTTTTAAACTACAATTCTCTGTAGTTCATATCCAATTAACATACCTGACTTTCAATTTCACAACTAGCATACAATTGTATCTATAACCTTTGATTTTGTACAACTCAAGTTCATACACGTTTTCACTGTAAAACCAATTCTTCTTTCTCTTTGAATGTATTTTAGCATACAACATATATATACATATATACATACTAGTTATAACAATTACAATTATAATTACATGTAATATCATAACCAATTCTAAAATATGGTTTACAGAAACTTTTTGTAAAAACCTATATATAGTGAGGTTGAGTTTCAAGAAACATAGAGGCTAAATAGTTATACTATAAAACCTATGTTAAGATTATAAAACATACCTTTTTGTTGCTTTTAGAAAAACCATTCACTGAGAATCGCTACTCTGAACTAGCTTTTGAAATCTCAGTCCTTTCTCAAATGATCTCTCTGAAATTTCTCAGACTCTTTTCTTTCCTTAAACACTTCCCTTTTTCCTTTCTTAGACTTAAGCAAATACAATATATGTAACACAACATAAAACTAACGCAGACGTTTTTTTATAAAAAAACTTACATTATAATAATTGCCCCTAATCAATTATCGGTTATAAAATTATTATATATATTATTTATATTTAATAAATCAAATTTAAAATCCAAAAAGCATATAATTTGCATTTGGCAAAACTCTTTAAAATTAAAGACTTAATATATTTAAGCCTTGTTTGGAAAAATAAATTAAAACTACTTTAATTTATTTTAATAACCACTTATGATATAGTTATTTGTCACACTTCTAATTAATTAAGTTTTCATACTTAATTTAATTAATTCTAATAACAATTCATTGCATAATATAATAATTTATTTAATCATTATAAACTCTCTAACTTAATTATTAAATTAAATTAGATTACTATTTCAAAATAATTCCTTTCCTTAACTCATTAATTATTTATTAAACAAATAAATAATCAAATCACACAAAATTAATTAAATAAATACTTATTCAACGATAAACACATCCATTAAATATTTATATAATTCAATAAATATTTAAATATTTAATTAAAAATCTGGATTGTTACAGGTTGGTTCTCAATAAGTTGGTACGTCTCAGTAACAGTGAGACTACGAAAGTAGAAATGATGCAAGAGAAGAGAAGAGCTTTAACAGAAAAAAAGCTTCACTCAACAACAATGAGAATGCCACTAAGGATGTCAGCTAAGCTGAGAGCCTGTGAGCGCCCCGAATCCGGGTCCAAAATCACCCCGAATCCGATACAATCATTCTAACACTATTACTACTATTTGTGGAAGATATAAACATAAATTGTTTATACAATATATTTTACACACTATTCCCTAAGGTCGAGTAATTAACCTTAACTTATACACAATACATAACTTATTTAACTTACAATAACATTAATATACCATACTTATACAAATCTAATTGCACACATTAACTTTACACTAGAACTGTCTTTAACCTTTCCTTGTATCCGACGCATTCGTCTTAATCTGCAATGTTTATCATGATATAGCAAGGGTGAGCATATGATTACCCAGCAAGTTTAAGTTCAATAATTTAACGATATATCATGATTGAAAGGATTTGAATAATAAGCTGGCTATAATTCAACAATATAATTGCGAACTAGCACGAACAAACTTTTGACTGAACAAGTATTAAACATGAACAAATATATCTGGACCGGATGGTAATGAAGGTAATCAGCCTTTCATACTTGACTTATACATGCAATATGTACATAGTACAATTCTACAATGGCAATCAACAATGATTATCCATATGCATATCTGAATGAAACAACTCTTAGTAGAGTTACGTAAAAACTTGCCTGAACCGTTGATTACTGCTACACAATTATAACACTTTATCCGAAGACCTAATTTTAGTAATATAGATCTCCAATATTAGAATAATATCATCACAATATAATACTATTATGTATATATATATATATATATATATATATACACACACACAGAATAACCTAAACACATAACACATAACCCTATCAGTCTACAACACGCATAAGACTTAGTATCAGGTCAAACTATTTCAGTCTGACTTGAGTTTGGCAAAAATCTAACATCTCGACGGTCTAGTCGGACAAAATTTCGAGTTTAAGTTCAATTAAACTCTGCCTAACACTTAACAATTATCTCAGTTAATTTTAATATCAGTCAAAATAATTTTCATAAGCTCGTAATAATTTTTAAATAATTATTACTATTTATCATAAATTTTCAATCATTAAAATCGTATTTATATAATATAAATACCACAATATTTTATTATCATTAATATCTATTTATTATCAAATATTAATGAAATACATGTCATAATATATTTATAATATCATTAATATTTTTAATACATTATTATTTCCTTTAAATATTTTTAAAGTAATTAAAAACACTATTCAATAATCATTATCATATATAAATATCACATTATTCTCCTTATCACTAATATTTATTTAATATCAAATATTAATGAAAATCATCACATACTATTATAATATATTTATAATATATCAAAGTATTTTAAAACCTTAAAATCATATTTATATAATTTTTAAGCAGTTAAATTCATTATCCGATAATTGATATTAATATGAAAATATTAATATTTTTATAACAAAATATCAAAAGTTATATTTTATAATTCAAAATATTTTTATAACACTTAAATCATTTTTATATGATTTTTAAATCATTAATTCTATTTTTCCATAATATATTTAATATATTTAGTAAATAAATTAATTATCATTAATATTGGTTAATTAATAAAATTCATCACAAAATATTAAAAGCCATTAAAAATAACTTAAAATAGTTTCTTTTACCATAATATAATTTTTCATGTATTAAAATCATTCTTAAATAATTTATTTAATATTATAATTAAATAAATTAAATACCATTTATATTCTAAAATATTTAATATTTATGAAATATACTCAAAATAGTTAAAAATTATTTTTCGGACTTTAAAATAATTTTTTTAATTTATTTTGTATTTTTAATAATTAAAATCTATTTAATTTGATTTATTTAATTAAAATAATTATTTTTCAAAATTAAGTGTCGCTAAAGGGCCCTATAGCGAAAGACCCGTCGCTACAGGTGTTCTTGAGTGTTCTTGATGAAAACCCAGAACATCATGTTAGAGTTCAAGGAGCTTGGTTTGACCAGAAATTAATCCATGCTACACTTGATTTCTGGGCTTGTGTCTGTTTTAATGTTGTATTATACATGTAATAGTACAACATTCAATCAATTACATGACCAAAATATAACTAAATTGACAGATCTAAGCTGCAGAAAACGTTGTCAGACCTGTTCTTCATTTCTGGGTTTTCCAGAAATGAAGAACAGTTCGAGTTAGCTTCTTTAAATACATATATCTTGGGTTCTGGGTTTATCTTGGGTGATCTATAGGTTCTAGCTTGTAGTCCGGATGTCAAGGTATCATAATAAATCATCATATCAATATAACAACAACAATAAAGTAATATTTGAGCCGATCAAAGTAGGCTGGAAAGACTGTTCTTGAACATTTCTGGAAAACCCAGAAATGTTCTTGAGTAGTTTGGTTAACGGTTGTTTGACTACAAATTTATGTGATTCTGAGAAAGATCATGGTGATCTAATGACTTTAGTATGTAGACTACATGCCAGGCTACAACTACAAAACGACAATTGGGCCAAAACATTAGCATACAACAAGATCAGGGACGTTGAAAATCTTGTCAGACCACTGGAAAAATTCTGGGTTGCCCAGATTCTAAGTCTTGTGCTCTGTGACACCCCCAAATCCGGGTACTTCATTTCCACCGAATTTGGTGCTCAATATAAAAATAATTACATCTAACTACCCATAACAAAGGATAAAACATTAAATAACTTAAAACAATAATCTTTCCCATTAAAGGGTTACATCATCTCATAAACAATCCCAGATAATCTAACCTTAAATTATTACATCAGTTTGCGGAATATATTATAAAATAAAATAAGTCTTATAACTTCATGCATTTAAATAAACTTTAATTAATTCCTCAACACTTGGACATCTTTCCCTTTCCCTTGCTAGTAGATGGCTCGTCACCTCTTTCGACTTTAGGTGCATTGTTTAATTGCAAGAGTGAGCAAACAATTGCTCACTGACATAAAGATAGTATAATAACAATGTAACACCCCAAAATCCGGTCTATCTTCACACACGGATTTCGTACATCACGATTACATCATTCATCCAACATACACCCTTATATACTGAAATATAACGACATACACTCTCAAATCCCAAGTTATGGAAACCTTATAACCTTTTTCATTACAAATAATAATAAATACATTATTAATTTTATCTTACAAGAGTGACTTTTATCCGCCACCAAGGATACATAATAGTTCATTAAACTAGTCTATAATTCAATTTCATCTTTTTACATTACAAGTCTTCACTTGATCTTCTCGCTCATTCACCTTCTGAATGGTACTTCATTTGGATACTGTCAGCTTGATCTTTACGGGATCTTTAAGTTATTCTAACCTTGTTCGCTGAAATTTTTTTTTCATTTAAAGCAAGTGTGAGCATTCAATTGCCCAACAAGTCATAACAGTTGAACAAATAACTTTAGAATTAAAACATTTCTTTAGAACTTCTATAACCGAACAAAGGTTATGAAGCAACTTGAATAATACGAATAGTCTCGATTCCTATCATCTTAAAACATCAGTCATTTTCACTTTGAAATACTTTCATTCTTCTACCTTTTTCATACACATCCTATCTCGCTAGAATCATTAGCACAGACTTAACAATAACGGTTCAGGTATAAATAGAACATACTTGTATTGAACAGCTCAATCACAGAACATTGTATATCATAGAAACACTGAAGTGTTCAAATTGTGGCTCAAGGCCTCATACGTTCTACCACATTGTACATGTAACGCCACGAAATCCGGTCTATCTTCATACCTGGATTTCGTACGTCACGAGTACATCATTCATCCAACATACATCATTATATACTGAAATATAACGACATACACTCTCAAATCCCAGGTTCTGGAAACCTTATAACCTTTTTCATTACAAATAATAATAAATACATTATTCATTTCATCCTACAAGAGTGACTTTTATCCGCTACCAAGGATACATAACAGTTCATTAAACTAGTCTATAATTCAATTTTATCTTTTTACATTATAAGTCTTCACTTGATCTTCTCGCTCCATCACCTTCTGAATGGTACTTCATCTGGATACCGTCAACTTGATCTTTACAGGATCTTTAAGTTCTTCTAACCTTGTTCGCTAAAAATTGTTTTTCATTTAAAGCAAGTGTGAGCATTCAATTTCCCAGCAAGTCATAACAGTTGAACAAACAACTTCAAAATTAAAATATTTCATTAGGACTTCTATAACTGAACAAAGGTTATGAAGCAGCTTGAATAATAGGAATAGTCTCGATTCCTATCATCTTAAAACATCAATCGTTTTCTCTTTGAAATACTTTCATCCCTCTACCTTTTTCATACACATCCTGTCTGGCTAGAATCATTAGCACAGACTTAACAATAACGGTTCATGTATAAACAGAACATACTTGTATTGAACATCTCAATCATAGAACAATGCATATCATAGAAACACCGAAGTGTTCAAATTGTGGCTCAAGGCCTCATACGTTCTACCACATTGTACAAATATCTCACATTCGCACATAGAAGGAATTGTATATACCTTCGCTCTCTGAAGGAATTGTTTAGCCCGACTCCCATATGTCAACCATCAAAGTTACGATTGTACCACAACCTAACTTCTCTTAACTTGTACGAACTATTAAACTATAATGTTCAATTAGGTCAATTTCTTATTCCTTACAGCTTTCTTGATAATTCATCTCTTATTTACTTTCGTTATCCATTACATGAACCCCATGTTCATTACTCGTTCTTAGTGTCAAAGCCATACCAATTGTTGTATGCTAAGACCGATCGTTCATCGCAACAATGTTGCGTTCACAGCGTCTATACGCTTCACACTTATCTCTCATTATCATGACATAACATCGAAATGTTATTCATTACCCTCATCACTCAACGTCTAAGGAATCACAACCATAGCAATCCCTCACGTTCGTTCATCCCGACTACGGTCCCCGGACATCGGTTACGTAATCCCGTGATTATATTCTTTGTCATTTAATCTTGTTTAATCTATATATTCAACCTTTAATAAAGGTTTACATCACTTGATTAAGTGTTTCATTAGTTGAATATTATATTCTTTATCTTCCCTTACATTTCCTCCAAGAGCTGAGCAGTTAAAAGCTCATCTCTGGCTTTTTCCCAACACTAGCGCTGCGGCACCACTCTCTTCTTTATCTCTCGCGCCATTGCATGAAGTTTGTAATACCGACTTTGATCGAAAATGGCAGTAGCCATTTCACTCTACAGGCATGATTGGTGCCATGCGCCAAGCCCTAACCCTAGAAAATTTCTCTAAGTGTTAAATCGATTTTGAGATGCTTACTTCGCGATCTCATAACTCCTTTGTTATAACTCAAAACGAGGTCGTTTCAAAGCCATTCTCTTCCTTAACTTACGTACTTTAATACCTCTTGAGCAGAAATTCATTATAAATCCGTTAATGTGCCATTCGATTGGCTTGATTTTTACCCTTTGTTTATTTTACGTTTTTAACGCTCTTCGTTCGTTCGTCCGTAATTCGGTCATCCGAACTCGGAACTCGCTCGATCTTGAGTCCACGACTCACGTTTTCTATGTTCTCTTACTTTCTTATGAAACCCTACACATTCGGGTTCATTTACTAACTTTTTAATTCTCGTTTGACTTTTACGAAATTTTCGCCATAACTTCGTTATATCTAAGTTTTAATCCATTCTTCGTGAACGTTTCTACCGTTCCTAACCAAGCAATACACATCTAACTTATACGCGATGGTTTTAAACTTTTCCATCAACAACAATTATCCTACGATGGTTTTAAATTTGTCCATCAACAACGTTCTTCGTGTTCTTCGCGTGTTCTTCGTGTTCTTCGTTCGTTCTTCATTTTAATCGATATTTTGGATTATGATTTCACTTTTTATTGGAATTTGATGTTATAAAACACCATTCCTTACTTATTTCACCCACTTATTCATATAATCCACTCGGATCATTTTAATTCATTACGAATCTTATACTTCCTTAAGAAATTTATTTACTAAACTTTACATTCTTATTTCTTCATTTTCTTATGATTTCAACCATATGAAATCATCTAAATCTTCTTTTACTTCTTAATCCTATTAAGTTATGTTTTTAAACATATTAAACTTAAAGAAAATATTAGAAGAAACTAGGGTTCAGATTACCGTTCTTCTTTAATCCTCTTCCGTTATACAAAGTCGGCGATTTGCAAGCTTTTCTATTTCACGATCACTTTTGATCCGAGCATTCATGCTCACGCTCTTCCTTCTCCCTCTTCATCCGAGCTCTCTCTCTCTCTCTCTCTCTCAAGTGTAGGATTTTTCAAAATCTCAAAATAATGAAATCTGGCTTCCTATTTATAGAAATCCAAAGCTAGGGCAAAGTAGTCATTTTGTGATAACCCGAAAATTTCTAAAATCTTAAATGATTAGAATAAAGGTTAAAGAATAAAACCTAGATGAGAATTTGAGGATTTATTTAAAATTTTCAAGTAAAACCTATATGGTTTGCTATTCGAATGAGAATAGAGAAAATATGGGATTACAAAATTCCTAAACCCTAGAAATGAATTAATATGTACTTGGAGGAATATCAAGAATAAGGTTTTACGATACCTGTAAGTTCGATGTGAACTGAATAGTCTAAGAAATGTTATATAAGTACATATGGAAATTTTATTATTGGAAATAAGATTTCACATGAAGAGATGCTATGAGGTTAAACGAAGATGAGTATATGTATAGAAATATATATACTTAGTAAAGTGCTATATATATTTTAGCAAGAGGAATGATGAATTAAGTTAATGATCAAGATAAAACTATGTTAGTAATTAACATAGCTTGAGTGTTGGCCTTGACTGACAAATAAGAATTTGAAGAAGTATAAGGTCGTTAGTTAATACGATTAGTAATGAGAATGGAGTAATTTAAAACTCAAAATTTGAGTTAGAGATAGAATTTTGAAGCATGGATCGCTTCGATCAAGGCCCAAAACGTCGTAGAGTTTAGTCGGAATGGACAATAAGCACAATGTGTAAAGGTTGACTTTTTGGTCAAAGTCAACAGTTGACTTTTATGGAGAAAAGTCAAAATTAGTGTGAGAAGTGAAATATGTTATGATTATGTGAATTACGGATATGAGTAAGTAAATATACATTATATAATGGGAATACATTTATTTTGTATATAAAAGTGAAATAAGAATTAAGTTATGTAACCAAATATATATATTAGGTGTGATAATTAAATAACCTAAATGGTTATCGTTATTTAGTGGTCCTAATATTTTATTTTAGTGACCTAATTTAAGTGAATTGTGGAACATGTCCCAATTTATTAAATTATTTTGTTCGAATAGGTGAGTAAAGGGATATGAAGATTATGTGATAGTTTATATTTCTTTATTATATAAACAAATAAACGAAACTAATGTGATCCTAATTATAAATTAGGAATGAAAGATTTAATAACTTAAGGGTTATGGGAAAAGAGAATTATGGTATTTAGAATATATACTAATTATGAGAGATTTATTTTATAATTAATTTTATAGCCTAATTATAGCAAGTCTAATTAGGTTAAGATATTAAATGTACTTAAGTAAGAATTTTTATTTCACTTGAGTGCATGTAAACCCAAATATAATGATAAGGGTAGAATGGAATGGAATTAAAAGTAATGGGCTATAATAATATCATAACCCAATTAATTTAAAAAGAGTCCAAGAGAATTATAATTATTGGACTAAGGAGGTTATATTATTTAATCAAGCCTAATTAATTAATTAAGTATGGGACTTGTAGATAAAGTGGTTAAGCGCAATTAATTATTAATCTAGTCTAGTATATTATGTGTGGGACAAGAATTATAATGGCCCAATTTAATTTGTAGAGGAAGGCTATGTTATTTTGTTAGTAAGCAAAATAACATAGCAAGTCCAATGGAATTAATAAAATGTCCAAGTGTTGGCCCAATTATGGAAGGACATTTTAGTCATTTGGAGAGTAAATTAGCAATTAAGCAAAATCTTGGAAGATTGTAAGGCCACTTGGCCGAATTTTTATATAAAAAAAGATAAGGATTAAATAAGGATGAGTTAAGAAAGAGAAGAAAAAAAAAAGATAAGAAGATAAGAGAAAGAGAAAGAACGGGAGAAGAAAGGGAGAAGAGAGAAACCGAGAAGGAGAGGGAAATAAGAAGAGAGGGGTGGCAGCCCTTCATGGGGGAAAGATGGAGGAAATCTCCATGGAAGAGAAGAAGAAGATGAGGAAGAAAAGCAAGGTATAAATTTTCTCTCTCTTAAGTTTTATTTCTTTTGTAAATTGATGATGGGGGTTTTGATTTGGTAGTTAAAACCCTAAGATCTATGTATTTTTCATGGATTTATGTATGGATCCACCCATGATGGGTGTTGATTTTTGGAAACTAAAGGAAAAGAAAAAAAATAAATTTTTCTAGTTTTGGGAATTGAAATTTCTATGTATTTTGAAATTTCACCATTTTAAATCTATGACTTCTTTTTGTGAACCGTCAAAGAGGGGTGTTAGATATATGTGTGTAGTAGTTAACCCAAGTGGTAGCCCTCAAAAATGTTGAGTTTTCATGGGGTAGTGACTGATTATGTCAATACAGTCCCGTTTTTCTAACAAAAAAATGGACAGATTCGTGGCAGTCAGTAACGAGGCTAACTTCGTCTAGTTTTTTGTGTTTTAAAAATTCTGGGCTTTTGATATGTTGTAGTTCAGTGTTTTAGCTTTCCATGGACTCCGGAACGGACTAATTCCGACTCCGGATGAGGTAGTTATGGCGTTCGGAAGGTGCGTAGCAAATCTGTTCCTCAATTTCCGAACAACCTTCTTGATGTAAATTTTTCGACTGTTTTGTTCTGACTTTGGAAAAATATCGTGAGACAAAAGTTGTAGCCTTGGAAGTTATCTTCGCGTGGGCTCAAGAATCGCTCAAAAATGTTTTAAAACGCGAGAGTTATGGCTGTTTTAGTGAGGTCGGGTAAAATATTTCGAAAATCAAAAGTGTCAAAAATAGGAAAAATGCGATGTATGAAGTGAGACCGTGAGCATGGCTTATGCAAGTTTGTAATGAAGTTTTGGGTCGGGTTTAAGGTGTTGTGATGTTTATGACATTTTAAAATGTTTAAACAAGTTTATTAATTACGGTAAGGAAAACAATTGAAATAATTGTTTATTTATGTGATTAATGACTTAAGTTATTTTTATATGACTAATAATATTGTATTGAGATATTATTAATAGTATTTGATTGGAATATTATTAAAAGGTTGATAACCTTAGCGTAAAATATTATTACATAATTAATAATATTTGACGGGAGATTTAATAAGAGATTTATAATATTTTTTCAATGTAATTGTTGAAATTGATATTCAATGAATATTATGTGTTTGGGCAAATGATAGAGAAATAATAAGTCATAATAATCTAATAAAATCTTATGGAGCGTAAAATGAAAAATAAAGCGAATGTGCTAGTGAGATAAAATGTTTATATATGAGGCAATAGTCAGTGTTGACTCATGAACGGACAAACCAAGTAAAAGTTATTTAAAGTGAAGAAATAATATAGTAAATTGATTTTTACTATAAAAGCTATACATTAGTTGCTTAAACTAAATTTGAGTAGAGGTAAAAGATATTTCTAAAATGAAATTTAAATGGTTTAAGTTTCAAGGTGTAAAATTTTTGCATCTTAAAATGTGTGAGACCTTTATTATTTATGAAACAAGTAAAATATTATTACATGATTAATAATATTAGAAGGTGATTACAATATTATTAAACTAATAATAATATTAGTAAAGGATTTAAATATTATTAAGTTATTAATAATATTTGTGAATGATAAATATTCTATTAACTCGATTAAAATATTAGACAAAAGTTTAAGATAATGGTTAATGATAGTAATATTATTAAGGGATAATAATATTACTAATGAGTTAAAGATTTATGCAATGTTTAATTATGTGGCTAAATGTTAGCTAATTTATTATTTGAGTAATAGTGTTGTGGGATAAAATGTATTATGCTAATTGGAGGATCGATCTTATTAATGATAGGTCTTTTATAAGAGATTAAATTGATTGCTTAGCGGTAATCAAGCAGTGCATGCAAGTTCCTAAACTTGAACTTCTAATTATTGTGCAAGTTTCCTAACTCAACTTGAGTTGTTAATTCAAAGCATGTTAGTGGTTAATTATTGTTGATTATACCACGTCAATAAATTATTGATTCGCATATTGTGTATGTTGTATATGTTCATCGGTATGAGAGGTCGATCACCTTCATTACCATATGTTTCAGCTTAAACTTGTTCATGTTAATTGTTGACATCCATTATTATTGGTTCACTATTCAATCGTTGAAAAATTGATTCATGTTATTTCACAATTATTATATTGTTGAAAACTTGAAAGCTTATCCATTCTTTTCAATCATGATATATCTCCTTTGTATGTAAAACTTATTTGGGCAAATTTGTTGCTCACCCTTGCTATATCATGATAAAATTTTCAGATTAAGATGAAGGCTTGAATAAGGGCAGAGGCAAAGACAAAGTGCAAAGTTTCTTTATGTTGTAGTTAAATTTATTAAATTTTCTGATAAAAATAGTATTGTAAATCTTCTAAGATATTGAAGGTATGTATTAAGTTAAGGTTGTAGACCTTGGGAATGATGTGTAAAAGTTTAATGTATAAACAATTTATGTTTATATCTTCCGCAATAGTGATAGAAATAGTATACCGGATCCGTGGCGATTTGGGACCCGGATTCGGGGATGCTACACATTTTGCCCCCCAAACCTCCTTAATATTCATTACTTAAGCACTAAGTTTACTTAGCCCTTAAGTTTACTTAACCTTTAAGTTTACTTAGCCTTTAAGTTTGCTTAACCCTTAAATATACTTAGCCTTTAAGTTTGCTTAGCCTTTAAGTTTGCTTAACCCTTAAGTTTACTTAGCCTTTAAGTTTACTTAGCTCTTAAGTTAAGCACTTTACTTAGTTATTAAGCATAAGTACTTTACTTAGTTATTAAGTTTACTTAGTCATTACTTAACTTATCCTTTACTTAGCCATTAAAACTAATCGTATTCTACGCATCTTATTCTCGTATTCTCTTCGTATATCGTTCGTACGATATTCGTATTATACGTTGTACTAATCTTCTTACTATACTCATACAATAAATAGTATTATCCTCATATTTCTCACGCATAATAACCCTAATGATTATACGTGATCATAAAATTCTCGGAACTCACTTTTCCTAACCCTTAGGTTTTGAGTCCACAGGCGAAAACTTCATTTTTGCCATAACTGAAATATTATTGAATATTCCATCACGTCTCAACATTTTACGTAATCAATAACTTCTCGGAATTTCAAAATAAATCTCCGAGCAGAAACGGATGAATAGTGCCTATTTCTTCTTTTCCCCAAAAAATATTTTGTTCTTGGAAAATTTTTATTTTCGTCTTGAAAATTCTTATTCGATCAATCTAGCTCGTAGCCAGAATACTCCCGACTTATAATCATCCTAGGTTCTAGAACGATTAATAAACACATAGCACATAATAGTATTAATAAAAATTAGTTTTATTAATAACTAATTCTTTAAACCTAAATTCTGGACAATCCAAAATTCCGGGTTGTTATAGTACAAATATCGCACATTCGCACATTGACAGAACTTCTCAAGTACAACATCTGAGAAGTTTAAGAAACTAGCATTCATGTAATATGAATGAAGTTAGGAAACTTGCCTTTACGCCCACCTAAACTTACTTGAATCGCTCATTTCAATTCCTATATAACACATAAGGAGAAAACATAAACACCAATTAGTCATATATTGAACTTACGCATTGGTTTACTTAACTTTACTTCTTAGGGTTCGTGTTCTTGCAATATAAGTTTACGCGACTAACTTCCTTTACCAGTTTACGGCTTTATGACATACGGAGATGTCTTACTCAAAACGTTCATCATCTTGGATGATTTATATTCTTATCTTCTTTTTTATACATTCTCTAGGACTCAGCACACATCACTTCTCTGCTAGTAGTCCTTATGGTACTCTGAGTAGTTTCCCACAAACAACCAAAAAACAAGTTCCCATCTCATCTACACTGCCATCAAAGTGAGTTAGATCGGTTGCCAGTTTGGTATATACCTTCGCTCTTTGAAGGAAATGTTTAGCCCAGCTCCCATATGTCAACCATAAAAGTTACGATTGTACCACAACTTAACTTCTTTTAACGTATACGAACTATTAAACTATAATGTTCGATTAAGTCAATTTCTTATCGACTCACATTCGGCTTTCATTACTCTTATTATCGTTAATTTATTACGGCTTTCTTGATAGATCATATCTTATTAATACATTAGTTATCCATTACCTGAACCCCATGTTCATTACCCTCGTCGCTCAACCTCTAAGGAATCACAACCATAGCAATCCTTCACGTTCATTCATCGTGACTATGGTCCCCGGATATCGGTTACGTAACTCGCATTTATATTCTTTGTCATTTAATCTTGTTTAATCTATACGCTCAACCTTTAATAAAGTTTTACATCACTTGATTAAGTGTTACATTAGTTGAATATTATATTCTTTATCTTCCCTTACATTTCCCCCAAGAGCTGAGTAGTTAAAAGCTCATCTCGGGCTTTTTCCCAACACTGGCGCTGCGGCGCCACTCCCTTCTTTATCTCTCATGCCGTAGCGCGAGTTGCCAGTACCCGGCCCTCGGTCTAGTGTTGCCGCGCCACTCTACAAGGCATGACTGGCGCCGCGGCGCCGAGCCCTAACCCTAGAAAATTTCTCTAAGTGTTAAAAAAATTTTGAGATGCTAACTTTGCGATCTCATAACTCCTTCGTTATAACTCGGAACGAGGTCGTTCCAAAGCCATTCTCTTCCTTATCTTACGTACTTTAATACCCCTCGAGCAGAAATTCATTCTAAATTCATTAACATGCCATTCGATTGGCTTGATCTTAACCCTTTGTTCATTTCACATTTTTAACGCTCTTCGTTAGTTCATCCGTAATTCGGTCATCCGAACTCGGAACTCGTTTGTTCTTGAGTCCACGACTCACGTTTTCTATGTTCTCTTACTTTGTTATGAAACCCTACCCACTCGGGTTCATTTACTAACTTTCTAATTCTCTTTTGTCTTTTATGAAATTTTCGCCATAACTTCGTTATAGCTAAGTTTTAATCCGTTCTTCATGAACGTTTCTACCGTTCCTAACCAAATAATACACATCTAACTTATACGTTATGATTTTAAACTTGTCCATCCACAACAATTATCCTACGATGGTTTTAAATTTGTCCATCAACAACGTTCTTCATGTTCTTCGTTCGTTCTTCATTTTAATCGATATTTTGGATTATGATTTAACTTTTTATTGGAGTTTGATGTTATAGAACATCATTCCATACTTATTTCACCTACTTATTCATATAATCCACTCGGATCATTCTAATTCATTACGAATCTTATACTTCCTTAAGAAATTTATTTACTAAACTTTAAATTCTTATTTCTTCATTTTCTTATGATTTCAACCATATGAACTCATCTCTCACCTTATCTACTTCTTATCTTCATTAAGTTATGTTTTTAAACATAAAAACTTAAAGAGAAATTATAAGAGATTAGGTTCCGGATTACCGTTCTCCTTTAATCTTCTCCCGTCGGACAAAGTTTGCACATGAGCAAGCTCTTCCTCCTCCTTTTCCTTCCCATCCGACCTCTCTCTCTCTCTCTCTCTCTCTCTCTCTCTCTATATTTTAGGATTTTCAAAATCCCAGAACAATTGAATTTAGCTTCCTATTTATAGAATTTCCAAGCTAGGGGTATTTTAGTTATTTCGCCCCCCAACCTCCTTACTAGTCACACCTCCTTACTATTCTCACCTCCTTACTACACCTCCTTACTATTCACGTAGCTTCCCTTGGAAGCTTTATGCTTCCGTCTTTCAGTTTTCGTCCAACAGTTTGAAAACTGCGATTCTCGGAATCTAAATATTTTTGAATATTTCGTCTTTCCTTTACCGACCAATTTTTATGGATTCTTCGGATCTTCGAAAAATTGAAAAACACTTTACGACGTTGAGCGTTTTCCTTCACGTTTTACCCTAACGGAGCTAAACGAGTGAATCTTACATAGCAGTACTTTTCGTCGTTTTTATTTCGTTTGATTTCTATACGCTTTTCAAGAAAAACTTTTATCAGCTTACTTAACTTTTCACAACATATTATCGTCAAATCTTTCGACGGAATGTCATTTCGATATACCGAACTCTCAAAACGGCCTAGGTTATTCAAACCCTAACCCTTAGGGTTTCGTCGGGTGAATAGTGCCTAATTCATCTTTTTCCCCAAAAATATTTTGTTCCCAGAATTTTTTTTATTTCAGTGTTGAAAATTCTTATTCGTTAAGTCTAGCTCATAGCCAGAATCCTCCCAATTTATAATTATCCTAGGTTATAGAATGATTAACTAATAAAATTCATTTTATTAATAACTTATTCTTTAAACTTAAATTCTGGACAACCCGAATTTTTGGGTCATCACACTCTTCCCCCCTTATAAAAATTCCATCCTCGGAATTTCTTTAAAACCACACCCTTACCCGGGTCATCACATTTTCACCCCTTCTTCACAGAATTTCATCCTCGAAATTTTAGCCTACCTTTCTTCTCAACTTCACTTCAACGGAGTTCTTATCTTTCCCTCATTCCTAACCCAATAACCTATCAAGAATCATGAAGTATAAGGAATAACGAGTAATATAAAATTTCCTTTAAAAATGTATCATACTTTTGCTGAGGGGTCAAATTGACCATGAACTCTTATTAGGTTAAATAGCATTTCGCTGTAAGCCCTTCTTTAACGGTCAGTTTACAATCACAAAGAAAGTAACTACTTCTTCCATGTTCTCCTCAGACTTAATCAAAACAATTTGGTTTGGCACCACTTCTTCAAAGAAAGCTCGATTTTCTGTTAAGCATGACATACCATTTGTCTAGCCGAAGCAAGTATCTTAGACCATACCAATAAATTGGATATCAACGTGAAACATTCGCCTAGTCAACTCAATTGACATTGACTACTTCTGTAAATTCTTTTCGCAATACATCAAAACATTTTATGACGTCATGATACCGTACTTTTCACAGTACGTTGAGGACTTCGTCAGTTTATGACTTCGTCATTATACATCATACCATAGCGGGTTGTTGATCCTAAGATCACATCCAACACCAGGTTCAATTGCTTTAATAACTCTATCGTTTTACCACCCTTGCATCGAATGCACAGATGATATAAAATTCATTTTGAATATTTTAAATCAATTTCTATCTAGCCGAAGCAATTAGCATAGACATACCAAGAATAGCTCTTTAATAAAAATTCTATTGATTCCAAAAGTTGAACCAATTCTTTCCTATTCAAAATGTACATATCAGCACGAGTTCAATAAAGTTCGAAATCTAGCATAGCTAGATGACTTGGAATATCCTATTTCTCCATATTCCTTCATTGTCTTAATGCGACAATACTTAATCTTATCTAGCACCTTTAATACTAAGCCTATTAAAAACAACTCATTTTCAGTCTAAACATTCCTATATCTTAGTACAGTCCATCAACTTACCACACATATGAGTTCAGGAACTTTCCACAATAATATGAGTTTAAGAACATCCAGATAGACCATAAGTGTCCATTCGCTGAGACGTTCGAAAATATACCATATTATTATGAGTCACGAACTTACCATAAGTATGAGTTTCAAGAACTCGCACCTACCTTATCGTTCTCTACCTACCAAGTATATACATGAGAAAAGATTCACCTTCTCGCATATATACATCTTGATAATACGACCAATTCCAATGATTATCAACCGTAATAAACTAAGCGCTTGTTACACCAAGCACAAACCTCTGCCCATAACAAAGGTTCATACAACTCAGCAATCACATGAGTCCTCAATTGAAATTTTACAACTTCTAAATCTCTCTCTACTTAATACGAATTTTATTTAATTCATATACTATACTTCATAACTTATACTAAGTTCTTCTTCCCGTACTACTTTATAGTACCTTTCATTTATAGCGCTAGCTATAAATCATTCATTGTTTAACAACCCATCTGTTACTTCGAGTCATTATGATCACGTGGTGATCTTCTTATCCTTCTCTCTACGATTATAGTCTTAGGTACTCCTACCTAAGGTTTATAACCTATCATCTCTGATACCAACTTGCAACGCCCCAAAATCTGGTCTATCTTCACACCTGGATTCCGTACGTCACGAGTACATCATTCATCCAACATACATCACTATATACTGAAATATAACGACATACACTCTCAAATCCCAGGTTCTGGAAACCTTATAACATTTTTCATTACAAATAATAATAAATACATTATTCATTTTATCTTACAAGAGTGACTTTTATCCGCCACCAAGGATACATAATAGTTCATTAAACTAGTCTATAATTCAATTTCATCTTTTTATATTACAAGTCTTCATTTGATCTTCTCGCTCATTCACCTTCTGAATGGTACTTCATCTGGATACCGTCAGCTTGATCTTTACAGGATCTTTAAGTTCTTCTAACCTTGTTCGCTGAAAATTGTTTTTCATTTAAAGCAAGTGTGAGCATTCAATTACCCAGCAAGTCATAACAGTTGAACAAACAACTTCAGAATTAAAACATTTCTTTAGAACTTCTATAACCGAACAAAGGTTATAAAGCAGCTGGAATAATAGGAATAGTCTCGATTCCTACCATCTTAAAACATCAGTCGTTTCCACTTTGAAATACTTTCATTCTTCTACCATTTTTATACACATCCTATCTAGCTAGAATCATTAGCACAGACTTAACAATAACGGTTCAGGTATAAATAGAACATACTTGTATTGAACAGCTCCATCACAGAACAATGCATATCATAGAAACACTAAAGTGTTCAAATTATGGCTCAAGGCCTCATACGTTCTACTACATTGTACAAATATCGCACATTCGCACATAGATAGAACTTCTCAAGTAAAACATCTGAGAAGTTTAAGAAACTAGCATTCATGTAATATGAATGAAGTTAGGAAACTTGCCTTACGCCCAGCTATAGCTTACGCTGAACTGCTCATTTAAATTCCTATATAACACATAAGGAGAACACATAAACACCAATTAGTCATATATTGAACTTACGTATTGGTTTACTTAACTTTACTTCTTAGGGTTCGCGTTCTTGAAATATAAGTTTACGCGACTAACTTCCTTTACCAGTTTACGGCTTTATGACATACGGAGATGTCTTACTCAAAACGTTCATCATCTTGGATGATTTATATTCTTATCTTCTTTTTAATAAATTCTCTAGGACTCATCACACATCACTTCTCTGCTATTAGTCCATATGGTATTCTGAGTGGTTTCCCACAAAGAACCAACAAACAAGTTCCCGTCTCATCTACACTGCCATCACAATGAGTTAGATCGGTTACCAGTTTCGTATATACCTTCGTTCTTTGAAGGAATTGTTTAGCCCAGCTCCCATATGTCAACTATCAAATTTACGATTGTAACACAACCTAACTTCTTTTAACGTATACGAACTATTAAACTATAATGTTCGATTAAGTCAATTTCTTATCGACTCACATTCGACTTTCATTACTCCTATTACTGTTAATTTATTACGGCTTTCTTGATAGATCATATCTTATTAATACATTAGTTATCCATTACCTCAACCCCATGTTCATTACCCTCATCGCTCAACCTCTAAGGAATCACAACCATAGCAATCCCTCACGTTTGTTCATCGTGACTTCGGTCCCCGGATATCAGTTACTTAACTCGCGTTTATATTCTTTGCAATTTAATCTTGTTTAATCTATACGTTCAACCTTTAATAAAGGTTTACATCACTTGATTAAGTGTTACATTAGTTGAATATTATATTCTTTATCTTCCTTACATTTCCCCAAGAGTTGAGCGCTTAAAAGCTCATCTCTTGCTTTTTTCTCAACAATCAGGCATGCATGGCCACTCCCCTTCTTTATTTCTCATGTCACAGACGAGTTGGCGTTACCAAGCCCCGATGCCCTCATGCGTGCCGTGCCACTCTACAAGGCATGATCAAGCGCCAAGTGCAAGCCCTAACCCTAGAAAATTTCTCTAAGTGTTAAATAAATTTTGAGATGCTTACTTCGTGATCTCATAACTCCTTCGTTATAACTCGGAACGAGGTCGTTCCAAAGCCATTCTCTTCCTTATCTTACATACTTTAATACCCCTTGAGCAGTAATTCATTCTAAATCTGTTAACATGCCATTCAATTGGCTTGATCTTCACCCTTTGTTCATTTTACATTTTTAACGCTCTTCGTTAGTTCGTCCGTAATTCGGTCATCCGAACTCGGAACTCGTTCGTTCTTGAGTCCACAACTCACATTTTCTATGTTCTCTTACTTTCTTATGAAACCCTACCCACTCAGGTTCATTTACTAACTTTCTAATTCTCGTTTGTCTTTTATGAAATTTTCGCCATAACTTCGTTATAGCTAAGTTTTAATCCATTCTTCATGAACGTTTCTACCGTTCCTAACCAAACAATACATATCTAACTTATACGCGATGATTTTAAACTTGTCCATCAACAACAATTATCCTACGATGGTTTTAAATTTGAAATCAACAACGTTCTTCGTGTTCTTCGTTCGTTCTTCATTTTAATCGATATTTTGGATTATGATTTAACTTTTTATTGGAATTTGATGTTATAGAACATCATTCCATACTTATTTCACCTACTTATTCATATAATCCACTCGGATCGTTCTAATTCATTATGAATCTTATACTTCCTTAAGAAATTTATTTACTAAACTTTAAATTCTTATTTCTTCATTTTCTTATGATTTCAACCATATGAACTCATCTCTCACCTTATCTACTTCTTATCTTCATTAAGTTATGTTTTTAAACTTAAAACATAAAGAAAAATTATAAGAGATTAGGTTCCAGATTACTGCTTCTCCTTTAATCTTCTCCCATTCGGACAAAGTTTGCACATGAGCAAGCTCTTCCTCCACCTTTTCCTTCCCATCCGACCCTCCCACTCTCTATATTGTAGGATTTTCAAAATCCCAAAACAATTGAATTTAGCTTCTTATATATAGAATTTCCAAGCTAGGGGTATTTTAGTCATTTTGCCCCCCAACCTCCTTACTATTCACACCTCCTTACTATTCCCACCTCCTTACTACACCTCCTTACTATTCACATAGCTTTCCTTGGAAGCTTCGTGCTTTCGTCTTTCTATTTTCGTCCGACAGTTTAAAAACTACGATTCTCGGAATCCAAATATTTTTAGATATTTCGTCTTCCCTTTACCAACAAATTTTTACGGATTCTTCGGATCATCGAAAAATTGAAAAACACTTTTCGACATTGAGCGTTTTCCTTCACGTTTTACCCTAACGGAGCTAAACGAGTGAAAAGTTCATAGTAGTACTTTTCGTCATTTTTATTTCGTCTGATTTCTGTACGCTTTTCGAGAAAAACTTTTATCGGCTTACTTAACTTTTCACAACATATTATCTTCAAATTTTTCGACGGAATGTCATTTCGACATACCGAACTCTCGAAACAGCCTAGGTTATTCAAACCCTAACCCTTAGGGTTTCGTCGGGTGAATAGTGCCTATTTTATCTTTTTTCCCAAAAATATTTTGTTCCCAAAATTTTTTTATTTTAGTCTTGAAAATTCTTATTCGTTTAGTCTAGCTCATAGCTAGAATCGTCCCAATTTATAATTATCCTAGGTTATAGAACGATTAATAAACACATAGCACATAATAATAGTAATAAAATTTATTTTATTAATAACTAATTCTTTAAACTTAAATTCTGGACAACCCGAATTTCCGGGTCGTCACAAACAACATGAGAGTGAAAAATGAATACTGAATAATAAAGAACTTGATCTACGAATCAAAATAGAAAACAAGTTTGAATTTTAATTACCGAGGGTCTTAAGACCATTTAACTATGTCCACGGTGTTTAGGTATTATTACCTTAACCTTAATACCATTAGACTTTACAGACTCTTCTTAACGCACTCGGGGATCAGCCTTTTTGTACCATGTATTGTGCACAAACATCTAAACGTTACACGCATAAAAATCCCCTATGTTAGGGTTGTTCGTCTCGTTTGAATTTAGAATTTCGCACTAAAGAAAGTTTAGTTTGGAACTAGCTTATCGTTGTTTCTAGAATTTTAGAACACTTATTCAATTTTCATCAATAATGGTTTAATACGAGAATGTATAATCGAACAAGGCTATTAAACTCAAAGATCGGATATCAACAATATATATAATTGAATAACATGATATACATGCCAAGTGCTATATTCAAAGGAGTTTAAAACAATCTTCTATGAATCAATGTGTTAGAACAATATATGCATCTAATTATAATAAGGAAAGTAAAGCTTGCTCGATGTAACAAATTAGGTTACAAGAGCTTGCACAAACATATTCAAGATAGATTAGGCTTGCTAAATTTTAAAAACTTGTACAATAATAATATAGGAATGGAAACTTGCATTCAATATGAAAAGAATGGAGTTAGAAATCTTGCTCAATTGAAAGGAGTTAAGGTTTAGGAACTTGCCTTGATTGTAAGCTACACAAACGTAAAATAATCTCCAATTACCCTACACATATCATTGAAATCGCAACAACAATTAATTGTATGAATATTAGCTTTATGGGTTTAGCCCATCATTTAAGTCATAACCTTAACTTAGCATCTAACCATGTTGGTTAACATACTTAACGAATCTGAAATCTCATTACGAGCCAACATGCCTCAACTGCTCATCTCTAACCTTTGAAAACATCATATTTAGTTTCATTTTACAACTTATTTAAATAATTATTTCAAATCTTTACACTTTGCATTACAACACATTGATATATATTATTATAGTTTATATCATGTTTTAACACCATTAACATGCATGCTAAACTAACACAAGTCCGTTTACATGACGACCGCAAGTAAAGAGACTTCACTTTGTCTCATGATGGCAACTCATACACTTGCGAGTAATATATACAGTTTATCACAAGGCCAAGACGACATCGCTGCTACCATGCTGCCAAAATCTGCGCAAGACCCGCGATGCACTGTGCCTCGCTTTTTAGTAAGTTCAAAATGCACTGCTTTTGGCCAAAAATCCCAATTCTATAGAAAATTACCCACTTCAACATCTAAAACTTTGTACTAACATAGCTACACATGCTATTCATTATTCTATATATAAAAACATCACACATATACGAATTTGAAGAATCAAAACTATAATTTTTCCAAATTTCTTCATTTTATACTTTTAACGAATTTGATCGTCACTTAACTCGCTTTCTTAATCAATTGTCATGATTTAAACTTCGTTTTTTTCGTTTCTTACCATAGCAACAGAATCCAACATCAAATTTCAAATTACAACACATATAAGGCATGCAATTTGGTACTTTCTAAAGCCATTTTTAAAATATGAACACTGTTAATTATTTTTTCCTTCCTACAACCCAATTTTAACAAATTTGACACACAAGTATCCACCATATATGATGATTATCAGTTTATAAACCATATCTACATGTATATTTCAACACAACATGACTTAGCAATTTACAGAGAATGAACATGAAAACTCAAACATAAACCTTAGAAGTAGAATATACCTTGATTTAGCAAACCCTAGTTGTATGCTAGCAAAAAATGGTGATTCTCTCTCAAAACCACTGTGATCTTCCTTCTCTAAAATCTTTGTGTTCTCTTCTTCCAAGCTCTCTCTCTCAACACTCTGTGATATCTAGCTAAGCCTTAGAAAAGTGGATTTCAGTAAATAAACTCAAGCCCACACACTTCAGCTTAAAAAAATCATACGCCTACGTCGCCATATACAAAGACCAAAGGCCATGTTTGGCTAACCAAGAATTTCCTCCCAAACTAAATTATTTATATTATATAGTTTTCATGTGTCACACTAATTAATTAAATAACTTTAGCTTAATTAATTTAAATTAATAATAATAAAAATCTTATTATCATTATTATACTTATAATTTAATAAATAATTATATATCCAATTTAATTAATAAATTAGACACATTACTTTATTTAATTTATTTATTTCCTTTAAATTAAACAATTCATTTAATTTAATTATTTTTTCTTACATATTAAGCAATTGATTTATTTTAAATATTTTCTTAAATTAAATCCTTCAAATAAAATTATAATTATTCAATTCAATTAATTAATTTAGTTACTAAATTAATTCATTACAATCCATCAATTATTTATTTTCTCAATAAATAAATTATTTAATATATTTATTTAATTCCATAAATATTTAAATTAAATTACAAATTTCTCGATCGTTACATGTTTTCGGCCAATCTGCTTTTCAATCGATCATATCTTGTAATCTAAACATGATATAAGGTTGATTAAAGTCTCAGATTAAAGCCCTAACATCAAAGAACAGATATATAACACAAAATACACCAAACATCAAACACACACAAATCTATGGCTGTCAAACAACTTTTTCCCAGTTTTCCAGATTTGACAAAATGCTAGATTCGAGGACTTTGATGTTATGGATCTGGGATATAACAACCCAGATCACTAAACGACACCTTAATACATATATTTAACCAACAACCTACAACATCTAACATCAAATACAAAGATTTCAAGATTTAGGGTTCTTATACCTTTTGAGCTTTGATTTTTGTTTCTGGTCATAGATCCTGATCCGTGAGAACTAAGATATGATATTATCTTATATTATCACAGCCTTTCACTCTCAAATCCGAAAATCAAGAGAGAGAATGGTCTTGGCTATTTTTAAAAACTAAAGTAAGCTTTCTCTCACTCAATCCTTAATATTTATTTGATGCAATGAACTTGGATAGACTAAATGGCTGATATAATGTGATATAAGTCACATGCTATGGCTTAGGGTTGGTGAACAACAAATAATAGGGCTAGATCTACAAGCAACCTTTAATAATACAACCAAGGGCACTTTAGTCAATTGATTTTTATTTTAATAGCAACATGGTCATTTGTCTCAAACCCCTAGGGTTTAGGGTTTGGACCCTTTAGGATTTAGGGTTTGAACCCTTAGGTTTTAAAAATAATTTCTAGAATTTCCAAATTAGGTTTTCAAAATCAAAAAATTAATATTTCTAAATTATAATTATAATTTTCTAATTATATTAAAATTTTCTAATTATATTTTAAATCTTGCTAATTAGGATTAGTATTTCCTAATTAAAATTGCTAATTTAGCAATTAGGGTCAAAATTGGTCATTAGGGTTTATAACCCACAAATTAGGATTTCTAATAGAAAAATAATTATCTAATTTAGAAATTAGATTTCGTAATTAGATTAGGGTTTTCTAATTAATTATAACTTGAAAATTAGAATTAATGTTTCCTAATTAACATTAAAAATATTAAATTAACACTTAAGTTTTCCCTATTTATAAAGTAGGGTTTCAAATTCATAAATTAGGGTTTAAAAATTTGAAATTAGGGTTTGCTAAATAATTAAGCTTTACCCTAATTAATATTATAATTAATAGCACTTGAGCATTATAATTATCCTTTAAGTTCCCAGATTAGGGTTTTAAATTCCGAATTAGGGTTTCGAATTCCCGAAACTGAAATTAGGGTTTCTAGAACCGGTTTCTAGGGTTTCTTATAATTCGCTAGGGTTTTCTAACTGAACGTTGACGTTCTTAATATATATCTAAAGTTTGTTACAGTTATCGTTTATCTGGTCAACCCTTGTCCCTTAACCACATTCTGAACACATAATTGACCATATTCACAGAACATATTCACGTATTCCCTTAATCCTGAATAATTCACCTAAGTCCTTCACAGAATTTTGAAATCCTCAAAATTCCTTCTTAAAAATATCAAATGCATACACTTATTTTCTGTCTAGGTTCTAATATTGAACCTTAAATCAATTAATAAATTTTTTAAAAACATTTAAATTCTCGGGTTGTCACAGAGCCGAGAAGGCCAAAAAGATAGCTTTCAAAAGATTGGCAGATCAGAGAGAAGATTCAAAAAGCCACTCTAGAAATCATCATGACCCATCAAGAGCCGAAGAAGAAAAAATGTAGAACCAAATCTGTACACAAGTCAACCAAGGTTCGGAGGATGCTAAATGCCAGACTAAGTCTACCAAAAGTGCAAAGACTTAGTAAACCTCAAATGGTGAAGGTGTGCAAGCTAAGATCAGATAAAGATAAGAATCAACCATAAGGACAGCTGCACCAAAGAAGGAGTGAAAGACTATTAAGTACTTAAAGGGACTGAGCTTGATGAACAACTTAATAGTCTATCCAATAGTGATCCATTCTCGATGCAGAATCCAAAGAGGATCATAACAAGCTGCTAAGTATCAAAGGATGAACAAGCTTAAAGTCATCTTAGTAGCTTAGCACCAACAACAACATCAATAAGAAGCCAGGGCCTGAGGGGTCCTTGTCCTAGGGACTAAACTGAGTTCCAAGTCTGCTGGACCTGAAGAGTTCTTAGTGAACTAGAGTTCCAAGTCTACTGGACTTGAAGAGTTCTTAGTGAACCAAAGTTCCAAGGCTGTTGGCCTTGAAGGAGTCTTAGTGATTCAAAGATGTAAAGGCTTCCTTAGTGGAATTCCTGCTTGTTGAAGCAGAAGAGTGGATTAGGACCTTGTGTAACGCCCCAGAAAAATCGGATTTTTTTGAGAATTAAATTTTTATTTGATTATTGGATTAAATGAATTTAATTGATTATTTATGGGAGTAAGCTATTTGAAGGTCGTTCGATGACCTAAACATGTCAAAACGTCGTAGTATTTTGGCTATGTGGTAGAATTAAAGTGTTTGAATTTCCAAGACGAAAATAAAAGCTTTTCGAGAAATTTTTCGAAAAACACTAATCACGCATTTTACTCAGAAATTATTTTGAATTTCCGAGAAATACGTAACGATAGAATATCGAGGTGAGATGGAATATCCAATAATATTTAAGTTATGGCAAACGCAGTTTTTTGCCTGTGGACTTAAAACCTATGATTAGGAAAAAAATGATTCTAGAAGGAATTTAAATGTGTATATTGAATTAAAGCAATGATCGACAATGTAAGTATTAAACGAGGTAATGAATACGAGTATGATACGAGGTATTATACGGGTATGTATGAATGATGGTATGTCCTATATGTTAAACAAGTATATGAGTTAGAATACTAGATTAATAAGTAGACAATACTTTGTAAGGCTTTAAGCCCATGTAATGGACTTGTAGGATTGTGTAGGAAATTGTAATGTCCAATTGTGATAATAATAAAGCCCAATAGGAATTAATGTTAAAGCCCAAATGTTTGTAAGGTATAATCCAATGTGGATTAGTACAAGCCCAATGTATAATTTAAATTAATTAAGCTAAAGGCCCAAAGTAAGAATTAATGTGTTATGGGATGGTTTAAACCCATGGGGCAAACCATGGATGATCCAAAGTAGGGAGCAAGTAACTTAATGGCTAAGTGTTGTGATGAGCAAGCAAATGATAAAAGTTGTGATGAACAAGTATATTTAATGGCTAAGTTTAGTGTGGTAACCAAATAGACTTAATGACCAAGTAGACTTAATGTCCAAGTGTTATGGGGAACAAGTTAACTTAGTGTTTAAGCTAGGAATAGTAAGGAGGTGGAGTGGTTTTATGACCATTATACCCTAACTTAGACTTTCCTATAAATAACAAGCTTGGATTTCATTGTTGGTTGTTCATTTCATCCAACAAGTTGAGAGCTAATTTGTTAGAGATAATAAGCTAGAAAAGCTAGAAAGCTAGTCTTTCATATTTCAAGAAGCAAGAAGGAGATCAAAGATTAACCAAGTGATATTCAAGGGTAAGCAATCTTAAACCCGTATTCTCTTTCTCTTCCATTGTTAGAGAAGTGGGTAGTGGTAAAACATGTATGCTAAGGAATGATAAGAATGATTAATTAATGGAATTAAGCCGTATAAGTCATGAATAAGCTATTCTTAATCGTATAAGTTATGAACTAAGCAAGAACTTGTCATATGTTAATAATAATGAAGTTGGTATGATAAGAAGAAGCAAGGACGGTGGTTAAAAGATTTAAGCCATCATAAGTCATGAGAAAAGAAATCATAAGTAGTTTATACTTTTATAAGTTACAAACTCACAAAGAACAAGTAATAACTTATCATGTTTATAAGTTAATGAAGTATGTATATTAAGATGTTAGTATGATGGATTGAATACATTTGAAACGAAGAACAAATCTTAAGTAACGAAGTTTTAAGCGTAATTCACGAGTTTGGGACGATAATCGCTTTAATTTGTAAAATTCTTGAATTTGAGTTCAAATTTTGATATTGAACTCGGGAACGTTTGTTTTCAATGGAGAAAAGTCGTATTTGGCATTATAGAGTTGCGGACTCGAAAATGACCGGGTTCTGACTTAGAACGAAGAAACGAGCGTTGAACGTTCACAAACGTTTATCGATTTCATTAAAAATGGACTAATAGGTGAATTTTTAGTTAACAAAGTCAAATAGATAAAATTCTTGCATGAACACGTAGATTATTTAATTTGTGAATCGTAGGCTCTTGAATGAGCCAATTCGGACTTATAAAGAAGAAGTTATGAGCCCGGGAATCTCACATAAAAGTTAATCATCATAATTTTTAGAGAGGTGAGTCAGCCATTCTGCCGCTACCAAGGCAAAGTAAGTCAGCCAGCCATACACAAAGGGTTGTGAGCTCTATCAAGTATGGTGCTTAAAGACACCGACCAATAGTGAAGGATATATGACGCCGAAACACCGCATGTAATCAATTCTAGGAACAAGAAGCCATGTACTATAACGCGAAGTTTTAGAGCAAAAGTCATGCCATGATGATGCAAAGACTAAGTGAAGCATAAATGGAAATATTTTTGAATGTGAAGTAAAAGAGAAGTGAAGGAAGAGTAAATTAAATCCTTAATTAACTTAAAGTTACATCAATTAAGACGTTGTAAACCTTAAGTAATACACTAAAGGTTGAGAGAAAGATTAATGTAATATAAGTTATTAATACTGATGCGATGAATGATAATAAGCCGTAAAGGCAGATAAGTATTTGAAACGAGTTTCATTAAGTAAGTAAGTACGATTACGAATACGAAAGGAAAGATAGTTAATTGATAATGAATTAATTAACTTAACATAGCATTTTTTGATGATGACAATAACGTTGCGAGTTACAACTAAATGTTGATGAATATTACGTGAACGCGAACGGTATGCAATAAGTGTACTTAACCATTGACGATCGAGTTTCGATTAATGTTAGTAAGCCGTGAGGAAGGATAATTAACTCGAAATGAGTTGTATTAATGAAATAATTTCAGTTAAGTTATATAAGAGAACAAAGTTGGTAGAAATGATGTAAATTATAATGGCAAATAGAACCAATAATAACAAATCTAATATATAATTAGATTGAGAAGAAGGGTAAGATTCATTAGGAACCATGTATGTTCATTCATGACCTAATGTGGTTATGTGTTGTAGAGATCGTAAAGACTCAAAGGAAAAGTATTTTACAGAAATGTGGTATCAAGGCAAGTTTTTCTTAAACGCTTGTCTAACCTTCGTGTTAGCCAAGTTTTATATGATTCATGTTATGAGATGCATGAAATGTTTTACTAAAGGGTCGATGCCAGTTTTACCTCGGCTAGACTAATATTGAAGAGTTGAATGATTTATTTACAAGTCTTTCAATATAAAATTGCTAACGCTATCCTACGCCAATTGTTTGGTACGGATTCAAGGTAAGCCTGAGTATGAATAAACAAATGTATTTTCATTGATTATTCGATGGGCACATGAGGTTGCCACAACTTAAACGTATACACGTTTAATGAATGTAGTGTTGATCAACATAGAGGACTATAGGCTGATCACCTAGAAGTGCTCGTAAGCTATGCCGGACTTACGAACTTAGTGTCGGGTTGTCCTTTTCAAAGAAATTATGAAACGCTCATGGTCTTGGACCAGAATTGATGTTTTACTGAATATTGTTATTGTAAAACGTTTTGAAGTAAAAGAAATGCTATTTTGAATTATTGATAGTACTTTGTAACTATTATCAAGTTATTGAAGATATACGATTCCTATGTTTCAAGCATGTCGTTTAAAAGAAATTGTTGTACTTGCTGAGCTTGTTATGCTCACTCTTGCTTGAACCATATAAATGCAGCTTAGACCGAACGGATCGAAGGATCCAGCAAGGATAAAGGGAAGGCTAAGATGAACCTGTAGATTACCAATGTAATAATATAGGTTTGTGATGATAATATTTGATATTATGAAAAGAACAAATGTAACAGTTAAAAAGAACCGGGGGTATGGTTGTAAGACCCCAACTTTTATGAATAAAGATTAATTTTTCTCAAAATATATTTTTGAATATTATGGTGTGGATTTGATATAATGTTATAGTTGTGGGTAATATTTACAAATTTTGTAAAGTAAGCAAGTGGTTATATAATATTCGATTTGTCGGGAATATTCGTACGATGGCACAATCATTGGTGGACCGCACAACGGAAGTATTGTCGTATTTAGAAATTGATAGAATTATCTTTTTATAAAAATAATGGAATTTTTTTTACCGTTAAACTGTTGAACTACCCGGTGGTAAAAGAACAGTAATACGCGTAGTTGCATAGTAGCACACGGTATTGATTATTGATGCTTACGTGAGAAGTCACTCAGTTATACTCAATTATTGCTACAATAATTGCTGCATAATATCTCTAATATTATTGATTCAATTATTGTCACAGTATCATCTGCATAATATTTATTATTATTAAATCAATAATTGAGACGATAAAGTTATTCATAATATTATTTGCAATATTGACAATGTCTAGAAAGTTCTGTCAAGGAGAAGTTTGGTCACCTAATTACGCGCTAATAGGGAGAAATCCTTATCGGAAAGCCCCCTCTTTCTTGGGAATGATCTGGTTGTTAAATATTGTGAGTTATAATATTAATGATGAATAAGTTCGTGTTAATTAAAGATGAAATTGATATTTCCATTGTGTTGGGATTATTAGTGTTGGTGGAAATCGACATCTATTCTGATAATAATTGATGTTTGGAGGTTATATTGATCAATCAGGTAATTAATCAGATAAATGAGCAATTAATTGCTATTAATTCACATGCTTATAACTGTTTGTTCACATGTGTGTACTATATATTCATATGCATGTACTATTAGGGGAGGTGGTGTAAGATTGATAATACTTGCATGACTAAATTAAAAATGGAGGTATAGATGAAGGTACTATACTGTAATTATTTTGTTCACATGTATAGAACTATTGATTCACATGATTGTACTATTGATTCACATGATGTACTATTAGGGGAGGTGGTGCAAGTTTGATAATACTTGCAGGACTAAATTAAAAATGAAGGAAAAGATGAAGGTATTATCGTAATATTTTGATCCCCAAAACATGCAATTATCGAAACTATGTTTTCTTATAAATAGAAGCTCATTCTTCTTTCATTCTCACCAATTCACTAAGACTTACAAGAGCAATTATAGAGAGAAAAGCTATAGAGAGAGAAGCTTTAGAGAGAAAGTAGAAGAGAAGTCTGCTACCTCACTATTCAAGTATCTAGTCTTCTTCTGAGGTAAAAGATATTATTTTGTTCAGTATTCATATGAATAATATTTTCTTCCATACTCTGTAGTATGTGAGTAATATTATTTCGTCTCGTATTCCTGATTATACCCTCATTCTGTTAAAGTATTGCTTCTATACTCCGTGAAATTAGTGGAATATCCTTGAAATTTGTGCTTCATCTAGTATCATTTCACAATGATATTTTATGCACATTCTTGTTATATTTTAAGCTTTTCATGCCGGAGTACTGTCCATGAGTACTATTCATTTATACGGTACTATTCACAAAGTACTATTAACGGGGTAATATTCACAAAGTACTATTTACGGGTACTATTCACAAAGTACTATTCATGGGTACTATTCACAAAGTACTATTCACGAGTACTATTCACAAAGTACTATTCACGGGATACTATTCCCTTAGGTACTATTCACCCGGGGAATTAATCACGTCAAAAATTGATTTCTTTGCTGTCCAAATCATTTTTGATACAATATTATTCTTGAATTTTACTCCACAAAGCAGTATCATTTTGACAATTTGGACATTATTGAATTATGGATAAATTAAATTATAAATCTTTAAAAATTTATCCTTTGCTTTCTTTTAATTGAATTCTTATATCATTTTCATCATCCTCATGCTTATATTATGATAAAAGTCATCTGTGGCTTACGTGCATAAATGTACTATTGATTGGTATGATTATGACCAAGGATTATTCGGTATAATCATGACCGTAATGTTTCAAATGATGTGGTAAAAATCCTCATTGGCCTATAGTGCATTGATGGACAATTGTTGGTATGATTATGATCAGGGATTATTCGGTATAATCATGACCATTGATGATTACATAAATATCCTTAGTCCGTAGTGCAGGGATGATTCGATGATATGGTTTATTTATTAAGATGAGTCTCAGCGATAAAATTGATGATAAACTTTTTAAAGCATAGAAGATAGTAGATATCATGCTCTACTTGACTCTTCTAATGGATTGTTTGTTCCGCTAAAGTTAAACTTGATGTTTATTATATTTTATCAGTTTAACACTGTTGAAGGCTAACAATAATTTATTTTGCATTATCTTAGTCATAATATTTCTTACTGGGCTAGTTGAGCTCACTCTTTGTTTTCATTGTTCTCTTCAAGAAATGAGAATATAGCTGGGACTAGTCGGGGAACGGAATGACGGTCCAGATATTTGCATTAGTAGTCCTCACTATTCAGTGAAATAGTGTGATAATAAATGTAATAAGGACTCCATTTGAGTTTGAATACTGTCTAGAAGAAAATATTCGTATTAAAACTCTCAGCTTATGTTTTGTCGTATTTTAATTTTATACCATGTATTTGGCGACTCAAGATGGGTGATGTATACCTATTTTGGGGGTGTCACAATTGGTATCAAAGCTTAGGGATATGATCCCTGGCTGAGATGTGAGACAAGAACTAGGAGGGGAGAGACGGGGAATTCCTTCGCTAGTATGACCTGCCTAAGTTTATTTGGTATTTATTTGGTCGGTCAGAGTATAGGGATAATATGTGACATGTCAATTAACCCTTGTTTTTTTTGCAGTATTAGCAAATGGCATCTGAAAATGTTGAGATAATTAATGAAGCACACGAGACCGTTGAGTCACCAACGATCAATACCCAAGATAATGTGAAACAAGAAGACAATAATCCTCAGGTAAACAATAACACCGATCAAATGATGAACGATGGGATGTTCAGAGGCTTTATGAAATTCATGCAACATCAGGCGAGAGCGGCTCCTGTTCAAAATACAAGTGGAATCATTGGCAACTCTCAGTCGGTCACCGTTAAACAGTTCAAGGAGCTGAGACCACCAGAGTTTATTAGAGAGCCAAAACCACTTAAGGCAGAGACGTGGATAAAGTAGATCACCAAGATATTTGATGTCTTGGGATGCTCCGAGGAGGAAAATGTTCCCTTTTCCACACTCATGTTGCGAGGAGAGGCATATTACTGGTGGGAATCTGTAAAGCATACTCAACCTGCCACACTGAAGATGTCTTGGGAGAAATTCCAAGAACTGTTCAACGACAAGTACTTTCCCGAAAGTATTCGTCACATGAAGGAGGTAGAGTTTATCAAGATGGAGCAAAACAATATGACCGTGTCACAAAGACGTAAGCTAAGTTTCCGAAAGTTATCCGGTTCGTCCCCACTTGGTTGATAATGAGGAGAGAATGACACAAATGTTTCTAAGATGTTTGAAACCTAAGGTACATCAATAATTAATTTCTCACAAACTGTGTTTATATTCAGATGTTATAAATATGGCTCAGTTATTGGAGCGCGATAATGAGTTAACCCAACGAAGAGAGAGCAACCGACAAATCGATAATACCAGTGGTAGCAGTCATCGAAGCGGTGAGAACAAACGTGGAGGGAATCAACATGCCAGAAATGGTAACCACTTCGGTGGTAATCATGGCCAAGATAATAGAAGTTGAAATTTCAAGAAGAGGAAATTCAATAATGATGGAAAGACGTCAGCACCAGCACCTGTTGTTAAGGAAGGAGAACGAATGTTGGTCGTTCTTCCTTCATGCTCACGCTCTTCCTTCTCCCTCTTCGTCCGAGCTCTCTCTCTCTCTCTCAAGTGTAGGATTTTTCAAAATCTCAAAATAATGAAATCTAGCTTCCTATTTATAGAAATCCAAAGCTAGGGCAAAGTAGTCATTTTGCCCCCCAAACCTCCTTACTATTCATTACTTAAGCACTAAGTTTACTTAGCCCTTAAGTTTACTTAACCTTTAAGTTTACTTAGCCTTTAAGTTTGCTTAACCCTTAAATATACTTAGCCTTTAAGTTTGCTTAACCCTTAAGTTTACTTAGCTCTTAAGTTAAGCACTTTACTTAGTTATTAAGCATAAGTACTTTACTTAGTTATTAAGTTTACTTAGTTATTACTTAACTTATCCTTTACTTAGCCATTAAAACTAATCGTATTCTACGCATCTCATTCTCGTATTCTCTTCGTATATCGTTCGTACGATATTCGTATTATACGTTGTACTAATCTTCTTACTATACTCATACAATAAATAGTATTATCCTCATATTTCTCACGCATAATAACCCTAATGATTATACGTGATCATAAAATTCTCAGAACTCACTTTTCCTAACCCTTAGGTTTTGAGTCCGCAGGCGAAAACTTCATTTTTGCCATAACTGAACTATTATTGAATATTCCATCACGTCTCAACATTTTACGTAATCAATAACTTCTCAGAATTTCAAAATAAATCTCCGAGCAGAAACGGATGAATAGTGCCTATTTCTTCTTTTTCCCCAAAAAATATTTTGTACTTGGAAAATTTTTATTTTCGTCTTGAAAATTCTTATTCGATCAAACTAGCTCGTAGCCAGAATACTCCCGACTTATAATCATCCTAGGTTCTAGAACGATTAATAAACACATAGCACATAATAGTATTAATAAAAATTAGTTTTATTAATAACTAATTCTTTAAACCTAAATTCTGGACAATCCAAAATTCCGGGTTGTTATAGTACAAATATCGCACATTGACAGAACTTCTCAAGTACAACATCTGAGAAGTTTAAGAAACTAGCATTCATGTAATATGAATGAAGTTAGGAAACTTGCTTTTTACCTAACTACGACTTATTTGAATCGCTTCATTTCAATTCCTATATAACACATAAGGAGAAAACATAAGTTTACGCGACTTTACTTCTTAGGGTTCGTGTTCTTGCAATATAAGTTTACGCGACTAACTTCCTTTACCAGTTTACGGCTTTATGACATACGGAGATGTCTTACTCAAAACGTTCATCATCTTGGATGATTTATATTCTTATCTTCTTTTTTATACATTCTCTAGGACTCAGCACACATCACTTCTCTGCTAGTAGTCCTTATGGTACTCTGAGTGGTTTCCCACAAACAACCAACAAACAAGTTCCCATCTCATCTACACTGCCATCACAGTGAGTTAGATCGGTTGCCAGTTTCGTATATACCTTCGCTCTTTGAAGGAAATGTTTAGCTCAGCTCCTATATGTCAACCATAAAAGTTACGATTGTACCACAACTTAACTTCTTTTAACGTATACGAACTATTAAACTATAATGTTCGATTAAGTCAATTTCTTATCGACTCACATTCGGCTTTCATTACTCTTATTATCGTTAATTTATTACGGCTTTCTTGATAGAACATATCTTATTAATACATTAGTTATCCATTACCTGAACCCCATGTTCATTACCCTCGTCGCTCAACCTCTAAGGAATCACAACCATAGCAATCCCTCACGTTCATTCATCGTGACTACGGTCCCCGGATATCGGTTACGTAACTCGCGTTTATATTCTTTGTCATTTAATCTTGTTTAATCTATACGCTCAACCTTTAATAAAGGTTTACATCACTTGATTAAGTGTTACATTAGTTGAATATTATATTCTTTATCTTCCCTTACATTTCCCCCAAGAGCTGAGTAGTTAAAAGCTCATCTCGGGCTTTTTCCCAACATCTTGTGCAGTCATGCGCCACTCCCTTCTTTATCTCTCATGTCAGAAGTGAGTTGAGTTGGCGATGCAGCCCTCTGATCTAGTGTTGTCGCGCCACTCTATTAAGGCATGATCGGCAATCATGGCGCCAAGCCCTAACCCTAGAAAATTTCTCTAAGTGTTAAATAAATTTTGAGATGCTAACTTTGCGATCTCATAACTCCTTCGTTATAACTCGGAACGAGGTCGTTCCAAAGCCATTCTCTTCCTTATCTTACGTACTTTAATACCCCTTGAGCAGAAATTCATTCTAAATTCATTAACATGCCATTCGATTGGCTTGATCTTCACCCTTTATTCATTTCACATTTTTCATGCTCTTCGTTAGTTCGTCCGTAATTCGGTCATCCGAACTCGGAACTCGTTCGTTCTTGAGTCCACGACTCACGTTTTCTATGTTCTCTTACTTTCTTATGAAACCCTACCCACTCGGGTTCATTTACTAACTTTCTAATTCTCGTTTGTCTTTTATGAAATTTTCGCCATAACTTCGTTATAGCTAAGTTTTAATCCGTTCTTCATGAACATCTAACTTATACGTGATGGTTTTAAACTTGTCCATCAACAACAATTATTCTACGATGGTTTTAAATTTGTCCATCAACAACGTTCTTCGTGTTCTTCGTTCGTTCTTCATTTTAATCGATATTTTGGATTATGATTTAACTTTTTATTGGAGTTTGATGTTATAGAACATCATTCCATACTTATTTCACCTACTTATTCATATAATCCACTCGGATCGTTCTAATTCATTACGAATCTTATACTTCCTTAAGAAATTTATTTACTAAACTTTAAATTCTTATTTCTTCATTTTCTTATGATTTCAACCATATGAACTCATCTCTCACCTTATCTACTTCTTATCTTCATTAAGTTATGTTTTTAAACATAAAAACTTAAAGAAAAATTATAAGAGATTAGGTTCTGGATTACCGTTCTCCTTTAATCTTCTCCCGTCGGACAAAGTTTGTACATGAGCAAGCTCTTCCTCCTCCTTTTCCTTCCCATCCGACCTCTCTCTCTCTCTCTATATTTTAGGATTTTCAAAATCCCAGAACAATTGAATTTAGCTTCCTATTTATATAATTTCCAAGCTAGGGGTATTTTAGTTATTTCGCCCCCAACCTCCTTACTAGTCACACCTCCTTACTATTCTCACCTCCTTACTATACCTCCTTACTATTCACGTAGCTTCCCTTGGAAGCTTTATGCTTCCGTCTTTCAGTTTTCGTCCGACAGTTTGAAAACTGCGATTCTCGGAATCTAAATATTTTTGAATATTTCGTCTTTCCTTTACCGACCAATTTTTTATGGATTCTTCGGATCTTCGAAAAATTGAAAAACACTTTTCAACGTTGAGCGTTTTCCTTCACGTTTTACCCTAACGGAGCTAAACGAGTGAATCTTACATAGCAGTACTTTTCGTCATTTTTATTTCGTTTGATTTCTGTACGCTTTTCAAGAAAAACTTTTATCGGCTTACTTAACTTTTCACAACAGATTATTGTCAAATCTTTCGACGGAATGTCATTTCGATATATTGAACTCTCAAAACGGCCTAGGTTATTCAAACCCTAACCCTTAGGGTTTTGTCGGGTGAATAGTGCCTAATTCATCTTTTTCCCCAAAAATATTTTGTTCCCAGAAATTTTTTTATTTCAGTGTTGAAAATTCTTATTCGTTCAGTCTAGTTCATAGCCAGAATCCTCCCAATTTATAATTATCCTAGGTTATAAAATGATTAACAAACACATAGCACATAATAATATTAATAAAATTCATTTTATTAATAACTTATTCTTTAAACTTAAATTCTGAACAACCCGAATTTTTGGGTCATCACACTCTTCCCCCCTTATAAAAATTCCGTCCTCGGAATTTCTTTAAAACCACACCCTTACCCGGGTCATCACATTTTCACCCCTTCTTCACAGAATTTCATCCTCGAAATTTTAGCCTACCTTTCTTCTCAACTTCACTTCAACGGAGTTCTTATCTTTCCCTCATTCCTAACCCAATAACCTATCAAGAATCATGAAATATAAGGAATAACGAGTAATATAAAATTTCCTTTGAAAATGTATCATACTTTTGCTGAGGGGTCAAATTGACCATGAACTCTTACTAGGTTAAATAGCATTTCGCCGTAAGCCCTTCTTTAACGGTCAGTTTACAATCACAAAGAAAGTAACTACTTCTTCCATGTTCTCCTCAGACTTAATCAAAACAATTTGGTTTGACACCACTTCTTCAAAGAAAGCTCGATTTTCTGTTAAGCATGACATACCATTTGTCTAGCCGAATCAAGTATCTTAGACCATACCAATAAATTGGATATCAACGTGAAACATTCGTCTAGTCAACTCAATTGACATTGACTACTTCTATAAATTCTTTTCGCAATACATCAAAACATTTTATGACGTCATGATACTGTACTTTTCATAGTACGTTGAGGACTTCGTCAGTTTGTGACTTAGTCATTATACATCATACCATAGCGGGTTGTTGATCCTAAGATCACATCCAACACCAGGTTCAATTGCATTAATAACTCCATCTTTTTACCATCCTTGCATCAAAGGCACTGATGATATAAAATTCATTTTGATATTTCAAATCAATTTCTGTCTAGCCGAAGCAATTGGTATAGACATACCAAGAATAGCTCTTTTAAAATACGTTGGTTCCAAAAGTTGAACCAATACTTTCCTTTTCAAAATATACATATCAGCACGAGTTCTATAAAGTTCAAAATCTAGCATAGCTAGAGGACTTGGAATATCCTATTTCTCCATCTTCCTTCATTGCCTTACTACGATAATACTTAATCTTCTCTTACACCTTCAATACTAAGCCTACTGAAAATAACTCATTTTCAGTCTAAACATTCCTATATCTTAGTACAGTCCATCAACTTACCACACATTATGAGTTCAGGAACTTTCCACAATAATATGAGTTTAAGAACTGTCCAAACAGACCATAGATGTCCATTCGTTGAGACGTTAAAAAACATACCATATTATTATGAGTCACGAACTTACCATAAGTATGAGTTTCAAGAACTCGCACCTACCTTATCGTTCTCTACCTATCAAGTATATACATGAGAAAAGATTCACCTTCTCATCATATACATCTTGATAGTGCGACCAATCCCAATGATTATCACTGTAATAAGCTAAGCAGTTGTTACACCAAGCACAAACCTCTGCCCATACAAAGGTTCATACAACTCAGCTATCACATGAGTCCTCAATTGAGATTTTACAACTTCTAAATCTTTCTCTACTTAATACGAATTTTCTTTAATTCATATACTATCCTTCACAACTCAATCTAAGCTCTTCTTCCCGTACTACTTCATAGTACCCATCATTCATAGCATTAGCTATAAATCAATAATCGTTTAACAACTAATTTGTTACTACGAGTCACTATGATCACGTGGTGATCTTCTTATCATTCTCTCTACGATTATAGTCTTAGGTACTCCTACCTAAGGTTTATAACCTATCAGCTTTGATACCAACTTGTAACGCCCCGAAATCCGGTCTATCTTCACACCCGAATTCCGTACGTCACGAGTACATCATTCATCCAACATACACCCTTATATACTGAAATATAACGACATACACTCTCACATCCAAGGTTCTGGAAACCTTATAACCTTTTTCATTACAAATAATAATAAATACATTATTCATTTTATCTTACAAGAGTGACTTTTATCCGCCACCAAGGATACATAATAGTTCATTAAACTAGTCTATAATTTAATTTCATCTTTTTATATTACAAGTCTTCATTTGATCTTCTCGCTCATTCACCTTCTGAATGGTACTTCATCTGGATACCGTCAGCTTGATCTTTACAGGATATTTAAGTTCTTCTAACCTTGTTCGTTGAAAATTGTTTTTCATTTAAAGCAAGTGTGAGCATTTAATTACCCAGCAAGTCATAACAGTTGAACAAACAACTTCAGAATTAAAACATTTCTTTAGAACTTCTATAACCGAACAAAGGTTATGAAGCAGCTTGAATAATAGGAATAGTCTCGATTCCTACCATCTTAAAACATCAGTCGTTTCCACTTTGAAATACTTTCATTCTTCTACCATTTTTATACACATCCTATCTGGCTAGAATCATTAGCACAGACTTAACAATAACGGTTCAAGTATAAATAGAACATACTTGTATTGAACAGCTCCATCACAGAATAATGCATATCATAGAAACACTAAAGTGTTCAAATTATGGCTCAAGGCCTCATACGTTCTACTACATTGTACAAATATCGCACATTCGCACATAGATAGAACTTCTCAAGTAAAACATCTGAGAAGTTTAAGAAACTAGCATTCATGTAATATGAATGAAGTTAGGAAACTTGCCTTACGCCCAGCTATAGCTTACGCTGAACTGCTCATTTCAATTCCTATATAACACATAAGGAGAACACATAAACACCAATTAGTCATATATTGAACTTACGTATTGGTTTACTTAACTTTACTTCTTAGGGTTCGCGTTCTTGAAATATAAGTTTACGCGACTAACTTCCTTTACCGCCATTTACGGCTTTTATGACATACTGGAGATGTCTTACTCAAAACGCTCATCATCTTGGATGATTTATATTCTTATCTTCTTTTTAATAAATTCTCTAGGACTCATCACACATTGCTTCTCTGCTATTAGTCCATATGGTATTCTGAGTGGTTTCCCACAAAGAACCAACAAACAAGTTCCCGTCTCATCTACACTGCCATCACAGTGAGTTAGATCGGTTGCCAGTTTCGTATATACCTTCGTTCTTTGAAGGAATTGTTTAGCCCAGCTCCCATATGTCAACTATCAAAGTTACGATTGTACCACAACCTAACTTCTTTTAACGTATACGAACTATTAAACTATAATGTTCGATTAAGTCAATTTCTTATCGACTCACATTCGGCTTTCATTACTCTTATTACCGTTAATTTATTACGGCTTTCTTGATAGATCATATCTTATTAATACATTAGTTATCCATTACCTGAACCCCATGTTCATTACCCTCATCGCTCAACCTCTAAGGAATCACAACCATAGCAATCCCTCACGTTTGTTCATCGTGACTACGGTCCCCGGATATCAGTTACTTAACTTGCGTTTATATTCTTTGCAATTTAATCTTGTTTAATCTATACGTTCAACCTTTAATAAAGGTTTACATCACTTGATTAAGTGTTACATTAGTTGAATATTATATTCTTTATCTTCCCTTACATTTCCCCCAAGAGTTGAGCGGTTAAAAGCTCATCTCTTGCTTTTTCTAACACTCGGGCCATGCTATATTTCACTCCCTTCTTTATCTCTCATGCCATGATGCGAGTCAAGATTACCGACCCGATGCATTACTGCTGTGCCACACTCTACAAGGCATGGTGGCATGCCATGATGCCAAGCCCTAACCCTAGAAAATTTCTCTAAGTGTTAAATAAATTTTGAGATGCTTTCTTCGTGATCTCATAACTCCTTTGTTATAACTCGGAAAGAGGTCGTTCCAAAGCCATTCTCTTCCTTATCTTACATACTTTAATACCCCTTGAGCAATAATTCATTCTAAATCCGTTAACGTGCCATTCAATTGGCTTGATCTTCACCCTTTGTTCATTTTACGTTTTTAACGCTCTTCGTTAGTTTGTCCGTAATTCGGTCATCCGAACTCGGAACTCGTTCGTTCTTGAGTCCACAACTCACATTTTCTATGTTCTCTTACTTTCTTATGAAACCCTACCCACTCAGGTTCATTTACTAACTTTCTAATTCTCGTTTGTCTTTTATGAAATTTTTGCCATAATTTCGTTATAGCTAAGTTTTAATCCATTCTTCATGAATGTTTCTACCGTTCCTAACCAAACAATACATATCTAACTTATACGCGATGATTTTAAACTTGTCCATCAACAACAATTATCCTACGATGGTTTTAAATTTGAAATCAACAACGTTCTTCGTGTTCTTCGTTCGTTCTTCATTTTAATCGATATTTTGGATTATGATTTAACTTTTTATTGGAATTTGATGTTATAGAACATCATTCCATACTTATTTCACCTACTTATTCATATAATCCACTCGGATCGTTCTAATTCATTATGAATCTTATACTTCCTTAAGAAATTTATTTACTAAACTTTAAATTCTTATTTCTTCATTTTCTTATGATTTCAACCATATGAACTCATCTCTCACCTTATCTACTTCTTATCTTCATTAAGTTATGTTTTTAAACATAAAAACATAAAGAAAAATTATAAGAGATTAGGTTCCATATTACCGTTCTCCTTTAATCTTCTCCCGTCGGACAAAGTTTGCACATGAGCAAGCTCTTCCTCCACCTTTTCCTTCCCATCCGACCTCCCACTCTCTCTATATTGTAGGATTTTCAAAATCCCAAAACAATTGAATTTAGCTTCTTATATATAGAATTTCCAAGCTAGGGGTATTTTAGTCATTTTGCCCCCCAACCTCCTTACTATTCACACCTCCTTACTATTCCCACCTCCTTACTACACCTCCTTACTATTCACATAGCTTCCCTTGGAAGCTTCGTGCTTCCGTCTTTCTATTTTCGTCCGACAGTTTAAAAACTACGATTCTCGGAATCCAAATATTTTTAGATATTTCGTCTTTCCTTTACCAACAAATTTTTACGGATTCTTCGGATCTTCGAAAAATTGAAAAACACTTTTCGACATTGAGCGTTTTCCTTCACGTTTTACCCTAACGGAGCTAAACGAGTGAAAAATACATAGTAGTACTTTTCGTCATTTTTATTTCGTCTGATTTCTGTACGCTTTTCGAGAAAAACTTTTATCGGCTTACTTAACTTTTCACAACATATTATCTTCAAATATTTCGACGAAATGTCATTTCGACATACCGAACTCTCGAAACAGCCTAGGTTATTCAAACCCTAACCCTTAGGGTTTCGTTGGGTGAATAGTGCCTATTTTGTCTTTTTTCCCAAAAATATTTTGTTCCCAAATTTTTTTTATTTCAGTCTTGAAAATTCTTATTCGTTCAGTCTAGCTCGTAGCCAGAATCCTCCCAATTTATAATTATCCTAGGTTATAGAACGATTAATAAACACATAGCACATAATAATAGTAATAAAATTCATTTTATTAATAACTAATTCTTTAAACTTAAATTCTGGACAACCCGAATTTCCGGGTCGTCACAAACAACATGAGAGTGAAAAATGAATACTGAATAATAAAGAACTTGATCTACGAATCAAAATAGAAAACAAGTTTGAATTTTAATTACCTGAGGGTCTTAAGACCACGAACTATGTCCACGGTGTTTAGGTATTATTACCTTAACCTTAACAGTCATTAGACTTTACAGACTCTTCTTAACGTACTCAGGGGGATCAGCCCTTTGTACCATGTATTGTGCACAAACATCTAAACGTTACACGTACAAAATCCCCTATGTTAGGGTTGTTCGTCTCAGTTTGAATTTAGAATTTCTGCACTAAAGAAAGTTTAGTTTGGAACTAGCTTATCAGTGTTTCTAGAATTTTAGAACACTTTTTCAATTTTCATCAATAATGGTTTAATACGAGAATGTATAACTGAACAAGGCTATTAAACTCAAAGATCGGATATCAACAATATATATAATTGAATAACATGATATACATGCCAAGTGCTATATTCAAAGGAGTTTAAAACAATCTTCTATGAATCAATGTGTTAGAACAATATATGCATCGAATTATAATAAGGAAAGTAAAGCTTGCTCGATGTAACAAATTAGGTTACAAGAGCTTGCACAAACATATTCAAGATAGATTAGGCTTGCTAAATTTTAAAAACTTGTACAATAATAATATAGGAATGGAAACTTGCATTCAATATGAAAAGAATGGAGTTAGAAATCTTGCTCAATTGAAAGGAGTTAAGGTTTAGGAACTTGCCTTGATTGTAAGCTACACAAACGTAAAATAATCTCCAATTACCCTACACATATCATTGAAATCGCAACAACAATTAATTGTATGAATATTAGCTTTATGGGTTTAGCCCATCATTTAGGTCATAACCTTAACTTAGCATCTAACCATGTTGGTTAACATACTTAACGAATCTGAAATCTCATTACGAGCCAACACAGCCTAACCGTTCATCTCTAACCTTTGAAAACATCATATTTAGTTTCATTTTACAACTTATTTAAATAATTATTTCAAATCTTTACACTTTGCATTACAACACATTGATATATGTTATTATAGTTTATATCATGTTTTAACACCATTAACATGCATGCTAAACTAACACAAGTCCGTTACACATGACCTGCAAGTAAGCAGACTTCACTGTCTGTGACTGGCTACTCATGTGAATTACGCCGAGTAATATCTGAGCCTATCGCTAAGCAAGACACGACAGCACTGCTACCATGCTCTAAATGTTGCTTGCGCCGATGATGTACTGAGCTCGATTTTTTTCTGAAGTTCAAAATGACTGCTTTTGGCCAAAAATCCCAATTCTATAGAAAATTACCCACTTCAACATCTAAAACTTTGTACTAACATAGCTACACATGCTATTCATTATTCTATATATAAAAACATCACACATATACGAATTTGAAGAATCAAAACTATAATTTTTCCAAATTTCTTCATTTTTATACTTTTAACGAATTTGATCGTCACGAACTCGTTTCTTAATCAATTGTCATGATTTAAACTTCGTTTTTTTCGTTTCTTACCATAGCAACACAATCCAACATCAAATTTCAAATTACAACACATATAAGGCATGCAATTTGGTACTTTCTAAAGCCATTTTTAAAATATGAACACTGTTAATTATTTTTTCCTTCCTACAACCCAATTTTAACAAATTTGACACACAAGTATCCACCATATATGATGATTATCAGTTTATAAACCATATCTACATGTATATTTCAACACAACATGACTTAGCAATTTACAGAGAATGAACATGAAAACTCAAACATAAACCTTAGAAGTAGAATATACCTTGATTTAGCAAACCCTAGTTGTATGCTAGCAAAAAATGGTGATTCTCTCTCAAAACCACTGCGATCTTCCTTCTCTAAAATCTTTGTGTTCTCTTCTTCCAAGCTCTCTCTCTCAACACTCTGTGATATCTAGCTAAGCCTTAGAAAAGTAGACTCGTAAATAAACTGAAGCCCACACACTTCAGTTAAAAAAATCATACGTCTACGTCAGTTACACAAGTCCAAAGGCCATGTTTGGCTAACCAAGAATTTCCCTCCCAAACTAAATTATTTATATTATATAGTTTTCATGTGTCACATTAATTAATTTAATAACTTTAGCTTAATTAATTTAAATTAATAATAATAAAAATCTTATTATCATTATTATACTTATAATTTAATAAATAATTATATATCCAATTTAATTAATAAATTAGACACATTACTTTATTTAATTTATTTATTTCCTTTAAATTAAACAATTCATTTAATTTAATTATTTTCTTACATATTAAGCAATTGATTTATTTTAAATATTTTCTTAAATTAAATCCTTCAAATAAAATTATAATTATTCAATTCAATTAATTAATTTAGTTACTAAATTAATTCATTACAATCCATCAATTATTTATTTTCTCAATAAATAAATTATTTAATATATTTATTTAATTCCATAAATATTTAAATTAAATTACAAATTTTTCGATCGTTACATGCTCGGTCAACGGTCTTTGACCGATCATATCTTGTAATCTAAACATGATATAAGGTTGATTAAAGTCTCAGATTAAAGCCCTAACATCAAAGAACAGATATATAACACAAAATACACCAAACATCAAACACACACAAATCTATGGCTGTCAAACAACTTTTTCCCGGTTTTCCAGATTTGACAAAATGCTAGATTCGAGGACTTTGATGTTATGGATCTGGGATATAACAACCCAGATCACTAAACGACACCTTAATACATATCTTTAACCAACAACCTACAACATCTAACATCAAATACAAAGATTTCAAGATTTAGGGTTCTTATACCTTTTGAGCTTTGATTTTTGTTTCTGGTCATAGATCCTGATCCGTGAGAACTAAGATATGATATTATCTTATATTATCACAGCCTTTCACTCTCAAATCCGACAATCAAGAGAGAGAATGGTCTTGGCTATTTTTAAAAACTAAAGTGAGCTTTCTCTCACTCAATCCTTAATATTTATTTGATGCAATGAACTTGGATAGACTAAATGGCTGATATAATGTGATATAAGTCACATGCTATGGATTAGGGTTGGTGAACAACAAATAATAGGGCTAGATCTACAAGCAACCTTTAATAATACAACCAAGGGCACTTTAGTCAATTGATTTTTATTTTAATAGCAACATGGTCATTTGTCTCAAATCCTTAGGGTTTAGGGTTTGGACCCTTTAGGATTTAGGGTTTGAACCCTTAGGTTTTAAAAATAATTTCTAGAATTTCCAAATTAGGTTTTCAAAATCAAAAAATTAATATTTCTAAATTATAATTAGAATTTTCTAATTATATTTTAAATCTTGCTAATTAGGATTAGTATTTCCTAATTAAAATTGCTAATTTAGCAATTAGGGTCAAAATTGGTCATTAGGGTTTATAACCCACAAATTAGGATTTCTAATATAAAAATAATTATCTAATTTAGAAATTAGATTTCGTAATTAGATTAGGGTTTTCTAATTAATTATAACTTGAAAATTAGAATTAATGTTTCCTAATTAACATTAAAAATATTAAATTAACACTTAAGTTTTCCCTATTTATAAATTAGGGTTTCAAATTCATAAATTAGGGTTTAAAAATTTGAAATTAGGGTTTGCTAAATAATTAAGCTTTACCCTAATTAATATTATAATTAATAGCACTTGAGCATTATAATTATCCTTTAAGTTCCCAGATTAGGGTTTTAAATTCCGAATTAGGGTTTCGAATTCCCGAAACTGAAATTAGGGTTTCTAGAATCGGTTTCTAGGGTTTCTTATAATTCGCTAGGGTTTTCTAACTGAACGTTGACGTTCTTAATATATATCTAAAGTTTGTTATGATTATCGTTTTATATCCGTCAACCTTGACCTCGAACCACATTACGAACACATAATTGACCATACTCACGTAACATATTCACGTATTCCCTTAATCCTCGAATAATTCACCTAATCATTCATGTAATTTTGAAATCCTCAAAATTCCTTCTTAAAAATATCAAACGATACACTTATTTTCCATCTCAGGTTCTAATATTGAACCTTAAATCAATTAATAAATTTTTTAAAAACATTCAAATTCTCGGGTTGTCACAGAGCCGAGAAGGCCAAAAAGATAGCTTTCAAAAGATTGGCAGATCAGAGAGAAGATTCAAAAAGCCACTCTAGAAATCATCATGACCCATCAAGAGCCGAAGAAGAAAAAATGTAGAACCAAATCTGTACACAAGTCAACCAAGGTTCGGAGGATGCTAAATGCCAGACTAAGTCTACCAAAAGTGCAAAGACTTAGTAAACCTCAAATGGTGAAGGTGTGCAAGCTAAGATCAGATAAAGATAAGAATCAACCATAAGAACAACTGCACCAAAGAAGGAGTGAAAGACTGTTAAGTACTTAAAGGGACCGAGCTTGATGAACAACTTAATAGTCTGTCCAATAGTGATCCATTCTCGATGCAGAATCCAAAGAGGATCATAACAAGCTGCTAAGTATCAAAGGATGAACAAGCTTAAAGTCATCTTAGCAGCTTAGCACCAACAACAACATCAATAAGAAGCCAGGGCCTGAGGGGTCCTTGTCCTAGGGACTAAACTGAGTTCCAAGTCTGCTGGACCTGAAGAGTTCTTAGTGAACTAGAGTTCCAAGTCTACTGGACTTGAAGAGTTCTTAGTGAACTAAAGTTCCAAGGCTGTTGGCCTTGAAGGAGTCTTAGTGATTCAAAGATGTAAAGACTTCCTTAGTGGAATTCCTGCTTGTTGAAGCAGAAGAGTGGATTAGGACCTTGTGTAACGCCCCAGAAAAATCGGATTTTTTTGAGAATTAAATTTTTATTTGATTATTGGATTAAATGAATTTAATTGATTATTTATGGGAGTAAGCTATTTGAAGGTCGTTCGATGACCTAAACATGTCAAAACGTCGTAGTATTTTGGCTATGTGGTAGAATTAAAGTGTTTGAATTTCCAAGACGAAAATAAAAGCTTTTCGAGAAATTTTTCGAAAAACACTAATCACGCATTTTACTCAGAAATTATTTTGAATTTCCGAGAAATACGTAACGATAGAATATCGAGGTGAGATGGAATATCCAATAATATTTCAGTTATGGCAAACGCAGTTTTTTGCCTGTGGACTTAAAACCTAACAGTTAGGAAAAATGATTCTCGAGAAGGAATTTAAATGTGTATATTGAATTAAAGCAATGATCGTATGCGTAAGTATTAAACGAGGTAATGAATACGAGTATGATACGAGGTATTATACGGGTATGTATGAATGATGGTATGTCCTATATGTTAAACAAGTATATGAGTTAGAATACGAGATTAATAAGTAGACAATACTTTGTAAGGCTTTAAGCCATGTGTAATGGACTTGTAGGATTGTGTAGGAAATTGTAATGTCCAATTGTGATAATAATAAAGCCCAATATGAATTAATGTTAAAGCCCAAATGTTTGTAAGGTATAATCCAATGTGGATTAGTACAAGCCCAATGTATAATTTAAATTAATTAAGCTAAAGGCCCAAAGTAAGAATTAATGTGTTATGGGATGGTTTAAACCCATGGGGCAAACCATGGATGATCCAAAGTAGGGAGCAAGTAACTTAATGACTAAGTGTTGTGATGAGCAAGCAAATGATAAAAGTTGTGATGAACAAGTATACTTAATGGCTAAGTTTAGTGTGGTAACCAAATAGACTTAATGACCAAGTAGACTTAATGTCCAAGTGTTATGGGGAACAAGTTAACTTAGTGTTTAAGCTAGGAATAGTAAGGAGGTGGAGTGGTTTTATGACCATTATACCCTAACTTAGACTTTCCTATAAATAACAAGCTTGGATTTCATTTTGTTGGTTGTTCATTTCATCCAACAAGTTGAGAGCTAATTTGTTAGAGATAATAAGCTAGAAAAGCTAGAAAGCTAGAAAGCTAGTCTTTCATATTTCAAGAAGCAAGAAAGAGATCAAAGATTAACCAATTGATATTCAAGGGTAAGCAATCTTAAACCCGTATTCTCTTTCTCTTCCATTGTTAGAGAAGTGGGTAGTGGTAAAACATGTATGCTAAGGAATGATAAGAATGATTAATTAATGGACTTAAGCCGTATAAGTCATGAATAAGCTATTCTTAATTGTATAAGTTATGAACTAAGCAAGAACTTGTCATATGTTAATAATAATGAAGTTGGTATGATAAGAAGAAGCAAGGACGGTGGTTAAAAGGTTTAAGCCATCATAATTCATAAGAAAAGAAATCATAAGTAGTTTATACTTTTATAAGTTCCAAACTCACAAAGAACAAGTAATAACTTATCATGTTTATAAGTTAATGAAGTATGTATATTAAGATGTTAGTATGATGGATTGAATACATTTGAAACGAAGAACAAATCTTAAGTAACGAAGTTTTGGCGGAATTCATGAGTTTGGACGATAATCGCCGAATTTGTAAAATTCTTGAATTTGAGTTCAAATTTTGATATTGAACTTGGGAACGTTTGTTTTCAATGGAGACAAGTCGTATTTGGCATTATAGAGTTGCGAACTCAAAAATGATCGAATTCTGACTTAGAACGAAGAAACGAGCGTTGAACGTTCACAAACGTTTATTGATTTCATTAAAAATGGACTAATAGGTGAATTTTTAGTTAACGAAGTCAAATAGATAAAATTCTTGGATGAACACGTAGAGTATTTAATTTGTGAATCGTAGGCTCTTGAATGAGCCAATTCGGACTTATAAAAAAGAAGTTATGAGCCCGGGAATCTCACATAAAAAGTTAACTGTCATAATTTTGTGGTGCTGAGTACTGGCGCCACGGCGCCAGTCAAGGCAAAGTAAGTCACGCCTCAGCGCCACAAAGGGTTGTGAGCTACTGAAGTATGGTACCACAGCACGACCAATAGTGAAGGATATATGTCGCCGAAACACCGTGACCGAATTCTAGGAACAAGAAGCCCGCGCCGCAACGCGAGTTTTAGAGCAAAAGCTGGCGCTGCAGCGCCAGCACTAAGTGAAGCATAAATGGAAATGTTTTTGAATGTGAAGTAAAAGAGAAGTGAAGGAAGAGTAAATTAAATCCTTAATTAACTTAAAGTTACATCAATTAAGATGTTGTAAACCTTAAGTAATACACTAAAGGTTGAAAGAAAGATTAATGGAATATAAGTTATTAATACTGAAGCGATGAATGATAATAAGTCGTAAAGGCAGATAAGTATTTGAAACGAGTTTCATTAAGTAAGTAAGTACGATTACGAATACGAAAGGAAAGATAGTTAATTGATAATGAAATAATTAACTTAACATAGCATTTTTTGATGATGACAATAACGTTGCGAGTTATAACTAAATGTTGATGAATATTACGTGAACGCGAACGGTATGCAATAAGTGTACTTAACCATTGACGATCGAGTTTCGATTAATGTTAGTAAGCCGTGAGGAAGGATAATTAACTATAAATGAGTTGTATTAATGAAATAATTTCAGTTAAGTTATATAAGAGAACAAAGTTGGTAGAAATGATGTAAATTATAATGGCAAATAGAACCAATAATATCAAATCTAATATATAATTAGATTGAGAAGAAGGGTAAGATTCATTAGGAACCATGTATGTTCATTCATGACCTAATGTGGTTATGTGTTGTAGAGATCGTAAAGACTCAAAGGAAAAGTATTTTACTGTAGCAGACGCTGAAGGCAAGTTTTTCTTAAACGCTTGTCTAACCTTCGTGTCAGCCAAGTTTTATATGATTCATGTTATGAGATGCATGAAATGTTTTACTAAAGGGTCGATGCCAGTTTTACCTCGGCTAGACTAATATTGAAGAGTTGAATGATTTATTTACAAGTCTTTCAATATAAAATTGCTAACGCTATCCTACGCCAATTGTTTGGTACGGATTCAAGGTAAGTTCGAGTATGAATAAACAAATGTATTTTCATTGATTATTCGATGGGCACATGAGGTTGCTACAACTTAAACGCATTAATACGCTTAATGAATGTAGTGTTGATCAACATAGAGGACTATAGTCGATCACCTAGAAGTGCTCGTAAGCTATGCCGGACTTACTTAACTTAGTGCCAAGTTGTCCTTTTCAAAGAAATTATGAAACGCCATGGTCTTGGACCGTAATTGATGTTTTATCAATATTGTTATTGTAAAACGTTTTGAAGTAAAAAGAAATGCTATTTTGAATTATTGATAGTACTTTGTAACTATTATCAAGTTATGAAGATATACGATTCCTATGTTTCAAGCATGTCGTTTAAAAGAAATTGTTGTACTTTTACGAGCTTGTTATGCTCACTCTTGCTTGAACCATATAAATGCAATTTTAGGACCTAAGCGGATCGAAGGATCCAGAAGGATAAAGGGAAGGCTAAGACGAACTTGTAGATTACCAATGTAATACTATAGGTTTGTGATGATAATATTTGATATTATGAAAAGAACAAATGTAACAGTTAAAAAGAACCGGGGGTATGGTTGTAAGACCCCAACTTTTATGAATAAAGATTAATTTTTCTCAAAATATATTTTTGAATATTATGGTGTGGATTTGATATAATGTTATAGTTCAGGTAATATTTACAAATTTTGCAAAGTAAGCAAGTGGTTATATAATATTCGATTTGTTCGGGAATATTAAGACGATGGCACAATCATGGTGGACCGCATAACCAAGTATTGTCGTATTTAGAAATTGATAGAATTATCTTTTATAAAAATAATGGAATTTTTTTTACCGTTAAACCGCTGAACTACCCGTGGTAAAAGAAAAAGAATATGCCAGTAGTTGCATAGTAGCACACGGTATTGATTATTGATGCTTACGTGAGAAGTCACTCAGTTATACTCAATTATTGCTACAATAATTGCTGCATAATATCTCTAATATTATTGATTCAATTATTGTCACAGTATCATCTGCATAATATTTATTATTATTAAATCAATAATTGAGACGACAAAGTTATTCATAATATTATTTGCAATATTGACAATGTCTAGAAAGTTCTGTCAAGGAGAAGTTTGGTCACCTAATTACGCGCCAATAGGGAGAAATCCTTATCGGAAAGCCCCCTCTTTCTTGGGAATGATCTGGTTGTTAAATATTGTGAGTTATAATATTAATGATGAATAAGTTCGTGTTGATTAAAGATGAAATTGATATTTCCATTGTGTTGGGATTATTAGTGTTGGTGGAAATCGACATCTATTCTGATAATAATTGATGTTTGGAGGTTATATTGATCAATCAGGTAATTAATCAGATAAATGACCAATTAATTTCTATTAATTCACATGCTTATAACTGTTTGTTCACATGTGTGTACTATATATTCATATGCATGTAGTATTAGGGGAGGTGGTGTAAGATTGATAATACTTGCATGACTAAATTAAAAATGGAGGTATAGATGAAGGTACTATACTGTAATTATTTTGTTCACATGTATAGAACTATTGATTCACATGATTGTACTATTGATTCACATGATGTACTATTAGGGGAGGTGGTGCAAGTTTGATAATACTTGCAGGACTAAATTAAAAATGAAGGAAAAGATGAAGGTATTATACTGTAATATTTTGATCCCCAAAACATGCAATTATCGAAACTATGTTTTCTTATAAATAGAAGCTCATTCTTCTTTCATTCTCACCAATTCACTAAGACTTACAAGAGCAATTATAGAGAGAAAAACTATAGAGAGAGAAGCTTTAGAGAGAAAGTAGATGAGAAGTCTGCTACCTCACTATTCAAGTATCTAGTCTTCTTCTGAGGTAAAAGATATTATTTTGTTCAGTATTCATATGAATAATATTTTCTTCCATACTCTGTAGTATGTGAGTAATATTATTTCGTCTCGTATTCCTGATTATACCCTCATTCTGTTAAAGTATTGCTTCTATACTCCGTGAAATTAGTGGAATATCCTTGAAATTTGTGCTTCATCTAGTATCATTTCACAATGATATTTTATGCACATTCTTGTTATATTTTAAGCTTTTCATGCCGGAGTACTATCCGTGAGTACTATTCATTTATACGGTACTATTCACAAAGTACTATTCACGGGGTAATATTCACAAAGTACTATTCACGGGTACTATTCACAAAGTACTATTCATGGGTACTATTCACAAAGTACTATTCACGAGTACTATTCACAAAGTACTATTCACGGGATACTATTCCCTTAGGTACTATTCACCCGGGGAATTAATCACGTCAAAAATTGATTTCTTTGCTGTCCAAATCATTTTTGATACAATATTATTCTTGAATTTTACTCCACAAAGCAGTATCATTTTGACAATTTGGACATTATTGAATTATGGATAAATTAAATTATAAATCTTTAAAAATTTATCCTTTGCTTTCTTTTAATTGAATTCTTATATCATTTTCATCATCCTCATGCTTATATTATGATAAAAGTCATCTGTGGCTTACGTGCATAAATGTACTATTGATTGGTATGATTATGACCAAAGATTATTCGGTATAATCATGACCGTAATGTTTCAAATGATGTGGTAAAAATCCTCATTGGCCTATAGTGCATTGATGGACAATTGTTGGTATGATTATGATCGAGGATTATTCGAGATAATCATGACCATTGATGATTACATAAATATCCTTAGTCCAGAAAAGGTGGATGATTCGATGATATGGTTTATTTATTAAGATGAGTCTCAATGATAAAATTGATGATAAACTTTTTAAAGCATATAAGATAGTAGATATCATGCTCTACTTGACTCTTCTAATGGATTGTTTGTTCCGCTACAGTTAAACTTGATGTTTATTATATTTTATCAGTTTAACACTGTTGAAGGCTAACAATAATTTATTTTGCATTATCTTAGTCATAATATTTCTTCATCGGGCTAGTTGAGCTCACTCTTTGTTTTCATTGTTCTCTTCAAGAAATGAGAATATATTTGGGACTAGTCGGGGAACGGAATGACGGTCCAGATATTTGCATTAGTAGTCCTCACTATTCAGTGAAATAGTGTGATAATAAATGTAATAAGGACTCCATTTGAGTTTGAATACTGTCTAGAAGAAAATATTCGTATTAAAACTCTCAGCTTATGTTTTGTCGTATTTTACATGACAGTTGTATAAATAAGTTGTATTTGAACTTTATACCATGTATTTGGCAACTCAAGATGGGTGATGTATACCTATTTTGGGGGCGTCACAATTGGTATCAAAGTTTAGGGATATGATCCCTGGCTGAGATGTGAGACAAGAACTAGGAGGGGAGAGACGGGGAATTCCTTCGCTAGTATGACCTGCCTAAGTTTATTTGGTATTTATTTAGTCGGTCAGAGTATAGGGATAATATGTGACATGTTAATTAACCCTTGTTTTTTGGCAGTATTAGCAAATGGCATCTGAAAATGTTGAGATAATTAATGAAGCACACGAGACCGTTGAGTCACCAACGATCAATACCCAAGATAATGTGAAACAAGAAGACAATAATCCTCAGGTAAACAATAACACCGATCAAATGATGAACGATGGGATGTTCAGAGGCTTTATGAAATTCATGCAACATCAGGCGAGAGCGGCTCCTGTTCAAAATACAAGTGGAATCATTGGCAACTCTCAGTCGGTCACCGCTAAACAGTTCAAGGAGCTGAGACCACCAGAGTTTATTGGAGAACCAAAACCACTTAAGGTAGAGACGTGGATAAAGTAGATCACCAAGATATTTAATGTCTTGGGATGCTCCGAGGAGGAAAATGTTCCCTTTTCCACACTCATGTTGCGAGGAGAGGCATATTACTGGTGGGAATCTGTAAAGCATACTCAACTTGCCACACTGAAGATGTCTTGGGAGAAATTCCAAGAACTGTTCAACGACAAGTACTTTCCCGAAAGTATTCGTCACATGAAGGAGGTAGAGTTTATCAAGATGGAGCAAAACAATATGACCGTGTCACAGTACGAAGCTAAGTTTGCTGAGTTATCCCGGTTTGCGTCCCACTTGGTTGATAATGAGGAGAGAATGACGCAGATGTTTCTAAGAGGTTTGAAACCTAAGATACATCAATACTTAATTTCTCACAAACTGTGTTTATATTCAGATGTTATAAATATGGCTCAGTTATTGGAGCGCGATAATGAGTTAACCCAACGAAGAGAGAGCAACCGACAAATCGATAATACTAGTGGTAGCAGTCATCGAAGCGGTGAGAACAAACGTGGAGGGAATCAACATGCCAGAAATGGTAACCACTTTGGTGGTAATCATGGCCAAGATAATAGAAGTGGAAATTTTAAGAAGAGGAAATTCAATAATGATGGAAAGACGTCAGCACCAACACCTGTTGTTAAGGAAGGAGAACGAATGTTGGTCGTATGTTACAAATACGAAGGGGAGGGACATATCAGTCCGAACTGGATGCAACAATCCAAGGCATGTTATAATTGTGGAAGAGAAGGTCACCTAGCCCGATTTTGTCGTGCACCGAAGTCAAGTCCAGCTGAGATGGAGGCATCAAAGGTCGTCCCAAATAAGACAAAACCGGTAGTTCAAGGGAGAGCGTTTGTCATAACCTCCTAAAAAGCGAGGAATATGAACGAGGTGATCATAGGTAAGTTAAACATCAACTCTAGCGAAGTATATACCTTATTTGATACCGGTTCTACCCATTCTTTTATTTCTCCTACTTGCGCTCAACGTTTAAATTTAACTCCGGAGAAGTTAGACTTTGTTTTATCTTTTGAAACTCCGTTGGGAGAAACCTTCATTACATACACTGTTTATAAGTCCTGTTTGGTTCAAATTGGTTCTCGCGCATTACCTATTGATCTTATTTCCTTAAAAATACTTGTGTTTGATGTGATTTTAGGGATTGATTGGTTAACTACTCATCATGCTAAAATTGATTGTTTTCGTAGGGTTGTTAGCTTTCATATTCCTAACCAACCAATTATGCGAATTCAAGCAACCAAACCACTAAAGTCAATCACTGTCATATTAAGCCATAAAGCTATTCGTTTATTGAAAAACGGATGTCAAGCTTTCTTAGCCCATGTCACGAATTTAAACAAAAATACGTCAGATTTGAATGATATTTCTATTGTTAATAAATTTCCTGACGTATTCCTTGAAGAACTTCCTGGCCTACCCCCAGAGCGTGAAATCAAATTTTGTAACGACCTTGAACCCGATACAAAACCCATTTCCAAAGGCCCATATCGAATGACTCCTATTGAACTTCAGGAGTTAAAAACCCAACTGCAGGAATTATTAGACATCGGTTTCATTCATCTTAGTACGTCTCCTTGGGGTGCTCCTATTCTATTCGTGAAGAAGAAAGATGGAAGTATGCGACTTTGTATTGATTATCGGGAGTTGAATCATGTCACCATCAAAAATAGGTATCCGTTGCCTCGCATTGATGACCTGTTTGACCAATTGCAAGGCGCCAAATTCTTTTCAAAGATCGATCTTCATTCTGGATATCATCAGTTAAAGATTAAAACTGATGACATTCCAAAGACTTGCTTTCAGAACTCGATACGGGCATTACAAATTCCTAGTCATGTCTTTTGGATTGACTAATGCTCATGATGCCTTCATGGATATGATGAACCAAGTATTCAAGAAATATTTGGATCACTTTGTGGTCGTCTTTATTGATGACATCCTCATATACTCCAAAAGCCATGAAGATCATGTGCAACACTTGAGACTGATACTCCAAAAGCTTCGTGAAAACAAGTTATATGACAAGTTAAAGAAATGAGAGTTTTGGCTTGAGGAAGTAGAATTCCTTGGGCACGTAATATCAAATCATGGAATATCTGTTGACCCAGCAAAGATTGAAGCAATTCAAAGCTGGGAGCAACCTAAGTTAGTGACCGAAGTACGTAGCTTTCTCGGCTTAGCTGGTTATGATCGGAGGTTTGTAGAAGGGTTTTCTCGAATCACTACTCCATTAACTCAGCTAACTTGGAAAGATACAAAATTTGGTTGGAGCGAGGAATGTGAGAAGAGTTTTCAAGAACTCAAGAGGAGACTCATTTTAGCACCTGTTCTGACAATACCATCTGGCTCGGAGGGATTTGTTATATACAGTGATGCTTCAGGCAAAGGGTTAGGATGTGTTCTAATGCAACATAGAAAAGTCATAGCCTATGCCTCATGACAACTCAAAGAATATGAGAGAAATTATCCTACTCATGATCTAGAGTTGGCAGCTGTCGTTTTTGCGCTTAAGATTTGGAGGCATTACATGTACGGAGAGAAGGTGGAGATCTATACGGATCATAAAAGCCTCAAATATTTCTTCATTCAAAAGGAACTCAACATGCGACAATGACGTTGGCTTGAGTTGTTGAACAATTACGATCATACCATTCAATACCATCACGGAAAAGCTTAACGTAGTAGTATTTGTGCGCGATTGAGTAGAAGATCATATGCGGGTACGAGTGCGATATTGTCAACGTAAAGGCCCATTTTGTATGACTTACAAAGGATGGAGATAGAGTTAAAGACTCCAGGTACCCATATGATGATGGAAAATATACGAGTAGAACCGACATTAATCGATAAAGTTAAAGCTGCTCAAGCTACAGACCTGGAGCTGATGCATATGAGGAAGAAAGTGCAAGAAGGTGCTTTTCCAAAAGCAAGAATCGATGAAGAAGGAATACTTTGAGTCAACTCCAGACTTTGTGTTTGTAACAATTCTGACTTGAAGTATAAAATCATGATGGAGGCGCACAACACACCATTTGCAATCCATCTTGGGAGTACCAAAATGTATCGTGATCTTTGACATACATTTTGGTGGAGCAATATGAAGAGAAAGATAGCGAGGTTTATCTCAAGGTGTCTAACTTGTCAACGAGTCAAGGCGGAGCATCAAGTGCCAAAAGGTCCATTGCAACCACTTGAAATTCCAGAATAGAAGTGGGAGAACATTACCATGGATTTCGTTACTAGTCTTCCCAAGGTTTCTCAAGGCATAGATGCGATTTGGGTAATTGTTGATAAATTGACCAAGTCTGCTCATTTCTTACCGATACGAGAAACTTATACACTTGAACTTGTTACTCGTATGTATATAAACGAGATTGTAAGATTGCATGGTATGCCAATATCCATAGTTTCTGATCGAGACCCAAGATTCACTTCACGATTTTAGGTTAGTTTGCAAAAAGCTATGGACACGGAATTACGATTTAGTTCGGCATATTATCCTCAAACGGATGGGCAGTCGGAGAGGACTATTCAAACTCTTGAAGATTTATTAAGACTCTGTGTCCTTGACTTCAAAGGAAGTTGGGACAAGTTCTTATCATTGGTGGAGTTTTCCTACAACAACAGTTATCAAGCAAGTATTGGTATGGCTCCATTTGAGGCGTTGTATTGAAGAAAGTGTCGTTCTCCAGTATGTTGGTATGAGGTGGGTGAAGCAACGTTGTTGGGACCAGAGTTGGTACGTATGAATACGGAAAAAATTCAAACGATTCGACAACGTATAAAAACCTGACAAGATTGACAAAAGAGTTATGCTGATCTTCATCGAAAGGACGTGGAATTCAATATTAGAGATCATGCGTTGTTACGTGTTGCTCCATAGAAAGGAGTTACGAGATTTGGAAAGAGAGGAAAGCTCAATCCTCGATTCATTGGCCCATTTTTAATCCTCGATTGAGTAGGAAATGTGGCCTATAGACTCGCCTTACCGCCAAGTATGTCTCGTGTTCATAACGTTTTTCACATATCTATGTTACGTAAATATGTGAAAGACCCGAACCACATTATTGAATTAGAACCGGATGAGATAGTGGAAGATTTAACGTATGAAGAGGTACCTGTTAAAATCTTGGATAAAAAGGATCATATTCTATGCTCCAAGGTTATACCTCAAGTTAAAGTTTTGTGGAGAAATCACGATGTTTAGGAAATGACCTGGGAGTTAGAATATGAAATGAAGTCAATGTATCCTCACCTCTTCGACATACCAGGTACGCACCCTAATTTCGAGGATGAAATTTCATAAGAAGGGGAGGTTGTAAGACCCCAACTTTTATGAATAAAGATTAATTTTTCTCGAAATATATTTTTGAATATTATGGTGTGGATTTGATATAATGTTATAGTTGTAGGTAATATTTACAAAATTTTCAAAGTATGCAAGTGGTTATATAATATTCGATTGGTCGAAGAATATTCATTTTAACAGGGAATATTAAATGCAATGAACAATCATTAGTGGACCCTAACGGAAGTATTGTCTATTTAGAAAATGATGTAATTATCTTTTTATAAAAATAACGGCGAAAGTTTTACCGTTAAAGCTGTTGAACTACCGGTGGTAAAAGAAAGCGAATGTCTGGCGTGGTTGCATAGTAGCACATGGTATTGATTATTAATGCTTACGTGAGAAGTCACTCAGTTATGCTCAATTATTGCTACAGTAATTGCTGCATAATATCTCTCATATTATAGATTCAATTACTGTCACAATATCATCTGCATAATATTTATTATTATTAAATCAATAATTGAGACGACAAAGTTATTCATATTATTATTTGCAATATTGACAATGTCTAGAAAGTTCTGTTAAGGAGAGGTTTGGTCACCTAATTGCGCGCCAATAGAGAGAAATCCTTATCAGAATGCCCCCTCTTTCCTGGGAATGATCTGGTTGTTAAATATTATGAGTTATAATATTAATGATGAATAAATTCTTGTTGATTAAAGATGAAATTGATATTTCCACTGTGTTGGGATTATTAGTGTTAGTGGAAATCGACATCTATTCCGACAGTAATTGATGTTTGGAGGTTATATTGACCAATCGGATAAATGAGCAATTAATTGCTATTAATTCACATGATTATAACTGTTTGTTCACATGTGTGTACTATTGATGCACATGCATGTACTATTAGGGGAGGTAGTGCAAGATTGATAATACTTGCATGACTAAATTATAAATGGAGGTATAGATGAAGGTACTATACTATAATTTTTTTTTTACATATATAGAACTATTGATTCACATTATTGTACTACTGATTCACATGATTTACTATTAGGGGAGGTGGTGCAAGTTTGATAATACTTGCAGGACTAAATTAAAAATGAAGGAAAAGATGATGGTATTATACTGTAATATTTCGAGCCTCAAAACATGCAATTATCGAAACTATGTTTTCCTATAAATAGAAGCTCATTCTTCTTTCATTCTCACCAATTCACTAAGACTCACAAGAGCAATTATAGAGAGAGAAGCTTTAGAGAGAAAGTAAAAGAGAAGTCTGCTACCTCACTATTCCAGTATCTAGTCTTCTTCTGAGGTAAGGGATATTATTTTGTTCAGTATTCATAGGAATAATATTTTCTTCCATACTCTGTAGTATGTCAGTAATATTATTTCGTCTCGTATTCCTGATTATACCCTCATTTTATTAAAGTATTTCTTCTATACTTCGTGAAATTAGTGGAATATCCTTGAAATTTGCGCTTCATCTAGTATCGTTTCACAAGGATATTTTTTGCACATTCTTGTTATATTTTAAGCTTTTCATGTCGGAGTACTGTCCATGAGTACTATTTATTTATACGGTACTATTCATAAAGTACTATTCACGGGGTACTATTCACAAAGTACTATTCACAGGTACTATTTACAAAGTACTATTCATAAAGTACTATTCATGAGTACTATTCATAAAGTACTATTCACAGGATACTATTCTCGAAGTACTATTCACGGGGTACTATTCACCTAGGCAATTAATCATGTCAAAAATTAATTTCTTTGCTGTCCAAATCATTTTTGATACAATATTATTCTTGAATTTTACTCCACAAAGCAGTATCATGTTGACAATTTGGACATTATTGAATTCTGGATAAATTAAATTATAAATCTTTAAAAATTTATCCTTTGCTTTCTTTTAATTGAATTCTTATATCATTGCCATCATCCTCATGCTTATATTGTGATAAAAGTCATATGTGGCTTACATGCATAGATGTACTATTGATTGGTATGATTATGACCAAGGTTTATTCGGTATAATCATGATCGTAATGTTACAAATGATGTGGTAAAAATCCTTATTGGCCTATAGTGCATTGATGGACAATTGTTGGTATGATTATGACCATGGATTATTCGGTATAATCATGACCATTATTGATTACATGAATATCCTTGGCCCGTAGTGCATGGATGATTCGATGATATGATTTATTTATTAAGATGAGTCTCGGCGATAAAATTGATGATACTTTTTAAAGCATAGAAGATAGTAGATATCATGCTCTACTTGACTCTTCTAATGGATTGCTTGTTCCGCTGCAGTTAAACTTGATGTTTATTATATTTTATCAGTTTAACACTGTTGAAGGATAACGATAATTTATTTTGCATTATCTTAGTCATAATATTTCTTACTGGGCTAGTTGAGCTCATCCTTTGTTTTCACTGTTCTCTTCAGGAAATGAGAATATAGCTGGGACTAGCCGGGGAACAGAGTGACGGTCCAGATGTTTGCATTAGTAGTCCTCACTATTCAGTGAAATAGTGTGATAATAAATTTAATAAGGACTCCATTTGAGTTTGAATACTGTCTAGAAGACGATATTCGTATTAAAACTCTCAGCTTATGTTTTGTCATATTTTACACGACAGTTGTATAAGTAAGTTGTATTTGAATTTTATACCATATATTTGGCAACTCAAGATGGGTGATGTATACCTACTTTGGGGGCATCACAATGGAAATATTGTTTTGGAATATATATAAGACATATTCGTTCTTTTGAGGTATTTCAATTGAATGTTTGTGTGAACTGTAGCACCGTGGAGCACCATATGTCGGGTTGGAAGATACCCGGATTTGGGGGCGTCACAGCTTGAGTCTCTGAACCACTTAAAATCCCTTATGTCTTTTACATATTGTCATTTATATTATGAACCTAACTGCTATAACTGCTATGAATATGATAACTACTTACATCTAAACTAACTCTATAAAAATGGTCAACAAAATATCTATGAAGGGGAACCTTAACTTATTCCGTTGTGTTTGAAATAATTCTTAAGTTTGTCATCTGCTAATTACTTAGCAATGTAAACTAAAATGGAAAAGATTTTTGAAAACAAAAAAGGATCTATTCAACCCCCCCTTCTAGATTTATTGTGTGCCCTCTGAGAACTAACATCTTATATGACCATCTTAAGAAACAATGAACTAGAAAATATACTAAAGCTATTGAAAGAATTAAACTTTAAGTTAACATAATTCCTTTTTAGTCTTTAGCAAACTCTAATTGGTTTAAAATTATTGAGACTGATGCCTCTAATCTAGTTGAAGAATTTAGATGAAAAAGATAAAATTTAAACCCTAGTTATTAAATATTAAATTCTAGTTAATAAATACTAAATTGATGTAGGACAAAAATTGGGAAAAATCGCAGGTCCGAATAGATGACATTAATTCCCGAAGATACTAATTTTCGAAGGCAATAATGCTGAGTTCGATTGATTTTGCGGTCGTGAGTTATGTTTGACTTCTCTTTGGAATGTTTGATTTCACCCAGGAACGATCGACTTCGGGAGAGGTCTTCGGGTTCAAAAATGGCGTCCTGACTTTGGAAATGGCAACATGATTTCGAGAAGATCGGATTGGCTTGAATATTGTTATTTTTTAATAGCTCTTGTTTTTAGATAGGATCGTTTTTAAGGTAATAGTGTTTTAGTAGGAAACAAATCTTTTATGATATTACATAATTAAGTTGTTACCTATTAGGACTTTATTGCCATAATATTAGTTACCTATTAAGATTTTATTTCCATAGTTATAGAAATTCTTTAGCTATAAAAACCCGGCTTGTGGGTTGGAGGAGAATTATTCATAATTTATTATCTTTTACGATTGATATTGTTTTGTTTCTCTGGTGGATTCCAGTTTGTGTTCTTAGAACTTACGTTGGTAAACTCTTTGTGTTTCCATTCTGTGTCAATTGGTGTCAGAGCAAGGATTCTAGCTTGTGAATTGATGGTTGTTGAGCACGTGCGAGATGAAAATAGTATGCATACAAGTCGATCATGTATGATGATAAAGCATATACTTTGTAATCAATCTTATTTATTTATTAATAAAAGAATTATTTATTAAAGGCATTTAATTATCTACATGGTGCTATTTTAATAATATGTGATAAACCCATAGTTTTAAGCAATACTTTTAGAATCATGATGAGGACATGCTTGTGACGCCCCCAAATTCAGACACTCATATCTCGAATTTGGTTCGTCACGTGCTAATTCTAATATCATACTTAAATCATCAACAAAAGAATAATATAATAATTTACATTGATATAATATAAATATTCTCGTCCCAAGGTTTCGTAACTTAAAACATCTCTTACATAACTAAAACATAGATTAGACATAACTAATACATAACACAATATGTCATAACATAATCATAATATATCTAGACAAATATGAACTACTCCGTAGCTTTGCCCTTGTCCTTTTCTGTGACACCCCTAAATCTGGGTCCCTTTGAACCACGGATTCGGTCCGCCAAGATACTACTATCATTAAACTATTTATATTTTTTATTCATAACTTAATGAATATAACTTTGCTTATTACAATTTAGAATATAAATTCTTTCCATTACCAGGATCTGCCCAATGACCCCAAACTTTTATAAGTTTCTAATCTTGGTCATTTACTATTCCTGTATTACATCACATTTAATGTTATATAAATATGCGGAATAATTTAAACTTTTTGAAACCTTTGAAAAATAATTCTTTGATTGATTTCTTAACTTGAATCAATTACAAATCCTTGAATCAAATTATGTTATGATTCATTCTATTCGAATGGTTGTACAACTCTTTACTTCTTGATTCGAATTTCTCTATGTACCGCCTAGTACAACTTTAAAAGCTAACATATATTACACATCATAAACTACTATCAAGTATATCTACTAGAACCTAAACATGGTTTAAGAGCATATGTTTAATTAGACAAATCAATCTTCTTTGATGTGATTGAACTTTATCAATGAAGTAGCACGTAACCTTTACCGTGTGTCCTTCACCTGTAAAAGTAGTTATTTGCAAGGGTGAGCTCGACAGCCCATCAATTCTAACAGTTTTCATGCAGCACATAACATATAATAACATATTCAGTTCATGCATTCATAATCAATTAACATTTACTACGTATGTTACTTCTCACATAACAGGCATAAAGATTTACTTCACAAGCATATCATCAAAGATCAACTTTCAACATTCATACATATCTCATATGCATTTCATATATATACAACAATGTTCTCATAGCATAATATAACTCACTAACAGTTATAGAATTCAAATATCAAATAGGAATTGAAAGACTTGCCTGATTCGTAGTTTATCAACTACAACTTACTACTTAAAGCTTATCTTCACTTCATGTATTCCTACACAATTATATAATCATGGATTCATATCCATCAGTAACATATATCATGCATTCTCAATGTAATAACAATGTTACATTGCTTCCTAACTAGGTTCGTAAAACCTACATTTCACTTTCTCATCATACTCTTAGAATAGCTAGATATTTATAGGTATACCTTAACCACTCGCACTTGACATCAACATTCATATATAGCTATCGCATACTTGATTTGCTATGTGTTCGTAACACATTTTGTAACAACCCAAAATTTTGGATTATCCAGAATTTAGGTTTAAAGAATTAGTTATTAATAAAATGAATTTTTATTAATACTATTATGTGCTATGTGTTTATTAATCCTTCTATAACCTAGAATGATTATTAATCGGAAGGATTCTGGCTACGAGCTAGACTGAACGAGTAAGAATTTTCAAGATGAAAATAAAAGTTTTCCGAGAACAAAATATTTTCAGGGAAAAAGACGAAATAGGCACTATTCATCCGTTTCTGCTCGGAGATTTATTTTGAAATTCTGAGAAGTTATAGATTACGTAAAATGTTGAGACGTGATGGAATATTTAATAATATTTCAGTTATGGCCAAAGACGAAATATCCAAAAATATTTGGATTTCGAGAATCGCAGTTTTTAAAACTGTCGGACGAAACCCGAAAAGCAAACTTGAGGGCAAAGTTAACTTAGTCCTTAAGTCTTGAATACTAAGGAGGTGTGAATAGTAATTTTAGGGGCGAAATGACTATTTTGCCCCTAACCTTGAAAATCTATAAATAGAAAGCTAAACTTTCATTTTCTAGGATTTTGAAAATCTTATAACTTGAGATAGAGAGACGGAGCTCGGTTGGAAGAGGAAGAAGAAGAGTATGAGCATGAAGGCTCGGATCCAAAGTGATCGTGAAATAGAAAAGCTCGCAAATCGCCGGCTTTGTATAATGAAAGAGAAATTAAGAAGAACGGTAATCCGAACCCTAGTTTCTTCTAATATTTTCTTTAAGTTTTCTATGTCAAAAACATAGCTTAATGAGAATAAGGAGTAAAAGATATTGAGAATGATTTCATATGGTTGAAATCGTAAGAAAAAGAAGAAATAAAAACAAGAAATTTAGTTTATAAATTTCTTATGGAAGTATAAGATTTGTAAGGATTTTGAGCGATCCGAATGAATTTTATGAATGAGTAGGTTGAATAAGTAAGGAATGGTGTTCTATAATATCAAATTCCAAGAAAAAGTAGAATCGTAATTCAAAATATCGATTAAAATGAAGAACGAACGAAGAACTCACGAACAACGCGAAGAACACGAAGAACGTTGTTGATGGACAAATTTAAAACCATCGTAGTATAGATGTTGTTGATGGACAAGTTTAAAACCATCACGTATAAGTTATATGCTTATTGCTTGGTTAGGAACGTTAGAAACGTTCATGAAGAACGGATTAAAATTAAGCTATAACGAAGTTATGGCGAAATATTTCGTAAAAGAAGAATGAAAATTTGAAAGTTAGTAAATGAACCCGAACATGTAGGTTTTCATAAGAATGTAAGAGAACGTATAAAATGTGAGTCGTGGACTCAAGAACGAACGAATTCCGAGTTCGGATGACCGAATTATGGACGAACAAGCGAAGAACGTTAAAAGCGTAAAAATGAATGAAGGGTTAAGATTAAGCCAATTGAATGGCATGTTAACGGATTCAGAATGAAGTTCTATCCAAGGCATATTAAGGTACGTAAGATAAGGAAGAAAATGGCTTTGGAACGACCTCGTTCCGAGTTATAACGATGAAGTTATGAGATTTCGAAATCAGCATCTCAAGCTTGTAAAACACTTAGAAAAATTTTCTAGGGTTTTGTCTCGATACATACATACATGTAGAAGTGGAAATGGCAATATGAGCCTCAGTCATAATCGTTTGCAGAGTGGAGCCGCAGCGCGAGAGATAACAAAGGACTTGGCGCCGCAGCGCCAGCTCGGGAAGAGAGGAGAGAGAAGTAGGTCGTGCCGCAGCGCGAGAGGAAAGGAAGGGCATGGCGCCGCAGCGCCGGTGCAGAGCAATGCCCAAAAATGAGATTTTTAGTTCTCAATTACTGGAGGATGTGCAAGAAAGAAATATGAACATAATGTTCAACTAATGAAACACTTAATCAAGTGTTTTAAACCTTTAATAAAGGTTGAACGAAAAGATTTAAATGAGATTAAAAGACAAAGAATGTAGGTGCGGGTTACAGAACCGATGTCTGGGGACCTTAGTCGCGATAAACGAACGTAAGGGATTGCTATGATTGGGAATTCCTTAGACGTTGGTTGATGAAGGTAATGACTAACATTTCGATGTTTAGACATGGCATTGAGAGATGAATGTAAAGCGTTTAGACGCTGTGAACGCAACGCTGTTGCGATGAATGATCGGTCTTAGCATACAGCGAATCGTATGGCTTTGACATTAAGAAAGAATAATGAACATGGGGTTCATGGGATGGATAACGATCGAAAGTAATTAAAACCTTGACTAAAGGTTGAATGAGAGATTAAGAGACGAGCAATGTGAACGTTGAATACGTAAACGATCCTCATGAATCGTATTCGCGTTTGACGAACATGCTAAGTATACCCTGGTTGTATGACTTAGACGTTGACAAAGGTAGTAAGTAAGATACGAATGGTATCAAGAATGCCGTAGCGAATGGTAAAAAGATTAATGAAAGCCTATTGTGACTCGGATGAGAATGTTAGAATGAAATGTAAGCGTTGAACACTTTAATCGACGTGAAGGTTGAGTGTACGCAAATATTAAACGGGTAGAACCTACACTCCGTGTATGGTTTAACCGTAATGTAGTGAAGACTAAGTTTTAGCCGTGAACGGTGAAGAAATTGAGTTAAAGATAATAACGTATAACGTTAAGAAGCCGAGTTAATAAGTATAACTTGGTCAACGTTCCAAGTTGAATGAACTGGACGTTGTAAGGTATGAATAAGTTAATATGAAATGTATAACGCTATGTTCTCATAGTATTGACATTGGATGATCGTTCTGAGTATACAAAAGATTGTATGACTTAGACGAAAAAGAATGAATCTTGAGGTATGGCATTTAGTTGCCAGAAAGCCATAAGGAATAAGAAATTAACTTAACGAACATTATAATTTAATAGTTCGTATAAGTTAAGCGAAAGTTAGGTTGTGGTACAGTCGTAACCTTTGATGGTTGACATATGGGAGTTGGGCTAAACAATTCCTTCAGAGAGCAAAGGTATATACGAAACTGGCAACCGATCTAACTCATTGTGATGGCAATGTAGATGAGGACGGGAACTTGTTTTGTTGGTTGTTTCAGGGAAACCACTCGAGTAAAAGTATATGGACTACTAGCAGAGAAGCGATGTGTGTTGAATCCTAGAGAAGAATAAGAAGAAGATAAGAGTGTAAATCATCAAAGATGATGAACGTTTTGAGTAAGACATCTCCGTATGTCATAAAGCCGTAAAGCGGTAGAGAAAGATGGTTGCGTAAACTTAGTTGTAAGAACGTGAACCTTAAGAAGTAAAGTTAAGTAAACCAATGCGTAAGTCAAGTATATGACTAATTGGTGTATTTGTTATTTCCTTATGTGTTATAGGGATTGGAATGAGCGATTAGGCGTAAGTCATGCAAGTATGTATGTAATGCAAGTTTCCTAATTTCATTCATATTTTAAATGAATGCTAGTTTCTAAAACTTCTCAGATGTTGAACTTGAGAAGTTCTGTCTATGTGCGAATGTGTGATATTTGTAAAAGGTTGTAGTATGTATGAGGCCTTGTACCATAATTTGAATACTTCGGTGTTTCCATGAGATGAACTGTTCTATGTTTGAACTATTCAATAAAGGAATGTTCTGTTTATACATGAAAAGTTATTGCTAAGTCTGTGCTATTGATTCTAGCCAGACAGGATGTGTATGAAAGAGAATAGAGAATGAAAGTATTTCAAAGTGGATGTGACTAATGTTTTAAAATGATAGGAATCAAGACTATTCCTATTATTCAAGCTGCTTCGTAACCTTTGTTCGGTTATTGAAGTCTAAAAATAATGTTTAAATTCTTGAAGTTGTTTGTTCAACTGTTATGACTTACTGGGCAATTGAATGCTCACCTTTAAAATGAAAAACATTTTCAGCGAACGATGTTAGAAAGAACTTAAGGATCCCGTAAAGATCAAGCTGAGCGGTATCAATACGAACTGCCATTCATTATGTGAATGAGCGAGAAGATCAAGTAAAAACTTGTAATGTAGAAAGATGAGAATTAAACTATAGACTAGTTTAATGAACGATTATGTATCCTTGGTGGCGGATAAAAGTCACTCGTGCAAGATGTAAAGAATAATGTAATTATCATTATTTGTAATGAGGAAGGTTATAAGGTTTTTTGAACCTGGGATTTGAGAGTGCATGTTGTTATATTTCAGTATATAATGATGTATGCAGAATGAATGATGTACTCGTGACGTACAGAATCCAGTGTGAAGATAGACCGAATTTCGGGGCGTTACAAGTTGGTATCAGAGCTGATAGATTATAAACCTTAGGTATGAGTACCTAAGACTATAATCGTAAAGGGAAGAATAAGAAGATCACCACGTGATCATAGTAAATTGTAGTAATAGATGAGCTGTTAAATGATGAATGATTTATAGCTAATGCTATGAATGAATGGTACTACAAAGTTGTACGGGAAGAAGAACTCAGATTGAGTTGTAAAGGATGTATATGAATTAAAGAAAATTCGTATTAAGTAAAGAGAAAGTTAGAAGTTGTAAGATTTCGATTGAGGACTCATATGATAGCTGAGTAGTACGAACCTTCGAATGGGAGAGGGTTTGTGATTACTTAGTTATTACAGTGATAATCATTGGAATAGTATGTCGTGGTATCAATATGTATATGACGAGAAGGTGAATCTTTTCTCATGTATATACTTGATAGGTAGAGAACGATAAGACAGGTGCGGGTTCTTGAAACTCATACTTATGAAAAGTTTGTGACTCATAGTTATATGTTATGTTTCTGAGCCCTAAGGATATGGATAGTCCTTGATTTGTTCTTGGATTAGATATTGCGAAGATAAGTTCTTAAACACATATGGTTGTGCAAAGTTCCTAAACACATAAAGTGTGGTAAGTTGATGAACTATACTAAGGTATAGGAATGTTTAGACTAAAAGTAAGTATTTTCAGTAGACTTAGCATTGAAGGTGCTAGAGAAGATTAAGTATTGTCGCAAGTAAGACAATGAAGGGAGATGGAGAATAAGATATTCCAAGTCATCTAGCTATGCTAGATTTCGAAATTTCTTGAAATCGTGCTGATGTGCGCATTTTGAAAATGAAAGAATTGTTCAGCTTTTGGAACCAATGGATTTTAAAAGAGTTATGCTTTGTATGTCTAAGCCAATTTCTTCGGCTAGACAGAAATTGATTTAAAATATCAAAATGAATTTTATATCATCTGTGCATTTGATGCAACGATGGTAAAAAGATGGAGTTGTTAATGCAATTAAACCTAGTATTGGATTTGATCTTAGGATCAACAACCTGCTATGGTATGATGTATAATGACGAAGTCATAAACTGACGAAGTCCTCAACGTACTGTGAAGAGTGCGGTATCATGACGTCATAAAACGTTTTGATGTATTGTGAAAGAATTTAAAGAAGTAGTCGATGTCAATTGATTTGACTAGGCGAATGTTTCAAGAAATATCCAAAATTTTTGGTATTAAGTCTGAGCAGAACACACCCCGAAATGGGGATATACGATAGGTTGATCACCTACGTATGGAAATAGGTGGTTTACTTTTTTAGTGATTGTAAACTTACCATGGAAAGAAGGGTTTACGGTGAAATGCTGTTTAACCTAGCAAGAGTTCATGGTCAATTTGACCCCTCAGCAAAAGTATGAAATGTTTTAAAGGAATCTTTATATTCCTCGTTATTCCTTTCACTTCATGAATCTAGATAAGTTATGAAGGGTATGGAATGTTTGAAAGATAATAACTTCTTTGAAGAAAAGTTTAGAAGAAGAGTAAGTTAAAAAAATTTTGAGGATGAAATTCTGTGAAGAATGGAAGAATGAGATGACCCGGGTAAGGGTTTGGTTTTTAGAAATTCTGAGGACGGAATTTTTATAAGAAGGGAAGAATGTAACAACCCAAAATTTTGGATTATCCAGAATTTAGGTTTAAAGAATTAGTTATTAATAAAATGAATTTTTATTAATACTATTATGTGCTATGTGTTTATTAATCCTTCTATAACCTAGAATGATTATTAATCGGGAGGATTCTGGCTATGAGCTAGACTGAACGAGTAAGAATTTTCAAGACGAAAATAAAAGTTTTCCGAGAACAAAATATATTCGGGAAAAAAGACGAAATAGGCACTATTCATCCGTTTCGCTTCGGAGATTTATTTTGAAATTTAGAAGTTATAGATTACGTAAAATGTTGAGACGTGATGGAATATTTAATAATATTTTCGATTATGGCCAAAGGCGAAATATCCAAAAATATTTGGATTCCGAGAATCGCAGCTTTTTAAAAGCGCTTGATTTAAACCAGGAAAGACTAAATGTGAAACTTAAGGGCTAAGCAAACTTAAGGGCTAAGTTAACTTAGTCCTTAAGTCTTGAATAGTAAGGAGGTGTGAATAGTGATTTTAAGGGCAAAATGACTATTTTTCCCCTAACCTTGAAAATCTATAAATAGAAAGCTAAACTTTCATTTTCTAGGATTTTGAAAATCCTATAACTTGAGAGAGAGAGAGAGAGGGAGCTCGGTTGGAAGAGGAAGAAGAAGAGTATGAGCATGAAGGTTCGGATCCAAAGTGATCGTGAAATAGAAAAACTCGCAAATCGCCGGCTTTGTATAACGAAAGAGAAATAAAGAAGAACGGTAATCCGAACCCTAGTTTCTTCTAATATTTTCTTTAAGTTTACTATGTCAAAAACATAGCTTAATGAGAATAAGGAGTAAAAGATATTGAGAATGATTTCATATGGTTGAAATTGTAAGAAAATGAAGAAATAAAAACAAGAAATTTAGTTTATAATTTTTTTAAGGAAGTATAAGATTCGTAAGGATTTTGAGCGATCCGAATGAATTTTATGAATGAGTAGGTCGAATAAGTAAGGAATGGTGTTCTATAACATCAAATTTCAAGAAAAAGTAGAATCGTAATCCAAAATATCGATTAAAATGAAGAACGAACGAAGAACACGAAGAACACACGAAGAACGCGAAGAACACGAAGAACGTTGTTGATGGACAAATTTAAAACAATCGTAGTATAGATGTTGTTGATGGACAAGTTTAAAACCATCACGTATAAGTTAGATGCTTATTTCTTGGTTAGGAACATTAGAAATGTTCATGAAGAACGGATTAAAATTAAGCTATAACGAAGTTATGGAGAAAAATTTTGTAAAAGAATAACGAAAATTTGAAAGTTAGTAAATGAACCCGAACGTGTAGGGTTTCATAAGAATGTAAGAGAACATATAAAATGTGAGTCGTGGACTCAAGAACGAACGAATTCTGAGTTCGGATGACCGAATTATGGACGAACGAGCGAAGAACGTTAAAAGCGTAAAAATGAATGAAGGGTTAAGATTAAGCCATTTGAATGGCATGTTAACAGATTCAGAATGAAGTTCTATTCAAGGTATATTAAAGTACGTAAGATAAAGAAGAAAATGGCTTTGGAACGACCTCGTTCCGAGTTATAACGAAGAAGTTATGAGATTTCGAAATTAGCGTCTCAAGCTTGTAAAACACTTAGAAAAATTTTCTAGGGTTTTTGGCTCAGCCCTTGTCAATAGAAGTGACGCCGCAACGCGAGCTCGCCATAATTGTTCGGAGAGTGAAAGTGCGCAGCATGAGAGATAACAAAGGACTTGCGCCATAAGCGCCTACTCTCGGGAAGAGAGGAGAGAGAGTAGGTGTGGGCCAGTCAAGGAGAGGAAAGGAAGGGAAGTGAAATAGCAGTCACGGCAGGAGTAGCAATGCCCAGAAATGAGATTTTTAGTTCTCAATTACTGGAGGATGTATAAGAAAGAAATATGAACATAATGTTCAACTAATGAAACACATAATCAAGTGTTTTAAACCTTAATAAAGGTTGAACGAAAAGATTTAAATGATATTAAAAGACAAAGAATGTAGGTGCGGGTTACGAAACCGATGTTCGGGGACCGTAGTCGCAATAAACGAACGTAAGGGATTGCTATGTTCTTATAGTATTGAGAACATAACGTAACCGTAATGTAATTAAGACTAAGTTTTAGCCGTGAACGGTGAAGAAATTAAGTTAAAGATAATAACGTATAACGTTAAGAAGTCGAGTTAATAAGTATAACTTGGACAACGTTCCAAGTTGAATGAACTGGACATTGTAACGTATGAATAAGTTAATATGAAATGTTTAACGCTATGTTCTCATAGTATTGACATTGGATGATCGTTCTGAGTATACAAAAGATTGTATGACTTAGACGAAAAAGAATGAATCCTGAGGTATGGCATTTAGTTGCAAGAGAGCCATAAGGAATAAGAAATTAACTTAACGAACATTATAATTTAATAGTTCGTATAAGTTAAGCGAAAGTTAGGTTGTGGTATAATCGTAACCTTTGATTGTTGACATATGGGAGCTTGGCTAAACAATTCCTTCAAAGAGCGAAGGTATATACAAAACTGGAAACCGATCTAACTCACTATGATGGCAGTGTATATAAGACTGGAACTTGTTTGTTGGTTGTTTGTGAGAAACCACTCAGAGTACCATATGGACTACTAGCAGAGAAGCGATGTGTGCTGAATCCTAGAGAAGAATAAGAAGAAGATAAGAGTGTAAATCATCAAAGATGATGAACGTTTTGAGTAAGACATCTCCGTATGTCATAAAGCCGTAAAGCGGTAAAGAAAGATGGTCGCGTAAACTTAGTTGTAAGAACTTGAACCTTAAGAAGTAAAGTTAAGTAAACCAATGCGTAAGTCAAGTATATGACTAATTGGTGTATTTGTTATTTCCTTATATGTTATAGGGATTGGAATGAGCAGATTCAAATGTAAGCTATAGATGATCACGTAAAGGCAAGTTTCCTAACTTCATTCATATTTTAAATGAATGCTAGTTTCTAAAACTTCTCGGATGTTGAACTTGAGAAGTTCATCTACATATCTTGAATGTGTGATATTTGTTCAAGGTGGTAGTATGTATGAGGCCTTGTGCCACAATTTGAATACTTCGGTGTTTCCATGAGATGAACTGTTCTATATTTAAACTATTCAATAAAGGAATGTTCTGTTTATACATGAACCGTTATTGCTAAGTATGTGCTATTGATTCTAGCCAGCAGGATGTTCATAAAAGAGAATAGAGAATGAAAGTATTTCAAAGTGGATGTGACTAATGTTTTAAAATGATAGGAATCAAGACTATTCCTATTATTCAAGCTGCTTCGTAACCTTTGTTCGGTTATTGAAGTCTGAAAAGAATGTTTAAATTCTTGAAGTTGTTTGTTCAACTGTTATGACTTGTTTGGCAATTGAATGCTCACACTTGCTTTAAATGAAAAACATTTTCAGCGAATGATGTTAGAAAGAACTTAAGGATCCCGTAAAGATCAAGCTGAGCGGTATCCAGACGAAGTGCCATTCATTATGTGAATGAGCGAGAAGATTAAGTGAAGACTTGTAATGTAGAAAGATGAGAATTAAACTGTAGACTAGTTTAATGAACGATTTTGTATCCTTGGTGGCGGATAAAAGTCACTCGTGCAAGATGTAAAGAATAATGTAATTATCATTATTTGTAATGAGGAAGGTTATAAGGTTTTTTGAACCTGGGATTTGAGAGTGTATGTTGTTATATTTTAGTATATAATGATGTATGTAGAATGAATGATATACTCGTGACGTACGAAATCCGGTGTGAAGATAGATCGGATTTAGGGGCGTTACACATTTCAACTCATAGATGGATGCTTCATAAAGTTCTTACATTTTGTAAACTTTAATAAATTTTAACAAATTTGGGTTTTATATAACCATTACATGCTCTTAGGCTTAGAATATCATCCATGTCAAGTACTATAGCTTAGGATAATACTATAAGTAAGTTGCCAAAATCAGAAAGCAAATAAAATGTCCAGATCAAACTGTCTTTGCAGCAAATGAGAAAAAGGTTGAGGTTAGGCTTGGGATCTGCACAATCGCATGGCAATCCCTGGCGGACTAAAGTTTAATATTTATTTCCTGGTTTTAGTCCAAACTTTAACACACATATACACTTATACTTAACATGCATACACGCTAGAGGTCTTCACATACTTGTATGACCACTTCAAGTTCAACCTTATATGTTTGGGACTTTAGTTTAGGATTTTCACGAAATCAAAACCAAATAGGGTTATGAAATCACTAGGTGTACTAATTAGCCTTATTTTCTCATAAAGAGGTCACATAATATGTACTACACATGCTCATTCATATTCATATCTTTTACTCATAGCTAGCATCGTTTAACACTTTAAAACATGCTTTAACCTCATGATTGGTTTACTTCCATTATGTTTAACATATACAACTTATGTTTAAAGACATAATGAAACATAACATGGCATCTCGAGCCTTTAAATTCTAAATACTCATCTATAATGCAACTTAAGTTTGAAAACATGCCCGAGATTGCCTTTGAAATCATTTTTCATGAATGATGCAATATAGCACATATAAATCATATCTAGGAAGATTATAGACATAACATGACATATTAATCCTTTAGAATCTAGATATCCATGTGATGCAACTAGATTTTGAAAATATGTTCAAGTTTACTTTTGACACGACTTTAAACTTGAACAATGCCATTCAACACATACAAGACAACTTTAAGTCTCCATTCATATGTAGTCAAGTCATGTTAACATACTTGCAAGATCCGAATTTATAATAATTAGCATGTATGCATCTTAGTTATTTTATATCAAGTATTCTTAAAAACTTCTTTCACACAAGGTCTAACGAGTTTGATTACGAACAAAGGAACTATGTACACTAAGCATGCTCTTTTATGTGAAAAATCAATCATGTTAACATCTTTTCAAGTTTCGAAACTATATCTTGTAGCATTCATGTCCATTAGCTTATTATACTTGAAAATTTCTCTAACACGAGACTTAACAAGTTTAGTCATGGATACATATGTAACGCCCCAAAATTTAGTCTATTCTCACACCCGAATTCCGTGTGTCATGGTCCCACTTCTTACCAAACATACCTCATTATATAGTTAAATATAATAACATATATTCTCAAATCCAAAGTTCTGCAAACCTTAAAATCTCTTTCATTACAAATAATGATAATTACATTATTCTTTACATCGTACAAGAGTGACTTTTATCCGCCACCAAGGATACATATCGGTTCATTAAACTAATATATAGTTCAATTAAACTATTCTACATTACAAGTCTTCACTTGATCTTCACGCTTATTCATCTAATGAATGACACTTCGCCTAGATACCGATCAGCTTGATCTTTACGAGATCCTTAAGTTCTTTCTAACATCGTACGCTGAAAATGTATTTCATTTAAAGCAAGTGTGAGCATTCAATTGCCCACCAAGTCATAATAGTTGAACAAACAACTTCAAGAGTTTAAACATTTTTTAGAACTTCAATAACCGAACAAAGGTTATGAAGCAGCTTGAATAATAGGAATAGTCTCGATTCTTATCATCTTAAAACATTAGTCATATTCACTTTGAAATACTTTCATTCCTCTACCTTTTTCATACACATCCTGTCTGGCTAGAATCATTAGCACAGACTTTACAATAACAGTTCATTATAAATCGAACATACTTATATTGAACAGTTCAATCACAGAACAGTTCATCTCATAGAAACACCGAAGTTTTCAAATTATGGCACAAGGCCTCATACATACTACCACCTTGTACATACATCGCACATATGCACATAGACAAGACTTCTCAAGTTCAACATCTGAGCAGTTTAAGAAACTAGCATTCATATAATATGAATGAAGTTAGGAAACTTGCCTTACGCATAACTATAGCTTATAGTTTACGCTGAACTACTCATTCCAATTCCTATATAGCACATAAGGAAAATAACACATACACCAATTAGTCATATACTTGACTTACGCATTGGTTTACTTAACTTTACTTCTTAGGGTTCACGTTCTTATAACCTAAGTTTACGCGACTAATTTTCCTTATTACCGGTTTACGGCTTCATGACATACGGAGATGTCTTACTCATACATTCATCATCTTTGATGATTTACCTTTTTATATTCTTCTTATAACCTTTCTAGGACTCAGCATACATCGCTTCTCTACTAGTAGTCCATATGGTACTCTGAGTGGTTTCCCACAAACAACCAATAAATAAGTTCCCGTCTCATCTACACTGCCCACAACAGTGAGTTAGATCGGTTTCCAGTTTCGTATATACCTTCGCTCTCTGAAGGAATTCTTTAGTCCAACTCCCATATGTCAACCATCAGAGGTTACGATTGTACCATAACCTAAACTCATCTTAACTTATTCGAACTATTAAACTATAATGTTCATTAAGTCAAATTCTTATTCATTACGGCTTTCTGGCAACTAAATGCCATACCTCCGGATTCATTTCTTTATCGTCCAAGTCATACAGTCTTTTGTATACTCGAAACGATCATTCAATGTCAATACTATGAGGTTATAGCGTTAAACATTTTATATTAACTTATTCATATCTTACAACGTCTGGTTCATTTAACTTGGAACGTTGTCCAAGTTATACTTATTAACTCAGCTTCTTAACGTTATATATACTTGCCTTTAATTCAGCTTCTTCACCGTTCACAGGTTTAATCAACATTCTTCATTACCTTACGGTCAAACCATACACGGGGTGTAGGTTCTGCCCGTTTAATAATCACATCCACTCAACCCTCACGTTGGCTAAAGGGTTTAATGCTCACTTTTCATTATAACATTCTCTATCCGACTCATGCTCAGACTTTCATTATTCTTATTACCGTTCTCTATGGCTTTTTATGATAATTCATATCTTACTTACTACTTTCATCAACGTCCAAGTTATACAACCATTGTACACTTAGATCGTTCGTCCAACTCGAATACGATTCACGAGGATCGTTTACGTAATCCGCATTCACGTTGCTCATCTCTTAATCTCTCATTCAACTTTTACTCAAGGTTTTAATTGCATTCAATCGTTATCCAACCCATGAGCCCCATGTTCATTATTCTTTCTTAATGTCGAAGCCATACGGTTCGTTGTATGCTAAGACCGATCGTTCATCACAACTGCGTTGCGTTCACAATGTCTATAAGCTTTACATTAATCTCTCATTACTACATCATAACATCAAAATGTTATTCACTACCTTCATCACTCAACGTCTAAGGAATCACAATCATAGAAATCCCTCACAATTGTTTATTGTGACTATGGTCCCCGGTTATCGGTTATGTAATCCGCACCTACAATATTTGTCTTTTCATCTCGTTTAATCTTTCTGCTCAACCTTTACTAAAGATTTAAAACACTTGATTAAGTGTTACATTAGGTGAACTATATGTTCATATTTCTTTCTTGCATATCCCTCAGTAATTGAGCAATAAAAATCTCATTTCTGGGCATTGCCCTGCACCGGCGTTATGGCGCCACCCTCCTCTTTCTCTCTCGCGTTGCGGCTACGTCACCCTCTTCCTTGGTCTGGCGCTGCGGCGCCAAACTCTTCGTTACCTCTTATACCGCCACGCCACTTGCCCGAGAGTCGATAATGAGCTCATGGCTGTCATGGCCGTCTCCCAAAGGCTCAAATTTGGTGTCATGTGTCGATGCTTAAACCCTAGAAAATTTCTCTAAGTCTTTTACAAGCTTTAATCGCTTACTTCGAAATTTCGTAACTTATTCGTTATAACTCGGAACGAGGTCGTTCCAAAGCCATTCTCTTCCTTATCTTACGAACTTCAATATCCTTCAGACATAACTTCATTCTAAATCCGTTAATATGCCATTCGATTGGCTTAACCTTCTTCATTCATTCGTTTTATGTTTTTAACGTTCTTCGTTCGCTCGTCCGTAATTCGGTCATTCAAACTCGGAACTCGTTTGTTCTTGAGTCCACAACTCACATTTTCTACATTTTCTTACTTTCTTATGAAACCCTACACGTTCGGGTTCATTTACTAACTTTCTATTTCTCGATCGTCTTTTACGAAAATTTTGCCATAACTTCGTCATTGCTAAGTTTTAATCTGTTCCACATGAACATTTTTACGTTTCCTAACCAAGAAATAAACAACTAACTTATACATGATGGTTTTAAACTTTTCCATTAACAACAATCACAATCATAGCAATCCCTCACGTTTGTTTATTGCAATTTTTTCTGTTCAACCTTTACTAAATATTTAAAACACTTGATTCAGTGTTACATTAGGTGAACTATATGTTCATATTTCTTTCTTACACATCCCCCAGTAATTGAGCAATAAAAATCTCATTTCTGGGCATTAGCCTGCACCGACGCTGCGGCGCCACCCTCCTCTTTCTCTCTCGCTATGATAACCCAGGATTTCGAATAATAAAAATTGTACGAATAATTTTTTTATTTATTAATATTAACATTGATTGTTAATATTGTACTGTGTATCTATGATACGAGTCTCGAGATTTTGTCAATCTGTGTATTGACTGAGAAAATAGAGTAGAGTTGTGCTTAACAGCTTTAGAAACCCTAACCCTAATTTCTGGATATGGATTCGATAGAAAATATAATTAAAATAATTATATTAATGAGTACGCGTTTGTATTGATTAGAATTTTTGATCATTGATTGATCAAATAAGGCTTAAAATTAGTAAACCCTAATAAGGGACAAGAAACCCTAATCTCAGGTTTAGAAACCCTAATGTATAGTTAATAACCCTAAACGAATGTCGGGAAACCCTAATTTAAAATCCAAGAATCCTAAACCCTAATTAGGAAACCTTATTCCTAATTGGCAAGCCTAAGGTATTTATTAAACTTAAATATGATTAGAAAACTCTAATTATATTTTAGTTATCTTAATTTCTATTTTATAAACCCTAATTATAATTTAGAAATTTTATTTTTCTAATTAAAACCCTAATTGGAGATTTGACAAGCTAATGTTTTAAAACCTAAGGGTTAGGACCTTAGGGTTAAACCCTAAGGGTTTGGTAAATTTCATATATGCCATTAAAATTAGAAGGAAAATGACCAAAATGCCCTTTTTAATTCTTTAATAAGCTAGCTTGCAAATCTAGCAAATAATGGTGGTAGGTGACCAACTATGTTGACTTAGTAACATACAATCTTCAACAATCAACTGAAAATATCAGCCATAGCAACATATCATTGTATTTATAAGATTATAAGAGAGAGAAAGTCCATTTGCTAGCCATTTTGCTCTCAAGCTCTCAAATACTCTCTCTCTCTCTCACCAAGACCTCCTAAAATATCAAGTAGATCAGTCATATTTTAGCCCTTTAAAACATCTAGATCAGATTGTTAAGGCAAGATCAAATCATATTCAAGAAAATGTATAAACCCTAAAACCTATTTTCATCTTGTATGCTAAGACAACTTTTCTGTTTATGTGTTTAGATGTTTGGTAGAAGGTGTTTTATGATGATCTATGGTGATATACCATGGATCCATAACATCAAAGTGCTTTAAAATCGAGTTTTTCCAAAACTGTCCAAGAACAAAATTTGTGGTCTGACAAGCTAATGTCAGGAGCAACAAATCCTTGCTCGTTTATGATTTTTGTTGTTTTAAAGTTGTAATCTATAGCTTGTCATGTGGTCTTTAATCTGCAAATGGAATCAGGGTCATTGGATGTCTAGATCGTAAGTTATAATCGGTCAAAGTCGGTTGACCGACCATGACCGAGTATAAATCTGGGTAACCCAGAAATTTATTTCAGCGTTTGACAACATCTTTAAACTCTTTGATCTGTCAGTAGTGTTAGTATTTTGATTATGTGTTGTATTTGGATTGTACCCTGTTGTTTTTACTCTAGATCCATGGCCTTAGAACTCTTAAATCATCAATAAATCAATCGTAGCAAGTGGTCAAAGTAGGCCACTCACACTAATTTTGTATTTCTGGCATTTCCAGAAAAGTGTATGAACACTTTTTCTAACAACGTTTTACCGTGTCATAACCTGTGAATCTGTTGTTGTTGGACTGAGATCTTGATATGTCGTTATTCTTTGTCATGTATACTACATATATGAACTATAAAAATACCAAAATCATGATCAGAACTAAGATTAAATTGCACTTGAAAGTGTCCACTCGGACTGCTGGGTTTCTGGAAAAACCCAGAAACGTCATGACAAGAATTTGTTGAGCTCAGATCTTCATATTGGGTTGATGTATGACTTATATAGTGGTTGATTATTGTAGTGGTGCATACTTACTACAAGATCAACGTTTAAACAAACACTGAACACTTAGTTGAGAATCGTAGCTGGTTAAACGAGCAACCATGAACACTAAGCTGTCAGTGTTCTTGAGGCTCAAGAACACCAACAACGATGCTTAGTGTCGCTAAAGGGCTACAACGACGGTTTTAAATAATTTTAATTTCTAATTTTTCGGAAATTAATTAAAAATAGAAAATAAATTCTAAAAATTACAAAAATGGTTTTAAAAATCATTTTAAATTAAGAAAAATAACTTTTAATTATTTGGGACATTTTCATTAATATTTATAATTATTTGGATATTAATGATATTTAATTTATTTAATTAATGTGTTAAATAAATTAGAGAAAAATGATTTAATATTATGAAAAATCATTTTAAATAAGAATAAAGTATTTAAAAATATTTTGAGTTATAAAATGTGAGTTTTAATATTTTTAGAGAATTTTATTAATAATTTAATATTAATGATGTTAGATTTATTTAATTATTAAATTAAATAAATAAGTTAAAATGATTTTATTTAATTAAAAATCATTTTAAATAAGAATAACGTGTTAGAAAATATTTTGAATTATAAAATATAATTTTCAATATTTTTGGAGAATTCTCATTAATAAATTAATATTAATGATATTAGATTTATTTAATTATTATATTAAATAAATGAATTAAAAATAATTTTATAAGTTTTAAAATCATTTAAAATGAGAAAATATTTGAAAAATATTTTAAGTTATAATTAATGACTTTTAATATTTTGATAATAATTTCATTAATATTTAAATATTAATGGTGATGGTTTAAAAATGATTTTAATTAATTTAAAAATCATTTAAGTAGAATATTGATGATTTAAATATTTTATGTTATTAACAATAACTTTAATATTTTGACAAGTATAACATTAATATTTTATATTATTAAATATTAATGATAATAAGATTATTTGATAAGTAAATCATTTAAAAAAATGATTTAAGTGTTTGAAAAATTATTATATATTATAATAATTGTTTATAAATTATTAAAAACCTTCCGAAAAATATTTTAAATGATATTTGACTTATCTAAAATAATATTGAAGCTTAGAAACCGAATTTAATTGAAAATAACTATGTTAATTGTCGGATAAGGTGATCAAAACACCAAGATGAGACCGAAGTCCAACCAGACCGAACTAGTTAGACTTGTTAAGGGTTTATATAGATTATAAACATTGATGTGGCTATGTGGTAATGTGCTTAGGAGAAATTTGACTGTAGAATACAGTGATGCGTGTTGTGAATTATTGTGCTAATTGTGAGACCGATATTGTGATTATAGGTCTTTCAAACGCAGATAAGTATATTGTGTAGCTGTAAACAGCGGAAGAGGCAAGTTTCCTAACTCAACCTTGAGTTATATTCATTCAATTATTATAGTGGTTAATTATTGTTAATTATACCATGTCCAATAATTTATTGTTGATTATTCGCAGTTAGTGCATGTTTAATAATTCAAATTGAATTAATGATTCGAAAAATATACCTTCGTAGAATAACTGTTGTTGGATGTTCATATCCGTAGAAGCTGGTATTGACAGTATAGATAATTCCTGTTTATTATCGAATTATGTTGAGAAATGTCTTAGCTAATTATTCTGGCTAGACGAACATTTGTTAGAACTTGATAGGTTCGAGAACAGAAGAGAAGAGAATTTAATTATTATTGATAGATCAATGCCAGTTGTATCGGCTAGATCGAAAAAGAAAACTTGATCGGTTTGAGAAGAGAAGAGAAGAGAAGTGATTAGATATTGAAATCATTAAATTTCGTTGTTAAATCAAATTTTGATTCTAAGACTGAGAAGAACAACCTTTTATATAAAGGGAACATTTTAGTCGATATTCGACTACCATTATATGACTTAAGTATTATACATAATATAGGGTACTAGGAGTTGGCCGGCTTTAAGTACTTGCAGAGGGGTATGATTTAATCTTTATTGTTATTTGATACACCTGTGTATATGTCAAAGTAAAACTTTAATATATACCCGAGAAGAGAAGTTCAAGATCCAACGGATCGCTTAGCATAAATCTGGAAAAACATTCCACTTTGCTATTTCATAGAATTAATTCTTGATTATTCAATAGAATATCGTAGAAACTTTGAAAGTGTTGTACTCTTTCATTATCAAATTATTATGTTGCATAGATTGTGAGAAGACTTGTTAATTATTAAAGCTTTGTTCAGCTATTTCAAAGTTCCCCGAACTTTGGTTTCATTCTATCAAAATAGATAGTCTGTTCTTATTGATTCATATACATTTATTGTATGTCTTAACTTGCGGGGTAAACTTGTTGATCACCCTTTCTAAATAAAAAATTTCAGCTAGGAATGAAGAGCCAAGCGGGTCAAAGAAGAACAAAGGCAAAGGAAAAATGCTGGATTAGTTTTTATAAACATTATTATTATGTTATGTTTGTAAACCCTTTTTGTTTATTTAAAGGGTAAGTTTGTATTGTTAAGTTTAGAGGACCTGGGACTATTATATTAACAATCTTTGTTAATGACTTATGTATTACTATTTCTATATAAATGGGTAGTTAGATGTTATTATATTATGGATCGTGAGCACCAAACTCGGGGGTCAGGTAACCCAGATTTGGGGGTGTCACACTTTCATGTTGCATGAGCCTAAATCACCCTCTCTTTTGGTGCTTGGCGCCACTGGCGCCAAACTCTTCGTTACCTCTTCAATATGCATATTTCCTCGCCAAGATGGTGATGGTAGAGTTTCGCTGGCTTTGGCGCAAATCTCCCAGGCTCTCGGTAACGCTGCAAGACCGAGCTTAAACTCTAGAAAATTTCTCTAAGTCTTTTACAAGCTTTAATCGCTTACTTTGAAATTTCGTAACTTATTCGTTATAACTCGGAACGAGGTTGTTCTAAAGCCATTCTCTTCCTTATCTTATGTACTTCAATACCTCTCAGATAGAACTTCATTCTGAATTTGTTAACGTGCCATTTGATTGGCTTGATCTTTGTCATTCATTCGTTTTACGTTTTTAACGTTCTTCGTTCGCTGGTCCGTAATTCGGTCATTCAAACTCAGAACTCATTCTTTCTTGAGACCACGACTCACGTTTTCTACATTTTCTTACTTTCTTATTAAACCCTACACGTTCGGGTTCATTTATTAACTTTCTATTTCTCGATCGTCTTTTACAAAAATTTCATCATAACTTCGTCATTTCTAAGTTTTAATACGTTCCTCATGAACGTTTTTACCATTCCTAACCAAGCAATAAGCAACTAACTTATACACGATGATTTTAAACTTGTCCATCAACAACAATTATCCTATGATGGCTTTAAATTTGTCCATCAACAATGTTCTTTGTGTTCTTCGCGTGTTCTTCGTGTTCTTCGTTCGTTCTTCATTTTTAATCGATATTTTGGATTACGATTTCACTTTTTCTTAGAATTTGATGTTATAGAACATCATTCATTACTTATTTCACCTACTCATTCATAAGATTCATTCGGATCGCTCAAAATCCTTACGAATCTTATACTTCCTTAAGAAATTTATAAACTAAATTTCAAATTCTTATTTCTGTGTTTTCTCATGATTTCAACCATATGAAATTATTCTTAACTTTTTTTACTTCTTATTCTCCTTAAGCTAGTTTTAAACATAGAAAACTTAATGAAAAAATTATACGAAACTAGGTTTCGGATTACCGTTCTTCTTTAATCTTCTTCCGCTAGACAAAGTCGACGATTTGCAAGCTTTTCTATTTCACGATCACCCTCGATCTGAGCATTCATGCTCAATGTTCTTCGTGTTCTTCACGTGTTCTTCATTCGTTCTTCATTTTTAATCGATATTTTGGATTACGATTTCACTTTTTCTTGGAATTTGATATTATAGAACATCATTCCTTACTTATTTCACCTACTCCTTCATAAGATTCATTCAGATCGCTCAAAGTAGGCGATTCGCAAGCTTTTCTATTTAACGATCACCCTTGATCCGAGCATTCACGCTCATGCTCTTCCTTCTCCCTCTTCCTCTGAGCTCTCTCTCTCTCTCTAGTGTTATAGGATTTTCAAAATCCTATAAAAATGAAAGTTAGCTTCCTATTTATAGAAAATCCAAGGCTAGGGCAATTTGGTCATTTTGCCCACCCCCCTTAACCTCCTTACTATTCCAGACTTAAGCCCTAAGTTAACTTCGCATCCACATTAAACTTAGCCATTAAGTCTTCTTAGCCCTTAAGTTTGCTTAGCCCTTAAGTTTGCTAAGCTCTTAAGTTTACTTAGTCCTTAAGTTTGCTTAGCTCTTAAGTTTACTTAGTCCTTACTCCACCTCCTTACTATTTACGAAGATTTCCTTGGAAGCTTCGTGCTTCCGTCTTGTGGAATTCGTCTGATAGTTCGAAAACTGATATCCTCAGAATCCAAATATTTTGGATATTTCATCTTTCTTTTACCGATTAACTTTTTCGTATTCTTCGAATTTCTGAAAAACTGAAAAACTCTTTTTGGCGTTAAGCATTTTTCTTCACGTTTTCCCCTAACGTAGCTAAACGAATGAAAAGTACATAGCAGTACTTTTCATCATTTTTATTTTCGTCCGATTTCTGCATGTTTTTCGAGAAAAACTTTTATCGGCTTACTTAAATTTTCACAATATATTATCTTTAAATCTTTTGACAGAATGTCATTTCGACATACCGAACTCTCAGAAAGGCTTAGGTTATTTAAACCCTAACCCTTAGGATTTCGTCGGGTAAATATTGCATATTTCGTCTTTTTCCCCAAAAATAATTTTGTTCCCGAAAAATGTTTTTTATCGTCTTAAAAGTTCTTACTAGTTCAGTCTAGCTCGTAGCCAGAATCCTCCCGACTTATAATCATCCTAGGTTATAGATCGAATAATAAACACATAGCACATAATAGTATTAATAAAAATTCATTTTATTAATAACTAAATCTTTAAATTTAAATTCTGGACAATCCAAAATTCCTGGTTGTCACAACGGACACCATAAACATTATATCATGCTCATTTACATCTGTAATCAATCATGTATATCACTCACTAAGTTCAGAACTTGTAAAACATAAGTTTCCACAAGATTTGTTTTCAAAACATTAAGTTTTTGTTAGACATCTTTCACTAATCATGTTGATCACTTCACAATACATAATAAAGCTTTATAAAAGATGTTCTACCTCCTTTATATGTATATAAAAGTCATAGAACCAAGTTTGCAACAACTTAGTCCAAAGAGAAATCAAGAATCTAAGATGAGTGCAGTAGCATTACTGTTTGCACTTCAGTATAAATAGGCGCAGACTACGCCATGTCGGGATCGAGGCAAGAACTGGACTGCTTTTTGCAAGAGTGTTACCCCATTTCCTTACTAATGATTTAAACTTGTTCTAGACCATTACTAAAGTGTTCATACATGTAAGTAATCTTCCTAAACACCTTATAACATGTTAATTCATATCAATTAACATATGAATTCAAGAGATTTCAAGAATTAAACAAGACCCATTTCAAGAAAACAACTAGAATTTAAACCTCCTTAAGCTTGAATTGGACTCCTCATATACTGATTATGATTCTACACTTTCTCAACCATTTAGAAGTCTCAACCTTAGACCATTACAAACCTCAAAACTAAAAATGGAGCTTCTATTTATAAAGGAAACTTGGACTGGACATTGCCATTACACTAGAGTAGAGTTCGTGTGTAATGAGAGAAAACATTAGTCACTAAAGAGTTGTTCAACAACCCCATACCAGCCACATTGCTAGCAAATGATCACCTATTCCATAGCCACTTGGACAATACATAACTTAGTTTTAGCCCACTGTTCATGTACTTGGTGACACTCAATTTGGGACAAGAGAGAAAAATCTCAAAAATCTTGTTATCTAGGCTTGGTTTGGTTTATTTAATTCCCATAATGTACTCTTAATGTACAATTGTTACCATATTAGAAATTTAGGGATTAAATATATACCCACATCATATAGTCCATGTACATTAAATACATGCGATAAAATATCGTAGTTAGGTATCATTGCCCGGGTATCCCCCATTATTTTTTACTACTCGTATTACCATATTATCACATTATTTAATATTAATATTTATTTAAACATTTAATTTCCTTCCCAGTTTCTAGAATACACAAATTTTTAATTATTTCTATATTACCACTACATATGATTTCACTGTACCACTTGGCACCTTATATCATTAGTCCTAATTAAATGTCACACTTCACATATTCTTAAGCCATAGGTATTATATATTACTACTGCTCACATTTTCCATATTACACATAGTAATATTATTTAATGATTATACCCACATTAATATTTTAATTAGGCTAAATATCATTTAGTTGGGTACTTTCAACCCACACAATAATTAATTAATATTAATCATTTCTTTTCAATGATTATTATGCATTCCTCTAATTAATAGAATATAATATTCCATCATCTCACTTAATTAACCATATTTAATACGGTTTAATCAATTAAATCTTTATTCAAGTCATGTTTGTTAGTTCCCGGAGGCACAATAGTTATCTAAAAGGGGGGAGGGTTGAATAGATATTTAAAAATCTTTTCTCTTTAACTTGTTAGTTGATAATGATTAAAACTTAGCGGAATTAATATTTGTTTTAATCTCCCTTAAGATAGTGAGTTTATGAGAGTGAGGCAGTTATAGCAGTTATGGCAGATATGACAGTTATAACAAGAATGTATAGACACGGTCGTTTTAAGTGGTTTAGAGTACTTAAAGCTCCTAGTCCACTCTTCTACTCTTCGAGTAGGAATCCACTAAGGATGTCTTTTACACTTTCTGAATCACACGGATTCCTTCTAGACCAGCAGTCTAGGAACTTCTTAGTTCACTCTTGATGTGACACCCCCAAATCCGGGTACTTCAATTCCACGGGATTTGATGTTCACTGTACAAATATCATCTATCTATCTACCCATAATAAATGCAAACCATGCAATAAAGAGAATAAAAATCTTCCCCTTAAGGGTTACAACATTTGAATAATAATAATACAATCCCAGGTTAAACTAACCTTAAACATCTGTGCGGAATCATAAACAAATAAGTCTTAAATAACATCATTAACTCAAGTCTTAAACATAAATACATCATCTAATAAAAATAACAAGTATTCATCACTTGCTAACTTTGCCCTTTCCTTTACTAGTGGAAGGTTCATCAGTTCTTTCGTTCTTAACTGCATTGTTATTATTAAGCAAGAGTGAGCACTATTGCCCACAAGTATAATAATGAAATAACAATATAATAACATGCGAATAAATCAAAGACATCTGAATAAAAGCTCAACTTTTGAATTAAGAATGAATAGCAAGAATCAAAAGAATTCTGAGGGTCATAAGACCTTGAACTATGTCCTAGGTTATCAAGGGTTATACTTGAAACCTTTCTTGATCATAAGACTATGGACCTTTCTACTCGTGCATTAAGGGGATCAAACCCTTAGTACCATATCTTGTGCACAATATCTTAACGCTAACGCATAAGTAAATCCCTTTGCAGGGTTGTTCATCTCAGTTTGACATTCGAGTCCACACCAAAGGAAGTTTGGTTTGGATAATTCAATAAGGGTTCTAAAATTTGAAACGTTCATCAACTAAGGACTAGTTGAATCAATAAGGTTCACTAGTCTAATAAGGTTCAACAATAATGATATTCAATTCGAATAATAATCTCAAGAAGTATACAATAGAACAATTATTGTATAACTGAATCATGCTTTGAAAAGATAATAAATCTTTAATATAACATTTGAACTTAAATAATAGTAATGATAATTTACTCGGGGTAAATAATAAACTTGAACAATAATGACAAGTAGGATTAGGAAACTTGTCTCGTGCGTAGATTACACTTTAACTAAGCACGTTCTTTGAATTTAATCCTACATACCATTCACATTCACAATACCAATTAATTATAACTTAACTAATCATCAACGATTATTCTTTTGTCTAAACTTTGGTTATGACTATACTTAGTCAAATTATCACATTTACTGTCACATAATATCACTTCATGAATAATAATTTAATTATGTATTCAATAATTCAATCTAATGCCATTATGTTATTTACATGATAAACATCTATTTTAACATCACATTATACTTCTAACATGTTTACATGTTCATTACATTAAGTTACTAACACATTGCTAGACTTAAACATTTTAAAAATCTCATTTCTGAACTTTCTGGAGAGTGGTAATGGGCTGCCACTTATTACTGTACTTCGGCGCTCTACGACGGGACACTTACTTTATATCAAGAAATATGGGACTTCGATTCTCTGATTGGCACCACTTGCGAAACTCCAGACTTTGATTCTCAGTTCGCGAAGAACACAGAGTTCAGCGAAAAGGACGCTAAATGATCATTAATTTCACTAAATTAACATACCCACATGCTATGATTTATACATGATCATTACCCAACAATTATAGAACGATTTAAATCCATTAAAACAAATAATTAAAGAATTAAAACCTATAAATTCACTGACTTTGATGTTCTTGAAGGTTTTGAAAATAAAACATGAAAATTGTCACTACGGATTCGTTATAACACCGAATCCGTTTATTTAAACTTTGGTCTCTTCGTATCAACATGCACAATAATATACGAGTTTAAAATTTAGGGATAATATACGATCAATACATAAAATATCACGTATAAGGCCATAAGGCCAAAACCCATACTGTGTAATTTTGTAGAAATCATATACTACGTATTTTCATGAAACTGATGTTATGGTTTACAAAATATATATAATTAAATACGATGTGATACATATTAATACATACATAACCCATAAACATTACTCCTTTCTCAGTTGCAGAGGCTTTACAACAGGTTTGAAAGCCATATTTATAAAACTTAAACAACGTGAAATTTAGAATTTTCTCTCAACACTTCTCAATCTCTCTCTGAAACTCTCTTTGTTTCTACTTTTCTAGACTTAGGAAAAATGAAAGAAAATAAAAGACGTATGATATAATAATAAGAGAACAGCACAAGATTTGGTGGTGATTAACCCAATAATGGGTAACTGCTCCAACTCCCCATAGGGCCATGTTTGGCTAGCAAAATAGATTTAAAAACCATTTAATTTAATAAAGCTTTATCATATAGTTTAATTAATGTCACACTCCTTCATAAAATAAATTAATATCTTATTTAATTTATTTTAAATAAAATATAATAATTTCTCATAAATTCACATAGTCACATAATTAATTTTCTCATTAATAAATAATGTCAAATTATTAACTCTCTAATTAATAATTAAATTAATTAAATAACATCATGCTTAATTAAATATTTCATTTAATTCAATAAGTTCACATAAATACATACTTAAATAATAAATATTCTCTACATTAATTTAATAAATGTAACACATAATTAAATTAGTCTACCACAATTGCATCAAATAATTATTTAATCCAATAATTAAATCATCGAAAAATATTTATTTAATTCAATAAATATTAAAATTAATTTACAAAATATCGTCGTCACATCTTTTCCCCTTAAAAGGATTCTCATCCCCGTAATCACACTCAATAAATTTTGACTGAATTACATTCTCCCCCCCCTTACAAAGATTACATCCCCGAGAATAATCACACATAATTAAGTAAATAATCTAGGGTAGTTTTTCATCATATTCTCTTCGAGTTCCCACGTAGCTTCTTCAGCGTTGTGGTTCCTCCAAATTACCTTAACAGAAGGTATAACTTTATTTCTGAGAACTTGTTCTTTTCGGTCGATAATTTGGACAGTAATTTCTTTGTAAGATAAGTCTTTCTCAAAACGCAGGGGTTAGTATTCAATTACATGCTTGTAATCGGCCTTGTAGGGGCGTAACATAGAAACATGGAAGATGTTGTGGACATTCTCGAGTGATGGAGGTAAGGCTACCTCGTACGCGACTTCTCCGATTCTACGCAATACTTCAAAGGGTCCAATAAATTTTGGGCTCAATTTCCCTTTCTTTCCGAACCTGATCTTCCCCTTCCAGAAAGAGACCTTCAAGAAAAAAAAACTACCTGATTCAAACTCGATATTTTTACGATGTGGATTAGCGTATTTCTTCCGTCAATCTTGAGCCGCTACCAGTCGTGCTCGAATCACTTTGACTATTTCTGCCGTCTGCTGTACAAATTCTGGCCCTAGCAATTGTCTTTCACTAACTTCATCCCAGTAAAGTGGAGTTCTGCACTTTCTGCCGTATAACGCTTCGTAAGGCGGCATGCCAATACTAGCGTGGTAACTGTTATTGTAGCCAAACTCTACTAATGGTAGGTGATCATCCCAATTTCTTTTAAAGTCCATCACACAGGCTCTTAGCATATCTTCTAATGTCTAAATCGTTCGTTCGCTCTGTCCGTCTGTTTAAGGATGATAAGCTGTACTCATTCGCAATTGCGTACCCATGTATTCCTGAAGACGTTTCCAGAAATTTGATGTGAAGCGGGGATCCCTATATGAAACAATTGATACCGGAACTCCGTGCCTCGAAACAATCTCTTTTACATATAGCCTTTCCAACTGATCCAAGTTGAATCTAATTTTGATAGGAAGGAAGTGTGCGGATTTCGTCAGTCGGTCAACGATAACCCATACTGCGTCGTAGCCTTTCTGAGTCGTCGGAAGGCCAACCACGAAGTCCATTGTAATATGTTCCCATTTCCATTCTGGGATCTCTAACGGTTGTAGCAATCCATTTGGTCTCTGATGTTCCGCCTTCACTTTCTGACAGGTTAGACACTTGGCAACGCATTCTGCAACATCACGTTTCAAATTCGACCACTAGAAATGTTGTCAAAGATCTTGATACATCTTGGTACTACCAGGGTGAATCGAATATCGTGAACTATGAGCCTCGCTCAAAATTTCTTCCTTAGTTTCTTGTATTGGCGGTACCCAAATTCTACTCTCAAATCTTAGTATTCCTTCCTTATCCATCTTAAATCTTGGTTCGGTTCCTTCAAATATCTTCTTTGTCACCTTTATACATTCTTCGTCCTGAAGCTGAGCCTCCTTTACTTTATCTAGTAGAGTTGTACCAGATTACATCTGAAATAGCTTTTCATCAATCTCCATAGGTTACTTCACTTCCAACTCCAGTTTCTCCATTTCTATAATTAGCTCCTCCTGAGTAGTTAACGTCATCAATTTCTCACGACCCTTTCTACTTAAGCCGTCGGCAACCACATTCGCTTTACCCGGATGGTATAAAATCTCACAGTCATAATCCTTAATTAATTCCAACCATCTTCTTTGACGCATATTCAAATCTTTCTGCGTGAAAATATATTTCAAACTCTTGTGGTCTGTATATATTTCACACTTCTCCCCGTATAGATAGTGCCTCCAAATTTTCAAAGCAAAAACAACTGCAGCTAACTCTAAGTCATGGGTCGGATATCCCTTCTCGTAATCCTTCAATTGTCATGACCCATACGCAATGACTTTGCCGTTTTGCATCAGCACACAACCAAGTCCTTTATGCAACGCATCACTATAAACAACAAAATTTCCTGTATAATCCGGAAGAGATAACATAGGGGCCGTACTCAACCTCTTCTTCAATTCTTGAAAACTTTCCTCACACTTATCCGTCCAAACAAATTTCACAGCTTTTCGAGTTAAATTCGTTAACGGAGTTGCGATCTTGGAAAAGTCTTGTATGAACCTTCTATAATATCCCGCCAATCCAAGAAAACTTCTTACTTCCGACGGCATTCTCGGATGATCCCAGTTAATCACGGCTTCTACTTTGGATGGATCTACCGAAATTCCGTTATTATCGATCACGTGACCAAGAAATTGTACTCACTCGATCCAGAATTCAAATTTCGAAAATTTAGCGTACAACTTCTCCCTTCTCAATACTTCCAACGTTAACCTCAAATGTTCTTCGTGTTCTTCTTTGGTTTTGGAATATACCAAAATGTCATCTATAAATACCACTACGAACTTGTCCAAAAACGGCTTGAATACATCATTCATTAGTGCCATAAATGCTGCAGGAGCATTCGTAAGACCAAACGACATTACTAAAAATTTGTAGTGGTAGTAGACGCATTACGAACGCTATCTTGAGTACATCCTCCGCCTCACCTTCAGTTGATGATAACCGCTTCTCAAGTCTATCTTGGAAAAGTATCTTGCTCCCTTTAACTGATCAAACAGATCATCGATCCTCGGTAATGGATATCTGTTCTTAATCGTGACCTTATTTAGTTCTCTGTAGTCAATGCAGAGCCGCATCGATCCATCCTTCTTTTTCACAAACAACACCGTCGCTCCCCACGGCGATACGCTCGGTTAAATATACATCTTATCCAGCAATTCTTGTAATTGTACCATTAATTTTTTCATCTCTACTGGTGTCATTTGGTATGGTGCCTTCGATATTGGAGCAGTTCCTGGCGCCAAATCGATCACGAAATCTACCTCTCTATCTGGTGGAAGTCCTGGTAAATCGTCTGGAAATACGTTGACGAAGTCCGTCACAATCGATATCTCTTCGACCTTCAGATTCTCTTTTCGACTGTTGACTATGTAAGCTAAGTATCCTACACAGCCTTGTCTTAACAACTTCCTGGCCTGCATCATCGTCACACAACTCGCTTGTCTAGGTGACTTGCTACCATAAAACACAACCTTTGACGAGGTCATAAGGTTAATACGCTTCTTTTGGCAATCAATTACAGCAAAGTAATTGAATAACCAGTCCATTCCCAATATAACGTCAAATTCCCCAAGTCGGATAGGGATAAGATCTACGTTCATGATATTACCCTTAATATCCACTCTACAGTTCTTATGTATGTACTTAACAGGGATTATTTCTCTATTCGCAATTTCTATGTTCATGGGGTAATCCAGTTCATTCTTAGGCAAATCTAAATTTTTGGCAAAATCATCGGATATAAAGAAACAAGTAGCACCCGAATCAAATAAAATATAAGCATTAATTTTATTGATCGGAATGATACCTGACACCACATCACGGGATTGAACTGCATCTTGCACCATCATGTTAAAAGTCCGGGAGGTCGGTCGGTTTGTTGCGGTTGGTCCGGTGATGGTTAAGGCATTTCCACTGTTATTTCCTCGGTTTCCTCCTAATCCCGATCCCTTCTTGGGACAGTCTCTTGCCAGATGGTCCTTCGAACCACAAGTAAAACAAGCACCCTTCTTTGGGTTTGGACAGTTTGGTGCTATGTGGCCTTCCTGACCACAATTGTAGCACACTTTTTTTCCTTTCATACAAAATCCCAGATGGGCTTTCCCGCAGGTCAGGCATGCTTCGATTCTTTTCTTGTGATTACCTTGCTGATTTCCCGATGATGAGCTGTCGTTCCACCTTTTCTTCTGATTGAAATTTCCACCTCCTGTGCCACTTCCACTGGCCTTGTTATTAATTTCACCTTCATTCTTCTTCTTCTTTTGATCTTGATTGTTCTTGGTCACCGCATCGCTTCCCCCTTTAGCGAGGATGGCCTTTTCTAGTACTCCGGCAAACGTGTTTAGCTGAAATATTGATACTTTACTGTATACCCAAGGCTTTAGTCCTTGTTCGAATCTTCTGGCCTTTCTCTCAACACTTCTCAATCTCTCTCTGTTTCTACTTTTCTAGACTTAGGAAAAATGAAAGAAAATAAAAGACGTATGATATAATAATAAGAGAACCGACGCACTGAGTGGTCAGTTAAGCCAATAATGGGTAACTGCTCCAACTCCTCATAGGGCCTTGTTTGGCTAGCAAAATAGATTTAAAAGAAATTTAATTTAATAAAGCTTTAATTTAATTTATCACACTCCTTCATAAAATAAATCAATATCTTATTTAATTTATTTTAAATAAAATATAATAATTTCTCATAAATACACATAGTCACATAATTAATTTTCTCATTAATAAATAATGTCAAATTATTAACTCTCTAATTAATTAATTAACATCGTGCTTAATTAAATATTTCATTTAATTCAATAAGTTCACATAATTACATACTTGAATAATAAATATTCTCTACATTAATTTAATAAATGTAACACATAATTAAATTAATCTACCACAATTTCATCAAATAATTATTTAATCTAATAATTAAATCATCGAAAAATATTTATTTAATTCAATAAATATTAAAAATTAATTTACAAAATCTCGTTCGTCACACTTGAACTCTTCAAGTCCAGCAGACTTGGCTCTTTACAGTTCACTTAGAACTCTTCAAGTCCTTCTGATTTGGAACTCTTACTTCAGTTGATTGGTAGTTGTTAAGTTCTTGATAGTTGCTACTCAGTTGCTGTTAAGCACTTGTTCGAAAGAACTGAGTAGCTGAGCAAGCTTTCTCTTTTTCTCAGATCGTAGAGTTGAGAGTTCTTTTTCGTTCTTGTTCAATGCTTGCTTTCTCATTGCGTCTGCATATGTTTTGTATATATGTGATCTTGAAATCTATCTATTGGATCCATCCGTTGAAGCATTAAATGCGTTTGACATTTCTGTACTTTGATGGAGACTTTTTTGCATATCTTCTGAGTTGCATTCTGGCCCACTTACACAGCAGACTACTTTCTCTCGTAGGTGGCAGTGACGTTCTCTCCTTGAACGTGTGCGAACATTTCATATTGTTGTGTTAAGAGAGATTGTTTATTTTCTATTACTTCTTCCGTTCCTTCATGCATGATGAGTAGTGCTTCCCAAACCTCCTTTGCTGTTTTGCTGTTGACCACATTTTCGAATAGATCATCTTCCAATGATTGAAACAAAATGTTCTTAGCCTTCTTGTCGAGTTGGATAGCTCTCTTCTCGTTTTTTGTCCACTCCTCTTTGACTTTGATTTGTATTCTGATTGGATTGTATGTAGTTGGTGCAAGCTTTGTTGGAACATAGGGCCCATTCTGAACAGTCTCAAATAGATCTTCATCTATTGAGTCCATGTATGCTTGTTTCCTAACTTTCCAGTATGGAAATTTATCTTTGTTGCACATTGGTGGCTTGATGCCTCCTCTAGTCCTTGATTCACTTGGTAAGTGTGCCATTGGATCTACTTAAGCTTTGTAGGCTGTATAATAGAACCTGCTCTGATACCAATTGTTAGTTCTCGGAGGCATAATAGTTATCTAGAGGGGGGGGTGGTTGAATAGATATTTAAAAATCTTTCCATTTTAACTTGTTAGTTGATAATGATTAAAGCATAGCGGAATTAATATTTGTTTTAATCTCCCTTAAGATAGTGAGTTTATGAGAGTGAGGCAGTTATAGCAGTTATGAAAGATATGGCAGTTATAGCAAGAATGTAATAGACACAGTCGTTTTAAGTGGTTCAGAGCACTTAAAGCTCCTTGTCCACTCTTCTACTCTTCGAGTAGAAAATCCACTAAGGATGTCTTTTACACTTTCTGAATCACACGGATTCCTTCTAGACCAGTAGTCTAAGAACTTCTTAGTTCACTCTTGAACTCTTTAAGTCCAGCGGACTTGGCTCTTTACAGTTCACTTAGAACTCTTCAAGTCCTTCTGACTTCGAACTCTTATTTTAGTTGATTGGTAGTTGTTAAGTTCTTGATGGTTGCTACTCAGTTTTTGTTAAGCACTTGTTCGAAAAAACTGAGTAGCTGAGCAAGCTTTCTCTTTTTCTCAGATCGTAGAGTTGAGCTTTGAGAGTTCTTTTTTGTTCTTGTTCAATGCTTGCTTTCTCATTTCGTCTGCATATGTTTTGCATATATGTGATCTTGAAATCTATCTGTTGGATCCATCCGTTGTAGCATTAAATGCGTTTGACATTTCTGTACTTTGATGGAGACTTTTCTGCATATCTTCTGAGTTACATTCTTGCCTTGACACACATCGATCGCTTTCTCACCTAACACCTGAAAAGGTGTTTTCCTCTTACAAATGGTACTTTCCTTAGCTTCTTCAATACGCTTCTTTGTTGTATATTAAGGATATCTTTTATGCCATTGGGACTGGTGAGTACTCCAACGTTTAAAACTCATTCCACATTTGTTGGAGATATATCTTCAAACAAAAAGGTAGGGCTCGATGCTTCTGACACAAGGCAGATGACACTCTACGATCCAGATCGTGGTGTCTTGATACCTTGGTGCTTGGTCTGATCGTGGTGTCACTCCTTGGACGAGCTCGTTGAGTTGGCTTTGCGTTTGAGAAATATCCTCTCGATTTTCTTTGATCAAAGCTTCAGTTCGAGCTTCCCTGTTTCGGAGGACGGTTAGAACATTGTCAGTCTGTTGTCCTTGGGTGACGTAGAATTATTGGAATTCTTTTACGGCAGTTTGCAGATTGATTATGCTTTCCAACATAAGTTTGTTCTGGGTTTTTTGAGTTGTCTGTAAGGAAAGAACTACATCTCTGTGTCCTTTGGCTGCTTAAAAGTGAATGTCATCCCTGTCCTTTATGCTCTTAACCATTTCCTTGATGATCTCCCTTAGCTTCTTTGTAAGCTCAGAGTTTAGAGTGCTTGGGAGATTATTTGCAGCACTGATCATATTTGTCAGTCTGAGATGAATGAGTTCTGAGTTAGCTTCAAGACTATCATCGATGTCCTTGATCACTTTCCTGGACACTTCTATCAACTCAGCTTTGGTGGGTAGATCTGAAAGTAGTTCACTGAGTTGTGGGTTGTTTAAAGCAGGGGATGTTTTCTTGTATTGATCTTGCAAGGAGTATAGGGCAAGATCAAGGTTGAAGTATTCTTTGGTGGATAAAGAGGGAATATCTGATGGAGGGGGCTTCATTTGGGTGTCTGAAGAGGGTGGCTCTCCGATTTGAGCTTGGGACTCTACGATGGGGCTAGAGTCATCAATCGTAGAGTCGATGGAAGTTAGGATCAATATGAAGTTTGGCACATTTAGTTCATCAGTTATAGAATTTTGGGATTCTGTAGTTGGGGATTGACTTGGTGGATTAAAAACTACTTCCAACCATCTTGGAAATTCATAAAACTGGCCGAAGAAAGACAGTGGATAGTGATTCACTCTAAATAGGATGGGGATAGATAATACCTCATGCACTATCCTTGAGGAGGGACCATTTGTTATCAGCTTCTTGGCAAAGTTGAATTTTCCTTGAAATCCATGAGCTAGCACAGAGATGGCTGGATATTCTTTGAAGCTCCAAAACATGTGACTCCAGGAGTTTAGAATTTGAGCTTGATGATAGGGCATCATGGGGAGATAAGAGAACAACTGATTGTAAAGATATCTACTATACCTATCATGGCCCACGCCTGTGATCTTAAGTTCATCATCATCATCTTTGTCTTCCTCTTCTTCTCCATCTTCTTTTGAGGATTCCACTATGTCAATGACTTCCTTTTGACTTTCTTGCTCAGGCTCTCCCTCATTTTCTGCATAAGCAGCTTCTTCTGTAATGGGGATATCATGAGGCTCCCCCTCAATATGATCATCCATCTGCAAGACTAATGGCTCCCCCTCAGCTGGAGCATTTTCTATCATGACAACTTTAGGTATTTCCTTAGCTTGAGTATTTTCTAAGGTGAGAACTTCAGGTGTCTCCCCCTCAACTTGAGTTATGCCCTTTTGGTTTTCTTTGGATAGTTCCTTTATAGCAGCCATCCTTTTGTCTTCCTCTTTGAGTACTCCTTCATTGATAATGATGTACTTCTTGACCAATTTTCATCTTGGTTTTCTAGGTTGATCCACAACCTCAGGACTTCCTTGAGCTTCAGCTCTGTCCTATTGATCAGTCAGAACATCTGATGCAGCAGCTTCCTTGATTGAGGTGTTCGGTCTAGTCTCTTGGACTTGTGACTGATTTTGTTCTTCTTCAGTAGCTGTGATATGGTAGCTCTATCTTCCTCAGCCTGCTGTTCTTTCCTTCTTAGGATCCTCAGAGTCTCAATATCAGAGGACTCTATAGGAATGTCAGTGGTAGACCCTTGAGGTTCTTCTACCATCCTAGTTTTTATCTTCCTCTTGTTCTTGCTTTTTCTGATAAGGGCAGTGGGTTCTCCCTTGTTGGTCTCTTCCTCTTCTTCTGCTGTCTCTTTGACGATTGACATGTTTCTTGGAATCCCTAATTCCTTTAGATCACAAGTTCTTCCACTGGACTCAGTCATTATGCGTACATACTCAGCTGGATTCCTTTTCAAATTCTCAAACAGTTGCTAGGTCATTCGTCTGTTTGGATTGATGGACTCTCCTTCATCGTCCCCAATCTTATCACCTAGTTCAGATTGTAAGATGATGCTTATAAATCGCCCGTAAAGCATCTTTTGAGATCCCTTTGTCTTCTTCGAGTTGAGAATCCATTTTCCTATCCATTCTAGCAGTAGAGCTCCATAATTAAGCTGTGTCGCATAGCTTATAGCAGTCATGAGCTTTAGCTGCACCTCATTTACAGAATTGTGCCCCGTGCTTTTGTAACATATACACTTCCCAATAATGTCAACCAGAAATTCGTACCTCTGAGGAAACTCCTTCTTCTTGTATCCTTTGAGAGTGGGATATTTCTTGTGATGCATCTTCTTAAGCCCTACATGGTAATCGATGCCATCTAAAAACCATAACCCTTCAGTTTTGAAGCCTAAGGCTAGGTTGATGTCTCAACCTTTAGCTTGATTTCCACGTCCTTAACTCTCATTGTGAGGATTTCATTTTCGTATACTCCATTTTTGTAAAACTCCTTTATTAACTTTGGGTAGATCCATGTGCTCGTACCCAGAGCGTCTCCGAGACCAGCCTTCTTCAACAATGTCAGAATCTTGTGAAATTTTGGTTCAGCAGTTTTGAACTCATTGAATCATAGTCTGTAGCCAGAGACGACATTGGAGGCTGTCATTTCCAATGTTGAAGGGAGTATTGTTGTTTGAGCTTTCTTTGGGGTTAGGGTTTCTGCTTGTAGAGAGAGAGAAGAGAGATAGGAGTTTTGAACTTTTGATTTCAAAAAGGCATTTTTGAACTGTACTTATAGTTTCCCTCTCTCCATTTTGTTTAGTGGGCAGGTTTCAAATTCTTCTTGGCTCTACAAATTTGACTGAGGAGGATTGTACAGATTCGCCCTTAGCTCCTTCAGAGCTAATGTGTCCTTAGGGAGGACTACGATCATTGAGGTAGCCTTTGTGATCGTTGAGTCTGCTTTGCATTCATCGAGTCGAACTACGATCGTGGTATCATCCAAAGAATCGTCGTATTCGAACTACGATCGTCGAGTCATCCGCCCAAAGATTCATCGTGGTATCGAACTACGATCGTCGAGTCTGACCGGATCCTTGTGGTGAGTTTTTAACTTAGCATTCTTTTAAGGTAGCTCAGGAAGGGCCAACCTCTTGGAGTGAGTCAAGGGTTAGGTTTGTTCCTGAGGCGCTTATCAGAGACATTACTTTGTTTTGAAACTTATCATCACAAGAAGCTCTTTTTGTTTTGTTGATGGGGTTCTACTATCGTTGAGTCTGCACTACGATTGTTGAGTCTATGCTACGATCGTTGTCTTTCATATTACTTCAGCTCTATGATCGTGGACTTCCCTTGATCATGTCTACGATTTCAACCATAGCCTTTGTAGCTGTATGGTTGGCACATACTAGAGCATATATTTTATGGTTATAAATTAAGCATTCTTAGCTCACTTATTAACTTGTTAAACCTGGATTCATCTAGAGGTTTTGTAAAGACATCAGCAAGTTGATTTTCAGTAGGGATATATTGTAAAGATATAGTTCCATTTTGCACATGATCCCTAATGAAGTGATACCTTATTTCTATATGCTTAGTCCTAGAATACATGACAGGATTATGAGTTATTGCTATGGCACTTGTGTTATCACAGTAAATAGGTATGGATTTGAATTCAAACCCATAATCTGCTAACTGATTTTTCATCCATAGGTTCTGAGCACAGTAGCTGCCAGCAGCAATGTATTCAACTTCTGCAGTTGAAGTGGATACTGAGTTTTGTTTCTTGCTAAACCAGGACACAAGTCTATTTCCTAGCAATTGACAAGTGCCACTAGTACTCTTTCTATCTATTTTGCAGCCTGCAAAATCAGCATCTGTGTATCCTGTTAGTTCAAATGAGGACTCCTTGGGATACCAAAGCCCCAAGTGAGGTGTACCCTTGAGATACCTAAAAATCCTCTTTACAGTAATTAAATGTGATTCTTTAGGGTTAGCCTGAAATCTAGCACATATGCATGTTGCAAACATTATATCCGGTCTCCATGGCGTTAGATATAAAAGAGACCCTATCATACCTCTGTATTGAGTTATATCAATACTTTTACCTTTTTCATCTTTGTCAAGCTTGGTTACAGGAGCAATTGGGGTTTTCATGGGAGAGGCTGATTTCATGCCATACTTCTTAAGTAAGTCTTTAATGTACTTGGCTTGGTTTATGAATATTCCTTCATCAGTCTGCTTTTCTTGCAGTCCAAGGAAGAAGTTCAGCTCACCCATCATGCTCATTTCAAACTTGCTCTGCATAAGCTTAGAGAATCTCTTGCATTGCTTTTCATCAACATATATTTGAACCAATAAGACTTTATCTTTATGCTTTCTAAGGAATAATGTGGTATCTACTCTTCCTCTTGTGAATCCATTTTTAATAAGAAAGTTAGTTAGTGTTTCATACCATGCTCTAGGTGCTTGTTAAAGACCATATAAGGCTTTGTCTAACTGTAAACATAATTAGAAAGAGATGGATTGATGAAACCTGGAGGTTGCTTTACATAGACTTCTTCTTGAAGTTCACCATTTAGGAATGCACTTTTGACATCCATTTGAAAGACCTTGAATTTCATATGAGCAGCAAAGGCAAGGAAGATTCTGATGGCTTCTAGTCTGGCAATAGGTGAAAATGTCTCATCGTAGTCAATGCCTTCTTCCTGAGAGTAGACCTTGGCCACTAGTCTTGCCTTATTCCTAGTTATTACTCCATCTTCATCCATCTTGTTCCTGAAGACGCACTTGGTTCCAATTACAGGATGACTCTTTGGTCTTGGTACCAATCTCTATACTTTGCTTCTTTCAAATTGGTTGAGTTCTTCCTGCATGGCCTCTATCCAGCTGGACTCGTCCATAGCATCCTCTATCTTCTTTGGTTCCATTTGTGACATGAAGCTTATATAAAATATTCATTACGGGTGGAAGCTCTTGTTTTGACTCTTGCACTCGGATCTCCAATGATTAGATCTTGAGTGTGATCTCTTGCCCATCTGTTTCCTGTTGGGACATTTGACCTTATGCCTTCTTATCTTAGGCCTTCAAGATCTATTTCTTCTTCTTGGTGTGGAGGTTCGTTGTCTGGCATAGGCATTTCTACGACCTCATTTCTTTGCTCAACAATTTCACTATTTGGTACTACGATCGTAGTGTTGAGTTCGACGACCTCGTTCATAGTGTCTGAACTGTCGGTCATAGTGTCTTGAGGCACTGTTTTGTCCAATTCTGTTTCATCGAAGATGATGTGAATCGAGACTTCAACACTCAGTGTCTTCTTGTTGAACACTCTGTAGGCTTTACCGTCTGTGGCATATCCAAGAAAGATTCCTTAGTCTGACTTGGGTTGAAACTTTGTCAAGTACTGCTTTCCATTGTTGAGAATGTAGCATGCACAGCCGAATACATGAAAGTAGCTGACACTTGGCTTTCTTCCTTTCCACAGTTCATAGGGAGTCTTCTTGATCATAGAGTGTATGAGTGATATGTTTTAAGTGTATTCAGGCAGATGGGCTGCTGCTAGTAGAGTTCTTCCAGCCTCTATCAAAGTTATGTTCTTTATCTCAGCTACTCCATTTTGTTAAGGAGTTCGTGGAGCTGAGAAGTTATGACTGATGTCATTATGCAATGCGTGTGAATCTGGGTCCATTTCGAGAAGTCAATTCTACCATGATCACTCCTTATAGCCTTGATTTTCTCTCATTTCTCATTCATTACTAGCCTGAACATCTTGATCAGTTGGGAGCGTGTTTCATCCTTAGAGGTTAGAAAGAACACCCATGTGAACCTGGTGTAGTCGTCGACTATGACAAGTGAGTATCTCTTCCCAATGAGACTTGTTGTTGGAATTGGCCCGAATAGATCCATATGGAGCAGTTGTAGAGGCTTGTCGATTTAGTTGGTAGTTTTTCTCTTGAATAAGCTTCTGGCTTGCTTTCCAAGCTAACAGGTATTGCATGGCCTTTCTTTCACGAAGTTGAACTTGGGTAGGCCTGCAACAAGATCTTTTGAGGCCAACTTGGACATGCTTTTGAAGTTTAAATGAGACAATCGTCTATGCCATAGCTAGCTCATTTCTTCAGATGTTATAGCCAGAAAGCATATTGTTTCATCTGAGCTTAGCTGTTCAAGATTCACTGTGTAGACATTTACTTCTCTTATTCTGGTTATCTTTACAGCAGATGTCTTCAAATCTCTAACTTGACACTGATTGTTGAGGAATGTTACTTGATGACCCTTATCGCAGAGTTGGCCAATGCTTAGAAGATTGTGTTGTAGTCCTTCCACATAGGTTACTCTACTGAAGGACACTTCTCCATTTTCAGCTGAGCCATATCCTCTTGTCTTGCCAGAGCCATTGTCTCCAAAGATGACTGAGGGACCTTCCTTTTCTATGTAGTTAGACAAAAGGGCTTTGTTCCCAGTCATGTGCCGTGAGCATCCACTGTCCAGATACCAGGTCGTGATCGTGGAGCTCTTTTCCTGTGGTAACATCAAACCTTTATTTTGGTACCCATATTTTCATGGGTCCTATTTTTTTAAGTACCCTTTGGGACCCAAATCTGTTTAATCTTGGGTCTCACATGCATGTAATTATAATAGCACTTTGCAACCTTGTGACCAATTTTGTAGCACACAAAACATTTAATATGATGCATGCTTGTGTGTGTGAGAGAATTCATTCTCCATTTGGACTTTTGTGGTTCTTTAGTCATCCTCATGTTAACATGATTTTCCTTCTTCCATATGTCCATGGGTTTCATGAATTGTGAGGAGTGTACCTTACCTCTATTGTACCTTCCCAGTTGATTCGTAGAGTTGGTCTTACTCGACTCTACGATCCTTCGAGGTTGGTGAGTAGAGGATGTGTTACTCTTTTCTTTTTTGAAACCTAGGCCAGTGTGAGATCCTTTACTCCTTGGAGTATGGATTGATTCAGTAGAACATGGTTGGGCTAGTTCTTCCTTCTGTGAGGATTTCACAAATGTAATGCCTCTATTAAAACTTGAGGCATTACTAGTGCTAGTTTCCTTTAATTTTTCCACACATGGCTCTGAGGTGGATTCCCCAAAGCCTAAGCCCGTTCTATCAAATGCACTTCTTTGACTAGAGAGCAAGGAGTCCATGGATGATGTGGATTTGTTCCATGTAGAGATAGTCTTTTCTAGTTCCTAAATTTTAGAGGTTAGATTGGACTCTATTTGTGCATTGAGCTCATTGGTCTATTTTAAGATCTCATTCTCAATCTCAAGCTTGGAGAGAAAGTTAGTACTTAGAAGAGCTATTTCTAGCTCTTCTTGAACTTTCTTTTTCTCCTCTTGAAGAAGTGAATAATCCTTCGACAGAACTCTGAACCACTTCATTATTTGATGCAGATCAATTGTTATGCCATGCAGTGTTGTAAAGTCCCCAAATTCAAGTACTTGAAACCTGAACTCAGTGCTTCACAATACCATTTCTATGTGCGGAATAATACTAATAATAATAACAATAATATAAATATCAAACTTTATTTACATAATTATCAGAGTCTAGATCCCAAGTACGTAACCTTTAATACATTCCTTACATAACATGATAGATAATATATATCATACGTGTCTTAATAAAATTAACTATTACATAAAATAGCATTGCTTTCATTCATCAACCTTTCCTTTTCCTTTGTTCTTGGCAGAGCCTTCTGGTTGTTCACACTTAGCTGAAAACATTTAAATTAAGCAAGGATGGGCATTTGAGTGCCCAGCAAGTAATAACAATTATAAATATTAGCTGAAAGGATTAAATGTTTTCTTTATACTACCATTCTACAACAAATCAATAGTTGTGAAGTAATCTGGACCGATAATAATAACATAACAACTCTCTATCAAAATTTTGAAACTACGTACTGACTATAAATAGGGTTAAGGTGACATGCTATGAACATTGTTTTTAATTTTCGAATAGGTTAAATAGAAATTCATCTGCAAACCGTCATAACTTACAGGCACCGAGGGTGATCAACCCGTTATGCCCTGTATTGATCAACACTACATGCAAAAACGAAATGATCGTTCACTCTGTCCGCCTTAGGAGCATGAAAGTTTTCCCATGTTTGGGATGTTCATATTTAGTCGTGAATCCGAACCAAAACAATTCAGTTGGATACAAAAAGGTTTTATCTTGTTCAACAATAACTTATAAGTCCACATATATATATATATATATATATATATATATATATATATATATCTTTGAAAATGTGTATCAACATGTGATTAAATACAATGATTATCCAAGTGGGGACACTTGAATAACAATATTTAGAAATTAACGAACAAAATATACATCAAAATTACAATATACTACCATGTTGATAATCAATGATCGTTTATAATACATATAACAATAGGGTTAACAATCTGGTACAATAATAATATAATTATGAAACATTCTTATTTCTGTCCATTGCATAAAGGAAATGCAAAGGTAGGATACTTGCCTGATACGCTGGTTACAGTTCGCAACTTAGTTTTATCTTTTATATAACCACATATCAGTAATAAGATCATTTTACTGATTAGAATAAAATGTTATAACACATTGCACTACTTATTGCAGTCAGCACATAACCTAATCACATTGCCACTTAGGTTTAACAACCATTGAATCACAAATAAACACTTATCAAGTCAACCTATCTAAGTCTAGATCAATTTCTGAAACATGTCGGTGTACCGACAGCTTTATCGGGTAATTATCGAGTCTAAGACTCTATCCTGTAACTTAGGGTGTGTTTGATAAAAACTGAATAAATCTGAATCTGAATCTGAATGAGCTGAATCTGAATCTGAATAAAAAAGTTGTTTGATGATTGATATGTTTGAAACATCTGACTGACAAAACTATATTATTTTACCCCCTCTAAAAAAAATTCAAAATTGTTGTAAATTTATTTAATATTACTTAATATAATAGTTCATATTTTTTTTAAAAAAATTAATTTTTAAATTTTTTTTACTTCATTCAGCTACTCATTCAGCCATTCATCTCAAAATATCTGACTTAGCCATTCAACTCATCTATCTTACTGATTCACCCATTGAGACCAAAACAAGCGCCTTGTGGATTTAAATTATTGATTCAAACTTCATTCGACTCTAAACAAACACCCCCTTAGTATCAGTCATATTATTTTTAAATGACTTATAATAGTTTTTAAACATTTATTATAATTTATCATTAATTTTCAAACACCAAAATCATTATTAAATGATTTAAATATTAAATAATTCAATAATCATTAATATTTAATTAATATTAAACTAATAATTAAACCATTATAAAAATATTAAAGATATTTATAATAACTCAAAATATTTTTAAAGTATTAATACTACTCTTAAATGATTTTTAAAACATTTAAAATCATTTTAAATAATTACCATTAATATTAAAGTATTAATGTATTATTTATCAAAATATTAAAAGTCATTAATTATAACTTAAAATATTTTAATTCATTTATATACTTTTTAAATGATTTTTAAATTAATAAAACCATTTTTCAACTATTTATTTAATATAATTAATAAAAAAAATTTAATATCATTAATACTAAATTAATAATCATTAATATTAAATTAATTAATAAAATTTACCTTTAAATATTAAAAGTTATATTTTATAACTTAAATTATTTTTAAACTATTTATTTTCATTTAAAATGTTTTTATAATAATAAAATCATTTTTAATTAATTAATTTAATTTAATTGTTCAATAAATCTAATATCATTAATATTAAATAATTAATGAAATTTTCTTTAAAATATTAAAAGTTATATTTTATAACTTAAAATATTTTTAAATAATTATTATAATTTAAAATGATTTTAAATATAATAAAATCATTTTAAGTAATTTATTTAATGCATTTAATAAATAAATTAAATAACAATAATATTTAAATAAATACTAATATTTATGAAAAATACTTCAAATTATTAAAAGTTAATTTTTATAACTTAAAAATAATTTTTAAATTAATTTTGTAATTTTTGAAATTAATTGTAAGACCCCAGATTTTATGAATAAAGATTTTATTTTCTCGAAATATTTTTTTTGAATATTATGGTGTGGATTTGATATAATGTTATAGTTGTGGGTAGTATTTATAAATTTTGCAAAGTATGCAAGTTGTCATATTATATTCGATTGGTCGGGGAATATTTGTTTTATCAGGGAATATTCGTGCAACGACACAATCATTGGTAGATCCCACAACGGAATTATTATCGGAATGAGAAAACGACAAAAATATTTTTATGAAAATAACGGCGGAAGTTTTACCATTAATACAGTTGAACTACTCAATAGTAAAAAAATGCGATGTCTGGCGTGGTTTGCATAGTAGCACTGCGGTATTGATTATTGATCTTACGTGATAAGTCACTCGGTTTTGTTATTGGTATTATTAATGTAATAAAACAGAATACTTTTATAAAGTTATTCTATAAATAGAATATATTATATTCTATTATGCATAGTGTTGCATAGTGTATGCATAGTATTTTGCATAGTAAAATCTTTTATATAAAAGCAGAATACTTTTATAAAGTTATTCTATAAATAGAATATATTATATTTTATTATGCATAGCGTTTATATAGTGTTTTTGCATAGTAAAATCTTTTTATATAAAACAAAATACTTTTATAAAGTTATTTGTTTTATTATACAATAATTATAATATATTATATTTTTTATTATGCATAGTCTTTGCATAGTGTATGCGTAGTATTTGCATAGTAAAATCTTTTATAAAGTTATTTGTTTTATTAGATTATAAATAGAATATATTATATTTTATTTAAAAGATTTTGCTTTAAATATGGAATAGTCAATTAAAGTAAATCAACTTTGGATAGTTAATGAGTTAGTTACTATGGAGTCCATTTTTCTATAAATAGAAGCTCATTCATTCATTATTTTCTTCTGAATTCTTTGAAACTACAGAGAGATAAACTATAGAGAGAAAGAAGAAAGTGATACGCTACTTCACTACTTATATATCTAGTACTCATCTTCTTAAGGTAGGGAATATTATTTGTTGTACTCGTAAGGGGTACTCTTTCTTTCTTAATTATGAAGAGAACTTACATTATTCCATTCTTTATTATTACTGTTGGAATAACTTGTGTATCTGTGAGCTACCCTATACTTGGTGAAATTCTTACATTATTCTATTCTTTATTATTATGTTGGAATAACTTTGTCTATGCAAAATCTTGCATACATGGTGAAATTCTTCTAATATTCCATTCTTTATTATTACATTTGGAATATCACATGCATGCGTTTTCCATGGGACTGAGTTCCATTATTTATTATTACATTGGAATATCTTGCATCATTGCGTTTTTCATGGGACTGGTTCCATTCTTTATTATTACATTGGAATATCATGTCATGCATTTTCTTGGGACTGGTTTAGATTCTTTATTATTACATTGGAATAACTTTGCATGTGTGATCTATCGCATGCATGGTGATTTCTTTTATTATTCATTCTTTATTATACTCGGTTGGTTAAAACTTTGACTTCTATACTTCATGAAATTAGTGGAATATCCTTGATATTTGCCGCTTCATCGATATCTTTTCATGGAAATATTCTTACGAGCATTCTTGAATTTTACTCTACAAAGCGAGTATCATGTTGACAATTTGGGCGTTATCGGTTCTAGATAAATTAATTCTTGAACTTGTTTTATTGAATTCTTATATCATTGTCATCATCCTCATGTTTATATTTTATTGAAAGTCATACATGGCCTTTAGTGCATAGATGGACTTAGTATGATTATGACGAGGATTATTCGGTATAATCATGCTTAGTAATGTTACAAATGATGTGGAAAAAGTCCTCATTGGCCGTAGTGAATTGATGGGCGGTTTTTGGTATGATTATGACTATGGATTCTCTTTGGTAGTAGTGCAAAGATGAATTATTTTATGGCATGATCAAGGCTGTTGATGAAAACATGATTATCTTTAGTAGTAGTGCATGGATAATTCGTGGTCGTGATCTTAAAGAATATCCTTGGCCGTAGTGCGGGGGTGATTCGATGATGTGGATTATTTATTAAAAGTGAGTCCCGGTGATAAAAGTGATGAAAAACCTTTTAAATCATAGAAGATAGTAGATTTTATTCCCTACTTGACTCTTCTAATGGATTGCTTGTTCATTGCAGATTAAACTTGATGTTTATTATATTTTATCGGTTTAACATTGTTGGAGACTAATGATAATTTATTACGCATTATCTTAGTCATAATATTTCTTCTTTGGGCTAGTTGAGCTCACCCTTTCTTTCCTTTGTTCTCTTGAGGAAATGAGAATATAGCTTGGATAGTCGGGAATGGAGTGATGGTCAGAGATGGTGCATTAGTAGTCCTCACTATTACGTGAAATAGTGTGATAATAATTGTAATGAGGACTCCTTTTGAGTTTGTAGAATCTCTAGTAGATAATATTTGAATTCAAACTCACAGTTTATGTTTTGTCGTATTGTACACAACAGTTGTATTAGTAAGTTGTGTTAGAATTCTGTACCATGTATCTGGCGACCCAAGATGGGTGATGTATACCTAATTTTGGGGGCGTCACAGTTGGTATCAAAGCTTAGGGATATGATCCCTGGCTAAGATGTGAGACTAGAACTAGGAGGGGAGAGACGGGGAATTCCTTCGCTAGTATGACCTACCTAAGTTTATTTGGTATTTAATTGGTCGGTCAGAATATAGGGATAATATGTTACATGTCAATTAACCTTTGTTTTGAAACTTTATTTGGAAATGGCATATGAAAATGTTGAGATAAGCAATGAAGCACATGAGACCGTTGAGTCAGCTCAACCAAAAGGTAACGACCAACAACACGATAATAATCATCATGGGGTGGTAGCGACCATCGGAACAATGATAACCATCGTGGGGGAAATTATCATGCCAAGAATGGTAACCACTTCGGTGGTAATCATGGCGAAGATAATAGAAGTGGGAATTTCTAGAAGAGAAGGTCACCTAGCTCAATTTTATCGAAGTCAAGTCCAGCTGGGATAGTGATGCCAAAAGATGTCTCAGACAAGTCAAAGCCGGTAGTTTAAGTGAAAGCGTTTATCAAGGAACCTGAACGAGGTTATTACGGGTAAGTTAATCATAAGCTCTTGCGAAGTCTATACCTTATTAGATACCGGTTCTACCTATTCTTTTATCTCTCTTGCTTGCGCTCAACGTTTAAATTTAACTCCGGAGAAGTTAGACTTTGACTTATTGGTTGAAACTTCGTTAATAGAAACCTTCGTTACATCCACTATTTATAAATCTTGTTTAATTCAAATTGACACTTTCACGTTACCTGTCAATCTTATCTCTTTGAAAATACTTGCCTTTGATGCGATTTTTGGAAACGATTGGTTAACTACTCATCATGCTTTTCGTAAGGTTGTTATCTTTCATACTCCTAACCAACATGTTATGCGAATTCAAAGTAACCAAACCACTAAAGTCAATCATTGTCATATCAAGCCATAAGTAAAGAGCCGCGATTCTTTCGTTGTTGACTTCCTTGTGTGGGATGCACCGAATCTAGACTTTCCGTAGGAGACGTTGTGAATGACGATGGCAAGTTGATAGGTATCAATGTCATGTGTTATCCAAGTCTTGAATGAGAGTCACAGTTTTGAATGATATTTCTATTGTTAATAAATTTCTTGACGTATTTTTGAAGACTTCCTGGTCTACTCCAGAGCGTGAAATTGAATTTTGTATTGACCCCAGTACAAAACCCTTTTCTTAAACCCTTAAATATTTCTTCAACTAAAGCGAATGTAACATGCGCCAAAGACGTTGGCTCGAGCTGTTGAAGATTACGATTGAATTCAATATCATCGTGGAAGTGCGAGCGTGGTAGTGGTAGCGTTGAGTAGAAGATCGTATCGTTTGAGTGCGATGTTGTTAACACAAAGACCCATTTCGTATAACTTACAAATGATGAAGATAGAGTTAAAGACTCTAGGGACCCACGTGAAGATAATGAATATACGAGTAGAATCGACTTTAATCGACAACGTTAAAGCCGTTCAAGCTACACACCCAGAGCAGATGAATGTGATGAAAAAGGTTCAAGAGGGCGTTATTCTAAAAGCAAGAATCGACGAAGAGAGGAAATCTCAACCCTCGATTTAATTGGCCCATTTAAAATCCTCGATGAAGTAGAAACGGTGGCCTATAGACTCGTTTTACCGCCAAATATGTCGCGTATTCATAACGTCTTTAACGTATCGATGTTACGTAAATATGTGGAAGACCCGAACCACATTATTAATTTAGAACCGGACGAGATAGCAAAAGATTTAACGTATGAGGAGATACGTGCTAAAATCTTAGATAAGAAGGATCGTATTCAACACTCAAAGGTTATACCTCAAGAATTAGAATTTGAAATGAAGTCAAGAGATCCTCACCTCTTGATTATACCCAGTGCGTCACGTAAATTTTGAGGCGAAATTTCATAAGGAGGGAGATTGTGAGACCCCATATTTTATGAATAAAGATTTTATTTTCTCAAAATATTTTTTTTGAATATTATGGTGTGGATTTGATATAATGTTATAGTTGTGGGTAGTATTTATAAATTTTGCAAAGTATGCAAGTTATCATATTATATTTGATTGGTCGGAGAATATTTGTTTTATCAGGGAATATTCGTGCAACGGCACAATCAATGGTAGATCCCACAACGGAATTATTGTCGGAATGAGAAAACGACAAAAATATTTTTATGAAAATAACAGCGGAAGTTTTACCGTTAATACTTTTGAACTACTCGGTAGTAAAAGTACAGTAATACGCGTGGTTGCATAGTAGCACACGGTATTGATTATTGATGCTTACGAGATAAGTCACTAAGTTTTGTTATTGGTATTATTAATGTAACAAAACAGAATACTTTTATAAAGTTATTCTATAAATAGAATATATTATATTCTATTATGCATAGTGTTGTATAGTGTCTGCATAGTAAATCTTTTTATATAAAACAGAATACTTTTATAAAGTTATTCTATAAATAGAATATATTATATTTTATTATGCATAGTGTTTGCATAGTGTTATGCATAGTGTTATGCATAGTAAAATCTTTTTATATAAAACAAAATACTTTTATAAAGTTATTTGTTTTATTAGACAATAATTAGAATATATTATATTTTATTATGCATAGTGTTTTGCATAGTGCACGAATAGTGTTGGCATAGTAAAATCTTTTATAAAGTTATTCATTTTATTAGATTATAAATAGAATATATTATATTTTATTTAAAAGATTTTTTGCTTTAAATATGGACCGTCGAGATTAAAGTAAATCAATCTGGACCGTTCATGAGTTAATTCTTATCTGATCCATTTTTCTATAAATAGAAGCTCATTCATTCATTATTTTTCTTACGAATTCTTTGAAACTCTGAGCAGAGATAAACTATAGAGAGAAAGAAGAAAGTGATACCGCTACTTCACTACTTATATATCGATTACTCATCTTCTTAAGGTAGGGAATATTATTTGTTGTACTCGTGAGGGTATTCTTTCTTTCTTATTTATGAAGAGAACTTCTATTATTCCATTCTTTATTATTACATTGGAATAACTTTTGTATCTGTGATCTACCCTATACTTGGTGAAATTCTTACATATTATTCCATGCTTTATTATTATGTTGGAATAACTTTGTTTGTCTGCAAATGCGCATACAAGAAATTCTTCTGCATTCTTTACATGGTGAAATTCTTCTAATATTCCATTCTTTATTATTACATTTGAATATATGCACATGCATGGTTCCATTATTTATTTTTTCGCTTTGACTGGTTCATTCTTTATTATTATTTATTATTACATTTTGGAATAACCTTTTATGCATTGGAATGTCTATCAATGCATGCATGCATGGTGATTTCTTTTATTATTCCATTCTTTATTATACTCGGTTGGTTAAAACTTTGACTTGTATACTCCATGAAATTAGTGGAATATCCTTGATATTTGCGCTTCATCGATATCTTTTCATGGAAATATTCTTACGAGCATTCTTGAATTTTACTCTATAAAAAGCGATATCATGTTGACAATTTGGGCGTTATCGGTTCTAGATAAATTAATTCTTGAACTTGTTTTATTGAATTCTTATATCATTGTCATCATCCTCGTATTTATATTTTGTTGAAAGTCATATGTTTTGTAGTGCATAGATGGACTTGGTATGATTATGACCGGGGATTATTCGGTATAATCATAGCTTAGTAATGTTACAAATGATGTGGAAAAAGTCCTCATTGGCGTAGTGCATTGATGGGCGATTTTTAGTATGATTATGCCTATGGATTCTCTTTGGCCGTAGTGCAAAGATGAATTTTTTATGGCATGATCGGACCAGTTGATGAAAACATGATTATCTTTAATTTGTAGTGCATGGATAATTAATTAGTGGTGATCTTAAAGAATATCCTTGGCAGTAGTAGTGCAAGGGTGATTGGATGATGTGGATTATTTATTAAATTTGAGTCCCGGTGATAAAAGTGATGAAAAACCTTTTAAATCATAGAAGATAGTAGATTTTATTCCTACTTGACTCTTTTAATGGATTGCTTGTTAAGCTATAGATTAAACTTGATGTTTATTATATTTTATCGGTTTAACATTGTTGAAACTAATGATAATTTATTACGCATTATCTTAGTCATAATATTTCTTCTTGGGCTAGTTGAGCTCACCCTTTCTTTCACTTTATTCTCTTGAGGAAATGAGAATATGGTTTGGAGATAGTCGGGGAATGGAGTGATGGTCTAGATGGTGCATTAGTAGTCCTCACTATTACGTGAAATAGTGTGATAATAATTATAATGAGGACTCCTTTTGAGTTTGTATATCTCTAGTAGACAATATTTGTATTCAAACTCACGGTTTATGTTTTTTCGTATTGTACCACGACAGTTGTATTAATAAGTTGTATTTGAATTACGTACCATATATCTGGCGACTCAAGATGGGTGATGTATACCTAATTTTGGGGCGTCACATGTAGTACTATAGATCTATTACAAAACATCAACCAAAATAACAATGAATAGCAAGATCTTATCCCAATTGAAAACATATACGAGGCCTGTTGATGAACTTTACGGGTTACCATGAAAGCTCATCCGTGAACCTTCTGCTTGGTTTGACCTTCCCCCAAATCTCATATGTTTGTGATAAAAGCTATCTAACAGCATTACCCTGTAGTATAACTACCATACTATAACTTTAATGCAACAAAAGACACAAATCAACAGCAGTTTACAAGATCATAGGCGTCAAACTTCTTGTAAATACGGTTTTAAGCGTTTACAGGTTACCCGAAGCGCCCGATTATCAATCGGTCGGCGAATTTTGACCTCGATTATCTTGCAATCTGTTTATGATATGAACTTGATTCTTGATCTAGATCAAAGAGCTCATAGCATACTACAAGAATAAAGCTTTAAACAAACAAAATACAAAACAGACTGACATCTACAAGGTCTGACATTCATTGTCAAACAACAAAAATTTATTTTTCCAGATTTTTGAAATCATCAAATCCGAGCCTCTAGATGTTATGTATATAACATCTAGCAACCCAGATCATCATTATACACCATATATAACATGTTTAACCCAAAAAAATTAACATCTAACAACAGATCAATGGTCAAATTTTCAAGTAGGGTTTATACCTTTACTTTGATCAATCTTGATCTTAGGGTTCTGATTTGATATATATGTTAGTGGGGCTTGAATATGGGACAGATTTGTCTTATGATTTCGTTGGTTTGAGAAAGAGAGAGAGAGTCTAGGTTGAGTACTTGTGCCAAATGAGGTAACAAATGAATTTTTCTCTCTCTTTAATCTATATATAGAGCAAGGTGTAATGTAATGGCTGATAATTGAATTATGTGCTGAGATTTTGGTCAATAAGGAAGTCAAGGTTAGTTCACCAACTCCATATATGGCAATATACACAAGCTATCTTAAATAATGCTAAAGGGGCATTTTAGTCTTTTTGTTTGAAAATTTAATGGCATTTTGGGCAATTGGCAAACACTTAGGGTTTGACCCTTAGGGTTTAACCCTAAGGTTTTCCAACAATTTGCTTTCTAGAATTACATTTTAGGGTTTAAAATAAAAATAAAAATTAGTTTCTAAAAAAATAGAAAATTAGGGTTTATTAATTAGATTAGGTTTCTAATTACATTATACAGGAACATTAGGGTTTAATTATTTACTAATTATAATTAACCTTGCTAATTTAGCAATTAGGGTTCACAATTAGTAATTAGGGTTATCAAATCATAATTAGGGTTTCTAAATATTATTATTTCTAAATGTTAATTAAGGTTTAACTAATTAATAAAAAAAAATTATATAATTAACACAGTTATATAATAATCTTAAACTCACAATTAATTTTCAAATTAGGGTTTTTCCATAGTAAAACTAGGGTTTGACATAATACACCATAATTGACCAACCATTGTCAGTCCAAATACATACAGTACTATTTATAGCACTGAAAAATCAAAATATAATATTATTATATTATTATTCTCATTCCTTGATAAAAATCGAAAATTAAGGTTTGGATTCCATATCTGATTTATTCTTCATATATAACATTATTAATTAAGTTAAAATAATTAACTTAATTAATCTAATATAAATTCATATAATAAAATAAATAGTTATTATAATAATTCTAAAAATCATTTCATATATTATTTAAATAATATATAATTATATTTTCATGGAAAATAATTAATAAAAACATTTCTACTTTAAAATTTATTATTATAAGAATATAATTTATAATAATCAATAATTCTAAAATAAAATTATTTGTAAATATTCATGTAATAAATATATTTTTATTTATCACATAAATACATATCCACATTATCTTGTACAAATCCTCATCTTTAAAATAAAAAAAATTATATGCAAAATTTCTGATTTATTTATATAGAAAATATCGTGTTGTAACATTCACCCTCCCTTATAAAGATTCTGTCCCCGGAATCACCGTTTTAAAAACCTATATATATAAGGGTACATAGCATACATAATCATTGCAAGTAGATCTCAATCAATTTTGATTGAACTGATTTTTAACTATTCGCATAAAGCTTGTCTATCTGATTTACCGAAAATTTTGATTTCGAAAAGAACTCAAATTCCTCCAAAATTTCTTTATAAAATAATTTAGTATATATATAAAACTCATATATAATAAAATAAAAGTTATACGAATAATACTTGGAGTTTCATTGCCATCTGCTGTCGTATAATGGACCGTCATGTTGTAGACTCTTGCTGTTAATTTTGTTGGCTTGTTTGACGAAGTCGGTCCTGTGATTGCTAAAGTCCTGCTGCCAGTGCCAGTATTCACACTTCCTGCCTCCGTCCTCCTCTTTGGACAATCCTTCACCTTGTGCTCAGTCGACCCGCATAGAAAACATCCATTGTTCACCCTAGGATTGGGGCAGTTGGGAGAGATATGGCCCTTCTGCCCGCACTTATAGCAAACAAATTTTCCCTTTAGACATTCCCCAGAGTGGTTCTTTCCACAATTCTTATACGACACAGTCTGTTTCTTCACACCTTCTTGCTTCACCTGAACACTTCCAAAATTGCTCCCCTTCCTCTTGCTACTACCACTTCTATTTCCACTATTAATTTCCATCTTCCCAGCTCCTTCGAACTTACCTTTGTTCTTCCTCTCCTTGTTGTAGAGGCTCATGGCCTCACTCCCCTCCTCAACAATAATAGCTTTCTCAATGAGTGCTGCAAATGTAGGAATCTGCAACACCGCCACCTTATTATAGAACCAGTGTTTTAATCCCAGCTCAAACCTTCTCCCTTTCCTAGCCTCCGTATCAACTTGACGCAGAGCGAACCTAGCTAACTCATTAAATTTTGCGGCATATTCTGACACCGTCATATTCTCCTGCTTCGACTCTAAAAATATAAACTCCATCCTAACCTACATACTAGGTGAAAAATATTTTTCGAAAAACAGTGTTTTGAACCTATCCCGTGTAACTACGCCTTCTCTATCCCTCGCCTAATTTGCTTCTCACCAAAAGTTTGCCTCCCCCTTCATCATGTAGGTGGCAAATGCTGTCTCTTAACTTTCAACTACCCTAGCTATCATGAATGCTTTTTCAATCTCTTTAACCCAAGTTTGGGCTTCAACAAGGTCAGTTGTACCTTTGAATTTCGGCGGTCCTACAGCCTTAAAATCCTTGAAATTCGCTAAACGATTATGCAGCGGGTTCCCTATGGTGGTATTCCCCTTTGCATAGCTTTGAGCTACCATGTTAAGTAAAATCTTGTCAGACGGTGCAGTTGTTGTTATCCCTCAATGTTATTGACAGACTCTTCTGCCCTTTGGTTTCGAGTTTGACGTCTTGGAGACATTATCTGATTAAATAAAATCATAAATTTAACTTACATTCTAAACCTTATCATATAAGTTTAATATATTAAACTTGTTTCATTAACTAAACATAGATTCATATTCATTTAACGAATACTTTAAATAGCATAGAAAATAATGCTTTAAACATCAGATATCCCTTTGTGACCACAAAAGTCAGGATTTACAGTATTGACTAATACAAAAGTTGAAAACATTACATTACACAGACATACTTATCATATATATTACATTAAACACACTTACACAACCGAACCTATACTACCTATTTGCTACGCCTTTTTCTTGGACAACCTTTCGCCTGATGACCTTCTATCCTACAAATAAAACATGTTCCAAGTTTATAGTCGGGACAATATAGAGTGGTATGTCCCTCATAGCCGCAAAGGCAATATATCTTTTTCCATTTCTTCTTATCGGATTTTCCTAAGTCGTGGTCTTTTATCTTTATTTTCCCCTTATGGCTCGGAGCTGCACACGATGTGTTGCTTGAGGCTCCCATCTGATCAATTTGGATTTTAAGCTTATCTTGTTCTTCCATTGTTTCTAGTAAGGCTTTTCGTAATTGACTATTTAACATCTTTTCTATTTCCCACAGCTTTTCCAGAGAAGAAACCTTGTTTCTCAGATCCTGCACCTCCGTTGATGCTTTTTCAGCTTCAACTTTAGTGTCCAAATCACTATCTCTCAGCTCCACCATCTCCGGATCTAGTACTACATTTTCCACAATAACCACCTCGTCCGAGTTATTTTCATTGTGAGCTTCTATTTAAGCTATTGGCTTCGATATTAGCTCGGGTGTATGGATTTGATCCTTCTTCATGCTATATGCATATAACAAGCCTTTTCCCCCAGACATCTACACACATAAATTATCCTGATTAGCATATAGTATATACACATAGCAAATAATATTTTTATATAAGTTATCTTTTATTTTGTTTTACGATGAATTTATTCAATTCATCTCTTTTTAAACTTTATATAAGTTAATTATATTTTCAACGTTTCCCTCTGTTCTAAGGTTATAGCCTAAGGTCTAGCCCACCTAAGGTTTTTAACCCTAAGCTCTGATACCAACTTGTAAAGCCCCCAAATTCAGGTACTTGAAACCCGAACTCGGTGTTTCACGATACCATTTCTATGAGCGGAATAATACTAATAATAATAGCAATAATATAAATATGACACCCCCAAATCTTGGTACTTCATTTCCTCAAGATTTGGTGTTCACTTAATCAAAACATTCATTTCTAACTACCTAATTATAAAAAAATTGAATAATAAAAACCTGCCCATACAGGATTAAACTTAAATAAAAATCTCCCAGATTATCTAACCTTTAATTATAAACATTCAAATGCGGAAAATTAAATAAACATCATTACAATCTTTTGATCAAAGTATGATAATAAACTATCAAACTATTACAAGTCTTCATCACTTGTATATTTTTCCCTTCCCTTTGCTAGTAGTAGGTTCATTGACCTTCTCAACCTTAGCTGCAATAAGTATTTAATATGCAAGAGTGAGCAAACAAGGCCCACTTGAAATAAGAATGAATAATTTTATAACATTACAACATTTGCCAGAAATAGGATCAATAGAACTGAATGATAGGTTCTATTAACATTTTAAAATATACTACTGAGGGTCATATGACCACGAATCATGTCCATAGTTATAAGTAATATTTCAACTTTAACTTTAACAGTCATAAGACTATAAGGACTCCACGTACTTAGGGGGATCAACCCTTCGTACAATGCATTGTGCACAACCATTTTAACGCTAAGTGTAAACCTCTAATAAAAGAGTTGTTCATCTTAGTATTTAGAATACAAGTCCGTACCAAAGTAAGTTTGGTTTGGATACATTTCAGGGTAATTTAGAATTCAACGGTAATCAACTAAGGATTAGTTGATTACAAAAGAAATAACTGTTTGCTATGGAATAATCATAACTGAATTGATATTTGTAAATTAACATCATGCATTAGGAATAATCTAACGCATAAGCATGGAATAATCATAACATTCAAGGTTATTGAGAATTGGGTACTAAACATGCATAATGAATAGTAATTTGAACGATAGAGTTGTTCAATACTAGAATATTAAAATAGAACAACTCACATGCTAAATAACAAGTTCCATATTAAAGAAACTTGCTCAATAATAAAATATAAGATTTGGAATGCTTTTATCCTCATGCACCAATAGATACAAGAGCTTTATCAATAATAAACAATCTAACTCTATGAAAGTGTAAAGTTAGCAACTTGTGTAATTGAAATTGAATTCAAAACAATAATGTACTCAACAAAATCAAACTCGCATAATGAAGTTTTAGAGTTAGAGAACTTGCCTTTAGCACAAGCTAAACCTTACAACTTGAATCAATACCCTATACATATGTCATCATGACATAATTAGTCATTACCAACATTTAATATCTATATAAACAATACATACATCATGTAGGTCGAATTACCCATTCACATAATCAAACTATGATAATACTAGTTAACACTTGATAACATGCTCATTCACAGTTTAATACTACTGAAATCATCATTTAACATTCCTATTATTAGCACATAACATTTATTTTCCAAATTTGTATACTTAAACAAAGCTGCTAGAAACTTACGCTAATCTTTTCAATACAAGACCACACGCTTTACATTTAAAGGTATGGCTTATTGAAGTCAAATATGTTGCTTCACATGAGTCATAAAGCCATCGATTTAAGTGACTATGACGTGGCGCCTTGGCAAGTCTCTATGACATGAAACTTGTCTTCTTCATTGAATACAACATGTGAGCTGTGAGTCGTAACTCTAGCGACCAAGCTCTCTAAGAACAACATGAAAAAAGTCAAATTGGCCTACAAGCTCCAATCTAATAGACTAATTAACATGTAATTTATATATAGACTTCATGTAAACATATTGTGAAGACTTCTAACATGTTTTTACCCATAAAATAACATAAACATCAAATCTACAACACTCAATTTCAATGTTTTTGGTAAAAACTCTATTTTTGACATTTTTAATGGAAATCAACACTGTGATTTTGTTTTTCAATCAAAACAGTAATTTCAAAACACCATAGTTATGATTATACATACTCTATCAAATTCAATAATCAATTTATTAGTTTAACAACTAATTAAACCTTAAATTCTACTTTAAACTAAGCTATATTCATATATATTTTCATATGAATTCACTGTAATATATTTTCTTCCACAAAACTCATACATACATGAACTAGTTTTTTTATAATCATATATAAACTCATGAAATCATCTTATAATTAATAATTTATCATATAACTATAAACACCACCAATTTATCTTTTATAAAAATTTCACAGAGAAGTTTGTTTTTTGGAGAAGAAGTCTAAACTTTTAAAGAAGAGATTAAGCTCCTACCTTTGATTAGGAAGATGATAGCTATTCTTTTTCCCAATTCCTTTCTCAAAAACCTGTTAGAAAACACTCACCTTCTCTCATAAGTTTTCTCAATTTTCTCTGTATTCTTCTTCTTCTTCTTCTTCTTCTTCTTCTTCACTGAGTTCATTCTTCCTAACTCTAACTACGTACTAACAATATAACGTATAATAATAATATAGGTATTAAATATATAATATAATTCTAACTTTAACTGACATCAGTTATAAAAATTTGGAAATCAAAAGCCATAAGGCTTGTTTGGCTAGGCTTAATAAAATAACTCTTTAATCCTTACACCTTGTTTGGTAAACTTAATTAAAACAAATGGATTAATCATTATACATTGTTTGATAAAACATCATTAGATTAAAGACTTAATATGCAATAAGACATGTTTGGCAAAACTAAATTAAACTCTTTTAATTTATTTTACTAACTCCTTTATAGCAAGGTTATTTGTCACACTTCTACTTAATTAAATAATCAATTTAATCAATTCAAATATTAATCTATTAAATTACTTTAACACATAATTCAATACCACAAAACTATAACTTTCTTTATAATTATAATTTTATTTAATCAACTAGCACCTTATTTTAATTACAAAAATCTAATTAAAATATTATAATTCATTTAATCAAGATTAGCTCTCTAACTTAATTATTAAATTAAATTAGTATATAATCTCATAGCAATCAATTTTCTTAGTTTTTATTCAACAAATAATTAATTAAACCATATCAACTCAAATTGAATAATTATTTATTCAACAATAAATATATCCACTAAATATTTATATAAATTAATAAATATTTAATATTTAATATTTAATTATTTAATCAACAAATAATTAACTAAACCACATCAACTCAAATTGAACAATTATTTATTCAACAATAAACCCATCCATTAAATACATATATAAATCAATAAATATTTAATATTATAATTTAAAAATTCGGAATGTTACATCATTCCCTCCTTCATAAGGATTCTCATCCTCGTAATCATAACTCAAACAAATCATTCGTTACATTCTTCCCTACTTACAAAGATTCTGTCCCCAAAATCGAAGACACATATTAAACAAATAACTCAGGGTACTCTTTCAACATTTTCTCTTCGAGTTCCTACGTAGCTTCTTGAGCACTTTATTCCTGAGCATTTGTGGTTCCTCCATATCACCTTCACAGAAGGTATCACTTTATTCCTGAGCACTTGTTCTTTCATGTCCACTATCTGGATAGGAACCTCTTCATAAGACAAATCTTTCTCGAACTTCAACGGTTCGTACTCGATCACATGTTTGTAGTCGAGTTTATATGGTCGTAACACCGAAATATGAAAAACATTATGAATGTTTTCCAACTCTGGAGGTAGAGCTACCTCGTAAGCCACTTCTCCAACTCTTCGCAGCACTTCAAAGGGTCCAATAAACCTCGGGCTTAGCTTTCCCTTTTTATCGAAACAAATTTTCCCCTTACAAGGAGAAACTTTTAGGAATACAAAAGTTCCTACATCGAATGCACGATCTTGTCTGTGTTGATAAACATACTTTTTCTTTTTGTCTTGAGCTGCTACCAATCTTGTCCTGATGAGTTTGACAACGTCAGTAGTTTGTTGCACTAGTTCCGGTCCTAGCAGTTGACGTTCACTGACTTCATCCCAGCACACTGGAGTTCTGCACTTTCTGCCGTACAATGCCTCGTAAGGTGGCATGCTGATGCTCGCGTGGTAACTGTTGTTGTAAGCAAATTCCACCAACGGTAATATTCTTCCCAGCTTCCTTTAAAGTCCATGACACATGCTCTCAACATATCTTCCAATGTCTGAATTGTTCGTATGCTTTGGCCATCTGTTTGTGGATGATAAGCCGTACTCATTAGCAACTGTGTCCCCAAGCATTCTTGTAGTCTCTTCCAAAAATTTGACGTGAATCGCGGATCTCTATCGGACACAATTGATACTGGCACTCCGTGCCTCGAAATAATCTCTTTAATGTACAATCTTGCCAACTGATCAAGATTGAATCTAATCTTTATTGGTAAAAAGTGCGCTGATTTCGTCAGTCTGTCCACTATCACCCAAATTGCATCGCATCCTCTTTGAGTAGTTAGAAGACCCACCACAAAATCCATCGTGATGTGTTCCCACTTCCATTCCGGTATTTCCAACGGTTGAAATAATCCACTGGGTCTTTGATGTTCGGCTTTTACTCTTTGACATGTCAAGCATTTCGCTACGCATTCTGCAACGTCCCATTTCATATTCGGCCAACAAAAATGTCGGCGCAAATCTTGATACATTTTTGTGCTTCCTGGATAAATTGAATATTTTGAGCTATGAGCTTCGGTCAAAATTTCTTCTTTCAGCTCTGGTGTTGCTGGAACCCAGATTCTTCCCTCAAACCGTAGTAGTCCTTTGGTATCGATCTTGTATTTTATATCACTACTCTCAATCAGATTCTCTTTGATTTTCCCACATTCTTCATCTTGTAGTTGAGCATTCTTCACTTTGTCCACTAAAGTTGGACTCGCTTCTATCTGGAATAGTTATTCGTCAGATTCTTTTGGAAATTTGATTTCCAACTCTAGTTTTGTCATTGCTGAAATGAGCTTCCCCTGAGTTGTTATCAGCATCAACTTCTCCCGACCTTTTCTTCTTAAAGCATCTGCCACCACATTCGCTTTGTTTGGATGATAAAAGATTTCACAATCGTAATCTTTTATCAATTCCATCCACCTTCTCTGATGCATGTTCAGATCCTTCTGAGTGAAAATATACTTCAGACTTTTGTGGTCTGTGTAGATTTCACATTTCTCTCCATAAAGATAGTGTCTCCATATCTTAAGAGCAAATACAACTGCAGCCAATTCCAAACCATGAGTCGGATAACCTTTCTCATAATCCTTCAGTTGTCTTGACACATACGCAATTACTTTGTCGTTCTACATAAGAACACAACCCAATCCTTTGTGTGAGGCATCACTATACACCACAAAGTTTCCTATATTATCTGGTAATGCCAACACAGGTGCCATACTTAGCTTTTTCTTCAAATCTTGAAAACTTTCTTCACAGTTTTCTGTCTAAACAAATTTTACGGCTTTCCTTGTTAAATTTGTTAGCGGAGTGGCTATCTTAGAAAAATCTTGAATAAATCTTCTATAATATTTGGCCAGTCCCAAGAAACTCCTTACTTCTGACGGTGTTTTTGGTTGTTCCCAATTGATTACAGCTTCCACTTTTGATGGATCGACTGAAATCCCATCTTTGTTAATCACATGACCCAAAAATTATACACGATCGAGCCAGAATTCGCACTTAGAGAATTTCGCATACAACTTTTCCTTTCTTAGTGTTTCCAATGTCAAACGTAAGTGTTCCATGTGTTCTTCTTGAGTCTTGGAATAAACTAGAATGTCGTCAATAAATACCACTACAAACTTGTCTAAGAATTGTTTAAACACCCTGCTCATCAAATCCATGAACGCAGCAGGGGCATTTGTTAAACCAAAAGACATCACCAGAAACTCGTAATGTCCGTACCGAGTTCTGAATGCCGTTCTAGGTATATCCTCCTTTCTTACCTTCAATTGGTGATACCCACTTCTCAAATCTATTTTCGAGAAAAATTTAGCACCCTTCAGCTGATCAAACAAGTCATCTATTCTAGGCAACGGAAACCTATTCTTAATAGTGACTTTGTTTAACTCTCTATAATCAATGCAAAGACTCATTGATCCATCCTTCTTCTTAACGAATAAAACTGGCGCTCCCCACGGTGATATGCTTGGTTGAATATATTTCTTGTCCAATAGTTCTTGTAACTGTACCATCAGTTCCTTCATTTCTACCGGAGACATTCTATACGGGGCCTTCGATATCGGTGTTGTTCCCGGTGCTAAGTCGATCACGAACCCAATTTCTCTATCAGGCGGAAGTCCTGGCAAATCCTCTAGAAATACGTCTTCGAATTCCCTCACTACTGGTATTTCTTCTAGTTTCACACCCTTCTTTTGAGTATCGACTCTTTAAGCTAAATAGCCCACACAACCTTGACTCAACAATTTCTTGGCCTGCATAGTCGTCAGACATTTCATTTGTCCAGGCGACTTGCTACCATGAAATACTACCTTTGACGAAGTCATAAGGTTTACACACTTTTTTTGGCACTCAATTACCGCTCCATATTTGAACAGCCAATCCATTCCCAAAATTACATCAAATTCCCCGAGTCTAATCGGAATCAAATCAACCAACAAGATATTCTCCTTAATGTTCACCCTACAGTTCTTGTATACGAATCTAACATGGATTACTTCCTTATTTGCAATTTCTATGTTAAAAGGAAAATTCAGTTCTTCTCTAGGCAATTCTAACCTCTTAGCAAATTCATCAGATATAAACGAGCAAGTAGTACTCGAATCAAATAATACATATGCATTAATATCATTGATTGGGATAATACCTGGCACCACATCTTTTGATTTCACAGCATCTTGCACAGTCATGTTGAAGGTTTTGGCTGTGGGTTTATTTGATGTTGCAGGTCCTGCAATGGCCCATGTACCTCCATTGTTACCTCTATTATTTCTGGTTGTCATTCCATCCTTCTTCTTAGGGCACTCACGAGCAAAGTGATCCTTGGATCCGCACGTGAAGCATACATTCTTCTTCGGTTGAGTGCAATTTGGGGTGATGTGACCCTCCTGGCCATATTTGAAGCATACTCGCTTCCCCATCAAGCACGCACCCTTGTGAAATTTCCCGCATGTCGCACATGCTTCAAACTTTTTGTTTTGCTGGTTACCCTGCTGGTTTCCAGCACCCATGTTCGCATTCCACTTCCTCTTCAAGCTGTTGTTGTTGTTGTTGTTGTTGTTGTTTCCACAACTACCACCTACATTCTTAATCTCATTCTCATCGTTCTTCTTATTTTGTTCCTGATTGAACTTTGTCACTGCCTCGCCTCCACCTTCAAATAGTAACGCCTTCTCCATCACTACTACAAACGTCTTCAATCGAACAGGAAACCCTCTGTCTGACCAGGCTTCAGGTCCCTGTTCAAATCTCTTCGCTTTACGCCACAAATCAGTGCGACTGACGATATGGGGCAAACCTCACCAATTCATTGAACTTCGCGGCATACTCAGATACCGTCATCGTTCCCTGCTTTAATTCCAGAAACTGCACTTCTAGCTGACTCTTCGAACTCTCCGGAAAATAAGTCTCGAAGAACAACTCCTTGAACCTATCCCAGGTCATCTCTCCTGGCCCTTCACGAGTTTTATTGGCCTGCCACCAATAACTAGCTTCTGTTTTCAACATGAATGTTACGAAAGCAGTCTTCTAGTCATCCCCTGTAATAACCCGATATTTTGCATATCAATAAATAAGAAATTTTGCATATAAATTTTTTTTTTTTAATGATGAGAATATGTGTCAAGTAATGTATGATAAATGCAAATATATTTATTACCTATAAATAATTTTAGAATTATTAATCACCACAAATTATATTCCTATAGTAATTAATTTTTGTAAGCGAGGAATGTTTTTATTAATTATTTTCCATGAAAACATGATTTTATATTATTTAAATAATATATGAAATGATTATTAGAAGTATAATAATAAATATTTTATTATATGAATTTGTTCGAGAATATTTAAGTTAATTATTTTAGCTTAATTATTGATGTTGTATATGAAGAATAAATAAGATATGGAATCCAAACCCTAATTTTGGATTTTGAGCAATGAATGAGAATAGTAATATAATATTAATTATATTTTGATTTTTCAGTGCTATGAATATGTACTGTATATCTGTAGACTGATAATTGTAGACCAAATATGGTAAATTAGGTCATAACCCTCATGTCGTATTATTAAACCGTAATTGTTAAACTCGATTATGAGTTTAAGATTGAGCAGTAATTGTGTTATATGAATTTTACTGTGTATTTATATAATTTCTGTAATTAGGAGAAACCCTAATTATTTATTTAAAAACCCTAATTGCAAATTTTATAAACCCTAATTATTATTTTTATGAATTATAATGATAATTAGGAAACCCTAATTATTAATTTGGTAACCCTAATGGTATTAAAGAACCCTAATTTCTATTAAAAACCCTAATTAATTAGTATGTTTTAAATTAAAATTTTATTTCACTTTAATTTTTAATTGTCCAAACCCTAGTAATTATTTGGGAAACTTTAAGATGTAAAATCTAGTGAATAAATACTAGATTCAAGCACCTTGGACAAGAATACCCTTGAGATTAAAATAAAATTACAATTTTGCCCTTTTGTCCCATATATTGAATTATTGGTTAGACAAGATCTAGCAAAATCTGGACAGCCACCATAGACCTACCTATGAGCCTACAATCTATAACACATCACATGATCAGCCATCCCATACATGCATACATGATTTGCTAGATTTAAGAAAGAGAAAGTGCTCATTTTTGGCCTAAACTATTCACAAGCACTTAGCCATTCTCTCTCAAGCTCAAACCAACGAAATTCTGGTGTTAGATCAGTCCCCAATCAATCCCCACGAACACCAATATCAGATCAGAAGAACATAATCAAAACCAAAGCTTAGAAAATGTACAAAAACCCCAATTTAAAAATCATGTGATTTGATGTTAGATGTTAGATTTTTTTTTGTTAAACATGTTAGATATAGTGTCTAAGGATGATCTGGGTTGCTAGATGTTAGATCCATAACATCTAGAGGCTCGGATTTGAAGATTTACAAAATCTGGAAAATTTTTGTTTTGGTTTCTGACAACGAATGTCAGGCCTTGTATCTCTGTGATCTTTAATGATTTTTGTGTTTTGAAAGTTTATAGTTGTAGTTTTCTATGCGATCTGTGCTCTGGATCAAGAGGTGGGCCTAGATAAGTTTTAGATTGCACGTTATTCGTAGGCAAACCATGTTGACCGGCATTGACTGGTGGAAATCTGGGCAGCCATGAACTTGCCCAGAAAGCTCTGACAGCAAGTTCATGGGCCCAGATCTTTCTATTGTTAGTTGTTTGGTTTATTTTGTTGTAATAAGTTTGTTGTTTGTTGTTTATGCTATATATTTAAGCTTATATAACATCTAAATGAATAACAGAATTCATGTAGTGTACGGTCAAACCATGTAAGAAGATCACGATTTCCGTTTTCTGGGTAACCCAGAAAACGTATGATCGTGATTTCTGATATGAGTTGACCTATTAATATTTGACGCGTTAATTGTTGTTATAGTGATTATATGTGATCTATTTCTTCATGTACATGCTGGCTACCTACTGCAAAGATTAAATCACGTAAACAATAATAGGGATCATAAGTTATGGGAGACCAAAGTGAAGCAATGAAGCTGTTTTTTCATTTACGGGTAACCAGTGAATGAAGAACAGCTCTGACAGCTTGTTCATGAGACTAGATCTTGAAATTCAGTTATGTTATGAACCTGTTGGTGGTTTGGATCCGTAGTCTTCAAGACGAGGACTACACGATCTGACTAAGATCATGCCCAAAATCATCACGGTTTAGAAACTATTGTTGGTCAAACTAGCTACCTCGTCAAGTGACATTGGTTTCTGGGTTTGGCCAAGAACAGTTCAAGAACACCTATAGCGATAGCTTTCACGCCATAGGGCCCTTTAATACATGACAGAGCAGTGATTTATTATTTTTCGAAAATTAATTATTTTAATTAAATAAATAGAAAAAATAGTTTTTAATTATTAAAAATACCAAATAAATTATTAAAATTATTTTAAATTCTAAAATTAGTTTTAATTATTTTAAGTATATTTCATAAATATTTAATATTTTTGAAATATTATTAGTATTTAATTTATTTAATTAAAATATTAAATAAATTATATTAAAATAATTTTAATATTTGAAAAATTATTTAAAATTATGTTATGATATAAGAAAATATTTTAAGTTATTTTTAATAACTATTAATATTTTGTGATAAATTTCATTAATAAATTAATATTAATGATAATTAAGTTATTTACTAAATGAATTAAAAAATTAATTAAGAATGATTTTATTATATTAAAAATCATTTTAAATAATAATAAGGTATTTAAAAATATTTTAAGTTATAAAATATAACTTTCAATATTTAAAGGTAAATTTCATTAATTAATTATTATTAATTATATTAAAGTTATTTAATAATTATATTAAATAATTTAGTTTAAAAATGATTTTTATATTATAATAATCATTTTAAAAGAAAATAAAGTATTTAAAGATATTTGAAGTTATAAAATATAACTTTTAATATTTAAAGAATAATTTCATTAATAATTTAATATTAATAATTATTAATTTATTATTAATGATATTAAATTTATTTAATAATAAATAGTTTACAAATGGTTTTATTAATTTTAAAATCATTTAAAAAGGATATAAATGAATTAAAAATATTTTAAGTTATAAATAATGACTTTTAATATTTTTATAAATAGTACTGATAATATTTAAATATTAATGGTAATTATTTAAAATGATTTTAATTGTTTTAAAATCATTTAAGGGTAATATTAATACTTTAAAAGTATTTTAAGTTATTATAAATAACTTTAATATTTTGAAATGAGTTCATTAATAGTTTAATATTAATTAAATATTAATGATAATAGGATTGTTTAATACTTAAATCATTTAATAATGATTCCAATGTTTTAAAATTCATGATAAATTATAATAAATGTTTTAAAATTATTATAGGTCATTTAAAAATAATATGACTGATACTAAGTTACAGGACAGAGTCTTTGACTCGATAATTACCCAATAAAGTTGTCGGTACACCGACTTGTTTCAAAAATTGATTTGGACTAAGATAATGTAATTAGATATGTGATTATTTGTGATTCAATGGTTGTTAAACATAGGTAACAAGGTGATTAGGTTATGTGCTGACTGCAATAGACAGTGTTCTGTGTTACCATATATTATTCTAATCGAACGAATGATCTTATTACTGATAGGTCACTGTATAAAAGATTAATCTAAGTTGCGTTATTATAAGCAGCAGCTCAGGCAAGTATCCTACTTTTGCATTTACTTTATGCAATGGACATGAGTAAGAAAGTTTTAATTATATTATTATTGTGCGGATTATTAACTCTATTATTATTGATTATGTATCCAATCATTATATTCATACAAGTTCTTACATTATCCGATCATCATTGTATTATTGTATAATTCAAATATTTATTACATTCGTTAATTCAGTATATAGGGTTAGATAACCGTCTCCCACTTGGATAACCATTGTATTTAATCATATGTTGATACATACTTATTGATTTCAAGTATGTATACGTTGACTTAAAAGCCATTCTAAGCTTATTTGATTCAACTAGACATAAAAATATTGTTGAACAAGATAGAACGTTATCAGATCCAACCTGCATTGTTTTGGTTTGGATTCCGACTAAGTATGAACATCCCGAATATGGGAAAACTTTTGTGCACCTAAGGTGGATAGAGTGAACGATAATATCGTTCTTGCATGTAGTATTGATCAACACAGGCATAATTCAATTTGATCACCCCCCGCGTGCTCTATAAGTTAAGTTATGGTTTCATGATGAAGTTCTGTTTAACCTTTTCAAAAATAGAAAACAATGTTCATAGTATGTTGACTGATCTCCAGTTATAGTCTATACGTAGTTTCAAAGATTACATATGGAAGTGATATGTTGTTATTATTGGTTCAGCTTACTTCACAACAGTTGATTCGTTGTAGAAGTGTCTTTCAAAGAAAACATTTAATTCTTTTAGCTAATATATATTGTTGTTATTACTTCCTGGGAAATCCAATGCTCATTCTTGCTTTAAATTTAAATGTTTTCAGTTAAGTATGATCAACCAGAAGGTTCATGCAAGAACAAGGGGAAAGGAAAGTTATACGAATGAGATTTATAATGTTGTGTAATAGTTATAGTTTATTAAGACAGTGATACTTATTATCTATGATGTAATGAATGTTTAAAGGTCTCGTACCTGGGAGTAAACTTTGATGCATATGTAAATTAAGTTTGAATTTTATATTATTGTTATTATTATTAGTTTTATTCAGCTTATAGAAATGGTATCGTGAAGCACCGAGTTCGGGTTTCAAGTACCCAGATTTGGGGGCGTCACAGGTTGGTATCAAAGCTTTAGGGTTAGAAACCTTAGGTGGGATCAACCTTAGGTGGGATCAACCTTAGGCTATAACCTTAGAACAGAGGGAAACGTTGAAAATACAAATAACTCATATAGAGTTTAAAAGGACATGAATTAAATAAATTCATCGTTGAACAAAATAAAAGATAACTCTTATAAAACTATTGTTTGCTGTGTGTATATACTATTTACTAATCAAGATAAGTTGTGTGTAGATGTCAGGTGGAAAAGAATTAGGATACTCTCTGATCGTAAAGAAGGAGCCGATATCAAAGCCAAAAGCTGAAATAAAGGCTCATAGTGCAGACAACCTTGATGAGGTGGTGGTATTGGAAAACGTAGTACCAGATCCGGAAATGGTGGAACTGACATATAGTGATTCAAACACTAAAGTTGGAGTTGATCAAGCATCAACGGAAGTACAGAATCTGAAGAACAAGGTTTCTTCTCTAGAAAAGCTGTGGGAAATAGAAAAGCTACTAAATAACCAATTGCGAAAGGCATTAATAGAAACTATGGAAGAACAAGATAAGCTTAAAATCCAAATTGATCAAATGGGAGCTCGAATCAACAAATCGTGTGCAGCTCCGAGCAAGAAAGGGAAAAGAAAGAGGAAAGACCGTGACTTAGGAAATTAGTAGGATTAGTAGTTGATTATGTATGTTTGATAATATACGGGTGTAATGAAATATTCTCAAACTTTTGTATAAGTTATTGTCGTAATTCCCGACTTTAGTGGTCACAAGGGGATAACAGTATGTGCTACATTTGTAAAATACTTTGAATTAATCTATATTTGATTAATGGAATAAGTTTTAGATAAAACTTTGTGTTACATGTTAAACTTATACAATAAGGTTTAGAATGTAAGTTAAATTTATGATTTTATGTAATCAGATAATGCCGCCAAGACGTCAAACACGAAATTAAAGGGCAGAGGAATCTGTCAACAACGCTAAGGGACAACAGCAAGACCCAATGCAAAACTTTGCAAACATGGTAGCTCAGGCTATGCAGCAGGAAATACCAGCCACAAGGAACCGACCAGACAATCGCTTGGCAAACTTCAAAGACTTCAAGGCAGTAGGACCACCAGAATTCAGGGGAATAGCTGACCCTATAGAAGCCCAGGCATGGGTTAATGAGATAGAAAAGGCGTTCGTAGTTGCTAGGGTAGATGAGGGGAAAAAGACCTCTTTTTCCACCTATATGATGAAAGGGGAGGCGAATTTTTGGTGGGAAGCAAATCAAGTGAGGGCAGGAGAGGGAGTAGTTACTTGGGCTAGGTTTAAGACTTTGTTTTTGGAGGTTAAATTTTTGGAGTTAAAGCAGGAGAACATGACTGTTGCGGAATATGCCGCAAAGTTTAATGAGTTGGCTAGGTTTGCTCCGCATCAAGTTGATACGGAGGCGAGGAAGGCAAGAAAATTCGAGCTGGGATTAAAACCCTGGCTCTACAATAAGGTGGCAGTGTTGTAAATCAATACTTTTGTAGCACTCATGGAAAAGGCTATCATAGCTGAGGAGGGGAGTGAGACCATAAGCCTCTATAACAAGGAGAAGAGGAACATTTGTCAATCATTCTTCACAATCCTGAATCTCGCCATCTTTTTGTGTCATTGTGATGCATTGTTCACTACTATCTCCCGCAACTCCTCAATCAGATCCCAAGTTCCACGTTACGGTCATGCACCTCATCGAGTTAAGTGGAATCCTTTCCTCCTCGTCCTCGCTATCCTCATCCTTCTGTGGTAACTCAACGGGATCCTCCTCGTCTGTCTCCACATCATCATCCTCATCTTCAACTACTGTGACCAACGGGGCTGACTCCCGTGGCAGTAGTTGTTCCCAAACTACCTGAATGTCGCGAGATTCCTCCTCTATAGGCACTTGAGATCCCTCATCCCTAGCCTGACTGGATTCTCCGACATTAGTCATCTTGAAAACAAAGTTTTAAAGTTTTAATTATTAATCATTACTACTCGACACTCACGAGTACATAAATTAAAATCACATAAACACATAAGTGTTTTATTACTTCTTTCCTAAAACTCGATAAGAGTTATGTCCACTATCTTTGCAAAGGTTATTTCCTAAGGCTTTTCCCCCCACCTAAGGTTCATAATCTAAAGCTTTGATACCAACATGTGACACCCCCAAATCCTGATACTTCATTTCCTCAAGATTTGGTGTTCACTTAATCAAAACATTCATTTCTAACTACCCAATTATAAAAAAAATTGAATAATAAAAACCTGCCCATACAGGATTAAACTTAAAAAAAAATCTCCCAGGTTATCTAACCTTTAATTACAAACATTCAAATGCGAAAAATTAAATAAACTTCATTACAATCTTTTGATCAAAGTATGATAATAAACTATCAAACTATTACAAGTCTTCATCACTTGTACATTTTTTCCTTCACTTTGCTAGTAGTAGGTTTATTGACCTTCTCAACCTTAGCTGCAATAAGTATTTAATATGTAAGAGTGAGCAAACAAGGCCCACTTGAAATAAGAATGAATAACTTTATAACATTACAACATTTGCCAGAAATAGGATCAATAGAACTGAATGATAGGTTCTATTAACATTTTAAAACATACTACTAAGGTCATATGACCACGAATTATGTCCACAGTTATAAGTAATCTTTCAACTTTAACTTTAACAGTCATAAGATTATAAGGACTCCACGTACTTAGGGGGATCAACCCTTTGTACAATGTTTTGTGCACAACCATTTTAACGCTAAGCGTAAACCTCTAATAAAAGAGTTGTTCATCTCAGTATTTAGAATACAAGTCCGCACCAAAGTAAGTTTGATTTGGATACATTTTAGGGTAATTTAAAATTCAACGGTACAATTAAGGATTAGTTGATTACAAAAGAAATAACTGTTTGCTATGGAATAATCATAACTGAATTGATATTTGTAAATTAACATCATGCTTTAGGAATAATCTAATAGCATAAACATGGAATAATCATAACATTCAAGGTTATTGAGAATTGGGTACTAAACATGCATAATGAATAATAATTTGAACGATAGAGTTGTTCAATAATAGAATATTAAAATAGAACAACTCGCATGCTAAATCACAAGTTACATATTAAAGAAACTTGCTCAATAATAAAATATAAGATTTGGAATGCTTGTATCCTCATGAACCAATAGATATAAGAGCTTTATCAATAATAAACAATATAACTCTAGGAAAGTGTAAAGTTAGCAACTTGTGTAATTAAAATTGAATTCAAAACAATAATGTACTCAACAAAATCAAACTCGCATAATGAAGTTTTAGAGTTAGAGAAATTGCCTTTAGCACAAGCTAAACCTTACAACTTGAATCAATACCCTATACATATGGCATCATGACATCATGACATAATTAGTCATTACCAATATTTTATATCTATATAAACAATACATACATCATGTAGGTCGAATTACCCATTCACATAATCAAACTATGTTAATACTAGTTAACACTTGATAACATGTTCATTCATAGTTTAATTCTACTGAAATCATCATTTAACATTCCTATTATTAGTACATAACATTTATTTTCCAAATTTGTATACTTAAACAAAACTCGCCGAGAACCTTCGCTTCTTTCATATCATCATGCGCCACAGATTTACATTGGTGGTTGGTATTACATGTAATCAAATGTGTCTAGTACATGAGTCATGATCATCGATTTGGCATCTGGCGTGGTGAGCAAAAGTGTTGGTATGAAACTTATCTTTCTTGGCATAACACAAGGTCATGCCAGAGTCGTAACTCAAGAACCAAGCTCAAGAACAAAGATGAACAAAAAGCCAAATTGGCCTAAAAGCTCCAATCTAATAGACTAATTAACATGTAATTTACACATAGAATTCATGTAAACATATTGTGAAGACTTCTAACATGTTTCTACCCATAAAATAACATAAACATCAAATCTACAACACCCAATTTCAATGTTTTTGGAAAAACTCCATTTTTGACATTTTTAATGGTAATCAACACTGTGATTTTGTTGTTCAATCAAAACAGTAATTTCAAAACACCATAGTTATGATTATACATACTATATCAAATTCAATAATCAATTTATCAGTTTAACAACTAATTAAACCTTAATTTCTACTTTAAACTAAGTTATATTCATATTTATTTTCATATGAATTCACTGTAATATATTTTCTTCCACAAAACCCATACATACATGAACTAGTTTTTCTATAATCATATATAAACTCATGAAATCATCTTATAGTCAATAATTTATCATATAACTATAAACACCACTAATTTATCTTTTATAAAAATTTCACAGAGAACTTTTTTTTGGGAGAAGAAGTCTAAACTTTTAAAGAAGAGATTAAGCTCCTACCTTTGATTAGGAAGATGATGGCTATTCTTTTCCCCAATTCCTTTCTCAAAAACCTGTTAGAAAACACTCACCTTCTCTCTAAAGTTTTCTCAATTTTCTCTGTATTCTTCTTCTTCTTCACTGAGTTCTTTCTTCCTAACTCTCACTACGTATTAACAATATAACGTATAATAATAATATAGGTATTAAATATATAATATAATTCTAACTTTAACTGACATCAGTTATAAAAATTTGGAAATCAAAAGCCATAAGGCTTGTTTGGCTAGGCTTAATAAAATAACTCTTTAATCCTTACACCTTGTTTGGTAAACTTAATTAAAATAAATGGATTAATCCTTATACCTTGTTTGATAAAACATCATTAGATTAAAGACTTAATATGCAATAAGACATGTTTGGCAAAACTAAATTAAACTTTTTTAATTTATTTTACTAACTCTTTTATAGCAAGGTTATTTGTCACACTTCTACTTAATTAAATAATCAATTTAATCAATTCAAATATTAATCTATTAAATTACTTTAACACATAATTCAATACCACAAAACTATAACTTTCTTTATAATTATAATTTTATTTAATCAACTAACACCTTATTTTAATTACAAAAATCTAATTAAAATTTTATAATTCATTTAATCATTATTAGCTCTCTAACTTAATTATTAAATTAAATTAGTATATAATCTCATAGAAATCAATTTTCTTAGATCCTTAATTATTTATTCAACAAATAATTAATTAAACCATATCAACTCAAATTGAACAATTATTTATTCAACACTAAATATATCCACTAAATATTTATATAAATCAATAAATATTTAATTATTTAATCAATAAATAATTAACTAAACCACATCAACTCAAATTGAACAATTATTTATACAACAATAAACCCATCAATTAAATACTTATATAAATCAATAAATATTTAATATTATAATTTAAAATTTTGGAATGTTACAATAAATATCAAACTTTATTTACATAATTATCAGAGTCTAACTCCCAAGTACGTAACCTTTAATACATTCCTTACATAACATGATAGATAATATATATCATACTTGTCTTAATAAAATTAACTATTACATAAAATAGCATTGTTTTCATTCAGCAACCTTTTCTTTTCCTTTTTTTATGGCAGAGCCTTATGGTTGTTCACACTTAGCTGAAAACATTTAAATTAGGCAAGAATAAGCATTTGAGTGCCCAACAAGTAATAACAATTATAAATATTAGCTGAAAGGATTAAATATTTTCTTTGTACTACCCTTCTACAACAAAATCAATAGTTGTGAAGTAATCTGAACCGATAATAATAACATAACAACTCTCTATCAAATTTTTGAAACTACGTACTTACTATAAATAGGATTAAGGTGACATGTTATGAACATTGTTTTCAATTTTCGAATAGGTTAAACAGAAATTCATTTGAAACCCGTCATAACTTACGGGCACGGGGGGTGATCAGCCCGTTATGCCCTGTATTGATCAACACTACATGCAAGAACGATATGATCATTCACTCTGTTCGCCTTGGGCGCATAAACGTATTCCCATGTTCGGGATATTCATATTTAGTCGTGAATCCGAACCAAAATAATTCAGTTGGATACAAAAAGGTTTTATCTTGTTCAACAATAACTTATAAGTCAATATATATATATATATATATATATACACACACACTGAAAATGTGTATCAACATGTGATTAAATACAATGATTATCCAAGTGGGGACACTTGAATAACCATATTTAGAAATTAACGAACAAAATATACATCAAAATTACAATATACTACCATGTTGATAATCAATGATCGTTTATAATACATATAACAATAGGGTTAACAATCTGGTATAATAATAATATAATTATGAAATATTCTTACTTTTGTCCATTGCGTAAAGGAAATGAAAAGGTAGGATACTTGCCTGATACGCTGCTTACAGTTCGTAACTTAGTTTTATCTTTTATATAACCTCATATCAGTAATAAGATCATTTTACTGATTAGAATAACATATTATAACACATTGCACTGCTTATTGCAGTCAGCATATAACCTAATCACATTGTCACTTAGGTTTAACAACCATTGAATCACAAATAAACACTTATCAAGTCAACTTATCTAAGTCCAGATCAATTTCTAAAACATGTCGGTGTACCAACGGCTTTATCGGGTAATTATCGAGTCTAAGACTCTATCCTGTAACTTAGTATCAGTCATATTATTTTTAAATGACTTATAATAGTTTTTAAACATTTATTATAATTTATCATGAATTTTCAAACACCAGAATCATTAATAAATGATTTAAATATTAAATAATTCAATAATTATTAATATTTATTTAATATTAAACTATTAATGAAACCATTATCAAAATATTAAAGTTATTTATAATAACTTAAAATATTTTTAAAGTATTAATATTACTCTTAAATGATTTTTAAAACATTTAAAATCATTTTTAAATAATTACAATTAATATTAAAGTATTAATGTATTATTTATCAAAATATTAAAAGTCATTAATTATAACTTAAAATATTTTTAATTCATTTATAACTTTTTAAATGATTTTTAAATTAATAAAACCTTTTTAAGCTATTTATTTAATATAATTATTAAATAAATTAAATATCATTAATACTAAATTAATAATCATTAATATTAAATTATTAATGAAATTATCCTTTAAATATTAAAATTTATATTTTATAACTTAAAATATCTTTAAACACTTTATTTTTATTTAAAATGATTTTTATAATATTAAAATCATTTTTAAACTAATTTATTTAATATAATTATTAAATAACTTTAATATCATTAATAATAATTAATTAATAAAATTTACCTTTAAATATTAAAAGTTATATTTTTAAACTATTTATTTTCATTTAAAATGATTGTTATAATATTAAAATCTTTTTAATTAATTAATTTAATTTAATTGTTAATTAAATCTAATATAATTTATATTAAATAATTAATGAAATTTTCTTTAAAATATTAAAAGTTATATTTTATAACTTAAAATATTTTTAATTATCATTTAAAATGATTTTTAATATAATAAAATCATTTTTAATTAATTTATTTAATGTATTTAATAAATAAATTAATTTCAATAATATTTAAATAGATACTAATATTTATGAAAAATATTTCAAATTATTAAAAGTTAATTTTGATAACTTAAAAATAATTTTTAAAATAATTTTTATAATTTCTGGAAATTAATTACTATTTTTAAATGATTTTTCGAAAATAAATTAAATAAAATTAAAATATCTGTCGCTATAGCCTTTAGTTATAGAAAGTGTCGCCTTAGGTGTTCTTAAGCCCTCAAGAACATTCATAGCAGTGTACGAGATACCTTGTTTGACCAATAATCGTGAACTGTGTAATGTGTTTCTAGGTATGTTATTAGTCAGATCTTGTAGTACTAATGCAATATTACAAGATCAAACAATAAACATGTTCATAACATGCATAAAATAAAAGATCTAAAGGCCTAAAGTGGCTGTCAGAGCTGTGCTTCATATCTGGGTTACCGTAAATGAAGAACGATTAAAGGTAACCTACTCTTTGGGCATCCACAACTTTCTGTTCATGTAATGTTTAAGTGATCTAAGGGTTCCAGGTTCTAGAACACATGTAGTACTATAGATCTATTACAAAACATCAGCAAAATAACAATAGAATAGCAAGATCTTGTCCGGTCAAAACATGTAAGAGGCTACCGATAACTAGTAATGTTACAAATGATGTGGAAAAAGTCCTCATTGGCCCGTAGTGTATTGATGGGATGTTTTTGGTATGATTATGCCTATGGATTCTCTTTTGCCGTAGTAAAGATGAATTTTTTATGGATCAAAACCGATTGATGAAAACACGATTATCTTTTAGTAGTAGTGCATGGATAATTCGTGGTCGTGATACTTAAAGAATATCCTTAGCCAGTAGTGCAAGGGTGATTCGATGATGTGGATTATTTATTAAAGTGAGTCCCAAATGATAAAAGTGATGAAAAACCTTTTAAATCATAGAAGATAGTAGATTTTATTCCCTACTTGACTCTTCTAATGGATTGCTTGTTCCGCTGCAGTTAAACTTGATGTCTATTATATTTTATTAGTTTAACATTGTTGGAGACTAATGATAATTTATTCTGCATTATCTTAGTCATAATATTTCTTATTGGGCTAGTTGAGCTCACCCTTTCTTTCACTGTTCTCTTCAGGAAATGAGAATATATTTGGGATTTAGTCTGGGGAATGGAGTGATGGTCCAGAGAATAGCGTTAGTAGTCCTCACTATTCTGTGAAATAGTGTGATAATAATTGTAACGAGGACTCCTTTTGAGTTTGTAGAATCTCTAGTAGATAATATTTGTATTCAAACTCACAGTTTATGTTTTTTCATATTGTACACGACAGTTGTATTAGTAAGTTGTGTTAGAATTCTGTACCATATATCTGGCAACCCAAGATGGGTGATGTATACCTAATTTTCGGGGCGTCACATTAATTACCATTTATAAATGATTTTTCAAAAATAAATTAAATAAAATTAAAATATATGTCGCTATAGCCTTTAGCGATAAAAAGCGTCGCCTTAGGTGTTCTTGAGCCCTCAAGAATATTCATAGTAGTGTACGAGATACCTTGTTTGACCAAGAATCGTGAACTATTTAATGTGTTTCTGGGTATTTTATTGGTCAGATCTTGTAGTACTAATGCAATACTACAAGATCAAATAATAAACATGTTCATAACATGCATAAAATGAAAGATCTAAAGGCCTAAAGTGGCTGCCAAGGCTGTTCTTCATTTCTTGGTTACCCAGAAATGAAGAACAGTTCGTGCAACCTACTTTGGGCTTCCACAACTTTCTGTTCATGTAATGTTTAAGTGATCTAAGGGTTCCAGGTTCTAGAACACATATAGTACTATAGATCTATTATAAAACATCAGCAAAATAACAACAGAATAGCAAGATCTTGTCCGGTCAAAACATGTAAGAGGCCACGCTGATGAACTTTCTGGGTTTGACCATACCCCAAATCTCATATGTTTGTGATAAAAGCTATCTAAGAGCATTAACCTGTAGTATAACTACCATAATATAACTTTAATGCAACAACAGACACAAATCAACAACAGTTTACAAGATCAGAGGCGTCAAACTTCTTGTCAGACCATTTCTGGGTAGTTTCTGGGTTAACCAGAAACGCCCAGTCATGGCCGGTCAACGGCTTTTGACCTCGATTATCTTGCAATCTGTTTATGATATGAACTTGATTCTTGATCTAGATCAAAGAGCTCATAGCATACTACAAGAATAAAGCTTTAAACAACAAAAATACAAAACAAACTGACATCTACAAGGTCTGACATTCATTGTCAGACAACAAAAATTTATTTTTCCAGATTTTTGAAATCTTCAAATCTGAGCCTCTAGATGCTATGGATATAACATCTATCAACCCAGATCATCATTATACACCATATATAACATGTTTAACACAAAAAATTAACATCTAACAACAGATCAATGGTCAGATTTTCAAGTAGGGTTTATACCTTTACTTTGATCAATCTTGATCTTAGGGTTCTGATTTGATATAGATGTTAGCGGTGCTTGAATATGGGACTGATATGTCTTATGATTTCGTTGGTTTAAGAGAGAGAGAGAGTCTAGGTTGAGTACTTGTGCCAAATGAGGTAACAAATGAATTTTTCTCTCTCTTTAATCTATATATAGAGCAAGGTTTAATGTAATGGCTGATAATTGAATTGTGTGCTGAGATTTTGGTCAATAAGGAAGTCAAGGTTAGTTCACCAACTCCATATATGGCAATATACACAAGCTATCTTAAATAATGCTAGACGGGCATTTTAGTCTTTACGCTTGAAAATTTAATGGCATTTTGGGCAATTGGCAAACCCTTGGGGTTAACCCTTAGGGTTTAACCCTAAGGTTTTCTAATAATTTTCTTTCTAGAATTACATTTTAAGGTTTAAAATAAAAATAAAAATTAGGGTTTGTTAATTAGATTAGGTTTCTAATTACATTATACAGGAACATTAGGATTTAAGTATTTATTAATTATAATTAACCTTGCTAATTTAGCAATTAGGGTTCACAATTAGTAATTAGGGTTACCAAATCATAATTAGGGTTTTTAATTACTAAATTAGGGTTTCAAAAAAGTATTATTTCTAAATGTTAATTTGGGTTTAATTAATTAATAATAATAAAATCATATAACACAGTTATATAATAATCTTAAACTCACAATTGATTTTCAAATTAGGGTTTTCCCACAGTAAAACTAGGGTTTGACATAATACACCATAATTGACCAACCATTGTCAGTCCAAATACATTCAGTACATATTTATAGCATTGAAAAATCAAAATATAATATTATTATATTATTATTCTCATTCCTTGATAAAAATCCAAAATTAGGGTTTTGATTCCATATCTGATTTATTCTTCATATATAACATTATTAAATAAGTTAAAAATAATTAACTTAATTAATCTAACATAAATTCATATAATAAAATAAATAGTGTGGGCAAGGAAATCGCGCCTTGCTTATTTAGGGTTTCGTGTTGGCTGAAGAGGAGAGAAATCCACAAAGAGCACGAAAATGATTGATTGATTGCAGAGGGGAGAACGATAGGTGGGCTATTACTCCAACGACGCGTGGCAGAACCCCTAGAATCCAGAAACCGTGTTAGGGTTATTGGGATTCCAAGAGCCTTCTTCAGTTCTTCGAGTTGAGAGATTGTTCAAATCTTTTTAGTGCTTTTAGGTGGAATATCCAAGCCTTAAGCTACCAAAAGAGTCCCTTTGATCTTCCAAGAGTCCAAGTCTTGAGTCTGAAGAGAAGTCCCCTTCCCAATGGAATGGAAGGGGTATTTATAGGGTTTTCTGAAAAGTAGTCATGTGCGAGGCACACGCTTTCAGGGAAATTCCAGAAATGCCCTTTAGTCATTAGAATAATGCCCATATTTCCCTGTCCTTCTAGCCACCAATCTAATCCCTTAGTCAATTCCCAAAACGAGCTACCTCCACGAGTCTTCTGCCTCGGGACACGTGGAGGCTTCTCCCGGGTCTAGCACATTTATATCTGACTTTTCCATCTTCATTCCATTAGGTTATGCGAACCCTAATTTGCATATATATTGATGTCGTGGAACCCTAATTGTGCATTTAATTTAATTAGGTCATGTGAACCCTAATTTTGCACATGGGCCCATATTTGCCCCCTGCGCGAGAGTCGCATTTCCAAATAGACGATCGTGCAAGAATACTTCAAGCTTTTGAACAATTTAGCGTGACTTCACTTTACGGGTCTTGAACAATATGGTCCTAGTAAAGGGAACTCCCAGGGAACCAAACCCTTAGGGTTAAACCCAAGATTTGTTTCTTTATTTTTCCTGGAAATTGAAAACAAGAAAAATAATCAAATAGCATTAAATAAATAACAATAAAAAGAAATCTTTATTTTGGGTATACAAAATCTTGTTTATTCATCAAACCAAATAAAATCATAATTTTATTTTGGAAATAAAATCGAATCATAATTTTATTTTGGAAATAAAATAAAATCTTAATTTTATTTTGGAAATAAAATCAAATTTTTCTTTATTTTGAAAATAAAATCAAATATTTCTTTATTTTGGAAATAAAACCCAATCTTTCTTTATTTTGGAAATAAAATCCAAATCTTTATTTATTTTTGAAATAAACCAAATCTTTATTTATTATATATATATATATAAGCCATTTTTGAAAATTACCTTTCTTGGGAATAAAATCAAATTTTAATTTTATTCTTTTTTGAAAAATAAACTTTTACTTATCTTTATTTTGGAGAAGTAAGGAGTCCATATTCATAACCCCTTGTTGCATGCCTTGCTTCTGATTAAGTAGTTGCTACTTGTGTGCATATATCCAATAATTGAGATTTTAAACTTCAATTAGGATTATCTCATAATTTCTAGGAGCCACGAACACACGTGTATTCACCACAATTGCAGCCACATTAGCAAGTCTCACCATCAGGGACATCCTTGCGGTATCCAACACTAGGTAATTGTAGACTTCCTTCTGTTTTCTGAGCCCCATCACCTTGATCATATCTTGGTATTTTCCCTCGGAACTCCTCAGAAAAAAGCTATAATTTTCGTGGTGAAGGAGCATTCGTCCCAAGCAGTGGATTAGTAGAGCAACAGGACCTCAAAGGTATGAAGGAATAGCCCCTAAGTGTTCGAGCCCTATAGGGGCCAAACCCTATAATTAAATATAAATTTTTTTTGGTAAATGATACAGCCCCTAGGAGGTGGCCGGTTCTATAGGAGCCGAACCCTAGGGGGCCGAACTTTTTTTGTTGTTGAAGGAAACAGCCCCTAGGCGGTCGCCGAACCCTATAGGAGCCGAATCCTATAGGGGGCCGAACCTTGGCAATTTTTTTTTGAAGGAAATAGCCCCTAGGTGGTGGCCGAACCCTAGGGGGTCGAACCTTAGCTTTTTTTTTTCTTTTTTTTTGACTCTCCAAACTTTCTTTTGTCTTTCGAGCCCCATTACCTTGATTACATCTTGGTTTTTTCCCTGGGATAATAAAGAAAGATTTGACATTTTTCGACGAAAACACGAAAGGAGAAAAAATGATCTGCTTGCATGCGGCGAAACCACTCCAGATGGCCAAACCCCTAGGGGGAAAAACCTAGGAGGTCGAACCTTAGGCAGAAATCTATGTTTTGGGCGAAAAAATAAAGTTCGGGACAAGCAGTTACTATTTAGAGCGTAACTTTTGATCCATTTGGTGTTTTGGGGCCCGTAATATATCAAAACGACCGTATCGATGAGCCCTACAAAAGTTATTGCTATGCCATGACATATGCCGCTATAAGTCCAAAAAAGGCTCCGAAGGATGCCTTTTAGATGTCCGAAGTATTTTTGAAAATTTTCGAGAATTTTTTCTTGCATAAATGTACTCCCTAACTCTTTCTGACATTGTTTCTTCTTCTTTTTAGGTGTTTTGAAGCTTGACTCTCGGACATTCCTCTTTTCCATGGTGAGTATGTCAAGCTTAAATCCTTCCTTTGCTTTCTTTAGAATTGTTATGATGATATTCCCTTTGCTTGTAAGCCCTTTCACTTGAATGCTCTGCAGAACCAAGAACTACCAAGGAGTCCCCATTCATCACCGATTGGGGAAGAGCTCCATTCTTTGGTCCTTCTGACATCTTTTGGGATAGAGTTAGAGACTATGACCGTACAAATTTTCCTCCACCAGAGAAAGAAGGCTTGTTTCTGTATGCCCCAGCTTCTGGAGGTTGGGATGACTTCCCTCATGCCGATTGCATTCCCCGCCTATGTATAGAAAAGCAAGAGTACCCCTTCAGTCCCCTTCGTTTCCTGTCAGATTCATCTGGTCGCATTCAAGGATGGTAGGATTGGACCGACGAGATCCTTGGAAATGCTGAATACGTGGAAATACTCAAGAATGCAAGTATCTTTTGACGTGTTCAACTGTGTAGAGACCTACGGATTCACCAGGACCATAACGCTCTTACTGTGTTGATCTCACGATGGTGATCCTCTACTTGCACATTCATCACTGCATGGGGGGAATTCACCCATACTCTAGAGGATGTCTATGCCCTCTATCAGTAAGTTCTCTTCTTTTATTCCTTTCGTTCATTCTCATGTTTCTGAAATATGTATATTTATCCTGAATTACATCTTGTAGCCTTCCTATTGTTGCTTCAAACTCCTGTGGTCCTTCTAGCATGTCCACTAGGGATGACGACTGTGTTGCCTACTTGACGGAGGCCTTCAAGTAATCTTCCACTTCATCTCCCACTTCAAAGGTGATACGCTCCTTCCGAACTTTGAGACCTCAAGTCGGCAGAAGAATTCTTGGTTATCCTGGGTGCGCTACTTCTTCCGTGATTACAAGACCAACTAGTGGGACAGCTCTATTCATGACAAGTCTGTTCTTGCCTTCCGTGAAGAAACTTGTCCCTTTCCTCTGAAAGCTTATCTGGTTATGTGGCTGTCCCGTTTCATCTTCCCTGGGTCACCCATAGACGGTCCTTCTACCCGTATGTTCAGCTTGGAAGCGTTGTTATCCTGGGGTTCGGAGATTCCCCTTGCTTCTCTCTTCCTAGGGACCTTATATCATCGCCTAGACGAAATAACCCTTGCAATGAAAGAATCCGTTGGGAGGTAATCACCTCCATATTTTATATTTAATTGTCTTTCAAACTGCGCTTCTTTTCCTTTAACCCTTTCTATAATTTTTTTTTATTTACTCAGGTATGATGTCAATTGCTTCATTCCATGCTCCTTCCTTCAGATCTTTCTTTTTGAGCGCTTTTTCGGGATATTCCGATCTTGAGCATCTTTCTAAGAAGAAGAAGAAGTCTCCTTCTCTCCCACTATGCAACATCATTCCTCGCATGTTACGTTGGATTGATCACCGCTCTAGTCCCGACAGTACGAATTTGCGACATTTCCTTGATGATTATTCATGCTTCACTGCTCGTCCCTATACCATTGTTTCAGGGGGTTGCGGTTATCTACCTCATTTCTACAAGCACAAATTTCGTACCTACTCCAACCTCAACAGAAATAGCTTGAGTGGTTCCGCACTGTCTTGGTTCATTTTCCTTCGGTCTATAGAGCTTCCTTATTTCCTTGAGAATAATAGTTTTGGCCCTATTAATGAAAGGAGTTCCATTATTCTACAAAATGATCTTCGGAATCCCGAAATGGCAAATAACGTGCTCCTTGATAAAATTTTCCACTATTGGTCTTGTGGCCTTCTTCAAGGGTACTACTTCCACCCACTTTGTGTACATCTCGGTGGCAGTTAAAATCCGTATGTTGCCATTAGAATTAGGGTGAACAGGACGTATAAGATCCATTCCTCATATATGAAAGGGCCATGGTGTTGCTAAGGTGCGCAAATCTACGGCGGGAGCATGTATCAAGTTTCCATGTATTTGACAAATGTGGCACTTTTTAACAAATTCTAGACAATCTCCTTCCATCTTTAGCCAATAGTAACCATGATCGATAAGTTGTTTGTACAACTTGGCTCCCCCTTGATGTTCATCTTTGTGAATTTGGTAAACCAAATCTTTGGCTTCGCCTAGTTCCAGACACCGTAGGGCTTGCTATTGAAACCACTTCTGAATAATTATCCATTTTGTAAGAAGAATCATTGTGACTTCCTCTTTATTATAATTACGTCATTCTTTTCGGTCGGAAGAGTCCCGCTTTGTAAGGGATTTATCAATCCGCTATGTCATTAATGAAGGCGCATTCATCCTCCCCAGGGTATTCTTGGCATGAAATACAGTGGCGTTGTAGGGCATCTGCTTCCTTCTTCATTTCAGGCTAATAATACCCTTGGCATTGCAGCCTACGATACAGACCTATGCCTGCAAATCCGCAATTCTCTTCATGCACCTGATGCAAGACTCTACTTTCTTTTTGTCTCCCCAAACATCATGTCAATACACCATCTGCTTTTTTGTGATACAAGACACCTTCAATGATGTTGTACTTCTGTAGCTCCACGATTGGTATTGTTCCTTCCCTTGTTTGTAATTGATGGGAGATGTCATCTCTCCAATTGTCTGTCATGTCTTTGGGGAGCAAGTCTAGCACCATGGTTGGGAGGGTTCTCCTCATTACCTTCACATCCAAGTCTTCTCCTTGGACATAAACTCGAGATGTTACTGTTGCTAGTGCATCAGGTTGTTTATTTTGTCCTCTTGGCACATATTCAATCACCACCTTCTTGAAATCTTCTATGACCTTTTGTGCTACAGTTCGATATGGTGCCAAGATAGGTTCCTTCACTCTGAAATGACCTCTTATTTGCTGCACTATGAGGTTTGAAACTCCCTTTACTTTAAAGTATTTGGCTCCCAATTCTTGAGCCGCCAACAATCCTAGTATGAACGCCTCATATTCTGCTTCATTGTTTGTGCGAGGGAAATCCAATTTGCATGACAAGGCCACTTCATTACCTTCTTTGGTGGTCAACACCACCCCTGCTCCGCCTTTACCTTCTGCAGATGATCCATCAAAAGCCAAACTCCACCATTCTGGGTCCTCAAGCATCAAGTTAATTGATTCTACTTCTCCACCCGAAAGATCCTCAGAAGGGGGTTCATATTCTTCATTTGGAAATTGAGCTAGCAGGTCTGCCAAGGCTTGACATCTGACTGCCTTCGGTGTTACACACTTGATGTCGTATTCTAAAAGAATCATCATCTATCTGGCAGGTCTTCCTACTAATGCTGGCCTAGTCAATAGATATCTGATCTGATCAGTTTTTGTTGCAATCGTTACTCCATGCGCTAAAAAATAATGCCTCATTTTATGTGCAATGAACACCAATGCTAGGCAATGCCTCTCCACCTGTGAATACCTAATTTTTGGTCCTCTGATTATCTGACTAATGTAATACACTGGTTTCTCTTCTCCATCCACCTCCTGTGTGATCAATCCACCTATAGACTTCTTGGTAGATGTGATGTACAACTGCAACGACATTCCTCTTTGTGGCACTACCATCGTTTGTGCTGAAGCCAAGATTCTTTTCACTTTCTCAAAGGCCTGTTGTTGGTCTTGCCCGTAGTCCCATCGTGCATTTCCTTTTAGCAATTTGCCAAAAGGTTCTGTGACTTCGGCTAATGCTGGCATGAATCTTCTCATGTACGAGACCTTCCCTAGAAAGCTCTTCAACTGCTTTTGCGTCTTTGGTGGGGGCATCTCTGTAACTGCTTTCGCCTTGCTTGGATCAACCTCTAAACCTCTGTTGTGCACTAGGAAGCCCAAGAATTTTCCAACCATCATTCCAAAGGCGCACTTTTTCGGATTCATCCTCAACTTATACCTTCGGCATCGCTCAAACACTTTGCTCAAGTCCTCCATATGAGTTGTCGCCTTCTTGGATTTAACCACTATGTCGTCCACATAGTCCTCCACTATATCATGAATCATGTCATGAAATATAGCATGCATCGCCCTCTGATAAGTTGCCCCCGTATTCTTCAATCTGAATGGCATTACTACATAGTAGAAATTCCCAAATGGGGTACGAAAGGCCGTTAACTCTGCATCTTCTATGGACATCTTTATCTGATTGTAACCCACAAACCCGTCCATAAATGACATCATCTCATGATTACCCGTTGCATCTACCAAAGTGTCTATGTTGGGTAATGGGTACATGTCCTTCGGGCATGCCTTGTTCAAGTCTCTGAAATCCACACATATTCATAGCTGTCCATTTGATTTCTTTACTGGTACGATGCTGGAAAGCCATGTTGGATGTTGGATCGTCTTGATAAACCCTACTTCTAGCAACTTTTTGATTTCTTCCTTTATTTGGGTTTCAACTTCGGGTGCATAGTTGCGAGGTGGTTGCTTCACTGGCTTCATTCCCGGGTTTATGTTTAGATTGTGCTCCACAAGGTCTTTGTCAATTCCGGGCATCTCGTCGTAATTCCAAGCAAAGACGTCCCTATACTCTCGCAATAATTATATGAGCTCCTCTTTCTGGTTAGCATCAAGCTCCTTGTTGACATAAGTCGGTATTGGCGTTCCTCCTTCTGTTGCCAAATCAACTTCCTCTAATTCATTTTGTTGAGGTTTAGGCCTATCCTCGAAGCATTCTGGAGCTGGTTCTACCTTCTCCTATACAACTTCTCCTTCTTCATTATTGCTGGAGTGGGGGACACCTCCTGAGCCATTGGGTTTGCACGCTTCCTTGGGCTCTTCCCCCTTTCACCGTCACAATCGAAACACCACCTTTCCGTCGGGTTTAACAATCCTCTCCCATTTTACCTTTTGGCCATCTTCAGACTGTGATATCTGTTTGGAATTTATTATATTTCTGGCATCTTCAGGATCTGCTGGCCTTTTCTTCTCTTCTCTTCCTTCCTTCTTCAAGTCTATTACTACTGGCTTCATATTTTTGGAACATTCTCCATGTTCTGAGGTCTTCTTCTTCACTTTCTCTGCAGGTACAAACTTATCTTCCTGCACTTCCTCCTAGCTTGCTAGTCTGAGGGAATCAGGCCTCGCGATCTGGTTCTCTCCCTCTTCAGCGACATCATCGAAGAAAGTTGCTTCTGTGATGTGTACCTCCTCTGGTCCAAAGGGATTTCGAGTTGCTGGTACCTTCACTTCTCTCCCTTTCCAGATAGCCTTCAGGCACTGATGAAAGACCGAAGGTACCACCCCGTAGTCATTTTTCCAAGCCCTTCCTAGCAAGATATGATATGTTGCATCCACCTCGGCAACATGGAACATTACAGGCCCTCGAATCTTCCCAACTTGCATGTCCACCTTGATGTGTCCCAAGGTTCTTGTGCTCTGGTTGACGAATCCTGTAATGTTTGTTTGTTCCTTCACAATCTTCTTCTCTAGAAAGCCTAACAGTTTAAACATGGTGTATGGCATAATATTTACAGACGCTCAATTGTCAATAAATGCCCTCCGCACCTCGATGCCATTGATTAATGCTGTCACATACAGCGGCCTGTTGTTCGGGTATCTTATCTTTCTATCATCTTTAGAGAAAGATATCTTATTTTCTTCTTCCTCCATCTTCTTCACAAATCCTTTGCTTATGGCCATGCAAGTCTCTTGTGTCTCGGCAGCCTTGATAATTGCCCTAGTTGCCTCAATCCTTGCTTCCTTGGCCAATCCTATCTGATTGAAAAAATTTCTGAACTTGGCCCCATTCATCAACGCCGTCACCTGCAGGCCTGGGTCACACTACTCTTTTTCTTCCATTATCATCTCCACTTCTGGGATTATGCTGTGAATAACAGTGTTGCACGTTTCCTTCCCTTTGTGGTTTGGCAGTGGCTTGTCATGAATGCTACTTTCCTTTCCAAGTTCAATCTCCCCATTTGCCAGCTTCTCGTGGAATATCCTACACAGGCTATAACAATCCATAGTTGAGTGTCCCGCGTATTGGTGGAATACACAGAAGTATGGCCTTCTCTTCATCTCTTCCGTCACTACAAATCTAGGCCTTGGGGGTTTCACCACCCCATGTTCAACCCATTGTTCATATAGACCCCTGAATGCTTTCTCACTACATATGATGGCTTCTGGGACTGGCTTTCTTGCATATTTAACTCCAGCCCTTCCTTTGCTTCGATCAAAATTTTTCTCATGCTTCTGCCTTTTGCCCCCTTATGGTTTTGACTGAAAGTCAGCCAAAGCCATAGTTGCTGTCCTCTTGCCCCTCCATGTAACCGTCGCATGGCTAGTGGGCAGTGTCATGATTCCTCCCAAGTCTTGTGTAAAAGATGAGAGGGTCGCGAAGGAATCACAAGCCTTGGTAATGAGGTGGGGCTTGAAGGAATCTAAGGCATCATTTTTGCAAATGCAGACCAGGTTCTTTTCTTCAATCGGCTCTGAACACTTCTGTGCCTGGGCCCTGAACCTATCAATGTAATTTGATAGCTCCTCATTCGGCTTCTGTTTGAACCGCATGAGTTCTACAATGGTTACCTGTTTCTGCACATAGAAAAATTTCTTAAAAACTTGTAATTTTAGGTCATCCCAATCATGGACTGACCCCTTCTCCAAATTATAGTACCAACTTTGAAGGCACTATCCGTCAAAGTTTTGTTGAATTCCCGTATCAACAAGTTGTGGTTGTTCACTTCATCATATCCCAGCCACAGAGACATCGACTCTACAAACCTGGAAATATGTTCCCTGGCGTTTTCTTTTCTCCCCATTGTATTTTGGAAACTGCGGGGGATGCTCAATATACCCTATCGGGTAAGGTTACCTCCAAATATGTTCTGGATAAGGCAGAGTAAAGTCTAACTCTGAGGGTTGGGATGTCTGCCTACGAAGTTGATTGATCACATCGATCATATCATCCTTCGTCACATACTGGCTCGTGGCGTGAACTCTCTGGGGTGTTGTGATATACTGATGTATCGACATTGTGTATACTAGAGAATTTGGTTGATGCACGCTTGCATCATGCAAAGGTGGCGCTTATGGCAGCTGCTGGCTCACTCGCTGGACATGACTTGGAATGGTTGACATTTGCACTTGTGAAAATGCTGGAAGAGCAGTTAGGATGATGTGTGTCTGAGGTTCGCTTGCTTCCAAGCTGGGCTGTGGCACGTCGCCACTGTTCTGGGGCTCCAAGTTGATGATTGGAATCGACTGATTCTCCGTCGATGGAGGTCCAATCTGGTTCTCTTTGTTGTTGTTGCCATTGTTGTTGTCTTCCACTCCTACTTGTTCCACCTGCAAACTTCCGGGGAACATGGCCTTGAAAGTGGGAATCTGCATCAACTGCTGGCAGAAATTCCCCATCTTCTCTTGCTTCCTCTGTGTTTCCAGCGTCATGGCCATCATCATCCCTTGCCCTTCTTGTGCTTCCTTCAATGCCTTGAGCATCTCCAGTTGCACAACATTCGTCTGGTCTCCACCTGCATCCTCGCCTTGCCTTCCTGTGTTGGTTTGTTGTTGATTAGCCATATGTGGTGATGTCGAACTCCCTTCTGAAGCTTCTTCAACAAGTGGTTGGTCAAAATCCAGGTTTGCGCCTTGTAATGCTTGAGTTACCTGCCTTGGAACTGGATCCGATGAGGTAATGCTATTTGTTGGTGAAGCAGCTCTTCCTGTAGTTCTCCCACTTCGAGTTGTGGGCATACCCTTCACGAATTCTATACCTCCCCAGCAGAGTCACCAATTAAATGTGGGCAATGAAATCGTGCCTTGCTTGTTTAGGGTTTCGTGTTGGCTGAGGAGGAGAGAAATCCATAAAGAGCACGGAATTGATTGATTGATGGTAGAGGGGAGAACGACAGGTGGGCGATTACTCCAACGACGCGTGGCAGAACCCTTAGAATTCGAAAACCGTGTTAGGGTTATTGGGATTTCAAGAGCCTTCTTCAGTTCTTCGAGTTGAGAGATTGTTCAAATCTTTTTAGTGCTTTTAGGTGGAATATCCAAGCCTTAAGCTACCAAAAGAGTCCCTTTGATCTTCCAAGAGTCCAAGTCTTGAGTCTGAAGAGAAGTCCCCTTCCCAATGGAATGGAAGGGGGTATTTATAGGGTTTTCTGGAAAGTAGTCATGTGCGAGGCACATGCTTTCAGGAAAATTCCAGAAATGCCCTTTAGTCATTAGAATAATGCCCATATTGCCCTGTCCTTCTAGCCACCAATCTAATCCCTCAATCAATTCCCAAAACGAGCTGCCTCCACGAGTCTTCTACCTCGGGACACGTGGAGGCTTCTCCCGGGTCTAGCACATTTATTTCTGACTTTTCCATCTTCATTCCATTAGGTTAGGTGAACCCTAATTTGCACATTTAATGAGGTCGTGGAACCCTAATTGTGCATTTAATTTAATTAGGTCATGTGAACCCTAATTTTGCACATGGGCCCACAAATAGTTATTATAATAATTCTAAAAATCATTTCATATATTATTTAAATAATATATAATTATATGTTCATGGAAAATAATTAATAAAAACATTTCTACTTTAAAATTTATTATTATAAGAATATAATTTATAATAATCAATAATTCTACAATAAAATTATTTGTAAATATTCATGTAATAAATATATTTTTATTTATCACATAAATACATATACACATTATCTTGTACAAATCCTCATCTTTAAAATAAAAAAAAATTATACGCAAAATTTCTGATTTATTTATATAGAAAATATCGGGTTGTTACAAGTGCAGTTCTCAAATCATTAATGTCTACATCAGGTGAGTTGAAGTCAAATACCTCATCGATACTTACTTCATGTATGTTGGAGTTTAGTTTGTCCTTTGCATGTTTGGCCATTAGGAAAATATTAGCCATTTGAGGATCTTCATCATCTCTAGATTCGGGAGTTGAGTCATTGTCTGAATCACTCCACGATCCTCCAGCTACAAGGCCTTTTTCTCTCTTCTGAAGCCTTTTGTTGCCTTTGTATCTTTCTTTGCATGTGATTTCTTATTTAGTTCTTCTTTGAGAGGTTTGTTGCAGTTGGCAATGAAATGGCCAGGATTCCTGGCTGCTGTAGTTGCTGACCTTCTTTGGCTTGCTGGTTTTGCCTTGAAGCATGAACCTTCTTAGTCTTTTTACCAGCATTGCAAAGTCCTCATCGTCGTCTTCATCATAGTCAGAGTCAATTTCAGTGTTGACCTTTGAGGTACTTTCAGTTACTTTGAGAGCAACACCCTTATCCTTCTTTCTTCCTTCTGATAAAGTTTCTGCTCGTTGAGTCAACTCTAATTCGTATGTCAGAAGGTTGCCATATAAGTATTGGACAGTCATCTCATGGAGATTCTTTGACTCTCTGATAGTAGTGGTTTTGGCATCCCATCTGCTTGGTAAGGCTCTCATGAATTTTATGATTAGATCTTTGTTTGGATAAATCTTTCTATATGCTCACAGAGAGTTGAGTAGAACATTGAATCTCTCGTAGGTGGCAGTGACGTTCTCTCCTTGAACGTGTGCGAACATTTCATATTGTTGTGTTCGGAGAGATTGTTTGATTTTTATTACTTCTTCCGTTCCTTCATGCATGATGATTAGTGCTTCCCAAACCTCATTTGCTGTTTTGCTGTTGACCACATTTTCGAATAGATCATCTTCCAATGATTGAAACAAAATGTTCTTAGTCGAGTTGGACATCTCTCTTCTCATTTTCTGTCCACTCCTCTTTGACTTTGATTTGTATTCTGATTGGATCGTATGTAGTTGGTGCAAGCTTTGTTGGAACATAGGGCCCATTCTGAATAGTCTCAAATAGATCGTCATCTTTTGAGTCCATGTATGCTTGTATCCTAACTTTCCAGTATGCAAATTTATCTTTGTTGCACATTGGTGGCTTGCTGCCTCCTCTAGTCCTTGATTCACTTGGTAAGTGTGCCATTGGATCTACTTAAGCTTTGTAGGCTGTATAATAGAACCTGCTCTGATACCAATTGTTAGTTCTCGGAGGCATAATAGTTATCTAGAGGGGGGTTGAATAGATATTTAAAAATCTTTCCGTTTTAACTTGTTAGTTGATAATGATTAAAACTTAGCGGAATTAATATTTGTTTTAATCTCCCTTAAGATAGTGAGTTTATGAGAGTGAGGAAGTTATAGCAGCTATGATAGATATGGCAGTTATGGCAAGAATGTAATAGACACAGTCGTTTTAAGTGGTTCAGAGAACTTAAAGCTCCTAGTCCACTCTTCTACTCTTCGAGTAGGAAATCCACTAAGGATGTCTTTTACACTTTCTGAATCACACGGATTCCTTCTAGACCAGCAGTCTAAGAACTTCTTAGTTCACTCTTGAACTGTTCAAGTCCAGCGAACTTGGCTCTTTACAGTTCACTTAGAACTCTTTAAGTCCTTCTGACTTCGAACTCTTATTTTAGTTGATTGGTAGTTGTTAAGTTCTTGATGGTTGCTACTCAGTTGCTGTTAAGCACTTGTTCGAAAAAACTGAGTAGCTGAGCAAGCTTTCTCTTTTTCTTAGATAGTAGAGTTGAGCTTTAAGAGTTCTTTTTTGTTCTTGTTCAATGCTTGCTTTCTCATTGCGTCTGCATATGTTTTGCATATATGTGATCTTGAAATCTATCTGTCGGATCCATCCGTTGTAGCATTAAATGCGTTTGACATTTCTGTACTTTGATGGAGACTTTTCTGCATATCGTCTGAGTTATATTCTGGCCCACTGACACATCAGATTGCTTTCTCACCTAACACCTGAAAAGGTGTTTTCCTCTTACAAATGGTACTTTCCTTAGCTTCTTCAATACGCTTCTTTGTTGCATACTAAGGATATCTTTTATGCCTTTGGGACTGTTGAGTACTTCAACGTTTAAAACCCATTCCACATTTTTTGGAGATATATCTTCAAACAAAAAGGTAGGGCTCGATGCTTCTGACACACGGCAGATGATACTCTACGATCCAGATCGTGGTATCTTGATACCTTGGTGCTTGGTCTGATTCTGTCAAATAAGAGCACAACGATTTTTTTTAAGACTTGCACACTATAATCTTTACTTGTTTGCTTTGTAAGCTCTACGTTTTTGAGAGCACACTTCGATCGTTGAGTTTGCTCGGCAAACGTTAGGACCACTCTACGATTTTCGAAGATGCCCTTCAAGGCAGGCACACTACGATCCTCGATGCTCTACATTTCTACTTTGGCTTCTGCAATCTTGATCAGCTTGATGCACTACGATCTCTTCGAAGCCTATCTATTATATCTCAAGATCAACCTAACAACTTTGATCTCTTTATCTATACATTCATTTACAGAATGATATAGATTAAGAATTTAGATCAACCTAACAAATTTGATCTATCACTAAGTCCTTGTACATATATTCCTTGAAGGACTTTACATATAATCATGAGCATTTATATTTAAACATCAAATCAAAATATGCACTCTCCTGACAATGTTTTTGCTAACCCAATGAACACATAGTCACTATTCATGACCTTATAAGAGTTATTAGTATGCATGGCTTGCAATCACATTTTCATAAACCCGACTCGTAGTTTTCTACTGATGGCGTGAAATTGCAAGACCGGTCATGTGTTTGAAATGGGACAGCTGCGCCATACCAAAATTAGAGGCAAACAAGTTCTGCATCAGCAGAACTGAAACCTATGCTTCTAAATACTTTATACATTATCCTTAAATGTTAACTCGTCTAACATCAATGCCCTCTTTGATTCCACATCATCGGTTACTATTTTCCTTAACAATTTAAGGATCACACTTCGAGTTTTAAAACTCTATCTCCCTTATTAGTTTAACCAACTATAACATCTCCTTTACGGTTTCTTACCACCAATAACACAAAACTCAAATATAACACACACATACATTCCTTTCATCTTCACTTCTTGCCGTGTATCGAATTACGTGATAATTCTCTAACCACCTTAAAGGTATATCAATTTTCTTCTCTCATCAGCAACGTATACGCATACAAGTCTAAACCTAGCACACATCGAGTCTGTAATAGTATTCAATATAGTATGTTGAGTGGTTTCCCATAAACAACCAACAAATTAGTTTCTGTCTTGTCTACACCGTTTTCACAGTGAGTTAGATCGGTTACTAATTCGTATATACTTGCGCTCTCTGAAAGAATCATTTAGCCCAGCTCCTATACATCCACCATTAAAGAGTACAGTTGCATTGCCTTAGACTTGATACATATTCGTACATACACTCAAGAAATTGGTGACTATCAAAGATATTTAATGTTACCAACTTATAATGATAAAATAATTTCACATAATCAATAGATAAATTTCTATCCATCTTATTTACTAATTCATCTCTATAATTCATAATAAATATATAATAATGATATATATATATATATATATATATATTAAACACATCATCACTTATTACATATCTCATATTACCCTATGTAACACAATACCACATACCTCGTAACAAAATTATATTCTTATTCGAACCCTTCACATGCCTTAAGAATTTTATTCACTAAATTCTTATTTTAATATTTTCTGAAAATTCGGGTTCTTACATCCTCTCCTCTTATAAGGATTCCGTCCTCGGAATCACCGAAACCTCATCTACTCGGTGCTATTTCGAATATTACATATTCTTTTGAATAATTTTATTCATTCTCTTTTCAGATGTTTTATTATAACTTGCTCGCTTGCATTCTACCACATTCTCCTTTCTAAGGAACATTCTACTCACTACATTCATCACACAGAAGAATACGAGTCTTCCACGATTTTTCAATAATCGGGAAGTAGTATGAATAACTCAGATTCCAAATTATGCTGAGGGGTCACAAGACCGTGAACTAGTGCTTCAACACAATCATCCACACTATAAACCAGAGTGTTTATCTATCACAAAGACTGAAAACACCCTCCACACGTACACTAGGTGGCCAGCCTATTGTACCACTACGTTGGGCCGGAACATAGGGTTTTGTAACGACTACATGCATTACGCTCAGAGTTATTGTCCCCAAAAACATGTCCCCTTTAAGGGTTGTTCACCTCAGCGTTTCAACAACTAAATCCACACCAGAGCAATCTGGTTTGGTACAAATATTCAAGAATGCTTGAATTTCACAATTATTTTTCGACAGTCATCTAGCCGAATCAAATAGCTTAGACTTTTATCAACAATTTGGACATTAATCAAAATAATTTGGCCAACTTAATTGACCTTCTTCATAAATTAAAAGAAAACCAAAATTTCTTTTATGACATCATGATACCGTACCAGATTAGTGGTACGTTGAGGATTCTGCCATTATGTGACTTTGTCATACTACATCATACCAAAATTGGCTGACGATCTTTCAATCATAACCAACACTAGGTTCAACTGCATTGATGACTTCATCGTTTACCATACATCATATCAAATGATGCACATGGTTAGAAATACATTTTGAAAGTTTTCAAATCATTTTTTTGTCTTAGCCGAAACAATTAGCATAGACATAAGAACAACGGTATTGTTTTCAAACATCATTTGTTCAATCACATAATCCAATGTTTTTCAACAAAACAGAAGTGCAAACATCAGCACGAAGTCAATAAATTTTGAAAATCTAGCAGAACCAGAAGATTTAGAAAATCCACGTTTCTCCATCAACTTCAATCTTTACTATACCAAAATTTCTAACTTCATAACATATATATACCCGATACAGTTCATCAAACTTACCACACTTTGGAAATCCAGGAACTTGCGATAATCATATGAATTTAAGAACTTATCTTAGTCAGACCATATGCGTCCATTCGCTGAGGGGTCCAAAAACATTTCATATAATTATGAGTCACGAATGTACCATGTGCATGAGTTTCAAGAACTCGCGCCTAATCTTAATATTCTTTATCTTAATCTTAATTGTCTCTATCTATTAAATATGATATGAGAAAAGAATCACCTTCTCACCATAAGCATATCGATAGCGCGACACCGACATTCCATTGATTATCATTGTGAGGAACCGAGCGTGAGCACAAAGCCTCCGCCCACATAAAGGTTTGTACAACTCAGCTCTCACAAGAGTCCTCAACTGAAATCTAACTTAACTCTATCTCACTCTTAACTTGCTCTTTGCTCGATACGAATTCTTCGTATCTCATCACATACATGAGTTCATATCGTACCATTTCATTGTACAATCTCTTATAGTATCAAGCTATACACACTTAGTCGTTACAGACTATTCATCACTTCATAGCTCATTCCTATCACATAGTGATCATCACTTTACCTTAGGGTTCTTTCCCTATTATCAAAAAAAATCCACTCGAGTTCATTCTTATTCTCTTTGTCATATAGACACCATCTTAACATTTTTATTACCGGAGTTAGGAAACTCCTGAATTCTCCTTCTCTTAGATACTTCAAGATTATTCTTTGAATCTTCACTTATATATATATATATATATTAATCTTTATATTTCTCTCTCTCTCCCTCTTAGGTTATAGCCTAAGGTACACTTACCTAAGTTTATAACCTATAGCTTTGATACAAACCTGTGACGCCCCCAAATCCGGGTCCCTTCGAACCACGAATTCGGTCCGCCACGATACTACTATCGTCAAACTATTTATATTTTTTATTCATAACTTATTGACTATAACTATGCTTATTACAATTTAGAATATAAATTATTTTCATTACCAGGATCTGCACAATTACCCCAAACTTTTATAAGTTTCTAATCTTGGTCATTTACTATTCCTGTATTACATCACATTCGATGTTATATAAATATGTTGAATAATTTAAATTTTTTCAATCTCCTTTGAAAAATAATTCTTTTATTGATTTCTTAACTTGAATCAATTACAAATCCCAGAATCAAATTATGTTATGATTCATTCTATTCGAATTGATGTATAACTCTTTACTTCTCGATTCGAATTTCTCTATGTACCGTCTAGTACAACTTTACAAGCTAACATATATTACACATCGTAAACTACTATCAAGTATATCTACTAGAAATTAAACATGGTTCAAGAGCATATGTTTAATTAGACAAATCAATCTCCTTTAATGTGATTGAACTTTATCAATCAAATAGCACGTAACCTTTACCGTGTGTCCTTAACCTGCAAAACTGGTTATTTGCAAGGGTGAGCTCGACATCCCAACAATTCTACTAGTTTTCATGCAGCACATATCATATAATAGCATATTCATTTCATGTATTCATAATCAATTAACATTTACTACGCATGCTACTTCTCACATAACAGGCATAAAGATTTACTTCACAAGCATATCATCAAAGATCAACTTTTAACAATCAATTATATCTCATATGCATTTAATATATATACATCAACGTTCTGATAGCATAATATAACTCACTAACAGTTATAGAATTAATATATCAAATAGGAACTGAAAGACTTGCCTGATTCGTAGTTTAGCAACTACGACTTACTGTTTAAAGCTTGTCTGCACTCCGTGTATTCCTACATAGTTATATAATCATGGATTCATATCCATCAGTAACATATATCATGCATTCTCAATGTAATAACAATGTTACATTGCTTCCTAACTAGGTTCGTAAAACCTACATTTCACTTTCATATCATACTCTTAAATAGCTAGGTATGTATAGGTATACCTTAACCACTCGCACTTGACATCAACATTCATATATAGCTATCACATACTTGATTTGCTATGTGTTCGTTACACATTTCAACTCATAGATGGATGCTTCATAAAGTTCATGCATTTTGCAAACTTTAATAAATTTTAACAAATTTGGGTTTTATATAACCATTATATGCTCTTAGGCTTAGAACATCATCCATGTCAAGTACTATAAATAAGTTGCCAAAATCAGAAAGCAAATAAAATGTCCAGATTAAATCTGTCTCTGCAGTGTTAAATGGCATTGAGAGTTAGGCTTTGACTGGGCGATCATCTGCGCCAATCCCCCCCGCCATACCAAAGTTGAATATTTATATCCTGGTTTCAGTCCAAACTTTAACACACATATACACTTATACTTAACATGCATACACGCTAGAGGTCTTCACATACTTGTATGACCACTTCAAGTTCAACCTTATATGTTAGGGACTTTAGTTTAGGATTTTCACGAAATCAAAACCAAATAGGGTTATAAAATCACTAGGTGTACTAATTAGCCTTATGTTCTCATAAAGAGGTCACATAACTGCATTTTACACATGCTCATACATATTCATATCTTTTACTCATAGCTAGCATCGTTTAACACTTTAAAACATGCTTTAACCTCATACTTGGTTTACTTCCATTATGTTTAACATATACAACTTATGTTTAAAGACATAATGAAAGATAACATGGCATCTCGAGCCTTTAAAATCTAAATACTCATCTATAATGCAACTTAAGTTTGAAAATATGTCCGAGGTTTCCTTTGAAATCATTTTTCATGAATGATGCAATATAGCACATATAAATCATATCTAGGAAGATTATAGACATCACATGACATATTATTCCTTTAGAATCTAGATATCCATGTGATGCAACTAGATTTTGAAAATATGTTCAAGTTTGCTTTTGACACCATTTTAAACTTGAACAATGCCATTCAACACATACAAGACAACTTTAAGTCTCCATTCATATGTAGTCAAGTCATGTTAACATGCTTTCAAGATCAGAATGTATAACAATTAGCATTTATGCATCTTAGTTCTTTTATATTAAGTTTTCTTAAAAACTTCTTTCACACAAGGTCTAATGAGTTTGATTACGAACTACGGAACTATGTACACTAAGCATGCTCTTTTATGTGAAAAATCAGTTATGTTAACATCTTTTCCAGTTCCGAAACTATATCTTGTATCATTCATGTCCATTAGCTTATTATACTTGAAAATTTCTCTAACACGAGACTTAACAAGTTTAGTCATGGATACGGACACCATAAACATTATATTATGCTCATTTACATATTTAATCAATCATGTATATCACTCACTAAGTTCAGAACTTGTAAAACATAAGTTTCCACAAGATTTGTTTTCAAAACATAAGTTTCCACATGATTTGGTGTGCACTATTCAAACATCATATGTCTATCTACCCATAATAAATGAAAGCATAAATAGATAAAAATAAATCCTCTCCTTAAGGAGTTACATCATCTGAATAATTACATAAATCCTAGGTCATACTATACTTAAATCTTAACTGCGGAAACATAAACAATTAATCATCTTACACATCGTTAACATAAGTCTAAACAGAAAGACATTATCACATAAAACAACAAGTCTTCATCACTTGTTAACAGTCATAAGACTATGGACTCTTCTACTCGTACTTAGGGGGATCAACCTTAGTACCATACTGTGCACAATATATTAATGCTAACACATAAGTAATACCTATACAGGGTTGTTCATCTCAGTTTGACATTAGAGTCGGCACCAAAGGAAGTTTGGTTTGGATAAATCAATAAGGGTTCTAAAATTTAGAATGTTCATCAACTATGGACTAGTCGAATCAATTTAGGGTTCACTAGTCTAACAAGGTTCAACAATAAATGATATTTAAATTGAATAACAATCTATAGAGGTATACAATAGAACAAGTATTGTATAATAGAATCATACTTTGAAAAGATAAATAATCTTTAATATAAAAATTGAACTTGGTTAACAATAATGAGAATTTACTCGATGTAAATTGTAAACTTGAATAATGATAACAAGTAGGGTTAGGAAACTTGCCTCGTGCGTAGATTACACGTTAATTATACACGTTCCTGGAATTAATCCTACATATCATTTTCATTCATAGTACCAGTTAATTATAACGTAACTAGTCATCACAAGTTCATTCTTTTGTCTAAACTTTGGTTATAACTATACTTAGTCAAATTATCACACTTATTGTCACATAATTTACACTTCACGAACAATAAGTTAACTATGCGTGCAATAATTCAATCCATACTTAAATGCGTTATTGACATGTTAAGAATCTATTTTAACATCTCATTATATGTCTAACATATTTTTATGTACATTAGATTAGGTTACTATACACACCCTAAAATAAAACCACTAACATGCTCATTCTTAGACAAACTGCAGAGAAAATATTTGGCCACCATCACGCTTTACTCTCAACGCCATGTACAATTGCATTATTTACGTTACTGTGTCATGAGGCCATGGCATTATGGTTTTGTTCTTTGTGCTTGGTGCATGGCCATAAGTGCGGCGAACTGGACTCAAAACTCATAGCTCACTTAAAAAATTGTAGAACATGCCATTTTCTACAAATTTCTTAATTCATACATGAAATTAGACATACCCAGACATTATTTTATACACATAACTACTACTTAATCCTTCTAGCATGATGTTAACACGTTAAAACATATAATTTACAGAATCAAAATACGTGATTTACTGTTCTTCATGTTTTTGAAAGCTTTGATCACAAAACATGAAAATTAACACTACGGGTTCGTTATAACACCGAATCTGTTCATTTGAAGTTTATTTTCTTCGTTTTAACATGCATAATTATATACAAGTGTAAATTTATGATACCACTTATGATTATTGTGTTAAATTTGGTATGTAAGGCCATATGGCCATATTTTCATACTTTGTATTTTGAAGAAACAATGTACGACATAATTTTTATGAAACTGATGATATGGAAATATACAATATACATTAAAACATGTTATAATAACATCTTACCACATATATAATGTGACGCCCCCAAAATTAGGTGTACATCACCCATCTTGAGTCGCCAGATACATGGTACAGAATTCAAATATAACTTAATAATACAATTGTCGTGTACAATACAACAAAACATAAATTGTGAGTTTGAATACAAATATTGTCTACTAGAGAGTATACAAACTCAAAAGGAGTCCTCATTACAATTATTATCACACGATATCACAGAAGAGTGAGGACTACTAATGCACCATCTAGGACCATCACTCCGTTCCCCGACTCGTCCCTGCTATATTCTCATTTCCTGAAGAGAAGAGTGAAAGAAAGGGTGAGCTCAACTAGCCCAGTAAGAATTATTATGACTAAGATAATGCAGAATAAATTATCATTAGCCTTAAACAGTGTTAAACTGATACAATATAACAAACATCAAGTTTAACTGCAGCGGAACAAGTAATCCATTAAAAGAGTCAAGTAAAGAATAAAATCTACTATCTTTTATGATTTAAAATGTTTTTCATCACTTTTATCGCTGGGACTCAGCTTAATAAATAATCCACATCATCGAATCACCCCTGCACTATAGCCAAGGATATTCTTTAGTATCACGACCACAATTATCCATGCACTACGGGCCAAGAATATTTGTGTATTCATTAATGGTCATGATCATGCCAACAACTGTGCATCAATGCACTACGGGCCAATGAGGACTTTTACCACATCATTTGTAACATTACGGTCATGATTACACCGGATAATCCCTGGTCATAATCATACCAAGTCCATCAATGCACTACAGGCCACATATGACTTTCAATAAAATATAAATATGAGGGTGATGACAATGATATAAGAATTCAATAAAACAAGTTCAAGAATTAATTTATCCAGGAACCAATAACATCCAAACTGTCAACATGATACTGCTTTGTAGAGTAAAATTCAAGAATGCTCAGAAGAAAAATTTCCATGAAAAGATATTGGATGAAGCGCAAATATCAAGGATATTCCACTAATTTCATGGAGTATAGAAGTCAAAGTTTTAATCAACCGAGTATAATAAAGAATGGAATAACAAAAGAAATCACCATGCATGCGATAGACCGCACTGTGACGCCCCCAAAATTAGGTATACATCACCCATCTTGAGTCGCCAGATACATGGTACAGAATTGAAATACAACTGTCGTGTACAATACGACAAAACATAAACTGTGAGTTTTAATACAAATATTGTCTACTAGAGATTATACAAACTTAAAATGAGTCCTCCTTACAATTATTATCACACTATTTAACAGAATAGTGATGACTACTAATGCACCATCTAGGACCATCACTCTGTTCCCCGACTAGTCCCAACTACGTTCTCATTTCCTGAAGAGAACAATAAAAGTAAAAGGGTGAGCTCAACTAGCCCAGTAAGAAATATTATGACTAAGATAATGCAGAATAAATTATCATTAGCCTTGTGATGTTAAAGCGATAAAATATAACAAACATCAAGTTTAAGCTGCGGTTGCGGAATAAGCAATCCATTAGAAGAGTCAAGTAGAAAATAAAATCTACTATCTTCTACGATTTAAATGGTTTTTCATCACATTTATTGCTGGGACTCAGCTTAATAAATAATCCACATCATCGAATCACCCCTGCACTACGACCAAGGATATTCTTTAGTATCACGACCACAATTATCCATGCACTACGGGCCAAGAATATTTGTGTATTCATTAATGGTCATGATCATGCCAACAACTGTCCATCAATGCACTACGGGCCAATGAGGACTTTTACCACATCATTTATAACATTACGGTCATGAATATACCGAATATTCCCTAGTCATAATCATATCAAGTCCATCTATGCACTACAGGCCACAAATGACTTTCAAAAAATATAAGCATGAGGATGATGACAATGATGTAAGAATTCAATAAAACAAGTTCAAGAATTAATTTATCTAGGAAATGATAACGTCCAAATTATCAACATGATACTGCTTTGTAGAGTAAAATTCAAGAATGCTCAGAAGAATATTTCCATGAAAAGATACTGGATGAAGGGCAAATATCAATGATATTCCACTAATTTCATGGAGTATAAAAGTCAAAGTTCTAACCAACTGAGTATAATAAAGAATGGAATAACAAAAGAAATCACCATGTATGCGATAGACCTCACATGCAGGTTATTCCAACAGAATAATAATGGATGGAACCAAAGTCACAGAAAAAACACGGATATGATATTTCGACGAATAATAAATAATGGAACCGAGTCCCACAGTAAACGCATTGCAACGAGGATATTCCAACAGTATAATAAATAATGGAACTAGTGTGACGCCCCCAAATTTGGGTCTCTTTCAACCCGACATATGGTGCTCCACGGTGCTACAGTTCACACAAACATTCAATTGAAATGCCTCAAAAGAACGAATATGTCCTATATATATATTCCAAAACAATACTACCATTCCCCAGGTTCTTTATAACCGTTACATTTGTTCTTGACATAATATCAAATATTATCATTACAAACCTATACTATTACATAGGCAATCTACACGTTCACTTTAGCCTTCTCTTTATCCTTGTAGAATCCTTCGGTCCATTCGGTCTAAGCTGCATTCATATGGTTCAAGCAAGAATGAGCATAACAAGCTCAGCAAGTATAACAATTTAATTTTAAAAGCATGCTTGAAACATAGGAATCGTATATCTTCAATAACTAGATGATAGTTACAAAGTACTATCAATAATTCAAAATAGCTTTCCTTTTTCCTTCAAAATATTTTACAACTACAATATTCATCAATTCATCAATTCTGGTTCAAGACGTGAACATCTTATAGTTTCTTTGAAAAGGACAACCCGGCACGAAGTCCGTAAGTCCAAAGATAGCTTATTTAGTACATCTAGGTGATCGACTTATATAGTACCATATGTCGATCAACACTACATCAATTAAGCGTGTGTACGTTTAAGTTGTGGCAACCTCACGTGCCCATCGAATACTCGATGAAAATACATTTGTTTATACATATTCAGGCTTTCCTCGAATCCGTACCAAAGAGTTGGCATATGATAGCGTTAACAATTCTATATTGAAAGACTTATAAAGAAATTAGTCAATCTATCAAGATTAGTCTAGCCGAGTTAAAATTGGCTTCGACCCTTTCTTTGAAATCATACATGCATCTCATAACGTGAATCATTTTGAAAACCTGACTAACACGAAGGTTAGACAAGGGTTTAAGAAAAACTTGTCTTCAGCGTCTGCTACAGTATAATTATGTTTCCTTCGAGTCTGTATGGTATCTACAACACATAATCACATAACATACCATATTAGGTCATGAATGAACATACTTGCTTCCTAAAGAATCTCACCCTTCTTCTCAATCTAATCCCGTATTAGATTTGTTATTATTGGTTCCGGCTTACCGTCGTTCTTTACATCATTCTTACTAACTTCTGTCTCTTCTAACACTTAAGTGAAATTACTTCATTAATACAACTCAGTCCAAGTTAATCATCCTTCCTTACGGCTTATTAACGTCCTTACGTTATCATCCAAAACTCGATCATCATTGGTTAAGTATACTTATTGCTTATCATTCATGTTCATCTTCAATTGACTTTCCTTAAACCTAAGTGATCATACTTAAGGTTTAATTATAACTTAATAATGTATGATTAAGTTCCTTAGTTCATTACTAAACAATTTCCCTTCATCTTTACTAGAAACCATTCTTTTTCGCTTTAGCTTTTAAGGTTGGTATTTAATGGCACGGTGATCCTTTGTTGTTGTCACACGCCAAGGCCGCCCATTGTGGCTTGGAGATCGGACTCGGCGATGCGGCGCGAGTCCCTTTGTTAACTATCGTGCTGCGGCACGAGTTTGAAGAGTTTGAAGCTCACTTTGGTGTTGCGGCGCCGATCATTTAAGCGTGGAGTCGCCGGTATGCAGACTCGAGCCACGAATAGTTTTGATGAGATCAACTTTGCGAGATTCTCGGACTCGTAACTTCTTCGTTATAAGTCCGAATTGGCTCGTTCAAGGGCCTACGGTTCACAATTTACGTACTCTATGTGTTCATGCAAGGATTTTATCTATTCGACTTCGTTGGCTAAAATTTCACCTATTAGTCCATTTTTAATGAAAATGATAAACGTTCGTGAACGTTCAACGCTCGTTTCTTCGTTCTAAGTCAGAATCCGGCCATTTTCGAGTCCGCAACTCTATAATGACAAATACGACTTGTCTCCATTGAAAACCAATGTTTCCAAGCTCAATATAAAAATTCGACTTCCATTCCGAGAATTTCACAAATTCGACGATCGTCGTCTAATCGTGTGAATTCCGGCGAAACTTCGTTACTTGAGATTTTTAGACCATTTCACTTGGATTCAGTCCATTATACCAACATCTTGACATACATACTTTGTTAACTTATAACCATGATAAGTTATTACTAGTTCATTGTGAATTTGTAACTTATGAAAATATAAACTACTTATATTTCCATTTAACTTATGTCTTCTTTTCATATTACTTATTAATGAGTTAAGTCCTTAAATACTTATTCTTACATCTTATTAATCATACTAATTTTATTATGGTAAAGTGGTAAACATGTTATAAATTCTAACAAGCTCTTACAATTTCATTATAAGTTCATAACTTATTTACGAATGAATTTCTTATTCATGACTTATCCGGCTTATTAAGACTTAAGCCCTTTGATTCATCATTCCAACTTCTTCTTAGCATGCTATTCTACCAATACCCCCTTCTCTACAAAAGGAAGAGAAATAAATCATGGTATAAGTTCTTACCCTTGGATGATCACTTGACTAATCCTTAATCTTCTTCTTGCCTATTGAAATAAGAACTCTAGCTTTCTAGCTTTTTCCCTCAAGCCACTAATCTCTCAACTTATAAGTGGTTGGTGGAAAATCTAACAAGGAAAGTCTAACTTATATGTGCTTATTCTCTCAACCAAATAAGTTGCTTAGCTTGAGAGGAAATGAACAACCAACAAAATTAATTGAAGCTCTCTATTTATAGGCATTCCAAAGTGAGGGTAAAAGGGTCATAAGGCCACTCCACCTCCTTAATCACCTCCTTACTATTCACTACTTGCTCATTAAGTTACTTGGCCTCCACACATTTTGCTTGGCCATCACAACTCTTGCTCACCACTCCTCTTAGCCATTAAGTCACCTTACTTGCTCACCACCACACTTGGTTATCACACTTACTTAATTATTAAGTATACTTTATCATTACTACACTTAGCCGTTAAGTTTCTTTGTTAATCACATTAATCACTTTGTGTGCTCACCACACTTACTTAACTATTAAGCTACTTGCTTATTACTTAACTTATCTCTTGCTTAGCACTTAAGATTACTTGTTCCTTACTTCCATTACTTGGTCATCACATTAATGCACTTTGTGTGATCACCACACTAACTTAGCTTCTAAGTTTACTTGATCATCACCTTGGTTCATCCATGGGTTGCTCCATGGTTCTTGCCCATTGGATACTTATTTGGGCTTAGGTTAATTAAATAATCTTCTACTCAATCATTTTGGCTTGCACAATATTTTATTTTGGGCTTGTAATTAAACAATCATTGGGCTTGTTTATATAAACTCACATTGGACTTAACCATCCAATACTTGGGCTCACATTATACTTAACAAATCCTACCAATTCTACAAATTCATTACAATTGGCTTAAAGCCTTACAACATATACTCCACATATAATCCTCGTATTCTAACTTATATACTTATTACTCATATACGATATACCATCATTCATACATTCTCGTATACTACATCATGTAGTATTTGTATTCATTACCTCGTACAATACATACGTATAATACGATCATCGCTTTACTTTATCAATCGTATTATATTTCCTTCTCGTAAATTCTTTTCCCTAAACGTTAGGTTTTAAGTCCACAAGCGAAATATTACGTTTTCCATAACTGAAATATTATTGGATATTCCATTTCACATCGATATTCTATCGTTACGTATTTCTCGGAAGTTCAAAAATAATTCCCGAGCAGAAATGCGTGAATAGTGTTTTTTGGAAACTTTCTCGGAAAGCTTTTATTTTTGTCTTGGAAATTCAAACACTTTAATTCTACCACGTAGCCAAAATACTACAACGTTCTGACATTTCTAGGTCGTAGAACGACCTTCAATTAGCTTACTCCATAAATAATTAATTAAATTCATTTAGTAAAATAAAAATTTAATTCTCAAAAATCCGATTTTCTCGGGGCGTTACACTCTTCCCTCCTTATAAGGATTCTGTCCCCAGAATCTCGCTAATTAATACCTACACCACAGAGGATAATTTTTCCTTTATTTTAATCTCGAGTTCCCACAATGCTTCTTCGACATTGGGGTTCTTCCATTTCACTTTCATCGAAGGTATTATCTTTTCACACATGACTTATCACTTCCGGTTAACAATTTGAGTTGGGAGTTAAACACTTACTAACACATTACACGATCTTTCTTTTATTAATTCTTGGTTTATCCTTTTAACTTATATTTATATGGAACTCAAATTCCTCCCTCAAAATAAGACTATACTTAGTCTTCTACTTATCCTGCATCATTTTCTTCATTCGCTTGCATCCCTCGTTACTTAGTTGTACTTACTTAACTCATTCCATTATCGTGGATTGAGTCTATGTTTTGAATAACAATTCTACCCCTTCATTCCGTAATTTAACTTCTAACTCTGATCTTACCATTTTCGTTATTAACTCATTCTGAGTCGTTAGCATCGATAGTTTTCCCTACCCTCCTACTTAACGTTAGCTTGGCCACAACGCTTACCTTCCACGAATGATATAAGATATCACATCCTCTCTCTACTACATATTCAACTCTTACGGTGGAGATATATTTTAACTCTTAGAGTCCTTGTATATCTCACGCTTCTCTCCGTATAAATACTATCTTCATATTTTTAATTCAAAACTCTATCTTTTATTATAGATAATAAGTAGGATAGACCTCCTCATAACCCTTTAACTGGCGTGATGCATACACAATGAAATTGCCATGCTATAAGAGCATGCAATCATAACATCTATGCAAACATCGAGATACACTACAAAACTTCCTCGTATCATCTGATAAAGATAATACATGTGCCTTAATCAACCTTTCTTTTAAATCCTGTGATGCTAATGGTACCTTCAACCATAGCATCCCACAAGGGTAACTATCAAATTAGCCACCGACTTGATTGGTGCCCCTTACGGAAAAACCTACTTCCGCCCATTAGTCAACCTAAATGACATAACCAGAAACTTGTCATAACTATAACGAATTCTGAACGTCATCTTAGGTACCTCTTCCTTCTTCATTACTCTTAACTAACTATACCCCATACATACCTCTATCTTTATAAAAATTCTTTGCCCCTCTCAACTGACCAAATAGATCATCGATCCTGGGCCATGGGTATTTATCCTTAACCACTATCTTACTCCTATTACGATAGTCGATATGCAACCGTAACAACTCTTCCTCTTCCTTAACACCAACCTAACTTGAGTCATGGTTCGACAATCATAATGTCGCGGTATTTTATTACCGTAAATTACTACCTTAGATTTTCTGAGAAAACTAAAGGTTCACACTTTACTTATAACTATTTTTTATAGCTCTATGGTTAATCAACCCATTCATACCGAGAATTTCCTCAAATTCTCTCAACATGAACAGTAATAATCTACTGATACCTACTTACTTCTATTATCCGTGAAATAATTTTCACAAACATATTTTAACGAAAGTTATTTCCTCCTTCTCTACCTTAATGTTTTAAAGGTATTTATAATCCCTTCCAGACAGACTCCTATATGAGTCTTTCCACCTGTCTTACACTCTTCGATCTTACGCTTAGGGTCCCTTTGTCCCACTCCAGTATTCTCGGAGTTAAATTTTTTTTCATTTTGGCATACTGACGTTGGCATTCTCTACCTTGGTTCCTCCCTTTCCTTTGCTCTCATCTTTTCCCTCTTTGTGGTATTGAGTCTACAACTCACTATCACCTTATGCTATAATCACCTTCTCTAGAATGATCCCATAGGAAACACTCTAGATCACCAAAATCCCACTATAGAGCTAGGGTCTCAGGCCCTGCTCCAATCTACGAGCCTTCACCTCCTCCTTGACCACTTGATGTGAAACAAACCTTGCCAATTCATTTGAATTTGGTTGCGTACTGGGGAAATATCATATCCCCTTGCTTAAGTTCTAAGAATTCAATCTCTATCCTCCCTCACATATTTGTAGGGAAATAATTCTCAAAGAAAACCTTCTTAAATTGTTTCCACATTACTGCATCTGTTCTAACCCCACCATGGTGAGCCTTCTACCAAAAGTTTGCTTCACTCTTCCTCATGTAAGTCACAAAAGAAAACTTTCGCATCTCACCTACGCTTGTAATAACAAACGCCTTCTTTATTTCTTTTACCCCGGTATGGGCCTCGATTGGGTCCATCGTTCATTTGAACTCCGGCGGACCTATGCTTTTAAACTCTTGAAAGGTAATCGTTCTAGCTACCTTAGGTTTTGCGGGTACACTACCCCCGATTTGGGTAAATACAGCCGTTAATAACTTAACGAACTCTTGCATAGGGTTGTTTTGACCCCATTAATTATCATTATGTGATTCCGCTTCCTTATTACGTTATCTTCTCCCTGGCGACATTTTTAGATTAAATAAATAAAATTTCATTATTATCTATTTAGTTACTTCGTTATTAATCGCTACATACCAACTCGCATCATAACAAATCATTTCCATGAAAACTTCATTATATTCATATGCTTCTTCATAGTTTGAAACTATTTACAATTTACGTTCATAGCCAAAAGCTATTACATTTTTATTCTGAAATAGTACCTCACAAAAGTTGAGGTTTACAAAAGACTACCATGTTATACAAAAGAGGGTTTTATGTCACTACACACATACTTATAACTCTAACATTCTAATAATGCATAACAACATCCTCGTGTTTCTCATTCGCAATATTTGCTAAAGTATCCCGACTAATAGTATGACGGGTTTGTCCTAACTCATTGGAATAACAAGCAACTTTCAGCTTGAAATCCTTATGAACACTCTCATGGATGTAAGACATCCGGGCTATCTTCCGGTCCTTCTCCCCCAGTTCTCTACGAAGCTCATCGGCCTCTGCCTTATAATTCCTAGCCTGCTCTGCCATAAGCACCTGCTTATCGTGCTCTAACTCAAAATCTGCTTCTGCAGACATCTTAGCTTCATGGAGATAACTAATCTATTCACTCTGATTCTACACAACTATACCCAGTTGCACATTCCTGTCAAGTGCTGCCAGATACAAGGCTTCTATTGCATCTAGAGGTGATGACTCCAATGTAGGTACCACCGTAGTAATCGATGTTACCTCTCTTTCTTCCTCCACATCGTTCATCATACTAAGGTATGACGATATATCCATCTCTCCCTCAGAGTAGTCTTCCTCAGAAAAGTACTCCTCTGCCTTCAATTGCTCTAGAATCATTATTGGTACCTCCGCTACCAGCATAGGTACAGGCTCTACTTGGTTCACAAGCTCTTCGCTCACCGCGTGTATATCTCTATACATCAAGCTATCGATCGACATCCTACAATAATACATTTGTTGATTAGTACATAACACAGAATCGTATAAGCAGAAATCACATTTAATTTATTTAGGGTTACTTTCCATCTTTTAAATCTTTTGATACTGAGTTTCCTCAATACCTTATTGACTCATTCAACTTAAGTAAAGCTCGAGTTTACTTCCTTCGGACTTCTCTTCCTTAACGAGGTTATTTGTGACAACCCGAGAATTTAGACAATTTATTAAAATCTTAAATGATTGATTTAAGGTCAAATAATAGACCTAGACAAAAAATAAGTGTATGCATTTGATGTTATTGGGATGGAATTTTGAGGATTTCAAAATTCTGTGAAGGATTTAGGTGAATTATTCAGGATTAAGTGTTTATGTGAATATGTTCTGTGTTTATGGTTATATGAGTGTACTGATTATGGTTAAGGGTCAAGGGTTGATCAGATAAAGAATATATGTCAAACCCTAATCGTATATTAAGAACGACAGTGTTCAGTTAGAAAACTTTAAGTCTGATAAGAAACCCTAAAAATCGGTTCTGGAAACCCTAGTTTCAGTTCCGGGAGTCCGAAACCCTAATTCGGATATTAAAAACCTTAGATTGGGAATGCAATGCTATGTACAAGGTTTAACGTTATTAATTATAAATTAATTAGGGAAAACCCTAATGAATTACCTGAAACCTTAATTGTTTATTAGAAAACCCTAATACCCGATGTGGAAACCCTAATTTTAGATTTCAGATAATTTGAAACCCTAATCTGGGAATAGAAAGGATAATTATAATGCTTCTGTGGTATTAATTATACTACTAATTAGGGCAAAGCTTAATTAATTAGCAAACCCTAATTTGTAATTTTTGAACCCTAATTATTCCGTCAGAAACCCTAATTGTGCAGGGGTGGATTTAATTGCTAAAATAGCAATATTAATTGGGAAAATATTAATTCTAATTGGTTTAAGACCTAATGTAATTAGGAAATTATAATAATTAGGAAATCTAATTTCTAAAATTGAAATATTATTTTTCTATTTAAAATCCTAAAATGTGGTTTTGAAACCTAATGTACAATTGTGGCCCTAAGTGCTAAATTAGCAATTATAATTAGGATAAAGTAGTCCTAATTAGCAAAGATTGTTTTATGATTAGGAAATTATAATATAATTAGGAAGCCCTAATTATAATTTAGAAATCATGATTTTCTATTTTAAAATCTAATTAGAAAATCTTAGAATTTTAATTGCTAAATTCTTTAGGGTTAAAACCTAAGCCCTAAAGGATTAAACCCTAAACTCTAAATTCTATAAACCCTAAACCCTAAGGGTTTGGCCAATTACAAGAATGCCATTAAAATAAAAATCAAAAAGACCAAAATGCCCTTTGTGCATTATTTATTATGTTACTTGTAGATCTAAACCTATGGTGAGTTCCTCACCAAACCCTAGACTAGCATGTGACTAAAAATCCATACAAATCAGCTAACAACAACTCCCATCAGCCACATTCATTGAATTCCATAAATATATAAGACTAAAAGAGAGAGAAAAGTTCATTCTATATTTCATTTTTTGCCAACCTCTTCTCTCTCTAGAATTTCGTGTATGAGAGTGAGAGTGGGTGAGAAACAAAGAAATTATCAACTTTTAACATGTACAAGATCAGATCAAAGGACCAGAAATCAAAATCAAGTTCAAAAGGTATAAACACCCTAATTCTAGAAATCCTTTGATTTGTTGTTATATGTTATAATTGATTGGTTAAAGTTGTGTATTAGTGTGTCAGTTGATGATCTGGGTTGTAAAAACCTAGATCCATTACATCAAAGTTCACGAAATTGCATTTTTATGAAATCTGGAAAAGTGAAAAAAAGTGACCTGACAGTCGAATGTCAGAGGCTTTAGATCCGTGTGTGTTTGATGATTTGTGTATGTGATGTTATAAATCTGTTCTATGCCATGTGGTCTTTCATTTCCAACTTGAATCAACCCTATAGCATGTCTAGATCGTAAGTTACAAGCGGTCGAAAAGGTCGTTGACCGAGACGCGTTTTCTGGATTTACGGGCAAACCCATAAACCCAGATCGCCTGACAACGTTTTATGTGCTCTTGATCTTGTTGTGGTTTATGTTTTGGGCAAAGTGGTGGTTTTGATGTTGTTTGCTGTTATATGGACTACATAAATAAGCTTTTAGATCACTTAGATCATAACCAGGATGAAAGTTATAATAGGTCAAACATGCGTTGACCACCAGCTTTGAAGAAATTCTGGGAAAACCCAGATTGTTCAAGAACAGATTTTTAGGGCTACTTTGACCGGCCCATATTTTTCGTAGGTTAAGTTTTTAGGTTGGACTGATGTTATATGTATGTACCATGTCATGTTTACTACAACATGGAACCTTTATATCAACCAAATCGAACACAGAACGCAAAATTAGAATGGTTCAAAGTAGGTATCTTCAATTCTGGAAATTCCAGAAAACGAAGAACAACGTTGTCAGACTTTTTGATGGCTAATAACTCTTAGATCTGATGTTTTTTTAGCCATGATGTTTGTTAGTAATTGTAGTGTTGCATGAGTACTACAGGATCTATGTGTTAGATTGCCCAGAAACTTCATGGATTGAAAATTATAACCGGTCAAACCTACCACCTTTATCACTGCCTTGTCAGTGTTCTTGAGGCTCAAAAACACCTAAGGCGACGGTTTATCATCGTCGCTAAAGGCTTTTAATGACGGTTTTAATTATTTTTATTTTCTGGAAATTCTAAAAATAAATTAAAAATTAGGAAAATTAGATTTTTAATTATTAAAAATACATATTAAATTCTGAAAAATTATTTTAAAGTCTGAAAAATAGTTTTTAACTATTTTGAGTATATTTAAAAAATATTTAATATTTTTGGAATATAAAAGGTATTTATTTATTTAATTATTATATTAAATAAATTATTTAAAAATGGTTTTAATTCATGAAAAAATCATGAAAAATTATTTTATGATATTAGAAAATATTTTAAGTTATTTTTGATGACTTTTGATATTTTGTGATGAAATTCATTAATATTTTAATATTAATGATAATTAGTTTATTTAATAATTATATTAAATAAATTATAGAAAAATTGAATTAATGATTTAAAAATCATATAAAAATAATTGAAGTGTTATAAAAATATTTTAAGTTATAAAATATAACTTTTGATATTTTGGCATGAAAATATTAATATTTTAATATTAATATCAATTATCGGATAATGGATTTAAGTGTTTAAAAATCATATAATTATGATTTTAAGGTATTAAAAATACTTTGATATATTATAATTATATTATAATATTATGTTATGATTTTCATTAATATTTTATATTAAATGAATATTAATGATTAATGAATTATGTGGTATTTAATTCATATAAATACGATATTAATGATTGGAAAATCATGATAAATGGTAATAATTATCCGAAAATTATTACGAGCCTAGGAAAAATGTTTTGACTGATAAGAAATTATCTGTGATAATTGTTAAGTGTTTAGGCAGAGTTTAATTGAACTTAAACTCGATATTCGTCCGACTAGACCGTCGGGATGATAAAATTGTGTCGGTTTCAACTCAGACTTAAATAGTTTGACTTGATGCTATGTCTTATGTGCTGTATAGACTGATAGGCTTATGTGTTATGTGTTTAGGTTATTCTGTGTATATAAATATAACAATATTATATTGTGATGATATTATTCTAATATTGGAGATCTATATTATTAATATTAGGTCTTCGGATAAAGCATTATAAATTGTGTTGCGGTAATCAATGGTTCAAGCAAGTTGTTTTTACTTAACTCTACTAAGAGTGTTTTATTCAAGCTTATGGTTAATCATTGCTGATTGCCATGAAAATTGCACTCTGTACATCTTGCATGTATAAGTCAAGTATGAAAGGCTGATCACCTTCATTACCTAGGTTGGTTCGTAAATGTTTGTTCATGTTTAAAACTTGTTCGATCAAAAGTTTGTTCGTGCTTAGTTCTCAATTATATTGATGAATTATAGCCACTTATTATTCATACTCTTCAATCATGATATATCCTGAAATTGTATTTAAACTTGTTGGGCAACTTTCATGCTCACCCTTGCTATATCATGATAAAACATTGCAGATAAGGCGAATGCGTTCGGATACAGGAAAAGGTTAATGCCAAGTTCAGCTTGGGATAATATGTGTGGCTAGTTTGTAATAGTATAGTTTGATAAATGTGTTGTATGTTAGATAGTTTATGAATTGTGTATAAGTTAAGGTTACTCGATTTTGGGGAATAGTGTGTAAAGTTTAATGTATAAACAATTTATGTTTATATCTTCCGCAATTAGTAATAGAAATAGTGTACCGGATCCACGATGATTTGGGGCCCGGATTCGGGGTTGCTACAGTTGGTATCAGAGCTGTTTGTTATGAAGCTTAGGTAGTAATACTTGAGACCAATAACCGCAGTGATTAGGATAAGATCTAACTTATATAGAGTTAGTTGGTCGGTAAGATTCAAAGATGAATCTCGGTAAGTTGTTAAGACACAGAGTTCCCTAACTCTGATAATAAAGTTGAACAGTAATGGTGAATAGATTGAGTCTAAAAGACTGAAATTGCAGGGATAGGAGAGATCGTAAAACAAAACGATCAAGGCTAGAAATAAATCGTAATTTATACAATAAGATCACCCCGTGATCTGTTAAGGTTATGACAGCCAGAAAGAATCAATCTGATGATTGTAAAGTTTACAGCAAGATGCTGTGTGTAAGTTGTACTATGAAAACTCATGAAAGAGTTATGGATTATGGATACGGATTAAATGAAATTCGTATGGAAAAAGGGGGTTAAGATTAGGTGGGGATTTCACTGAGGACTCGTGTCGGCAACTGAGTTGTATGATTTCTTGTATGGGCGGGGAATTATACTTGGTGTAAAAACTACTTAGTTGCTGGCATTGATAATCATTGAAATGTTGTGTCACGCTATTTATATATACAGATAAATAGGTCATATATAGAGAATATAGTATTAAGTACGAGTTCTTAGAACTCATACTTATGTGACATTCTTGACTTATAGTTATATGAAATGTTTATGAGCCCCTCAGCGAACGGACGCCAAAGGTCCAGACTAGGGTAAGTTCTTAAACTCATATAATTGTGGCGAGCTATTGAACTCATAAGTTTGGTTTATGAGGCTGGGTATAGTTGTGTGTGAATGAAGTGTTAAGGATAATAGGAATAGATAGAATGTTTAAGCAAATGATCATTAGTGGAGACTTAGGTTTTCCTAAACTCCTAGCTATGCTAAACTTCAAAATTTTGACATCAAGCTAAATATGCACTATGTGCCTTTTGAAAAAAAAAATGTAGACTCGTAACCATTTTTGAAACGGTTTAAAGTACAGTCTATGCTTCTTATTTCGGCTAGACGCAAATGATTTGAAATATCAAAAATTGTTTTTATTTATCACTTATGTACCATGTAACCTGGTGCAGAGATGATAAAAATGATGGAGTCATCAATGCAGTATTACTTAGTGTGAATTTGACATAAAGTCAATATTCCACTATGGTATGATGTAGCATGATAAAATCACCAAATGATGGAATCCTCAACGGACTGTAAATGTAATAACCGTGAATTTTAAGTCACCATGTATGTATGTACATTTTTTTTAAACTTTGTGTTATATATGGATACATACATTTATGGATTTCATTAAAAATGAAAGCCTTGTGACCTAATTATACATTAGGTAAGGATATTAAATAACCTAAGGGTTATGGTAACACGAAAAAGTTAGTATTTTATATGTATACTAACTTAAGTGGGTAAACTTAGTATTTCAAGTGACTAATAATTTTAAACCTAATTCTTGTAAATCTAATTAGGTTATGAGATAAAATCGTATGTATAAGTAATTAAACTTCATATGATTGGAGATGAAAGCCCTAAATTATCAAATTGGGTAACATTATTAAAATTGTTGGACTATGTTTTATCTAGCCCAAATCAATTAAAAGAAAAGCCCAAGGAAAATAAAATGTAATCCAATACTTAGCCCACTTGATTGGGGGTATTCTAGACATTTGATTAATCAAAATTGGGCATTTAAAATAAAAGCTAAATGGTGGATATTATGAGGATCCTAAGTGGAATAATTAATCTAGCTTGTCCATTAGTAGACATGAATAAACATAAGGACAATGTTGTAAGGCTCCCATTGGTTGCCACTCCATTATGCACATTTAATCATGTTTAACCTAAGGTAAGTAATAAACAAAGTGTTTTACCTAATGGGCAACAAAATGATTGTGGGAGAATTAATAATGAATTGCCCATTACATTTTGAATTCACATCTCATTCTTCCAACATCTCATTTTCTCTCCATCTTCTTCATCTTCTTCTTCTACCTCTTGCTCCCAAGCTAGCCAACTTCAAAGAGAGAAAAGAGATAGAGAATTTCGTCCATAGAAAGAAAAAAATATAGGAGTGCTAGTTGTTTATGCCCCTAAGTTTATTAGTTACTTTGGAAAATCAAGGAAGGTAGCCACTAAGTCAAGGTATAATGTACCTTCATCTTCTTCTTTTACCTTGTTTTGATAGCTTGAGTTTTGATGGGGTTATGTAAAACTACTCAAGATACACTAGTTATACATACCATCATGCATGGAACTAAGTATCTTGAGTGTTAGATCAAAGACTTAGAGGAAGAAAATGAGCATATGTTCTCCAAGGGTGAAAACTCTTGTTTTTCTTCCACTAAATCTTGTGTAACTCAAGTTCTACAACTTGAATTTATGATCCGTCGAAGGGGGGTGCTAGATACATGAGTTATCTAGTAAACCCAAGTGGTAGATCACAAATCTAGTAAGTTTTGGAACCTTTAAGATTATTTTTCCCAAAACAGTCCACTTTATATGCTAAAGCCTTGAAATCCAAAATCAGCTACTGACTTGTTTTTCATGAGGCTGTTTCGGCTAGTTCCTTGTCTTGTAAAAATCTGGAAAAATATACAGAGGTACCTTATGAAGTTATCTACGCGTAGGAAAAAGAACGGACACGTTTCGAGTTATATATTGTGCGTAATGACTATTTCCGTAAAGGACTCCATAAATATTATCCTATAAATATATCACTGTGTATACACTGGAAAATTCCAAAGTTTTTACAGTAGCTTCATATATGTTAATAGAACATACCCTGAAAATTTCAGATATTTCTGAGCAAAACTCAATTTTTTAAAAATAGAGCAAGATCTGAGTGTTTTGAGCACTTTAAAAATAGTAAATCATTTTCTAAAATTCTAGAAAAATTAGAGGATCATTGTTGGTTCATATTCTGTTAAAATCCAGAAGCTGAGAATTTTTGGAATCAGTTTTCTATTTTTCCTAAAAATGATTAGGTTGTGAATAAAAGGAAATAAATAGTTAAATGATGTCTTTAATGAGAAAAATATGATTTTTATGCTTGAATGCTCATAATATATTATATCATGACTATCTTAGGGCATTTTGGTAATTTATAATAATAAATATTACTTATGACCTTTTATGGATATTAAATAAGAGGTTATTAAAAGATAAACAATTAGAATAAATTATTTATTAATTTAATAAATCATTGGAATATTATTATAATACTAATAATATTATAATATGATGTTGTTATGTAAATAAAAATATTAGATTAGAGTATTATTATTAAATAATAATATTAGAGATTAAATAAAATATTATTAAATGATTAATAATATTAGTAAGTGAATAAAATATTATTAAATGATTAATAATATTAGTAAAGGAATAAAATATTATTAAATGATTAATAATATTAGTAAGTGAATAAAATATTATTAAATGATTAATAATATTAGTAAGCGGATAAAATATTATTAAATGATTAATAATATTAGTAAGTGAATAAAATGTTGGTAAATGATTTAAAGTATTATTAGTGAACCAATAATACTAGAAGGTGAATTAATATTACCTAAGTTAATAATATTATGTGAATTAAAGGTAGTCGTTAATAACACTATCTAGACATGATAATGTTTATAAGAACTTATTGTAATGTATGATATCTATGTGATTACATAATCGATGTTATGCATTGACTAATTGAAAGACTAATTATAGGTCTCTCAAAGGAAGATAATTTAACTACATAGTGGATAGAAATTTATTTCAGAGGCATGTAACTCACGATCGAGGCAAGTTTCCTAACTCAACTTGAGTTATTATTTTCAAAGCATATTAGTGAATAATTATTGATGATTATTCACGTCTTTATTGATTATTGAAATTTGACTTTGTGCAATTGAATTTCGTTCTCTAACGCCATTGAACTGTGAATTAAATTAAAGTTCTTCATATATGAACTGTTTATGATAGATCTATGCTAATTGTATCAGCTAGATCAAGCATGTCTAAATTTGTTAAATCAAATGGATTTTAAATAACTGTTCTTATTAATTGATATGGTAAGAACTCTTGACTGAGAAATGGATAAATTTGATTAAGGCATGATATCAATGTCGGATTATTAAGTGTTTATGCATAAATCACGGGGTATGAAAGGCTGATCCCCTTGAATACCAAAACTTATTAAAAGGTCCAGTTTAAATCACTGAGCACCTTGGCAAATGTTCATGGTTATTCAAAATCACTCAGTTCATGTTATTCAATTATCGAATATTCAATTGTTGATTATTAATTCATGTTCCTTCACAATCTTATATTATTGTTGAACATTGAAAGCAATATTTCTTTCTAAGTCATGATATATCTCCTTTGTCTTTATAAACTTGTGAAGCAAATTAGTTGCTTACTCTTGCTATATCATGACCTCTATTTTCGTTAAGCCCAGAAGGATCTAATGCGAAGGACAAGGGCAAGGGCAAGATCCAGGAGTAATTTTAGAATGAATGTTAAATTAGTTATTATCTAATGGAATTTCTTGAGTAAACTATTTGTATTATAAATGGTGTATTTAAAGTTAAGGTTAGAGAGACCTTGGGACCATATTTTGAGACTTTTGTATAATGAACAATGTATGTTTATTATTTCGAAATAGTTATAGAATGCTTACGATGATGATAGGATCGTGAGCACTGAATCTGAGGTTAGAGAACCTGGATTTGGGGGCGTCACAGGTTGGTATCAAAGCTGTAGGTTATAAACATTAGGAATGCGAAACCTAGGTTATAACCTTAGTAGAAAACTCTTATATAGTATGTTAGGAGATGGATTATGGAAATTCATCAAGTTTGTGTTGTACTTAATAAAATATTATTTCATTTCATCAATGAATATATTTTATTATGGTACTGACGTTGACTTTATGGTGTTTGTAGGATGTCTGACGAGCGCCAAGGTAGTTACTCAGTTGAGCAGGAACCCATTGAGCATGAGGCCACCCAAGATGTCCCTCATGGTCCTCCGGTAGGGGACTTGTTGAGGAGAATCAGCCAATTAGAGGGCAGAGTGGAGGAATTAGAAGTAGAAAACCACACCCTCCAATTTACTGAAGAACAATACAAGGATGCGGCTCATCAAGCCCAGATGGAGAAAGTCGAACAGAAGGAAAAATTTGATGAGTCCCAGTTGCAAGTTGGGATACTGATGGTACAGCTAGAGAATGAAAAGGCAAAGTTTGGAGAGCTGAGCATGAAGCATCTGGAGATGCATTTGAGTTTGACGAGAAATTGCCGATAAGATACGGGTGGAAGAGGAACTCCATGAGTCGGATGAGCTGGTGGGCCAATTAAAGATCGAACTGCAGGCCATAAAGGTCAGAGTAGAAACTTTAGGACTGGCCCTTGATGCAGCGTATGAGGGCCAGCGCAGAGGGGCTAGGAGGGTCCACTCTGAGATAGGAGAGTCTAGTCGATCCGTTCGACGTAGAGTCCTGCGATGAGTTGCTTCCCTAGGGAGCCTGTGGCGGTGACTGGCAGGCCACCAAAGTGGTGATGATGTGATGGCCCAGTTGTAAATAGATGCATTAGTACCTTTCTTGTTGTGTAATAAGGTTTTATGTTGATGTAAACCTCAGCAGGTGTGAGGTAGTAAATGGTTATGTACTTTCCCTAATTGTGTTTGTAGGGAGGTATCATTATGAGTTAATCCCATCTTTTGTGTTAAAATGCGATAGTAGCATTTATAAAATACCTGTATTAATCGTGTAAGTCACTGAAGATTGGTGTATGAATATAAATGCAGAATTATTATGATATGTGTTATTAAATTTTAAATAGTAAATTTTCTATTTAATGTTATGTGAATCCAATAGACTGATTTGGAAAATGTTCTTTAAAAACAAACTTAACCCACTAAGCAGGGAGAAAGACTTCCAAATCTCGGTAACTTAAAACTCTCACATAATGATCATCCGATTGTTTAAATAAATAGCGTATTACATACTAAGTAATCATATGATAATAAATCCGAGTAACGTGTTAGAATTTTTGTTTCACTAGATAATGGGTATGCAGACGTGGACTCAGGAACCAAGATATTGAAGAGTCAGTTAATAATGCGTGGGATCTCAACAAAACCCAATGCAAGATTTTATTAACATGATGGTTGAAGCCATGAGGAATCAAGCTCAACGCAGGAAATCAAAGTGAGCACCCAAATAGTAAACTTTAAGGACTTCAAAGCAAGAGGGACCGCCAGAGTTCGAGAGGAACAACAGACCGATAGAAGCCCAAATGTGGGTAAAGGAGATTGAGAAGGCCTTCGTTATTGCTAGAGTAGCGGAAGAACGAAGACCATTTTTGCTACCTACTTAATGAAGGGGAGGCTAGCTATTGGTGGGATGCCAACCAGAACAAAGCCGGAACTGGAATCGTGACTTGGGAAGCATTCAAGAAGTTGTTCTTCGAGAACTACTTCCCTGAGAGCGTTCAAGCAAGAATGGAGATCAAGTTCTTGGAACTAAAACAGGAGAATATGTCGATGTCGAGTATCTTTGCGAAATTTAATGAATTGGCGATTCGGCTCCACATCGTGGACACGAGAGTGAGAAAGCGAGAAGGTTTGAAAATGGACTAAAGCCGTGGATTTATAGTAAGGTAGCGGTTTTACAAATCCCATCATTCTCAACTCTGTTGGAAAAAGCTCTTATAGCGGAAGGAGGAAGCGAAGCGGTCTCAAGATACAATCGGGAGAAGAATAAGAAGAAATCAGAAGGTGGGAATCAAAATGTCAAGTGAGTGGCGGTAGCAACAATAAGAAGCGGAAATGGAGCGATTGGGGGTAGTAATGGAGATGCACGGCAAGGAAGCAACAAAAGAAAAGAAGTGTGTGTGGAAGCATGGAAAGGGTCACTTGGGGAGAAGTCTTTGGAAAGGAAAAATGATATGTTATACATGTGGGCAAGAAGGGCATACCTCACCCAATTGTACTAAGGTGAAGAAAGGAGGTTGCTTTAATTGTGGTGAAGTGGGACATCGGATCAAGGATTGCCCGAAGAAGAAAAGCATGGATGGCGGAAATGGCGTAGGGCAATAACACAAAGACAACCACTAGAGGACCCGGCCAAATTAAACAAGCCAACAAAGACGGACATTCAATATGACAGTGCAAGATGTTGTGGCATCCAGGGAGGTGGTGTCAGGTATAATTCCGATCAATGATATAAATGCCTATGTGTTATTCGATTCGGGAGCTTCATGTTCTTTTTAGATGTCGATGAATTTGCTCAAAGATTAAGTTTACCTCATGAACTATTAGAACACCCAATGAATGTAGAAGTAGCAAACAAAGAAATTATCCCCTGTAGACTACATCTATAGGAAGCTGTCAGCTAATGTAAGAGGTTTTAAGCTTAACGTGGATTTGATACCGATTCGTCTTGGAGAGTTTGATGTAATCCTTGGGATGGATTGGTTATCAAGTCATGAAGCGGTCATTGACTGTAAGAAAAAGTGCGTACACCTAAAGACTCCGAATAAGTCAAAGGTGGTATTTTATAGCGATAAATCGCCAAGACAATCTTGTTGTTCGAGCGATGATGCAAGCAAGGAAGTTGCTTAGGAAGGGTTGTATAGGTTATTTGGCTCACGCGTTGTGGATACCCGCAGAATCGAGGGTGAACTAGGTCAAATACCTATTGTAAGGGAATTCGTTGACATTTTCCCAGATGAAATTCCGGATTGCCACCGACAGATAGAGATAGAGTTTGTTATCGATTTGGCACTGAGGGGACATCACGCAGATCCAAAAGCGCCAGATCGCATGGCTCTAGAGAAATGAAGGAGGCGATGGTTCAACTACAAGAGTTGTTAGATAAGGGATACATTCGACCAAGCGTATCACCATGGGGAGCACCGATCTATTAAGTAAAGAAGAAGGATGGGTCATTAAGACTTTGTATCGACTACCGAGAGTTAAACAAGGTCACCATTAAGAATAAATACCCGTTGCCCAGGATCGACGATTTGTTTGATCAGTTGAAGGGGGCAAAATACTTTTCAAAAATTGACTTGAGGGTGGTTATCACCAATGAAGGTGAGACATGAGGATATTCCAAAGACGGCATTGTAACCCCGGTATGGACACTTTGAGTTTCGGTAATGTCTTTTGGGTTAACTAATGCACCAATGAAACATTCATGGATTTGATGAACAGAGTGTTTAAGCAAGATTTGGATAAGTTTGTTGTCGTGTTCATCGACGACATTACGGTATATTCCGAGACGAGAGGAAGATCACTTTGAACATCTAAGGAAAGTGTTGGAGGCGTTAAGGAGGAGAAGTTGTATGCAAAGTTCTCCAAGTGTGAATTTTAGTTCATGAGGGTGCAATTTTTGGGTCACGTTATCGACAAAGATGGTGTTTCGGTAGAGATCCAAAGAAAAGTAGAAGCGGTTATCAATCGGGAACGACCAAAGACACCGAAGTAAATTAGGAGTTTCTTGGGATTAGCAGGATACTATATCGAAGATTCATCCAAGATTTTTCAAAGGTAGCATCGCCATTCACCAACCTTACTAGAAAGACAGTGAAGTTCGTTTGGACGGAAAAATGTGAACAGAGTTTCATGGAATTTAAGAAGAGGCTCACCAAGCACCGTGTTGGCTTTTACCGGACAACATGGGAGGATTTGTAGTGTATAGTGATCGTCACACAAGGGTCTTTGGGCGTGTCTTGATCGATGCAAAGACATGGCAAGGTCATTGCATACGCTTCACGTCAGCTAAAGGACTATGAGAAGGGTTATCCGAGTCATGACCTGGAGTTAGCAGCAGTAGTTTTTGCCTTGAAAATTTGGAGGCACTATTTGCATGGAGAGAAGTGTGAGAGATATATACGGATCATAAGAGTCTAAAGTATATCTTCACCCGAAAGGAGCTAAATATGAGGGCGTGACGATGGCTAGAATTGATCAAGGATTATGATTGTGAGATTCGTACCATCCGTGCAAAGCAAATGTAGTGGTGATGCCCCGAGCGAAAAAGCAAGAGAGAAGTTATTGAAGTTAACCATTCAAGAGGAATTGGTGAAGGATTTGAACGACTTGACTTAGAGGTTAAGTACCCGAATTGAGGTCAATGAGAAATTATTTATCGTGTGGCGTGAGCCCTACTTTATTAGATAAGGTTAAAGAGGCTCAAGAGAAGGAAGAAGATTGCGACAAGATCAAGAAATGTTAGCAATGAAGGGATGAATTGAAATACAAGATTGATGGCTTGGGGATCGCTAAGATTTGAAGGACGAATTTGGGTACCAATTAATACCGAGAACTAAGAGAAGAGATTTTGCAAGAAGCACATAATACGAGGTACTCGATACACCTGTGAAGCACAAAAATGTATCAAGACTTACGTCAACACTTTTGGTGGCCAAACATGAAAGAGAGATGTTGCAGAATGTGTCGGTAAATGTCTAACTTGTCGAGAGTCAAGGCGAACATCAACGACCGAAAGTGGACTATTCTGACCTTTAGAGATTCCAGAGTGGAAATGGGAGCACATCACGATGGATTTTGTGGTGGGACTTCAAAGAACGCAAAGGGACACGATGCCATATGGGTGATCGAGAGATCGTCTTATTTAAGTCACTCACTTTTTGCCGATCAAGATCGGTATAGTCCGGACCATTAGCCAAACTATACATCAAAGAAATTATATCGAGACATGGCGTACAATTATCATATTGTGTCGGATAGGGATCCGCGTTTCACGTCAAACTTCCGGAAGAGTCTTCAAGAAAGAATGGGGCCTTGACTACGGATGAGCACCGCGTATCATCCATGATCGATGGGCAAAGTGAGAAACGATTCAAACACTTGAAGACATGCTCGGAGCTTGTGTGATGGACTTCAAGGGTAGTTGGGAGGATCATCTTCCATTGGTAGAGTTCAGTATACAACAATAGCTACCACGCCAAAGACATAAATCGCCGCGACTACGAAGCAATTGTATGGGAGGAAATGTAGAACGCCCGTATCTTTGGGATGAAGTGGGTGAACGTCAACCTGTTGGGACCAGAATCGGTGCAAAGCAGATCAGAGAGACCATTAAGGTGATTAGAGCCCGGTGGTAGCGACTCAAGATCGCTGTAAGAAGTATGCGAGACTTACATCGCTGTAAGCTTAGATTTTGAGGTGGGAAGCCATGCATTTTGAAAGTATCTCCTTAGAAAGGAAAGATAAGGTTTGGAAAGAAAGGTAAGTCGAGTCAGAGATTTATTGGACCTTTTGAGATCTTGAAGAAGATAAGCGAAGTGGCGTGACGAGGTAGCTCTACCTCCTGAATCGGAACATATTCATAATGTGTTTCATGCCGGTCTGCTACGACCATATAAGCCTGATTACAAGCATGTGATATCGTACGAGCCAATTCAGGTCGAAAAATATTTATCGTACGAGGAAATTCCAGTCAAAGTTTTAGATAGAAAGGAACAAAAATTGCGAAATAAGGTTATACATTCTGTAAAAGTTCTTTGGAGGAACCACAATGCTGAAGAAGCTACGTGGGAACTTGAAGAAAGGATAAGAGAAAATTACCCACACCTTTTTGAGTAACCTTATATGTAATTTCGGGGACGGAATTCTTATAAGGGGGGGAGGATGTAATAACCGTGAATTTTAAGTCACCATGTATGTATGTACATTTTTTTAAAACTTTGTGTTATATATGGATACATACATTTATTGATTTCATTAAAAATGAAAGCCTTGTGACCTAATTATACATTAGGTAAGGATATTAAATAACCTAAGGGTTATGGTAACACAAAAAAGTTAGTATTTTATATGTATACTAACTTAAGTGGGTAAACTTAGTATTTCAAGTGACTAATAATTTTAAACCTAATTCTTGTAAATCTAATTAGGTTATGAGATAAAATCGCATGTATAAGTAATTAAACTTCATATGATTGGAGATGAAAGCCCTAAATTATCAAATTGGGTAACATTATTAAAATTGTTGGACTATGTTTTTATCTAGCCCAAATCAATTAAAAGAAAAGCCCAAGGAAAATAAAATGTAATCCAATACTTAGCCCACTTGATTGGGGGTATTCTAGACATTTGATTAATCAAAATTGGGCATTTAAAATAAAAGCTAAATGGTGGATATTATGAGGATCCTAAGTGGAATAATTAATCTAGCTTGTCCATTAGTAGACATGAATAAACATAAGGACAATGTTGTAAGGCTCCCATTGGTTGCCACTCCATTATGCACATTTAATCATGTTTAACCTAAGGTAAGTAATAAACAAAGTGTTTTACCTAATGGGCAACAAAATGATTGTGGGAGAATTAATAATGAATTGCCCATTACATTTTGAATTCACATCTCATTCTTCCAACATCTCATTTTCTCTCCATCTTCTTCATCTTCTTCTTCTACCTCTTGCTCCCAAGCTAGCCAACTTCAAAGAGAGAAAAGAGATAGAGAATTTCGTCCATAGAAAGAAAAAATATAGGAGTGCTAGTTGTTTATGCCCCTAAGTTTATTAGTTACTTTGGAAAATCAAGGAAGGTAGCCACTAAGTCAAGAGTATAATGTACCTTCATCTTCTTCTTTTACCTTGTTTTGATAGCTTGAGTTTTGATGGGGTTATGTAAAACTACTCAAGATACACTAGTTATACATACCATCATGCATGGAACTAAGTATCTTGAGTGTTAGATCAAAGACTTAGAGGAAGAAAATGAGCATATGTTCTCCAAGGGTGAAAACTCTTGTTTTTCTTCCACTAAATCTTGTGTAACTCAAGTTCTACAACTTGAATTTATGATCCGTCGAAGGGGGGTGCTAGATACATGAGTTATCTAGTAAACCCAAGTGGTAGATCACAAATCTAGTAAGTTTTGGAACCTTTAAGATTATTTTTCCCAAAACAGTCCACTTTATATGCTAAAGCCTTGAAATCCAAAATCAGCTACTGACTTGTTTTTCATGAGGCTGTTTCGGCTAGTTCCTTGTCTTGTAAAAATCTGGAAAAATATTACAGAGGTACTTTATGAAGTTATCTACGCGTAGGAAAAAGAACGGACACGTTTCGAGTTATATATTGTGCGTAATGACTATTTCCGTAGAGGACTCCATAAATATTATCCTACAAATATATCACTGTGTATACACTGGAAAATTCCAAAATTTTTACAGTAGCTTCATATATGTTAAGAGAGCATACCCTGAAAAGTTCAGATATTTCTGAGCAAAACTCAATTTTTTAAAAATAGAGCAAGATCTGAGTGTTTTGAGCACTTTAAAAATAGTAAATCATTTTCTAAAATTCTAGAAAAATTAGAGGATCATTGTTGGTTCATATTCTGTTAAAATCCAGAAGCTGAGAATTTTTGGAATCAGTTTTCTATTTTTCCTGAAAATGATTAGGTTGTGAATAAAAGGAAATAAATAGTTAAATGATGTCTTTAATGAGAAAAATATGATTTTTATGCGTGAATGCTCATAATATATTATATCATGACTATCTTAGGGCATTTTGGTAATTTATAATAATAAATATTACTTATGACCTTTTATGGATATTAAATAAGAGGTTATTAAAAGATGAACAATTAGAATAAATTATTTATTAATTTAATAAATCATTGGAATATTATTATAATACTAATAATATTATAATATGATGTTGTTATGTAAATAAAAATATTAGATTAGAGTATTATTATTAAATATAATATTCGAGATTAAATAAAATATTATTAAATAATTAATAATATTAGTAAGTGAATAAAATATTATTAAATGATTAATAATATTAGTAAAGGAATAAAATATTATTAAATGATTAATAATATTAGTAAGTGAATAAAATATTATTAAATGATTAATAATATTAGTAAAGGGATAAAATATTATTAAATAATTAATAATATTAGTAAGTGAATAAAATGTTGGTAATGATTTAAAGTATTATTAGTGAACCAATAATACTAGAAGGTGAATTAATATTACCTAAGTTAATAATATTATGTGAATTAAAGGTAGTAGATTAATAACACTATCTAGACATGATAATGTTTATAAGAACTTATTGTAATGTATGATATCTATGTGATTACATAATCTCGATGTTATGCATTGACTAATTGAAAGACTAATTATAGGTCTCTCAAAGGAAGATAATTTAACTACATAGTGGATAGAAATTTATTTCAGAGTTGTAACCCACGATCGAGGTAAGTTTCCTAACTCAACTTGAGTTATTATTTTCAAAGCATATTAGTGAATAATTATTGATGATTATTCACGTCTTTATTGATTATTGAAATTAGCACTTTGTACAATTGAATTCATTCAACGCCATTGAAGCGTGAATTAAATTAAAGTTCTTCATTTATGAATCTGTTTATGATAGATCTATGCTAATTGTATCACTAGATCAAGCATGTCTAAATTTGTTAAATCAAATGGATTTTAAATAAGCTCGTTCTTATTAATTGATATGGTAAGAACTCTTGATCGAGAAATGGATAAATTTGATTAAGGCATGATATCAATGTCGGATTATTAAGTGTTTATGCATAAATCATGGGGTATGAAAGGTCGATCCCTTGAATACCAAAACTTATTAAAAGGTCCGATTTAAATCATCGAGCACCTTGGCAAATGTTCATGGTTATTCAAAATCACTCGATTCATGTTATTCAATTATCGAATATTCAATTGTTGATTATTAATTCATGTTCCTTCACAATCTTATATTATTGTTGAACATTGAAAGCAATATTTCTTTCTAAGTCATGATATATCTTCTTTGTCTTTATAAACTTGTGAACAAATTAGTTGCTTACTCTTGCTATATCATGACCTCTATTTTCGATTAAGTTCAAGGATCTAATGCGAAGGACAAGGGCAAGGGCAAGATCCAGGAGTAATTTTAGAATGAATGTTAAATTAGTTATTATCTAATGGAATTTCTTGAGTAAACTATTTGTATTATAAATGGTGTATTTAAAGTTAAGGTTAGAGAGACCTTGGGACCATATTTTGAGACTTTTGTATAATGAACAATGTATGTTTATTATTTCGAAATAGTTATAGAATGCTTATGATGATGATAGGATCGTGAGCACTTTGAATGCGAGGTTAGAGAGAACCGGATTTGGGGGCGCCACAAGAAATCTGATCTATGACATCATGACGTCATTCTCAAAAATGTTTTCAAAAATTTTAATTTGCCAACGGGGTTTGGCTACGCCTAAATAATTCAATTGAATTGAATTATTGATATGAGTCTATGCTATTTGATTCAGCTAGACTAATGTTATAAAAAACTCTAAGTGTTTATTGAAAGAAATTTCCCAATCCAAATTGTTTTGGTGCGGAATCTTATGATAAGACTGAGGTGAACGATAATGTTTGGATAAATAATCCAGTCTAGTAGCGTAAATATTCGTTAGAAATGATTAATACGTTATGCATGACATAAGAGTACGATAGGCTAATCACCTAAAGTACTAGTAATGGTAGTTTACCTTCTTTGTGATTGTAAACAGACCAAGTAATGTACAGTTTTGCGGTATGAATACCGTTAAATCTATGTGTTCATGGTCTATATGACCTCTCAGCACAATTTGAAAACTTTTACTCTTGTGAGTGGTGAATTCGGGTAGCAAGCAAATGTGTGTGAATGGTGTATGATGAATGGTGTAAGCTATTTGGTGTAAGGTGTAAGGTGAATTTCGGGGACGAAATTCTTATAAGGAGGGGTGAATGTGACAACCCGAGAATTTAGACAATTTATTAAAATCTTAAATGATTGATTTAAGGTCAAATAATAGACCTAGACAGAAAATAAGTGTATGCATTTGATGTTATTGGCATGGAATTTTGAGGATTTCAAAATTCTGTGAAGGATTTAGGTGAATTATTCAGGATTAAGTGTTTATGTGAATATGTTCTGTGTTTATGGTTATATGAGTGTACTGATTATGGTTAGGGGTCAAGGGTTGATCAGATAAAGAATATATGTGTCAAACCCTAATCGTATATTAAGAACGACAGCGTTCAGTTAGAAAACTTTAAGTCTGATAAGAAACCCTAAAAATCGGTTCTGGAAACCCTAGTTTCAGTTCCGGGAGACCGAAACCCTAATTCGGATATTAAAAACCTTAGATTCGGAATGCAATGCTATGTACAAGGTTTAACGTTATTAACCTGAAACCTTAATTGTTTATTAGAAAACCCTAATACCCGATGTGGAAACCCTAATTTTAGATTTCCGATAATTTGAAACCCTAATCTGGGAATAGAAAGGATAATTATAATGCTTCTGTGGTATTAATTATACTACTAATTAGGGCAAAGTTTAATTAATTAGCAAACCCTAATTTGTAATTTTTGAACCCTAATTATTCCGTCAGAAACCCTAATTGTGCAGGGGTGGATTTAATTGCTAAAATAGCAATATTAATTGGGAAAATATTAATTCTAATTGGTTTAAGAGCTAATGTAATTAGGAAATTATAATAATTATGAAATCTAATTTCTAAAATTGAAATATTATTTTTCTATTTAAAATCCTAAAATGTGGTTTTGAAACCTAATGTACAATTGTGGCCCTAAGTGCTAAATTAGCAATTTTAATTAGGATAAATTAGTCCTAATTAGCAAAGATTGATTTATGATTAGGAAATTATAATATAATTAGGAAGCCCTAATTATAATTTAGAAATCATGATTTTCTATTTTAAAATCTAATTAGAAAATCTTAGAATTTTAATTGCTAAATTCTTTAGGGTTAAAATCTAAACCCTAAAGGGTTAAACCCTAAACTCTAAATGCTACAAACCCTAAACCCTAAGGGTTTGGCCAATTACAAGAATGCCATTAAAATAAAAATCAAAAAGACCAAAATGCCCTTTGTGCATTATTTATTATGTTACGTGTAGATCTAAACCTATGGTGAGTTGCTCACCAAACCCTAGACTAGCATGTGACTAAAAATCCATACAAATCAGCTAACAACAACTCCCATCAGCCACATTCATTGAATTCCATAAATATATAAGACTAAAAGAGAGAGAAAAGTTCATTCTATATTTCATTTTTTTGCCAACCTCTTCTCTCTCTAGAATTTCGTGTATGAGAGTGAGAGTGGGTGAGAAACAAAGAAATTATCAGCTTTTAACATGTACAAGATCAGATCAAAGGACCAGAAATCAAAATCAAGTTCAAAAGGTATAAATAACCTAATTCTAGAAATCCTTTGATTTGATGTTATATGTTATAATTGATTGGTTAAAGTTGTGTATTAGTGTGTCATTTGATGATCTGGGTTGTAAAAACCTAGATCCATAACATCAAAGTTAACGAAATTGAATTTTTATGAAATTTGGAAAAATGGAAAAAAGTGACCTGACAGTCGAATGTCTGAGGCTTTAGATCTGTGTGTGTTTGATGATTTGTGTATGTGATGTTATAAATTTGTTCTATGCCATGTGGTCTTTCATTTACAACTTGAATCAACCCTATAGCATGTCTTGATCGTAAGTTACAAGCGGTCAAAGGTCGTTGACCGATCACGTTTTCTGGATTTCTGGGCCAGAAACCCAGATCGCCTGACAACGTTTTATGTGCTCTTGATCTTGTTGTGGTTTAAGTTTTGGGCGAAGTGGTGGTTTTGATGTTGTTTGATGTTATATGGACTACATAAATAAGCTTTTAGATCACTTAGATCATAACCAGGATGAAAGTTATAATAGGTCAAACATGCGTTGACCACCAGCTTTGAAGAAATTCTGGGAAAACCCAGATTGTTCAAGAACAGATTTTTAGGGCTACTTTGACCGGCCCATATTTTTTGTAGGTTAAGTTTTTAGGTTGGACTGATGTTATATGTATGTACCATGTCATGTTTACTACAACATGGAACCTTTATATCAACCAAATCGAACACATAACGCAAAATTAGAATGGTTCAAAGTAGGTATCTTCAATTCTGGAAATTCCAGAAAACGAAGAACAACGTTGTCAGACTTTTTGATGGCTAATAACTCTTAGATCTGATGTTTTTTTTAGCCATGATGTTTGTTAGTAATTGTAGTGTTGCATGACTACTACAGGACCTATGTGTTAGATTGCCCAGAAACTTCATAGATTGAAAGTTATAACCGGTCAAACCTACCACCTTCATCACTGCCTTGTCAGTGTTCTTGAGGCTCAAGAACACCTAAGGCGACGGTTGTCTGTTGCTAAAGGCTTTAGCGACGATTTTAATTATTTTTATTTTCTGGAAATTCCGAAAATGAATTAAAATTACGAAAATTAGATTTTTAATTATTAAAAATACATATTAAATTCTGATAAATTATTCTAAAGTCTGAAAAATAGTTTTTAACTATTTTGAGTATATTTCAAAAATATTTAATATTTTTGGAATATAAAAGGTATTTATTTATTTAATTATTATATTAAATAAATTATTTAAAAATGGTTTTAATTCATGAAAAAATCATGAAAAATTATTTTATGATATTAGAAAATATTTTAAGTTATTTTTGATGACTTTTGATATTTTGTGATGAAATTCATTAATATTTTAATATTAAAGATAATTAGTTTATTTAATAATTATATTAAATAAATTATAGAAAAATAGAATTAATGATTTAAAAATCATATAAAAATGATTTAAGTGTTATAAAAATATTTTAAGTTATAAAATATAACTTTTGATATTTTGGCATGAAAATATTAATATTTTAATATTAATATCAATTATCGGATAATGGATTTAAGTGTTTAAAATCATATAATTATGATTTTAAGGTATTAAAATACTTTGATATATTATAATTATATTATAATATTATGTTATGATTTTCATTAATATTTTATATTAAATGAATATTCTTGATTAATGAATTATGTGGTATTTAATTCATATAAATACGATATTAATGATTGGAAAATCATGATAAATGATAATAATTATCAAGAAAATTATTACGAGCTCAGAAAAATGTTTTGATTGATAAGAAATTATCCGTGATAATTGTTAAGTGTTTAAGCGAGTTTAATTGAACTTAAACTCGATATTCGTCCGACTAGGCCGCCGTCGGGATGATAAAATTGTGTCGGTTTCAACTCGGACTTAAATAGTTTGACTTGATGCTATGTCTTTATGTATGTATGGTGATCGATAAAGCTTATGTGTTATGTGTTTAGGTTATTCGTGTATATAAATATAACAATATTATATTGTGATGATATTATTCTAATATTGGAGATCTATATTATTAATATTAGGTCTTCGGATAAAGCGTTATAAATTGCGTTGCGGTAATCAACGGTTCAGGCAAGTTGTTTTTACTTAACTCTACTAAGAGTGTTTTATTCAAGCTTATGGTTAATAATTGCTGATTGCCATGAAAATTGTACTTTGTACATCTTGCATGTATAAGTCAGATATGAAAGGCTGATCACCTTCATTACCGGTTGGTTCAAAAATGTTTGTTCATGTTTAAAACTTGTTCAGTCAAAAGTTTGTTCGTGCTAGTTCTCAATTAAATTGATGAATTATAGCCAGCTTATTATTCATACTCTTCAATCATGATATATCCTGAAATTGTATTTAAACTTGCTGGGCAACTTTCATGCTCACCCTTGCTATATCATGATAAAACATTGCAGATAAGGCGAATGCGTTCGGATACAGGAAAAGGTTAATGCCAAGTTCAGCTTGGGATAATATGTTTGGCTAGTTTGTAATAGTATAGTTTGATAAATGTGTTGTATGTTAGATAGTTTATGAATTGTGTATAAGTTAAGGTTACTCGATTTTGGGAAATAGTGTGTAAAGTTTAATGTATAAACAATTTATGTTTATATCTTCCGCAATTAGTAATAGAAATAGTGTACCGGATCCACGATGATTTGGCGCCCGGATTCGGGGTTGCTACATTATTAGCCTAAGGTTCTTCCCCCCCTTAAGTTTTATAACCTAATGCTCTGATACCAACCTGTGACGCCCCCAAATTCGGGTCTCTTTCAACCCGACATATGGTGCTCCACGGTGCTACAGTTCACACAAACATTCAATTGAAATGCCTCAAAAGAACAAATATGTCTTATATATATTCCAAAATAATACTACCATTCCCCAGGTTCTTTATAACCGTTACATTTGTTCTTGTCATAATATCAAATATTATCATTACAAACCTATACTATTACATAGGCAATCTACACGTTCACTTTAGCCTTCTCTTTATCCTTGTAGAATCCTTTGGTCCATTCGGTCTAAGCTGCATTCATATGGTTCAAGTAAGAATGAGCACAACAAGCTCAGCAAGTATAACAATTTCATTTTAAAATCATGCTTGAAACATAGGAATCGTATATCTTCAATAACTGGATGATAGTTACGAAGTACTATCAATAATTCAAAATAGCTTTCCTTTTTCCTTCAAAACATTTTACAACAACAATATTCATCAATTCTGGTACAAGACGTGAATGTCTTATAGTTTCTTTGAAAAGGACAACCCGGCATGAAGTCCGTAAGTCCGGCATAGCTTATGAGTACATCTAGGTGATCAGCCTATAGTACCCTATGTTGATCAACACTACATCCATTAAACGTGTGTACGTTTAAGTTGTGACAACCTCACGTGCCCATCGAATACTCGATGAAAATATATTTGTTTATACATATTCAGGCTTACCTTGAATCCGTACCAAAGAGTTGGCATACGATAGCGTTAACAATTCTATATTGAAAGACTTATAAAGAAATTAGTCAATCTATCAAGATTAGTCTAGCCCGAGTTAAAACGGGCTTCGACCCTTTCTTGAAATCATACATGCATCTCCATAACGTGAATCATTTGAAAACCTGACTAACACGATGGTTAGACAAGGGTTTAAGAAAAACTTGCCTTCAGCGTCTGCTATAGTATAATTACGTTTCCTTCGAGTCTGTACGGTATCTACAACACATAATCACATAACATACCATATTAGGTCATGAATAAACATACTTGGTTCCTAAAGAATCTTACCCTTCTTCTCAATCAAATCCCGTATTAGATTTGTTATTATTAGATTCAAACCACTGTTATTCTTTACATCATTCTTACTAACTTTTGTCTCTTCTAACACTTAAGTGAAATTACTTCATTAATACAACTCAGTCCGAGTTAATCATCCTTCCTTACGGCTTATTAATGTCCTTACGTTATCATCCAAAACTCGATCGTCATTGGTTAAGTATACTTATTGCATATCGTTCACGTTCATCTTCAATTGACTTTCTTTAACCCTAAGTGATCATACTTAAGGTTTAAGTATAACTTAATAATGTATGATTAAGTTCCTTAGTTCATTACTAAACAATTTCCCTTCATCTTTACTTGAAACCATTCTTTTCTGCCTAGCTTTTAAGGTTGGTGGCTTGTATTTCAAGATGATCCTTTGTTGTCTTAGTCTTGCTGGCGTCACCCATTAGGGCTTGGAGACCGGACTCGGTGCTGCGGCGCGAGTCCTTTTGTTAACTATCACGCTGCGGCACGAGTTTGCAGAGTCTGAAGCTCACTTTTATGACGCTATGGCCATTGGTAATAAGCTTGGAGTCGGCATACCATGACTTCTGAGCCACAGATAGTTTTGATAGATTTTCAACTTTGCGAGATTCCCGGACTCGTAACTTCTTTGTTATAAGTCTGAATTGTCTCGTTCAAAGGCCTACGGTTCACAATTTATGTACTTTATGCGTTCATGCAAGAATTTTATCTATTCAACTTCGTTTGCTAAAATTTCACCTATTAGTCCATTTTTAACGAAAACGATAAACGTTTGTGAACGTTCAACGCTCGTTTCTTCGTTCTAAGTCGGAATTCGGCCATTTTCGAGTCCGCAACTCTATAATGACAAATATGACTTGTCTCCATTGAAAACCAATGTTTCCAATCTCAATATCAAAATTCGACTTCCATTCCGAGAATTTCACGAATTCGACGATCGTTGTCTAATCGTGTGAATTCCGGCGAAACTTCGTTACTTGAGATTTTTAGACCATTTCATTTGGATTCAATCCATTATACCAACATCTTGACATACATGCTTTGTTAACTTATAACCGTGATAAATTATTACTAGTTCATTGTGAATTTGTAACTTATGAAAATATAAACTACTTATATTTCCATTTAACTTATGTCTTCTTTTCATATGACTTATTAATGAGTTAAGTCCTTAAATACTTATTCTTACATCTTATTAATCATACTAATTTTATTAAGGTAAAGTGGTAAACATGTTACAAATTCTAACAAGCTCTTACACTTTCATTATAAGTTCATAACTTATTTACGAATGAATTTCTTATTCATGACTTATCCGGCTTATTAAGACTTAAGCCCTTTGATTCATCATTCCAACTTCTTCTTAGCATGCTATTCTACCAATACCCCCTTCCCTACAAAAGGAAGAGTAAGAAATCATGGTTTAAGTTCTTACCCTTGGATGATCACTTGACTAATCCTTAATCTTCTTCTTGCCTCTTGAAATAAGAACTCTAGCTTTCTAGCTTTTTCCCTCAAGCCACTAAGCTCTCAACTTAGAAGTGGTTGGTGGAAAATCTAACAAGGAAAGTCTAACTTATTTGTGCTTATTCTCTCAACCAAATAAGTTACTTAGCTTGAGAGGAAATGAACAACCAACAAAATGAATTGAAGCTCTCTATTTATAGGCATTCCAAAGTGAGGGAAAAGGGTCATAAGGCCACTCCACCTCCTTAATCACCTCCTTACTATTCACTACTTGCTCATTAAGTTACTTGGCCTCCACACATTTCTTGGCCATCACAACTCTTGCTCACCACTCCTCTTAGCCATTAAGTCACCTTACTTGCTCACCACCACACTTGGTCATCACACTTACTTAATTATTAAGTATACTTGATTATTACTACACTTAGCCCTTAAGTTTTTTTGTTAATCACATTAATCACTTTGTGTGCTCACCACACTTACTTAACTATTAAGCTACCTGCTTATTACTTAACTTATCTCTTGCTTAGCACTTAAGATTACTTGCTCCTTACTTCCTTTACTTGGTCATCACATTAATGCACTTTGTGTGATCACCACACTAACTTAGCTTCTAAGTTTACTTGATCATCACCTTGGATCATCCATGGGTTGCTCCATGGTTCTTGCCCATTGGATACTTACTTGGGCTTAGGTTAATTAAATAATCTTCTACTTAATCATTTGGGCTTGCACAATATTTTACTTTGGGCTTGTAATTAAATAATCATTGGGCTTATTTATATAAACTCACATTGGACTTAACCATCCAATACTTGGGCTCACATAATACTTAACAAATCCTACCAATTATACAAATTCATTACAATTGGCTTAAAGCCTTACAACATATACTTCACGTATAATTCTCGTATTCTAACTCGTATACTTATTACTCATATACGATATTCCATCATTCATACATTCTCGTATACTACCTCATGTAGTATTCGTATTCATTACCTCGTACAATACATACGTATAATACGATCATCGCTTTACTTTATCAATCGTATTATATTTCCTTCTCGTAAATCATTTTCCCTAAACGTTAGGTTTTAAGTCCACAGGTGAAATATTACGTTTTCCATAACTGAAATATTATTGGATATTCCATTTCACATCGATATTCTATCGTTACGTATTACTCGGAAGTTCAAAAATAATTTCCGAGCAGAAATGCGTGAATAGTGTTTTTCGGAAACTTTCTCGGAAAGCTTTTATTTTCGTCTTGGAAATTCAAACACTTTAATTCTACCACGTAGCCAAAATACTACAACGTTCTGACATTTCTAGGTCATAGAACGACCTTCAATTAGCTTACTGCATAAATAATTAATTAAATTCATTTAATAAAAATAAAAATTTAATTCTCAAAAATCCGATTTTCTCGGGGAGTTACAACTAGGTCCGGCTTAAACGCACAGACAGGATATTCTGACAGAATAATAAAGAACGAAATATTAGAAGAATGTCACCATGTATAGGGTAGCCCACGTATACAGGTTATTCCAATAGAATAATAAATAATGGAATAACAGAAGTTCTCTTCATGAGTACAACAAATAACATCCCTTACCGTAAAAGAAACTGAATATAAGAGTAGGGAAATAGCAGAATACTTTTCTATAGGTTCTCCTATAATTCTCTCTCTAGAGTTTCAGTGAATTAGTAAGAAATAATGAATGAATGAGCTTCTATTTATAGAAGAATGGATTGCATAGTAACTAATCCATGAACGGTCGAGATTGATTTACTTTTATACGGACGATCCAGATTGGTTTACTATTAAAACATAAAACAACGGTCCATACTGATTTACTATTAAAACTTTAAACCAGCGATCCATATTGATTTACTATTATAACTTCCACCAGCGGTCTGAAAAATTAGCACATCTCCTCATGGAATAATATTGTACAAAAAAATGATTTGAACCGAAAATAAATATATCATACGGGTGAATAGTACCCCGTGAATAGTAACTCATGAATAGTAACTCGTGAATAGTAAATCGTGAATAGTAATTCATGAATAGTAACTCTGACACGAAAAGTGTCCCGAATACCCAATTGAACAATATATCCTCCAGACATCAATTATACTAACACAAACAAGTCCAATATAATGGAACTATAAAATTCATATTTAATCAACATGAACTTATTCATCATTAATATTATAATTCACAATATTTAACAACCGTGTCGTTTCTCGGAAAGAGGGGCTTTCCGATAAGGATTTCTCCTTATTGGCGCGCAATTAGGTGACCAAACCTCTCCTCGATGAACTTCTAGACATTCATCAATATTGCAAATAATAATATGAATAACTTTTTGCCGCCTCAATTATTGATTTAATAATATATCATATAATGCGAGATGATCTTTGTAACAATAATTGAATCAATAATATGAGAAATATGATGCAAAGAATTCATCGTAGCAATAATTGAGTATAACCGAGTGACTTCTCATGTAAGCATCAATAATCAATACTGTGTGCTACTGTGCAACTACGCGTATTATTGTACTTTTACTATTGGGTAGTTCAACAGTTTTAATGGTAACACCTCCGTCGTTATTTTCATAAAGTATTTTTTTCGTTTTCTCAATCCAACAATAATTCCGTTGTGGGGTCCACCAATGATTGTGCCGTTGTACGAATATTCCCTGTTAAAAGGAATATTCCCCGACCAATCAAATATTATATAACAACTTGCGTACTTTGCAAAATTTATAAATATTACCCACAACTATAACATTATATCAAATCAATATCATTATATTCAAAAATATAATTCGAGAAAATTATTCTTTATTCATAAAAGTTGGGGTCTTACAACCTCCCCTTCTTATGAAATTTCATCTTCGAAATTAGGGACATACCTGGTATGTCGAAGAGATGAGGATACCTTGACTTCATCTCAGATTCTAACTCCCAAGTCATTTCCTCCACATCGTGGTTTCTCCACAAAACTTTGATTTGAGGTATAACCTTGGAGCGTAGAACATGATCCTTCTTATCCAAGATTTTAACAGGTAACTCTTCATACGTTAAATCTTCCTCTATCTCGTTTGGTTCTAACTCAATAATGTGGTTCGGATCTTTCACATATTTACGTAACATAGATATGTGAAAAACATTATGAACACGAGACATACTTGGCGGTAAGGCGAGTCTATAGGCTACAACTCCCACCCGCTCAAGAATTAAAAATTGGCCAATGAATCGAGGATTGAGCTTTCCTCTCTTTCTAAATCTTGTAACTCCTTTCCATGGAGCAACACGTAACAACACATGATCTCCAATATCGATCTTGTGAAGTTTTTATACGTTGTCGGATCGTTTGAATCTTTTCTGTAGTCATACGTACCAACTCCTTTCCCAACAACGTTGCTTCACCCACCTCATCCCAGCATACTGGAGAATGACACTTTCTCCCATACAACGCTTTGAATGGAGCCATGCTAATACTTGCTTGATAACTGTTGTTGTAGGAAAACTCCACCAATGGTAAAAACTTGTCCCAACTTCCCTTGAAATCAAGGACACAGAGTCTTAATAGATCTTCAAGAGTTTGAATAGTCCTCTCCGACTGTCCATCCGTCTGAGGATGATATGCCGAGCTAAATCGTAAATCCTTGCCCATAGCTTTCTGCAAACTAACCTAAAATCGTGAAGTGAATCTTGGGTCTCGATCAGAAACTATGGATACTGGCATACCATGCAGTCTTACAATCTCATTTATGTACATACGAGCAAGACGTTCAAGTGTATAAGTTTCTCGTATAGGTAAGAAGTGAGCAGACTTGTTCAATCTATCAACAATGACCCAAATTGCATCTATGCCTTGAGAAACCTTGGGAAGACCAGTAACGAAATCCATGGTAATGTGCTCCCACTTCCATTCTGGAATTTCAAGTGGTTGCAATGGACCTTTTGGTACTTGATGTTCCGCCTTGACTCGTTGACAAGTTAAACAGCTTGAGATAAACTCCGCTTATTTTTTCTTCATATTGCTCCACCAAAATGTATGTCGAAGATTATGATACATTTTGGTACTCCTGAGATGGATTGCAAGCGGTGTGTTGTGTGTCTCCATCATGATTTTATACTTTAAATCGGGGTTGTTAGGAACACAAAGTCCGGAGTAGACTCAAGTATTCCTTCTTCATCGATTCTTGCTTCCTAAGATAGCACCTTCTTGCACTTTCTTCCTCATACGCATCACCCGAAGTCTCGTAGCTCGAGCAAATTTTAACTTTATAAATTAAAGTCCGTTTCTACTCGTATATTTGCCATCATTACATGGGTCCTCGAGTTTTAACTCTATCTCCATCCTTTGCAAGTCACACAAAATGGGCCTTTGCATTGACAATATCGCTTTTCGATTTGCATATGATCTTCTACTCAATGCGTCGCCTACCACGTCGCTTTTCGTGATGGTATTGGATGGTATGATCATATTCTTTCAACAATTCAAGCAAACATCGTTGTTGTCGCATGTTGAGTTCCTTTTGAGTGAAGAAATATTTGAGGCTTTTATGATCCGTAAAGATCTCCACTTTCTCCCCATACAAGTAATGCCTCCAAATTTTAAGTGCGAAGACAACAGCTGCTAACTCTAGATCATGAGTAGGATAATTCCTCTCATATTCTTTGAGTTGTCTTGAGGCATAGGCTATGACTTTCCCATGTTGCATGAGAACACATCCCAACCCTTTGCCCGAAGCAACACTGTAGATGACAAATCCCTCCGAGCCAGATGGTATTGTCAGAACAGGTGCTGAAATGAGTCTCCTCTTGAGTTCTTGAAAACTCTTCTCACATTCTTCACTCCAACCGAACTTTGTATCTTTCCGAGTCAGCTGAGTTAATGGAGTAGCGATTCGAGAAAATCCTTCCACGAATCTCCGATAATAACCAGCTAAACCGAGAAAGCTACGATTACTTGATCGGTCATCGATTTAGGTTGCTCGACTTTGAATAGCTTCAATCTTTCTTAGGGTCAACAGATATTCCATGACTTGATACTACGTGCCCAAGGAATGCTACTTCCTCAAGCCAGAACTCGCATTTCTTCAACTTGGCATAAAGCTTGTATTCACGAAGCTTTTGGAGTGTCAGCCTCAAGTGTTGCTCATGATCTTCACGGCTTTTAGAATAAATATGGATGTCATCAATAAAGACGACCACAAACTGATCCAAATATTCCTTGAATACTCGGTTCATCATATCCATGAAGGAAGCAGGAGCATTAGTCAATCCGAAGGACATGACTAGGAATTCATAATGCCCGTACCGAGTTCTGAAAGCCGTCTTTGGAATGTCATCGGTTCTAATCTTCAATTAGTGATATCCGGAACGAAGATTAATCTTGGAAAAGAATTTGGCTCCTTGCAACTGGTCAAATAGGTCATCAATACGTGGCAATGGGTACCTATTTTTGATGGTGACATGATTCAACTCCCGATAATCAATACAAAGTCGCATACTCCCATCTTTCTTCTTCATGAATAGAATAGGTGCACCCCAAGGAGACGTACTAGGACAAATGAAACCAATGTCTAACAATTCCTGTAATTGGGTCTTTAACTCCTGAAGTTTAATAGGAGCCATTCGAGATGGGGCTTTGGAAATGGGTTTTGTACTAAGTTTGAGGTCGATACAAAATTCAATTTCACGCTCTGGGGGTATGCCAGGAAGTTCTTCAGGGAATACGTCAGGAAATTTATAAACAATAGAAATATCGTTCAAAACTGACGTATTTTTGTTTAAATCTGTGACATGAGCTAAGAAAGCTTGATACCCGTTTTTCAATAAACGAATAGCTTTATGGCTTGAAATGACCGTGATTGATTTTAATGGTTTGGTTGCTTGAATTCGCATAATAGGTTGATTAGGAATATGAAAACTAACAACCTTACGAAAATAATTAATTTTTACATGATGAGTAGTTAACCAATCAATCCCTAGAATTACGTCAAACACAAGTATTTTTAAAGAAATAAGATTGACAAGTAATGTGCGGTTACCGATTTGAACCAAACAAGACTTATAACCAGTGGATGTAATAAAGGTTTCTCCCAACGGAGTTTCCACAGATAAGTCAAAGTTTAATTTCTTTGGAGTCAAATTTAATCGTTGAGCGCAAGTAGGAGAAATAATAGAATGGGTAGAACCGGTATCAAATAAAGTATAGACTTCGCTAGAGTTTATGATAAGCTTACCCGTGATGACCTCATTCGGGTTCCTTTCTTTCTGGGAGGTCACAACAAACGCTCTTCCTTGCACTACCGGCTTTGACTTTTCTGGGACGGCCTTTGGTGCCTCCATCCTAGCTGAACTTGTCCACGCAGGATATTCCAACAAAATAATAAAGAATGGAACCAGTAGGTGTAAAACGCATGCATGAGGATATTCCAATGAATAATAAAGATTGGAATAATGAAGAATTTCACCAAGTATAGGGTAGCTCATGTGATACAAAGTTATTCCAATGAGAATAATAAATAATGGAATAATGAAGTTCTCTTCATGAATACAAAAGAAATAACACCCTTACATTAGTAGGAGATTGAATATCTATAGTAGTGTAAATGTAGAATACTCTTCTTCTTTCTCTCTTATTCTCTCTATACTTTCTCTCTCTATAGCTTGAATGAATTCATGAAAATAATGAAGAACTAGGCCTCTATTTATAGAAGATTTCTAGCTTAGCACTTGCAATGTGAAAAGGCAAGCGGCTTAACTAATCGGTGATATGAAAAGAAAAGTGGTTTTAGCGCTTTGTAATGTGAAACACCAAGTGGTTTAGACGCCTATAATGTGAAACACCAAGTGGTTTGGACGCTCAGAATGTAAAACGATAATTGGTTGGCGCCACCGTAATGTGAAACGACAATTGGTTCGGACATTTTGTAATATGAAATGGTAAGTGGTTTGACGTCTGGTAAAGGTAATTACTATTAGCGAAAGAGACTCTTAGATGATGACATATGGGCCCCCATAGAATAACCAAACTTACCACAAACGTCTCATAATAGACTCTTTATATACATCAAGAATTGAATAAATATTACCACAAATCATTTTATTTTAATCAACACATATTTAATCTTTCAACAATTATTAATCATTAATATTATAACTTGTCGTCTCAATTATTGATTTAATAATATAAATATATTATATGTATGATATTGTGACAATAATTGAATCAATAATATAAGAGATATGATCGCAAAATACTCGTAGTAATAATTGAGTATAAGCGAGTGACTTCTCACATAAGCATCAATAATCAATACCGTGTGCTACTATGCAACCAATGCCAGACATCGTATTTTTTTACTACCTAAGGCGCTTCAACAGTTTTAACGGTAACACCTCTGCTGTTATTTTTATAAAAATATTTTTGTCGTTTTATCAATCCGACAATAATTCTGTTGTGGGGTCCACCAATGATTGTACCGTCGTACGGATATTTCCCAATAAAAAGAATATTCCCCGATCAATCGAATATTATACAACAACTTGCATACTTTGCAAAATTTATAAATATTACCCACAACTATAACATTATATCAAATCCACACCATAATATTTTAAAAAATATTTCGAGAAATTTAAATCTTTATTCATAAAATTTGGGGTCTCACATATAACACATAATCACTACCATTTTTCAATTACATAGGTTTTACAGAACTTGAAAGCCATTTTCTTATAAAACTTAAACAACGTAAAAAAAACGTGGTTAAAGAAATTACCCAAAGCGTAGAGTGTAGATTAGTAGGCTCAGATGTTTCTTTAATCACTCAATCTCAATCTCCTTCTCAAATCTTAAATTCTCTCTGACAAATTCTCAAACTCTCTCTGACTATTTTTTCAGACTTAGCCAAATGAAAGAAGAAGACGACGTATAAAATAATCTGGCCTTGATTGGTCAGGTCGATTAACCGATCATGGGTTAACCGCCTCAACCTCCCTAATGCCTTGTTTGGCTAACCTTAAAAGAATTATAACCATTTAATTTAATAGATCTTTTATACTATAGTTTAATAGTGTCACACCCTTTATAAAATAAATCAAATATCTTATTTACTTTAATTCAATTAAAATATGATAATTTCTCATTAATTCTCATAGTCATAAAATTAAATTTCTCATTTATTAATTAAGTCAAATTATTAAATCTCTAATTAATTATTAAAATAATATTATGCTTATTAAATTTTTCATTTAATTCAATAAGCACACATAATTACATAATTTGAATAATAAAATTCTCCACCTTAATTTAATAAATATAACACATATAATTAAATTAATCTACCACAACTTCATCAATTAATTATTTAATCTAATAATTGAATCATCTAAAATATTTATTTAAACAAATAAATATTAAAATTAAATTACAAAATCTCGTTCATCACATCTTTCCCCCCTTAAAAGGATTATGTCCTCAGAATCACGACTCAATCAATTCGTGTCATTACATTCCCCCCCCCCCCTTACAAAGATTCTCATCCCCAGATAACACATACATAAATTAGGTAAATAATTGAGGATGATTCTTCATCATATTCTCTTTGAGTTTCCACGTTACTTTTTCAGCGTTGTGGTTCCTCCAAATTACTTTAACATAAGGTATTACTTTATTTCTGAGAACTTGTTCTTTTCGGTCAACAATCTAAACGGGAATTTCTTCATAGGATAAGTCTTTCTCAAAATGGATGGGTTCATATTCAATTACATGCTTGTAATCTGGTTTGTAGGGCCGTAAAACTGAAACATGGAATACGTTGTGGACATTCTCGAGTGTTGGAGGTAAGGCTACCTCATACGCAACTTCTTTGATTCTTCGCAGTACTTCAAAGAGACCAATGAATCTTGGGCTTAATTTCCCTTTCTTTCCGAACCTGATCTTTCCCTTCCAGGGAGAGACCTTCAAGAACACATAGCTACCCGATTCAAACTCAACATTTTTACGGTGTGAATCGGCGTATTTCTTCTGCCTATCTTAAGCTGCTACCAGTCTTGTTCGGATCACTTTGACTATTTCTGCTGTCTGTTGCACTAATTCTGGACCTAGTAATTGTCTCTATAACACCCCCAAATCCCGGTACTTCATTACCTCAAGATTTAGTGTTCACGTAATCAAAACATTCATATCTAACTACCCAATCATAATATAATTGAATATTAAAACCTGCCCATACAAGATTACTTTAATAAAAACATTATCTGCCAGGTTATCTAACCTTTAATCATCATATAAGTGCGGAAATAAAATTATTATATTACATCATTATTAAAAGGGTATCATTATAACAATAAAGTAAAATTATAAGTCTTCATCACTTGTACATTTTTCCCTTTCCTTTGCTAGTTGTAGGTTTATCTACCTTCTCAACCATAGCTGCAATAAGTGTATAAATATGCAAGAGTGAGCAAACAAAGCTCACTTGAAATAAGAATAAATATCTTTATAACATTTGCCAAATAATAGGCTCAATAGAACTGAATGATATGTTCTATTAACATTACAACATTTGCCAATTTGTAGGCTTAATAGAACTGAATGATAAGTTCTATTAACAATCTAAAATATACTACTGAGGGTCAAATGACCATGAACCATGTCCACAATTATAAGTAATCTTTCAACTATAACTTTAACAGTCATGTGTCTATAAGGACTCCACGTACTTAGGGGGATCAATCATTCGTACAATGTATTGTGCACAACCATTTTAACGCTAAACGTAAACCCCTAAACATAGGGTTGTTCATCTCAGTATTAAGAATATAAGTCCGCACCAAAGAAAGTTTGGTTTGGATAAGCTTTCAAAGGTAATTGAAGTTTACTAATCATCAACTAGGGAACTAGTTGAATCAACAACGCTTGATAACGCAATAGTTATTTAATAACAACATAACTTAGAACATTATAGAATCATAAATGAACTGATTCTATATATCAAACTCATGCTTGAAATAACTATAGAACATAAGCATTTAATAAATTGAATAAAATGGTTAACCTCTGGAAACACATCCTCAAATTCCCTCACTACTGGTATCTCTTCCAGTTTCACATTCTTCTTCTGAGTATCGACTATGTAAGCTAAATAGCCCATACAGCCTTGACTCAACAATTTCTTGGCCTGCATAATCGTTAGACATTTCATTTGTCTAGGCGACTTGGTACCATAGGATACTACCTTTGACGGGGTTATAAGGTTTACACATTTCTTTTGGCAATCAATTACCGCTCCATATTTGAACACCCAATCCATTCCCAAAATAACATCAAACTCTCCAAGTCTAATCGGGATCAAATCTACCATCAAGATATTCTCCTTAATGTTCACCCTACAGTTCTTGTATACGAATCTAACAGGAATTACTTCCTTATTCGCAATTTTTATGTTCAAAGGGAAATTCAGTTCTTCTCTAGGCAATTCTAACCTCTTAGCAAATTCATCAAAGATAAATGAGAAAGTTGCACCGAATCAAATAATACATAAGCATTGATATCATTGATTGGGATAATACATGACACCACATCTTTTGATTTCACAACATCTTGAACAGTCATATTGAAGGTTCTTGCTGTTGGTTTGTTTGATCCTGTGGGTCCAGTAATGGCCCATGTACCTCCACTATTACCTCCATTGCTTCTGGTTGTCACTCCATCCTTCTTCTTAGGGTATTCATGAGCAAAGTGATCCTTGGATCCGCACGTGAAGAACACGTTCTTCTTAGGTTGAGTGCAATTTGGGGCGATGTGACCCTCCTGGCCACAATTGAAGCATACTTGTTTCCCCATCAAGCATGCACCCTTATGAAACTTCCCGCATGTAGCACATGCTTCAAACTTCTTATTTTGCTGGTTACCCTGCTGGTTTCCAGCACCCACATTTTCATTCCACTTCCTCTTCAAGTTGTTGTTGTTGTTGTTGTTTCCACCACTACCACCTCCATTCTTAATTTCCACCTCTTTCTTCTTCTTCTTCTGTTCCTGATTGAACTTTGTCACTGCCTCGCCCCCACTTTTAGCGAGTATTGCTTTCTCCATCACTGCTGTGAAATTCTTCAATTGGAACGGGGAAACCCTACTGTACAACCAGGGCTTCAGTCCCTGTTCAAACCTCTTCGCCTTGCGTTCGTCCGTACTGACTTGATAAGGCACAAACTTCGCCAACTCATTGAATTTAGCAGTATACTCAGATACCGTCATCGTTCCCTGCTTCAGTTCCAGAAATTGCACTTCCAGATGACCCTTCGAACTCTCGGGAAAATAGGTCTCAAATAATATCTCCTTAAACCTATCCCAGGTCATCATCCCTGGTCCTTCTCGAGTTTTATTGGCCTGCCACCAATAACTAGCCTCTACTTTCAACATGAATGTTGCAAAAGCAGTCTTCTGGTCATCCCCTACCCTAGCAACATCGAACACCTTTTCTATCTCCATAATCCAAGTATGTGCCTCTACTGGATTCACTAACCCACGGAATTCAGGTGGTCCAACCGCCTTGAACTCCTTAAACGTTGTTCTTTGGTTCTGTGGTTGATTCTGTAATGCTACTGTCAGTAACGTCACTAATTGTTGAACGGGGTTAGCATCAACATTGTCGTTATTGTTGGTTCTCTATCGTGGTGGTTGACGTCTGGGATGCATTTTCTGTTAAAAATACACTCATTAGATTATTATTTAACTCTTTTAAGTAATTTCTACTTAACTTGCCTCCACAAAAGAAATAACCACATAATCACGTAACACTTTGAAAAAAATAACAACTTTTATTTATTCATAACTTCATTGAGAATATAAAACAATAGCATCACGCTATTTACATTACTTTCCTGAACTACAAAAGTTTCAGGACAACATCATCCTCATATCCCATAGGTTATATAACACTCGGGATTTACAATTTATTTAACATTTATTACTCGCATCACACTATGATGTTCTACAAAGATACTGCTTAACCTTACTACGCTCTTCCTCCATAATCCGGAACATTGTTCTGCGATCTAATACATACGATGGTAGCGTCTAGCACTGAATCGGCTAACCCATGACCCGATCTTGAGCTCGATTAACCACGGTGTTGAATACTTTATTCATATCTTCCATCTTCATTCTCTTTGCCTGTACGTCTTTCACTGCTATCCCGGCTCATTGAAACACTTCCTCATATGCGTCCTCGGCTCTTGCCCTCTTTGTAGCTTCTTCCCTTAGCTTATTCTTCAATTCAGCGACCTCCTCGATCAGTTGTTCTTTCTTTCCTTCAGTCTGTTCTAGCTTCTCCTCGACATTAGTCAGTCGTTCCTCACGATCCTGGATCTCATCATCTTTCTGTGTCATTGCAGTCTGTTGTTCAACTACTATCTCTTGCAATTCCTCGACTATATCCTGAAGTTCCACGTTACAGTCGTAGACTTCATCGTACATACGAGCAGCTATCGAGGTTAGTGGAGTATCCTCCTCCTCGCCCTCGTCATCCTCATCCTCTTGTGGCAACTCAACGGGATCCTCCTCATCCGTCTCCACATCATCATCCTCATCTTCAACCACTGTGACCAACGAGGTTGACTCCCTTGGCAATACTTGTTCCCAAATAACCTGAATGTCGCGAGGCTCCTCCTCTTTAGGCATCCGAGGTCCTCCCTCCCTATCCTGACTGGATTCTCCGACATTAGTCATCCTGACAACAAAATTTTAAGTTTTAATTATTAATCATTACTACTCGACACTCACAAGCACATAAGTTATAAACACATAAGCACATAAGTGTTTTATTATTTCTTCCTTAAAACTCGATAAGAGTTAATCACCACTATCTTTTCAAAGGTTACTTCCTAAGGCTTTTCCCCACCTAAGGTTCATAACCTAAAGCTTTGATACCAACTTGTGACACCCCCAAATCCCGGTACTTCATTACCTTAACATTTGGTGTTCACGTAATCAAAACATTCATATCTAACTACCCAATCATAATATAATTGAATATTAAAACCTGCCCATACCTGATTACTTTAATAAAAATATTATCTCCCAGGTTATCTAGCCTTTAATCATCATATAAGTGCGGAAATAAAATTATTACATCACATCATTATTAAAAGTGTATCGTTATAACAATAAAGTAAAATTACAAGTCTTCATCACTTGTACATTTTTCCCTTTCCTTTGCTAGTTGTAGGTTTATCTACCTTCTCAACCATAGCTGCAATAAGTGTATAAATATGAAAGAGTGAGCAAACAAAGCTCACTTGAAATAAGAATAAATATCTTTACAACATTTACCAAATAATATGCTAAATAGAACTGAATGATATGTTCTATTAACATTACAACATTTGCCAATTCATAGGCTCAATAGTACTGAATGATATGTTCTATTAACATTCTTAAATATACTACTAAGGGTCAAATGACCGTGAACCATGTCCACAGTTATAAGTAATCTTTCACCTTTAACTTTAACAGTCATATGACTACAAGGACTCCACGTACTTAGGGGGATCAATCCTTCGTACAATGTATTGTGCACAGCCATTTCAACGCTAAGCGTAAACCTCTAAACATAGGGTTGTTCATCTCAGTATTTAGAGTACAAGTCCGCACCAAAGAAAGTTTGGTTTGGATAAGCTTTCAAGGGTAATTGAAGTTTACTAATCATCAACTAGGGAACTAGTTGAATCAACAACGCTTGATAACACAATAGTTGTTTAATACATATCAAACTCATGTTTGAAATAACTATAGAGCATAAGCATTTAATAAATTGAATAAAATTGTTAACCTTTGCTTGAACAGTAAAATAAGCTAAGGTTCGAGTCTTATAACATTAGAAATGAAATTCCTGAACGTACATTTAACTGATAGCAAGAGGGAAACTAAAAACTTGCCCAACAAGGTATTAACTCATGCAAAGAATTAAAATAGTTCAATAATAGAGACGAGAGTTCAAAACTACGTTCATTATACAATAATAGAACTTAAGAAACTTGCTTAACTGGAAACAAGTTAGAATGAATCAATCAATAAGAATTTCCAATAACATTAGAGTTAGAGTTTGCTCGAATGAATTTTAGGAATAATTGATTTATTCAATAACAGTTAAGATAAGAAGCTTGTTCAATCAAAAGCATGAAGTTATACAATATAACAATAGAATTACCTTAACGAAAGTGTAGAGTTAGAAAACTTGCCTCGAGCGTAAGCTAAAATATTAAAACTCACGTTCACCTATACATAGTATTAAAACCACAACATCTATTAGACATACTAATATTCATTTTTCAATATAAAACGCATTACGAGCTAAACTTGTTATTTTAGCACAAGTCTTATGCTACCATTTACATTTCAGAATTCCCAAGTGTTAATCATCACAACACTTAACTAACGTTAATTGTATAAACTAAGTTATCACATAACACGTTCTCGATTTACTAATCATTTTTTCAACCTTTAACTTACTAACCACAATTCACTATGTTATGTTAACCATAACATTACACATTTAACATGCTAAAATAATTTCAGACCACGTTATGACGCTTTTCGAAATCTGCAGAAATAGCAGAAACCAGAATCTCAAACTGTAGGTATGGCGTAGGCTGCACATACAAAGGCTTGGGATCCAAGCAATGCTTGCAAGTTTGATGAGACGTAGAGAAGGCTAATGAACAAAAGAGTGATTTTTGCCCAACAAACACAAATTTCACCCAATAAACAGTATTATCAACGTGTAAAATTAATATACAACTATCATAAACATGTTTGCTAACATTTACAACCAATTAGAACAATTTAACACCAACTAAAACTATTTTAATTTCTCAAAATTCATATTTTCATGCAAAAACTCAGTTTTTGATATTCATTCTAAAAATCATCACTGTGAATTCATTAGTTGGTCAAATCACCTCATTCAAATTACGTTATGGTCGTATCTCAATGAACTATCATATACAAGCGTCAATTTACAGTTTAACACACTAATTGGCCATTAAAATTGATACTTACATAGCTACAAATGAAAACATATATATACTGACAAAATTTCTAACTGATATCCGAAATTAGCATGAATTTCTTGTTTAAGCACCACCTCCAGTCATCATATACTAACATAATCACAAGTAATCCCCTTATATAGCAACGATTCAACAATTTGAAATTCACAGATTATGTAAAAGTTTGTCGTAATACTCATAAGCATATATAATATCCAAGTTGTAGAACATACCTTCAATTACCAATACAATCGCTGCCAATTACTAGAATTGCTATGAAAATTCTTAAGACTCTCAATTTTCTCTGAAGCTCTCACAAAACTCAGTACTCTCAACTTTGGAAATAGAATGCGTAAATAAGAAAATCAACTGATATTCAAGCGCAAGAATAAAATGGATAACTTAATACTACTAATTGTAAAATCAGTTACTAACGTATATAATATAAATATATTATATTTATTATTTTAACTTTATTTTATTTATTTTATTTAATTTCAAAACTAGAAATTCCAAAAGCCATAAGGCTTTTTTGGCAAAAACCCTTTAAATACTAAAGAATTAATATATTAAGCCTTGTTTGTTAAAAAACTAAATTAAACTACTTTAATTTATGTTAATAACTTCTTATAATATAGTTATTTGTCACACTATATTTAATCAAGCTTTCATATTTAATTTAATTATTTCAAATCATAATTAATTAAATAAATCATTTAATCACATAACACAATACAAATAATTAATCATTAAATTGAAATATCAATATAATAATAATTTCCTTAATTCATCAATTATTTATTTAACAAATAATTCGCCAAATAAAATTAAACCAATTAAACAAATATTTATTCAACGATAAACATATCCATTAAATATTTATATAATTCAATAAATATTTAATATTACAAATTTAAAATTCTGGAATGTTACAGTCTCTCGCCAACTTCATCCCAGTATAGCGGAGTTCTGTACTTTCTGTCATATAACACTTCATAAGGCGGCATGACAATACTAGTGTGGTAACTGTTGTTGTAGCCGAACTCTACGAGCGGTAGGTGATCCACCCAATTTCCTTTAAAGTCCATTACACAAGCTCTTAACATATCTTCCGATGTCTGAATCGTTCTTTCACTCTACCCATCTGTCTGAGGGTGATATGCCGTACTCATTCGCAATTGCGTACCCATGCATTCCTGTAGACGTTTCCAGAAGTTCGATGTAAAGAGCGGATCCCTATCAGAAACAATTTACACCAGAACTCCGTGCCTCGAAACAATCTCTTTCACATATAACATTGTCAATTGTTCTAAGTTGAATCTGATTTTGATCGGAAGGAAATGTGCGGATTTTGTCAATCGGTCAACGATAACTGTAATAACCCGAGATTTTCTATATAAAATAACTAAGAAATTTTGCGTATAATTTTTTTTTTAATGACGAGACTAAGTGTCAAGTAAAGTGAACGATAAATGCAAATACATTTATTACTTGAAAAATTAGAAATAATTTTGGAATTATTAATTACCACAAATTATATGGTAATAAATTTCTGTAAGCCGAAATATTTTTATTAATTATTTTCCATGAAAACACGATTGGAAATAATATATGAAGTGATAATTAGATTTTTTATGAATTGTTCAGAATATTTAAGTTAATTATTTTAACTTGATTATTGATGTTGTGTACTGAAGAATAAGTCGGATATGAGATCCAAACCCGGATTGGGATTGTGATCAAGAGATGAGAATAATAATATTATATTATTTTACAAATTACCTATAATTATGTAATCGGTATATTGTGACAGATAATATTGAGCAATGACGGTCAATTAGGTCATAACATATTACCGTCTTTGTGAAACCCTAATTATTAAACTCGATTATGGGGTATTTTTACGTAGTAGTGATCGTGTATATGAAGTTATTGTGAATAAGAATATATCAGTAATTAGAAGAAACCCTAATTATTGTTGTACATCGATAATTAGGACAAACCCTAATTATTATAACCCTAACCAGGTTGAAATTAGAAACCGTAATGATCGTGTTAGTAATATACACAGATAATTAAAGAACCACTAATGGTCAATTAGAAACCCTAATTTTAATTAATGGGTTTAATTTCGATGTTATTAGTATAAGTGTTTTAATTTACCAAATGATAGAAGTTAATTGGTAAATTATAAGAATTAAATCTAGTGATGAAATATTACATTTAATTGCCTTGCACAAGATTGCCCATACACTCTTAAACAAAGCCCAACCATCACCCATAACAAATCGTAAGCAAGAATCAAGAATTTTTGGCAAAAAAGGGTATAAGAGCACTAAACCTAGAAATCCTTTGATTCGATGTTATTTGATACAATTAATTGTTTAAAGTTGTGTAATAGAATGTTAATTGATGATATGGGTTGATAAATCAAAGACCCATAACATCAAAGTGCACGAATTTGAAGATGTAAGCAAGTTGGAAAAACCGAATTCTGTTATTTTTTCACCAAATGTCGAGGCCATAACTCTTTGTTCGATCATGAGTTTTGTTCTTCAAAAGTTGTTATGTGTAGCCCGATATGTGGTCTTTAATCTGCAAAAAGAATCAAGTCCATATCATGTATAGATTAGAAGTTATAGATGGTCAAACATGGTTGACCGATCATGATAAACTATTTTAGGGGCAAATCTGTAATGGGGAATTCTCGCCCACTTTTTGTGCTTTAAAAGGTCTGGACTTTTGATATGTTGTAGTGCAAATTGAGTTAGGAAGCCATAGGTTTTGGAATGACCTCATTCCGACCTCGGATGAGGGAATTACGGTGATTGGAAGGAAATGTGTCGAAACTGAAAGTCAGCAGCGGGATGTGCTATTCGGGACACTGTTTCGATCAGTTAATGTTTTCAAAACCTTATGGGCTTTTGGTATGTTATAGTATACCGAATAAAGTTGATAGACTCGAAAAACGGACTAAACCGATATCGGAGGAGAGAGTTATGACATTTCAAAGTAGTAGTGTCAAAACTTCCCAACAAGTGCGGTGCAGTCCATTTGAACGGAATTTCTGGGCTGATGTGTTCGGAATTTGGAAATGGTCAAAGAATAAAAGTTGTAGCCCCAGAAGTTAGCTTCGCGTGGGCTCAAGAATCGCTCAAAAATGTTTTAAAATGAAAGAGTTATGACTGTTTTAGCGGAAGAAGGTAAAGCTGAAACGAGATTGAAAACTGTTATGAACGTCCACTTTTGACGCACTGTTTGGGCTACCTAATGAACCCGAATTGGGTAATTCGTATTTTTTAAAAATAGTCTTACATACCATGTATAACATATCCAAAAATCAGATTAATCGGAGTTATGAGCAATGCGTTAGAAAATCGCAAAGTGAGAGCTATTGAAAATTAGTATAAACCAAGTCCCACATCGACTAAGTTGAGAACTTCACCATTTTCTAAACCTATAAATGAAGGGCTTGACCTTTGTTTCATTCACCAACAATAAGGCCTCCAATTTTTTGAGAAAGATTTTGTTGTGGGAGAACTTTTTATAAAGATCTCCTTAGTTAAATTTTGGCGTGGAAGTGCGATTCAAATTGTGGAATTAAGTATTTAGGGTATGTTTCTTATTTAATTTTTGTAATGTTATTATTTTTAATTGTTAGTTAAAGTTTGAATTTTGAAGTTTAGTTAGTGTTGTTAATAAACTAGTTAGTTTACTATGTTTATTTTGGCTTAGAATTGGTTATGTAAATGAGTTATTTGTGATGACTTTTAATATTTTGTGATGAATTTCATTAATTAATTATTATTAATGATATTAAAGTTATTTAATGATTATATTAAATAATTTAGTTTAAAAATGATTTTAATATTATAAAAATCATTTTAAATGAAAATAAGGTATTTAAAAATATTTTAAGTTATAAAATATAACTTTTAATATTTAAATGATAATTTCATTAATAATTAAATATTAATGATATTAAGATAATATTAATGATATTTAGTTTATTTAATAATTATTATTAAATAAATAGTTTAAAATGGTTTTACTTATTTAAAACCATTTAAAGAGGATATTAAGGATTTAAAAATATTTTAAGTTATAATTAATGACTTTTAATATTTGATAAATAGTACATTAATATTTAAATATTAATGGTAATTATTTAAAAATGATTTTTATTGTTTTAAAAATCATTTTAAGGGTAATATAAATGTTTTAAAATAGTTTGAGTTATTATAAATAACTTTTTATATTTTGGTAATGGTTTCATTAATAGTTTAGTATTAATTAAACTATTAATGATAATGGAATTGTTTAATGTTTAAATCATTTAATTATGATTCCGATAATTGAAAGTTATAATTTTACCAAACTAGTGATTTGAGAACAGATTATGAAGTTCTAAATTTGAAGAAGAACACCTATAGTAATAAATTATATCACTATAGGCCCTTTAGTGATGATTTGAATTATTTTAAATTTTTCAATTCTCGAAATTTCAAAATGATTAAAAATTAAGATGTCTCGATATTTACAGATGTTGAGGTATAAAATAAGAGTCTTAGACTCAAGATTTACCCGATAAAGTTGTTGAGACGCAAACAAATGTCGTAATTCTATAATAGAAAGAAAAGGCTATCGTAAGAGCATGGATGAGATATTTGAAAAATGTATAAAAAATATTTCAAGTATAGAATAGGAACTAAAAGTATGATCACCGTGATTATGTGATTAGACTATGTCTTTGTTGTAATAGACAGATTTTATGTGTTAAGATATATTGTTCTAATCGAACGAATGATCCGATTATTGATAGGTTGTGATAAAGAGATAAAACCTAAGTTGAGATTTGTAATCAATGAATCAAAAAGTATCCTACCTTTTGCATTTTCTTTATGCAATGGACATGAGTAAGAAGTTTCGTAATTATTCTATTCCCCTGCAGATTATGTACGCTTTGATTATCAACATGTTAGCTCAGATATATATTCGTTAAGTTGATTTCTAAATGGTTATACAAGTGTCCCCACTTGATAACCATGGCATTTATTCACATGTTGATATACCTCTCATCAATTACCCGTATACATATATGTTGAATTACATATTATTGTTGAGCAAGATTAAAACCTTCGGGTTTGGAACTGTGCATGTATGAACATCCCTATATGGGAAGATTTTTTGTTTCAAGGCGGATAGAGTGAGCGATGAATTTCGTTCAAGTTATGTAGTATTGATCAATCATAGGTACAACGGGTCGATCACCCTCCGCGTCTCGTAAGCTGTAGAGCGGTTCATGGATGGATTTTCGCCAAACCTTTTCGAAAATGAAAAGAATGTTCATAGTATGATTCTTAAACCCTATTCATGGGTTGAGCCGAGCCAAATTTAAATAATTTGGAAGAGATTTGTTATGTGAATTTTTATCAAGACAAATTACTTCACAACTTTCGATTCGTTGTAGAAGTGTTATGTAAAGAGAATACTTATATTCTTTCAAATTATATATATAATTGCTATTACTTCTTCGGGCACTCAAATGCTCATCCTTGCTTAAATTAAATGTTTTCGGGTTATGTATGAGCAACTCAAGGCTCAGTAACGAACAAAGGAAAAGGAAAGTCGATCGAATAAGTGTGTATCATGAGTTAATGGTTATAGTTGTATTGGTATCTATTCAAGTATTATAAGGAATGTATTTGAAGGTCACGCACTGGGAAGTAAACTTTGATGTATGTAAATTAAGTTCGAATGTATTATTATTTTAGTATTATTCAAATTTTAAAGAAATGGTATCGTGGAGAACCGAAGTTCGGGTTTCAAGTACTGGATTTGGGGTCGCCACAAAGTTGGTATCAAAGTCGTTGGTTATGAAGCTTAGGTAAAAATACCGAGACTAATAACCGCAATGATTAGGATAAGTATTAACTCATCTAGAGTTAGTTGGTCGATAAGATTCAAAGATGAATCTCATGAGTGTAAAGACATACGAGTTCCCTAACTCGATTATAAAGTTAAACAATAGTGGGGAATAGATTGAGTCTAAAAGACCGAAAGTGCGATTATGAGAGATCGTAAAATAAAACGATCAAGATATAGAACTAAATCGTAATATATACGGCGAGATCACCCCGTGATCTCGATAAGGCTTTGATAACGTAAGGAATCAATCGATGATTGGAAAGTTTACTGACAAGATTCTTTGTGTATGAATTGTACTATCAATCGCATGCAGATCCGAGAAGAGAATTATAAATCTGAATAAATTCGTATGGAGAATGGGGTTAGTGTTAGATGGGGATTCAATTGAGGACCCATGCCGGCAAATTGAGTTGTATGATTCTTCGTTTGGGAGTCGAATTGTACTTGGTGTAAAAACCACTTAGTTTCCGCATCGATAATCATTGAAATGTCTCGTGTCGCGCTATTTGTTATATGCACATTAAGAGGATGACTCCATTCTCGTGTATAACAGGTAGATAGGTCATAGATAGAGAATATAAGATTAAGTTCGAGTTCTTAAAACTCATACCTATGAGACATTCTTGACTCATAATTATATGAAATGTTTATGAACCCCTCAGCGAATGGACGCCAAAGGTCTGACTAGGATAAGTTCTTAAACTCATATGATTGTGGCAATTTATGAACTCATAAGTGTGGTTTGATGAACTGGGTATAGTTTTGTGTGAATGGAGTGTTATGGATTACAGGAGCAGATAGATTGTTAAGTAAATGATTTTTAGTGAAGGTGTTAGGTTTTCCTAAACTCCTAGCTATGCTAAACTTCAAAATTTTTGACATCAAGCTAAATACGACTATGTGCTTTTGAAAACAAAATGTAGACTCGTAATCATTTTTGAAACGGTTTAAAGTACTATTCTATGCTACTTATTTATTGGCCTAGACGAAATGATTTGAAATATCAAAATTGTTTTAATTATCACTCATGTACCATGTAACTCAAAAGAGAGATGATAAAAATGTGATGGAGTTGTAAATACATGAATACTTAGTGTGAATTTGACCAAGTCGCCATTCCATTATTGTATGATGTGTTATGACAACAAAAGTCATACAATGACGGCATCCTCAACGGATTGTTAATACAAAGACGCATCATGACGTCATTCTCGAAAATGTTTTCAAAAGTTTAATTTGCCAACGGGTTTGGCTACATCTAAATAATTGAATGAATTGAATTATTGATATGAGTCTATGCTATTTGAATCAGCTAGACTAATGTTTATGAAAACTCTAAGTGTTCATTGAAAGAAATTTCCCGAACCAAATTGTTTTGGTGCGGAATCCTATGATAAGACTGAGGTGAACGATGTTGTTTGGATAAAATAATCCAATCTAATAGCGTAAATATTCGCTAGGCATGATTAATACGTTATGCATGACGTTAGGGTACAATAGGCTAATCACCTAAGTACTATTAATGGTAGTTTACCTTCTTTGTGATTGTAAACATACGGTGTAATGTTTGCGGTATGAATACCGTTAAAACTATGTGTTCATGGTCTATATGACCCCTCAAAGACAATTTGAAAACTTTTACTCTTGTGAGAGGTGTATTGGGTAGCATGTGATGATATGTGTGAATGTTAGAAGACAGATAAGCGTTAATAGAGTTATGAGGAGGTTGGAGCAGAGGAGATATTCAGATAAGACGGTTGAAGGTTGAAATAGAAGCCAAAGACACCAGATACATACCTTAGACTGTGCTTTAGTCATCACCTTCATGCGATTCGATGCAGAGTGGATGGAGCGCCTTTCAAGCAGAGAGATAGGTGTTGATGAGAATTGAATAAATTTATCATCAATCAAAATAAGATATATAGAACTCTTGATTGCTGTGTATATATACTATATGTTAATCAGGGTAACTTATGTATGTAGATGTCTGGTGAGAAAGATATGTGGAATAAGAAGGATTAGATCTATACCCCCGAGTTAATATCAAGGCCAACAGCTGAAATAGAAACTCACCAGGAACCCAAATCAGACGAGGTGGCTATAGTGGAAAACGTAGCATCAGATCCAGAAATGGTGGATTTGACAGATAGTGATTCAGACACTAAAGTTGAAGCTGCTCAAGCATTAATGGAGATACAGGATCTAGAGAACAAGGTTTCTACGCTGGAAAGGCTGTGGGAGATTGAGACGTTGCTTAATATCCAGCTGCGTCAAGCATTGCTAGCAACAATGGAAGAGCAGGATAAGCTCAAAATCCGAATTGACCAGATGGGAGCCTCAAGCAACACCTCGTGTGCAACTCCGAGAGGTAAGGGAAAAAGAAAGGTAGAAGATCCCCGACTTAGGAAAACTCGATAAGAAGAAAGGGAAAAAGATATGTTATATTTGTGGCCGTGAGGGACATACCTCTCCCCGTTGCCCCAACTATAAGCAAGATGGATGTTTTAATTGTGGAATGGAAGGACATCGAGCGAATGAATGTCCGAGAAAAAGGTTTGGTAAATAAGTAGTATGGGTTATGTTGTGTTTATGTAATGTGTGTAATAAGTAATGAACTATTTTCAACTTTTATGTTGGTCAAGATTTTAAATCCTGACTTTCGTAGTCACAAAGGGATAGCTGTTGATTAAAGCAGGATGTCTTTGTGTAAATATTCGATAAATGAATATGAATCTAAGTTTGAGAAATGAAACGAAGTTTAATACATTAATCTTATGCAATAAGGTTTAAAATGTAAGGGTATAATTTATGGTTTTATTTAACGAGATAATGCCACCAAGACGTCAAACTCGAAACCAAAGGGTAGAAGAATCTACTATCTTTCGGAGAACGATGGGGGCCTAGAATCGATGCAAAATTTTGCAAACATGGTAGCTCAAAGCTATGCATCGTGGAATACCAACCAGTAGAGGAACCGGCCATGATAATCGCTTGGCAAAATTCAAAGACTTCAAAGTCAGTAGGACCACGTAATCTGTAGAGGATCGGTGACCCTATAGAAGCCCGGACTTGGGTGAACGAGATAGAGAAGGCGTTCAGAATCGCTAAAAGTAGATGAGGGCAAAAGACCGCTTTTGCCACTTATATGATGAAAGGGAAGCTAACTTTTGGTGGGAGGCAAATAAGACTCAGGCGGGAAAAGAAGAAATTACTTGGGATATGTTTAAGGATTTATTTTCAAAAACTATCTCCGTTAGTATGCGATCTAGAATGGAGGTGAGATTCACGGAGTTAAAGCAGGATAATATGGTATTGCAAGTGAGTATGCCATAAAATTTAATGAGTTGGCTAGGTTTGCTCCACATCAAGTGGATCAGAGGCTAGGAAGGCAAGGAGATTTGAGTGGGCTTAAAACCACGGCTCTATTAATAAGGTGTCAAGATCGCAAATCAATACTTTTGCAAAGACTCATGGAGAAGGCTATCATTCTTTGAACAGGAAGTGAGGCCATGAGCCTCTACCATAAGGAGAAGAAGAATAAAAGCAAGTCGGAAGGAACAATAAAGATAGAAAGTAGTAGTGGGAATAGGGGTGAGAAAAGAATGAGGAATTTTTCCGAGAAAATGCAAGTAAAGCAAAGTTGGTATAAAGAAGTAGGTAGTGTGGTGAAAGAATTATGGAAGAATCACTCTTGGCGAAAGTGTCTCAAGGGCAAGTTTGTATGCTACAAGTGCGGCAAGAGGGTCATATCTCCCAACCGCCCCAACTCAAGGATGATCGAGTGGATGTTTTATATGTGGATCGATTGAGCATAAGGTAAGGAAGCATCCAGAGGGGAATGGGAGGCAGGAACGTAACTACACGGGAGAAGTAGTGGGGACGTTAGCAATTTCTGAGGACCAAACTCAACCAAGAACTCCAACGAAAGCAACTCAGGGTTTACAACATGACGATCGAGGATACGGTGGCAAATGGAAACAGTAACTCTGTGTGCTATTTGAATAACTTATATATCTTATATTTCGCTTAATCGGATAGACAAGTGTTATGATGAATAATTAAAGATCTGGTTCGATCAAGTATGATCGAGATCTACGTGACAATGATTATATGCTATGTACCTTTACGCATATGAGTTTTTAAAGCGGTGATTCCGGATTTTAATCCTTATAAGGAGGTGAATGTAATAACCCGAGATTTTCTATATAAAATAAATAAGAAATTTTATGATAAATTTTTTTTTTTTAATGACGAGACTAAGTGTCAAGTAAAGTGAACGATAAATGCGAATACATTTATTACTTGAAAAATTAGAAATAATTTTGGAATTATTAATTACCACAAATTATATGGTAATAAATTTCTGTAAGCCAAAATATTTTTATTAATTATTTTCCATGAAAACATGATTGAAAATAATATATGAAGTGATAATTAGATTTTTTATGAATTGTTCAGAATATTTAAGTGAATTATTTTAACTTGATTATTGATGTTGTGTACGAAGAATAAGTCAGACATGAGATCCAAACCCTGGATTGGGATTGTGATCAAGAGATGAGAATAATAATATTATATTATTTTTTACAAAGCACTATAATTATGTATCGGGTAAAGTGACGAGATAATATTGAGCAATGACGGTCAATTAGGTCATAACATATTACCGTGCTGTGAAACCCTAATTATTAAACTCAGTTATGGGATATTTCTGCGTAGTGACTGTGTATATGACGTTACTGTGAATAAGAATATCGGTAATTAGAAGAAACCCTAATTACTGTTGTACATCGATAATTAGGACAAACCCTAATTATTATAACCCTAACCGGTTGAAATTAGAAACCGTAATGACTATGTTAGTAACATACACAGATAATTAAAGAACCACTAATGGTCAATTAGAAACCCTAATTTTAATTACCGGGTTTAATTTCGATGTTATTGTATAAGTGTTTTAATTTACCAAAGGATAGAAGTTAATTGGTAAATTATAAGAATTAAATCTAGTGATGAAATATTACATTTAATTGCCTTGCACAAGATTGCCCATACACTCTTAAACAAAGCCCAACCATCACCCATAACAAATCAGAAGCAAGAATCAAGAATTTTTGGCAAAAAGGGTATAAGAGCACTAAACCTAGAAATCCTTTGATTCGATGTTATTTGATACAATTAATTGTTTAAAGTTGTGTAATAGAATGTTAATTGATGATATGGGTTGATAAATCAAAGATCCATAACATCAAAGTGCACGAATTTGAAGATGTAAGCAAGTTGGAAAAACCGAATTCTGTTATTTTTTCACCAAATGTCAGAGGCCATAACTCTTTGTTCGATCATGAGTTTTGTTCTTCAAAAGTTGTTATGTGTAGCCTGATATGTGGTCTTTAATCTGCAAAAAGAATCAAGTCCATATCATGTATAGATTAGAAGTTATAGATGGTCAAACATGGTTGACCGATCATGATAAACTATTTTTGGGCAGTCTGTAATGGGGGCATTCTCGTCCACTTTTTGTGCTTTAAAAGGTCTGGACTTTTGATATGTTGTAGTGCACTGAGTTAGGAAGCCATAGGCTTTGGAATGACCTCATTCCGACCTCGGATGAGGGAATTACGGTGATTGGAAGGAAATGTGTCAAACCGAAAGTCAGAATGGATGTGCTATTCGGGACACTGTTTCGATCAGTTAATGTTTTCAAAACCTTATGGGCTTTTGGTATGTTATAGTACACCGAATAAGCTTTCGATAGACTCTGAAACGGACTAAATCCGATATCGGAGGAGAGAGTTATGACATTTCAAAGTAGTAGTGTCAAAACTTCCCAACAAGTGCGGTGCAGTCCATTTGAACGGAATTTCTGGGCTGATGTGTTCGGAATTTGGAAATGGTCAAAGAATAAAAGTTGTAGCCCCAGAAGTTAGCTTCGCGTGGGCTCAAGAATCGCTCAAAAATGTTTTAAAATGAAAGAGTTATGACTGTTTTAGCGGAAGAGGGTAAAGCTGAAACGAGATTGAAAACTGTTATGAACGTCCACTTTTGACGCACTGTTTGGGCTACCTAATGAACCCGAATTGGGTAATTCGTATTTTTTAAAAATAGTCTTACATACCATGTATAACATATCCAAAAATCAGATTAATCGGAGTTATGAGCAATGCGTTAGAAAATCGCAAAGTGAGCTATTGAAAAATTAGTATAAACCAAGTCCCACATCGACTAAGTTGAGAACTTCACCATTTTCTAAACCTATAAATAGAAGGGCTTGACCTTTGTTTCATTCACCAACAATAAGGCCTCCAATTTTTTTGAGAAAGACTTTGTTGTGGAAGAACTTTTTATAAAGATCTCCTTAGTTAAATTTTGGCGTGGAAGTGCGTATTCAGTCTGTGGAATTCGTATTTCCGGGTATGTTTCTTATTTAATTTTTGTAATGTTATTATTTTTAATTGTTAGTTAAAGTTTGAATTTTGGAAGTTTAGTTAGTGTTGTTAATAAACTAGTTAGTTTACTATGTTTATTTTGGCTTAGAATTGGTTATGTAAATGAGTTATTTGTGATGACTTTTAATATTTTGTGATGAATTTTATTAATTAATTATTATTAATGATATTAAAGTTATTTAATGATTATATTAAATAATTTAGTTTAAAATGATTTTAATATTATAAAAATCATTTTAAATGAAAATAAGGTATTTAAAAATATTTTAAGTTATAAAATATAACTTTTAATATTTAAATGATAATTTCATTAATAATTAAATATTAATGATATTAAGATAATATTAATGATATTTAGTTTATTTAATAATTATTATTAAATAAATAGTTTAAAAATGGTTTTACTTATTTAAAACCATTTAAAGAGGATATTAAGGATTTAAAAATATTTTAAGTTATAATTAATGACTTTTAATATTTGATAAATAGTACATTAATATTTAAATATTAATGGTAATTATTTAAAAATGATTTTTATTGTTTTAAAAATCATTTAAAGGTAATATAAATGTTTTAAAAATAGTTTGAGTTATTATAAATAACTTTTTATATTTTAGCAATGGTTTCATTAATAGTTTAGTATTAATTAAACTATTAATGATAATGGAATTGTTTAATGTTTAAATCATTTAATTATGATTCGATAATTGAAAGTTATAAATTACCAATCTAGTCGATTTGAGAACCGATTATGAAGTTCTAAATTTGAAGAAGAACACCTATAGTAACAGTTATATCACTATAGGCCCTTTAGTGACTGATTTGAATTATTTTAAATTTTTCAATTTCTGGAAATTTCGAAAATGATTAAAAATTAAGATGTTTGATATTTACAGATGTTGAGGTATAAAATAAGAGTCTTAGACTCAGTATTTACCCGATAAAGTTGTTTGATGACGCCGACAAATGTCTAACTCTATAATAGAAAGAAAAGGCTACATCAGAAGAGCATGGATGAGATATTTGAAAATGTATAAAAATATTTCAAGTATAGAATAGAACTAAAAGTATGATCACCGTGATTATGTGATTAGACTATGTCTCAATTTGTAATAACAAGACTATGTGTTAAGATATATTGTTCTAATCGAACGAATGATCTGATTATTGATAGGTTGTGATAAAGAGATAAAACCTAAGTTGAGATTTGTAATCGGGAATCAGGCAAGTATCCTACCTTTGCATTTTCTTTATGCAATGGACATGAGTAAGAAGTTTCAGAATTATTCTATTCCTGTACAGATTATGTACGCTTTGATTATCAACATGTTAGCTCAGATATATATTCTGTTAAGTTGATTTCTAAATGGTTATACAAGTGTCCCCACTTGGATAACCATGGCATTTATTCACATGTTGATATACCTCTGTCAATTACCCGTATACATATATGTTGAATTACATATTATTGTTGAGCAAGATTAAAAACCTTCGGGTTTGGAACCAGGCATGTATGAACATCCCTATATGGGAAGATTTTTGCGCCCAAGGCGGATAGAGTGAGCGATGAATTTCGTTCAAGTTATGTAGTATTGATCATCTGGTACAACGGGGTCGATCACCCTCCGTTCGTAAGCTAGAGCGGTTTATGGATGGATTTTCGCCAAACCTTTTCGAAAATGAAAAGAATGTTCATAGTATGATTCTTAAACCCTATTCATGGTGGTAAAGCCAGAGCCAAATTTAAATAATTTGGAAGAGATTTGTTATGTGAATTTTTTATCAGTACAAATTACTTCACAACTTTTGATTTGTTGTAGAAGTGTTATGTAAAGAGAATACTTATATTCTTTCAGCTTATATATATAATTGCTATTACTTGTTGGGCACTCAAATGCTCATCCTTGCTTAAATTAAATGTTTTCATTATGTATGAGCAACCAAGGCTCGAGCACGAAACAAAGGAAAAGGAAATTTCGATTGAATAAGTGTGTATCATGAGTTAATGGTTATAGTTGTATTGGTATCTATTCAAGTATTATAAGGAATGTATTTGAAGGTCGTGCACTGGGAAGTAAACTTTGATGTATGTAAATTAAGTTCGAATGTATTGTTATTTTAGTATTATTCAGCTTAAAGAAATGGTATCGTGGAGAACCGAGTTCGGGTTTCAAGTACCTGGATTTGGGGTCGTCACAATAACCATACTGCGTCATAGACTTTCTGAGTTGTCGAAAGGCCAACCACGAAGTCCATCGTAATATGTTCCCATTTCCACTTTGGGATCTCCAACGGTTGTAGCAACTCACTCGGCCTCTGATGTTCTGCTTTCACTTTTTGACAAGTTAGACACTTGGCAACACACTCTACAACATCTCGTTTCAGATACCACCAAAAATGTTGTCGAAGATCTTTGTACATCTTGGTTCTACCAGGGTGATTCGAATATCGTGAGCTTTAAGCCTCGCTCAAAATGTCTTCCTTAATCTCTGTTACTGGCGGTACCCAAATTCTGCTCTCCAATCTCAGTATTCCTTCCTTATCCATCTTGAATCTCAGTTCGGTTCCTTCAGATATCTTCTTTGTCACCTTTTTACATTCTTCGTCCTGAAGCTGAGCATCCTTGACTTTATCTAGTAGAGTTGTACCAGATTGCATTTGGAATAACTTCTCATCAATTTCCATAGGATATTTCAATTCCAGTTCTAACTTCTCCATGGCTGAAATTAGCTCCTTTTGAGCTGTCAACATCATCAATTTCTCCCGACCCTTTCTACTTAAGGTGTCGGCAACCACATTTGCCTTACCCGGATGGTATAAAATTTCATAGTCGTAGTCCTTAATTAATTCCAACCATCTTCTTTATCGCATATTCAAGTCCTTCTGTGTAAAAATATATTTTCAGACTCCTGTGGTCTGTATATATTTCACACTTCTCCCCATAGAGATAGTGCCTCCAGATTTTCAACACAAAAACCACTGCAGCTAACTCCAAGTTGTGGGTCAGATACCCCTTCTCATAATCCTTTAATTGTCGTGACGCATACGCAATGACTCTACCATTTTGTATAAGCACACAACCAAGTCCTTTATGCGACGCATCACTATAAACAACAAAAGTTCATGTATCATCTGTAAGAGATAACACAGGTGTTGTACTCAACCTCTTCTTCAATTCTTGGAAGCTTTCCTCACACTTCTCCGTCCAAACAAATTTCACAGCTTTTCGAGTCAAATTCGTTAATGGAGTTGCGATCTTGGAAAAGTCTTGAATGAATCTTCTGTAATATCCTGCCAATCCAAGAAAACTTCGTACTTTCGACGGTGTTCTTGGCTGATCCCAGTTTATCACTACTTCGACTTTGGATGGATGCACTGAAATTCCATCTTTATCGATCATGTGTCCTAGAAATTGTACCTGCTCAATCAAAAATTCGTATTTCAAAAACTTGGCATACAACTTCTCCCTTCTCAACACCTCTAATGTTACCTTCAAATTCTCTTCATGTTCTTCCTTGGTTTTTGAATATACCAAAATTTCATCTATAAATACCACTACAAATTTGTCCAAAAAAGGCTTGAACACTCCATTCATTAAGCCCATAAATGCTGTAAGACCATTCGTTAGACCGAATGACATAACCAAAAATTTGTAGTGACCGTATCGCGTTCTGAACGCTGTCTTCGGTACGTCCTCTGGCCTCACCTTCAGTTGATGATAACCACTCCTCAAGTCAATCTTTGAAAAGTATCTCGCTCCTTTCAATTGATCGAACAGGTCGTCGATCCTCTGTAATGGATATCTATTCTTAATCGTGACCTTATTCAGTTCTCTGTAATCAATGTAGAGTCGCATCGTCCTGTCCTTCTTCTTCACAAATAACACTGGCGCTCCCCATGGTGATACACTTAGTTGAATGTACTTCTTGTCAAGTAATTCTTGTAGTTGCACCATAAATTCTTTCATCTCTACTGGTGCCATTCGATATTGGAGCTATTCCTAGCGCCAAATCGATCACGAATTCAACCTCTCTATCTAGCGGAAGTCCTGGAAAATTGTCCGGAAATAATTCTGCGAAGTCCCTCACTACTGGTATCTCCTCTACTTTCGGATTTTCTTTATGACTGTCAACTATGTAAGCTAAATATCCTATCCAGCCTTGTCTTAACAATTTCTTGGCCTGCATCATCGTCAGATAACTCACTTATCTAGGCGACTTGCTACCATAAAACACAACCTTTAACGGAGTCATAAGGTTAATACGCTTCTTCTGACAGTCAATTATAGCCCCGTAATTGAATAACTAGTCCATTCCCAAGATAACGTCAAATTTCCCAAGTCTAATTGGGATAAGATCTATGTTCATGATATTACCCTTAATATCTACTCTATAGTTCTTTTGTATGTACTTAATAGGGATTATTTCTCTATTCGCAATTTCTATGTTCATGGGGTATTCTAGCTCATCCTTAGGCAACTCTAAGTTCTTAGCAAAGTCATCGGATATAAATGAACAAGTAACACCCGAATCAAATAATACATAAATATTAACTTTATTGATCGGAATGATACATGGCACCACATCACGAGACTGCACTGCATCTTGCACAGTCATGTTGAATGTCCTGGCGGTCGGTCGGTTGGTTGCAGTTGGTCCTGTGATAGTCAGAACACTTCCACCACTGTTTCCTCTAAATCCTCCGGACCCTGCCCCTCCCGATCCCTTCTTCGGACAGTCTCTTGCCAGATGATCCTTTAAGCCACAAGTAAAGCAGGCACCCTTCTTTGGGTTAGGACAGTTAGGTGCTATGTGGCCTTCTTGACCATAATTGTAGCACACTCGTTTACCCTTCATACACACCCCCAAATGAGCTTTCTCGCAGGTCGGGCACGCTTCGATCCTCTTTTTCTGACCTCCTTGTTGATTTCCAGTTGACGAGTTGTCAGACCACCTTCTCTTCTGATTATTATTACCACCTCCCATGTTACTATCACTAGCCTTGTTATTTCCTTCACTTTCACTCTTCTTCCTCTTCTGATCCTGATTATATTTGGTTACCGCATCGCTTCCGCCTTCAGCGAGTATGGCTTTCTTTAGTACTCTAGCGAATGTCTTCAACTGAAGCAACGACACTTTACTATACAACCAAGGCTTTAATCCTTGTTCAAACCTTCTTGCTTTTCTCTCATCTGTGTGTACTTGATATGTGGAAAACCTAGCCAACTCATTGAATCTTGCCGCATAGTCTGGTACGGACATATTCCACTGTTTCAACTCCAAAAACTGAACCTCCATTTGGTTCTGTGAGCTGGTTGGGAAATACATCTCGAAAAACATCTCTTTGAACCTCTCCCAGGTAATCACAGCTTCTCCTCCACAGACCTTATTCACTTGCCACCAATAATTGGCTTCGGATTTCAGCATGAACGTTGCAAAAGCGGTTTTCTGATCCTCTCTGACTCTTGTGACATCAAAAACCTTTTCCATCTCCATAACCCACGTTTGAGCCTCGATCGGGTTCGTGGAGCCTTTAAACTCTGGCAGTCCCACCGCCTTAAAATCTTTGAACGTCATATTCGGTGGAGCTTGAGGTTGATTATTCATCACTCCAGCTAGTAAGTTCACCAATTGTTGAACGGGGTTAGCATTGTCATTGTTGTTGTTATTCGTCGTTCCTTCTTGAGCTGCTTGACAGTTTTGTTTTCTTCTCGGCAGCATATTTCTGTTAAAATATATGCTTCTTAGATCTTTATTAAATTCTCAAATTAGTTAAGTCTTAACTCAACAATTTAACATAATCACTCAACACATTATCTCAAACAACTTGATATAATTATTCAAATCAAAAGTTTTAACATCAAACGATAGCATCACTGCTATTTACATCAACTATTCCGAGATAAAGAATCTACAGGATTTAAAACATTAAAATATTCCTTTGTTTATAAACACATCAGAATTTATATCTAACTACCAGATAAGTTTTTTTTCCACATAATTAAACAAATCTTATCACTGCCTGTTAAGGCGCTGAATAGCCTTGCTACGTTCCTCTTCCATGATACGGGACATCGTCCGGCGATCTAGCATGTACGATGGTAGTCCTTCGAACTGGATTGGGTACCTCATAACTCGATCTTGGGCCTCATCCATTGCATTTTGAAGTGTAGAGCATGTCTCCCCAAGCTTAGCTTTCTTCACACGACCATCCTCTTCTACAAGATCAGCACGACATGACTCTCTTACCCAGCCCTCCTCTAATATGGCCAGCCTTTCTAAACTCTCTTTCAGTTCCTTCTTCAACTTCTCTATTTCTTCGGACTTCTCCTCGGTTTGACCCTTCTCGTGAACAAAATCCTACTCCACGTTTCCTAGACGTGTGTGAAGAGTCACAATATCCCTATCCTTCTGCTCGATGGTAATCTGATACTCCTCATTCGTCTTCTGTTTGAACCGCATGAGTTCTACAATGGTTACCTGTTTTTGCACATAGAAAAATTTCTTAAAAAATTGTAATTTTAGGTCATCCCAATCATAGACTGACCCCTTCTCCAAATTATAGTACCAACTGAAGGCACTATCCGTCAAAGTTTTGTTGAATTCCTGCATCAACAAGTTGTGGTTGTTCACTTCATCATATCCCAGCCACAGAGACATCGACTCTACAAACCTGGAAATATGTTCCCTGGCGTTTTCTTTTCTCCCCATTGTATTTTGGAAACTACGGGGGATGCTCAATATACCCTATCGGGTAAGGTTGCCTCCGAATGTGTGCCGGATAAGGCAGAGTAAAGTCTAACTCTGAGGGTCGGGATGTCTGCCTACGAAGTTGATTGATCACATCGATCATATCATCCTTCGTCACATACTGGCTCGTGGCGTGAACTCTCTGGGGTGTTGTGATATACTGATGTATCGGCGGTGTGTATGCTAGAGAATTTGGTTAATGCACGCTTGCATCGTGCAAAGGTGGCGCTTGTGGCAGCTGCTGGCTCACTCGCTGGACATGACTTGGAATGGTTGGCATTTGCACTTGTGAAAATGCTAAAAGAGCAGTTAGGATGATGTGTGTCTGAGGTTGTCTTGCCACGTCACCACTGTTCCGGGGCTCCAAGTTGATGATTGGAACCGACTGATTCTCCATCGATGGAGGTCCAATCTGGTTCTCTTTGTTGTTGTTGCCATTATTATTGTCTTCCACTCCTACTTGTTCCACCTGCAAACTTCCGGGGAACATGGCCTTGAAAGTGGGAATCTGCATAAACTGCTGGCGGAAATTCCCCATCTCCTCTTGCTTCCTCTGCATTTCCAGCATCATGCCCATCATAATCCCTTGCCCTTCTCGTGCTTCCTTCAATGCCTTGAGCATCTCCAGTTGCACAACATTCATCTGGTCTCCACCTGCATCCTCGCATTTCCTTTCTGTGTTGGTTTGTTGTTGATTATCCATATGTGGTGATGTCGAACTCCCTTCTAAAGCTTCTTCAATAAGTGGTTGGTCAAAATCTAGGTTTGCGCCTTGGAATGCTTGAGTTACCTGCCTTGGAACTGGATCCGGTGAGGTAATGCTATTTATTGGTGAAACAGCTCTTCTTGTAGTTCTCCCACTTCGAGTTGTGGGCATACCCTTCACGAATTCTACACCTCCCCAGCAGAGTCACCAATTAAATGTGGGCAATGATATCGCGCCTTGCTTGTTTAGGGTTTCGTGTTGGCTGAGGATGAGAGAAATCCACAAAAAGCACGGAATTGATTGATTGATTCAGAGAGGGAGAGCGACAGTGGGCGATTATCTCAACGACGCGGGCAGAACCCCTAGAATCCTAAACCGTGTTAGGTTATTGGGATTTCAAGAGCCTTCTTCAGTTCTTCGAGTTGAGAGATTGTTCAAATCTTTTTAGTGCTTTTAGGTGGAATATCCAAGCCTTAAGCTACTAAAAGAGTCCCTTTGATCTTCCAAGAGTCCAAGTCTTAAGTCTGAAGAGAAGTCCCCTTCCCAATGGAATGGAAGGGGGTATTTATAGGGTTTTCTGGAAAGTAGTCATCTGCGAGGCACATGCTTTTAGGAAAATTCCAGAAATTCCCTTTAGTCATTAGAATAATGCCCATATTGCCCTGTCCTTTTAGCCACCAATCCAATCCCTCAATCAATTCCCAAAATGAGCTGCCTCCACGGGTCTTCTGCCTCGGGACACGTGGAGGCTTCTCCCGGGTCTAGCACATTTATTTTTGACTTTTCCATCTTCATTCCATTAGGTTATGCGAACCCTAATTTGCACATTTAATGAGGTCGTGGAACACTAATTGTGCATTTAATTTAATTAGGTCATGTGAATCCTAATTTTGCACATGGGCCCACAAATAGTTATTATAATAATTATAAAAATCATTTCATATATTATTTAAATAATATATAATTATATTTTCATGGAAAATAATTAATAAAAACATTTCTACTTTAAAATTTATTATTATAAGAATATAATTTATAATAATCAATAATTCTACAATAAAATTATTTGTAAATATTCATGTAATAAATATATTTTTATTTATCACATAAATACATATACACATTATCTTGTACAAATCCTCATCTTTAAAATAAAAAAAATTATACGCAAAATTTCTGATTTATTTATATAGAAAATATCGGGTTGTTACAAGTGCAGTTCTCAAATCATTAATGTCTACATCAGGTGAGTTGAAGTCAAATACCGCATCAATACTTACTTCATGTATGTTGGAGTTCAGTTTGTCCTTTGCATGTTTGGCCATTAGGAATATATTAGCCATTTGAGGATCTTTATCATCTCCAGATTCGGGAGTTGAGTTATTGTCTGAATCACTCCACGATCCTCCAGCTACAAGGCCTTTGTCTCTCTTCTGAGGCCTTTTGTTGCCTTTGTATTCTTTCTTTGCATGTGATTTCTTATTTAGTTCTTCTTTGAGAGGTTTGTTGCAGTTGGCAATGAAATGGCCAGGATTCTTGCAGTTGTAGCATAGATCATTCATTTGCTCCTGGCTGCTGTAGTTGCTGACCTTCTTTGGCTTGCTGGTTTTGCCTTGAAGCATGAACCTTCTTAGTCTTTTTACTAGCATTACAAAGTCCTCATCATCGTCTTCATCATAGTCAGGGTCAATTTCAGTGTTGACCTTTGAGGTACTTTCAGTTTCTTTGAGAGCAACACCCTTATCCTTCTTTCTTCCTTCTGATATAGTTTCTGCTCGTTGAGTAAACTCCAATTCGTATGTCAGAAGGTTTCCATATAACTGTTGGACAGTCATCTCATGGAGATTCTTTGACTCTCTAATAGTAGTGGTTTTGGCATCCCATCTGCTTGGTAAGGCTCTCATGAACTTTATGATTAGATCTTTGTTTGGATAAATCTTTCCATATGCTCGTAGAGATTTGAGTAGAACATTAAATCTCTCGTAGGTGGCACTGACGTTCTCTCCTTGAACGTGTGCGAACATTTCATATTGTTGTGTTAGGAGAGATTGTTTGTTTTCTATTACTTCTTCCGTTCCTTCATGCATGATGAGTAGTGCTTCCCAAACCTCCTTTGCTATTTTGTTGTTGACCACATTTTCGAATAGATCATCTTCCAATGATTGAAACAAAATATTCTTAGCCTTCTTGTCGAGTTGGACAGCTCTCTTCTCGTTTTCTGTCCACTCCTCTTTGACTTTGATTTGTATTCTGTTTGGATCGTATGTAGTTGGTGCAAGCTTTGTTGGAACATAGGGCCCATTCCGAACAGTCTCAAATAGATCTTCATCTATTGAGTCCATGTATGCTTGTATCCTAACTTTTCAGTTCGCAAATTATCTTTGTTGCACATTGGTGGCTTGCTTCCTCCTCCAGTCCTTGATTCATTTGGTAAGTGTGCCATTGGATCTACTTAAGCTTTGTAGGCTATATAATAGAACCTGCTCTGATACCAATTGTTAGTTTTCGGAGGCACAATAGTTATCTAGAGGGGGGGTTGAATAGATATTTAAAAATCTTTCTGTTTTAACTTGTTAGTTGATAATGATTAAAACTTAGCGGAATTAGTATTTGTTTTAATCTCCCTTAAGATAGTGAGTTTATGAGAGTGAGGCAATTATAGCAGTTATGACAGATATGGCAGTTATAACAAGAATGTAATAGACACAGTCATTTTAAGTGGTTCAGAGCACTTAAAGCTCTTAGTCCACTCTTCTACTCTTCGAGTATGAAAACCACTAAGGATGTCTTTTACAATTTCTGAATCACATGGATTCCTTCTAGACTAGCATTATAAGAACTTCTTAGTTCACTCTTAAACTCTTCAAGTCCAGCAGACTTAGCTCTTTACAGTTCACTTAGAACTCTTCAAGTCCTTTTGACTTAGAACTCTTATTTTAGTTGATTGGTAGTTGTTAAGTTCTTGATGGTTGCTACTCAGTTGCTGTTAAGCACTTGTTCAAAAAACCTGAGTAGCTGAGCAAGCTTTCTCTTTTTCTCAGATCGTAGAGTTGAGCTTTGAGAGTTCTTTTTTGTTCTTGTTCAATGCTTGTTTTCTCATTGCGTCTGCATATGTTTTGAATATATGTGATCTTGAAATCTATCTGTTGGATCCATCCGTTTTAGCATTAAATGCGTTTGACATTTCTGTACTTTGATGGAGACTTTTCTGCATATCTTCTGAGTTGCATTCTGGCCCATTGACACATCAGACTGCTTTCTCACCTAACACCTGAAAAGGTGTTTTCCTCTTACAAATGGTACTTTCCTTAGCTTCTTTAATACGCTTCTTTGTTGTATACTAAGGATATTTTTTATGCCTTTGGGACTGGTGAGTACTTCAACGTTTAAAACCCATTCCACATTTGTTGGAGATATATCTTCAAACAAAAAGGTAGGGCTCGATGCTTCTGACACACAGCAGATGATACTCTACGATCCAGATTGTGGTATCTTGATACCTTGGTGCTTGGTCTGATTCTGTCAAATAAGAGCACAACGATTTCTTTTAAGACTTGCACACTATGATCTTTACTTGTTTGCTTTGTAAGCTCTACGTTTTCGAGAGCACACTTCGATCGTTGAGTTTGCTCGGCAAACGTTAGGACCACTCTACGATTTCTGAAGAGGCCCTTCAAGGAAGGCACACTACGATCCTCAATGCTCTACGTTTCTGCCTTGGCTTCTGCAATCTTGATCAGCTTGATGCACTACGATCTCTTCGAAGCCTATCTATTATATCTCAAGATCAACCTAACAGCTTTGATCTCTTTATCTATACATTCATTTACAGAATGATACAGATTAAGAATTTAGATCAACCTAACAAATTTGATCTATCACTAAGTCTTTGTACATATATTCCTTGAAGGACTTTACATATAATCATGAGCATTTATATTTAATGGGTTGTGTGACCATGGAGGTAATGTTGTAACCTCATGGACGCCCATCCTAAAGCGCAACAAGTCTTCTCAATCAGAGTGTACTTGTGTTCACTGCTGCTGAATCTTTTGCTGAGGTAATAGATAGCTCGTTCTTTGCCTCTATCATCTTTCTGTCCCAGCATGCAACCTATGGCATTGTCACTTATGGACAGGTACATGAACAGGGGAACATCATCCCTGGGTGGTACCAAAATGGGAGCTTTGACTAGCTGTTCTTTAATTGTGAGGAAGGCATTTTGGCACTCATCATTCCATTTCATGGAGGAGTTCTTCCTTAATAGCTTAAAAATTGGCTCAAAGGTTGCTGTGAGTTGAGAGATAAAACTGCTAATGAAGTTGATTCTTCCCAAAAATCCTCGTATTTCCCTCTTTATCTAAGAAATGGGCATTTCCGTAATGGCCTGGATTTTGGTAGGATCCAGCTCAATCCCTTTGTGGCTGACTAGAAATCTTAGCAACTTGCCTGATTTAACGCCAAAGGCGCACTTGGCTAGATTCAACTTCAAGTTGTACTTACGCAACCTGTTGAATAGCTTCTTGAGATGGTCTAAGTGATCCTCCTCCTTCCGGGACTTGACAATGATGTCATCCACTTAGATCTCGATCTATTTATGCATTAAGTCATGGAAGGGAGCCATCATAGCTCGCTGATAGGTGGCTCCGGCATTGATGAGGCCGAATGACAACCTCCTATAGCAAAAGGTTCCCCAAGGCGTGATGAAAGCAGTTTTGTCATGATCTTCCTCAGCAACCATGATTTGATGGTACCCCGTAAAGCAATCAACAAAGGAGTACATACAGTATTGAGCAGTATTGTCAATGAAAATGTGGATAAAGGGTACGAGAAAACTATCTTTAAGGCAAGCTTTGTTCAAGTCCCGATAATCCACGCAAACTCGCACCTTCCCTCTGGGTTTAGGCACGGGAGCAATGTTGGATATCCACTCAGGATATATGGACACCATGATGATGTCAGCTTAAAATTGTTTCACAATTTCTTCTTTCAACTTTAAACTCCACTAAGGTTTCAACCGCCTGAGCTTTTGCTTGATTAGCTTGAATCCCTCTTTAACGGGAAGGCGATGAAGTACGATGTCAGTGGACAAACCCACCATGTCTTCATGAGACCATGCAAACACATCCTGGAATTGGGTTAGTAGCGTAACTATGTCATTCCGCTGGTTTGGGGTAAGGTCTGAACCAATCTGGATTAACTTAGGGCTTTCTAAGGTTCCGAGATTGAAGGAAGTGGTTTGATCAAGGTTGGGTTTGGGTTTGTCTTTGACCTATTCTTGAATTTTCAGAGGCACCTTAATGTCATCATGTATATCCATCAAAGCTGAATTCATCTCTCCATCAAAGGTACAATCCTTCTGGAGAAGAGGCACCGTATCAGCAAGTACATGCACATCTAAATTCAGGGTCCTCAAACAAAATATGCTTTCACTTAGTATATATGAAATGTTTTGATCATACACAATGTTAGCATATACTAACAAAATAAACTGCTAATACTGTACAAAAAAGTAAGCAGTTATGATATCTACAGGGTAGAAAGAGTTCCTGCCCATTTTACCCTTGTCGACCAATGTAAGGAGTGCTGCTCCAATTGGCAAGGGCAAAGTTCGGGTGGACTGCAGTGATGGAGGGATTGTCATTGTCCTCCATATCCTGAATGATGGCCATTACATCTTGGCAATCATCGTCTGGGGTGTATCTGTTTGTATATTCATCATGAACGATGATGCGTATGCCTGACATCATCCGGATGACGTCTTGCTTGATTCTTCATTCCTCCTCTTCCATTGCTGGATTTGGAACAAAGACCTCTTTCACCTTCACCGATACTAGCTTGGGAAATAGCATAGCCATTACACTAGCTGGCACCTTTACAAGAGGTTGTACGAACTCGGCAGTTATAAGTGTAGACAAACGTCGCGTAACTGAAGCTGGAGGAATCTGAGGATTCTTGTGTGGATTCCTGTTACTAGAACTGGCAGAAGAGCCTAGCCCAGTTGTCCTAGTTTGACTGATAACTTGGATTGGGTACGTGATACCTTGGCGATCTTTACCCAACCCTTGTCCCGGCTGATGACCCAATGACATCATTTCTTGAGTAGCCGACATTACCTTGGCAGAAATCTTGGGTTTGGGAAATGGCGTTCCAATAGCATGGTATTGGGTATTGCTTACTTCTAAGGTATGAAAACTGACCGGTTCAACATCGGCATTAGCATTGATGAATGGCATGTCCACGTATTGAGGACACTCTGGTTCAGCATTGACCGTGACTAGGCTATTGTTGATAATGTATTTCAACTGTTGATGAAGGGTGGAGGGGACTGCCCCTGCCATATGAATCCACAGTCATCCCAAGAGGAGGTTGTATCCCGAATCTATCTTGAGTACGTGGAAAGATACGCAAAATGTATGGGGACCAATTTCGATTGGCAGTTCAATTACTCCGACCGAATTTCGGTGGGCTCCATCAAAAGCTTTGATGATCGTATGGCTGCTCCGGATTCGGTTGGGGTTGAAATTCATCTTTACCAAGGTAGCGTATGGATAGATATTTAGATATGAGCCTCTATCTATCAAGACTCTAGCTAGCATGTATTCGGAGGATAAGATTGCAATGTGCAACGGCTTGCAATGACCGATCCCTTCGGGCGGTATGTCATCATTAGTGAAGGATATCACATTGTTGTTGAAAATGTGATCAACCAAGAGTTCAAATATTTCCCCATCCACTGATTTTGGTAGATAGGCTTCTTCCAAAACTTTTATCAAGATTCTCCTATGATCCTCGAAAATTAAAACCAAGTCTAGGATTGAAATTTGGTGTGGAGCTTCTCTTAAGCTTAAAACCACCTTGGCTACGTTATGACCCATAGTGTGGAGGAATTTTTCAATCTTCTCCATGGGTATTTTCCCCTTTGATTTGATGGTAGACGTCATCACCCGATGGGGAAGATACAATGGATTTTCCTTCGACACTGTAGCAGTTGTATGTGAGGTGGATCCTTTACCTTCTCTATAATTCCACAGAACTTTGCGCAATCTAACAATAGGATATTATGCTCTGCATGGTAAGTTGATTGGCTCGGGAGCGGCTACTTTCAAAGGATTGTTGTTTCCTCTGAGTTGAATTGCTGGTATTGTGAGTGATCTGTCAATGTCATCAGCCTCAGTGGATATGACTACTACCAAACTCTTCCACTTAGTAGAGAAGATTCTCACTCCCCGTAGTACGGTAGATCAATGCGCTGGCTAGCGGGACACCACTGTCAATTAGATTCTAGATAAGATGGCGGAGTGCCCAGCATTTTTCTATGTTGTGACCGCGAGAATGGGAGTGTTATTGACATACTCCATCAGAATTGTATCGTCCTGAACGGGGATTGATTGGAGGTAGAAGGGAAGTGATCCTTCCTTCATTGATTAGCATTTGAAGTATTTCCTCCATAGGTTGGCCCAGGTAGGTAAATTTCCTTTTATTGGCGAAATCCCGACGGGCTTTGGCATTTGCTCTCCTTATCACTTTGTCTTCCAACATTTCATTTTTTGAAGGTGACGAGAGTATATTAGTGACAAGAGGGAGGATACTAGCATGCTCCTAGCTGACTAACTGGCGTGTTATTTGATGCTAATAAGTCACCAGTTCGGCCAATTACTCCATTTTCTTGCATAGAGCTTTCATCTTACGTTCCATTACAAACTGGAACTTGGCATAATCCCACTTGTCAACACCGTCTTTGGGGATCTGGGAGGATTCGCAGTTGCAATTGGAACTCTGTCCATTGCTCCAATTGATCATGTTGACCTCTTCTTCTTTGTGTTGAAGAAGAGGGTTGTCTTGAACGTGAGACTAATCTGGTTTGGTAACCACGATCTCACCGTTGTCTATCAGGTCTTGGATCTTGTGTTTCAAGGCCCACCAATCCTGAGTATAATGTCCAGGTGCCCCTGCATGATAAGCACATTTCCGAGTAGCATTGAAACCCCGTCCATTAGGGCTGGCTGGTCGAAGAAGATGCGTGATTTTCTTCTGTGTTGTCAGAAGAGTGAGAATATTCTCGAGTGAGTCCCCTAAGGGTGTGAACATTCGAGGGCGTTTGACTTCTCCACCTTTTGGCATTGGAGGGTTTGAAGACTGTGTTTGAAAGGGAGTGTAACTTCTCCTTTGAGTATGCATGTTCTGATTGCCTTTTTGACCCTGTAGTATCAGGGAAACATCTTCCTCTTTCTTTTTATGGACCCTCTGGGGGTTGTTTCCATAATTTTTGGATTGGATGTGATCAGCAACAGCTTTAAGGGAAGCTAGGTCTTGAATTTTTCCGGACTTCAATCCCATCTCAGCCATCTCCCCATGTTTGACCATTTTAGAAAATGGTTTACCGATTCTGGCTAAAACTCTTTCATAGAAAGAAGCTTCTTGTATGTCTATTAAAGTCATGACCATCTCTGATTCTGTCATGGAAGGAATAACTTGGGCAGCCAGGCGTCTCCACCTTTGAGCATACTCTCTGAAAGACCAGTTAGACTGTTTCTTGACCTTGGTAATCTGATACCGGTAGGGAGCCATTTGAGACTGGAAGCTGCATTGAGTGAGGAAGGCATGTGCTAGCTCTTCCCAACTATGGATATTTGAGTTGTCTAACTGTATACATCGAAGCAGGCGTCTCAAATGGATTTTTTTCCGAGCACAAGTGCATTCGAGCTTCTCGTCCTCTGCATAAGATCTGAGTTCTCCAATAAACACTTTCAAATGTGTGTAAGGATCTCCAAACCCGTCATATTTTTCGAAGTCAGGAGTCTTAAATTTTTCTGGATAATGAACACCAGGGAAAATGCAAAGGTCAGCATATGAAACACTTTCGTGCGTTCCAATTCCTTTGATAGCACGAAGGGTCTCTTCCATTTGGAGGACTTTCTTTTTGATGTCACCGGTGTCTGGATCTCCTGTGAGATGGGTGGCATCATGAGTTTTGTTGGTCATATCCAACTGCAGTTCAGGTATTGTAATGACCTAGGCTCCCCCTTGTGTAGAGGATTCAGCATGTATGGGTATATTTGGAACCTGAGTAGACTTGTGTAGTTCTTTGAGTAGAACAACCAAATTTGTAATTTGTTTGCTTAGTCCGTCGAATTCTTTGCGAGAAACTGGATTAAGGTCAGTCTGGTCAGATGACGACATGATTGACTATACCTTTTTGGATTTTGACCGGATAGTAGGTCCGATTGGTTCCCTACGAAAGACTTGCATAGTTTAGTCTTTAGGGAATGTGTGTATAATAACATGATATGTGATGTGTCCATTTTAGGAATTTTATCCTGCAAAATGGATGTCAGCTGTTTGTAATATAGGATAACATGTTTAATATGTATGTGTGCACATTTCTTCATATTTCTCATTACATTGAGATGGATATGGAATGAAATTACAAGTAATTGTATTTTACAAGTAATTTAAAAAATGAGAAAGCATGAAGAGGCTTTCCTCCATTTTGGGTTTATCAGAGGTTGGCCTATCTTAGGTTACTCTCGCGGCTTTTTGGTATGAAGGTTCCCAAATCATCGCAATTTACTCAACGGGAAATTAATCCGGTCTTTCAACTGGAGCAAATTTGGGTGGTGCCTTTCCTGAGCCTCACGGGAATTAGTCTTGCTACGAGTCCAGTAATCAAACACCGACAGGATAGCCTCGTGGTGGAGGGACCGCACAACATACATTCACAAACATCGCGTCTCACCGTATGGAAATGATGACATGTGCGAAGCACTAATATCACAAGTAGAGATGGTGCGAAGCACTAAGTGCAATAAGTAAATGCATTCGTACACATTCATCATAAATTTAAATGCAACATCCACACACAAGCAGATAACAGTTTTAAAAATATTGTAATAGCGGCTTAAGTCCTCTTAGTGGAATTCCCCAGCGGAGTCTCCACCTGTCGACGTCGGAATTTTTAGTTGTCCCTTTCCGTTACTTGTTCTTTGGTGTTCACATTTTAGGTGAGATTTGTTTGAAAAAACAAGTGAAAAAGGTCTGACATGTATAATGTCGACGATGGACTGTTAAGAGTCGCCAGTTGGTTTTTTAAATGGTTTTACCAACACAACCGAGAAAAGGTTTGCACATTGACCTAGTGATGTGACACTGCTAAACGGGTCAGTGAAACCGAGATTCATTAATGTTCGGGGAGTTGATTATGCAAGGGGAAGGTGTTAGGCACCCCCCGACATCCGTGTTACCACAGTGACCGCCTCTTTTCAAGAAACTATTATCTGAATGTGTGTGTGTGTGTGTGTGTCAATGTGCTATTATTTGGAAGTAGTGCGAGGCCTCGTTCGCACCTATATACACAGGGTTTGAATTTATGTAAAAATTCAGTTTTTAGCAAGATATGGAAATTATATTTTATAAAAAAGGTTTTTCAAACCCTTGTGCTCAATAGTAATTGAGACCTTTTACACTTCCATTTTATTAAGTGTTCGGCTTGATTGATTTTATTTTCGAGATGCGAAGCATCTATAAAAAAATAATGTACAAAATAATGCCAACTCCCTCGTGGGTATGAGAACCATCTGAGGAAATTCAGACATCGCAGATAAATTTACAAGTTGTTTACAGCTGAAAAAGGTTCATCACGGGAACCGAATCTAGATCCAATAGACTGAATCTGTGATCACATGATTCCTAAGTTTACATGATACCATAATTTGTATGAAAGCGTAGCGGTATATATAAAAAGTCAGTATATATATATATATATATATATATATATATATATATACAAACATGATCACCACCACTTAAACACCTCCATGGGGGATCGGAAAATATAAATAAAGTCGTAAAAAGCTATCAATGTACCACGGAGAAAACTCCAAAGCGGGGATAAACGTAAATAAAGTTGTACAAAAGCAATCAATCGCCAATTAAGTAAACTCAAGCGGTGACAAAATGTAAAGAAAGTCAGTAAAAGCGATCAACCACCACGAAGTAAATTCCAGGTGGGACCAAAATGTATATATATATATATATATATATATATAAGCGAGTAAACGAACCGGATGTAAAATCTAGGCTCATCGAACAAAGTCCGACGCACAATTCATATATATATATATATATATATATATGTATATACAAACTGAAAATAAAATCACAGACCGAAGTCCGGGCAAACACACGCAACACGACTCTCAACGTGAAGAAAGGTGTGTGCAAAGATGAAGAGAAAGGCTCTAAAGTGTGTAAGAAGGCTTACAGTGGACTGCCAAAGAAGACTTCTATATCTTTAAAGTAGATGAAACTCGGCTCCCACCGGTACAAAAGTAGCTATATGTAAGCTCACAAGTGTATAAAATAGGAAAGCACTCAGTATATTGTAAGTACGGAGCAAATTTGACAGGGCTTCCTCGCTCTTCTTTTTTCTTAAAATGGCCACCCCAAACCCTCTATTTATAGAAGGGGGAGCCGAAGGTGTACCTGAGGCTGCCCGGGTTCACCTTGGCCCTTCTCGATGTGGGGAATGAACGTTATCGAACCCTAGGAAACTCCGCACCTTAGTCGGCATTTTTGGTTGTTCCCATTTCAAATGTATATAGCCTTGTGTGTGCACAAAAAATTATATATATATATAAATAGGTAGACAACTCTTGTCAATTACATCAACTATGTAACTCCTTGTATTTTGCCTCTTAAATCATAATGGTCAAGTGTGTGCACATCCGAACTAAAATGATTTAAGTTAAGTCAGACCCGACATTTCCATATAAGTGAAGAGAAAACTACAGCCCTTGTGTGTGCACAACAAAGCAGTAATGTTTAATTCCTTATAAACATCATATGTAATAAAAACAACATCTTAAATATTTAATACTTATCTTGTGTGTGCACAACAAACTCATATTAAATATTCAATACTCTATTGTTTCTATCATGCTAGAAGGTGACGTTCGATATTCCAAATATCTTTGAACGTTACAACTTAATATAAAATATTTGAGGGGTTTGTTATTAATTTGTCTCATCTTGTTTAGCGCGCATACACACATATATATAAAATACGCGTCATATTAATTAAAATGCGACACATATTTACATAATATATAATATATATAGTATAAGCACGCACATATATAATACTATATTCTACCTGGATTGATTATGGACTTTTATTCTAGTTTGGTTCACTAGAGCCACCAAGTGAACCAAAAGGTCAAACCCTAGAGTTGCAAGAATTAATATTTAAATATAACTATTACATTTAAACCCGGGATCCATTACAAACGGGTCTTCAAGCGCTCCTTGCTCCTTGATCTCCAATTCTTCAAAATAATTCTAACTATTTTATTACAAAACTATTTTAAAATAAATAGAAACATTGATCAGCAGTCAAGGGGAAGTACATTTGAGGAAGTTAGAATTTACATTAAGAAAAAATTAGAGAAGACGAGGTACGCAAACCCCATTTAATAAAACACATACATTCATGCATCCAACTAAAATAAAATCCAATCACATTGGTCAATAGTCCATAATCAATCTCATTTATTATCATACACATCACCATATGCATCAATAAATTAATCCATCTCATAAATAATAAACATTCAATATATATATATATATATATATATATATATATATATATATATATTGATATCATTTAATGGGCAAATTTAGTTAGTATAAAATCTAATTTTGAATTAAAATAAACTCATTTATTTTGATCCAAATTTAAATCAAAATAAACCTCTTTTATTTTAATTTATCCAATTTTGAATAAAACAAACTATTTTATTTTAATCAAAAATTTTAATCAAAACAAACTCATTTATTTTAATTAATTATGGAATCCAATTCCAAATAAAAAAAAACTTATTTATTAAAGGAAACACAGATTCTCTTTCCTATTCATAAATAAACTCCTTTATTTTGAATAATATGAAATCTTATTTCATTTCTAAATAAACTCCTTTATTTAAGAAAATACGGATTCACTTTCTTATTCACAAATAAACTCCTTTATTTTGAATAATATGAAATCTTATTTCATATCTAAATAAACTCATTTATTTAAGCAAACATGATATCCAATTTCAACTCCAATTAGTTATCCTGAAATCTAATTTCAACTCTAATTAGTTAGCATGAAATCCAATTTTAAAATTAAAATAAACTTTTTTATTTTAAAATTAAAATAAATTTTTTATTTTAAGATTAAAAAAAATTTATTTTAATGATAAAATTATTAAGAATATTATATTATATATATAATATATATGTGTATATATATATATATATATATATATATACAGCATATATATATATTTAATATTCATAACATGTAATCAAAAAATAACATGTAAACATGTTCCTGTCAAAGCTTTAGAAGGATAGCCACGTGATTGGTACGATTACTATTAATACCTATATATTATATATAATCTACTCCTTGTTCATGCAGGATCATGATTCAGTACCATATATTAGTAATCTCACCAAAGCCGTGAATCTCCGCAACCTTGAATAAAACGGATACAGCGAAAAAAGAAAAAAGATTTGCGATTTTTTTTTTAATAAATTTTATATAATAAATTGTGTCCAATTAAATTGTTCTAAACACATATCAATATATATATTAAATCAAGACAATTAATAATTCGCATAAAGGTTTGGCTTTGATACCACTATTAGGTTTGTAATATTCATGAACGCAATTAAATTGCACAAAATAAGCGGAAACGTGAAAAAAATCAGAGTTTTAAAATTTTACAAACCATATACCCGGATCACCCATTATGCACAATTATTAATTAAACGAAAAGATAAAGAACAAGAATCATACCCTTGAAGATTCGAGTTTCCTCAAGTACGAGTTCACCTCCAAATCCTTTCGCGTTCAACTTGAATCCACCGGGTTTGGTTCCTTTCTTTGATCAGCGTTAGCCACCCAAGTGTTTGGCCTCTAGAGGTGATCCACCAAGAAAGAATAAATATTCAAGAAAATGGGTATTTGGCAAAACCCTAGTTTTTTCTATCTCTCATATAAAAGAAGGTACTCTCCAATAATTGGAATCATGTCTGTTGTGAAAAAATTAACAACACTCATAATAAAACTCCTCTTATTTATAGATGTAGTCAACCCTCCTTAACAATTAAGGAATTTGGCTTTATTTTAATTAATTAAACTCCTTTAATTAATTAGGCTCCCAATCATATTAGGAATGTGAGACCCCGAATTTTAAGAAATAAAAGTATTCAATTTTTTTATTTTGGTAAATAGTTAAATTTATAAAAGTTTAAAGTTAAGGGTAATATGTGAAAATTTTGCAAACTAAGCAAGTTGATATAAAATATTCGTTGTGCCGGGGAATATTCGATTAGTCGGTGAATATTCTTTTTGTCGGGGAATATCCGCAATGACTGATAATCATTGGTGGACCCTACAATGTAATAATTATTTGATTGAGAAAACGATAAAAATATTTTTTATGAAAATATCTTCATGGAAGTTTTACCGTTAAAACTGTTGAACTACTCGGTAGTAAAAGTACAGTAATGCGCGTGGTTGCATAGTAGCACACGGTATTGATTATTGATGCTTACGTGAGAAGTCACTCGCTTTTGTTCAATTATTGCTACTGATAATTCTTTGCATAGTATCTCATGTTATTTGATTCAATTATTGTCGATATTTTATATATTATTATATCAATAATTGAGATGACAAAGTTATTAAGATTATTATTTGCAATATTAACGATATCTAGAAGTTCTGCCAAGGAGATGTTTGGTCACCTAATTACGCGCCAATAGGGAGAAATCCTTATTGGAAAACTCCCTCTTTCCTGGGAACGACCTGGTCGAATAATAGTGTGAATAATAATAATGATGATGAGTTTTGTTTTATTAGTATTATTAATGTAATAAAACAGAAAAGCTTTTTATATAAAACAAAATACTTTTATAAAGTAATTTGTTTTATTAGACTATAAATAGAATATATTATATTCTATTATGCATAGTGTTTGCATAGTGCCTGCATAGTATTTGCATAGTAAATTTTTTTTTATATAAAACAGAATACTTTTATAAAGTTATTCGTTTTATTAGATTATAAATAGAATATATTATATTTTATTTAAAAGATTTTATTTTATTGGAATATTTTATTAAATCAATATGGACCTTCCGATTAAAAGTAAATCAATCTGGATCGTTCATGAATTAGTTACTATTCAGTCCATTCTTCTATAAATAGAAGCTCATTCATTCATTATTTCTTATGAATTCACTGAAACTCTAGAGAGAGAAACTATAGAGAAAGTTCTTCTTCTGTATTCTCGAGCGTATTTCTTTAGAGTTTAAGAAGCTTTGAGCGTAGAAGATAGTGTAAGTTTTCTTCAAGTATATTCCCGCCCTACCAGTCGGAATACTTTTCTTTTTAAGGTAGGGGATATTATTTGTTGTACTCGTAAGGGATATTATTTGTTGTACTCGTAAGGGGTATTCTTTCTTTCTTATTTAAGAAGAAAACTTCTGTTATTCCATTCTTCATTATTCTGTTGGAATAACCTGTAAACGCGGACTATCGTATACATTGTGAAATTCTTCTGTTATTCCATTCTTTATTATTATGTTGGAATAACATGTCTATGCGAAGTACTGCATACATGGTGAAATTCTTCTATTATTCCATTCTTCATTATTCTGTCGGAATATCATGTCTGTGTGTTTATGCATGATTTGGTTCCATTATTTATTATTCTGTTTGAATAACCTGTCTGTGCGGTCTATCGCATGCCTAGTGAATTCTTCTATTATTCCATTATTTATTATTCTATTGGAATATCCTGTCTGTGCGTTTATGCATGACCTAGTTCCAATCTTTATTATTCTGTTGAAATAACATGTCTATGTGGATTACCGCATGCATGGTAAATGATCCTTCGTATTCATACGAATAATATTTTCATTAAAAAGGGATTTCTGCCAGGGGCAGTTTTGTAATTTTTCTGACCCTCAAAAATTCTAAAAAAATTTGAAATGATAATTTGATGAGTTATCTGGATTGTGTCCAAAAATAACAATTTTTGGATGTATAGATTAAGAGTTATGGATTTTATGGAAAAAAACTATTTTAAAAGTAAACTCTTATAACTCCTTGTGGTTAACTCCAAAATTGGTGAAATTTTTATTAGGAGTACATGTATATAACAGGGGTATACCTTGTAAATTTTGGAATTGTTGGACAAAAGTACAATTTATGATAAATGTCTAAATATTCGGCAGTTTTAGCCATATGAAAAATAGTAAATGAAAATGAACTAGTTATGAGTAAATCCCAGAAAAATATATGTTCAAAATGGGACTATATTCTGCTAAATCCCAGAAAAAAATATTTTTGGGACTGATTTGGTAATTTTCACGAAAATGAACTAGTTATGAGTAAATGAATTAAATATGTTATGTGAAGTAATAAAATTGAAAAATAGGATTTTATGACTTGGGAATCCTATATAGGTTATATGCATATTTTTGATGAGGAATTTGATCATTGATGATGAAATCTTATGAGTATGGCATTTTTGAATGATTAAATGCATTATTTGATAAACTGTAAACAATTGAAATAAATTGTTTATAAGTTTAAGAAATGATTTAAATATTGTTATAATATTAATGATATTAGATTATGAGATTATTAAGTGATTGATAACATTTGGTTATTATTGAACGTTGGATAAATTGTATTATAAATGTTTAATATTTATCCTTTATCTCATTTGATTGATTCTTATATCATTGTCATCATCCTCATGCTCATATTGTGTTGAAAGTCATCTTTGGTCATAGTGCATAGATGGACTTGGTATGATTATGACCAGGGATTATTCGGTATAATCATGGTAGTAATGTTACAAATGATGTGAAAAAATCCTCATTAGCCTAGTAGTGCATTGATGGACGCTTTTTGGTATGATTATGGCTATGGATTCTTCTTACCAAGGGTGCAAAGATGAATTATTTTATGGCATGATCATGACCGTTGATGAAAACACGATTATCTATAGCCCGTAGTGCATGGATAATTCGTGGTCGTGATATTAACGAATATCCTTAGCTGTAGTGCATGGATAATTCAGTGATATGGATTGATTATCGAGTTGAGTCTCAGTGATGAAATATAAATTCATGGATGTGATATTAACGAATATCCTTGGCCGTAGTGGAGGGGTGATTCGATGATGTGGATTACTTATTAAGCTGAGTCTCAGCGATAAAATATTTATTATATACTTTTAATTCGTAGAAGATAGTAGATACCATGCTCTACTTGACTCTTCTAAAATACAGTTGTATGTCTTTGGCATGTAGTGCAAAGATGAATTGTTAATAAATATCTTTGGCCGTAGTGCAAAGATGAATTTATTAGTATGATTATGAGCACGAATTCTGATTTGGTATAACCATGATTTTTGATGTTTCAGGTGAAGATAGTTGATGAAAATTATCTTCGTCCTGGTTGTGAAAAGGAATTTAGAACCACAATTATGATTATGAGTTATTCATATTATTGTGGACAGGAACTGTTGATTTATTTTACAAGGATAAAACACGGTTGGTGGACTTTTAACATGGAGAAGATAATAGACCTTATGGTCTATTTGACTCTTTTAATGGATTGCTCGTTCCGCTGCAACTATGGTTGAAAAGTTTTAGCATCTACCATATGTTCTAAATCTCTGATTTATTAATGATGATGCTATTGATGATGTAAATTAGCTTTAGTCGTGATATTCTTTACTGGGCTAGTTATGCTCACCCTTTCTGCTTTACAATTCCTTTCAGCTAATAAGAGTGTTGTCGGGTCGAGCGGGGATAACAGGGGAATAGAACGGTGGTCTCTAGCTGTGGAGGTTCTCCCTAAACAGTATAGAAAAGTGTGTTGTATTCTATACATCATTTAGTAATTATATTTGGTGAATCAAATAGGGTGAGGCGAACCCAACTTTGGAAGGGTGTTTTGCCACTATCATACAAGATGTCTAATGACATACAACCTCGTGTTCTCATAAGACATGGTTGTGCACATCCACTTGCTGAATATATCTACGAGCACTGCCTATATGATCTTCGAGTTTATTTGAAATATAATTTTCACTTTGAGACAACGGAGTTATTTATATGTCAAGAGAAGACTCACCATTGGAAAGAAGATGATAGTAATTTTCTTGTTTTTCTTTGGGGACTTTTGGGACAACCAATGATAATTATGTGGACATATGATATCTATCATAACCTAGACGCATGGCCTCCCATGTACTAAGATTTCCTTGAGCACTTTCCAAAGATTTGAAGTTCTAAAACAGTTTTTGACTATACTTTTATGTAAGGTATCATTGTAAGGATGTGGTTGAGACACTATGAGAGTTACATACATTTGTATTAAAACTCACAGTTAACTGTGGTTGTATTCTATAGGACAGTTCAACAGTTGTATAAATGAAGTTTGTATTTGATTTTATAGTGTGATATTTGGCGACTCAGAACGGGTCGTGTGGACCTATTTTGGGGGCGTCACAAGGAATAATTAATTAAACTCTTTTAATTAATTAGTTTCCTAATATTATTAGGAATATATGAGAGTACTTTTATTAATTAATTCTCAAACTCCTTTAGGAATTAAATAATAATAATAGTAATAATAATAATAAGACTCCTCTTATTAATTTATATTTAATATTTCCAAAATATTAAATAATAAATATTAAGCTATTTAATTTATTCTATCACCATAGATTAAATTAAATATACTTAACTTATTATTACGATTATGTCATTAACTTCTTAAATAATTATTTTTCCTTTTATGGTGTGACCCTTTAGGTTCTCCATATTAAATCGGTTGTGAATAAATCAATTAGAACAATTCTAATCTTATTTAAATAAATAAATTAAATTATTAATTTATTTAAATAAATAATATTTATTCTACAATAGGGATAAGCTTCCCTAGCGATCAACGACTTTCCAGAAAATATAGATTTCAACATTAATCATAAAAGAACCTTTGAGTAAATAGTTACCGTACAATTCAATCCTTCCACCATACAATGTCCCAATTAAATATAAGACTTTAAATTACTGTCAAGTCTTATTTTATTTAATTATATGTATTTTGACTCTTAAATGCACAACTCCAAATAATGCAAATTAGAAACTCATTTTTAATTTCATTCTACCTTGTCCAAGGACTACTGGGTTGTCATTTATCGAATCACATAGGACATTTCTCTTCTTTTACTAGAAGCGATAGATTCTTTATTGATCATACATTATCTCCATGTACGACTTATTATACCCAAGCATACCATTTGATATACCCTAAGGGCCTTAAGGAATAAGTCAAAGTATAACTCATCATACACAAGATACTATGATGATCTCAAGTTCAAGGATCACTTGTAGTACTATCAATACAGGAATTCCTATTGACAGGAAAATAAAACTCCATTAGGTATTCCTTAGCGAGTCACGTTCAGTGAACTTATTCTCTAATAAGCACCTACATACTTGCTTTAGTGTCTCCACACAAATGATCATGAGATCAAGCATCCTCATCTAATGAGCAAGCAACGTATGTATCAATCTATCCGGATTCGCTAATCCCCAATTTAGTAATCCAACGATTGGGAACTATTTTAGTTTTAAGCTTTCTAAGAATTTAGATCTCATTAGAATGATCATCATCATTATTCTAAAAACATTGCTTAAAACTATGGGTTTATCACATATTATAAAACAGCATCATGTAGATAATGAAAAGCCTTTAATTAATTAATATTTTTTATTATTAAATGAATAAGATTGTTACAAAGTATTTGTTTTATCATCAAACATGATTGGCTTGTGTGCATACTACTTTCACTATTCACGGGTACTATTCACAAAGTACTATTCATGAGTACTATTCATAAAGTACTATTCACGAGGTACTATTACCAAAGTACTATTCATGGGATACTATTCACTTGGGTATTATTCACCCAGGGAATTATTCATGACAAAAATTGATTTCTTTGCTGTCCAAATTATTTTTGATACAATATTATTTTTTTTATTTTACTCCGCAAAGCAGTATCATGTTGATAATTTAAACATTATTAAATTCTGGATAAATTAAGTTATAAATCTTTAAAAACTTATCATTTGCTTTCTTTTAATTGAATTCTTATATCATTGTCATCATCATCATATTTATATTGTGATAAAAGTCATATGTGGCTTACGTGCATAAATGCACTATTGATTGGTATGATTATGACCATGGATTATTTGGTATAATCATGACCGTAATGTTACAAATGATGTGGTAAACAATCCTCATTGGCATATAGTGCATTGATGGACAGTTGTTGGTATGATTATGACCAGGAATTATTCGGTATAATCATGACCATTGATGATTACATGAATATCCTTGGCCCGTAGTGTAGGGATGATTCGATGATGTGGTTTATTTTTTAAGCTAAGTCTCAGCGCTAAAATTGATGATAAAATTTTTAAATCATAGAAGATAGTAGATATCATGCTCTACTTGACTCTTTTAATGGATTGTTTGTTCCGCTGCAGTTAAACTTGATGTTTATTATATTTTATCAGTTTAACACTATTGAAGGTTAACGATAATTTATTCTGCATTATCTTAGTCATAATATTTCTTACTGGGTTAGTTGAGCTCACCCTTTGTTTTCATTGTTCTCTTCAGAAAATGAGAATATAGCTAGGACTAGTCGGGGAACAGAGTGACGGTCCAAATGTTTGCATTAGTAGTCATCACTATTCAGTGAAATAGTGTGATAATAAATGTAATAAGGACTCCATTTGAGTTTGAATACTGTCTAGAAGACAATATTCGTATTAAAACTCTCAGCTTATGTTTTGTCGTATTTTACACGACAGTTGTATAATTAAGTTGTATTTGAAATTTATACCATGTATTTGGCGACTCAGAATGGGTGATGTATACCTATTTTGGGGGCGTCACAGAAGTACCCTCATCTTTTCGAAACACCAGGTACGTACGTCAATTTCGAGGATAAAATTTCATAAGGAGGAGAGGTTGTAAGACCCTAACTTTTTATAAATAAAATTGAATTTCCTCTATTCATTATTTAGAAATAGTAAGGGGTTGATTTGATTAATGTTGTTAGTTATGGGTAAAATGTGCAAATATTTTTAAATAAGCAAGTGATTATAAAATATTCATTGTTGTCGGGGAATATTCGTCTAGTTGTGGAATATTCTTGCTGTCGAGGAATATTTCTACGATGACACAACCATTTGTGGGCCCTATAATGGAAAACTGTCGGATGAAGACAAGTATGAGTTTTTTTTATAAATAACGGCGTAGTTGTTACTGTTAACACTGTTGGAATACCTGGTGGTTAAAGTATAGTGTCTGGCGTGGTTGCATAGTATCACTGCAGATTGCATTGCGATATTTTTGGATTATTGATTCTTACGTAAGAAGGCACTACTCAATAATTGTTAAAGTAATTACTATTCAATATTTTATTTTATTGATTCAATAATTGCTACGTTAATATTTTATATTATTGTTGATTCAATAATTGTCATTGCACAATATTTCCCATTATCAGATTAACGATTCATATTATTTGAATAATATTATTAAATAACATTATTGACAATGTATAAGGAAGTTCTATCTAGGAAAGGGGTTTGATCACCTAATTGCGCACCAGTAAGGAGAAATCCTTATCGGAAAGCCCCCTCTTTCTTAGGAACGATCTTGTTGTCATTATTGTGATTCTGTAATATTATTTATGAATAATTAATTATTAATTTATATGATAAAGAAATATTTATTTTATGTGAATATAAATAAAGGAATTAATGTTGATGTGTTTTATCAGTATTTTGTCGGAATGAATGTATTAAAAATCATCCGTATATGGATTTCGGTCATTTTTCGTTTGGAGTTTGGAAAAACTTTCTTCTACAAAGTTGTAAAGAATTAAATTTCCTATGAAATGGACATAAAAATTATATTTTTCGGATAAAAGGGATATTTATTATGAATTATTGAAGTTTCTGAATATTGTTTAAATTTAAAACATTTTGGAATAGTTTTTCTAGAATGGGTGGGTGTAAGACCCCAAAATTTATGAATAAAAATTTAATTTTCTCGAAATATTTTTTTAAGTGTTATGGTGTTGATTTGATATAATATTATAGTTGTAGGTAGTATTTATAAATTTTGCAAAGTATGCAAGTTGTCATATAATATTCGATTGGTCTGGGAATATTTGTTTTAACAGAGAATATTCGTATAACTGGCAATAATTATTAGTGGACCCACAATGTAATTATTGTCGAGAATGAGAAAAGCATGTAAATATCTTTTTATGAAAATAACGGCGAAAGTTTTACCATTAAACCGTTGAACTACCCGGTAGTAAAAGTACAATAATACACGTGGTTGCATAGTAGCACACGGTATTGATTATTAATGCTTACTACGAGAAGTCACTTTCGCTTTTGTTCAATTATTGCTACGAAGAATTCACGATAGTATCTCACGTTATTTGATTCAATTATTGTCGATATTTTATATATTATTAAATCAATAATTGAGATGACAAGTTATTCTAATTATTATATGCATAATTAACAATATCTAGAAAGTTACGCCGAGGAAAGGGGTTTGGTCACCTAATTGCACGCATGATAGGAGAAATCCTTATAGAAAGCCCCCTCTTTTCTGGGAACGATCTGGTTGTTAATATTGTGAGTTATAATAATATGAATAAACGTTGTTAAAAATATTGAAGGAATTTTTATGAAGTATTTGATGTAAATTTTACTTATTTTATGGACCCCCATTTACCCATTCTTCAAAATAATCGGTAGAGTATATATATAAAATGTGTGTGATAAGGATGTGTGTGAAAGGGACATGTGGGGTGAGGCCCACATGTGGGTGGAAATGGAAATGGGGGGGAAGTTTACGTAAATGGAAGGGAGTTATGATATATATATATATATATATATATATATATATATATATATATATATATATATATATATATATATATATATCATTTGTGTGTGTGTTGTATGCCTTTTGTAGTAAGGCAAAGGTTATATAATTATATATATAAATATTTTATAAGTTTTGTTTTATTTGATTTTAAATATAATATATTATATTTTATTTAAAGTTTTTGTTTTATTAGAATATTTTATTGCACAGTAATGAATAGTAAACCAAAAATTTAAAAGTTTCGCATTTAATTGCTCACTTCGTGAATTAAATCGAATATTTTGTCTTGCAAATTGTAATTTTCTAAATTCAAATAGTATTATTTCCATTCTCCTATAAATAGGATGCTTAGTTAGAATTAAAAATCACACCAGAATCAGAGAATTCTTCTTCTATAATATTGAGCATATTTCTTTCGAGTTTTAGGAAGCTTTGAGGGTAGAAAACAGTGAAAGTTTTCTTCAAGAATATATCCGTTATACCAGTCGGAATTGCTTTCTTTTTGAGGCAAGGGGTATTATTTCTTTCGTATTCATGAAGAGAAATATTTTCTTTCAATACTCGTAAGGGATATTATTTATTTCATATTCAGAAGAGATATTATTTTTCGTATTCGTATGAATATTATTTCGTCCAATATTCGCAAGAAATATTATTTTCATTTAATATTCGTAAAGAATATTATATTCGTTCAATATTCAAAAGGAATATTATTTTCGTTTAATATTCGTAAGGGATATTATTTGTGTTCAGTATTCATATAAAATAATATTTTCTTCCATACTCTATAGTATGTAAGTAAAAGTATTTCGTTTCAGATTCCGAATTTTATACTCATTTTGTTAAAGTTTTGGCTTCTATACTCCATGAAATTAGTAGAATATCCTTGATATTTGCGCTTCATCCAGTATCTTTTCATGGAAATATTATTCTGAGCATTCTTGATAAGTTTTAACTTTTTCATGTCGGGGTACTATTCACGGGGTTACTATTCCTGAAGTTACTATTCACAGGTACTATTCACTCGGTTATTATTCACCCGGGGTACTATTCATGATAAAAATTGATTTGTTTTCGGTCCAAATCATTTTTAATACAATATTATTCTTGAATTTTACTCCACAAAGCAGTATCATGTTGACAATTTGAACGTTATTGAATTCTAGATAAATTAAATTATAAATCTTTACAATTTATCCTTGAACTTGTTTTATTGAATTATTATGTCATTGTCATCATCCTCATGCTTATATTATGTTGAAAGTCATCTTTGGCCGTAGTGCATTGATGGACTTGGTATGATTATGACCAGGGATTATTCGGTATAATCATGACCGTAATGTTACAAATGATGTGGTAAAAGTCCTCATTGGCCCGTAGTACATTGATGGACAGTTTTTGGTATGATTATGGCCATGGATTCTCTTTGGCCAAGGGTGCAAAGATGAATTGTTTTAAGGCATGATCATGACCGTTGATGAAAACACGATTATCTGTGGCCCGTAGTGCATGGATAATTCGTGGTCGTGATACTAAAGAATATCCTTGGACTGTAGTGCAGGGATGATTCGATGATGTGGATTATTTATTAAGCTGAGTCTCAGCGATAAAGTTGATGAAAAACCTTTTAAATCATAGAAGATGGTAGATATCATGCTCTACTTGACTCTTCTAATGGATTGCTTATTCCGCTGCAGTTTTTGATCCAAAACTTGTTGTCGATTATATTCTATCAGTTGTTATACTATTGAAGGCTAAGGATAATTTATTCTGCATTATCTTAGTCATAATATTTCTTACTGGGCTAGTTGAGCTCACCCTTTCTTTCACTGTTCTCTTCAGGAAATGAGAATATAGCTGGGACTAGTCGGGGAATGGATTAACGGTCCAGATGGTTGTATTAGTAGTTCTCACTATTTTGTGAAATAGTGTGATAATAATTGTAATAATATTGAATTTGAGTTTGTATATTGTCTAGAAGACGATATTCGTGTTGAAACTCCCAGCTTATATTGTGTCGTACTTTACACGACAATTGTATAATTAAGTTGTATTTGAATTTTGTACCATGTATTTGGCGACTCAAAATGGGTGATGTATACATGTTTTGTTTTGGGGGCGTCACAGTTGGTATCAAAGCTTAGGGATATGATCCCTGGTTGAGATTTGAGACAAGAACTAGGAGGGGAGATACGGGGAATTCCTTCGCTAGTATGACCTACTTAAGTTTAATTGGTATTTAATTGGTCGGTCAGAATATAGGGATAATATGTGGTGTGTCAATTAACCATTATTTTGTGGTAGTATTTGAAAATGACATCCGAGAATGTTGAGAATAGCAATGGAGCACACGAGATCGTTGAGTCACCACCGATCAATACCCAAGATAATGTGCAACATGAAGGCAAGAATCCTCAGGTGAACAATGGCACCGACTAAATGACGAATGACAGTACGTTTAGGAGCTTTTTAGAATTCACGCAACACCAAATGAGAGAGATTCCTGTTCATAATGCAGGTGGAAACAATGGCAACCCACGGTTGGTCACCGCTAAGCAGTTCAAGGAGTTGGGACCACCAGAGTTTTTGGGAAAGATAGAACCACTTAAGGTGGAGATGTGGATAAAACAGATCACCAAGATATTTGATGTCTTGAAATGCTTAGAGGAGCAAAAGGTTCCATTCGCCACCTTTATGTTGCATGAGAAGCAGATCATTAGTGGGAATCTGTAAAACGTACCCAGCCTGACGCACTCAAAATGTCTTAGGAGAAGTTCCAAGAACTGTTCAACGACAAGTACTTTCCCGAAAGTATTCGTCACATGAAGGAGTTAGAGTTCATCAAGTTGGAGCAAAAAAATATGACCATGTCGTAGTACGAAGCTAAGTTTGCCGAGTTGTCCCGATTTGCATCCCACTTAGTTGATAACGAGGAGAGAATGACACAGATGTTTCTAAGAGGTTTCAAGCCCGAGATACGTCAATATCTTATTTCTCACAAACTTTGCTTGTATTTAGATGTTGTGAATAGGGCTCAGTTATTGGAGCGCAATAATGAGATAACCCAACCAAGAGAGAGCAGCCGACAAATCGATAATACCAATGGTAGCAGTCATCGAAGCGGTGACCACAAACTTGGAGGGAATCAATATGCCAGAAATGGTAACCACTTCGGTGGTAATCATGGCCAGGATAATAGAAAAGGTGAACTAAGTGAGAACAACTTCAAGAAGAGAAGGTTTAATAATGATGGAAAGACAGCGACACCCATTTCCTAGGAAGAAGAACGACCATTGGTCGTATGTTTCAAATGCGAACAGGAGGGATACATCCGTCCAAACTGTACGTAGCAACCCAAAGAGTGTTTCAATTATGAAAGAGAAGGTCACCTAGCTCGATTTTATCATGTAGTGAAGTCAAGTCCAGCTGGGATGGTGACGCCAAAGGATGTCTCAGACAAGTTAAAGTCGGTAGTTTAAGTGAGAGCATTTTTTGAGGAACCCGAACGAAGCTATCACGGGTAAGTTAATCATAAACTCTTGCGAAGTTTATACCTTATTCGATATCGGTTCTACACATTCTTTTATTTCTCCTACTTGCGCTCAACATTTAAATTTTACCCTAGTACAAAACCCATTTCTAAAACCCTTAAATATTTCGTCACTCAAAACGAACGTAACATGCACCAAAGACATTGGCTCAAGCTGTTGAAGATTACGACCATACCATTCAATATCATCGTAGAACAGCGAACGTGGTAGCTGAAGCATTGAGTAAAAGATCGTATATAGTTACGAGTGCGACGTTGTTAACACAAAGACCCATTTCGTATGACTTACTCTAGAGACCCACGTGATGATGTTAAATATACGATTAGAACAAACTTTAATCGATAAAGTGAAAGCCACTTAAGCTACAGACTCAGAGCTGATGAATGTGAAGAAGACGGTTCAAGAGGGCATTATTCTAGAAGCAAGAATTGACGAAGAGAAGAAATCTCAACCCTAGATTTAATTGTTCTATTTGAAATCCTCGATCGAGTAGGAACAGTGGCCTATAGACTCGTTTTAACGCCAAGTATGTCGCATGTTCATAATGTTTTTCATGTATCTATGTTATGTAAATATGTGGAAGACCCGAACCACATTATTGATTAAGAACCGAATGAGTTAGCAGAAGATTTAACGTATGAGGAGATACATGTTAAAATCTTGGATAAGAAGGAATATATTCTACGCTCAAAGGTTATACTTCAAGAGTTAGAATCTGACAAGGTATCTTCATCTATTCGACATACCAGGTACGTACGTAAATTTTGAGGGCAAAATTTCATAAGGAGGGGAGATTGTAAGACCCCAAAATTTATGAATAAAGATTTAATTTTCTCGAAATATTTTTTTAAGTATTATGGTGTGGATTTGATATAATATTATATTTGTGGGTAGTATTTATAAATTTTACAAAGTATGCAAGTTGTCATATAATATTTGATTGGTCGGGGAATATTCGTTTTAACAGAGAATATTCGAACAACGGCGCAATCATTGGTGGACCCCACAACAAAATTATTGTCGGAATGAGAAAACGACAGAAATATCTTTTTATGAAAATAACGGCAGAAGTTTAACCGTTAAACTGTTGAACTAGCCGGTAGTAAAAGTATAGTAATACGCGTGGTTGCATAGTAATACACGGTATTTGTGACGCCCCCAAAACGGGCATACATCACTCATCTTGAGTCGCCAGATACATGGTACAGAACTCAACTACAAACTTAATTATATAACTGTCGTGTAAAAATACGACAAAACATAGCTGAGAGTTTACATGAATATTGTCTCATAGACATGATACAAACTCAAATTCAATCCTTATTACACTTATTATCACACTAAGTAGTGAGGACTACTAAAACAACCATCTCGGACCGTCACTCCGTTTCCCGAAGTCCTAGCTATATTCTCATTTCCTAAAGAGAATAGTGAAAGAAAAGGATGAGCTCAACTAGCCCAGTAAGAAATATTATAACTAAGATAATGCAGAATAAATTATTATTAGTCTTCAACAGTGTTAAACTGATAAAATACAATAAACATCAAGTTTAACTGTAGCGAAATAAGCAATCCATTAGAAGAGTTAAGTAGAGCATAATGTCTACTATCTCCTCTAGATTAAAAGTCCATCATTAATGTTTCATTCCTGTAATACTCATCAATAGTTCTTTTTTGTACCCAAGACAAAGAGAACTCTCATCACCTATCTTCACCTGAACCACCACATATTATAATTAAATTCATACTTCATATTGATAATCAGGTAAATCAAAAGTTCATACAACTGTAAAACCAATAATGCTGAGACTCAGCTTATAGTATCACGACCACGAATTATCCATGCACTACGGGCCAAGGATATTCGTGTTTTCAATTACGATCATGATTATACCGAATAATCCCTGGTCATAATCATACCAATCAACAGTTCATCAATGCACGTAATCCAAAGATATACAACTCTAAAACCAATAATCAACAGTCCATCTTTGTACGTAAGCCAAAGATATACAACTCTAAAACCAATAATCAATAGTCCATCTTTGCACGTAAGCCAAAGATATTCAACTGTAAAATCAATAATCAACAGTCCATCTTTGCACGTAAGCCAAAGATATACAACTGTAAAATCAATAATCAACAGTCCATCTTTGCACGTAATGTAACGCCCGAGAATTTTGAATTTTAAATGAATTAAATTTTTATTTGATTATGGGAATTAAATGAATTTAATTAATTTATTATGTGAGTAAGATGTTTGAAGTTCGTTCTATGACCTAGAATATACGGATGTGGTTAGTATTCCGACTTTGTGCTAGTATTAATGGTTGTGAATTATCAAGACAAAAACGAAGATTTTCCGAGAATGTTTGCGTAAAAACACTATTCATATGATTTCGTTTGGAGCTAGAGTTTGAAATTTTGAGAAATGCGTAATGATAGAATACGAAGATAGTATGGAATATCCAATAATAATTCCATTATGACAAACGAAATTTTCGCTTGCGGACGTAAAACCTATGGGTTTGTGAAAGAGGTTTCCGAAAGGGAAATGAAATGCGTATAGTCGTTTCGGATATTATACGTATGAAATATGAGTATTATATTAGTATGCATACGAGTAAGGTATGAAGAATAGTATGATGTATAATACAATTATTGTATGAGTATTAGACGAAGAGAATACGAGAGTTATACGCGTATAATACGAGAAGTATTAATGGAGTTTGAGTAAAGAATTTAGGTATAATTTAATTGGACTTAAACCAATAGCAAGCCCAACGAATTATATAAGCAAGCCCAAGTCAAAGCCCAATCAAAAAGTAAACCGCGGGTCGAACCGGTGGGTTATGGGATGGTTAAAACCCATGGGGCAACCCATGGGGTGCTCCAAGAGGGAGTGGGCTGGCCACTTGGTGGCCAAGTAAGGTAGACAACTTGCTCACCAAGTACTTTACTTGGTGACAAAGTTGATAAAGGAGGTGCAATAGTAAGGAGGTGCCATATGGACCATTTTGCCCCTCATTTGGTTTTCTATAAATACAAAGTTAAGGTTGAGCTTTTGTTGTTTTGAAAATCTTGTTCAACCTATATTGAGAGAGAGAAAAGCTAGAAACGCTTAATCATTTTACTTCCAAGCAAACCAATAGACGTTTATCAAGAACGTTAATTACTTCAAAGGTAAATTCTCATAAATCGTAATCTTCATCTTTTTTGATTTCTTTCTCGTAGAAGAATCATAGAGTGGTGGAGCATGTTTATTGAGGAGATATAAGGATGCCTATTAATGACTAAATCATTGATAGGTCATGACCAAATAGAAATCGTAAGTGTTTACGTGAGTTAAAACCATAGAAAGTCTTAAACGTTAACTTAGTTATGAATGAACGTTTGGAAAACCGTTATAGCTAAGGAATGTGCCTATTGTTTGGTTAGGATGATTATGATGAATCATTGGAGTTTTCCATTTGATTTGGCTTATAGAATACGAGTAACGAAGTTATGGCGAATTTTATGAAAATCGACGTTAAACGTCGAAAATGTAAAAAGCCCGGATTAAAGGTCAAAAGTTGTCGTGTGGCTTGAAAACGGATTCGAAACTGTGAAATTCTTATATGAGCACGTAAAGGGTGTAATTTGTGACTTGTAGGCTTTCGAATGGGTCAATTCGGATGTAAAACGAACAAATTAGGAAGCCGGAGTTTCGTTAGAAAAGTGGATATTTTTGGCTAATCGGTGCCTGAGACTTGGCGCCAGTCATATAAAACCAAGACAAAGTAGTCGTACATTGCGGCTGGACTTCTACCGAAAGTACCACGCTAACTTTCGTGTCGCAGCCGCCACTAGAATACAAAGGATGTCGGCCACTTGCCGCGAGAGAAAAATGTTGACCAAGTTAGATTTTGTTCCATTTGAATGTAGACCTAAGGTAAGACATTGAAGGTACTTAATGTACATAATAAGACTAACCTTAAATCACTTATAAGGTGCTAATGTAAGAAGATTTAGTAAGGTTTAATAGAAATTAAACAAAGAACGCGAGAACGTAATAAGTAAAACTGTAAATGACGTTCAATGTTGGTACTTAACCAATAATGATCGAATGTCGGTTAGTAATGTAAAAACGTTAACGAACCGTAATGAAGTAAAGAAAGTCAAATCGACTTTAATAATGAAGTTAATTCAAATAAGACATAGAAGATAAAGAAGTTGGTTATAGACAATAAAGTTAGTTTGTTTGATAACTAATTACAGTGGGCTATTTGAATATATAATGTAGATCCTGTAAAGGCTGAGAATTATTGAATTGTTTATTCGAAGACGCTTGAAGGCAAGTCTTTCTTAACACTTGTCTAACCTTTGTGCTAGCCAAGTTTTACGTGATGCATGTTATACAATGCATGAATGGTTTTAAAGAAAGAGTCGATGCCTATTTTAACTTGGCTAGACAAGTATTGAAGAATTGATTGATTTTTTTTACAAGTCTTTCGATATAGAACTGTAAACGCTATCCTATGCCAAGTATTTGGTACGGATGAGAAGGTAAGTTTGTCTATGTACAAAAAAAGTATTTTTCATCGATTATTCGATGGGCACGCGAGGTTGCCAAATGTTGAACGTAAATACGTTTAACGTAAGAGTGTTGATCAACATAGAGTACAATAGGCTGATCACCTAGAAGTGCTCGTAAGTAAAGACGGGTGGATGATCTTAGTGCCGGATATCCTTTTCAAGTATGAAAACAAAAAGAGTATGTTCATGGTCTATTGACCGGTTCATCATTCTTAAGCTATTATATACTTTGGAATTGTTGTTATGACATGAGAAGTACTAGTCAAATGTTTCATAATGCTTCGTAGATAATTGTTCAGATATGGAAATAAAGCATGTAATTGTTAATGTGATATTCATATGATTCTTTGTTAAGACTTGCTGAACTAGTTATACTCATTCTTGCTTGAACCATATGTTTGCAGCTAAAGCCAAACGAACTGAGAGTTCTAAGAGAGATAAAGGCATGGCTAAGATGGACAATTAATCGTCTTGTAATAGATTAGTATATTTGTATGTAAAACCAATAATCAACAGTCCATCTTTGTACGTAAGCCAAAGATATACAACTGTAAAATCAATAATCAACAGTCCATCTATGCACGTAAGCCAAAGATGACTTTCATCACAATATAAGCATGCGGATGATGACAACGATATAAGCATTAATCAAACGAAATCAAGGATAAATATTAAAGACTTTAAATTTATCCAGAGTTTAAAAATATCCAAATTGTCAACACGATACTGCTTTGTGGAGTAAAATTCAATAATAATATTCATGTCTCAAAAATAATTTGGACAGAAAAGAAATATAGTTTTCGGGTGAATAGTAACCCGTGAATAGTAACTCGTGAATAGTACCCCGGTACGAAAAGTGCCCCGAATACCCGAGTGAAGAATACTAGAGTGAATAGTAACCCATGAATAGTAACTCGTGAATAGTACCCCGACACGAAAAGTGCCCCGAATACCCGAGTGAATAATACTAGAGTGAATAGTAATCAGGTGAATAGTAACTCGTAAATAGTAACTCATGAATAGTATTCCTGTAATAATATCCAAATGTTATCAATCACTTAATAATCTCATAATCTAATATCATTAATATTATAACAATATTTTAATCATTTCATAAACTTATAAACAATTTATTTTAATTGGTTACACTTTACTAGTTAATACATTTAATCATCCAAAAATACCAAACTCATAAGATTTCATCACCAATAACCAAAACCCTCATAAAAAATCTACATATACCTTATATAGGATTCCCAAGCCATAAAATCCTATTTTGCAATTTCTTTTACTTCACATAACATATTTAATTCATTTACTCATAACTAGTTCATTTTCATGAAAAATACCAAATCAGTCCCAAAAATATTTCTTTTCTGGGATTTAGCAGAATATAGTCCCATATTGAACATATATTTTTCTCGTAATTTTTAATATTCATTTACTATTTTTCATATGGCTTAAAAGCGCCAAATATTTAGACATTTATCATAAAGCGTACTTTTGTCCAAAAATTCCAAAATTTACTGAGTTATCTTCTGGCGATATATACATGTACTCCCAATAAAATTTCACCAATTTTAGAGTTAACCACAAGGAGTTATAAGGGTTTACTTTTAAAATAGTCTTTTCCCATAAAATTCATAACTCCTAATCTATACATCCAAAAATCGCCATTTTTGGACACAATCTAGAAAACTCGTCAAATTATCATTTCAAATGTTTTCAAAACTTTTTAGGGTTGGAAAAATTATGAAACTGCCCCTGGCAGAAACCCCTTACTTACAACGGTTGAACGAAAATAATATTCCTTACGAATATTAAACGAATATAATGAATATTGAATGATAATAATATTCATACGAATACGAAAATAATATCTCTTCAGAATGTAAAAAAATAATACCCCTTACCTTAGAAGAAAACTGGATACTAGAGTAGTGAAGTAACAGACTACTCTTCTTCTTTCTCTCTATAGCTTCTATCTCTATAATTGCTCTTGTGAGTCTTAGTGAATTGGTGAGAATGAAGAAAGAATGAGCTTCTATTTATAAAAAAATATATTTTCGATAATTGCACATTTTGGGGCTCGAAATATTACAGTATAATACCTTCATCTTTTCCTTCATTTTTAATTTAGTCCTACAAGTATTATCAAACTTGCACCACCTCCCCTAATAGTAAATCATGTGAATCAATAGTAAATCATGTGACTCAATAGTTCTAAACATGTGAAAAAAAACTAATTACAGTATAGTACCTTCAACTATACCTCCATTTTTAATTTAGTCATGCAAGTATTATCAATCTTGCACCAACTCCCCTAATAGTAAATCATGTGAATCAATAGTACACACATGTGAACACATAGTTATAAGCATGTGAATTAATAGCAATTAATTGCTCATTTATCCGATTAATTACTCGATTAGTCAATATAACTTCCAGACATCAATTATCATCGAAATAAATGTCGATTTTCACTAACACCAATAATCCCAACACAATGGAACTATCAATTTCATTTTTAATCAACACAAACTTATTTCATCATTAATATTATAACTCAAAATATTTAACAACCAGGTCGTTCCTAGGAAAGAGGGGGCTTTCCGATAAGGATTTCTCCTTATTGGCGCGCAATTAGGTGACCAAACCTCTCCTTGACAGAACTTCTAGACATTGTCAATATTACAAATAATAATATGAATAACTTTGTCGTCTCAATTATTGATTTAATAATATAAAATATTATGACAATAATTAAATAAAATTGAGTGACTTCTCATGTAAGCATCAATAATCAAAGATACTCTGCAACACCATGTGCTACTATGCAACCACGCGTATTACTGTACTTTTACTACCGATTATTTTATGACAACTTGATTACTTTAAAAAAATTTCACATATCACCCTTAACTTTAAATTTTTATCAATTTAACTATTTACCAAAATAGAAAAATTGAATACTTTAATTTCATAAAATTCGGGATCTCACAGTATTGATTATTAATGCTTACGTGAGAAGTCACTTTCGATTTTGTTCAATTATTATTACGAAGAATCACTTGCATAGTATCTCACGTTATTTGATTCAATTATTATCGATATTTTATATATTATTAAATCAATAATTGAGATGACAAGATATTCTAATTATTATATGCATAATTAACAATGTCTAGAAAGTTCTATCGAGGAAAGGGGTTTGGTCACCTAATCAATGCGCCAATAGGAAAAAATCCTTATAGGAAAGCCCCTCTTTCTTGACTTGAACCATCCGTTGTTAATATTGTGAGTTATAATAATATGAATAAACGTTGTTAAAAATATTGAAGGGATTTTTATGAAGTATTTGATATAAATTTTGCTTATTTTATGGACCCCCATTTACCCATTCTTAAAAATAATCGGTAAAGTATATATATAAAATGTGTGTGATGTGTGTGAAAGGGACATGTGAGGTGAGGCCCACATGTGGGTGGAAGAATGGAAATGGGACATTTTATTAAAGTTTTGGCTTCTATACTCCATAAAATTAGTAGAATATCCTTGATATTTGCGTTTCATCCAGTATCTTTTCATGGAAATATTATTCTGAGCATTCTTGATAAGTTTTAACTTTTTCATGCTGGAGTACTATTCACGGGGTTACTTTTCCCGAAGTACTATTTACGGGTACTATTCAATCGGTTACTATTCACACGGGGCACTATTTAAGAAAACAAATTGATTCATTTTCGGTCCAAATCATTTTTGATACAATATTATTCTTGAATTTTACTCCACAAAGCAGTATCATGTTGACAATTTGAACGTTCATGAATTCTGGATAAATTAAATTATAAATCTTTACAATTTATCCTTGAACTTGTTTTAATGAATTATTATGTCATTGTTATCATCCTCATGCTTATATTATGTTGAAAGTCATCTGTGGCTGTAGTGCATAGATGGACTTGGTATGATTATGACCAGGGATTATTCGGTATAATCATGACCGTAATTGTGACGACCCCAAAATAGATCCATTCCATCCAACCTATTCTGAGTCGCCAAAAATATGGTATAGAAAATAACTACAACTTCAATACTACAATTGTCGTGCAAAATACAACAACACATATGTTGTGAGTTTTGATACAAATATATACCAAATGTGACTCATGACCCAACCGTGGACAACACCTCACAATGGTACCTTAGATAAAGGTACAATCAATAATTGTTTTAGAAATTAAAATCTTTGGGAAGTGCTCAAGGAAACCTTCGTACATGGGAGGCCATGCATCTAGGTTATAATAGATATCATACACTCACAGAATTATCCTTGGTTGACCCAATAGACCCCAAAGAAAAACGAGAAGATTACTATCATATTCTTTCCAATGGTGAGTCTTTTCTTGACATATCATTATCTCCACTGTCTCTAATCGAGAATTATACTTCAACCAAACACCAAGATTATATAGGTAGTGCTCGTAGATATACTCAGCAAGTGGATGTGCACAACCCTGTCTTATGATAACACGATGTTGTATGTCATTAGACATCTTGTATGATAGTGGCAAAACACCCTTCCAACGTTGGGTTCGCCTCACCCTATTTGATTCACCAAATATAACTACTAAATGATGTATAAAATACAACACACTTTTCTATACTATTTAGGGAGAATCTCCACAACTAGAGACCACCGTTCTATTCCCCTGTTATCCCCGCTCGACCCAGCTACACTTTTATTACCTGAAAGGAATTGTGAAGCAAAAGGGTGAGCACAAATAGCCTAGTAAAGAATATCATGACTAAAGATAATTAAATTATCAATAGCCTTCTTCAGTAATAAATCAGAGATTTATAACATATGGTAGATGATAAAACTTTTCAACCATAGTTGCAGCGGAACGAGCTATCCATTAGAAGAGTCAAATAGACCATAAAGTTTATTATCTTCTCCATGTTAAAAGTCCACCAACAATGTTTTATCCCTGTAACATCAATCAACAGTTCATGTCCACAATCACGTGAATAACTCATAATCATAATTATAGTTCTAAATTCATCTTCTCATCTAGGACAAAGATAACTTTCATCACTTGTCTTTACCTGAAACATCAAAGATCATGGTTATACCAAATCACAATTCATGTTCATAGTCATACTAATAAATTCATCTTTTCACTACGCCCCAAAGATATATTCATTAACATTTCATCTTTGCACTACAGGCCAAAGATATTCAACAACTAGTAATCTTTGCACTACGGGCCGAAGATATTCAACAACAGGTCATCTTTGCACTACGGGCCAAAGATATTCATATCTCAAAGAAATACATAATCATTTCAGAATTTATATAAACCATAATTATAACCATGTTGATCAATTCACCTTTGCACTTAAACTAAAAATATTCAATTGTAAATTCAATGGTCATGATCATACCAGTCAACGATTCAACTTTGCACTATTGGCCAAAGAGAACCCATAGTCATGATCATACCAATAATCTACCCATCTATACACTCAAGTCAAAGAGAAATTTCTTCACCATGATTATAAAAATGTTATATATGATAATAAAAATAATATGATCAAAATATGGATTTAATTTCAAGAGTAAGATTCATAAATCAACGATAATTTGGTTAGAAAAAGAAACCAATTTTGTCGTGAATAGTAACTCGTGATTAGTAACTCATAAATAGTAACTCGTGAATAGTAATTACACTTTACTAATTAATGCATTTAATCATCCTAAAATGCCAAACTCATAAGATTTCATCACCAATAACCAAAACTCTCATCAAAAATCTGCATATACCTTATATAGGATTCTCAAGCCATAAAATCCTATTTTCTAATTTTTTTACTTCACATAACATATTTAATTAATTTATTAATAACTAGTCTATTTTCATGAAAAATACCAAATCGGTCCCAAATTATTTTCTTTTCTGGTATTTAGCAGAATATAGTCCCATATTGAACATATATTTTTCTCGAAATTTTTAAAATTCATTCACTATTTTTCATATGGCCAAAACTGTCGAATATTTAGACATTTATCATAAACTGTACTTTTGTTCAAAAATTCTGAAATTTACAGAGTATACTTCTGTTATATACATGTACTCCCAATAAAAATTTTACCAATTTTGGAGTTAGCCACAAGGAGTTATAAGGGTTTACTTTCAAAATAGTCTTTTCCCATAAAATTCATAACTCATAATCTATACATCCAAAAATCGCCATTTTTGGACACAATCTAGAAAACTCATCAAATTGTCATTTTAAATTTTTTCAGAATTTTTGAGGGTCGGAAAAACTACGAAACTGAAAAACATAATAACCCTTACAATCCCTTACCTCAAAAGAGCAGTATTTCTGACTAGAATATTGGATGTAAAGTCGAAGGAAACTTGCACTGAATAGCAACTCTCAAAGTATCTAAATACTCACAAAAATACGCTCGATAATATATAGAGAGAAAACTTATGTTTCTGGTGTGATTTTCAATTCTAACCTAAGCACCTTATTTATAGGAAAATGCTTAGAACACCAAAGCAGAAAATTTAATAAAATAATATATTTTATTAAAAATCATACGCATAATTGGAATTCAGATTTCAACACATTTACCACATAAGTGGGGCCTACCAACTCACCAAAAACGTTTTTCTTTAAAAATAATTTAAAACTTCAAAAATCAACTATTTCGGAACTTCAATAATTCATAATAAATAGCCATTTTATCAGAAAAATTCGAATCTTATGTCCATTCCATAGGAAATTGAATTCTCTACAACTTTGTAGAAGAATATTTTTCCAAATTCCAAACAAAAAATGACCGAAATCCACATACGGACGATTTTACAGGCTATAATCAATTTTCAGTCAAAAATAGGGTCCACCAATACACAAAACATGTTTTAAACCTTTATTGTAATAAAAATACTCTTCCTCCTCATTTATTCATATATCACACATTCATTGTAAAAAATATCACCATTATTATATTATTGTAATATAATAATATATTTTATCAGAAAAGATAAAATATCAATTTTCAATAATTATCACTTTTCTAAAAATTCCTCCATTTATATCCACATAAATAAATATTTTTCTTATCATATAAATCAATAATTAATTATTCACAAATAATATTACACAATCACAATACTGACAACCAGGCTGTTCCTAAGAAAGAGGGGGTTTTCGAATAAGGATTTCTCCTTACTGGCGCGTAATTAGGTGACCAAACCTCTCCTTAGGCAGAACTTTCTAGACATTGCCAATAATGTTATCTAGTAATATTATTAAAATAATATGAATTATTGATCTGATAATGGGAAATACTGTGCAGTGATAATTATTAAAACAACAGTAATATAAAATATCAACGTAGCAATTATTGAACCAATAAAATATTGAACAGTAATTACTGTAATAATTATTGAGTAGTGCCTTCTTACGTAAGAATCAATAATTCAAAAATATTGTGCAATACCGTGTCCTACTGTGCAACGACGCGTATTATTGTATTTTAACCACCGGGTATTCCAACAGTGTTAACGGTAACGATTACGCCGTTATTTATAAAAACTCAAACTTGTCGTTTTCTTCATCCAATCGCTTTCCGTTATGGGGCCCACAAAAGGCTGCACCGTCGTACAAATATTCCCCTTCAGGAAGAATATTCCACGACCAAACGAATATTCCCCGACAACAATGAGTATTTTTTAACTACTTGCTTATTTAAAATATTTACATATATCACCCTTAACTTTAACCTTTTATCAATTTAACCATTTACTGAATAGTAATTATAAGAAAAATTGAATACTTTTATTTCATAAAATTCGGGGTCTTACAATCTCCTCTCCTTATGAAATTTCGTCCTCGAAATTTACGTACATGTTATTTCAAAGAGTTGAGAATACCTTACTTTCATTTTAGATTCCATCTTCCCTGTCCTCATGATTTCTCCATTTCTCATCTCCTGTATTTCAGATATCATTCTAGAATATAGCTTCAAAACAAGGGTTAATTGAACAAATTAACATATCACATAATATCCCGATATTATGACTGACCAAAAAATAAGCTTAGGTAGGACACACTAGCGAAGGATTTACTCATCTCTCCCCTCTTAGTTCTATTCCCCGATCTCCGCCAGAGACCATATCCCTAAGCTCTTATATAAAATGTGACGACCCCAAAATAGATCCATTCCATCCAACCTATTCTGAGTCGCCAAAAACATAGTACAGAAAATAACTACAACTTTATTACTACAATTGTCGTGCAAAATACAACAACACATATGTTGTGAGTTTTGATACAAATATATACCAAATGTGACTCATGACCCAACCGTGGACAGCACCTCACAATGGTACCTTACATAAAGGTACAATCAATAACTGTTTTAGAAATTAAAATCTTTGGGAAGTGCTCAAGGAAACCTTCGTACATGGGAGACCATGCATCTAGTTTATAATAGATATCATATGCCCACATAATTATCCTTGGTTGACCCAATAGACCCCAAAGAAAAACGAGAAGATTACTATCATATTCTTTCCAATGGTGAGTCTTTTCTTGACATATCATTATCTCCACTGTCTCTAATCGAGAATTATACTTCAACCAAACACCAAGATTATATAGGTAGTGCTCGTAGATATACTCAGCAAGTGGATGTGCACAACCCTGTCTTATGATAACACAAGGTTGTATGTTATTAGACATCTTGTATGATAGTGGGAAAACACCCTTCCAACGTTGGGTTCGCCTCATCCTATTTGATTCACCAAATATAACTACTAAATGATGTATAAAATACAACACACTTTTCTATACTATTTAGGGAGAATCTCCATAACTAGAGACCACCGTTCTATTCCCCTGTTATCCCCGCTCGACCCAGCTACACTTTTATTACCTAAAAGGAATTGTGAAGCAAAAGGGTGAGCACAAATAGCCCAGTAAAGAATATCATGACTAAAGATAATTAAATTATCAATAGCCTTCTTCCGTAATAAATCAGAGATTTATAACATATGGTAGATGATAAAACTTTTCAACCATAGTTGCAATGGAACGAGCAATCCATTAGAAGAGCCAAATAGACCATAAAGTCTATTATCTTCTCCATGTTAAAAGTCCACCAACAATGTTTTATCCCTGTAACATCAATCAACAGTTCATGTCCACAATCACGTGAATAACTCATAATCATAATTATAGTTTTAAATTCATCTTCTCATCCAGGACAAAGATAACTTTCATCACTTGTCTTTACCTGAAACATCAAAGATCATGGTTATACCAAATCACAGTTCATGTTTATAATCATACTAATAAATTCATCTTTGCACTACGCCCCAAAGATATATTTATTAACAGTTCATCTTTGCACTACAGGCCAAAGATATTCAATAACTGGTAATCTTTGCACTACGGGCCAAAGATATTCAACAACAGGTCATCTTTGCACTACGGGCCTAAGATATTCATATCTCAAAGAAATACATAATCATTTCAGAATTTATATAAACCATAATTATAACCATGTTGATCAATTCACCTTTGCACTTAAACTAAAATTATTCAATTATAAATTCAATGGTCATGATCATACCAGTCAACGATTCAACTTTGCACTACTGGCCAAAGAGAACCCATAGTCACGATCATACCAATAATCTACCCATCTTTACACTCAAGTCAAAGAGAAATTTCTTCACCATGATTATAAAAATGCTATATATGATAATAAAAACAATATGATCAAAATATGGATTTAATTTCAAGAGTAAGATTCATAAATCAACGATAATTTGGTCAGAAAAAGAAACCAATTTTATCGTGAATAGTACACGTGAATAGTAACCCGTGAATAGTAACTCATGAATAGTAACTCATGAATAGTAATTTGTGAATAGTAACTCGTGAATAGTAACTCATAAATAGTAACTCGTGAATAGTAACTACACTTTACTAATTAATGCATTTAATCATCCTAAAATGCCAAACTCATAAGATTTCATCACCAATAACCAAAACTCTCATCAAAAATGCATTTACCTTATATAGGATTCTCAAGCCATAAAATCCTATTTTCCAATTTTTTTACTTCACATAACATATTTATTTCATTTATTCATAACTAGTCTATTTTCATGAAAAATACCAAATCGGTCCCAAATGTTTTTCTTTTCTGGTATTTAGCAGAATATAGTCCCATATTGAACATATATTTTTCTCGAAATTTTTAAAATTCATTCACTATTTTTCATATGGCCAAAATTGCCGAATATTTAGACATTTATCATAAACTGTACTTTTGTCCAAAAATTCCAAAATTTACAGAGTATACTTCTATTATATACATGTACTTCCAATAAAAAGTTCACCAATTTTGGAGTTAGCCATAAGGATTTATAAGAGTTTATTTTTAAAATAGTCTTTTCCCATAAAATTCATAACTCCTAATCTATACATCCAAAAATCGTCATTTTTGGACACAATCTAGAAAACTCATCAAATTATCACTTCAAATATTTCCATAATTTTTGAGGGTCGAAAAAGCTACGAAACTGAAAAACATAATAACCCTTAAAATCCCTTACCTCAAAAGAGCAATATTTCTGACTGGAATATCAGATGTAAAGCCGAAGGAAATTTACACTGAATAGCAACTCTCAAAGTATCTAAATACTCACAAAAATACGCTCGATAATATAGAGAGAGAAAACTTATGTTTCTGGTGTGATTTTCAATTCTAACCTAAGCACCTTATTTATAGGAAAATGCGTAGAACACCAAAGCAGAAAATTTAATAAAATAATATATTTTATTAAAAATCATACGCACAATTTGAATTCAGATTTCAACACATTTACCACACAAGTGGGGCCTACCAACTCATCAAAAACGTTTTTCTTTAAAAAATAATTTAAAACTTCAAAAATCAATTATTTCAAAACTTCAATAATTCATAATAAATAGTCATTTTATCAGAAAAAATCGAATCTTATGTCTATTCCATAGGAAATCGAATTCTCTACAACTTTGTAGAAGAACGTTTTTCCAAATTCCAAACAAAAATGATTGAAATCAATTTTCAGTCAAAAATTGGATCCACCAACACACAAAACATGTTTTAAACATTTATTATAATAAAAATACTCTTCCTCATTTATTCATATATCACACATTCATTGTAAAAAATATCACCATTATTATATTATTGTAATATAATAATATATTTTATCAGAAAAGATAAAATATCAATTTTTAACAATTATCACTTTTCTAAAAATTCCTCCATTTATATCCACATAAATAAATATTTTTCTTATCATATAAATCAATAATTAATTATTCACAAATAATATTACACAATCACAATCTTGATAAACAAAGTCATTCCCGAGGAAGAGGGGCTTTCCAATAAGGATTTCTCTTCTTGGTGGCGTAATTAGGTGACCAAACCTCTCCTTAGACAGAACTTTCTAAACATTGCCAATAATGTTATCTGGTAATATTATTAAAATAATATGAATTATTGATCTGGTAATGGGAAATACTATGCAGTGATAATTATTAAAATAACAATAATATAAAATATCAACGTAGCAATTATTGAACCAATAAAATATTGAACAGTAATTACTGTAACAATTATTGAGTAGTGCTTTCTTACGTAAGAATCAATAATTCAAAAAAATATACTGCAATACTGGTGTGCTCTCTTGTGCAACTAACGCGTATTATTGTATTTTAATCACCGGGTATTACAACAGTGTTAACGGTAACGATTACGCCGTTATTTATAAAAACTCAAATTTATCGTTTTCTTCATCCAATCGCTCTCTGTTATGGGGCCCACAAAGGTTTGCTGTTGGTCGCATACGAATATTCAGAAGCGGAAGAATATTCCACGACCAAACGAATATTCCCCGACAACAATGAGTATTTTATAACCACTTGCTTATTTAAAATATTACATATATCACCCTTAACTTTAACCTATTATCAATTTAACAATTTACTGAATAGTAATTATAGGAAAAATTGAATACTTTTATTTTGTAAAATTCGGGGTCTTACAGTAATGTTACAAATGATGTGGTAAAAGTCCTCATTGGCCCGTAGTGCATTGATGGACAGTTTTTAGTATGATTATGGCCATGGATTCTCTTCGGCTAAGGTTGCAAAGATGAATTATTTTATGGCATGATCATGACCGTTTATGAAAACACGATTATCTGTGGCCCGTAGTTCATGAATAATTCGTGGTCGTGATACTAAAGAATATCCTTGGCCTGTAATGCAGGGATGATTCGATGATGTGGATTATTTATTAAGCCGAGTCTCAGCGATAAAGTTGATGAAAAACCTTTTAAATCATAGAAGATGGTAGATATCATTCTCTACTTGACTCTTCTAATGGATTTCTTATTCCGCTGCATTTGTTGATCTAAAACTTGTTGTCGATTATATTTTATCAGTTGTTATACTGTTGAAGGCTAAGGATAATTTATTATGCATTATTTTAGTCATAATATTTCTTACTGGGCTAGTTGAGCTCACCCTTTCTTTCACTGTTCTCTTCAGGAAATGAAAATATAGCTGGGACTAGTCAGGGAATGGATTAACGGTCCAGATGGTTGTATTAGTAGTTTTCACTATTCTGTGAAATAGTGTGATAATAATTGTAATAATATTGAATTTGAGTTTGTATATTGTCTAGAAGACAATATTCGTGTTGAAACTCCCAGCTTATATTTTGTCGTACTTTACACGACAGTTGTATAATTAAGTTGTATTTGAATTTTGTACCATGTATTTGGTGACTCAGAATGGGTGATGTATACCTGTTTTGGGGGCATCACAGTGGGCCTCACTCTTGTTCTTGTTGGTGTGCTGAGAAATTTCAAAGTGTGGTTTCAAAGATGGAGTGTTGCAAAAGCCTCCGTATGTAATTTTAGCCTGCTTTGACGTTCTGGTATTTTCCTATAAATAGGGTGCTTAATTAGAATTGAAAATCACACCAGAATCAGAAGTTTTCTCTCTCTATAATATTGACGTATTTTTATGAGTATTTAGATACTTTGAGTGTTGCTATTCAGTGCAAGTTTCCTTCAATATTATATTCGATATTTCAGTCAGAAGTACTATTCTTTTGAGGTAAGACATGTTATTTTCTTCGTAAATGATGTTACTTCGTTCAATATCATTATTTCAAAATATTAGTATGAATTTTATTATGAATTTTTTACCTTTTCATGTCGAGGTTACTATTTACGTATACGACACTATTCACATATACGGCACTATTCACGAATACGATACTATTCATGAGTACTGTTCACAAAGTATGATTTTTCTTATAAAATTGTTACCTTTTGTGTCAGAGTTACTATTCATGTATACAATACTATTCACAAAAAATTAAATTTTCTTTTCTTGGTCCAAGTGGTCTATTATGGTTATTATCTTTGATTGTATCCATGTTTTGATCTTCATTCTTGAATTATGCTCCACAATTGATTATTATAGAGTATTTTTGAACTTGGATAAACTGAAGTACGAATCCCTAATCTTTGTCCTTTTATCTCACTGGATTCATTTCTTAAACATATTTTTCATCATCCTCAGTCCTAAATGATGATATAACTAAATATCTTTGGCTTGTAGTGCAAAGATGAATGATTACTTGATGAATATGTTTGGCCCGTGGTGCAAAGATGGACATGTGTTGAGATGAACATGACCAACTGGTGATACCAATTAATATCTTTGGCCCGAAGTGCAAAGATGAATATTTGATTTAGGATGTATATTGATTGATGTTATAGGGATAAAATATTAATGATGGACTTTTAAATCATAGAAGATAGTAGACTTCATTCTCTACTTAACTCCTCTAATGAATTGTTATTTCTGCTGCGAATATTGATCTAAAACTTGTTGTCCATTATATTTTATTTGATTTATTGAAGGCTAACGATAATTTGTTCTACATTATCTTAGTCATAATATTCTTTACTGGGCTAGTTGAGCTCATCCTTTTCCTTTTTGTTCCATTTTTCTTCTCAGGAGGCGAGAATATAGCGGGAACTAGTCGGGGTGTGGAGTAATGTTTCAAGACAGTTGTTTTAGTAGTCCTCACTATTTTGTAAAATAGTGTATCAATAATTGTAATGAGGACTTATTTGAGTTTGGATATTGTCTAGAAGACAATATTTGTATTTAAACTCACAACATATATGTTGTCGTATTTTGCACGATAATTGTAATAATGAAGTTGTAGTTGTTTTCTGTACCATGTATTTAGCGACTCAGAATGGGTTGTGTGGACCTATTTTGGGGGCGTCACAGCTACCACGTTCGCTTTTTTAGGATGGTATTGAATGGTATGATCGTAATCTTTCAACAGCTCGAGCCAATGTCATTGCCACATGTTAAGTTCCTTTTGGGTGAAGAAATATTCAAGGTTTTTATGATCTGTATAGATCTCCACCTTCTCCCCATATAGGTAATGCCTCCAGATTTTAAGCGCAAAAACGACTGATGCAAACTCTAGATCATGAGTAGGATAATTCCTCTCATATTCCTTGAGTTGCCGTGAGGCATAGGCTACGACTTTCCCATGTTGCATGAGAACACATCCTAACTCTCTGCATGAAGCATCGCTGTAGATAACAAACCCCTCCGAACCATATGGTATTGTCAGAACAAGTGTTGAAATGAGTCTCCTCTTGAGTTCTTGAAAACTCTTCTCACATTCCTCGCTCCAACATAATTTTTTATCTTTTCGATTCAGCTGAGTTAATGGAGTATCGATTCGAGAAAATCCTTCCACGAATCTCTGATAATAATCAGCTAAGCCCAGAAAGCTACGTACTTCGGTCACTGACTTAGGTTGCTCCCACCTTTGAATTGTTTCAATCTTTGCTGGGTCAATAGATATTCCATGATTTGATATCACGTGCCCAAGGAATGCTACTTCCTCAAACTAGAACTCGCATTTCTGTAACTTGGCATAAAGTTTGTTTTCACGAAGCTTTTGGAGTATCAGCCTCAAGTGTTGCTCATGATCTTCACGCCTTTTGGAGTAAATGAGGATGTCATTAATAAAGACGACCACAAAATGATCCAAATATTCCTTTAATACTCGGTTCATCATATCCATGAAGGCAGCAGGAGCATTAGTCAATCCAAAAGACATGACTAGGAATTCATAATGCCCGTACCGAGTTCTACAAATAGTCTTTGAAATGTCATCAGTTTTGATCTTTAACTGATGATATCTGTAACGAAGATCGATCTTTGAAAAGAATTTGGTGCCTTGCAACTGGTCATCAATGCGAGGTAATGGATACCTATTCTTAATGGTGACATGATTCAACTCCCGATAATCAATACAAAGTTGCATACTCTCATCTTTCTTCTTTATGAATAGAACAGGAGCACCCCAAGGAGACGTACTAAGACGAATGAAACCGATGTTAGTCTAACAATTCCTGCAGTTGGGTCTTTAACTCCTGAAGTTCAATAGGAGCCATTCGATATGGGGCTTTGGAAATGGGTTTTGTACCGGGTTCAAGGTCAATACCAAACTCGATTTCACGCTCCGGGGGTAGGCCAGGAAGTTCTTCAAGAAATACGTCAAGAAATTTATTAACAATAAAAATATCATTCAAATCTGACGTATTTTTGTTTAAATATGTGACATGGGCTAAGAAAGCTTGACATCCTTTTTTCAATAAACGAGTAGCTTTATGGCTTGATATGACAGTGATTGACTTTAGTGGTTTGGTTACATGAATTCGCATAATAGGTTGGTTAGGAATATGAAAGCTAACAACCTTACAAAAACAATCAATTTTAGCATGATGATTAGTTAACCAATTAATTCCTAAAATCACATCGAATGCAAGTATTTTCAAAGAAATAAGACTACAGGTAACGTGCGATTCTCGACGGAAAAGTGGTAATACCGATGAATTTCCGTCGAGTTTAAGGGTTTTACCATTTTTGACAGGCTGCCATGTGGCATGCTTATCATCGACCGAATATCCTCGACAAACTATTTTCAGTCGGAAATATATTAACCCCGACTTAATATTTGATCAAGGATAATTCCGTCGAGTTTAAGTATTCCTGACCGAAAGATCGACGAACTTAATTTCGACCTGCTTATATACGACTAAATTTCTGACCAAATGTTCCGTCAGAAATAAGGCTAACCTCGACGGAATATCCTTACTACTAATAGAATATTCCATCGGAAATAACCCTTTTTGTTGTAGTGGTTGGTGCTTAGATCTTCTATTAGCTTGAATGCCATTCGTTGAGTGCTCTCTACTTTCCTTCAGGTGGAAATTTTTGCAATTCAGACCAGAGGCTTCATACTTTGGATATTCTGGGAGTGCTCATTTGTTGAGAATCGTGTTTACTCTACAATTCTGCCTTGTCGTTGTGAGCACCTCTGTTGAAGTCTTAGTTCTGCACTGTACGATTTAGCTTTGGTTCTGCAGACACTACGACTTTGAGATCAGATCTTGACACTCTACGATTTCTGTCTTTATGTTTGTCGTCCTCATCTAATCTGGCTCGACTACGATTTTTGCCTTTGATATGATCAGTAGACTCTACGACTTCAAGTGTGGTCTACGATTCTTGACTTGGCTTTGAAATATGCTCGGTCAGCTCTTAGACAAGCTGTGTCTACTATTCTGAACATGACTTCCTCAGCAGGCTACGACTCTGAGAAAGTTCTTCTCGACACACTACGATCCTTCCTCGTCTCTCTTGGCAGTCTACGAACTCCGAGATCTACTATCTTGCAGACTACAATTCTGCCTTGATAGTTCTCGAGTTTTCCTTGACTCTCCTGGCAGACTACGATTCTAGTGCAGTGCTTAACGATTAGACATGCCTATCTATTACATTATAAGATCAACCTAACAAGCATGATCTCTCTACATTTATAGTCCATGTACATCATTTCTTTTGAAGGATTTTACAATGTTGTTTTTCTTATGTAGGATCAACCTAACATATTTGATCAATTTATTCTAAGTCCTTGTACATATGTTCCTATTATCTATCAAAGAACTTTACAGCTTTTCTTAATGCAAGCATACTTGCATATTCATTCATTTATATCATAATGAAATCATATATAAATAGGAATATCATTCACATTCTTATTCCTAACAGGTTATATAAAACCCAAATTTGTTAAATTTTATTAAAGTTTGCAAAATGTAAGAACGATGTAGATCACACATCTGTAAACTTTAAATATGTGTCGAACACATAGCGAGTCAAGTGTGTGATAAATTTATATGAATGTTGATGTCAAGTACGGATGATTAAGGTATATCTATACATACCTAGCTATTCTAAGAGTATGAAGAGAGTGAAATGAAGGTTTTACAAACCTAGTTAGGAAACAATGTAACATTATTAGTATATTAAAAATGTATGAAATGTATGACTAATGGATATGAATCCATGATTATATAACTGTGTAGGAATACACAAAGTGCAGATAACTTTAAGCAGATAAGTCGTAGTTGATAAACTACGAGCCAGACAAGTCTTTCAGTTCCTATTTGATATATGAATTCGATAACTGTTAGTTGAGCTATATTATGCTATGAGAATGTTGATGTAATATATGAAATGTATATGAGATATGTATGAAATTTGAAAGTTGATCTTTGATGATATGCTTGGGAAGTAAACCTATATGCTAGTTATATGAGAAGTAACATGCGTAGTAAATATTAATGGATTATGAATGCATGAGTTGAGTATGTTATTATATGCTATGTGCTGCATGAAAACTGTTAGAATTGTTGGGTTATCGAGCTCACCCTTGCAAATAACCACTTTTGTAGGTTAAGGACTCACGGTAAAGATTGCGTGCTACTTGATTGATAGAGTTCAATAGTATCGAAGGAGATTGATTTATTGAACCATGCTTAGGTTCTAGGAGATGTACATGATAGTAGTTTACAATGTGTAATACATGTTGAGTTGTAGAGTTGTACTATATATATGATGCATAGACGAATTCGAATCGAGACGTAAAAATTTATACAGTAATTCGAATAGAATGGATCCTAATATAATTTGATTCAAGGATATGTAATTGATTCAAGTTAAGAAAACAATAAAAGATTTTTCAAAGGAGATTGAAAAAGTTTAAATTATTGCGCATATTTTTATAACATCGAATATGATGTAAGACAAGAATGATAAATGACCAAGATTTGAAATTTATAAAAGTTGGGGGTCATACGCAGATCATGGAAATAGAAAGAATTTATATTCTAAATTGTAATAAGCAAAGTTATATTCATTAAGTTGTGAATAAAATATATAAATAGTTGACGATAGCAATATTGTGGCGGACTGAATCCGAGATTCGAAGGGACCCGAATTTGGGGGCGTCACAGAATCATTCTTAATTCCTACCTATCTCATATATGTACATACGTCGGAATTTATTATCGGCATAACTTTATCATTATACATAGCAAGACTAGTTAAAATTAAGAACCTTCTATACAACTTTTCCATGACATCCCCCCCCCCTTTTAAGTATATGAAACTTTTCCACTTGTACAATCCTTCCCTGATACTGTAATTACTTTAAAGTGCCATAACCAAATGAACCAATATGACGCACAAAACATGAACTAAAATTCACCTAAAAATCTTCAGAATTAGGCTAACCTTATTTCAAACCACCTTTTTTCTACTTCAATCAAGCTAGCTGTATAAAACTTCGTCAACATTGACATGAAAAAACATAATTTTTTGTTCAGAAAAAATAAAATGGCGGACGGACCACATCCATTAATCCCATTTTTAATGTCGATTACCTTATGGTTTATCATTTACGGACGCTCCCTAATGAACAGTTTCTCATTAGTCGAAAAAATGAGCTTCGATTTCCTGGTGGTTGTACCTATTTTGCTTCTCCTTTTCATTTATTTCTCTAGTCGATCAGTTATAGTGCCTCTAATGCTGGTTTTGGTAGTGTACATGGTTTTTAAGACATTGCTCGGATCTCTAATTTTGATTTTGATTATTTATTTTTTGAGCTTTTATTTGCCTATGATCGGAACGTATCGTGGCCATGGTGGTGTCAGAGGAGGATATTTTGAGAGAGATGGTGGTTATGAAAGTGTAGGATGGGGTAGTGTATGGTTCTTTGTGATGTTCATTGTTCTTTATGGGTTGTTTTATGAAGGAGAAGGGCATGACTGGTACGTTGCTTTGGTAATTACAGTGATCTTCATCTTGTATAATTTGGTAGGATAACATACTTTCTTTTTTGATGGAATTTGATTGTAATAAAAATTTAAAAAGGTTAAGACTTCCATCGATCCATTCTAATATATACGATTAATATTGATTTTTTGAAATATTTTTAATTTTTAAATTAATTTGAATAAATCTAGATTTAGATAATACAATTGGAAAAGCTATAAATTACATAAATATTACTACTAAATATAAAGATATAATATATTTAAAAGTTAATTGGATCATTTTAATTTTGAATTTGATAATATCTCATTTTGACTTTAAGAAAGTAAATTTGATACGAGAGAGTACATTTTATAGTATGTGATTTGCCCAAAAAATTAACTTCACTTTTGTTGGAATGACGATGGGGCGGGGCACCCTCATCCCCGAGCTTATAAAAATTCTTCATACCCGTTCCATTCTCCACAAGGATTAAAATTTAATAAAATAAAATACACCGACACCCCCATGTACATAATCATAATAACACTCGTCACCTCTTTAATTTTTCAAGTAACAGTCAGTACCATTTTAATTTATAATATGTAACATTCATTACTCCTAGTATGATTGACTAATTAATATTCAAAAATATTTTTAATATAATGTCTAATACACCCTTCAAGTTATAATTTTAATATATCCACTAAATATAAATTTGTATATTATAATTTACTTAACTTGATCTAATTAATTAAATTATGAATTTGTGCAATAAATAAAATAAATGTAAAAAATTTATTTATCAGGAAAATAAAGTCATAAATTTTTCTAATTAAATTTCTCAAAGATTAAAATTTACGTAATATAAATTCAAATATATATATTTTTTATAATTAAAAAGTAAAATTTTAATAGCCATAAAAGTATAAATTAATGCAAAAAAAAAGTATAATTATTTTTCCCAAATATTAAAATTTATGTAAAACAAACTTATTATTACAGAGGCGAATCTTATTATTCATATAAAAAGTATTAAAATTTATATTAATTATTTTTCTCAAATATTAAACTAAACATAAGTGTGACTCCCCAAAAATAGGTCCACACAACTCATTTCGAGTCACCAAATACATGGTACAGAAAATAACTACAAACTTCATTATTACAATTGTCGTGCAAAATACGATAACACATATGCTGTGAGTTTTAATACAAATATTGTCTTGTAAACAATATCCAAACTCAAATAAAGTCTTCATTATAATTATTGATACACTATTTTACAAAATAGTGAAGACTGCTATAATAACTATCTTGAACCATCACTCTACACCCCGACTAGTCCCGGCTATATTCTCGCCTCCTAAGAAGAAAATGGAACAAAAAAGAAAATGATGAACTCAACTAGCTCGGTAAAGAATATTATGACTAAGATAATGCAGAATAAATTATCCTTAGTCCTCAACAGGAAAAAATCTAATAGAATATAATAGACAACAAGTTTTAGATCAACAACTGCAGCGAAAATAACAATCCATTAGAAGAGTCAAGTAGAGCATGATGTCTACTATATTCCATGATTTAAAAGTCCATCATCAATATTTTATCCCTGTAACATCAATCAATATTTATTTCCAATTAACGAATTATCTATGCACTACGGGCCAAAAATAATCGTTTGTATCACCTAGGGGTGATCATTCGGTTATAACCGAACCGAATAAGCTATTCGGTTATAACCGAAAATCGAATTAATGGCAATTTTACTATCCGAAATAATAGCAGAAATTTAAAAATACCCGAATTACGAATATAGAATTACCCAATTGTAATTTGGTAATTAGAATAAAACCGAATCAAACATCAATTACTCAAACCCGGATCATAGAAATTACTACTGTTTTTACCGAAATTCTTCAAATAGACTCTGTAAATGTTTCTCATCCTAAATAGACTCGTAATCTTCTTCTTGAACCCATAATTAGGCTTGGGTTATTTGGTTCCATCCTAAAGAGACTAAAGATCCATCTCATCCAAATAAACACAAACAAAACCACAACTAAATTATTCAATACACACCAAACCCACATATATGCATATATATACACATATAGAGAGAGAGATTTTTGTTGGCAAGCGACGGCAGAGAGGACAATTTCTTCGCAAACTTGACTGACGAGAGAGGCGGATGAAAAGGAGTCTGCTTTAGTGTTGGTGGGTTTAGGTGCGACCGTGCGGTAGGGCTATTGGCCTCCTCTGTAGTGTTGGTGGCCTCCTCCGTCTGCTTCAGTGTTGGTGGCTGGCTCTGTGTAGCTGACTGCGTAGGAAATTGCTTTTGATTTGAGAAATTACTTTTGTGTGTCTGTGTGCTTTTGATTTGAGAAATTGCTTTTGTGTCTGTGTGCTTTTGATTTGGGAAATTGCGTAGGGAATTGCTTTTGTGTAGAGAAATTGCTTTTGATTTGAGATCTGGGTGATAATCTCTGTGTAGATATCTCTGTGTAGCTTTTGATTTGAGATCTGGGACTGAATCAGAAATAGTGAGTATAATATCATAATAATAGTATAAAATTATTATTTTTTAAATATTAAAATTCGGTTATTCGGGTATCCGAATAACTTATTTTTTGAAACCGGAACCGAAACCGAATAATGAGTAATAATTCGGATATAACCGAAATTCTAAAAAAAACTAAAAAACCGAAATAATTCGGTTTAAAAAGTTCGGTTCGGTTCGGTAGTTCGGCTTTATCCGTTTTTTGCTCACTCCTAGTATCACCGGTGGTCATGATCATGCCAAACACCTGTCCATTTTTTCCTACAGGCCAAAGATATCAATCAACAGTTCATCTTTGCACTACGGGCCAAAGATATTCATCAATCAACGGTTCATCTTTGTAATACGGGCCAAAAATAACTTTCAACATAATTTAAGTATGAGAATTATGATAACGATAATAAGAATGAATTAAGTGAGACCATAACATGGATTCAATTTCAAGAATAAGGGTCACAACAGATAAATTGAAAAAAGAATATTTTTTGTGAATAGTACCGTATGCATAGTACCGTATATATAAATAGTACCGTATAAACAGTGCCCATGAACAGTACCCAGACTAGAAAAGTTACATATTTAATAAGAAAGTTCAGACCAATATCCCAGTGAAATAATATTAGATGAAGCAAAATTTCTAATCAATTCAGAAATTATAGAAGCAATACTTACCATAGTAAGTTTAAATTTAGAAATACGGGATGAAATAATATCGCTTATGTAATATGGAGTATGAAAGAAAATGATATCCCTTACGAATATGGAAGGAAATAATATCATTTACGAGTATTGAAAGAAAATAACCTCCTTTACGAAGAAAGAATAATATCCTTTACCTTTGTAGAAACTGGATTTGACTGGAATATCAGATATTATTCTGAGAAAATCTTGCACAAAAAGCCACACTCAAAGTATCCTTATACTCACAAGAAATATGCTCGATATTATAAAGAGATAATTTTCTGATTCTGGTGTAAGTTTCATTGTTTATCAAAGCAACCTATTTATAGGGAAATGCCAGCACACCATGATTGACAAATTTTACATACGTGCATAATTTTTGAAAAAGGTGCAACACATTCCTTTTGAAAACCAAGAGTTCTAAACCAAAATGAGAACTCCCACTTTATTCCACATGTTTTAAACATTAAATAATTATTAAAAAGAAATCCAAATTCAATTTATTTTCTTCCTCCTTATTGTATTCTTATACCATAAATTTATTATAATAATATTACCATTTAAATTACCAAAATTATACTATTATATTATTACATTATACTATTATAATGTAATATTATAATAATATATAAATATATTATTACAGAAGATAATTATGGTTTTATAAAAAAAAAAAACAACTTTCGACAATTGTCGCATTCTAAAATTCCTCCATTTATATCAAAAATTTTAAAAAATCATTACTTACCATATTCATCAATTATTTATAATTTTTTAATAATTATTACTAATTAATATTATAGATTTGTCGACGTCGAGATTTTTATTTGTCCCTTTTCTGTTCTTGTTCTTTGGTATTCTCATGTTAGGTGAGATTTATTTGAAAAAATAAGTTGTGAAAAGGTCCGACATGTATATGTCGATGATTGGACTATAAGAGTCGCCGGTTGTACCAACACAACCGAGAAAAGGTTTGCATATTGACCTAATGATGTGACATTGCTAAACGGGTCTGTGAAACCGAGATTCATTAGGGTCCGGGGGCTTGATTATGTGGAGGGAAGGTGGTAGGTACCCCCCGACATCCGTTTTACCACGGTGACCGCCACTTTTAAAGAAACTGTTATACGAATGTGTGTGTGTGTGTGGGTCAATGTGCAGTTATATAGAAGTAGTGCGAGGCCTCGTTCGCACCTATATACACATAGTTTGAATTTGTGTAAAAATTCAGTTTTAAACAAGATATGGCGGTGATGACGAGAATTTTGTAATTAATTTTAATATTTATTGAATTAAATAAATATTTTCGATGATTTAATTATTAGATTAAATAATTAATAGATTGGTATAATTAATTTAATTATATGTGTTACATTTATTAAATTAATGTAGAGAATAATTATTATTCAAAACATGTAATTATGTGAGCTTATTGAATTAAATGAATTATTTAATTAAGCATGATGTTATTTTAATTAATTTAATTATTAATTAGAGATTTAATAAATTGACATTATTTATTAATGAGTTATTTAATTATGTGACTATGTGAATTTATGAGAAATTATTATATTTTATTTATAATAAATTAAATAAGATATGAGTTTATTTTATAAAGGAGTGTGACATTAATTAAACTATATGATAAAGGTTTTATTTAATTAAATGAGATTAAGTCTTTTGAAGCTAGACAAACAAGGCCCTAAGAGGAGTTAGTGCGAGTTAACCCATGATTGGGCCAATTGACCACTCTCTGCTTTCGATTATCGATCATTATATCTGACGTCTTCTTTTTCTTTTTCATTTTTGCCTAAGTCTAAGAAATATTAGGAGAGAGTGCGAGAATTTCCAAGAAGAATTAAGATACTATGAAAGAGAATTGAGAGTGAGGAAACTAAGCCTACTAATTATATTCTCTGGGGTAATCTCCTCCTTCCCAAATTCTACTTTCGTATTTAGTTTTCATAAAATGGGTTTCATAGTTTTGGCTTTCAAACCTCTGTTATGTCTCTGTAATTTGAAATTGTGCTATTATATGGATATATGTAATAATAAGAGTAGCATAACATGTTTATATATATATATTGCATGATTCCATATCATCGGTTTCATAGTATTACATTGTATATGATTTCTACAAATTACGAGAGTTTGGGTTTTGGCCTTAAGGCCTTATCGTGATTTTAGTATGTCAAACATAAATGTTTTCGTAAAATTTACACTTTCGTATGATGTTATGCATGTTGATACAAAGAGACTAAAAGTTTAAATAAGCGGATTAGGTGTTATAACTTGAATCAGTAGTGACAATTTTCATGTTTTATTTTCAAAACCTTGAGAACATCAAACGGTGAAAGTAAATGTGTTGATTTTGCAAATTATGTGTTGTAACTTGTTAAAAATCATGCTAGATGGGTTAAGTAATGATTATATATATTACAATGATTGGGTAAGTCTAAATTCGTGTAAAAAATAACTAATTGGAAGTTATGGCCATATTCATGTATAATTTTATGTGATTGATTTTTGGCCTAATTTGGCCTTATTATGTTCATGAATGCAAAAGCTATAAAAGCTATGAGAAAATGAGCACAGGTAACCCGTTGCAAAGTAACGTTACCAAACTAAATTACCAATAAATAATAATAAAAAAAAATAAAAATGAAAATAAATAAAATAATAAAAAAAAAAATTTTTAAAAAAAAAAAATAAAATATTTGATGAAAATTATTATTAAAATATTTATAAAATAAATTAAATATTTTAATTGAGATATTTATGAAATAAAATAAATATTCGATGAAAATTATTATTAAAATATTTATAAAATAAATTAAATATTTTAATTGAGATATTATGGAATAAAATAAATATTAGATGAAAATTATTATTAAAATATTTATAAAATAAATTAAATATTTTAATTGAGATATTATGGAATAAATTAAATATTCGATGGAAATTATTATGACATAATTTATTAGAGAGTGTAATAATAGTAAGAGAATGAAAATATTCTAATTTAATTAAGTAATTAAATTAGAAGGGTAATGATTTGTTAAATAAAGTGGAGTTTATATTAAATAATTAAGTGAAAATGTAACTAATGAATGTCGTGAATACATATGGTATGTGTGTAGGATTTGTGGTGAGCGGAAGTAGTAATCGTTTAGCCTACTTGCGAGGCAAGTTTCTAACCCTACTTGTCATTATTGTTCAAGTTTATTAATTACCTCGAGTAAATTATCATTATTATTATTCATGTTCAAATGTTATATTAAAGATTGATTATCTTTTCAAAGCATGATTAGATTATACAATAATTGTCTATTGTATACTTCACGAGATTATTATTCAATTTGAATATCATTATTATTGAACCTTATTAGACTAGCGAACCCTTATTGATTCGACTAGTCCATAGTTGATAAAGCGTTCTAAATTTCCGAACCCTTGATGAATTGTCAAACCAAACTTCCTTTAGTGCGGACTCGAATATCAAGCCGAGATGAACAACCTACAAAGGGATTTACTTATCGTTAGCGTTAAGATATTATTGCGTGAGTATGGTACTAAGGGTTGATCCCCTAAATGCAGTAGAAAGGTCCATAGTTTTATAGTACATTAAAGGTTTCAAGTATAACCCTTGATAACCTAGGACATAGTTCAAGGTCTTATGACCCTCGAAATCTTTTGATTCTTGTTATTCATTCTTGATTCAAAAGTTGAGCTTTTATTCGGATGTCTTTGATTCACTCGCATGTTATTATCTTTGTTATTTCATTGTTATACTTGTGGGCATTTGTGCTCACTCTTGCGTAATAATAACATTGCGATTAAGAAACGAAAGAACCAAGCGAACCTTCTACTAGTAAAAGGCAAGGGCAAGGTTAACAAGTGATGAAGACTTGTTGTTTTATATGATGATGTATTTGTTTAAGACTTAAGTTAATGATGTTGTTTAAGACTTAATTGTTTATGATTCCGCACAGATGTTTAAGGTTAGAGTAACCTAGGATTGTATTTATTATGTAGTTGATGTAACCCCATAAGGGGAGATTTATTATTATTTCTATCTATTGCATGGTTTGCATTTATTATGGGTAGATAGATAGATGATATTTATCTGATGAACACCAAATCCGTGGAATTGAAGTACCCGGATTTGGGGGGTGTCACAAGTTAGTATCAAAAGCATGTAGGTTATGAACCTTGGGTGGGGAACAACCTTAGGTAGTAGCCTTATAGAAAGAAGATAGTGATGGAAAACTCTTATCGAGTTATAAGAAATGAATTTATGTAATTCATTGAAGATAATAAAAGACCTTATGTGTTTATGTGTTAAAGTATCGTTAGATGATCGACTTAGTAACTAAAACTTAAAATTTTGTTGTCGGGGATGTCGAATGTTGGAGAAGCTAGTCAAAGTGGGGAGGAAGAACCCGTGTACCTATAAATGCAAGCGGAGGAGGAGCCAGAGACATTCATGTCGTTAGGGAAGCGGTTTGTGCAGAGGAGTCATCTCCATTGATCACAGATTGTTGGTCGGGGAGCATGGGCAGGGCCGATCTGAGGAGGATCTGAGGAGAATTTGTTGAGGAAGAGGAAGAGGAAGAAGAGGAGTTACCACGGTACAGATTGATCTTTGAGATGTATGACACGTTATATGACCGTAACGTGGAGTTACGAGACGAGGTCGAGATTTGGTGAGTGGCGGTTATTGACATATTACTCTAGAAGCGAAGGAGAGGAGATTTCGACTCTTCACTCTCATTGGAAAATGTAGAATGGGATTTGGTCCATGAGAAGGGTCAAAATGAAGATAAGGCCAGAGAGATAGAAAGCGAAGAAGAAAGCGAAGGAAACATCGAAAAGGTGAACATAGCGAAGAAGAGGAAAATGGGTAAGAGAATCGCGTCAAGGTGATCGATGCGAGAGGATGATGATAGTCGTGCAAAGAAAGCAAAGAAGATTGAAGAAATATACTCTACACTTAATCATGCGATGGATGAGGCCCAAGATCGAGTTTTGAGATACCCCATCCGATTCGAAGGACTTCCATCGTATATGTTGGATCGTGGGACGATGTCTCGTATCATGGATGAGGGCGTGGCAAGGCTATTGACACCTTGCGCGACGGTGATAGAATTTGTTTAATTATGTGAAATACTTAATTAGTTTTTATATGTAAATTACGGCGTGTTTATGAGCGAAAGAATATTTGAATGTTTTAAATCCTGTGGATTCTTTATTCCAGGATAGTTGATGTAAATAGCAGTTATACTATCGTTTAATGTTAAAACTTGGATTTGAATGCAAATATATCAAGTTGTTTGAGATGATGTGTTAAGTGATATGTTAAATTGTTGAGTAATACCTTAACTATTTAGAGAAATAAATAAAGTTCTAATAAAGCGTTTATTTAACGAGAAAAATGCATGAGGAGAAGACAACAATGTCAATGGCTCGGGAAGAGTCAACCAATAATAACAATTATGCCAACAATAATCCCGTCATGCGGCGGTTGGTGAACTTCTTTATTTGGAGCCATGAATAACCAACCTCAAGCTCCACCAAACACAACGTTTAAGGACTTCAAAGGCGGTGGGACGGCCCGGAGTTCAAAGGTTCCATGAACCCAATCGAGGCTCAAGCGTGGGTTATGGAAATGGAGAAGGTTTTCGACGTTGTTAGGGTTAGAGAAGACCCGAAGACCGCTTTTGCAGCGTTTATCTTTGAAGTGCGAGGCTAGCTCTTTGGTGGTGGCAAGCAAACAAAGTGCGAGGAGGTGAAGGTGTAATTACGTGGGAGAGATTTAAAGAGATGTTTTTGAAATGTATTTCCCAACTAGTTCACAAAACCAGATGGAGGTTCAATTTCTAGAGTTGAAGCAGGGAAATATGAGCGTGCCTGACTATGAGGCTAAATTCAACGAGTTGGCAAGGTTTGCCCGTATCAAGTTCACACGGATGAGAGGAAGGCGAGGCGGTTTGAGCAAGGACTAAAGCCTTGGGTGTAGCAAAGGTATCAATGTTTGACTAAACACGTTTGTTGGAGTCTTGGAAAAGGCCATCCTCATTTGAAGGAGGAAGCGATCACGGTGACCAAGTACGATCAAGATCAAAAGAAGAAGAAGAGTGAAGGTGAAGGAAATAACAAGGTCGATTGGAAGTAGCACGGGAGGTGGAAATTTCAATCGAGAAGAAAAGGTGGAGCAACGACTCATCATCGGGGAATCAACAAGGTAGTGGGAAGAAAAGAATCGAAGCATGCCGAGCTTGCGGGAAAGCCCATCTGGGAGTTTGTATGAAAGGAAAAAGAGTGTGCTACAATTGTGGACGGGAAGGCCACATAGCACCAAGCTATCCAAACCAAAGAAGGGTGCTTGTTTTACTTGTGGTTGAAGGACCATCACGGTGAAGATTGTCCCAAGAAGGGATCGGGAGGAGGTCGGGATCGAGGAGAAAGCGGGAAATAACAATGAAAATGCCTTAACCATCAGGACCAACGCAACAAACCAAAAGCCAAGCCTTGGGACTTTCAATATGACGGTGCGAGATGCAATCCGGTCTCGTGATGTGGTGTCGGTATCATTCCGATCAATGAAATTAATGCTTATGTTTTATTTGATTAGGGTGCTACTTGTTCCTTTATATCAGAAGACTTTGCTAATAGTTTAGATTTGCTTATGGATGAGTTGGAATATCCATGAATATAGAAATTGCGAATAGGAGATAATTCTATTAAATGCGTGTTTAAGAAGCGTAGAGTGGATATTAAGGGTAATATCATGAGCGTAGATCTTATCCCTATTCGACTTGGGGAATTTGGCGTTATTTTGGGAATGGGTGGTTATTCAATTACGAGTTTGTAATTGATTGCCAAAAAGCGTATTAACCTTATGACTCCATCAAAGGTTGTATTTTATGGTAGCAAGTCGCCTGAGACAAGCGAGTTGTCGGCGATGATCTGAGCGGGAAGTTATTGAAGACAAGGTTGTGTAGGATACTTAGCTTACATAGTCGATAGTCGAAAAGAGAATCGAAGGTAGAAGAAATCCGATTGTGAGGGACTTCATCGACGTATTTCAGACGATTTACGGGACTTCCACCGGATAGAGAGGTAGATTTTCGTGTCGATTTGGCGCTTGAAGCTGCTCCAATATCGAAGGCACATCTAGAATGGCACCGATGAGATGAAGGAATTAATGGTACAACTACAAGAATTGTTGGACAAAAGTACATTCAATAGAAGCGTATCGGCGTGGGGGAGCGCGGTGTTGTTTTGTGAAAAAGAAGGATGGATCGATCGACTCTGCATTGACTATAGAAGGCTGAATAAGGTCACGATTAAAACGCAGATATCCATTCTGAGGATCGGCGACTATTTGATCAATTGAAGGGGCGAGATACTTTTCCAAGATAGACTTGAGAAGCGGTTATCATCAATTGAAGGTGAGGAGGAGGATGTACCAAAAGGCTGCGTTCGAGAACACGATCACGGTCACTACTGAATTTTTAGTAATGTCGTTTGGTCTTACGAATGCTCTGCGGCATTTATGGGACTAATGAATGGTGTGTTCAAGCCGTTTTTGGACAAGTTAAGTAGTGGTATTTATAGATGACATTTTGGTCCATTCGAAAACCAAAGAAGAACACGAAGAGCATTTGAGATTAACGTTGGAAGTATTGAGAAGGGAAAAGTTGTATGCGAGTTTTTGAAATCACGAATTTTGGATTGAGCGAGTGCAATTTCTTGGGCGCGTGATCGATAAAAAGGAATTTCGGTAGATCCATCAAAGTCGAAGCCGTGATTAAGCGGGATCGGTGAGGGCGCCATCGAATCTGAAGTTTTCTTGGATTAGCGGGATATTATAGAAGGTTCATACAAGACTTTTCCAAGATCGCAACTCAGATTAGCGAATTTAACTCGAAAAATGCGTGAAATTTGTTTGGACGGATAAGTGTGAGGAAAGTTTTCAAGAATTGAAGAAGAGGTTGAGTACGACCCCTGTGTTATCTCTTCCGGATGATACAGGAAATTTTGTTGTTTATAGTGATGCATCGCATAAAGGACTTGGCTGTGTGCTGATGCAAAACGGCAAAGTCATTGCGTATGCATCACGACAATTGAAGGATTACGAGAAGGGATATCCGACCCATGACTTGGAGTTAGCTGCAGTTGTTTTTGCTTTGAAAATTTGGAGGCACTATCTCTACGGGGAGAAGTGTGAAATATATACGGACCATAAGAGTCTGAAATATATTTTTCTGCATGAAGGACTTGAATATCGTCAAAGAAGGTGGTTGGAGTTAATTAAGGACTACGATTGTGAGATTTTATACCATCGGGTAAGGCGAATGTCGATTCTTAGATGCCTTAAGTAGAAAGGGTTGGGAGAAGTTGATGATGTTGACACCTCGGGGATGAGCTAATTGCGAAATGGAGCTGGAATTGGAAGTGAAGTATCCTATGGAGATTGATGAGAAAATATTTGGATGCAATCTGGTATAACCCTCTTGGATAAAGTTAAGGAGGCTCGACTTGGGACGAAGAATGTAAAAATGTGACAAAGAAGATATACGAAGGGCCGAACCAAGATTTAAGATGGATAAGGAAGGAATCTTGAGATTTGATAATAGAATTTGGGTGCTGCTTGATTCAAGAGATTAAGGAAGATATTTTAAGCGAGGCTCATAGTTCACGATATTGATTTCACCTGGTAGTACCAAGATGTACCAAGATCTTAGACAACATTTACGGTGGCGAATTTGAAGCGTGATGTTGCGAGAATGTGTTGCCAAGTGTCTAACACATCGAGAAAGTGAAAGCGGAACATCGAGAGCCGAGTGGATTGCTACAACCGTTAGAGATCCCAGTGGAAATGGGAACATATTACAATGGACTTCGTGGTTGGCCTTCCGGCGACTCGGAAAAGCTCTGACCTTGATATGGGTTATCGTCGTTGATGGTATTGACGAAATCTGCACACTTCCTTCCGATCAAAATAAGATTCAACTTAGATCGGTTGGCGAGGCTATCGTAAAAGAGATTGTTTTGAGGCACGGAGTTTCGGTATCAATTATTTTGAGATAGGGATCGCGCTTCACATCAAATTTGGAAGCGTCTTGAGGAATGCATGGAGTGCGCAATTGCGAATGAGTCTGACTTACCACCCTCAAGCAGGCCAGAATGAGTGAGAGAGCGATTTAGGACATTAGAAGATATGCTAAGAGCACGTGTGATGGACTTTAAAGGAAATTGGGATGATCACCTACCATTAGTAGAGTTTGGCTACAACAACAGTTACCACGCTAGTATAGGCATCCGCCTTATGAAGCGTTATCTGGCGAAAGTCTGAGAACTCGCTTTTCTTGGGATGAAGTTGGTGAAAGACAATTGCTAGGGCGAATTAGTGCAATGACGGATGGCGAAATAGTCAAAGTGATCAGAACACATTGGTAGCGGCTCAAGATCGACGGAAGAAATCTGTTGATCCACATCGTAAAAATATCGAGTTTGAATCGGTAGTTATGTTTTCTTGAAGGTCTCTCCACGGAAGGGAAGATCGAGTTCGGAAAGAAAGGAAATTGAGCCCAAGATTCATTGGACCCTTTGAAATCTTGAGAAGAATCGGAGAAGTTGGCGTGCGAGGTAGCCTTACCTCCGGCACTCGAGAATGTCCACAACGTCTTCCGTGTTTACGTATTACGACCCTAAACTGGTAGATTACAAGCATGTAATTGAATATGAACCCCTACATTTTGAGAAAGACTTATCTTACGAAGAAATTCTGTCCAAATTATCGGCCGAAAAGAACAAGTTCTCGAAATAAAGTTATACCTTACATTAAGGTAATTTGGAGGAACCACAATATTTGGCGAAGCTACGTGGGAACTCGAAGAGAATATGATGAAAAATTACCCTCATTTATTTACTTAATTATATATGTAGCAGGATTAGGGACAGAATCTTTTAAGGGGAGAATGTAGCAGGTTGAATTTATTGAGTCGTGATTACGGGGACGAGAATCCTTTTAAGGGGAAAGATGTAATGACGAGAATTTTGTAATTAATTTTAATATTTATTGAATTAAATAAATATTTTTCGATGATTTAATTATTAGATTAAATAATTAATTGGCCAATTGTGGTAGATTAATTTAATTATATGTGTTACATTTATTAAATTAATGTAGAGAATAATTATTATTCAAAAGCATGTAATTATGTGAGCTTATTGAATTAAATGAATTATTTAATTAAGCATGATGTTATTTTAATTAATTTAATTATTAATTAGAGATTTAATAAATTGACATTATTTATTAATGAGTTATTTAATTATGTGACTATGTGAATTTATGAGAAATTATTATATTTTATTTATAATAAATTAAATAAGATATGAGTTTATTTTATAAAGGAGTGTGACATTAATTAAACTATATGATAAAGATTTTATTTAATTAAATGAGATTAAGTCTTTTGAAGCTAGCCAAACAAGGCCCTAAGAGGAGTTAGTGCGATTAACCCATGATTGGGCCAATGACCCTCTGCGCTCGATTATCGATCATTATATCTGACGTCTTCTTTTCTTTTTTCATTTTGCCTAAGTCTAAGAAATATTGAGGAGAGAGAGTGCGAGAATTTCCAAGAAGAATTAAGATATTGTGAAAGAAGAATTGAGAGTGAGGAAACTAAGCCTACTAATTATATTCTCTGAGGTAATCTCCTCCTTCCCAAATTCTACTTTCGTATTTAGTTTTTTCATAAAATGGGTTTCATAGTTTTTGGCTTTCAAACCTCTGTTATGTCTCTATAATTGAGAAATTGTGCTATTATATGGATATATGTAATAATAAGAGTAGCATAACATGTTTTATATATATATTGCATGATTCCATATCATCGGTTTCATAGTATTACATCGTATATGATTTCTACAAAATTACGAGTTTGGGTTTTGGCCTTAAGGCCTTATCGTGATTTTAGTATGTCAAACATAAATGTTTTAAGTAAAATTTACACTCGTATGATGTTATGCATGTTGATCTGAAGAGACCAAAGTTTAAATAAGCGGATTCGGTGTTATAACTTGAATAAAGTAGTGACAATTTTCATGTTTTATTTTCAAAACCTTGAGAACATCAAGAATAGTGAAAGTAAATGTGTTGATTTTGCAAATTATGTGTTGTAACTTGTTAAAAATCATGCTAGATGGGTTAAGTAATGATTATATATGTATTACAATGATTGGGTAAGTCTAAATTAGTGTAAAAAATAAATAATTGGAAGTTATGGCTATATTAAATGTATAATTTTACGTGTGATTGATTTTTGGCCTAATTTGGCCTTGTTATGTTCATGACTATGAGCTATGAAACTACGAGAAAATGAGCACAGGTAACCTTGCCCGTGTAGCGTTACCAAACTAAATTACCCATACGTGATGATGAAAAAAAAATAAAAAATAAAAAAATGAAAATAAAATAAATATTTGATGAAAATTATTATTAAAATATTTATAAAATAAATTAAATATTTTAATTGAGATAAAATAAAATAAAATAAATATTCGATGAAAATTATTATTAAAATATTTATAAAATAAATTAAATATTTTAATTGAGATATTTATGAAATAAAATAAATATTAGATGAAAATTATTATTAAAATATTTATAAAATAAATTAAATATTTTAATTGAGATATTATGGAATAAAATAAATATTCGATGAAAATTATTATTAAAATATTTATAAAATAAATTAAATATTTTAATTGAGATATTATGGAATAAATTAAATATTCGATGGAAATTATTATTAAAATATTTATAAAATAATTTTTTTAATTGAGTATTATGGAATAATAAATATTAGATGGAGAGAATGAATAATTTATAATAATAATTTAATGAAAATATTCTAATTTAATTAAGTAATTAAATTAGAAGGTAATAATTTGTTAAATAAAGTGGAGTTTATATTAAATAATTAAGTGAAAATGTAACTAATGAATGTCGTGAATACATATGGTATGTGTGTGTAGGATTTGTGGTGAGCGGAAGTAGTAATCGTTTAGCCTTCACTGCGAGGCAAGTTTTCTAACCCTACTTGTCATTATTGTTGAGTTTATTAATTACCTCGAGTAAATTATCATTATTATTATTCATGTTCAAATGTTATATTAAAGATTGATTATCTTTTCAAAGCATGATTAGGTTATACAATAATTGTCTATTGTATACTTCACGAGATTATTATTCAATTTGAATATCATTATTATTGAACCTTATTAGACTAGCGAACCCTTATTGATTGATTAGTCCATAGTTGATAAAAGCGTTCTAAATTTCCGAACCCTTGATGAATTGTCAAACCAAACTTCCTTTAGTGCGGACTCGAATGTCAAAATGAGATGAACAACCCTGCAAAAGGATTTACTTATCGTTAGCGTTAAGATATTATTGTGCGATATGGTACTAAGGGTGATCCCCCAAATACGCAGTAGAAAGGTCCATAGTCTTATGGTATGTTAAAGGTTTCAAGTATAACCCTTGATAACCTAGGACATAGTTCAAGGTCTTATGACCCTCGAAATCTTTTGATTCTTGTTATTCATTCTTGATTCAAAAGTTGAGCTTTTATTCAGATGTCTTTGATTCACTTTCGCATGTTATTATCTTTGTTATTTCATTGTTATACTTGTGGGCATTTGTGCTCACTCTTGCGTAATAATAACATTGCGATTAAGAACGAAAAAGCAAGCGAACTTCTACTAGTAAAGGCAAAGGCAAGGTTAACAAGTGATGAAGACTTGTTGTTTTATATGATGATGTATTTGTTTAAGACTTAAGTTAATGATGTTGTTTAAGACTTAATTGTTTATGATTCATACGGATGTTTAAGGTTAGAGTAACTTTGGGATTGTATTTATTATGTAGTTGATGTAACCCCATAAGGGAGATTTATTATTATTTCTATCTATTGCATGGTTTGCATTTATTATGGGTAGATAGATAGATGATATTTGTACGATGAACACCAAATCCGTGGAATTGAAGTACCGGATTTGGGGGTGTCACTTCTGCTTTTCCACCAAAAGCAAAGAATCGATCGAACATCATCGGCCTCATGGCTGCATTAGTCAAAAGAGACGTCTGCTTTTCCACCGAAAGCAGTTTCTTTTCCTTTTACTTTAGTAAAATGTTTTTTACTTGTACTTTTTACTTTAGTAAAATGTTTTTTACTTTTACTTTACCCCAGTTATTGTAATAGTAATCTTGTAACAGTTCATTTCCTTGTTCTATAAAAGGAAATTCATTTGGTTTAGGCTGACTTAGAAAGACTCAGAGCTCCTTCTCTGACTAATCTTTAGCCTCAACCGCTGTTTAGCCTACTTAACCCTTCTTCATCTAATGATCTTGTTTTAGTAAACTTGTAAGTTATTTTAATTCCTGCACTTGTAAATAGTTTCAGTAATCTTCAATAAAATTATTTTATTTTAGTAGTTTAATTGTGTTGTATGCGCTATCTTGTTCTTCTCAGCTCACATTTCCCTTCCGCCCTCTAATGGTATCAAAGCCAAGTTGTTTGTTGTTAGTAACTATTTGAGTCAGATCTTTTTAATCAAACTTTACTTTACTATTTCAAAATCTTCTCTTTTCTAAGAGTTCTGATGTCACCTTATTTACCTGTAGTCCACCTAGTTTGTGTCTAACCTTTGTAAGTCTCCAGGGTGTGAGCAGTGTCGGGTTATAAAACATAGGTATGAGTCTACTTTGGGTAAACGGGGTATGTATGAATGAACCTTGAGTAAGTTTTTATTTTGAAACAGTAAAGATGAGTAGATTATTCAGATCCAGCTCTTCAGTTAGTAATGCAGTCGACTTTTGCCTCTGTCACGATATAGTCAACCAGGAAGAACATAGTTATGAAAACATTAATCAAGTTTTACATAATTGGAATATACCTAAGGTATCTCCTAAAGAAATTTATCAGTCAACCTTTTTAGATAAATTCAAAACTGACTATAATGTCAAAACAGTTGAAAGAGTTTATGCAAGTAATAAGGAATATGAAAATTGTAGTCTTTTATCACCTGAAGTTATTAAAAACATAAAAAAAAAGGGATACAATTTTATTCATATAGGTCTTGTTCAAGTTGCAGTCAAACCTCATAACAGAAAAGGAATTAATTCATCTATCTACCTCTGTCTTAGAGATGCTAGATTTTTAAATTATTATCCAAGTATTATTGGTGCCATGGAAGCAAGTTTGCATAATGGACCTATCCATTTCAATTGTTTTCCTGATTTCACCTTGAGTCTTAGTGATCAAAACTTATTTAAAGCTTTATCATTAAACATTAAAACTGATGGAGAGATTACTCAAATGATTGAAGGATCTCAACCCATTGCTTTAATTTACAGGATTTATTATAAGACAATGAAATCATACTTAAACGTTCATGCTCTTAATAAAAGTCCAAAAGACCAAACAGTTTTAATTCAAAGTTCAACTAGTGATGCTAATATCCAGATCCCAAGAATAATTCTTTGGAAGGATATTACCTTACCTAATCAATGGTCTTTACCAAATGAATTACCACAACAGCCCATAGTTAACAATTTGTTAAATATTGAAAACATCCAACAATTTTCTGATGGAACTGTTAAAATTAGTTTTGAACGTACTAGAACACCAGTTATCATAGAAGACATTTCCAGTTTTTCAGTTCCTTCAGTTATCCACACTAGAAGAGATACTGAAGTCCTTAGTAATCCTTCGGTTAGAGATATCAAACTAAAAGGTATCCTTAATCAAGGACAAGTTAGTCATCCTTGTTACACTCATAATGAAAACGTAGAAGATGAAGGTTCTTCTTCTCCGGCATCCTCAGTGTATCCCACACAATCGGATATTAATGTCCCAATTCACAATCAATTGAGAGTTATTAAAAAGAATTTCGTTTTAGATTAGGATAACTTAGTAAAAGATTTTAATTCAAAATTTAATAAAGAAAAATGATATATATTCAGATCTAATCACCCAATTGAAAAGGAAAGAGATAAGATAGTAAATAGATGGGAAAAATTTATTAAAAATGAAGAAATTAATATTACTTTTTACGATTGGTATGAACAATATCAAAGTAAATGTAATGTTATTAGTAAAACTCAATGGATTAAAGAAGACAGATCTAAAGTATCGTCTAGTCATCCTCCTCTAGAGACAGTTCTAATTCCAGTTAAAAATACTTCAATTATTGCTAGTCCCTTCAAAATTCCTGATGGAACTAATGATGATAAAAAAATAATTGAACAATTAAACTTTAGTAATCAATATCTAGCTACTGTAGGAAAACAACTAGATAGAATCGAAGAAAAATTTGAAGAAGGTATTCTTATGAAACCAGATTCAAAAATAGAACAACCTTTAATTAAATTACCAGAGAACAGATATAATTTAGGTTTACCTAATGAAGAAAGTGAATTGGTCCAATCTATTGAAAAGTTATTTAAAAAACTTAAAATAGAACCCGGTCCAAGTGGAACTATTGCTGTTATCGATCATACTGAATCGGATGGTGATAACGAAAGTTCTTCTGATCACTCTAATCACTCATCTATTTCAAACCTTAATGAACAACTAAATAAATTAACTGTCAATAACACAAGTATTACCAGAAATTGGTACTCTCGACCAACTCCTCCTAGGATCTACCGGTTAGAAGAGAGAAATCTAGATAAACAGGTTTTCGTGTCATCTAATAAAATTTATGAATGGAATATAGATGAATTTAGTGAACAAGAAATTCTTAATAAACTTAATCATATGTCTCATGGTTGCAAATGCGACTATATCACCAAATTCAACACTTTATCTCAACCAGATATAATTGAATTAATAGCTAGTGGTTTTACTGGTATTCTTAGGTCTTGGTGGGAAAAACATCTCACAGAAGACATTCGGCTATCCATAGTTCATGCTATCCAAAGAGATAATAAAGGCAATCCCATCTTTGTTGAAGATGTTGGTATTGGTCTTCCTGATGGAGTTAATACTTTAATATTTACTATAATTAATCATTTTGTTGGAACCCCTAGTAATATTACGAGAAAGAATTCATGATCAATTAAGTAATCTTACGTGTCCCACTCTAAGTGATTTTAGATGGTACAAAGATGTATTTACTTTAGAGTTATGATGAGAAATAGCGGTAATAAACCATTTTGGAAAGAGAATTTCGTTAATGGTTTACCATCTTTATTTGCTCATAAAGTTAGAGAAGAATTAAGTAAAAATTTGGGTTATATCGATTATGATAATTTAACCTATGGTGATATTATTAGTTATATTCAAAAAATTGGATTAAAAATGTGTATTGATTTTAAATTAGCTAAACAAGCTAGTAAAGATAGAAATAAAGTTAAAATCTGAGTTAGGAACATTTTGTGAACAGTATGGTTTACCGCCGGTTGCTCCCTCTAGACGAAAGCACAAGCATAAGAGTAAACATATCGAGTCACATAAATGTTCCTAACTCTTGGAGTAACTAGAAACGTTAGTAACTTCATCAGAAACAAGAGGAACAACTGATTTTTCTTTTGACTTGTCAAATTTGTCTTAGTGATTTGCTTTTTCTTGGAAGATACAACGGCAGGGGCCATGGTAACTGAAGGAGTGGTTACTGGAGGAGTCAATAAAGGAGAAGGCGGAAATTCTTTCTGAACTTGGCCAACTATTCTATCAACACTGAATTTATCCCACCATTTAATGAAAAAACGGCGAGAGACATGAGAAATAAGGGAAAGACAAGTCTGAGCTATCTGAATACCTATGGACGACGGAGACTAAAATACTGTGACTTCTTGGGTAGCTAAGATGACATATTGCCATTTAAGAATCCAAGGGATTTTATATTTACCACAGAATATAAGGAAGACTGGAATTTCCCCATATTTGGAACGATAATTACTGTGATGACAAAAATGTTCTAACTGGGCAAGGAGAGGTTTGGGAAAAATATCATGGCACAAACCATACCTTGTCCACCAAAGGATAAACCATTTGGGGAATTGACTTTTGAACTTGTAGTCGAACTGGAAAAACCATGAATGACTATGATCTTCATTTTGATGAAGCATGATTTTATGCCAAGCCTCAATATAATCATAATAGCAAAAGGAGCTAGTGTGATTAGAAAGTGACTTGAGATCTGATGGATGACTACCCCAATCAGACATATTGAGAACTTGTTTAATATACAACGAATGATAAAGGAGCTTTGATTTATCATCGTTGGCATAAATTGGTTTAATGAAGACTGACTCGTTTAATAAGGATGTCCTATAATACACAAGTGATTTATAAGGAGCAAGAGTGAGGAAATGCCATCCAAAGAGGAAAATATCAAGACCCAATTGAATTGGGTCATTCTTGGGTTTCATAGGTAACTCAATATGGAATAAGTCTTGATCAAAAATCGGCGATAATCGAGACCTTTGGGTGACTAGGTTTTGATGAGGTAGCTTGGGATTGACTAGCAAAAATATCAAACGGCTTGGGTTGACTAGAGAGAACTGAAGAGTAGGGCTTGGGGACTGTACCAAGCACCTGGAATTTATTGTGTGTTTGTGTAACTGGATGAGGAACAATAGTTCCTTTTGATTGATTAACTGGACCGGCAGAGCGGCCATGACCACGAGAAGATGATCCTCCTCACACACTCATGTTGCTGCAGAAGTACTTGTGTTAAGGAACTCACGGGTGATGAAATTAGGAACTGAGTTGTTACTACCTTTAATGTATTCAATATCAAAATCAAAAATACTTAAAATAGCTTTCCATCTAGCGAATGAATGCTTAGAGGCGACATTTTCAACATCTTTTTCAAGAATAAATTTTGCTGACTTACAATCTATTATAACTAAATTTTTTTGATTTAATAAATCTCTCTGAAACTTTTTAATACATAGGACTAGGGATAAAATTTGCTTTTTAATAGTAATTGTATTTTAACCGTAGTAGATTCCATGCGCTGTAATGGAAATGAACAATTTGTTCATCTAAAGAAGGAGTTAACTTTTGTTTAAGTATGCCACCGAATCCAATGTGAGAGGCATCAGTTTCAACTATTTTGAATGCTACATCATTTGAAATGCCAAGGCAGGGAAATACCTTAACATATTTTTTAACTTGTTGGAATGACGTAAGTATGAATGTCAGTCCATGGAGGTGGATTACTTTGTAAGCGCTGAAAGAGAGGCTTACAAATCTTCCTGAGATTCTTGTAAAACTTGCCAATATAATTAAGCGAGCCAAGAAAACTCTGTAGCTGAGTTTTATCGGTAATCTTATCTGGGAACCGGTCGACGAATTGAATAGCTCTGTCAATTGGCCGCGTGAGTCCATGATAGAGGATTAACCCGAGAAACCTGACTTTAGTCAGAAACAGACTACACTTGGAAGGGGAAAGGACAAGACCATTGGTTTTAACTATTTTGAAGAACGAATTCAAATGTTTAATATGCTCTTCAATAGTCTTGGAGAATACAAGGATATCATCGATGTAAACAATAATAAAATGACTGAAAGGATTCAAAATATTATTAAGAATATTCTGAAATTCACTGGGTGCATTTTTAAGTCCAAATGACTGAACATTCCATTCGTAGTGTCCGAACGGGGTGGTGAATAAAGTTTTGTACCTATCATCGGGATGAATAGCAACTTGCCAGAATCCAGACTTAAGGTCAAATTTACTAAAGATGGTGGAGACACTTAACTTACCAAGGAGATCATCCTTGTTGGGCAAAGGGTACCTAATCCACTCTAGAACTTTGTTTAATGGCTTGTAATTAATGACTAACCGAGGGACTCCTTGCTCTTTCTCAGCTTCATTATTAACATAGAAGGCTGGGCAAGACCATGGTGACTCATCTTTTTAATCAAACTTTACTTTACTATTTCAAAATATTCTCTTTTCTCAGAGTTCTGATGTCACCTTACTTACCTGTAGTCCACCTAATTCGTGTCTAACCTTTGTAAGTCTCCAGGGTGTGAGCAGTGTCGGGTTATAGAACATAGGTATGAGTCTACTTTGGGTAAACGGGGTATGTATGAATGAACCTTGAGTAAGTTTTTATTTTGAAACAGTAAAGATGAGTAGATTATTCAGATCCAACTCTTCAGTTAATAACAGTCGACTTTTGCCCTGTCACGATATAGTCAACCAGGAAGAACATAGTTATGAAAACATTAATCAAGTTTTACATAATTGGAATATACCTAAGGTATCTCCTAAAGAAATTTATCAGTCAACCTTTTTAGATAAATTCAAAACTGACTATAATGTCAAAAGCAGTTGAAAGAGTTTATGCAAGTAATAAGGAATCTGAAAATTGTAGTCTTTTATCACTGAAGTTATTAAAACATAAAAAAGGGATACAATTTTATTCATATAGGTCTTGTTCAAGTTGCAGTCAAACCTCTTAATAGAAAAGGAATTAATTCATCTATCTACCTCTGTCTTAGAGATGCTAGATTTTTAAATTATTATCTAAGTATTATTGGTGCCATGGAAGCAAGTTTGCATAATGGACTTATCCATTTCAATTGTTTTCCTGATTTCACCTTGAGTCTTAGTGATCAAAACTTATTTAAAGCTTTATCATTAAACATTAAAACTGATGGAGAGATTACTAAAATGATTGAAGGATCTCAACCCATTGCTTTAATTTACAGGATTTATTATAAGACAATGAAATCAAACTTAAACGTTCATGCTCTTAATAAAAGTCCAAAAGACCAAACAGTTTTAATTCAAAGTTCAACTAGTGATGCTAATATCCAGATCCCAAGAACAATTCTTTGGAAGGATATTACCTTACCTAATCAATGGACTTTACCAAATGAATTACCACAACAGCCCATAGTTAACAATTTGTTAAATATTGAAAACAACCAACAATTTTCTAATGGAACTGTTAAAATTAGTTTTGAACGTACTAGAACACCAGTTATCATAGAAGACATTTCCAGTTCTTCAGCTCCTTCAGTTATCCACACTAGAAGAGATACTGAAGTCCTTAGTAATCCTTCAGTTAGAGATATCAAACTAAAGGGTATCCTTAATCAAGGACAAGTTAGTCATCCTTGTTACACTCATAATGATACCGTAGAAGATGAATGTTCTTCTTCTCCGGCATCCTCAGTGTATCCCACACAATCGGATATTAATGTCCCAATTCACAATCAATTGAGAGTTATTAAAAAGAATTTCGTTTTAGATTGTGATAACTTAGTAAAAGATTTTAATTCAAAATTTAATAAAGAAAAATGATATATATTCAGATCTAATCACCCAATTGAAAAGGAAAGAGATAAGATAGTAAATAGATGGGAAAAATTTATTAAAAATGAAGAAATTAATATTACTTTTTACGATTGGTATGAACAATATCAAAGTAAATGTAATGTTATTAGTAAAACTCAATGGATTAAAGAGAAGCAGATCTAAAGTATAAATCTAGTCATCCTCCTCTAGAGACAGTTCTAATTCCAGTTAAAAATACTTCAATTATTGCTAGTCCCTTCAAAATTCCTGATGGAACTAATGATGATAAAAAAATAATTGAACAATTAAACTTTAGTAATCAATATCTAGCTACTGTAGGAAAACAGCTAGATAGAATCGAAGAAAAATTTGAAGAAGGTATTCTTATGAAACCAGATTCAAAAATAGAACAACCTTTAATTAAATTACCAGAGAACAGATATAATTTAGGTTTACCTAATGAAGAAAGTGAATTGGTCCAATCTATTGAAAAGTTATTTAAAAAACTTAAAATAGAACCCGGTCCAAGTGGAACTATTGCTGTTATCGATCATACTGAATCGGATGGTGATAACGAAAGTTCTTCTGATCACTCTAATCACTCATCTATTTCAAACCTTAATGAACAACTAAATAAATTAACTGTCAATAACACAAGTATTACCAGAAATTGGTACTCTCGACCAACTCCTCCGGATCTACAGTTCGAAGAGAGAAATCTAGATAAACAGTTTTCTGTGTCATCTAATAAAATTTATGAATGGAATATAGATGAATTTAGTGAACAAGAAATTCTTAATAAACTTAATCATATGTCTATGGTTGCAAACAGCTATATCACCAAATTCAACACTTTATCTCAACCAGATATAATTGAATTAATAGCTAGTGGTTTTACTGGTATTCTTAGGTCTTGGTGGGAAAAACATCTCACAGAAGACATTCGGCTATCCATAGTTCATGCTATCCAAAGAGATAATAAAGGCAATCCCATCTTTGTTGAAGATGCTGGTATTGGTCTTCCTGATGGAGTTAATACTTTAATATTTACTATAATTAATCATTTTGTTGGAACCCCTAGTAATATTACAGAAAGAATTCATGATCAATTAAGTAATCTTACGTGTCCCACTCTAAGTGATTTTAGATGGTACAAAGATGTATTTACTTCTAGAGTTATGATGAGAAATGACAGTAATAAACCATTTTGGAAAGAGAAATTCGTTAATGGTTTACCATCTTTATTTGCTCATAAAGTTAGAGAAGAATTAAGTAAAAATTTGGGTTATATCGATTATGATAATTTAACCTATGGTGATATTATTAGTTATATTCAAAAAATTGGATTAAAAATGTGTATTGATTTTAAATTAGCTAAACAAGCTAGTAAAGATAGAAATAAAGCCAAATCTGAGTTAGGAACATTTTGTGAGCAAAGATGGTTTTACCATGGGTTGCTCCCTCTGATTTAAAGCACAAGCATAAGAGTAAACATATCGAGTCACATAAATGTTCCTAACTCTTGGAGTAACTAGAAACGTTAGTAACTTCATCAGAAACAAGAGGAACAACTGATTTTTCTTTTGACTTGTCAATTTGTCTTAGTGGATATTTCTATGGAAGATATCTGTGGCGCGGGGCCATGGTAATGGCGAAGGAGTTAGTTCTTGGAGGAGTCAATAAAGGAGAAGGCAGAAATTCTTTCTGAACTTGGCCAACTATTCTATCAACACCGAATTTATCCCACCATTTAATGAAAAAACGGCGAGAGACATGAGAAATAGGGGAAAGACAAGTCTGAGCTATCCGAATACCTATGGACGACGGAGACTGAAATACTGTGACTTCTTGGGTAGCTAAAATGACATATTGCCATTTAAGAATCCAAGGGATTTTATATTTACCACAGAATATAAGGAAGACTGGAATTTCCCCATATTTGGAACGATAATTACTGTGATGACAAAAATGTTCTAACTGGGCAAGGAGAGGTTTGGGAAAAATATCATGGCACAAACCATACCTTGTCCACCAAAGGATAAACCATTTGGGGAATTGACTTTTGAACTTGTAGTCGAACTGGAAAAACCATGAATGACTATGATCTTCATTTTGATGAAGCATGATTTTATGCCAAGCCTCAATATAATCATAATAGCAAAAGGAGCTAGTGTGATTAGAAAGTGACTTGAGATCTGATGGATGACTACCCCAATCAGACATATTGAGAACTTGTTTAATATACAACGAATGATAAAGGAGCTTTGATTTATCATCGTTGGCATAAATTGGTTTAATGAAGACTGACTCTGTTTCAATAAGGATGTCCCTATAATACACAAGTGATTTATAAGGAGCAAGAGTGAGGCAATGCCATCCAGTAGGAAAATACTGGGCAGCCAATTGAATTGGGTCATTCTTGGGTTTCATAGGTAACTCAATATGGAATAAGTCTTCGATCAAAAATCGACGATAATCGGATTACCTTCGGGTGACTAGGTTTTGATGAGGTAGCTTGGGATTGACTAGCAAAAATATCAAACGGCTTGGGTTGACTAGAGAGAACTGAAGAGTAGGGCTTGGGGACTGTACCAAGCACCTGGAATTTATTGTGTGTTTGTGTAACTGGATGAGGAACAATAGTTCCTTTTGACCGATTGGTCGGATGGGCCTACAGAGCTAGCCATGACCACGAGAAGATGATCCTCCTCACACACTCATGTTGCTGCAGAAGTACTTGTGTTAAGGAACTCACGGGTGATGAAATTAGGAACTGAGTTGTTTCTACCTTTAATGTATTCAATATCAAAATCAAAAATACTTAAAATAGCTTTCCATCTAGCGAATGAATGCTTAGAGGCGACATTTTCAACATCTTTTTCAAGAATAAATTTTGCTGACTTACAATCTATTCTAACTAAAATTTTTTGATTTAATAAATCTCTCTGAAACTTTTTAATACATAGGACTAGGGATAAAATTTGCTTTTTAATAGTACTGGATTTTAACTGTGTAGGATTCCATGCGCCAGAATGGAAATGAACAATTTGTTCATCTAAAGAAGGAGTTAACTTTTGTTTGAGTATGCCACCGAATCCAATGTGAGAGGCATCAGTTTCAACTATTTTGAATGCTACATCATTTGAAATGCCAAGGCAGGGAAATACCTTAACATATTTTTTAACTTGTTGGACGACAGAAGTATGAATGTCAGTCCATGGAGGTGGATTACTTTGTAAGCGCTGAAAGAGAGGCTTACAAATCTTCCTGAGATTCTTGTAAAACTTGCCAATATAATTAAGCGAGCCAAGAAAACTCTGTAGCTGAGTTTTATCGGTAATCTTATCTGGGAACCTATCGAATGAATTGAATAGCTCATCGATTGGCGCGTGAGTCCATGATAGAGGATTAACCGAGAAACCCCGACTTTAGTCGTAAATGCAGACACACTTGGAAGGGAAAGGACAAGACCATTGGTTTTAACTATTTTGAAGAGCAATTCAAATGTTTAATATGCTCTTCAATAGTCTTGGAGAATACAAGGATATCATCGATGTAAACAATAATAAAATGATGAAAAGGATTCAAAATATTATTAAGAATATTCAAATTCCTTTGGGTGCATTTTAAGTCCAAATGATTGAACATTCCATTCGTAGTGTCCGAACGGGGTGGTGAATAAAGTTTTGTACCTATCATCGGGATGAATAGCAACTTGCCAGAATCCAGACTTAAGGTCAAATTTACTAAAGATGGTGGAGACACTTAACTTACCAAGGAGATCATCCTTGTTGGGCAAAGGGTACCTAATCCACTCTAGAACTTTGTTTAATGGCTTGTAATTAATGACTAACCGAGGGACTCCTTGCTCTTTCTCAGCTTCATTATTAACATAGAAGGCTGGGCAAGACCATGGTGACTCATCTTTTTAATCAAACTTTACTTTACTATTTCAAAATATTCTCTTTTCTCAGAGTTCTGATGTCACCTTACTTACCTGTAGTCCACCTAATTCGTGTCTAACCTTTGTAAGTCTCCAGGGTGTGAGCAGTGTCGGGTTATAGAACATAGGTATGAGTAACTTTGGGTAAACGGGGTATGTATGAATGAACCTTGAGTAAGTTTTTATTTTGAAACAGTAAAGATGAGTAGATTATTCAGATCCAGCTCTTCAGTTAGTAACAGGTCAGCTTTGCCTCCTGTCCTTGATATAGTCAACCAGGAAGAACATAGTTATGAAAACATTAATCAAGTTTTACATAATTGGAATATACCTAAGGTATCTCCTAAAGAAATTTATCAGTCAACCTTTTTAGATAAATTCAAAACTGACTATAATGTCAAAACAGTTGAAAGAGTTTATGCAAGTAATAAGGAATACGAAAATTGTAGTCTTTTATCACCTGAAGTTATTAAAAACATAAAAAAAAGGGATACAATTTTATTCATATAGGTCTTGTTCAAGTTGCAGTAAAACCTCTTAATAGAAAAGGAATTAATTCATCTATCTACCTCTGTCTTAGAGATGCTAGATTTTTAAATTATTATCTAAGTATTATTGGTGCCATGGAAGCAAGTTTGCATAATGGACTTATCCATTTCAATTGTTTTCCTGATTTCACCTTGAGTCTTAGTGATCAAAACTTATTTAAAGCTTTATCATTAAACATTAAAACTGATGGAGAGATTACTAAAATGATTGAAGGATCTCAACCCATTGCTTTAATTTTCTGAGGATTTATTATAAGACAATGAAATCAAACTTAAACGTTTCATGCTCTTAATAAAAGTCCAAAAGACAAAGCAGTTTTAATTCAAAGTTCAACTATTGATGCTAATATCCGAGATCCCAAGAACAATTCTTTGGAAGGATATTACCTTACCTAATCAATGGACTTTACCAAATGAATTACCACAATGACCCATAGTTAACAATTTGTTAAATATTGAAAACAACCAACAATTTTCTAATGAACTGTTAAAATTAGTTTTGAGCGTACTAGAACACCAGTTATCATAGAAGACATTTCCAGTTCTTCAGCTCCTTCAGTTATCCACACTAGAAGAGATACTGAAGTCCTTAGTAATCCTTCAGTTAGAGATATCAAACTAAAGGGTATCCTTAATCAAGGACAAGTTAGTCATCCTTGTTACACTCATAATGATCTAGTAGAAGATGAATGTTCTTCTTCTATAAGCATCCTCGATGTATCCCACACAATCGGATATTAATGTCCCAATTCACAATCAATTGAGAGTTATTAAAAAGAATTTCGTTTTAGATTGTGATAACTTAGTAAAAGATTTTAATTCAAAATTTAATAAAGAAAAATGATATATATTCAGATCTAATCACCCAATTGAAAAGGAAAGAGATAAGATAGTAAATAGATGGGAAAAATTTATTAAAAATGAAGAAATTAATATTACTTTTTACGATTGGTATGAATAATATCAAAGTAAATGTAATGTTATTAGTAAAACTCAATGGATTAAAGAAAGCGGATCTAAAGTATAAATCTAGTCATCCTCTCTGAGAGACAGTTCTAATTCGATTAAAAATACTTCAATTATTGCTAGTCCTTCAAAATTCTGATGGAACTAATGATGATAAAAAATAATTGAACAATTAAACTTTAGTAATCAATATCTAGCTCTTTGAGGAAAAGCACTAGATAGAATCGAAGAAAAATTTGAAGAAGGTATTCTTATGAAACCAGATTCAAAAATAGAACAACCTTTAATTAAATTACCAGAGAAAAAATATAATTTAGGTTTACCTAATGAAGAAAGTGAATTGGTCCAATCTATTGAAAAGTTATTTAAAAACTTAAAATAGAACTAGGTCCAAGTGGAACTATTGTTGTTATCGATCATCTTTGAATCGGATGGTGATAACGAAAGTTCTTCGATCACTCTAATCACTCATCTATTTCAAACCTTAATGAACAGCTAAATAAATTAACTATCAATAACACAAGTATTACCAGAAATTGGTACTCTCAACCAACTCCTCCGGATCTACAGTTCGAAAATAGTAATCTAGATAAACAGTTTTCTGTGTCCTCTAATAAAATTTATGAATGGAATATAGATGGATTTAGTGAACAAGAAATTCTTAATAAACTTAATCATATGTACATGGTTGCAACAACTATATCACCAAATTCAACACTTTATCTCAACCAGATATAGTTGAATTAATAGCTAGTGGTTTTACTGGTATTCTTAGGTCTTGGTGGGAAAAACATCTCACAGAAGACATTCGGATATCCATAGTTCATGCTATCCAAAGAGATAATGAAGGCAATCCCATCTTTGCTGAAGATGCTGGTATTTGTCTTTCTGATGGAGTTAATACTTTAATATTTACTATAATTAAACATTTTATTGGAACCCCTAGTAATATTACAGAAAGAATTCATGATCAATTAAGTAATCTTACGTGTCCCACACTAAGTGATTTTAGATGGTACAAAGATGTATTTACTTCTAGAGTTATGATGAGAAATGACAGTAATAAACCATTTTGGAAAGAGAAATTCGTTAATGGTTTACCATCTTTATTTGCTCATAAAGTTAGAGAAGAATTAAGTAAAAATTTGGGTTATATCGATTATGATAATTTAACCTATGGTGATATTATTAGTTATATTCAAAAAATTGGATTAAAAATGTGTATTGATTTTAAATTAGCTAAACAAGCTAGTAAAGATAGAAATAAAGCCAAATACGAGTTAGGAACATTTTGTGAACAGTATGGTTTACCACCGATTGCTCCCTCTAGACGAAAGCACAAGCATAAGAGTAAACATATCGAGTCACATAAATGTTCCTAACTCTTGGAGTAACTAGAAACGTTAGTAACTTCATCAGAAACAAGAGGAACAACTGATTTTTCTTTTGACTTGTCAAATTTGTCTTAGTGATTGTTTTCTTTGGAAGATCTGTTGGCGGGGGCCATGGTAATGAAGGAGGTAGTTCTTTGGAGGAGTCAATAAAGGAGAAGGCGGAAATTCTTTCTGAACTTGGCCAACTATTCTATCAACACTGAATTTATCCCACCATTTAATGAAAAAACGGCGAGAGACATGAGAAATAAGGGAAAGACAAGTCTGAGCTATCTGAATACCTATGGACGACGGAGACTAAAATACTGTGACTTCTTGGGTAGCTAAGATGACATATTGCCATTTAAGAATCCAAGGGATTTTATATTTACCACGAGAATATAAGGAAGGTGGAATTTCCCATATTTGGAGCGATAATTCTTTGTGATGACAAAATGTTCTAATGGGCGAGGAGAGGTTTGGGAAAAATATCATGGCACAAACCATACCTTGTCCACCAAAGGATAAACCATTTGGGGAATTGACTTTTGAACTTGTAGTCGAACTGGAAAAACCATGAATGACTATGATCTTCATTTTGATGAAGCATGATTTTATGCTGAGCCTCAATATAATCATAATAGCAAAAAGGAGCTAGTGTGATTAGAAAGTGACTTGAGATCGATGGATGACTACCCCAATCGGACATATTGAGAACTTGTTTAATATACAACGAATGATAAAGGAGCTTTGATTTATCATCGTTGGCATAAATTAGTTTAATGAAGTGACTACTGTTTGATAAGGATGTCCTATAATACACAAGTGATTTATAAGGAGCAAGAGTGAGGAAATGCCATCCAAAGAGGAAAATCTTTGGTGACCCAATTGAATTGGGTCATTCTTGGGTTTCATAGGTAACTCAATATGGAATAAGTCTTGATCAAAAAATCGGCGATAATCGACCTTTGGGTGACTAGGTTTTGATGAGGTAGCTTGGGATTGACTAGCAAAAATATCAAAGCGGCTTGGGTTGACTAGAAGGCGAAGAGTAGGGCTTGGGGGTATGCAAGCACACGGAATTTATTGTGTGTTGTGTAATGGATGAGGAACAATAGTTCCTTTTGGTGATTAAGCGGGACCTACAGAATGCCATGACCATTTAGAAGATGATCCTCTCACACACTCATGTATTCTTTGTGAAGTACTTGTGTTAAGGAACTCACGGGTGATGAAATTAGAACTGAGTTGTTTCTACCTTTAATGTATTCAATATCAAAATCAAAAATACTTAAAATAGCTTTCCATCTAGCGAATGAATGCTTAGGCGACATTTTCAACATCTTTTTCAAGAATAAATTTTCTTTGACTTACAATCTATTCTAACTAAAATTTTTGATTTAATAAATCTCTGAAACTTTTTAATACATAGGACTAGGGATAAAATTTGCTTTTTAATAGTACTGGATTTTAACTGTGTAGGATTCCATGCGCCAGAATGGAAATGAACAATTTGTTCATCTAAAGAAGGAGTTAACTTTTGTTTGAGTATGCCACCGAATCCAATGTGAGAGGCATCAGTTTCAACTATTTTGAATGCTACATCATTTGAAATGCCAAGGCAGGGAAATACCTTAACATATTTTTTAACTTGTTGGACTACGAAGTATGAATGTCGGTCCATGGAGGTGGATTACTTTATGTTATTTGAAAAGAGGCTTACAAATCTTCACGAGATTCTTGTAAAACTTGCCGATATAATTAAGCGAGCCAAGAAAACTCAGAAGGAAGTTTTATCGATAATCTTATCACAGGAACCAATTCGGCGAATTGAATAGCTTTCATCAATTGGCGCGTGAGTCCATGATAGAGGATTAACCCGAGAAACCTAACTTTAGTCAGAAACAGACTACACTTGGAAGGGGAAAGGACAAGACCATTGGTTTTAACTATTTTGAAGAACGAATTCAAATGTTTAATATGCTCTTCAATAGTCTTGGAGAATACAAGGATATCATCGATGTAAACAATAATAAAATGAGTGAAAGGATTCAAAATATTATTAAGAATATTCGAAATTCTTTGGGTGCATTTTAAGTCCAAATGATGAACATTCCATTAAGTAGTGTCCGAGCGGAGTGGTGAATAAAGTTTTGTACCTATCATCGGGATGAATAGCAACTTGCCAGAATCCAGACTTAAGGTCAAATTTACTAAAGATGGTGGAGACACTTAACTTACCAAGGAGATCATCCTTGTTGGGCAAAGGGTACCTAATCCACTCTAGAACTTTGTTTAATGGCTTGTAATTAATGACTAACCGAGGGACTCCTTGCTCTTTCTCAGCTTCATTATTAACATAGAAATTTCAAGCAAGACCATGGTGACTCATCTTTTAATCAAACTTTACTTTACTATTTCAAAATATTCTCTTTTCTCGGAGTTACGATGTCACCTTACTTACCGTAGTCCACCTAATTCGTGTCTAACCTTTGTAAGTCTGTGGTGGTGAGAAAAGTGTGGGTTATAGAACATAGGTATGAGTCTACTTTGGGTAAAGCAGGGGTATGTATGAATGAACCTTGAGTAAGTTTTTATTTTGAAACAAGAAAGATGAGTAGATTATTGAGATCCAAACTTTGATTAGTAACAGTCGACTTTGCCTCCTCGTCCCGATATAGTCAACCAGGGGAAGAACATAGTTATGAAAACATTAATCAAGTTTTACATAATTGGAATATACCTAAGGTATCTCCTAAAGAAATTTATCGGTCAACCTTTTAGATAAATTCAAAACCGACTATAATGTCAAAAGCAGTTGAAAGAGTTTATGCAAGTAATAAGGATACGAAAATTGTAGTCTTTTATCACACGAAGTTATTAAAACATAAAAAAAGGGATACAATTTTATTCATATAGGTCTTGTTCAAGTTGCGATAAAACCTCTTAATAGAAAAGGAATTAATTCATCTATCTACCTCTTGTCTTAGAGATGCTAGATTTTAAATTATTATCTAAGTATTATTGGTGCCATGGAAGCAAGTTTGCATAATGGACTTATCCATTTCAATTGTTTTCCTGATTTCACCTTGAGTCTTAGTGATCAAAACTTATTTAAAGCTTTATCATTAAACATTAAAACTGATGGAGAGATTACTAAAATGATTGAAGGATCTCAACCCATTGCTTTAATTTACAGGATTTATTATAAGACAATGAAATCAAACTTAAACGTTCATGCTCTTAATAAAAGTCCAAAAGACCAAACAGTTTTAATTCAAAGTTCAACTAGTGATGCTAATATCCAGATCCCAAGAACAATTCTTTGGAAGGATATTACCTTACCTAATCAATGGACTTTACCAAATGAATTACCACAACAGCCCATAGTTAACAATTTGTTAAATATTGAAAACAACCAACAATTTTCTAATGGAACTGTTAAAATTAGTTTTGAACGTACTAGAACACCAGTTATCATAGAAGACATTTCCAGTTCTTCAGCTCCTTCAGTTATCCACACTAGAAGAGATACTGAAGTCCTTAGTAATCCTTCAGTTAGAGATATCAAACTAAAGGGTATCCTTAATCAAGGACAAGTTAGTCATCCTTGTTACACTTTATAATGATACCGTAGAAGATGAATGTTCTTCTTCTCCGGCATCCTCAGTGTATCCCACACAATCGGATATTAATGTCCCAATTCACAATCAATTGAGAGTTATTAAAAAGAATTTCGTTTTAGATTGTGATAACTTAGTAAAAGATTTTAATTCAAAATTTAATAAAGAAAAATGATATATATTCAGATCTAATCACCCAATTGAAAAGGAAAGAGATAAGATAGTAAATAGATGGGAAAAATTTATTAAAAATGAAGAAATTAATATTACTTTTTACGATTGGTATGAATAATATCAAAGTAAATGTAATGTTATTAGTAAAACTCAATGGATTAAAGAAGACAGATCTAAAGTATCGTCTAGTCATCCTCCTCTAAGAGACAGTTCTAATTCCGTTTAAAAATACTTCAATTATTGCTAGTCCTTCAAAATTCCTGATGGAACTAATGATGATAAAAAAATAATTGAACAATTAAACTTTAGTAATCAATATCTAGCTCTTTGTAGGAAAAGCAAACTAGATAGAATCGAAGAAAAAATTTGAAGAAGGTATTCTTATGAAACCAGATTCAAAAATAGAACAACCTTTAATTAAATTACCAGAGAAAAAATATAATTTAGGTTTACCTAATGAAGAAAGTGAATTGGTCCAATCTATTGAAAAGTTATTTAAAAAACTTAAAATAGAACCCGGTCCAAGTGGAACTATTGTTGTTATCGATCATGCTGAATCGGATGGTGATAATGAAAGTTCTTCTGATCACTCTAATCACTCATCTATTTCAAACCTTAATGAACAGCTAAATAAATTAACTATCAATAACACAAGTATTACCAGAAATTGGTACTCTCAACCAACTCCTCCGGATCTACAGTTCGAAAATAGTAATCTAGATAAACAGTTTTCTGTGTCCTCTAATAAAATTTATGAATGGAATATAGATGGATTTAGTGAACAAGAAATTCTTAATAAACTTAATCATATGTCTATGGTTGCCAACAACTATATCACCAAATTCAACACTTTATCTCAACCAGATATAGTTGAATTAATAGCTAGTGGTTTTACTGGTATTCTTAGGTCTTGGTGGGAAAAACATCTCACAGAAGACATTCGGATATCCATAGTTCATGCTATCCAAAGAGATAATGAAGGCAATCCCATCTTTGCTGAAGATGCTGGTATTTGTCTTTCTGATGGAGTTAATACTTTAATATTTACTATAATTAAACATTTTATTGGAACCCCTAGTAATATTACAGAAAGAATTCATGATCAATTAAGTAATCTTACGTGTCCCACACTAAGTGATTTTAGATGGTACAAAGATGTATTTACTTCTAGAGTTATGATGAGAAATAGCGGTAATAAACCATTTTGAAAGAGAAATTAGTTAATGGTTTACCATCTTTATTTGCTCATAAAGTTAGAGAAGAATTAAGTAAAAATTTGGGTTATATCGATTATGATAATTTAACCTATGGTGATATTATTAGTTATATTCAAAAAATTGGATTAAAAATGTGTATTGATTTTAAATTAGCTAAACAAGCTAGTAAAGATAGAAATAAAGCCAAATACGAGTTAGGAACATTTTGTGAATAGTATGATTTACCGCTGGTTGCTCCCTCTAGACGAAAGCACAGGCATAAGAATAAACATATCGAGTCACATAAAAGTCATAAACGTCGTAAAAAAAGATATAATCAAGATAAAAGTAATAATAAAAGTCATAATCAAGATACTTATTACAATAAACCTAAGTCATCTAAGAAAAAGTCATATAAAAAATTAAAGAAATATGATAAAAGTAAAATTGTTTGTCACAATTATGGGCAGAAAGGACATTATAAAAGTGAACGTGGAGTTATACAAAAATTAGCTCAATTGAATATTTCAACTGAAGATACAAAACTGCTATTAGAATTAATGAGAATTGATAATAACAGTAGTAGCAGTAATGAAGAAACTTCTGATATCCCAGAATCTTCTAGTAATAACGCATCTAACGATGAATCTGATAGTGAAAATGAAGTCACCATATGTACAGAAAATTGCAATAAAAACTATTGTAAAAGAGTTAATGTAATTACAAAAGAAGAAGAAGAAAGTTCTTTATTAGTAGATTTAATCAGTAAAATCACAGACCCTGAATTAAAAACTCAGTATTTGAAACAATTAAAAGATTTGTTAACTAAAGATAAGAAAGTCACTGATAAGGTTCTTAGAGCCAAAGAAAAACCCATTTTTAGTTTAAATAAAATTGTTGAAAGATTTAAGTCTCGGGTAAAAGAAATTACCCTCCCTAAGTTAAATCAAGAAGTTAATAAACTTAAGAAAGAGATTTCTAATTTAAAATTAGATATTTCCAATCTAAGAAAAGAGATTGACGATAAAAAATCAGATCTTCAAGTTCATGCTTCCTCTTCTAGTGATGAAAGTCACGATGAACCAGAATCATCAGGTGCTAAAGATTCTGATCTCTTTATTCAAGGTCTCTCCCTTAAAAGAATTAAAGGTATTACTATTCAAAAATGGTATATCTCTATTAATTTAGTTATTGATAAAACTTTCTCGGTACAGCTCCCTGCTTTGGTTGATACTGGTGCAGACTTGAACTATATTCAAGAAGGTATTATCCCCACCAGATATTATAAGAAAACTAGTGAAAAACTAAATTTAGCTAACGGTAGTCAAATAGAAATAAAATATAAATTACCTAATGTACATATTTGTCAAGACAGTATGTGTTTTAAGACCTCATTTGTCTTAGTTCGCAATCTTACTGACAAAATCATTTTAGATTTACCATTTATATATTTATTATATCCATTTACCACTAGTAATAAAGGTCTAAGTTGTGAACATTTAGGAAAGAAAATTACCTTTAAATTTCTTATTAAACCAAAAGAAAGAGATTTAAAATTTATTCAAGAAGAATCAATTTCTAAATCTTTGAATCTGATAAAGCGTAAAGTTACCCACCCAAGTTTTCTTAAAGAAGAAGTTAGGTATCAACAAGTTGAAGAACAACTTAAGAGTGTGAGTTCAAGAAAAATAAAAGAATTAAAAATTATTTAATAAAAACTTATGTTTTGATTCTCCCAATACTTTTTGGCATAGGAAGAAACACACAGTTAGATTACCCTATGCTAAGGAATTTAAAGAACATTTAATTCCCACCAAAGCTAGGCCTATTCAAATTAGTCATGAACAAATGGAGTTATGTAAAAATGAAATTAATGATCTTCTTAGTAAAGGCCTAATTAGACATAGTAAGTCACCATGGTCTGGCCCAGCCTTCTATGTTAATAATGAAGCTGAGAAAGAGCAAGGAGTCCCTCGGTTAGTCATTAATTACAATCCATTAAACAAAGTTCTATAGTGGATTAGGTACCCTTTTCCCAACAAGGATGATCTCCTTGGTAGGTTAAGTGTCTCCACCATCTTTAGTAAATTTGACCTTAAGTCTGGATTCTGGCAAGTTGCTTTATTCATCCAGATGATAGGTACAAAAGCGCATTCACCACTCAGATTCGGACACTACGAATGGAATGTTTGGTCATTTGTACTTAAAAATGGACCCAGTAAATTTCAGAATATTCTAAATAATATTTTGAATCCTTTCAATCATTTTATTATTGTTTACATCGATGATATCCTTGTATTCTCCAAGACTATTGAAGAGAATATTAAACATTTGAATTCGTTCTTCAAAACAGTTAAAACCAATGGTCTTGTCCTTTCCCTTCTAAGTGTAGTGCATTTACGACTAAAGTCGGGGTTTCTCGGGTTAATCCTCTATCATGGACTCACGCCGCCAATTGATGAGAGCTATTCAATTGGCTAATCGATTTCGAGATAAGATTACCGATAAAACTCAGCTACAGAGATTTCTTGGCTCGCTTAATTATATTGGCAAGTTTTACAAGAATCTCAGGAAGATTTGTAAGTCTCTCTTTCAGCGCTTACAAAGTAATCCACCTCCATGGACTGACATTCATACTTCTGTCGTCCAACAAGTTAAAAAATATGTTAAGGTATTGCCCTGCCTTGGCATTTCAAATGATGTAGCATTCAAAATAGTTGAAACTGATGCCTCTGACATTGGATTCGGTGACATACTCAAATAAAAGTTAACTCTTTCAGATGAACAAATTGTTCATTTCCATTCTGGCGCATGGAATCCTACACAGTTAGAATACAGTACTATTAAAAAGGAAAATTTATCCCTAGTCCTATGTATTAAAAAGTTTCAGAGAGATTTATTAAATCAGAAATTTTTAGTTAGAATAGATTGTAAGTCAACAAAATTTATTCTTGAAAAAGATGTTGAAAATGTCGCCTCTAAGCATTCATTCGCTAGATGGAAAGCTATTTTAAGTATTTTTGATTTTGATATTGAATACATTAATGGTAGTAACAACTCAGTTCCTGATTTCCTCACCCGTGAGTTCCTTAACACAGGTACTTCTGCAGCAACATGAGTGTGCGAGGAGGATCATCTTCTCGTGGTCATGGCCGCTCTGCCGATCCAGTTAATCAGTCAAAAGGAACTGTTGTTCCTCATCCAGTTTCACAAACACACAATAAATTCCAAGTGCTTGGTACAGTCCCCAAGCCCTACTCTTCAGTTCTCTCTAGTCAACCCAAGCCGTTTGATATTTTTGCTAGTCAATCCCAAGGCTACCTCATCAAAACCTAGTCACCCAGTGTCTGATTATCGTCAGATTTTTGATCAGCACTTATTCCATATTGAGTTACCTATGAAACCCAAGAATGACTCAATTCAATTGGCTACCCAGTATTTTCCTACTGGATGGCATTTCCTCCCTCTTGCTCCTTATAAATCACTTGTGTATTATAGGGACATCCTTATTGAAACAGAGTCAGTCTTCATTAAACCAATTTATGCCAACGATGATAAATCAAAGCTCCTTTATCATTCGTTGTATATTAAACAAGTTCTCAATATGTCCGATTGGGGTAGTCATCCATCAGATCTCAAGTCACTTTCTAATCACACTAGCTCCTTTTACTATTATGATTATATTGAGGCTTGGCATAAAATCATGCTTCATCAAAATGAAGATCATAGTCATTCGTGGTTTTTCCAGTTCGACCACAAGTTCAAAAGTCAATTCCCCAAATGGTTTATCCTTTGGTGGACAAGGTATGGTTTGTGCCATGATATTTACCCCAAACCTCTCCTTTCCCAGTTAGAATATTTTTGTCATCATAGTAATTATCATTCCAAATATGAGGAAATTCCAGTCTTCCTTATATTCTGTAGTAAATATAAAATCCCTTGGATTCTTAAATGGCAATATGTCATTTTAGCTACCCAAGAAGTAACAGTATTTCATTCTCCGTCGTCCATAGGTATTCGGACAGCTCAGACTTGTCTTTCCCCTATTTCTCATGTCTCTCGCCGTTTTTTCATTAAATGCTGGGATAAATTCGGTGTTGATAAAATAGTTGGCCAACTTCAGAAAGAATTTCCTCCTTCTCCATTATTGACTCCTCCAGTAACCACTCCTTCAGTTACCACGACCCCTGTCGTTGCATCTTCGATAAAAGCGAATACTAAGACAATTTGATAAATCAAAAGAAAAATCAGTTGTTCCTCCTGTTTCTGATGAAGTTACTAACGTTTCTAGTTACTCCAACTCTCAGTTAAGGCGTCTTGCAGATGCCATTCATATGAGACTTGACCAATTACACGAAGAATCAGACAAATCTTCTTCTCAGTCTAGAGGAGAAAATTCTAGTCAAGATCTTGATGACGAAGGTGAAGGTGATTGTGATCCCTATGGCACGATCAGTCTTCAGGATGCTCAAGATCCCTTTTCTTGAGTCCCGTAGTAATCAATCAAGGTGTGTTGATGTTATCAGCCGCCATCATAGCCTCGGTCGGCCACCAAAGACTGCTCCGTGACCTCGATCCACCAAAGACTGCCTTGGCGACATAAGTCACATGACATCTTACGCTTTTCCACCAAAAGCAATCAATCGATCGCATCGGCCCACAGTCGCATTAGTCAAAGAGACATACGCTTTTCCACCAAAGCGCTTTCTTTTCCTTTACTTTAGTAAAATGTTTTTACTTGTACTTTTTACTTTAGTAAAATGTTCTTACTTTTACTTTACCCGATTATTGTAATAGTAATCTTGTAACAGTTCATTTCCTTGTTCTATAAAAGGAAATCGAATTCATTTGGTTTAGGCAGACTTAGAAAGACTCAAAGGTCCTTCTCTGACTAATCTTTAGCCTCAACCGCTGTTTAGCCTACTTAACCCCTCTTCATCTAATGTTCTTGTTTTAGTAAACTTGTAAGTTATTTTAATTCCTGCACGTGTAAATAGTTTCAGTAATCTTCAATAAAACTGTTTTATTTTAGTAATTTAATTGTGTTGTATGCGCTCTCTTGTTCTTCTCATCTCACCTTTCCCTTCCGCCCTCTTATGGTATCAGAGCTAGTTAGTAACTGACTATAATGTATATATATATATATAAGCGGTAAATGCACCAGGTGTAAAATCCAGGCTCATCGAACAAAGTTTGACAACATTTGATATATGTATATATATATATATATATATATATATTAAAGCAGTAAACGCATCGAATGTAAAATCTAGGCTCAACGACGAATGTAAAATCCAGGCTCAATGAACAGAGTTTGACACAAAGTTCATATATATATATATATATATATATATATAAAACCACGGACCGAAGTCTGGGCATACACACACAACACGACTCTCAATGTGAAGAATAGTGTGTGCAAAGATGAAGAGAAAGTCTTTTAAGTGTGTAAGAAGGCTTACAGTGAGCTACCAAAGAAGACTTCTATAACTTTAAGTGGATGAACACTCGGCTCCCGCCGGTAAAAATAGTAGCTATATGTGAGCTCACAAGTGCTTAAAATGAGAAAGTACTTAGTTTAGGGTGTGTACAGAGCAAATTTGACAAGGCTTCCTCGCCTTTTCTCTTATCAAAATGGCCACCCCAAGCCCTCTATTTATAGGGGAGCATAAGTGTACTACGGTTGCACAGGGTACCCGGAACCCATGAATCTGTCGTCTCAAAGTACGTGCACGCATGCATTGTGATATCTGCTCGAACATTCAGAATTGCAATCCAAGCATCCGACTGAGGTATGTAACACCTATTTCGGACCGCCATGATTGTAGAGTTTCTGTAATGACATGGGATTAGAGGTTATGCGAAGTCGGAAGATGGGACCATGCCTTTTGGTCTTCAAGCTTCAAATTCTATCATTGTCTGTGTAATAGTCACTCGGATTGGACCTCCTTGGTTCTTGTAGGACATTGTTGTTATAATACCCTAACTTTTATGAATAAATATGAATTTTCTATAAATATCATTTTTGAATATTAGGACCTGAATTTGATATAATTTTATAGTTGTGGATAATATTTATAAATTTTGCAAAATCATGCAAGTTGTTATATAATATTCGATTGGTGGGGAATATTCATTTTAACGGGGAATATTAAATGCGACGACACAATCATTAGTAGACCCTACAATGGAATTATTGTCGGATTGAGAAAATGACAAAAATATCTTTTTATAAAATAACAATGAAAGTTTTACCAATTAACTTTGTTGGAATACACGGTGGTTAAAAAATCTGATGTCTGGCGTTGTTGCACACAAGAAGGCACCAGTATTGCACATTATTTTTGAATTATTGATTCTTACGTAGAAGGCACTACTCAATAATTATTACTGATAATTCTTTATTCAATATTTTATTTTATTGGTTCAATAATTGCTGCGTTGATATTTTATATTATTGTTATTTCAATAATTATCACTGCACAGTATTTCCCATTATTAGATCAATAATTCATATTATTTGAATAATATTATTAGATAGCATTATTGGCAATGTCTAGAAATTTCTGTCAAGGAGAGGTTTGGTCACCTAATTGCGCGCTAGTAAGGAAGAATCCTTATCGGAAAGCCCCCTCTTTCCTGGGAACGGCCTGATTGTCATTATTGTGATTCTGTAATATTATTTGTTAATAATTAATTATTGATTTATATGATAAGAAAATATTTATTTTATATGGACATAAATGATGGATAGGAAAATATTTATTTTATGTGGTTATAAATGAAGAAATTAATGTTGAGGTGTTTTATCAGTATTTTGTCAGATTAGAGGTATTAAAAAATTAAATCGGTGTTCTTAAAGCTCATTAAAGTGAGTTATAATTTTGATCCAAATAGTTGGATCGTTGTGATTTTTGGATATGTTATACATATATAAGTTGAGTATATATCCACAAATTTTGAACTGTTAAAAATTAACGTATGATTTGTTATGAATTTTAAGAGGTGTTAAAAAACGTCCGTATATGGATTTCAGATATTTTCTGTTTGGAATTTGAAAACACTTTCTTTTGCAAAGTTGTAGAGAATTTGATTTTGTGTGGAATGGACATAAAATTCGTATTTTTCTGATAAAAGAGCTATTTATTATGAATTGTTGAAGTTTCAGAAATTAAAATGTTTTTATTAAAATTATGGGTGGGACCCACTTTTGTTTTGGTGGACAAATGTGCTGAATTTTTGGTTCAAGAATGGAGTGCTTGAATTGGTCTAATACATATTAGTAGAAAATAAAAGAATTAATATTATTATATTATTTTAGTCTCCTATGGCGTTCTAGTATTTTCCTATAAATAGGCGCTTAAGTTAGAATTGAAAATCACACCAGAATCAGAGAATTCTTCTTCTATAATCTTGAGCGTATTTCTTTTGAGTTTTAGAAAGCTTTGAGCATAGAAAATAGTGAAAGTTTTCTTCAAGAATATCTCTGCTATACCAGTTGGAATACTCTTCTTTTCAAGGTAAGAGGTGTTATTTTTCTTCAATATTCGCTTGAAATAATATTTTCTTCCATACTCTGTAGTATGTAAGTAATATTATTTCGTTTCTGATTTCGAATTCTATACTCATTTGTTAAAATTTTGGCTTCTATACTCCATTAAATTTGTAGAATATCCTTGATATTTGCGCTTCATCCAGTATCTTTTCATGGAAATATTATTCTAGGCATTCTTGATAAGTTTTAACTTTTTCATGCCGGAGTACTATTCACGGGATTACTATTCCTGAAGTACTATTCACGGGGTTACTATTCCTAAAGTACTATTCACGGGATAATATTCACTCGAGTACTATTCACCCGGGGTACTATTCGTGATAAAAATTGATTCGTTTTCGGTCCAAATTATTTTTGGGACAATATTATTCTTGATTTTTACTCCACAAAGCAGTATCATGTTGACAATTTGGACGTTATTGATTTTTGGATAAATAAAATTATAAATCTTTAAAAATTTATCCTTGAACTTGTTTTATTGAATTCTTATATCATTGTCATCATGTTTATAATATATTGAAAGTCATCTGTGGCATGTAGCGAATAGATGGACTTGGTATGATTATGACCATGGATTATTTGGTATAATCATGATCATAATGTTACAAATGATGTGGTAAAAGTCCTCATTGGCCCGTAGTGCATTGATGGACATTTGTTGGCATGATCATGACCATTGATGAATATACGAATATCATCGGCTCGTAGTGCATGGATAATTTGTGGTCATGATACTAAAGAATATCCTTGGCCGTAGTGCAGGAGTGATTCGATGATGTGGTTTATTTATTAAGCCGAGTCTCAGCGATAAAAGTGATGAAAAACCTTTTAAATCATATAAGATAGTAGATTGTATGCTCTACTTGACTCTTCTAATGGATTGTTTGTTCTGCTGCAATTAAACTTGATGTTTGTTATATTTTATCAGTTTAACACTATTGAAGGCTAACGATAAATTATTCTGCATTATCTTAGTCATAATATTTCTTAATGGGCTAGTTGAGCTCACCCTTTTGCTTTCATTGTCCTCTTCAGGAAATGAGAAATGTGAGACTAGTCGAGGAAGCGAGTGACGGTCCAGATGATAGCATTAGTAGTCCTCACTATTCTATGAAATAGTGTGATAATAAATGTATTGAGGACTCCATTTGAGTTGAATACTGTCTAGAAGACAATATTCATATTAAAACTGTTAGTTTATGTTTTGTCATAATTTACACGACAGTTGTATTATTAAGTTGTATTTGAATTTTGTACCATGTATTTGGTGACTCAAGATGAGTGATGTATACCTATTTTGGGGGCGTCACGGTTGGTATTAAAGCTTAGGATATGATCCACGGGTGAGATGTGAGACAAGAACTAGGAGGGGAGGACGGGAATTCCTTCACTAGTATGACCTACCTAAGTTTAATTGGTATTTAATTAATTGATCAGGAGTATAGGGATAATATGTGGTATGTCAATTAACCCTTGTTTTGTGGCAGTATTTGAAAATGACATCTTAGAATGTTGAGAATAGCAATGGAGCACAGGAGACCGTTGAGTCACCACAGATCAATACCCAGGATAATGTGCATCATGAAGGCAACAATCCTCATACAAACAATAACACCGACCAAATGATGAACGACGTAATGTTTAGGGACTTTTTGCAATTCATGCAACATCAAGCGAGAGAGACTCATGTCCAAAATGCAGGTGGAAACATTGGAAACTCTCGAACGGCCACCGCTAAGCAGTTCAAGAAGTTGGGACCACCAGAATTTATTGGAGAGCCAAAACCACTTAAGGCGGAGACGTGGATAAAACAGATCACCAAGATATTTGATGTCTTGGGATGCTCTGAGGAGCAAAAGGTTCCCTTTGCCACCTTTATGTTGGGAGGAGAGGCAGATTACTGGTGGGAATCAGTAAAGCGTACTCAACCTGCCGTACTCAAAATGTCTTGGGAGAAGTTCCAAGAACTATTCAACGACAAGTACTTTTTCGAAAGTATTCGTCACATGAAAGAGGTAGAGTTCATCAAGTTAGAGCAGAACAATATGACCGTGTCGTAGTACGAAGCTAAGTTTTTCGAGTTGTCCCGGTTTGTGCCTCACTTGGTTGATAATGAGGAGAGAATGACGCGGATGTTTCTAAGAGGTTTGAAACCCGAGATACGTTAATATCTAATTTCTCATAAACTGTGTTTGTATTCAGATGTTGTAAATAGGGCTCAGTTATTGGAGCGCGATAACGAGTCAACCCATCCAAGAGAAAGCAGTCGATAAAATGATAATACCAGTGGTAACAGTCATCGAAGCGGTGACAACAAACGTGGAGGGAATAACCATGCCAGAAATGGTAAACACTTCGTTGGTAATCATGGCCAAGATAATTAGAATGAACATTTCAAGAAGAGGAGATTCAACAATGATGGAAAGACGTCAGCATCAGCACCCGTTGTTAAGGAAGGAGAATGACCACCTTTCATATGCTTCAAATGTGGAGGGGAGGGACACATTGTGGAAGAGAAGGTCACTTAGCTAGATTTTGTCGTACTGGGAAGCCAAGTCCAGTTGGAACAGTGACACAAAATGTCGTCCCAGACAAGTCAAAACCTGTAGTTCAAGGGAGAGCGTTTGTTGTGACCTCCCAGAAAGCAAGGAACCCGAACGAGGTCATCACGGGTAAGCTTATCATAAACTCTAGCGAAGTCTATACCTTATTTGATACCGGTTCTACCCATTCTTTTATTTCTCCTACTTGCGCTCAACGTTTAAATTTGAATTCGGAGAAATTAGACTGTGACTTATCTGTGGAAATTCCGTTGGGAGAAACCTTCATTACATCCACCGTTTATAAGTCTTGTTTGGTTCAAATCGGTACCCTCATATTACCTATCGATCTTATTTCATTGAAAATACTTGCATTTAACGTGATTCTAGGGATTGATTGGTTAACCACTCATCATGCAAAAAATGATTATTTTTGTAAGGTTGTTAGCTTTCATATTCCTAACCAACCTATTATGCGAATTCAAGCAACCAAACCATTAAAATCAATCACTGTCATCTCAAGCCATAAAGCTATTTGTTTATTGAAAAACGGATGTCAAGATTTCTTAGCTCATGTCACAGATTTAAACAAAAATACGTCAGATTTAAATGATATTTCTATTGTTAATAAATTTCCTGACGTATTCCCTGAAGAACTTCATGGTCTATCCCCAGAGCGTGAAATTGAATTTTGTATCGACCTTGAACCCGGTACAAAACCCCTTTCCAAAGCCCCATATCGAATGGCTCCTATTGAACTTCAGGAGTTAAAGACCCAACTGCAGTGGTTGTTAGACATCGGTTTCATTCGTCCTAGTACGTCTCCTTGGGGTGCTCCTATTCTATTCATGAAGAAGAAAGATGGGAGTATGCGACTTTATATTAATTATCGGGAGGTGAATCATGTCACCATCAAGAATAGGTACCCATTGCCACGTATTGATGACCTGTTTGACCAGTTGCAAGGCGCCAAATTCTTTTCAAAGATCGATCTTCGTTCCGGATATCATCAGTTAAAGATTATAACTGATGACATTCCAAAGATGACTTTCAAAACTCAGTACGGGCATTATGAATTTCTAGTCATGTCTTTTGGATTGACTAATGCTCCTGCTGCCTTCACGGATATGATGAACCGAGTATTCAAGGAATATTTGGATAACCTTGTGGTCGTCTTTATTGATGACATCCTCATATATTCCAAAAGTCGTGAAGATCATGAGCAACACTTGAGGCTGATACTCAAAAGCTTCACGAAAATAAGCTTTATGCCAAGTTGAAGAAATGCAAGTTCGGCTTGAGGAAAGTAGCATTCCTTGGGCACGTAGTATCAAGTCACGAAATATCATTGACGTAAAGATTGAAGCTATTCAAAGCTGGGAGCAACCTAAATCAGTGACCGAAGTACATAGCTTTCTCGGCTTAGCGGGTTATTATCAGAGATTCGTAGAAGGGTTTTCTCGAATTGCTACTCCATTAACTCAGCTGACTCGAAAAGATAAAAAATTCGGTTGGAGCGTGGAATGTGAGAAGAGTTTTCAAGAACTCAAGAGGAGACTCATTTCAGCACATGTTCTGACAATACCATCTGGCTCGGAGGGATTTGTCATCTATAGTGATGCTTCAGGCAAAGGGTTAGCATGTGTTCTCATGCAACATAGGAAAGTCATAGCGTATGCCTCACGACAACTCAAAGAATATGAGAGGAATTACCCTACTCATGATCTAGAGTTGGCAGCTGTCGTTTTTATGAGAGCACTCGCGTGAAGGAAATATTTCTTCATTAGACCTCCTCGCAATTGGGTATCCTTCACTAAGTAGTAACTAAATGTTTTTTGTGAAGGATATATTGTGTATAACTTTTTTATTCACAAATTGTATTTAGTAATGGAATATTGTTATTTAGTGAAAGATTGGTTTCCTTCACAAATAATATTTTAAGAAGGACTATTTGAAATTAGTGAATAACTTTATTCTCTCACAAATAATATATTGTGAACAACAAATTTATTTAACGAGAGAAAGTTATCCTTCTCTAATTATAAATTGAGAATGTATCTTCAAATTAGTGAGGGAAAATATCCTTCATTGATGACTAACTAATTAACAAAAAAAATTTAGTGAGGGAAGTAATCCTTCATTAATGTCCAATTCTCAAGTAAAATCCTCCACAAATTATAACTTTGTAAATAAAAAATTAATTGATAAATAACCAAAATTCATTGCAAATTATAATTAATTTTCAAATTAGTGATTTCATATTTATTATTATTATTATTATTATTAATTACTATAATATATATTAAATTTAGTATTTCAAGTTCATATAAATGCCATCCTTTTTTTTGCTAAATTTAAACTATATTAAAAAAAGATAGAATGTACAAATTTCAAGGGGCATGCCCCAGACCAAATATACCATAACCATCATAGGACATGCCCTATGATGAGAAAAATATAGCAGAAGCACAACGCTAAACATCAAGCATGATACAAATAAGCACAAGGCAATAGGGGTGTTCATCGGTAAAGAACCGAACCAAACTGGACCGAACCGAATCGGACCGAATACCGATAGTCCCCAAAATAGGATCTGATGCGAGGCTGGTTGAGACAGGTATACCGAACCGATTAATTGGTTCGGTTAGGTTGATTCGATTTTACCTTGCTATATACTTGACCCCAAATTTAAATAAAAACTCATTAATTTTAAACAAAAGCTAGAAGCCAAGAAAAAAAGCGGTATGAAGACTTGTTTTTGAGCCAAAATTCGGCTAAAGGTAAAGTAGCCCATGACTTGTACCAAACTCAACCTTTTTCAAGCTAAAATTCGGCCCAATAAAAAAATATAAGACTTGGAAGTCTTTTTATAAGAAAAACTTCCTTAGACTCTTACAAAATAACCAATGTGGGACTTGGCTATTAAAGTCTCAAGGAAAATTTCACTTGATAGTCTTTTAAAAGGAAAACTTCCTTAGACTTTTATAAAATAACCCATGTTGGACTTAGCTATTAAAATCTCACTTGGTAGTATTTTTATAAGGAAAACTTCCTTAGACTTTGATAAGTGAACCAATGTGGGACTTGGTTATTAAGGTCTCATTTGATACTTAATAGATTTTTTATAAGGAAAACTTCCTTAAACTTTGATAAGTGAACCAATGTGGGACTTGGGCACTTGGCTATTAAGGTTTTACTTGGAAGTCTTTTTATAAGGAAAACTTCCTTAGACTTTTATATGTAAACCAATGTGGGACTTGACTATTAAGATTTCACTTGGTAGTTTAGAAACAAGTTATGTAAGATAGTGCCATAAGTTCCCTTATGTTATGTGATTTCCTTGGCATTCATTAGTGTCGGATTTGATGATAGTCTAAGTTGGTATTTACATTACAATATTAAATTTACATCCATATATTAAATAATAATAATTTGATTACGTGTTATCTTGAATCATTATTACATGTAATCATTTTATAAGGAAAATTTAGAAACAAGTTATGTAAGATGGTGCCAAAGGAAAATTTAGAAACAAGTTATGTAAGATGGTGCCATAAGCTCCCTTATGTGATTTTTAAGTTGGTATTTACATCCCTATATTAAGTAATAATATTTTGATTACTTGTTATCTTGAATTCATTATTAAATGGTAATCAATTCTAACCTAAATAGTAAAGGCTTCACTTTGTAGTGTTTTTATAAAGAAAACTTTCTTCAATGTGGGACTTCGAAACAAGTTATGTGAGATGGTGCCATAAGTTTCATTGACAAGGGTCAAGTTGGTATTTACATCCAAATATTAATTTAATATTAATAAGTAATAATGTTTTGATTACTTGTTATCTTAAATTCATTATTACATGGTAATCAAATTATAAGGAAATTTTCTTTAAAATTTTACTAATTTAGCCAATATGGGACTTGAAAACTTGGAGACAACCAAATACTAAGGACTTCAAATACATCCCACATTGTCTAGTATGCCATCTCTTATCTCACCTCTATTCTATAAATAGAGGAGACTTTCAAGGTAATTTTACATGGTTAGACAAAGAAGTAAGTTATTTTTTTAATACATCCCACATTGTCTAGTATGCCATCTATTGTCTTATCTCTATTATATAAATAGAGGAGACTTTCAAGTTAATTTTTTATGGTTAGACAAAAAAGTCTTAAAGAATTGGTTTTTCAAGTTATTTTTTATTTTTTAATATATTATTTAAAAAACCGGTACAACCGGTTCGGTTCGGTATTTACCGATCAAACCAAACACTCTACCGAAATCGAAACCGAAAATTCAGTATGTACCGATTTTTTGTACCGGTACAGAATCGGTTTAGCTTTGCACCGAACCGACTGATTCGAACCGGTTCGGTTTCCCTAAAAACCAAATAAACCGACCGGTTTGAACACCCCTACAAGGCAAGACTATACATCACAGACCCAGGAGCAAATACAAAAGTAGACCAACCGTCCAAAACCAAGAGGCTGTTTGATAGTGACAGCTGCAGACATCCACAAAACCAACAATCCGGTCGTGACAACAAAATCGGCAATCAAAAATGACAAAAGCGGCCAGACTGACCCTTACAAGACAGTCAAGCAAAGCAGAACAACGGCGTCTGACTGAGAAATATACGAGAGACAATGCGCCCTAATGAACAAGCGACCAAACGAGACAAAAAGTGCGGCAGACATAGAGCAACCTAACAAACAAACAATAGAGATAGAGATTTATCACGCACTAATAGCCTAGCAACAAAGTAGCCATACTACAACAAAAGCAGACCCGGCTAAACCTAGTCTCAAAAAAACACATTGCGTGACCCGAGACCCAACCACCATACAAACCCGGATCAAATTAGAACAACAAAGAGACCCCAATCAAATAAATTACAAAGAGATCAAAAGTCAAAAAGTCAAATAAGTAGCCATTTCATAGTTATCGAGTTATGGTAGTCAACTTTTAAATATAAATATTTTATATATCGTAACTAGTAGAAATGATGACTACAACTAATAGGACTATTCTAATCACTACTGATGGAATTGGTTGAAACCGACCTAACATTATCGCTCGATGTCGGAATAGAATAAAAACATTCAACTAAGTTGTCAAATATATCACTTTCGAGTTATAGAAAAGAAGCATACCATATTACTACTAATGTCACCTTTAGATACCAAGCAAAGAACTATGAACTACAAAGGTGCAAGATCTCCAATGTTTGAATCAGTAGCAAGATTCAAAAGATTTTTTTGATTTCATTGGGTTCTTCCTTAGATAAATTGTAATAAATGCATTCTCTCTGACTTCATAAATAGATTTGTCACGGTAATAAAATACCTATACAAAATCATAAATACATGTTATTACTTTGCACTACGATTATCAAGGTCAAAACTAAAGGCATATTAGTTAAAGGTAAAAATATATCATGTGATTCCATATAAAGAATTACATAATATATCGAGCTTAATCATAAAAGCGATATAAGTGGCAACATTTTACGGAGGCAGGCTTCCGAGCCATCAATTTGAAACTGTTTGCACCTCATTAACAAAAAAAGTAAGAATTTCATACTTAGACTAGTAAGCTTTCAACTGGTTACTCACTTGAATGGCACAACTAGTAATTACAAAAAAAGAATATATTCGCAATCATAGTTACTGGAAACAGACCATAAAAATGTGATTTTAAATTTACATAAACTTTACATCAGGTTGCAGGTCTAAAGGATCTCACTGCCACAATGGAACAATAAACTACAAATTTTTCATTAGTTATTTAGTATTATGGACACAATCAGATCCTAGTCTACACGAGGAGCAGTCTTCTAAGACGATATGAGATGCGACCTTAGAAGCTGAAACTACTAAGTTACACCTCTGCATAGGTACAATGTGAGATTTAAGCATTCATTATTTCATTGAGCAAGAAACATTTTCTTAGGCCTTAGAGACTACAAACGCTGAAACTCAAGTTCAGCCTCATCAATTGTTAAATAACGTCAAGGATGTAATTCTGGCCAGGAAACATAACATGTTGTAGTTATAACCATATGAAACTGATGCAGCATTTGAACACATAACATAACTTATAAAGGAAAAGGGGAAAATGAATAGGGCAGCCTGGAGCTCCAGGTCACCCTCAACAATTTCTAAATCAAGACAATGATGTATTTCTGGTCAGGAAAACATATGAACATGTATTAGTCATCCTTATCTTCAAAATGCAATGTATGAACATGTAATATAACTAGTAAAGGAAAAGGGGAAAGGTGAGCAGAGAAATGAAAAGGGCATCCTTGTTGATATGAATCTATTGAAACCTCCTTGGAAATTAAATTGAAATTGTATAGAGCAGCTATGTGGATAAATAAAAAATGAGACTGATGCCCGTCATACTTATCAACTGCCACCGTAAAAGGGGAAATATCTTCATCCTTTGAACTGCTTAGAAGACGTTGTCTTTTGTCTTCATATTTAATGACTGACATGGAGAGGCTCATATACTGCAACTGGTTCAGAACCACGTGCATATCTCCATTAACTCTTTCTGCAAGTTCCTCAAGTTCAATCTAAGAAAATTGATACCAGATTTCAACATTTACATTTAATCAACTATTTTACTTGAACGTAAAATAGAAAAGGCGAGACTCGTAAAAGTAAAAAAGAAAAGAAATATCGAGTTACATAGAGATGAGGGGAACACTTCAAAAAATGATTCCTGAACAAATCAAACCTCATTTACACCCATAGGACATTATCTTGAAGTTGTGCAGAGCCTATCGTAGTAAATTACCTCAAAGGAAAAGAATGTCCTACTTAAAAGAAAAGATTATTGGCAGAGCAAAGGTCTATTCATTGGTTGTTGACTACATAAATAGGTATACATCACCCATTACGAGTTGTCATATGCAGATGCGAAACAACTACAACTTTATTATTATTATCTCTACGGTAAAAAAGCTGTGAGTTTAAATCTGAGATATTGCCATCTAAACAATATCCACATACAAATAAATCCTCATCATAATTATTGATACATTATTTTACAAAAATGGTGAGGACTACTAAACAACTCTCTAAAAACCATCCATCCATTACCCAGGCTAGAGTCTGTACCCCAAAAATACATACATTACGCCTCACGACGGAAAGAAAAATGGAACAAAAAGGAAAAGGGTGAGCTCAACTAGCCCGATAAAGAATATTATGACTAAGATAATATACAACAAATTATCGTTAGTCTTCAACGAGGGGAAAAATTTAATAGAATACAACAATAGACAACAAGTTTTAAATCAAATCAATACTCATGACGGAAAATATTAATTCATAGAAGAGTTACGTAGAGGATGAAATCTACTAATATCTATGAATTTAACGATCCATCATCAATATTTTTATCACTGTAACATCAATCAATATATATACGGAATCATATATTCATCCTTTTTCTGAGGCGAGGACATTCACCCGATTAGTCGTGTTCATCTAAACACTGTTCATCTTTTGCACTACGGGCCAAAGATATTCATCGAGAAATCATTCATCTTTGCACTTCTGGCCAAAGATATTCATCGAAGAAATCAATCATCTTTGCACTACTGGGCCAAAGATATTCAATAATATCATCATTTAAGGCGAGGATGATGAAAAATATTTTTTAAAAAAGCGAATCGGTGAAACAAAATGACAAGGATTAAGGATTAAGGGAGATTAGTACTTTGTTTTATCCACGTCAAAAATACCTCAAAAATAATCATAGTGGTGTAAAATTCAAGAATGATCAAAACATGGATACAATCAAAACTAGTATCCACAATAGATATTTTAGACGAAAAGGAAAATTTTCATTTTTTGATGAATAGTCTTAGTATAGTGAATGAATAATGAAGTATCGTGTATCGTGAATAGTCTTAGTATCGTAAATAGTAACTCAGACACCAAAAGTTCCAAATTTGATAAAAACTTGGATCAATATTTGACATAATGATATTGAAGAAATAATATCATTCTGAAAAAAAATAATATCCCTTACCTCGAAAAGCGAGTACTTAGCTGGAATCTTTGGATATAGGCTATAACGAACTTTCATAGTATAGCAATACTCAAAGTATACTCAAAATACTCACAAGAATCGCTCGATAATATAGAGAGAAAACTTGAGTTTACGGTGTGATTTTCAATTCTAACCTAAGCACCTATTTATAGGAAAATGCTTAGAACACAAAGCGAGAAAATTTAATAAATTAATAATATTAATTTTCCACATCTTCTCGCATACTAGAAATCTGAATTGACCATCCTAACACATGTTAAATGAGTCCCAACAATGAAAAAACGTTTTTTGTAATTAAAATTATTTTAAACTTTCAAAAATTAATTATTTGAACTTTGAAACTTCAATAATTCATAATAAATAGCCCTTTTATCGGAAAATTTGAATCTCGCATGAGTTTTTATAGGAAATTCAATTCTCTACAACTTTGCGGAAGAAAGTTTTTCCAAATTCCAAGCGAAATTGGCCAAAAAATCTAAGCAGGCGATTTTAGAAATTTATAATCAAATTTCGGTCGATAAATGGGGTCCGCAGACATGTTTAACATGTTTTAAACATTTATTGCAACAAAAATACTCTTCCTCCTCGTATACTCATATATCCCACATTCGTTGTAAAAATATCACCATTATTATATTATAAAAATATATATATATATATATATTTAAATGAATTATTTTATCGAGAAAAAGATAAAATTTCAATTTTCAACAATTGTCACATTAAAATTTTCTCCATCTATATCCACATAAAATCAATATTTTCCTCATCATATATGAATCAATAATTAATTATTCACAAATAATATTCTGAGAATCACAATATTGTGACGAGGCGGTTTCAGGAAGAGGGGCTTTCGATAAGAATTTCTCCTTCTTGGGCATGATTAGGTGACCAAACCTCTCCTTAGGCAGAACTTTCTAGACATTGCCAATAATGTTATCTAATAATATTATTAGGATAATATGAATTATTGCCGATAATGAAAAATGTGTAATGACAATTATTGAAACAACGACAATATAAAATATCAACATGACAATTATTGAACCGATAAAATCTTTGAGCGATAAATTCTGTAACCATTATTGAGTAGTGCCTTCTTACGTAAAAGTCGATAATTGGTGCAATCTGGTAGTATCTCTTTGTGACAACAGCGTATTCTTGTGTTTTAACCATAGGGTATTCAACGATTATAAGCTTGGTAACAACTTCTGTCGTTATTTTTAAACAACTTATATTTGTCGTTTTCTTCCTCCAATCGCTTTTTAGTTATGGGGCCCCACATGCATTGCTTGCCGTAAATACGAATATTCACAAGCGATCTGAATATTCCACGACCAAGCGAATATTCCCAAACAACAATGAATATTTTATAACCACTTGCTTATTTTGAAATATTTGCGTATTTTACCCATAACTATCCACATTAATCACATCAACCCTTACTATTTCAAAATAATAATTAGAGAAATTAAATTTCATTTATTAATTATTTGGGGTCTTACTGACCTCCCTCCTTATGAAATTTCGTCCTCGAAATTGACATACGTACACAGTGTTTGAAAAGATGAGGATACCTCGCTTTCATTTCCGTTTCAATTCCCGGTCATTTCTTCTATAGCATGGTTCCTCCATGAGACTTTAACTTGTGGTATGACCTTCGTCGTGTAGGACATGCTCCTTCTATCCAAGATCTTGGTGGTACTCCCATATCGTTAAGTCTTGACTATCTCGTCGGTTCTAACTTTCGATAGCGTGGTTGGGTCTTTCACATATTTCTGAAATGCGAGATATATGAAACACATTATAACACGAGACATACTTGGAGGTAAAAGCGAGTCTATAGGCTACATTTCCTACTCGGTCGAGAATTTGAAATGGACCGATAAATCGTGGATTGAGCTTTCTCTCTCTTCCCAAATCTTATAACTCCCTTCCATGGGCAACGACATGACAATACATGATCCCTATACTAAACTCCCGTCCTTTCGATGAAGATCGCATAACTCTTTTGTCGATCTGTATGCCGTTTGTATCGTTGTCTAATCATTTGGATCTTTTACGTGGTCATACGTACCAACTCGGGTCCCAACAATGTTGCTTCACCCACCTCGTCCCAACATCTTTGGAAGCGACATTTTTCGTCCATATAATGCTTGAATGGGGCCACACCTATACTTGCACGATAAGCTTTGTTGTTGTAGGAGAATTCCACCGATGGTAAATACTTATCCCAAGCGCCCTTGAAGTCTAGGACACGAGTCTTAATAAATCTTCAAGAGTTTGAATAGTCCTCTCGATTGTCCGTCTGGTTTGAGGATGGTATCGAAATGAATCGTAAATCCGTACCCCATAGCTTTTTGCAAGCTAACCCAAAATCTTGAAGTGAATCTTGGGTCACGATCCGAAACTATAGATCTTGGCATGCCATGCAACCTCACAATCTCATTTACATACATACTAGCAAGGCGTTCAAGAGAATAAGTCTCCGTATCGGCAAGAAAAATGTGAGACTTGGTTAATCTATCAACAATAACCCAAATAGCATTTATGCCTTGAGAAGCAAGTGGGAAGACCGTGCTTGAAATCCATGGTAATGTGTTCCCACTTCCATTTCGGAATCTCAAGTGGTTGCAATGGTCCCTTAGGCACTTGATGCTCTCGCCTTTACCGTTGACAAGTTAAACATGTTGAGATAAACTTTGCAATCTCTCTCTTCATATTGTTCCACCAAAATGTATGTCGAAGATCACGATACATTTTAGTACTTCGAGGATGGATTGCAAATGGTGTATTGTGTGCCTCCATCATGATCTTGTACTTCAAATTAGAATCGTTAGGAACACAAAGTGCAGAGTGGACTCGAAGTATTCCTTCTTCATCGATTCTCGCTTAGGAATAGCACCTTCTTGTACTTTCTTCTTCATATGCATCGGCTCAAGATTCGGTGGCTTGAAGCAACCTTAACTTTTTCTATTAAAGTTGGCTCTGTCGTATACTTGACATCATCGCTTTTCGTTCCTGCATATGATCTTCTACTCAGCAGCGTCGGCTACCACGTTCGCTTTTCGGGATGGTATTGAATAGTGTGGTCGTAGTCTTTCAATAGCTCGAGCCAGCGTCATTTGCCGCATGTTGAGTTCTTTTGAGTGAAGAAATATTTAAGGCTTTTATGGTGCGAATATATCTCCACTTTCTCCCCATATAGATAGTGCCTCCATATCTTTAAGTAGAAAGCTTATTGCTTTATGACTCTAGATCATGAGTAGGATAATTCCTCTCATATTCTTTAAGTTGTCATGAGGCATAGGCTATGACTTTCCCATGTTGCATGAGAACACATCCTAACCCTTTGCGAAGCATCATTTGTAGATAACAAATCCATCGAACCGGATGATGGTATTGTTAAACAGTCTTAGAAATAAGTCTCCTCTTAAGCTCTTGGAAACTCTTCTCGCATTCTTCGCTCCAAGCGAATTTTGTATCCTTCGAGTCAATTTGAGTTAGCGAGATAGCGATTCGAGAAAACCCTTCCACGAATCTCAGATAATAACCGGCTAGACCCGAGAAAGCTCGTACTTGATCCATAGTCTTGGTTGCTCCCAACTTTGTATTGCTTCAATCTTGGCGGGTCAGTGAGATACTCCATGTTTTGACACCACGTGCCCAAGAATGCTACTTCCTCAAGCGAACTTCGCATTTCTTCAACTTAGCATATAGCTTGTTTTTCACGAAGCCTTTGGAGTACCGACTTCAAATGGTGCTCATGATCTTCACGACTTTTGGAATATATGAGGATGTCATCAATAAAAAACAACAACGAATTTATCAAATATTCTTTGAATACTCGATTCATCATATCCATGAAAGCGCGAGGAGCATTAGTCAATCCGAAAGACATAACTAAGAATTCATAATGCCCGTCTAGGGTTTAAAGGCGGTCTTTGGAATATCCTCGGTTCTAATTTTCAATTTGATGATATCCGAGCGAAGATCGATTTTGAAAAGAATTGTGCTCCTTGCTGTTGGTCAAACAAGTCATCAATACGAGGTAGAGGATACCTATTCTTGATGGTGACATGGTTCGATTCAGATAGTCGATACAAAGTCGCATACTCCGTCTTTCTTCTTTCTGAATAAAAGCAGGAGCACCCCGAGGAGATGTACTTGGGGCCGAATGAAGCCGATGTCCAACAATTCTGTAGTTGGACCTTTAACTCTGAAGTTCAATAGGAGCCATTCGATATGGGGTTTTAGAAATGGGCTTTGTACCGGGTTCAAGGTCGATAAAGAATTCAACTTCACGTTACGGGGTAGGCAGGAAGTTCTTGAAATCGTCGGAAAGTCAATAACAACGGGAATATTATTCAAATTTGGCGTGTCTTTATTCAAATCCATAACATGGGCTAAGAAAGCTTGACATCCGTTTTTTAATAAGCGAATAGCTTTATGATTAGATATAGCGGTGATTGATTTTAATGGTTTAGTTGCTTGAATTAAGTACAACAGGTTGTTTAGGAATATGAAAGCTAACAACCTTACGAAAACAATCAATTTTGGCATGATGAGTAGTTAACCAATCAATCCTAAAATCACATCAAAAGCAAGTATCTTTAAAGAGATAAAAGGTCAACAGGTAAGGTGATGGTGCCAACTTGAATCAAACAAGATTTATAAGCGAGTGGATGTGATGAAAGTTTCTCTAACGGAGTTTCCACGAGATAGGTCAAAGTCTAATTTTTCGAGTCAAATTTAAGCGTTGAGCACACAAGTAGGAGAGATAAATGAATGGGTAGCACCGGTATCTAGTAAAGTATAAACTTCACAAGAATTTATAAATAGCTTACCGTGATCACCTCGTTTGGGTTCCTCGCATTTTGACCGATCACAACAAAGCGCTCTTCGAGGCACCGTTGACTTTGACTTTTACGGGGGACGATCTTTTGAGTCAAGTCCCCATTGAACTAGGTTTTCGCTTCCGTGCGATCTCGGCGATATGTCCTTCCTTTCCACAATTATAGCATACTGGGCTGTTGTGGGCGGTTTGGTGATATGTCCCTCTTTCCGCATTTATAGCATATAATGGGTGGTCGTTCTCTCCCTTGGAACCCGATTCTTTCTTTGCCTTTGTCGTCTTCACATAGTCGTTGTTGAATCTCCTCTTTTAAAATCTCCTCGACTCGCTTCTTCTATTTTCATGGCCATGATTACCACGAGTGGTTACCATTTTGTAAAATCTTTTTTCTTTCTCCTTTGGTTATTGTTGTTTTGTTGTTTGCTATATCTCGGTATGATCACGATTGTGGTACCTCGGTTGGTAGTACTCGTTATCTCGCTCTAACAATTGAGCCTATTAACAACATCTGAATAAGAGAAAATTTATGAGAGATGAGATCTTGGCGTATCTTGGGTTTCAAACCTCTCGAAACATCCGCGTCATCGTTCCTCATTCTCCACCAAATGAGGTGCAAACTGGATAACTCTGCAAACTTTAGCCTCGTCTTTGAGACACCGTCATGTTGTTACTGCTCGGTCTAATAAACTCCACTTCCTTCATATAGTGAACACTTTCGGGAAAGTATTTGTCATTAAATAGTTCTGAAAGCGTCTCCCAAGACATCTTTGAGTAATTTGGATGGAGTGCGCTTCTGAGACTCCCACCGATGATCGCCTCGCCACGGAACATAAAGGTGGCGAATGGAACCTTCTGTTCCTCTGTGCATCCCAAGACATCGAATATCTTGGTAATTTGCTTGACCCCCGTGTTTACGCCATGATCGGATCGGGCTTTCCCTTAAATTACGGTGGTCCGACTCTTGAAGCTGCTTGCATTTTGTGACAACTTAGTGAATTGCTATCATTTCCTCCTATGTTTTGAACACGAGTCTCCCTAAATGCGATTTTGCATGAGCGCAAAAAGCTTCTAAACATCCCTCGTTCATCATCGCTTTCGTGGTGTGTTGTTCACGGGAGGAACATTACCGACTTTGTTTGCGTTCTCCTCGTTGGTGAGTCTGAGCGTCTCCACGGTCTCATTTCCATTGTTAATATTCTCGATTCGACATTCTCAAATCTTTGTCATAAAACAAGGGTTAATTAAAGAAATCATATATATCACATAATATCCTATATCTTGACCAACTAACAAATAAGCTTAGGTAGGACACCTTTAGCGAAGGATTTACTCGTCTCTCCCCTCTAGTTCTATTCCCGATCTCATGGAGATCATATCCTAAGCTACGATACCAATTGTGACACCCCCAAAATAGGTATACATCACCCATTACGAGTTGTCAATACGCAGTGCGAAACAACTACAACTTTATTATTTACACGATAAAGCTGTGAGTTTAAATCTGAGATATTGCCATCTAAACAATATCCACATACAAATAAATCCTCATCATAATTATTGATACATTATTTTACAAAAATGGTGAGGACTACTAAACAACTCTCTAAAACCATCATTCCATTACCCAGGCTTCGTACTTTCGCTACATTCTCGCCTCACGAGAAGAAAAATGGAACAAAAAGGAAAAGGGTGAGCTCAACTAGCCCGATAAAGAATATTATGACTAAGATAATATACAACAAATTATCGTTAGTCTTCAACGAGGAAAAATTTAATAGAATACAATAGACAACAAGTTTTAAATCAATACTCGCATGATGGAAAATATTAATTCATAGAAGAGTTACGTAGAGGATGAAATCTACTAATATCTATGAATTTAACGATCCATCATCAATATTTTTATCCTGTAACATCAATCGATATATATACGGAATCATATATTCATCCTTGCACTCTGGGCGAGGACATTCACCCGATTGGTCATGTTCATCTAAACACTTGTTCATCTTTGCACTACGGGCCAAAGATATTCATCGAAATCATTCATCTTTCCACTCTGGGCCAAAGATATTCATCGAGAAATCAATCATCTTTGCACTACGAGGCCAAAGATATTCAATAATATCATCATTTAAGGCGAGGATGATGAAAAATTTTTTTTAAAAGCGAATCGGTGAAACAAAATGAGGATTAAGGATTAAGGATTAAGGATTAGTACTTTGTTTTATCACGTCCAAAAATACCTCAAAAATAATCATAGTGGTGTAAAATTCAAGAATGATCAAAACATGGATACAATCAAAACTAGTATCCACAATAGATATTTTAGACGAAAAGGAAAATTTTCATTTTTCGATGAATAGTGCCGTATTAAGTGAATAATCTTAGTATCGTGAATAGTGCAGTATCGTGAATAGTAACTCAGAGCACCAAAAGTTCCAAATTTGATAAAAACTTTGGATCAATATTTGACATAATGATATTGAAGAAATAATATCATTCTGAAAAAAATAATATCCACTTACCTCGGAAGGCAGTACTTTAAGCTGGAATCTTTGGATATAGGCTATAACGAACTTTCATAGTATAGCAATACTCAAAGTATACTCAAAATACTCACAAGAATCGCTCGATAATATAGAGAGAAAACTTGGTTTACGGTGTGATTTTCAATTCTAACCTAAGCACCTATTTATAGGAAAATGCTTAGAACACCAAAAGTAGAAAATTTAATAAATTAATAATATTAATTTTCCACATCTTCCTCGCATACTAGAAATCTGAATTGACCATCCTAACACATGTTAAATGAGTCCCAACAATGAAAAAAACGTTTTTGTAATTAAAATTATTTTAAACTTCAAAAATTAATTATTTGAACTTTGAAACTTCAATAATTCATAATAAATAGCCCTTTTATCGAGAAAATTGAATCTCGCGTGTTTTTTATAGGAAATTCAATTCTCTACAACTTTGCGGAAGAAAGTTTTTCCAAATTCCAAGCAAAAATTGGTAGAAATCTATAAGCAGGCGATTTTAGAATTTATAATCAAATTTCGGTCGATAAATGGGGTCCCCATGAGCATGTTTAACATGTTTTAAACATTTATTGCAACAAAAAAATACTCTTCCTCCTCGTATACTCATATATCCCACATTCGTTGTAAAAATATCACCATTATTATATTATTAAAAATATAATATATATATATATATTAAATGAATTATTTTTATCGAGAAAAAGATAAAATTTCAATTTTCAACAATTGTCACATTAAAATTTTCTCCATCTATATCCACATAAAATCAATATTTTCCTCATCATATGAATCAATAATTAATTATTCACAAATAATATTACGAGAATCCTGATATTGTGACGAGGCGGTTTCAGGAAAGAGGGCTTTCGATAAAATTTCTCCTTCTTTGGCGGCGCATGATTAGGTGACCAAACCTCTCCTTAGAGCAGAACTTTCTAGACATTGCCAATAATGTTATCTAATAATATTATTGGATAATATGAATTATTAGCCGATAATGAAAAATCTTGTGTAATGACAATTATTGAAACAATGACAATATAAAATATCAACGCATGACAATTATTGAACCAATAAAATCTTTGAGCGGTAATTCGTAACCATTATTGAGTAGTGCCTTCTTACGTAAGAGTCGATAATTGGTGCAATCTGGTATCTCTCTTGTGACAACAGCGTATTCTTGTGTTTTAACCATAGGGTATTCAACGATTAAAGCGGTAACAACTTCTGTAGATTATTTTTAAACAACTTATATTTGTCGTTTTCTTCCTCGATCGCTTTTTAGTTATGGGGCCCACACATGCATTTGCGCCGTAAATACGAATATTCCAAAGCGATCTGAATATTCCACGACCAAACGAATATTCCCAAACAAACAATGAATATTTTATAACCACTTGCTTATTTTGAAATATTTTGCGTATTTTACCCATAACTATCCACATTAATCACATCAACCCTTACTATTTCAAAATAATAATTAGAGGAAATTAAATTTCATTTATTAATTATTTGGGGTCTTTTTCCACGAATGTCGCTAGCATTTACCTAGAAGATGAGAGGGCATAAGCGCTAAATTGATTCATTGAATACAACAATGCATTAGTGAAGACTCAATGACTCATTAACTTCAGGCTAGTAAGGATAGGTTCAGTAATGTTCACCTCAATTGTTACATAACCAAGCATTTGACTTACTAACTCTCCACGACAGTGAACAGAAACTGGAGTTTTACATCACTGGATATATATGGTTACAAAGTTAAGAGTTTTTTCTTCTCTCTCAAAAAAACAAACATAGAGACATACGGAAAGTTTACCAAAAATCTGCATCAATAATCATGAATCGACATAAAGCAAGCATAGAGTATAATTAAACCACTGTTTGTCATTAAGTTACTTGCAGTGATATCTTTATATGGAACATGATTGAAATGATTAAATGTATAATTTTTTCAGGTTAGATACTAAGGCCCTTCCACAAAATTCACAAGCAGGCTATATCATAGGAAAAATACTAAAGTAGTTCAGAAAATAAAAGAAATCAGTTAGGGTGGAAAATTGACATACAAATGGTATCTTAGAGGCTTTGTCATTCCAAACAGCCATTAGTCCAAGTGATGCAAAAAAACTCAAAATTCCACACAACCAAGTCAATGCTTTATACTGAGGGAAAAAAGAATTAATTAGTAAAAATCAAACATTCAAATTAAAATTACAGAACCATTATAAAGCTGGAATCTTTCCCGACTGTATCTGCAATACGATCGATACATGGTTCAGGGAATGCAGTCCCATTGTCCCAAGTTAGCTCATCATTTATAGAAAGCTGAGAGCAAGCCGAATAATAGACATAACTTTGTTAGGGTTTCATAATTGGGGTAGCAAATTCAAACGAAAACTAGGAATAATACCAAAGAAATCATTTAAATCATATAAGCATACAAACACTATATAATTAAGTTTGAAGTATGTGATTTAAGGTGAAAAAGATTACAGGTTTATTGGGGATGATGTGTTTGCCAATGGGGAGGCCCATGCCGGAGCGGAGGCGAATAGAGGAGCTGACGGAACGGGAAATGATGCCATTTCCTCCCATGATCCGAGAAGAAACATGGCCCAATCTTCCTGCCATTTTTTCCCGATCAGATTCTGTGATGCTCCCAAATCCGGGTCTCTTTCAACCCGACATATGGTGCTCCACGGTGCTACAGTTCACACAAACATTCAATTGAAAAAGCCTCAAAAGAACGAATCTGTCTTATATATATATTCCAAAACAATACTACCATTCCCCAGGTTCTTTATAACCATTACATTTGTTCTTGTCATAATATCAAATATATTCATTACAAACCTATACTATTACATAGGTACGCTACAAGTTCGCTTTAGCCTTCAATTTATCCTTATCGAATCCTTTGGTCATATCGTATAAGCTGCAATCATATGGTTCAAGCAAGTGTGAGCATAACAAGCTCAACAAGTACAATAATTTCATTTTTAAAAGCATGCTTAAAACATAGGAATCGTATGTAGCGCCCTCAAATCCGGGTATCTTCCAACCCGACAGATGGTGATATACTATACAACATTCATACATTCATTCAATTGAAAAGTCTCAAAGAACGAACATAACTTCTATATATTTAAAGTAATATTTACATTTCCCAAGTTCTATACAGATTACAAAGGTTCTTTTGTCATAATATCGATTACATTACAACAATAAATCTATACTATTACAAGACGACTTAGTAATCGCCTTAGCTTTTCCCTTATCCTTTTTTCGATTATCCGGGACGTTAGGTCTTATTTTGCATTCATATGGTTCAAGTAAGAGTGAGCATAACTAGCTCAACAAGTATAACAATTTAATAACAACATGCCTGACACATACAAATCGTATATCTTCAATAACTGAACAATAGTTATGAAGTACTATTGATAATTCAAAATAGCACTTCATCTTTTCTTTCAAAATGTTTTACAATAATAACCATATTTAGTAAAACATTCACTCCGATCAAAGACCTCGAGTATTCATTCTTTGTTGGAAAAAGGACAACCCGAAAACAATTCCGTAAGCCCGATATCACTTACGAGCACTTTTAGGTGATCAGCCTATTGTACTCTATGTTGATCAACACTACATCCATTAAACGTATGCACATTTAAGCATTTAGCAACCTCACGTGCCTGTCGTTTTACCGACAAAACATTTGTTTAACATTTCAGTCTTCTTTTGAAAACCATATCAAGTAGTTGACAAAAGATAGCAACATTTGATAATACATGAATAGATTATCAATACATCAAGTCTAGCTAAAGGAATTGGCTTCAACTTCAACATACCTCACTTCATGCAAAAGAATACATGAACCTCAAAAACTTGTTCAGATTGAACTGAGACAAGATTTAGAATACTTGCCTTTAGAGTCTGCTATGGTAAATTAACTTTATGTTCAAGTTGTTCAATTCTCTACAATACATGATCACATAATGCCTTACATTAGGTCACATATAATCAAGTATGTATATGACTATATCATACCCTTCATTTCAATCTAATTGTGTATTAGATTCAGTTACTATTCGTTCCGATTTATCATTACCCTTCCATTTATATTCGACTAGGTTATCTCGACCTTTACGTTACATTCCTTAAGGTTTAACAAAGTTTAAACAATGTTACATTACCTTCCTTAAGTTATGTTTACTTTTAAATCAATTAGGTTTTCTACTCTTTGTACTTAGAAACCTTCATTACTATCTTTGTTCTGAGACTAGCCATCATATTTAACTTTATACCTACATCTTGCCTTTATGATCGAGCTCTTAATGTCATTGTCCACGACTTGTCATTGCTTGCCATGAGTCCTTACTTATTAGGTATTTTGCTACTACTCTATAGAGGTTTTTAGTGCTTGTTCATGGCCTGCCTGTGCGCCACCATATATACTATAGTTTATTTGCGCAGTGAACTCTTGCGCAGTGTGCTTTCGATTCTTTGTTATGTCTTACTGTGTGTAGCTCATTTTACTAGGGTTGTAGCGCATGGCAACTCTGTCACTGAAAATAATTTGATTTTGAAATTTTGTGAACTTCAGGACGATAACTTCTTCATTATAAGTCTGAATTGGCTCGTTCAAAAGCCTACGGTTCACAAATTATGTACTCTATGCGTTTATGCAAGAATTTTATCTATTAGACTTTGTTTGCTAAAAATTCACCCTTTGGTTCATTTTTAACAAAAACGATAAACGTTCATAAACGTTCAACACTCGTTTCTTCGTTCTAAGTCGGAATCCGGTCATTTTCGAGTCCGCAACTCTTAAATGCCAAATATAACTTGTCTCCATTGGAAAACAATGGTTCCGAGTTCAAACACAAAATTTGACTTCCAATCCGAGAATTTTACGAATTTGATGATTATCGTCCAATCGTGCAAATTCCGACAATTCTTCCTTCTTATGATTTATTCAACATTACAAATGAACTTCATTCATCATGTGAACACACTAACATACTTAATACAACAAATTATATTCATTGTTGGATTTTGACTTATTCTTCATGAGCTTATAACTTGTCAAAGTATAAACTACTTAAGATTTCATTGTTAATGACTTATGACAATTAAAGTTTCTTAAACATCATTTCTTATATATTCTTAACATATAACTTAACTTAGGTATACATGATACATATAATCATATAAATTCTTTTATATTTATATCATTTCTCTTAATAAACTCTTTACAAGTTCATATTATTTTCACATAAGTTTATAACTTATGCTAGCTTAAATGACTTATTACCAACTTAATTGGCTTAAGTTCACTACTTACTCATTCATGTTTCTTAATCCAACTTTTCTTATCATCCTATCATGGCAAAGATAGAAGATAATTGAGAAGAAATCTCACTCTTTTGAAGTCTTGGTAAGGTAGCTTTCTTCTTCTTCTTACTTATGGAAGTAACTTATTTGTGACTTAAACTCTCTAACACTTAAGCACTTTGTGATGTCATAGACTATTTGAACAACCAACAAATGGCTTGTAAGCTTCCTCTATTTATAGAAATTGCAAAGAACCCATTACTCATTACTTGGTCATTACTTATCTTGATCACCACTTATATTGGTCATCACACATTAACCATATTAATATGGTTTTGCCCCATGGGTATATTAATTCATTGGACTCTAGCTTAGGCTTAGATTAAATAAATCCTTGGGCTTTGCATTAATAAACACTAGTTTGTTCATTAATCAATTATTGGGCCTCTTCCTTTAATTCACTTGGACTTATATTAATTCTTATCAATCTTTCCAAGTCCGTTAACATTCCTTAATATATATACATATAGTTTATATATTATTCTTGTATTCTAATTCATATAGAATTTATATACGGTATTTCATCCTTCATACAAACTCGTATAATACTTCGTATTATACTTGTTTTCATTAATCTTGTACAATACCAAGTATCATACAATTATTACTTATTCCTTAACACTTCGCTTTACTTAACGTTTATAAATTAAGTCCACAAGAGAATTATTACATTTTCCATAACTAGATTTTTATTACATAATCCATCTTACCTTGTTATTCCATCATTACGTATTTCTCGGAAACTCAAAATTATATCCCGAGCAAATACCTATGAATAATGTTTTTCAGAAAATTTCTCGAAAAACTTTTATTTTCATCTTGGAAATTCAAACACGTTAATTCATCCACGTAGCTCAAATACTACGACATTCTAACATCAATAGGTTATATAATGACAATCGTCTTGATAACACAAGGAATACGATTTTATTATTATTTAATTTAATAAAATCATTTTACAATAAGATCCGAATTTCTCGGTCGTTACATTATATCTTCAGTAACTGGATGATAGTTACGAAGTACTATCAATAATTCAAAATAGATCTCTTTTCCTTCAAAACATTTTACCATAACCATATTCATTAATACATCAATTCTGGTTCAAGATGTGAACATCTTATAGTTCTTTGAAAAGGACAACTGAAGACGAAGTAAGTCCGTAAGTAAAAGCATAGCTTACGAGCACTTCTAGGTGATCAGCCTATAGTACTTTATGTTGATCAACACTACATCCATTAAACGTGTGTACGTTTAAGTTGTGGCAACCTCATGTGCCCATTGAATACTCGATGAAAATACATTTGTTTATTCATATTCAAGCTTACCTTGAATCCGTACCAATTAGTTGGCGTAGGATAGCGTTAGCAATTCTATATTGAAAGACTTGTAAACAGTTCAATCAATCTATCAAGATTAGTCTAGCCGAGCTAAAACTGGCATCGACTCTTTCTTCAAAACCATACATGTATCTCATAATTTGAATAATTTAAAAACCTGGCTAACACGAAGGTTAGACAAGCGTTTAAGAAAAACATGCTTTCAGCGTCTGCTACAGTATAATTAATTTCCCTTTGAATCTTTACAATCTCTACAACACATAACCATATAACATACCACATTAGGTCATGATTGAATATATATAGTTCCTAAAAAATCTTACCCTTCTTCTCAATCTAATCCCGTATTAGATTTGTTATTTATTGGTTCCGGCTTTACGTCATTCTTTACATCATTCTTACCAACTTCATTCTCTTAACTGAAATTATTTTATTAATACAACTCATTTTGAGTTAAACATCTTTCCTCACGGCTTACTAACGTCCTTACGTTATTATCGAAACTCGATAGTCATTGGTTATGTACACTTATTACGTATAGTTCACGTTCATCTTCAATTGACTTTCTTTAACCCTAAGTGATCATACTTGGGGTTTAATTATGACATAAAAATGTTTGATTAAGTTCCTTAACTCATTGTTAACAATTCCCATTTATGTTCCACTTGTAAACATTTTTCACTGTCTAAGTTTTAGGGTTGGCGTTGCGGTGCCGGTGTTCCTTTGTTATGCTGCGCTGCGGCGTCACCCATTAGGGCTTGGAAATCGGACTTGGTGGCTGTGGCCCCGAGTCCCAGATGTTATTAATTCATACTGCAAGCATGAGTCTCAGAAGGTTATGGCCTTGCTCGGCCAGGATCGTGACTATGGTGGTGGCTTATTTTGCCTTGATGGCGTTCATGGCGCTAGTCTTGCTTTTGAAAATTTTACAAAATTTTCTTTTAGTGAGCTTCCCGGCTTCGTAACTTCTTCGTTATAGGTTCGAATTGGCTCGTTCAAGAGCCTACAGTTCACAAATCACGTACTCTACGTGGTCATGCAAAAATTTTATCTATTCAACTTAGTTTGCTAAAAATTCACCTATTAGTCCATTTTTTAACGAAAACAATAAACATTCGTGAACGTTCAATGCTCGTTTCTTTGTTCTAAGTCAGAATCCGGCCATTTTCGAGTCTGCAAGTCTATAATGCCAAATAAGACTTGTCTCCATTGAAAACCAATGTTTCCAAGCTCAATATCAAAATTCGACTTCCATTCCGAGAATTTCACGAATTCGACGATAAATCGTCTAATCGTAAATTAAATGAAACTTCGTTACTTGAGATTTTTAAACCATTTCACCTGGATTCAATCCATTATACAAACATCTTGACATACATGCTTCATTAACTTATAAACATGATAAGTTATTACTTGTTCTTAATAAGTTCAAAACTCATAAACTACTTATAATTCTATTTCTTATGATTTATCATGGCTTTAATCTATTAACCATCATTCTTACATCTTCTTATCATACTAGTGCCATTAATGTAAACATGTTACAAGTTCTTATAATTTCTTATTAAGTTCCTACTAACTTCATCACCATTATCATATGACAAGTTCTTACAAGATCTTCATAAGTTCATAACTTATATAAGTAGAAATGACTTGTTCATGACTTATTACGGCTTATTAAGACTTAAGCCCTTTGGTTTATTATTCCTTAGCATACTAGTTCTACCAATACCCCCTTCTCTAACAATGGAAGAGAAAGAGAATTAAGGTTTATGAATACTTACTCTTTGATGTTCACTTTCTAAGCCTTAATCTTCTTCTTGCTTCTTAAATATCTAACAAAGGAAGTCTAGCTTTTATAAGTGCTTATTCTCTCAAGCCACTAAGCTCTCAACTTATGAGTTGTTGGATGAAAAACTAACAACTAACAAATGAAATCCAAGCTTGCAATTTACAGGCAAACCAAAGTTAGGGCATAATGGTCATTAATCCCTCCACCTCCTTACTATTCCAAGCTTATTAATCAAGTAAACTTGCTCCCCACATATACTTGATCATCACAACACTTAGCCATTAAGTTTTTAACTTATTCTTTGCTTAATCCTTAAGTCTACTTGCTCATCACATAAAGGTACTTTGCTTGTCCACCACACTTACTTAACTATTAAGCTACTTGCTTATTACTTAACTTATCTCTTGCTTAGCACTTAAGATTACTTGCTCCTTACTTCCTTTACTTGGTCATCACATTTATGCACTTTGTGTGATCACCACACTAACTTAGCTTCTAAGTTTGCTTGTTCATCACATCAATTTCTTGTCCGCCACTTTGGACTATCCATGGTTTGCTCCATGGTTCGTACCCATTGGATCATTACTTTGGGCCTTAGCTTAATTAACTTACTTAATCATTTGGGCTTCTAGCATAATTTTACCTTGGGCTTGTAATTAACAAACATTGGGCTTGCATTAATAAACTCACATTGGACTTAACCATCCAATACTTGGGCTCACATAATACTTAACAAATCCTACCAATTCCTTTCTTTTAGCTTAAAGCCTTATAACATATATTATACGTATAATTCTCGTACTCTAATTCGTATACTTCTTTAATACATACAACATACCGTCATTCATACGTACTCGTATAATACCTCACATCATACTCGTATTCATTACTTCGTATAATACCTACATAGTACGATCATCGCTTAATTCATTAATCTCATTAGATTTCCTTCTCATAAATCATTTTCCTCAAACGTTAGGTTTTAAGTCCACAGGCGAAATATTACGTTTTCCATAACTGAAATATTATTAGATATTACATCTCACCTTGATATTCTATCGTTACGTATTTCTCGGAAGTTCAAAAATAATTCCCGAGCAGAAATGCATGAATAGTGTTTTTCGGAAAATTTCTCGAAAAGCTTTTATTTTCGTCTTGCAAAATTCAAACACTTTAATTCTACCACGTAGGCAAAATCCTACAATGTTCTGACATGTCTAGGTCATATAACGACCTTCAATTAGCTTGCTCCATAAATAATCAATTAAATTCATTTAATAAAAATAAAAATTTAATTCTCAAAAATTCGATTTTATCGGGCATTACAGATTCTTAGTTTAGCAAAAGATCACTGTTCGTAACTCGTTCATTCACAGAGGAAGCTTTATCAGTGGCAACGAGATCTTCCTTGAACGACGTCGTATAATCAGACTTTACTGTTTCTCGTATAATTAGCTTCTAAATTTAATACTGTAAAAAATTTAATATATTTATATTCACCACAATTAATTTTAAAAAATTATTTAGAACAAAACAGCGACTGATTTTATCCCTCGCAAAAAACTTCTGAATAATGATATATTGTAAGTAATAATTTCTTCACTAGATAAATTTTTTTCTCGAAAATTTTTATCATAAATTGGCTCCAAAAATCTTTCTATCGCCCCAATTTTGCGAGGAAAAAACTATAAATTATGAAGGATGTTTCTTTCGCTAATAACTATATTGTCACTATGTTTTTTTCCTTCACCGTTCCTTCGCTAAACAACTCCTCATGTGAAGGAATAAATTCCTTCACAAAATTTCATTCGCTAGAGGCCATTTTTGGTGTAGTGGTAGTAGCTGACGCATTGAGTAGAAGATCATATGCGGGTACGAGTACGATATTGTCAACGTAAATGCCCATTTTATATGACTTGCAAAGGATGGAGATAGAGTTAAAGACTCCAGGGACCCATGTGATGATAGCGAATATACGAGTAGAACTGACTTTAGTCGATAAAGTTAAAACTGCTCAAGCTACAGACCTGGAGCTGATGCGTATGAGGAAGAAAGTTGAAGAAGGTGCTATGCCGGAAGAAAGAATCGATGAAGAAGGAATACTACAAGTCAACTCTAGACTTTGTGTTCCTAACGACCCTGATTTAAAGTATAAAATCATGATGGAGGAGCACAACACACCGTTTGCAATCCATCCTGGGAGTACCAAAATGTATCATGATCTTTGACATACATTTTGGTGGAGCAATATGAAGAGAGAGATCGCGGGGTTTATCTCAAGGTGTCTAACTTGTCAACGAGTCAAGGCAGAGCATCAAGTACCAAAAGGTCCATTGCAACCACTTAAAATTCTATAATGGAAGTGGGAGCACATTACCATGGATTTCGTTACCGGTCTTCCCAAGGTTTCTCAAGGTATAGATGCGATTTGGGTCATTGTTGATAGATTGACCAAGTCGGCTCATTTCTTACCTGTACGAGAAACTTATACACTTCAACGTCTTGCTCGTATGTACATAAACCAGATTGTAAGATTGTATGGTATGCCAGTATCCATAGTTTCTAATTGAGATCCAATATTCACTTCAAGATTTTGGGTTAGTTTGTAAAAAGCTATGGGCACGAACTTACGATTTAGTTTGGCTTATCATCCTCAAACGGACAGACAATCAGAGAGAACTATTCAAACTCTTGAAGATCTATTAAGACTCTTTGTCCTTTACTTCAAGGGAAGTTGGGACAAGTTCTTACCATTAGTGGAGTTTTCCTACAACAACAATTATCAAGCAAGTATTGGCATGGCTCCATTCCAGGCATTGTATGGAAGAAAGTGTCGTTCTACAGTATGCTGGGATGAAGTGGGTGAAGCAACATTGTTGGGACCGAAGTTGGTACGTATGACTACGGAAAAGATTCAAACGATCCGACAACGTATAAAAACCTCACAAGATCGACAAAAGAGTTATGCAGATCTTCATCGAAAGGACGTGGAATTCAATATTGGAGAACATGTGTTGTTACGTGTTGCTCCATGGAAAGGAGTTACGAGATTTGAAAAAAGAGGAAAGCTCAATCCTCGATTCATTAACCCATTTTTAATCCTCGAACGAGTAGGAACTGTGGCCTATAGACTCGCCTTACCGCCAAGTATGTCTCGTGTTCATAACCTTTTTCACATATCTATGTTACGTAAATATGTGAAAGACCCGAACCACATTATTGAGTTAGAATCGGATGAAATAGCGGAAGATTTAACGTATGAAGAGGTTCCTATTAAAATCTTGGATAAGAAGGAGCATATTTTACGCTCCAAGGTTATACCTCAAGTCTATGTTTTGTGGAGAAACCACGATGTTGAGGAAATGACCTGGGAGTTAGAATCTGAAATGAAATAAAGTATCCTTACCTCTTCGATATAACATGTATGTACCCTAATTTTGAGGGCAAAATTTCATAAGAAGGGGAGGTTGTAAAGCCCCAACTTTTATGAATAAAGATGAATTTTCTATAAATATCATTTTTGAATAATATGGTGTGAATTTGATATAATGTTATAGTTGTGGGTAATATTTATAAATTTTTCAAAGTACACAAGTTGTTATATAATATTCGATTGGTCGGGGAATATTCGTTTTAACAGGGAATATTCGTACGACGACACAATCATTAGTGTACCCCACAACGGAATTATTGTCGGATTGAGAAAATGACAAAAATATCTTTTTATAAAATAATGGCGAAAGTTTTACCGTTAACACTGTTGGAATACCTGGTGGTTAAAATACAGTAATATACATTGTTGCATAGTAGCACATAGTATTGCACAGTATTTTTGAATTATTGATTCTTATGTAAGAAGGCACTACTCAATAATTGTTACAGTAATTACTGTTCAATATTTTATTTTATTGGCTCAATAATTGTTGCATTGATATTTTATATTATTGTTGTTTCAATAATTGTCACTCCACAGTATTTTCCATTATCAGATCAATAATTCATATTATTTGAATAATATTATTAGATAGCATTATTGGAATTGTCTAGAAAGTTCTGTCAAGGAGATGTTTGGTCACCTAATTGCGCGCCAGTAAGGATGAATCCTTATCGGAAAGCCCCCTCTTTCCTTGGAACGGCCTGATTGTCATTATTGTTATTCTGTAATATTATTTGTCAATAATTAATTATTGATTTATATGATAAGGAAATATTTATTATATGTGGACATAAATGATGGATAGGAAAATATTTATTTTATGTGGTTATAAATGAAGGAATTAATGTTGAGGTGTTTTATCAGTATTTTGTCGGATTAGAGGTATTAAAAAATCAAATTGGTGTTCTTAAAGCTCTATTGCGTGAGTTATAATTTTGATCCGACCGTTGGATCGTTGTAATTTTTGGATATGTTATACAAATATAAGTTGAGTATATATCCACAAATTTTGAACCGTTAAAAATTAACGTATGATTTGTTATGAATATTAAGAGGTGTTGAAAAACGTCCGTATGTGGATTTTGGATATTTTCTGTTTGGAATTTGGAAAAACTTTCTTCTGTAAAGTTGTAGAGAATTCGATTTTGTGTGGAATGGACATAAAATTTGTATTTTTATGATAAAAGGCTATTTATTATGAATTGTTGAAGTTTCGGAAATTAAAATGTTTTTATTAAAATTATGGGTGGGACCCACTTTTGTTTTGGTGGACAAATGTGCTAAATTTTTGGGTCAAGAATGGAGTGCTTGAATTGGTCTAATACATGTGCGTAGGAAAATAAAAGTTAATATTATTATATTATTTTAGTCTCCTATGACGTTCTAGTATTTTCCTATAAATAGGCGCTTAAGTTAGAATTGAAAATCACACCAGAATCAGAGAATTCTTCTTCTATAATCTTGAGCATATTTCTTTCGAGTTTTAGAAAGTTTTGAGCGTAGAAAATAGTGAAAGTTTTCTTCAAGAATATCTCTGCTATACTAGTTTGAATAATCTTCTTTTCAAGGTAAGGGATGTTATTTTTGTTCAATATTCGCTGGAAATAATATTTAATTTCTTCCATACTCTGTAGTATGTAAGTAATATTATTTCGTTTCTGATTTCGAATTCTATACTCGTTTGTTAAAATTTTGGCTTCTATACTCCATGAAATTAGTAGAATATCTTTGATATTTGCGCTTCATCAACTATCTTTTCATGGAAATATTATTCTGAGCATTCTTGATAAGTTTTAACTTTTTCATGCTGGAATACTATTCACGGGGTTACTATTCCCAAAGTACTATTCATAGGGTACTATTCACCCGGGGTACTATTCGTGATAAAAATTGATTCGTTTTCGGTCCAAATTATTTTTGGTACAACATTATTCTTGAATTTTACTCCACAAAGCAGTATCATGTTGACAATTTGGACGTTATTGATTTCTGGATAAATCAAATTATAAATCTTTAAAAATTTATCCTTGAACTTGTTTTATTGAATTCTTATATCATTGTCATCATCCTCATGTTTATAATATATTGAAAGTCATATGTGGCATATAGTGCATAGATGGACTTGGTATGATTATGACCATGGATTATTCGGTATAATCATGACCATAATGTTACAAATGATGTGGTACAAGTCCTCATTGGCCTGTAGTGCATTGATGGACAGTTGTTGGCATGATCATGACCATTGATGAATACACGAATATCCTTGGCCCATAGTGCATAGATAATTTGTGGTCGTGATACTCTAGAATATCCTTGGTAGTAGTAGTGCGAGGGTGATTCGATGATGTTGTTTATTTATTAAATTTGAGTCTCGTGATAAAAGTGATGAAAAACCTTTTAAATCATAGAAGATAGTAGATTTTATGCTCTACTTGGCTCTTTTAATGGATTGCTTGTTCAGTTGCAGTTAAACTTGATGTTTGTTATATTTTATCAGTTTAACACTTTGAAGGCTAACGATAAATTATTCTGCATTATCTTAGTCATAATATTTCTTACTGGGCTAGTTGAGCTCACCCTTTTTCTTTCATTATCCTCTTCAGGAAATGAGAACGTAGCCGGGACTAGTCGGGGAATGGAGTAACGGTCCAGATGATAGCATTAGTAGTCCTCACTATTCTATAAAATAGTGTGATAATAAATGTATTGAGGACTCCATTTGAGTTGAATACTGTCTAAAAGACAATATTCGTATTAAAACTCTCAGTTTATGTTTTGTCGTATTTTACACGACAGTTGTATTATTAAGTTGTATTTGAATTTTGTACCATGTATTTGGCGACTCAAGATGGGTGATGTATACCTATTTTGGGGGCGTTACAGTTGTGTAGAAATATATGTATGAGATGTTGAGATGGAGCAATGTGGGGTCGAGGTGGCAAAATGATGTCTTTGCCCCTCACCGGGGTTATCTCTAGTTTGGGCTGATAAAGCAAACGTTGCTCAGGGTTATCTCTGAGATTGGACTGCTGCAAGTGTTGAAGGTCCTTAGTGTCATCTCTGAGGTGTGCATGTCTTCCCGGTGTTATCTCTGGGTCTTATACTGAGTGCCTCGGTGTGAGTGCCGAGGTTGAAGCTAATTGCATGCCTTTGAAACAAGCATTTTTGGGGTTATCTCCGGAACTACAACTGCATTCCTTGGGGTTATCTCCAAGGTTAGAACTGCTACTCCCAATTTTATTTCTGGGACAGAGACTGAATATCTCGGGGTTATCTCCCTGATGAATCGGCCTTCTCTGGTGGAATTTTCGGTATTTGAACTGCATGCCTCGGGGTTATCTTCGATGTTGGAAATGATACTCCCGGTGTGTGTTCCGGGGGTTGAGACTAAACTTCAGGTGGTATCCGGACTGTATATGAGTTGTCTTCCAGGGTTATCTCTGGAAGACGAATCTGCCTTTCTACAATGTCAGTAACAGGTGTGAAGAAAATTTTGAGTGTCTACAGATGCCCTTCTTTATCATATTCATGCAATGCAATGGCATGGATATGATAAAGAATCCTAGACACTTGAAATGCAACAAGATAAACATGATGCCATGTGCAGCAACATGATGCAAATGTATGATGCATATGGATTGTTGGATTGTTCTCCAACATGTTGAGATGATTGTCAGCTCCCTGTTGCTTCTGCCAGGGATTGGCAACGATGTCTTTGATGATAAGATTGGACGTGTGATCCAAATCTTTTAGGATGTTGACGTTGGGGCTATCACCAAAGTCCTTAATCCTTGATATAAACTTTATTATGAAGATGTGCCTCTCGTGTACAAGAGATCTGTGGGGATAAAGCTTTGTCTGTTTGAGGATGTGTATAATATATTCTATCATCGATCCTCCCTGATGATGTTGATCCTTCCTGGTTTGTATCGCCAGGACAAATCAATGTTCTGTTGGATTTACTTCCAATAGTATGTGTTGTCAGAGCTGCCTGACCTTCGCTGACATGTACGTCACCGGATAAAACCCCTATTGGGCAGACTGTCAAGGCTGCTTGACCTTCGCTGACGTGTGAATGAACGGATAAACACGCATTTTAACCCCTACCGGGGATCTGCTTGATCCTCGCTGACGTGTGTATCAACAAAAAATGTATGATACCCCCGCCGGCGATATGTACTTCGATATATGAAAACGCATGATACCCCCGTCGGAGATATGTATTTTGACATATGAAAACACGTGATACCCCCACCGGGGATCTGTATTTGGACAGATGAAAACATGTGATGCCCTCACGAATCGTATTTGGACGGATGAAAGCGTGATGCCTTAAAGATTTCTTGAGAGGATTAGGGTTACGACCCTGAATTGGCGGCTTAAGACCTGCATCAGGTATTTCCAAGTGTGACTGGTAACAACTGAGATCATTGGCATAGTGTACCCTGTGTCCGGGTGAATACCAATGAGTGATGTGCAGACCCACGGCTCGGTCTGAGAAAACCAGGATTATAAGCTATTCTGTTCAATCGCATAGTGTTTTTATTCCTGATTTTGCTTTTTCAGCTTGTGAGAACTCCGTTGTAACTCGAATTGGACCGAGACGGAGGGGTGGGACCCACGTAAGAGTGCCGCACGTACACCTACAATAGCTACAAGTGGACCAGCGGCCAGCCGTGGCTATTAAATGCATGCAGGTTGCTTTCATAAGTCATTTTCAAGTTGCACCGCGAAGGAAATTCGAGAGCTCTTCTTCAGATCTGCTGAGAGAGATGCCATGTTAGGCTTGATAGCTCGCATATAAACTGATTTGTAGATAGGCTTGTATTTTCCTGCACATACTATCTTAGCCATTTTGTTATGTAAAGTTCATATTGTATATATCAAACAGCATTATATATAGCAGGGAAATATATTTATGGACACTTCCCTTTTAGTTATGCCTTTATACTTGCTTGATATTTTGCCTGCTTCTTCAGGGCTTGTGATCTTGATGTATTCTAAATTCCTCCTTGATAGATGGAAATTGAGTTATCACTGGATAGTTCAGAATGGATCATTGATCAGTGTATATTCCCTACCATCTCTTTGGTATCTTGGGACTGGTTTCTGTATGGAAATATGGAGTGGAGTGTGGCTTTTCCTCTCTGAGATTGACCGCACCACAAATGGTCGCCAGTACTCCTATTCAGGAGGATCCTAGTTAATTTCATCTCTTATGGATTGGTATTGCTCTTCGAGGCACAACCGCAACTTAGATGGTCGCCGAATCTTCTATTTAGGAGGAGTTCAGGTAATTCCATCCCTTTAGTCTGAAGCCGACGAAATGTAGTGGTTTGAAGTTTGATCCCAATACCATTGACAAGTTTTTGTGTTTTGGTAGGGTGTGAGACTGAACCATGAATGGCTTCCTACGTACTCCTATTGAAGAGGAGATCAGATCTGCATAGTTCGAACCTGGTGTAAGAGGTTCAACGCTGTATGTGGCAGAAAGGGTGTAGGAATGTTTTTGTTGTTTTGTTTTTGTAATGAGAAGGGTGTAGAGATGTTTTTGTTGTTTTTTTTTTATTACGACCGAGCCATATAAAATGGTTGCCTACGTACTCCCGGGTATCAGGGAGATCAGGTCGGCGTAGTTAACCCCTCAAAACGATTTGTAGTTGACGAAAGGTCTGATTCCCATGTGTTGGACGAGCTGCGAGGAAAATAAAGTTTAATCCTAAGTTCAGGATAAACTGCAGGTGTGAAAAGTTTGATCCCATGTTTGGGACAAACTGCAAGTGTGAAAGGTTCAATCCCTAGCGGGATAACCGAAGTTGTGTGAATGGAGTGAAGCCAGGCTGCTGGCTTGAAGAGTATGCTTCCCTGAGGGGCAAAGTGTGAAAAAGAGTTATATGTAGTGAAGGGTTAAAGAACCGGAATGACTGGTGATCTGATGATCCAATACCAGGATATTTGCTTGATGGTAACCTTAGACATAGTACCGTTTCATGATGTCCGAGTTGATGAGTTGAGGAAATTCATCACTGTCCATTTCCTGTAATCTAAGAGCGCCTCCTGTCAATACCTACTTGACAACAAACGGGCCTTCCCAGTTTGGAGAAAGTTTTCCCTTGGACTGATCTTGGTTGTCAATAATCTTCTTTAAAACCAAGTCATGTTGTTTAAATTTCCAAATCGGACTTTTCTGTTGTAGCATCGGGTGATCCTTTGTTGATATAACTGACCATGAAAGATGTAACGCCCCGAAATCTGGTCTATCTTCACACCAAGGATACATAATAGTTCATTAAGCTAATCTATAATTCAATTTCTTCTTTTTACATTAAAAGTCTTCCCTTGATCTTCTCGCTCAGCCGCATTCTAAATGACACTTCATCTGGATACCGTCAACTTGATCTTAATGGGATCCTTAAGTTCTTCTAACCTTTTTTGCTGAAAATTGTTTTTCATTTTAAAGCAAGAGTGAGCATTCAATTGCCCAGCAAGTCATAACAGTTGAACAAACAACTTCAGAATTAAATCATTTCTTTAGAACTTCTATAACCGAACAAAGGTTATAAAGCAGCTTGAATAATAGGAATAGTCTCGATTCCTATCATTTTAAAACATCAGTCATTTTCACTTTAAAATACTTTCATTCCTCTACATTTTTCATACACATCCTATCTGGCTAGAATCATTAGAACAGACTTAACAATAACGGTTCATGTATAAACAAAACATACTTGTATTGAACAGCTCAATCACAGAACAATGCATATCATAGGAACACTGAAGTATTCAAATTGTGGCTCAAGGCCTCATACGTTCTACCACATTGTACAAATATCGCACATTCGCACATAGACAGAACTTCTCAAGTATAACATCTGAGAAGTTTAAGAAACTAGCATTCATGTAATATGAATAAAGTTAGGAAACTTGCCTTACGCCAAGCTACAGCTTACGCTGAACTGCTCATTTCAATTCCTATATAACACATAAGGAGAAAACATAAACACCAATTAGTCATATATTGAACTTACACATTGGTTTACTTAACTTTACTTCTTAGGGTTCGCGTTCTTGCAATATAAGTTTACGCGACTAACTTCCTTTACCAGTTTACAACTTTATGACATACGGAGATGTCTTACTCAAAACGTTCATCATCTTGGATGATTTATATTCTTATCTTCTTTTTATAAATTCTCTAGACTCAGCACACATCGCTTCTCTGCTAGCAGTCCATATGGTACTCTGAATGGTTTCCCACAAACAACCAACAAACAAGTTCCCGTCTCATCTACACCGCCATCAGCGGTGAGTTAGATCGGTTGCCGGCCAAATATATACCTTATCTCTCTGAAGGAATTGTTTAGCCCAACTCCCATATGTCAACCATCAAAGTTACGATTGTACCACAACCTAACTTCTCTTAACTTATACGAACTATTAAACTATAATGTTCGATTAAGTCAATTTCTTATTCCTTACGGCTTTCTGGCAACTAATTTTCATACTTCAGGATTCAATCCTTATCGACTCACATTCGGCTTTTATTAATCTTATTACTGTTCGTTACGGCTTCCTTGATAAATCATATCTTATTAATACTTTCGTTATCCATTACATGAACCCCATGTTCATTACCCTCGTCGCTCAACCTCTAAGGAATCACAACCATAGCAATCCCTCACATCCATTCATCGTGACTATGGTCCCCGGATATCGGTTACGTAACCCGTGATTATATTCTTTGTCATTTAATCTTGTTTAATCTATATGTTCAACCTTTAATCAAGGTTTACATAAATTGATGAAGTGTTACATTAGTTGAATATTATATTCTTTATCTTCCCTTATATTTCCCCCAAGAGCTGAGCAGTTAAAAGCTCATCTCTGGCTTTTTCCCAACACCTTGGCTGTATTTCCACTCCTTTATTATCTCTCGTATTTTGTTGAGTTTTCAATACCCATCCCCCGGTCTGGCGCTACCGCGCCACTCTACAAGGCATGACTGGCGCCACGACGCCAAACCCTAACCCTAGAAAATTTCTCTAAGTGTTAAATAAATTTTGAGACGCTCACTTCCCGATCTCATAACTCCTTCGTTATAACTCGGAACGAGGTCGTTCCAAAGCCATTCTCTTCCTTATCTTATGTACTTCAATACCCCTCAGACAGAACTTCATTCTAAATCTGTTAACGTGCCATTCGATTGGCTTGATCTTCACCCTTTGTTCATTTTTTACGCTTTTAACGTTGTTCGTTTGTTCGTCCGTAATTCGATCATCCGAACTCAGAACTTGTTCGTTCTTGAGTCTACGACTCACATTTTCTATGTTCTCTTACTTTCTTATGAAACCCTACACCTTCGGGTTCATTTATTAACTTTCTAATTCTCGTTCGTCTTTTACGAATATTCCGCTATAACTTCGTTATAGTTAAGTTTTAATCCGTTCTTCATGAATGTTTCTATCGTTTCTAACCAAGCAATATGTATCAAACTTATACGCGATAGTTTTAAACTTGTCCATCAACAACAATTATCCTACTATGGTTTTAAATTTGTCCATCAACAATGTTCTTCGTGTTCTTCGCGTGTTCTTCGTTCGTTCATTTTAATCGATATTTTGGATTACGATTCCACTTTTTATTGGAATTTGATGTTATAGAACATCATTCCTTACTTATTTCACCTACTTATTCATATAATCCACTCGAATCGCTCTAATTCATTACGAATCTTATACCTCCTTAAGAAATTTATAAACTAAACTTCTAATTCTTATTTCTTCGTTTTCTCATGATTTCAACCATATGAAATCATTACTAATCTCTTTTACTTCTTATTCTCATTAAGTTATGTTTTAAACATATTAAACTTAAAGAAAAATTAGAAGAAACTAGGGTTCGGATACCGTTCTTCTTTAATCCTCTTCCATTACACAAAGCCGGCGGTTTGCAAGCTTTTCTATTTCATGATCACTTTTGATTCGAGCATTCATGCTCACGATCTTCCTTCTCCCTCTTCATCCGAGCTCTCTCTCTCTCTCAAGTGTAGGACTTTTCAAAATCTCAAAATAATGAAATCTAGCTTCCTATTTATAGAAAACCAAAGCTAGGGCAAAATAGTCATTTCGCCCCCCAAACATCCTTACTATTCATTACTTAAGCACTAAGTTTACTTAGCCCTTAAGTTTACTTAACCTTTAAGTTTACTTAGCCTTTAAGTTTGCATAATCCTTTTAGTTTACTTAGCCTTTAAGTTTGCTTAACCCTTAAGTCTTCTTAGCCCTTAAGTTTACTTAGCTCTTAAGTTAAGCACTTTACTTAGTTATTCAGCATAAGTACTTTACTTAGTTATTAAGTTTACTTAGTCATTACTTATCTTATCCTTTACTTAGCCATTAAAACTAATCGTATTCTACGCATCTCATTCTCGTATTCTCTTCGTATATAGTACGTATGATATTCGTATTATACATTGTACTAATCTTCTTACTATACTCATATAATAACTAGTATTATCCTCGTATTTCTCACGCATATAACCCTAATGATTATACGTGATCATAAAATTCTCGGAACTCACATTTCCTAACCCTTAGGTTTTGAGTCCGTAGGCGAAAACTTCGTTTTTTCCATAACTAAAATATTATTGAATATTCCATCACGTCTCAACATTTTACGTAATCAATAACTTCTCGGAATTTCAAAATAAATCTCCGAGCAGAAACGGATGAATAGTGCCTATTTCGTCTTTTTCCCCGAAAAATATTTTGTTCCCGAAAATTTTTTATTTTCGTCTTGAAAATTCTTATTCGATCAATCTAGCTCGTAGCCAGAATACTCCCGACTTATAATCATCCTAGGTTCTAAAACGATTAATAAACACATAGCACATAATATTATTAATAACAATTCCTTTTATTAATAACTAATTCTTTAAACCTAAATTCTAGACGATCCGAATTTCCGGGTCGTCACAGAAGATAGCCGCGGTTCGCCTTTCGTCTATTAGAGACAATTGGTGATACATGTCTTGTACCCATTGGTCTTCATCCAGCTGAGCATCTATCAACACTTTGAGGGATTCCATTTCCACTTCTACGTGTAACACTGCTTCCATCCCATAGGTTAATGAGTAGGGGGTTGCCCAGTGGAAGTGCGCATGGATGTTCTGTAGGCTAATAGAGTAAGAGGTATTAAGTCAGGCCATCCTTTGTGGTTGGCGGACATCTTTTGCATGATCTTCTTGATGTTTTTATTAGCCGCTTCAACAACACCATTCATCTTTGGACGGTAGATGACGGAGTTAAGGTATTTGATATGGAATTTGGTGCATAAATCCTCCATCATTTTGTTGTTGAGGTTCTTAGCATTGTCTGACACAATTACCTTTGGTTGTCCATATCGACAGATGACATTATTTCTGATGAAAGCAATGATGACTTCTTTGGTAACCCTGGGGAAGGAGGCTGCTTCTACCCATTTGGTGAAGTAGTCGACCATGGTGAATATAAAGCGATGCCCATTACTGGTTTTGGGATCGATAGTCCCGATCACATCCATTCCCCACATCGAGAAGGGCCGGGGCGAACTCATATTGTGGAGTTCCCTTGGAGGGGCGTGGATGGCATTTCCATGAATTTGGCATTGATAGCCCCTCTTGACGTGATCGTCACAGTCAGCCTTGAGGGTAAGCTAGTAATGTCCTGTTCTGAGGATCTTCTTAACAAGTAGGGGGCCGCTCATGTGTGGGCCACATACTCCACCATGGACCTCATCCATGAGCCTCTGAGCTTAGTCCTTGTCCAGACATCTGAGGAGACCTAATCCCGTATCTCTTTTGTAGAGTATCTCCACTCAGGTAGAATTTCATAGCAAGTCGATGGATCTGACTTTTCTCAGTCGGGCTCACCTCAGCGGGTATAGATCCATCTTGTAAGTACTCCTTGATATGCTGATACCAAGGGTGCTGGATGGGAGGTAGCTCATCTGATACTTCTCCAACATAGTTCCCATAGGCTGACGCCTTATGCAGGGCAAATGTAATGCTTGGCATGTGTTCCTTGTCAGGTACGTGAATCAAGGAGGCCAAAGTTGCTAGTGCATCTGCAAAGTCATTCCTGTTACGGGGAATGTGTAGAAAGGAGATCTCTTTGAACTCCAAAGCCATCTGTAAAACTTGTCGATGGTAAGGCAGTAAATGTAGCTCTTTGGTTTGATAGATTCCCATGGATTGTCTGATTACCAACTCCGAATCCCCAAAGACATTTAACCGTCTGATTCCCATTGAACAGGAAAGTTTTTTCCCCATGAGACATCCCTCATACTCAGCTGTGTTATTGGTGTTGGCAAACTACAATTTGACGACGACGGATCTGCTCCGTCTGCACTGGGATACTAGAAGCTGCCCGCTCGAGAGCCTTCCATATTAATGACTCCATGAATACATTTTCCATGTATGGCATGTATCGTCTTGATGGTGTTCTTTATGATGCCATTACCCCTTCATCGGGGAAATACGTTTCTAAGGGTTTGAAGTCCCCTGAAGGTGCAACGGCCAGTTGATCTGCAATTCCTTGACCTGTAATGGATTTTTGCGTTACGTAGACGATGTCAAATTATTGTAGGATCAACTGCCATCTGGACAGCCGATAATTTAACATGGGTTTACTGAACACGTACTTGAGAGGATCTAATCGGGATATGAGATGGGTTGTGTGACCATGGAGGTAATGATGTAACCTCATGGAAGCCCATGCTAAAGAGCAATAAGTCTTCTCAATCAGAGTGTACTTGTGTTCACTGCTGCTGAATCTTTTGCTTGAGGTAGTAGAAAGCTCGTTCTCAGCCTCTATCGTCTTTCTGTCCAACCATGCAGCCCATGGCATTGTCACTTATGGAAAGGTATATGAACAGGGGAACATTGTAACGACCCCAAAATAGGTCCAATCCAACCAACATATTCTGAGTTGCCAAAAACATGGTACATAAAACAACTACAACTTTATTACTACACTTGTCGTGCAAAATAAAACAACACATATGTTATGAGTTTTGATACCAATATATACCAACTGTGACTCATGTCCCAACCTTGGATAGTATGTCACAATGACACCTTACATAAAAGTACAATCAATAACTATTTTAGAAATTAAAATCTTTGGAAAGTGCTTAAGGAAACCTTCGTACATGGGAGGCTATGCGTCTAGGTTATGATAGATATCATATGCCCACAGAATTATCCTTGGTTGAACCAATAAACCCCAAAGAAAAACGAGAATATTACTATCATATTCTTTCCAATGGTGAGTCTTCTCTTGACATATAATTATCTCCGTTGTCTCCAAGTGAAAATTATATTTCAAATATACTCCAAGATCATATAGGTAGTGTTCATAGATATACTCAGCAAGTGGATGTGCACAACCATGTCTTATGATAACATGAGGTTGTATGTCATTAGACATCTTGTATGATAGTGGAAAAATACCCTTCCAACGTTGGGTTCGCCTCACCCTATTTGGTTCACCAAATATAACTACTAAATGATGTATAGAATACAACACACTTTTCTATACTGTTTAGGGAGAACTTCCACAGCTAGAGACCACCGTTCTATTCTCCTGTTACCCTCGCTCGACCCAACTACACTCTTATTACCTGAAAGGAATTGTGAAGCAAAAGGGTGAGCACAACTAGCTCAGTAAAGAATATCATGACTAAAGATAAATAAATTATCAATAGTCTTCATCAATAATAAATCAGAGATTTAGAACATATGGTAGATGATAAAACTTTTCAACCATAGTTGCAACGGAACGAGAAATCCATTAGAAGAGTCAAATAGACCATAAAGTCTATTATCATCTCCATGTTAAAAGTCCACCAACAATGTTTTATCCCTGTAACATCAATCAACAGTTCTGATCCACAATCATGTGAATAACTCATAATCATAATTGTGGTTCTAAATTCCTCTTCTCATCCAGGACGAAGATAATTTTCATCACCTGTCTTTACCTGAAACATCAAAGATCATGGTTATACCAAATCACACTTCCTGTTCATAATCATACTAATAAATTCATCTTTGCACTACGGACCAAAGATATTCATCAACGGTTCATCTTTGCACTACATGCCAAAGATATTCAACAACAGGTCATCTTTGCACTACGGGTCAAAGATATTCATCAATAGTTCATCTTTGCACTACGTGCCAAAGATATTTATATCTCAAAGAAATACATAATCATTTCAGAATTTATATAAACCATAATTATAACCATGTTGATCAATTCACCTTTGCACTTAAGCTACAAATATTCAATTGTAAATTCAATGGTCATGATCATACTAGTCAACGATTCAACTTTGCACTACTGGCCAAAGAGAACCCATAGTCACGATCATACCAATAATCTACCCATCTTTACACTCAAGTCAAAGAGAAATTTCTTCACTAGGATTATAAAAATGTTATATATGATAATAAAAACAATATGATCAAAACATGGATTTAATTTCAAGAGTAAGATTCATAAATCAAAAATAATTTGGTCAGAAAAAGAAACAAATTTTGTCGTGAATAGTACCCCTACGAGGCCAAAAACAAAATTTGAAATTAATGTTCGCAAAAATTATTAAATTAATTCTCCGGCAACGACGCCAAAAACTTGTTGGGTAATTTTTAGTTACGCACAACACGCAAGTATACGTGGTCAACAAGTAATAAAGAGTAAGTAAAGTATCGTTCCCACGGAGAATTAACTAATAAAGTTCACCAAGCATTAACCCATAACCATCTCTGGGTCTTATTTAAGCGAATGGCTTTGAGTTTTTATATTTAAACTATTAACTTAAATAAACCTAACTATTCCTAGAGTGAGACTAAATAATGAAGACCTGAGATTACAATTTCATCTATTAACTCATTCAAATCCATACACTTCATGTGTAATAACCCGAGATTTTCTATATAAAATAAATAAGAAATTTTGCGTATAAATTTTTTTTTATTTAATGACGAGACTAAGTGTCAAGTAAAGTGAACGATAAATGCGAATACATTTATTACTTGAAAAATTAGAAATAATTTTGGAATTATTAATTACCACAAATTATATGGTAATAAATTTACGTAGTTAGAAATGTTTTTATTAATTATTTTCCTTGAAAACATGATTGGAAATAATATATGAAGTGATAATTAGATTTATATAATAAATATTTTATTATATGAATTGTTCGAGAATATTTAAGTTAATTATTTTAACTTGATTATTGATGTTGTGTACGAAGAATAAGTCAAACATGAGATCAAACCACTGGATTGGGATTGTGATCAAGAGATGAGAATAATAATATTATATTATTTATATAATGATTTTTTGCGAGTACCATAATTATGTACTGGGTATGTGCGAACAGATAATATTGAGCAATGGCGGTCAATTATGTCATAGCATATTACCGTGCTGTGAAACCCTAATTATTAAACTCAGTTATGGGATATTTCTGAGTAGTGACTGTGTATATGAAGTTACTATGAATAAGAATATCGGTAATTAGAAGAAACCCTAATTACTGTTGTACGTCGATAATTAGGACAAACCCTAATTATTATAACCCTAACCGATTGAAATTAGAAACCGTAATGACTGTGTTAGTAACATACACAGATAATTAAAGAACCACTAATGGTCAATTGGAAACCCTAATTGATGACGTGGAGAAACCCTAATTTTAATTACCGGGTTTAATTTCAATGTTATTGTATAAGTGTTTTAATTTACCAAAGGATAGAAGTTAGTTGGTAAATTATAAGAATTAAATCTAGTGATTAAATATTACATTTAATTGCCTTGCACAAGATTGCCCATACACTCTTAAAAGCCCAACCATCACCCATAACAAATCAGAAGCAAGAATCAAGAATTTTTGGCAAAAAGGGTATAAGAACACTAAACCTAGAAATCCTTTGATTCGATGTTATTTGATGCAATTGATTGTTTAAAGTTATGTAATAGAATGTTAATTGATGATATGGGTTGATAAATCAAAGACCCATAACATCAAAGTGCAATTTGAAGATTTAAGCAAGTTGGAAAGCAAGAATTACATTATTTTTTCACCAAATGTCGAGGCCTATAACTCTTTGCTCGATCATGAGTTTTGTTCTTCAAAAGTTGTTATGTGTAGCTTTGATATGTGGTCTTTAATCTGCAAAAAGAATCAAGTCCATATCATGTATAGATTAGAAGTTATAGATGGTCAAACATGGTTGACCGATCATGATAAACTGTTTTTGGGCGGTCTATAATGGGGGCATTCTCGTCCACTTTTTGTGCTTTAAAAGGTCTGGGCTTTTGATATGTTGTAGTGAACTGAGTTAGGAAGCCATAGGCCTTGGAATGACCTCATTCCAACCTCGGATGAGGGAATTACGGTGATTGGAAGGAAATGTGTCAAATTTCTCAAAATTGAAAATCAGCAGCGGGATGTGCTATTCGGGACACTGTTTCGATCAGTTAATGTTTCCAAAACCTTCTAGGCTTTTTGTATGTTATAGTACACCGAATAAGCTTTCCATAGACTCCGAAACGGACTAAATACGATATCGGAGGAGAGAGTTATGACATTTCAAAGTAGTAGTGTCAAAACTTCCCAACAAGTGCGGTGCAGTCCATTTGAACGGAATTTCTGGGCTGATGTGTTCAGAATTTGGAAATGGTCAAAGACTAAAAGTTGTAACCCCAGAAGTTAGCTTCGCGTGGGCTCAAGAATCGCTCAAAAATGTTTTAAAATGAAAGAGTTATGACTGTTTTAGCGAAAGAGGGTAAAGCTGAAACGAGATTGAAAACTGTTATTAACGTCCACTTTTGACGCACTGTTTAGGCTACCTAATGAACCCGAATTGGGTAATTCGTATTTTTAAAAATAGTCTTACATACCATGTATAACATATCCAAAAATCAGATTAATCGGAGTTATGAGCAATGCGTTAGAAAATCGTAAAGTGAGCTATTGAAAAATTAGTATAAACCAAGTCCCACATCGACTAAATTGAGAACTTCACCATTTTCTAAACCTATAAATAGAAGGGCTTGGCCTTTGTTTCATTCACCAACAATAAGGCTTCCAATTTTTGAGAAAGACTTTGTTGTGGGAGAACTTTTTATAAAGATCTCCTTAGTTAAATTTTAGCGTAGAAGTGCGTATTCAGTCTGTGGAATTCGTTTTTTTGGGTATGTTTCTTATTTAATTTTTTGTAATGTTATTATTTTTAATTGTTAGTTAAAGTTTGAATTTTTGAAGTTTAGTTAGTGTTGTTAATAAACTAGTTAGTTTACTATGTTTATTTTGGCTTGAAATTGATTATGTAAATGAGTTATTTGTGATGACTTTTAATATTTTGTGATGAATTTCATTAATTAATAATTATTAATGATATTAAATTTATTTAATGATTATATTAAATAATTTAGTTTAAAATGATTTTAATATTATAAAATCATTTTAAATGAAAATAAGGTATTTAAAAATATTTTAAGTTATAAAATATAACTTTTAATATTTAAATGATAATTTTATTAATAATTAAATATTAATGATATTAAGATAATATTAATGATATTTAGTTTATTTAATGATTAATATTAAATAAATAGTTTAAAAATGGGTTTACTTATTTAAAAACCATTTAAAGAGGATATTAAGGATTTAAAAATATTTTAAGTTATAATTAATGACTTTTAATATTTGGATAAATAGTACATTAATATTTAAATATTAATGGTAATTATTTGGGTAATATAAATGTTTTAAAATAGTTTGAGTTATTATAAATAACTTTTATATTTTGGTAATGGTTTCATTAATAGTTTAGTAAATTAAACTATTAATGATAATGGAATTGTTTAATGTTTAAATTATTTAATTATGATTAGATATTTGAAAGTTATAAATAAGCCAAACTAGTTGACTTGAGAACCGATTATGAAGTTACGAATTTGAAGAAGAACACCTATAGTAATGATTATATCACTATAGGCCCTTTAGTGATGATTTGAATTATTTTAAATTTTTTAATTTCGAAATTGCGAAAATGATTAACAATAAGATGTCGATATTTCTGAGATATTGAGGTATAGATTAAGAGTCTTAGACTCGGTATTTACCCGATAAAGTTGTCGATGCGGCAAACAAATGTCGAACCTTTATAAAAGAAAGAAAAGACTCATGTAAGAGAATGGATGAGATATTAGAAAAATGTATAAAAATATTTCAAGTATAGAATAGGAACTAAAAGTATGATCTTTGTGATTATGTGATTAGACTATGTCTTTGTATTGTAATAAGCGATTACTATGTGTTAAGATATATTGTTCTAATCGAGCGAATGATCCGATTATTGATAGGTTGTGATAAAGAGATAAAACCTAAGTTGAGATTTGTAATCGGTGAATCAGCAAGTATCCTACCTTTGCACTTCCTTTATGCAATGAACATGAGTAAGAAGTTTTAATTATTCTATCCTGTCATGCATTATGTACTCTTTGATTATCGACATGTTAGCTCAGATATATATTACATTCATTGATTTCTATAAATGGTTATACAAGTGTCCTCACTTGGATAATCATGGCATTTGTTCACATGTTGATACACCTTTGTCAATTACCCATATATATATATGTTGAATTACATATTATTGTTGAGCAAGATTAAAACCTTCGGGTTTGGAACTAGGCATGTATGAACATCCCTATATGGGAAGATTTTTGCATAAAAGCGGATAGAGTGAGCGATGAATTTTGTTCAAGTTATGTAGTATTGATCAATACAGGTACAATGTGGGTGATCACCCTCCGTGTCGTAAGTTATGACCAGTTTGAGGATAGAATTCCGCTAAACCTTTTCGAAAATGAAAAGAATGTTCATAGTATGTTTCTTAAACCCTATTCAAGGGTAGAGCGAGCCAAATTTAAAGAATTTGAAAGAGAGTTGTTATGTGAATTTTTTATCAAGTCTGATTACTTCACAACTTTCAATTCGTTGTAGAAGTGTTATGTAAAGAGAATACTTATATTCTTTCAAACTTATATATAATTGCTATTACTTCTTTGGGCACTTAAATGCTCATCCTTGCTTAAATTAAATGTTTTCGAGTTATGTATGAGCAACTTTGAAGGCTCGAGCACGAACAAAGGAAAAGGAAATTTGATCGAATAAGTGTGTATTATGAGTTAATGGTTATAGTTGTATTGGTATCTATTCAAGTATTGTAAGGAATGTATTTGAAGGTCACGTACCTGGGGAAGTAAACTTTGATGTATGTAAATTAAGTTCGAATGTAATATTATTTCGTATTATTCAGCTTAAAGAAATGGTATCGTGGAGAACCGAGTTCGGGTTTCAAGTACCTGGATTTGGGGTCGTCACATCATGTTAAACCAAACTAATTGTACCAGTTTGTTAGTCGAGAACACTAAAGTAAAATATAACCATCTTTCAATGTACCATACCCATAGCACATATAATCCATAATTGATAGAATACACGTGAACACCCACATTACCTAAACCATTATAAGTCTATGTGATTTACAAATAATTAGGGTTTAAGCTCAAGTTCTCAATTGACTACGAGCGGTGCTTCGGTATATGTCTATCCTAAGCAGGAATCATATATTCCATCACCATGTAGAACATACAAACACAAGCTATCAAGATCAAATCTAAACCCATAATCCGTCTTTCAAGTTCATATGGGTTATCCCAGTAATTGATGGCCAATCAACTAAGCAAATAAGCATGAATCTTAATAGACAATCTCATAGCAATCAATAAGGTTAACAATAAAATATATCAGATTAAACTAATCAATTGAATCCATTGTAATCTCAAAATAGAGTTTAGCTCATCATAGAATCAAAACCCAGAATCCACAATTGATTATACATTGAGAAATAAAGATAGAAGTAAAGAGAAGTTAGGGATTTGGGAATGCAAATCTGAGATTCTCCTCTTGCTCCAATTCTGAATTTCCAATGCTCTTCGATTGCTTCAATCTTCAACTCTCATCTAATCTAGGGTTCTAATCTAATCTAAAAAGAAAGAGAAGAAAAGAAAAAAATAGTAGCTCTAGACCCCAAGGGGTGGAATAATGTTTTCATGATGAGAATATGTCTAATATATAAGCCTTAATTGAATCCCCCTCTCAATTACGCTTCAACTGCTCTGTTTAGTGAAAAGTCATCTTTGGTCAACACCCGAAGTCGCGCGGCCGCGCAGGAATTGGCCTAAGTTGGGCGCGGCCGCGCAAAAGCTAAAAATCGCGCTTTTTGCTATTGTAAGTCATGTGACAATGTGCAGGCCATTCGATTCGCGCTCAAGGTTATTCATAAGCTTGCGCCATGGTGATTCTAACTGCGGTGTGCTCTGGTAAAATGGTCATAACGTTTGATCCGGGAAGAGTTACTGGGCCTACCACCTATCAAATCTAAGATATCGACGAGCTCTATAACTTTAATTCTTTGAGTATTGAGAAATAATTCACGGATGAAGGCTCAAATTGAGCTGGAAGGGACTGCTATGAAAATGGCTAACCAAAACAGCGAAGTTTGACGTCCGTTGGTACAACGATCATAACTCTTGCATCCGAACTCCGATTAGAGCGATTCAAGATGTTCCGAAAAGCTAGGAAGACGCTCTACAATGTAGTCCAAGTTCCAAGCCAAGAACATGAAGTAACATGAATACCCAAATGATGTTCGGATTGCCTTTTCTTTGCATTTTCTTTGCTTTTCCTTACCAATAATCGCTCACACCGCTCCCAAACGTATAACCTACAAAATGAACACAGAATGCATGAAAAGTAACTAAGACACATGAATATAAGCAACTAATTCAAGTAAAAGATACCGGATTAGTGTATAAAAAATCCACTTATCAAATACCCCCAAACTTAAATCGTTGTTTGTCCCCAAGCAACACAATATAATGCAATCTATATGCTATGCAAGCTACGCTATTATTAAAATGAATCCCCAGATTTCCAATCACATTATGAATTCCAATACGATATGCCTCAGAGAAATATCAAGATCCAAGAACAAAGTATCAAACTAAGCTAAAGGCATAATGACATACAATCATATAATCCTAACCTGCTATAAAGATGATGTGTGTGTGTGATGTGTTCAGAGATAAGCTTGACAAAGGTGAAGATACCACATGCTTTATTGCTTGAGGTAGAAAATTAAAGTTTAAATCAAGAACTATGCATACAAATGAAACAAGAACTACTCCAACACATCAGTATAAACTAAGGTTTAGCAAAGGGTTTATTCTGCTTTATTTTTATTCGCGAGGGCGATTTTCGCACTTTCCCGCCGTGTTTATTGAATTATTTTTTATTTTTTTATATTTTCCATGACTGTGCAATGCCTCATTCCATTAGGCTAATAGTGCTACTCCTTAGCGAGCTTTCAACCAACGACTCCCAAAACATTTAAGACCTTAGGGCGCTAGGTGTAAAGACAATCCCCTCGGGTGTACTTACTCAAGTAACAAAGGCCCCAAAACAAGACTGGCCACGGTAATTATTCAATTTTGTTTTCTCTTTTTTTTATATAAAGCAAGCATACCCATGCGTTCTCAAAACTTGAGTTTAAGTGTCTTCATAGTCATTACTCACTTTCTGCACAATTCTATCATTAAAAACAATATTTTCCTCTCAGCAGACAAGCATGATAATCTTAACCAACAAGCAAATAGGAACATTGTCGTGCTACCTGGTAACATCTAAACAGCAATTATGAATTATATCCTGTATAAAATTATAGCTAAGTTCAAGATATCCACTAAATTCAAAAATCTATCAAATATCTATGTCATCATTGGCCAAATTAGAATTCAACTAACTAAAAGCTTGGGATTATGCAATGTTATGCAACTAAACACATACTAAATAAACAAGACAAAAGAAAACTAAAAAAAAAATCATACTAAAATACCCCTATTATGCAACTTAAACATGCAATAAAACTATATGCAACTAACTATATGCAACAACTACTCACTACAACCCAATACCCCCAAACTTAAAATAAACAATGCCCTCATTGTAATTAAAAGTGAAAGAATACTCCCCTAAGTGGCAATGTCATCTCCGTTCACCTCTTCATGATCCGATGGTATATCAGGCGATGGTTGAGTTTGAGATATTCTATAGTTGGAGACTGAGTGTGGGCTTCTAACTGTCTGAATGCTTAAAATTGGAAATTAAAATGAACAGCTCAGCATCAATCAGGCATCTCGCGCGGCCACGCGCTCCTCCTATCACAATCCTCGGCATGCAGCGCAAACTTGCGATGTAAAGTCATCGGTCGGTGGGTGCTCCGTGCGTGGCGCGTCCTCAAGCCTCTCTCGCGCGCGCATTGCGGTCGTGGCAACCGCAACTCTGTTTCTACTTCAGTTTGGTTTGACTTCTGTTTGATCCTGAATGCTTAGCAATTGGATTTAACCTGAGAGGAGAAACAATAAAGCTATTATTAAGATTTACCACTATCTAACATCTACTAAATATGGCAATGTAAATAACAATTAAACAAGGAGGGAGAAAGATTGGATGGGGTGCATCCCATCGAGCGCTCGGTTTATAGTCCGTTAACTGGACTCTTTTCTTAACATCGCTATCCAATTCCTCTACGATAAGCTAAGAACCCTCTATCCATTAGAACCGCTATGTGTTTTGGTAGATTCCCCATCATGCGGGTCTGTGAATTGAAGCAATCTAGCGTAATTCCTGTCCATGATGTCTCTAGCTCCATTGCATAGCTAGGTGTCTCGTCCGTTGTAATTGGGAATAAACTGTTGCGTTGAGGCATGGAAAGTACAACGAACTTTTCCTCTATTATTTTCTCTTCTTCAGCCCACCATGGTGTATATGAGGCATCTTTATCATACTGCTCATTTCCTTGAATGTGACTACCTAGAGGACATGGGTGTGCAAAACTCACTGGATTTTGCAACTCTGGTCGAGAAGGCACTTGGGGTATAATACAGGTGATATGATGTTCTTCATTTTCCAAACCCCCAGTTGTATCCTCAACGTCCACTCCTTTTAGTTCATCCAGTGGCATGCACACTTCTAGCTTTCCATCAGTTTCATCATCTATGTCATTACACCAATTGTTTGGAGGGCGATTGCTCAAAGTTTCGAGTATTTGCTCCATTTGATTCTGCAGATTCTGAATTGACCTCTCTTGCTCAATCATCTTCTCCTCAGTTGATGCTACAAACTTGAACCACAAATCCTCCATTCTTGAATTATCTTGTTCAGTTTCGAAATCCATGCATTGAGGACCATTCATTGAGGAGTTAATGAGTTGTTCCGTCTGTTTGTTAAGATTTTGGCTTAATAACTCCTGACTCATCATCATCTCGTCATGGTCTTCTATGCTTTTTGACATGAATTCCTTCAACCTTGAATTTTCCTCTTGTTGTGTTGAAGGTGGATATGAAAAAATCGATGGATGTGTTGGACTTGGGATGCGATATTGGTTGGGATAGTTATAACTCCGATTCATAACTGGGTGATACCCCAACCTTTTTGATAATCGGGATAAGCATCGTTGTTGAAGTAATCACCCCCAAAGCGCACTTGTCCAACCTTGATGTCTTGACCGATACTTTCGGATGCTCGCCAAAGACGGTATTCACATGTAACTACTATCTCTCGAAAAGTGCGTTGAAATTTGCAAGAATATCCAACCTCTCAAGAAAGTGTTGCAATTTATGCTAACAATGTAAAAAATACATTGAGTCCCTTAGTGCTCGTGTCCCTTGGTTGAATCATCTTTGCATAAGGCCATTGATAAACAAAGTCATCCATGGTACCTGAAAAGGGAGAAATATAAGAAGTTAATTAAAACAAAATAAAATAAAATAAAATGTTTAAATTAAGACTAATTTGATTGAAATTAATGTTGGCAAAAATTATTAAATTAATTCCCCGACAACGACGCCAAAAACTTGTTGGGTAATTTTTAGTTACGCACATCACGCAAGTATACGTGGTCAACAAGTAATAAAGAGTAAGTAAAGTATCGTTCCCACGGAGAATTAACTAATAAAGTTCACCAAGCATTAACCCATAACCATCTCAGTCTTATTTAAATGAATGGCTTTGAGTTTTTATATTTAAACTATTAACTTAAATAAACCTAACTATTCCTAGAGTGAGACTAGATAATGAAGACCTGAGATTACAATTTCATCTATTAACTCATTCAAATCCATACACTTCATGTTAAACCAAACCAATTGTACCAGTTTGTTAGTCAAGAACACTAAAGTAAAATATAACCATCTTTCAATGTACCATACCCATATCACATATAATCCACAATTGATAAAATACACGTGAACACCCACATTACCTAAACCACTATATGTCTATGTGATTTACAAATAATTAGGGTTTAAGCTCAAGTTCTCAATTGATTTCTGAGCGGTGCTTGGTATATGTCTATCCTAGCCACGAATCATATATTCCATCACCATGTAGAACATACAAACACAAGCTATCAAGATCAAATCTAAACTCATAGTCCGTCTTTCAAGTTCATATGGGTTATCCCAGTAATTGATGGCCAATCAACTAAGCAAATAAGCATGAATCTTAATAGACAATCTCATAGTAATCAATAAGGTTAACAATAAAATATATCAAATTAAACTAATCAATAGAATCCATTGTAATCTCAAAATAGAGCTTAGCTCATCATAGAATCAAAACCCACAATCCACAATTGATTATACATTGAGAAATAAAGATAGAAGTAAAGAGAAGTTAGGAATTTGGGAATGCAAATCTGAGATTCTCCTCTTACTCCAATTCTGAATTTCCAATGCTCTTCGATTGCTTCAATCTTCAACTCTCATCTAATCTAGGGTTCTAATCTAATCTAAAAAGAAAGAGAAGAAAAGAAAACAATAGTAGCTCTAGCCCCCAAGGGGTGGAATAATGTTTTCATGATGAGAATATGTCTAATATATAAGCCCTAATTGAATCCCCCTCTCAATTACGCTTCAACTGCTCTGTTTAGTGAAAAGTCATCTTTGGTCAACACCAAGTCGGCATGTGCCATGAGCAGAATTAACCCTAAGTTACGCGCCGCATAAAAAGCTGAAAATCGTGCTTTTTTGCTCTTTGTAAGTCGCGTGACCTGCACGCGCCGATTAAATGCGGCGCCCAAGACGATGATTCCTTGCGCTCTGCATTGGTGATTTTTCTCTTGCGTGTGTACTCTGGTAAAATGGCCATAACGTTTGATCCGGGAAGAGTTACGGGGCCTAACACCTATCAAATCGAAGATATCGACGAGTTCTATAACTTTCATTCTTTGAGTACTGAGAAATAATGCACGAATGAAGGCTGAAATTGAGCTGGAAAGGACTGCTATGAAAATGGCTAACCAAAACAGCGAAGTTTGACGTCCGTTGGTACAACGATCATAACTCTTGCATCCGAACTCCCATTAGAGCGATTCAAGATGTTTCGGAAAGCTACGAAGACGCTCTACAATGTAGTCCAAGTTCCAAGCCAAGAACATGAAGTTACATAAAAGCCCAAATGATGTTCGGATTTCCTTTTCTTTGCATTTTCTTTGCTTTTCCTTACCAATAATCGCTCACACCGCTCCCAAACGTATAACCTGCAAATTGAACACAGAATGCATGAAAATTAACTAAGACACATGAATATAAGCAACTAATTCAAGTAAAAGATACCGGATAAGTGTATAAAAAATCCACTTATCAAAGTGGTCTTCTGACAATGATGTCATCCACGTAGATTTCTATCTCCTTCTACATTAAGTCATGGAAAAGAGTCATCATAGCTCGCTGATAGGTAGCTCCGACATTGATGAGGCTGAAATACAACCGTCTATAGCAAAAAGTTCCCTAAGGCGTGATGAAAGTAGTTTTCTCACGATCTTCCTCAGCAACCATGATTTGATGATACCCCACGAAGCAATCCGCAAAGGAATACATAGCGTATTGAGCAGTATTGTCATTGAGAATGTGGATAAATGGTACGGGATATCTATCTTTAAGGCAAGCTTTATTCAGATCCCGGTAATCCATGCAAACTCGCACCTTTCCTCCAGGTTTAGGTACGGGAACTATGTTGGATATCCACTCAGGATATGTAGACACCATGATAATGTCAGCTTGAAATTGTTTCACAATTTCTTCTTTAACCTTTGAACTCCACTCAGGTTTCAATCGCCTGAGCTTCTTCTTGACTGGCTTGAATCCCTCTTTAATGGGAAGGCGATGAAGGACAATGTCAGTGGACAAACCCACCATATCTTCATGAGACCATGGAAACACATCCTGGAATTGGGTTAATAGTTTAACAATGTCATTCCTCTGGTTTAAAGTAAGATCTGAACCAATATGGAATAACTTAGGGCTTTCTAAGATTCCGAGATCGAAGGAAGTGGTTTGATCAAGGTTGGGTTTAGGTTTTTCTTCGACCCATTCTTTGATCTCATGAGGCACCTCAACGTCCTCTTGTATTTCCATCAAGGTTGAGTCCAACTTTTCATCAAAGTTACAATCCTTGTGGAGAAGAGGCACCTTATCAGCAAGTACATGCACATCTAAATTCAGAGTCCTTAAACAAAATATGTTTTCACTTAATATTTGAAACTGTTTAATCATACAAAGTGTTAGCATGTACTGACAAGATAACTGCTAAAACTGTACAGAAAAGTAAGAAGTTAATGATATCTACAAGGCAGAAGGAGTTTCTGCTCGTTTTACCCTTGTCGACCAATGAGAGGAGTGTTGCTCCAATTGTCGAGGGCAAAGTCCTGGTGGACTACAGTGATGAAGGGGATGTCATCATCCTCCTTCTCCTGAATGATGACCATTACGTCTGGGAAATCATCGTCTGGAGTGTATCTATTTGTATGCTCATCATGGACAATGATGCGTATGTTGGACATCATCCTGGCGATGTCTTGCTTACGTCTTCGCTCCTCTTCTTCCACTTTGGGATCAGGAACTAGGACTTCTTTTCACTTGACCAGTATCGCCCTGGGAAATAGCCATTACGTTGGCTGGCACCTTTACCAGAGATTGTGCAGGCTCAGGATTTACAAGTGGAGATTATCGTCGTGTGGCTGAAGATGAAGGAATCTGATGATGCTTATAAGGATTCTTATGACTGGAATTGGCAGAATAGCCTAGTTCGGTTGTCCCGATTTGACTGGACACTTGAATTAGGTGCTTAATACCCTAATGATCTTTACCTATCCCTCGTCTAGGTTGATGACCTAATGACATCATTTATTGAGTAGCTACCATTACTTTGGCAGAAATCTTGGGTGCGAGAGGTGGCTCCCCGATAGGGTGATAGTGCGTGTTACTCACCTCCAGGGCATAAAAACTGACCGGCTCAACTTCTGAATTGAAGCTGATGAGTGGTACGTCACCCTGTTTAGGACATTCTGGCTCAGCATTGACCGTGACTAGGCTGTCATTAATGATGTATTTTAGTAGCTAATGAAGAGTGGAGGGGACGGCCCCATCCATATGAATCCATGGCCTTCCCAATAGCAGGTTGTATCCTGAATCTATCTTGAGCACGTGAAAAGATACGCAGAATATATGGGGATCAATCTCAATTAGCAGTTCAATCTCTCCAACTGAATTTCGGCAGGATCCGTTGAAAGCTTTAATAATCGTATGACTGCTTTGGATCCGTTTAAGATTGACATTCATCTTCAGTAAAGTAGCATAACGACATATATTCAAAGATGAACCTCCATCTATCAAAACTCCAGCTAACATTTATTCGGAGGACAAAACCCCAATGTGTAACGGCTTGCAATAATTAGTCCCTTCGGGCGGTATGTCATCATTAGTAAAAGATATCACATTGTTGATAAAAATGTGATCAACCAAATGTTGAAATATTTCCACATCCACTGATTTCGGTAAGTAGGCTTCTTCCAAAACCTTCAGTAAGATCTTCCTGTGATCCTCGGAAGTGAAGACCAAGTCCAGTATTAAAATTTGATGTGGAGCTTCTCTTAAGCTTAAAACCACCTTGGCTTCATTATGACCCATAGTACGGAGGAATTTTTCAATCTTCTCCATATGAACTTTCCCATTTGATTTGATGGTAGGCTTTATCTCCTGTTGTGGAAGATACAGTGTTTTTTCCTTAGTCACTTTAGAAGTCGTATGAGAGGTAGATCCTTCAGCTTCTCCATAATTCCGTAGGACTTTTTGTAAGATGATAACATGATATTGTGGTCTGAATGGTAAGCTAATTGGCTCTGGAGCATCCACTTTCAAAGGATCGTCAACTCATTTGAGTTGAATTGCTTGTATTGTGAATGGTTTGACAGTCCCATCAGCCTCATCGGATATAAATGCTACCAATCCCTTCCATTTAGTAGGACTGGTATTCTCCCTCTCACATAGCACATTATCATCTTCTGCCAATTGCAGGACACCGCTGTCAATTAGATTCTGAATAAGGTGGCGGAGAGCCCAGCATTCTTCTATGTTGTGACCGCGAGAATGGGAGTGATATTGACATACTCCATCAGAATTGAAACGTCCTGAACGGGGATTAATTAGAGGTAAAAGGGAGGTGATCATTCCTTCATTGAGCAGCATCTGAAATATCTCCTCCATAGGTTGGCCCAGGTATGTAAATTTCCTTCTATTGGCAAAATTCCGACGGGCTTTGGCATTTTCTTGTTAGAGTTTATGCCCTAGAGGCCAATTGTTTGATATAATTACTTAACATTTTGATATTATATTTGATTGAATGAATGAATGATTTTATTATGGTTTTATTTACTGTGTTATATAAATGTTAACATAATAAAATTCCTTAGAATAATGATACAAATTATATAGTTTCAAGTATGTGACTTGAACATGAGATTATATAATTATAATTAGTATCATTATTCTTAAAAGTCCATAGTCGAGTATTATTGTTGATGGGACAACAATGATGCATTGAGACTAGTATGTGGATTGACTGATGACCAAATCTCATTGGTCATAAATATATGATATATTAAGTCAATGCATATGTACATGTTAGAGAACGATGTACTGGACAGACCCACCGTGAGAATTCTATGTGGAGCATTATACGAAATGTCATTAGCGATTCTCATAGTGACAATGATGTAATGATCCTCCGACCTGAAATCACTATATTACTACACATGAATTTATGTGCTTTGATATCATTAAAGGTCACCTTTAATAGGATGGACTATTAAGGTGATTATTGGGTACATCATGGATCGTGTGAGGAATATGAGTGATCTAGATGGAATTTAACCCTCCTATGTATTAGGGGTGATATCCATAGGCCTCTTGATTGAGTATGACTTTGAAATGCATGGCCATGCTCAAATAGTGATTTGTTTTATATAGTCTACTCATTGATCAAGAAAACTCAGATTAAATTATGAAGAGTATGACACATTCCATGACTCGAGTTTAATCTAAGATATCAAGGTTAAAAGGATTAAATTACATTGTAACATTGGTCACGAAAAGATTGCATCGAATCATCGATCTTATTATTACTTGGGTAGCAATGATGCATTACTAGATGCCACTCACTGTTTATAATTTTATAATATGATTTTAAAATTATTGTCAACGTAATAATAACCTATAGGGTAACACACAAAGAACGTAATTAAAAGGGAATTAATTTAAATTGTAAATATTTAAATATGTCAATATGATTGATATAATTTAAATTACGAATTTAAATTAATAGGATAATTTATATATAGGTATATTAATTAAGTAAGACTTAATTAAGATATATACATATATATAAATTCAAATTTTATTTTAATTAGATTAAGGTTTTGATTAATTCCTATTAACTATTATATATATGATATATAGCAGCCATTTTAGGTAACGAATCATAACCTAAGAAAACCCTAGCCGCTCTTAGAGAGAGACTAGAGAAAAATAGTTTCTAAAATCTTCATCCTTGGTGGCTAATGACAGCGGTTCCTTTTTTTCTCAGATCGTCATTGACGATTTATTCAGGCGTTAAATGTGGATACCGTAGAGACACAGTTCGTTTGTATTGTGTTGGAGATTCGATTGCATCGATTCTAGCTTCAATAATCGGTATAAATTTCTAACCACTGAATTAATTTGGTTTTCGCATGGATCCTATTTTAGGGTTTTGAAATTGCACTTTAAATTGTTTATATTCCGCTGCGTTTTATGTGCCGAAACCCAACATTTCTCTCTACGCAACTTTTTCCTCCATTGTTTCAATTTCTGAAGGTGACGATGGAGTATTCATAACAAGAGGGAGGAGACTACCATGCTCCTGGCTAACTAATTGGCGTGTGACTTGATGCTGATGGGTCACTAGTTCTGCCAATTACTCCATTTGCTTACACAGAGCTTTCATCTTTCGTTCCATCGTAAACTGGAACTTGGCATAATCCCATTTGTCAACACCGTCTTTAATGGTCTGGGATGATTCACCATTAAAATTGGAAATTTGTCCACTGCTCCAATTAATCATATTGAGTTCCTCCTCTTTGTGTTGAGGAAGAGGATTATCTTGTACGTGAGGTTGGTCTAGTTTGGTGACCACAATCTCACCATTGTCTATCGAATCTTGGATCTTGTGTTTTAAGGCCCAACAATCTTGAGTATCATGTCCAGGTGCCCCGACATGATAAGCGCACTTCCGAGTAGCATTGAAACCCCTCCCATTCGGGTTGGCTGGTGGAAGAAGATGCGTGATTTTCTTCTGAGTTGTCAGAAGATTGAGAATGTTCTCGAGTGAGTCCCCGAAGGGTGTGAACACTCGAGGGAGTTTGACTTCTCCACTTTTAGGTAATGGAGGGTTTGAAGACTGAGCTTAAAAAGGGGAGTAGTTTCTCCTCTGGATAGGCAGATTCTGATTGCCTTTCTGGCCTTGTAGTATCAAGGAAACATCCTCCTCTTTCTTTTTATGGACCCTCCGGGGGTTATTTCCATAATTTTTGGTCTGTATGTGCTCAGCAACATCTTTAAGGGCAACTAGGTCTTGAATCTTTCCTGACTACAATCATATCTCAGCCATATCCCCGTGTTTAATCATTTCAGAGAATGGTTAACCAATGCCAACTAAGACTCTCTCATAGAAAGGAGCTTCTTGTATGTCTATGAAGGTCATAACCATTTCTGACTCTGTCATAGAGGGAATAACTTGGGTTGCAAGATGCCTCCACCTTTGAGCATATTCTCTGAAAGACTCATTGGATTATTTCTTGACCTTGGTAATCTGGTACCGGTCAGGAGCCATCTGAGACTGGAAGCTATATTGGGTGAGGAAGGCGTGAGCTAGCTCCTCCCAGCTATGAATCTTGGAGTTGGCTAATCTGGTATACCATGAACTAGCTTCTCCAGTCAGACTCTTCTGGAATAGCTGCATTCTGAGTTTCTCGTCCTCTGCATAAGATCCAAGTTCTCCAATGAACACCTTCAAATGTGTGTAAGGATTTCCTAACCCATCGTAGTTTTCGAAGTCAGGAGTCTTGAATTTTTCTAGATAATGAACTCCCAGGAATATACAAAGGTCAGTATATGAGACACTACGTGTGCTCCAATTCCTTTGATAGAACGAAGGGTTTCTTCTATTTGAAGGACCTTTTTTCTAATATCATCGTTGTCTGAATCTCCTTTGAGATGGGTGTTTTCAGGGTTTTTGTATGTAATTAACAGAAATTTCAGATTTATTTTATCCAAACCTTGGATTCCTCCATGTGTAGAGGATTCTATGTGTGTGGGCATTTTTGGGCCCTGAGTAGATTGATGTAGTTCTTTAAGCAGAACAGCCAAATTTGTAATCTGTTTACTTAAACCGTCGAATTCTTCATGGGAAACGGGATTAGACTGGTCAGATGAAGACATGATTGGTTATAGGCCCGTACCCTTTTTGGATTTTGAACGGGTAATAGGTCCGATTGTTTCCCTATGAAAGACTTGCATAGTTTAGTCTTTAGGGAATATGTAAATGTTTACATACTATGTGATGTATCCGTTTTAGGAATATAGTCCTGCAAAATGGATGTTAGCTATTTGTAATACAGGATAACATATAAATATGTGTGTGCACATATTTCTTCATCTTTCTCATTACATGGAGATGCATATGGAATAAAATTACAAGTAATTGACTTTACGAGTAATTTGAAATGAGAAAGCATGAAGAGACTTTCCTCTGCGTTTGATTTATCAGAGGTTGACCTATCTTAGGCTACTCTCACGGCTTTTTGGCATGAAGGTTCCCAGATCATCGCAATCTACTTAACGGGAAGTTAATCCAGTCTTTTAACTATAGCGAATCTAGGTGGTGCCTTTCCTGAGCCTCATTGGAATTAGTCTTCCTATGAGTCCAATAATCAAACACCGATAGGATAGCCTCCTGGTGGAGGAACCACACAACATACATTCACATACAACGTGTCTCACCGTTTATGAAAAATAATGACATGTGTGAAGCACTAATATCACAAGCAGATATAGTGTAAAACATTAAGCGCAGTAAATATATGCATTCGTACACATTCATCATAAATGTAAATGCAATATCTACACACAAGCATAAAACAGTTTTGAAAAGATTTTCATAGCGGCTTAAGCACTCTTACTGGAGTCCCCAGCAAAGTCGCCACCTGTCGACATCGAGATTTTTATTTGTCCCTTTTCTGTTCTTGTTCTTTAGTGTTCTCATATTAGGTGAGATTTGTTTGAAAAAATAAGTTATGAAAAAGGGCCAACATGTGTATGTCGACGATTGGACTATAAGAGTCGCCAGTTGGTTTTTTAAATGGTTGTACCAACACAACCGAGAAAAGGTTTGCACATTAACCCAGTGATGTGACACTGCTAAACGGGTCTGTGAAACCAAGATTCATTATGGTCCGGTGGCTTGATTATGCGGAGGGAAGGTGTTAGGCACCCCCCGACATCCGTGTTACCAATGTGAGAGCCCCGAATCCGGGTCCCGAATCACTGCAGATCCGGTACAATCATTTTATACAACTATTACTATTTGCAGAAGATATAAACATAAATTTTTTATACATTAAACATTACACACTATTTCCCCAAGTTCGAGTAACCTTAACTTATACACAATACATAACTTATTTAACTTACAATAACATTAATATACAATACTTATACAAATCTAATCGCACACATTAACTTTAAGCTGGAACTGTCTTTGACCTTTCCTTGTATCTGACGTATTCGTCTTAATTTGCAATGTTTATCATGATATAGAAAGGGTGAGCATAAGATTGCCCAGCAAGTTTAAGTTCAATAAATTAACGATATATCATGATTGAAAGAATCCGAATAATAAGCTGGCTATAATTCAACAATATAATTGTGAACTAGCAGGAACAAACTTTTGACTGAACAAGTATTAAACATGAACAAATATATCTGGACCAAATGGCAATGAAGGTGATCAACCTTTCATACCTGACTTATACAGGCAATATGTACAGAGTACAATTCTACAATGGCAATCAGCAATGATTATCCATAAGTATATTTGAATGAAACAACTCTAAGTAGAGTTAAGTAAAACTTGTCTGTTTCGTTGATTATCGTTACGCACTTTTTAACGCTTTGCCCGAAGACCTAATATTAGTAATATAGATCTCCAATATTAGAATAATATCATCATAATATAATACTATTATATATATATATATATACATAGAATAGCCTAAACACATAACACATAACCCTATCAGTCTACAACACACATAAAACTCGGTATCAAGTCAAACTATTGCAGTCTGAGTTGAACCCGACACAAAACTGACATCCCGACGGTCTAGTCGGACTTTTATCGAGTCTAAGTTCAATTAAAATCTGCTTAAACACTTAACAATTAACTTAAATAATTTTAGTATCATTCAAAATAATTTTCATAAGCTCGTAATAATTTTTAAATAATTATTATCATTTATCATAAATTTTCAATCATTAAAGTCGTATTTATATAATATAAATACCACAATATTCTATTATCATTAATATCTACTTATTATCAAATATTAATGAAATACATGTCATAATATTATAATATATTTATAATATATCAAAGTATTTTAATACTTTAAAATCACATTTATATGATTTTTAAACAATTAAATTCATTATCAGATAATTGCTATTAATATTAAAATATTAATATTTTCATGACAAAATATCAAAAGTTATATTTTATAACTTAAAATATTTTTATAACACTTAAATCATTTTCATATAATTTTTAAATGATTTATTCTATTTTTCCATAATTTATTTAATATATTTAATAAATAAATTAATTATCATTAATATTGATTAATTAATGAAATTCATTCTAAAATATTAAAAGTCACTAAAATAAATTATAATATTTTAAATCTACCATAATATTATTTTTCATGATTTTTCATATATTAAAATCATTTTAAATAATTTATTTAATATTATAATTAAATAAATTAAATACCATTTATATTCAAAAAATATTAAATATTTATGACATATACTCAAAATAATTAAAAGCTGTTTTTCAGGCTTTAAAATAATTTTTAGGAATTTATTTTGTATTTTTAATAATTAAAAACCATTTAATTCGATTTATTTAATAAAAATAATTATTTTCCGAAAATAAGTGTCACTAATGGGTCCTATAGCGACAAACCCGTCGTTATAGGTGTTCTTGGCCTGTTCTTGAGCCTGCCCAAACCTTCATCGCCAATTAACAAGGTAGGAGGGTTGACCGACTTTAAATTCTTTGTTATTAAGATTTCTGGGAAGATAGAGTATCAAGATCGTAGTATCCATGTAATACTACAACTGAAATCAAGTTTCAAGGTCATTACACAACATCACAGCAAGATCTAAGCTAGCAAAATGTTTGTCCTTTTTGTTGGGAGAATGCATATTATGATTTGATGTTTTAATGTATATGCTAATGATTATTTGTAAGGTCCTTGATGAATACATGTACAAGGACTTAGTGATAGATCAAATTGTTAAGTTGATCGAGGCTCTCAACATGTACCGATACATTAGAGAATGTATAGATAGAAAGATCAAAATTGTTAGGTTGATCTGGAGATGTAATAGACTAGTATTGAAGAAATCATAGTGCATCAATCTGATCAACATTGCAGAAGGCAAGGTAGAAAATGTAGAGCCTGAAGATCGTAGTATGCATGCCTTGTAGGGACTCTTCGGAAATCGTAGAGTAGTCCCAACGTCTGCTGAGACATCTCCACGATCGTAGTATGCTGAAGGAAACATGAAGTTTACAAGTCAACGATCGTAGTGTGCTCTCGGGAACGTAGAGTCAACAACACGAGCAAGTGAAGATCGTAGTGTGCAAGGTTTAAGGGAAATCGTAGTGCTCTCGACTGATAGCATCGTAGTGTGCAAAGATGTCAAAGACGCTACGATCTGAATCGTAGAACACCACGATCCAAATCGTAGAGCATCATCTGTCTCATGTCAGAAGACGTCGAGCCTCATGATCTGTGATTTCAACATGTGAGAAATGGATCCTAGACGTTGCAGTACTCATCAGTCCTAGAGTATATGAAATATCCTTAGTATGCAACAAAGAAGCGTATTGAAGAAGCTAAGGATAGTACCATGGGTAAGAGGGACAAAACACCTTTGCAGGTGGTAAATGAGAAAGCAGCCTGCAGTGTCAGTGGGCCAGAATGCAGAATTCAGAAGATGTGCAGAAATGTCTCCATCACAGTACAGAAAGTTCAGACACATTTAATGCCACAACAGATGGATCCAACGGATAGTTTTCAATATCACATATATACAGATCAGACAGATGAGAGAAAACTAAGCAAGCATTGAACAAACAACGTGAACATCTCTCTCAAGCTCAACTCTACGATCTGAGATATTGCAAATCTTGCTCAGCTACGCAGTTCTTTAAAACAAGTGCTTACACAGCGACTGAGTAGCAACCATCAAGAACATAACATTATCAACCAACTGAAGAAGAGTATCAAATCTGCTGGACTTGAAGAGTTCGTAGTGAACTGTAAGAAAGCCAAGTCTGCTGCACTTGAAGAGTTCAAGAGTGAACTAAGAAGTTCCTAGACTGCTGGTCTAGAAGGAATCTGTGCGATTCAGAAGTTGTAATAGACATCCTTAGTGGATATCCTACTCATTGAGTAGAAGAGTGGACTAGGAGCTTTAAGTGCTCTTAACCACTTAAAAACAACTGTGTCATTTACATTCATATCATAACTGCTATATCTGTTATAACTGCCATAACTGCCTCACCCTCATTACTCCATTGCTTGGTAAAGAAGATTAAAACAAATATTAATTCCGCTAAGTTTTAATCATCATCCAAGAACAAGTTTAAAACGAAAAGTTTTTTAAAATATCTATTCAACCCTCCTTCTAGATAACTATTGTGCCTAGGAACTAACAATTGGTATCAAAGCAGGTTCTATTTTACAGCTTACACACTTTAGTAGATCCAATGGCACTCGTACCAAGCGAATCCAGGACCGGGGGAGGTAGCAAGCCACCAATGTGCAACAAGGATAAATTTGTTAACTGGAAAGTCAGGATGCAAGCATACATGGACTCAATAGATGAAGATCTATTTGAGACCATTCAAAATGGGCCCTACATACCAACAAAGCTTGCACCAACCAATGACGATCCAAACAGAGTTCAACTCAAAGTTAAAGAAGAATGGACAGACACAGAGAAGAAAGCTTTCCAACTTGATAAGAAGGCTAAGAACATCCTGTTCCAATCCTTAGAGGATGATCTGTTTGAAAATGTTGTAAACAACAAAACAACTAAGGAAGTTTGGGAAGCACTGCTGATCATGCACGAAGGAACTGAAGAAGTCAGAGAGAACAAACAGTCTCTCCTGACACAGCAGTATGAAATGTTCGCTCATGTGCTAGGAGAAAACGTGACTGCAACTTATGAAAGGTTCAACGTTCTGCTCAACTCTCTACGAGCGTATGTGAAGATCTATCCTAACAATGATCTGACCATAAAGTTCATGAGAGCCCTACCGAGCAGGTGGGATGCCAAGACAACATCAATAAGAGAATCAAAGAATCTTAATGAGATGACAGTTCAACAGTTATACGGCAATCTCCTGACCTACGAACTGGAGTTGACCCAACGTGCTGAAACCTTATTAGAAGGAAGAAGGAAAGATAAGGGTGTTGCTCTCAAGGCAACTGAAAGTATATCAAGGGTCAACACTGAGATTGACTCTGATGATGATGAAGACGATGGCGATGACTTTGCTATGCTGGTAAAGAGACTAAGAAGATTCATGCGACAAGGAAGAATCAGCAAGCCAAAGAAGGTCAAGCCAATTATAGCGATCGAGAGCAAATGAATGACCTATGCTACACTCGCAAAAAGCACAGCCACTTCATCGCCAACTGCAACAAACCTATCAAAGAAGAACTGAAGAAGAAAACATATGCAAAGAAGGAATACAAAGGAAACAAGAGGCCTCAGAAAAGAGACAAAGGCCTGGTAGCTAGAGGATCATGGAGTGATTCAGACAATGACTCAAATGCTGACTCCGGAGATGAAGAAGAACCACAAATGGCCAATCTGTGCTTAATGGCCAAACATGCAAAGGACAAACAAAGCCTCAACATACATAATGTAAGTCTCGATGAGGTATTTGATTTTAACTCACCTGATGTAGACATGAATGACTTAAGAACTGCACTGCATGACATAACCACTGATCTACATCAATACATGAAGTGGTTCAAGGTCTTGTCTAAAGATCATTCACTTCTTCTAGAGGAGAAGAAGAAAGTTCAAGAAGAGCTTGAAACAGCCCTTCTAAGTACTAATCTTCTTTCCAAGCTTGAGGCTGAGAATGAAACTATAAAACAAACAAACACACTCAATGCACAAAGAGAATCTATTCTAACCTCTAAAGTTGAGGATCTAGAGAAGACTATCTCTGCATGGAACAAATCTTCATCGTCCATGGACTAATTGCTCTCTAGTCAGAGAAGCACATTCGATAGAACAGGTCTAGGCTTTGGGGAATTCATCTCAGAACCTTGTGTGGAAAAGACAATGGAAACTAGCACTAGTAATGCCTCAAGTTTTGGTAGAGGCATTGCCTTTGTGAAATCCTCATAGTTGGAAGAGCCAGTTCAACCTTATTCTACTGTTTCTAGTTATATTCAGAGAAGTAAAGGATCTCACGCTAGTCTGGGTTTCATAAAGGAGAAGAGTAACCCAACCTCTACTCACCAACCTTGAAGAATCGTAGAGTCAAGCAAAACCAACTCTACGAATCATCTGGGAAGGTACAGTAGATTGAAGGCACACTCATCACTATTTATAAAACCTATGGACACGTGGAAGAAAGAGAATCAGTTTAACAGAAGGTTAACTAAGGAACCACACAAGTCCAAGTGGAAGATAAATCACCACACACAGAGGCATGCATCATAATAGATGTTTCATATGCAACAAATATGGTCATAGGGCTACAAAGTGTTATTATAACTCCATGCATGTGAGACCCAAGATTAGACAAATTTGGGTCCCCAAAGGCACTAACAATGAAGGACCCATGCAATTATGGGTACCAAAATGAATGTTCAAATGTGTTGACAGGAAAAGAGCTCCACGACTCAACATGGTACCTGGACAGTGGATGCTCGAGGCATATGACAGGGAATAAAGCTCTACTATCTAACTACATAGAAAAGGAGAGTCCCTCAGTCATCTTTGGAGATAATGACTCGGGCAAGACAAGAGGATATGGCTCTGCTGGCAATGGTGCAGTATCTTTCAGCAAAGTAGCTTATGTGGAAGGACTCCAACACAACCTTCTAAGTATCAGCCAACTCTGCGACAAGGGTCACCAAGTAACATTTCTCAACAATCAGTGTCAAGTCGGAGATTTGAAGACATTTGCCGTAAAGTTGACCAGAACAAGAGAAGGAAATGCCTACACAGTGGATCTTGGTCAACTAAGCTCTGATGAGACAATATATTTTCTGGCAAAAGCATCCGAGGAAATGAGCTGGCTATGGCATAGAAGGCTGTCTCACTTAAACTTCAAAAACATGTCCAAACTGGCGTCAAAAAACCTCGTAGCTGGCCTACCCAAGTTCAACTTTGTGAAGGAAAGACCATGCAACACCTGCCAGCTTGGAAAGCAAACCAGAAGCTCATTCAAGAGCAAGACTGCCAACTCCATTGACAAGCCCCTGCAGTTGCTCCACATGGATCTCTTTGGGCCAATCCCAACAACTAGTCTTGGAGGAAAAAGATACTCTCTAGTCATAGTCGACGACTACACCAGATTCACACGGGTATTCTTCCTAACCTCAAAGGATGAAACGAGCTCCGAATTAATCCAGATGTTCAGACTGGTGATGAACGAGAAAGGTGAGAAAATCAAGGCCATAAGGAGTGATCATAGAAGAGAATTCGATTTCTCAGAAATAGACAAGTTCTGCTCAGATAATGGCATCAGTCATAACTTCTTAGCTCCACGAACTCCTCAACAAAATGGATTCTTGAAAGAAAGAAGCGAGAAACGATAGAATTTGGAAGGACTCTACTAGCGGTAACTTCGTGCTGCTGAATATACAGGCGAGGTAAGCTGCCAACAACGCATGCTACACACAGAACAAATCATTAATTCACTCTACGATCAAGAAGACGCCCTACGAACTGTGGAAAGGAAGGAAGCCAAGTGTCAGCTACTTTCATGTCTTTGGATGTGCTTGCTATATTCTCAACAATGGAAAGCAATATCTGACAAAATTCCAGCCCAAGTCAGACGAAGTAATCTTTCTTGGATATGCCATAGACAGCAAAGCATACAGGGTGTTCAACAAGAAGACACTAAATGTTGAAGTCTCAATACACATCATCTTTGATGAAACTGACTTAAACAAAACAGTACCTCAAGACACTACGATCGATAGTGCAGACACTACAAATGAAGTCGTCGAGCTCAACACTACGATGAGCATGAGAATGTGATCGTAGAGAGGTCCATGCAAGACAGCGAGCCTCTACTCCAAGAAGAAGAAATAGACCTTGAAGATTTAAGACATGAAGGCATCAGGAAAAATGTCCCAACCGGTAACAGATGGGCAAGAGATCACACTCGGGATCTAATCATTGGAGATCCAAAGTGCGAAGTCAAAACAAGAGCTGCTACTCAGAATGAATGTTTTTATCTAAGCTTCATGTCACAAATAGAGCCAAAGAAGATAGAGGATGCTATGGAAGACTTCAGCTGGATAGAAGCAATGCAGGAAGAGCTCAACCAATTTGAACGAAGTAAAGTATGGATATTGGTACCAAAACCAAAGAGCCATCCTATGATAGGAACTGAGTGGGTCTTCAGAAATAAAATGGATGAAGATGGGGTCATAACCAGAAACAAGGCAAGATTAGTGGCAAAGGGTTATTCTGAAGAAGAAGGTATCGACTATGATGAGACATTTGCACCTGTTGCCAAACTAGAAGCCATCAGAATCTTTCTTGCCTTTGCGGCTCACATGAAGTTCAAAGTCTTCCAGATGGATGTCAAGAGTGCATTTCTAAATGGAGAACTCCAAGAAGAAGTCTATGTAGAGAAACCTCCAGATTTCATCAATCCATCTCTTTCCAATTATGTCTATAGATTAGATAAAGCCTTATATGGTCTTAAACAAGCACCTAGAGCATGGTATGAAACACTGACTAACTTCTTAATTGAAAATGGGTTCACTAGAGGTAGAGTAGATACCACTCTGTTTCTTAGAAAGCATAAAGACAAAGTCTTACTAGTCCAAATCTATGTTGATGACATTATCTTTGGTTCTACTGACGAAAAGTTATGCAAGAGATTCTCTAAGCTAATGCAGAGCAAGTTTGAAATGAGCATAATGGGTGAGCTGAACTTCTTCCTTGAACTGCAAGTAAAGCAGACTGAAGAAGGAATTTTCATAAACCAAGCCAAGTACATCAAAGACCTACTAAAGAAGTATGGCATGGAATCAGCCTCTCCCATGAAAACACCAATTGCTCCTGCAACCAAGCTTGACAAGGATGAGAAAGGTAAAAGTATTGATATCACTCAATACAGAGGTATGATAGGGTCTCTTTTATACCTAACTTCCAGTAGACCAGATATAATGTTTGCAAGATGCATATGTGCTAGATTTCAGGCTAACCCTAAAGAGTCACATTTGTCTGCTGTAAAGAGGATCTTCAGGTATCTCAAGGGTAAACCCTACTTGGGCCTGTGGTATCCCAAGGAATCCTCATTTAAACTAATAGGATACACAGATGCTGATTTTGCAGGATGCAAAATAGATAGAAAAAAGTACCGATGGCTTTTGTCAACTTCTTGGAAGCAGACTTGTGTCTGGTTCAAAGAAAAAGCAAAAACTCGGTGTCTACTTCAACTGCAGAAGTTTGAATATATTGTTCTTTGGCGATTCTTTGTGCTTTCGATCCAATGGATCACCGGTGACTATGGGTTCGATTTCAAATCTATTCCCATACCTTTGTGATAACACAAGTGCCATAGCAATAACTCATAATCATGTCATGAATTCTAGGACCAAGCATATAGAAATAAGGTATCACTTCATTAGGGATCATGTGCAAAATGGAACTATATCTTTACAATATATCCCTACCGAAAATCAACTTCTTTGATGTTTTACAAAACCACTAGATGAATCCGCATTTAATAAGTTAATAAGTGAGCTAGGAATGCTAAATCTACAACCATGAAATATATGCTCTAGATTGTACTTAACCATGATGTATACAAAGGCTGAACTCAAAATTATAGACATGATTAAGGGAAGTTCACGATCGTAGAGCTGAACAGACAACTACCTCAACGATCGTAGCAAGGACTCAACCATCTTAGTGCAGACTCAACGATGACAAAAGCTCATCCTGTGATGACAAGCTTCATAACAAGGCAATCTCTCTAAGAGGTGGCTCAAGAACAAACCTAACCCTTGAATCTCTCCAAGAGGTTTGCCCTTCCCGAGCTGCCTTAAAAGAATGCTTTATCAAAAACTCATCACAAGGATTCAGACAGACTCGACGATCGTAGGACAGACTCGACAATCGTAGGATAGACTCAACGAAAACTGATCAGACTCAACGACTGCCAGACAGACTCGACGATCGTAGGACAGACTCGACGATCACAGGAGAGACTCAACGAACATAAGACTACCTCAATGATCGTAGTCTTCCTAAGGACACCTCAGCTCTGAAAAGGCCAAGGGAAAATCAGTACATTCCTGCACAGTCAAAATCGTAGAGCCAAGCAAAAATCGACACCTGTCCCACTAAGTGAAAAAGAGAGAGGGAAGTTACAAGTACAAATTGAAATCATGTTTTTGAAATTTGAAGTTCAAAATATTATCTCTCTCATCCTCTCTCTCTCTCTCTCAAAAGCAAAACCCTAAATCAGCAAAAAGCTCAGTCGTATCTCACCTCCAACTCTACGAATCAATGCATTCGCTTCAAATGTGGTTTCAGACTCTGAGACTCGCTTGACGAGAGTTCAAGACTGCTCCACCAAAATTTCACAAGACGCTGGCCTTACTTAAGAAAGGCGGGTCTCAAAGAGGCGTTGAGCACCGATACACTCATCTATCCCAAGCTAGTGAAGGAGTTCTATAAGAATGGTGTGTTCGAACACAACACCATCACTACTCGAGTAAAGGGAATAGAAATGAGACTAAAGGAAGAGGACTTCAATCTGGCCCTAGGTTTCAAGAATGAAGGGCACCCATTCTTAGACATCATAAACTTCCAAGAGAGTCTAAGGAAAATGCATTACAAGAAAAACCCCTCTGTAAAAGGATACAAAAAGAAGGAGTTCCCACAAAGGTATGAGTTCTTGGCTGACATTATTGGAAAATGCATATGCTGCAAGAGCTCAGGTCATGACTCGGTGAATGAAGCTCAACTTAAGCTCATGACGGTCATGTTTAAAGGCATACAACTCAACTATGTGCAAATGATGACAGAGTCCTGTGGAAGAACTAGGGATCTACAAAACGCAGGCATTCCAGGAAACATGTCTGTTGTCAGGGAAGAAGCTGAAGAAGAAGGAGAAGCCAACAAGGGAGAACCCTTTGCTCTTGCCAAAAAAAGTAAGGGTAAGAGAAAGCTAAGGGCTAGATAGATCGAAGAGCCTCAAGGATATACAACTGACATTCCTGTAGAATCCTCTGATATAGAAACTCTAAGGAGGTTAAGAAAGAAGCAGCAGCAAGACGAAGCTGAAGGGGACCAATCCACCATATCACAGCTCCTAAAGAAGAACAAAACTAGTCATAAGTCCAAAAGACCAACAGTTACTTCTATCATAGAGTCTCTGCTGTTCTGTGAGACCAAGCCAAGTGTGGCAGAAATGGAGGAAGCTGCTTCAAGAAGAGTGGTTGTTCAACATGACAAAGCTAAGACTCAAGAGAGTCCAGAAGTTGTGGCTAAACCCAGCAAATCAAAAAGAAAGCTGGTCAAGAAGTATATTCTTGAAAATGAAAAGGTGCTGAAAAAGGAAGCTAAGAATATGGCTGCAAAAGAAGAACTATCCCAAGCAAATAAAGAGGACAGTGCTCCAGCTGAGGGGGAGATCCCTGAAATTCTCATGATAGAGAATACACCAGCTGAGGGGGAGTTTTTGATCTCTCAAGAAGATGTTCCAGCTAAGGGGGACTTGCTGAACTTACAAGAAGATGATCATGCTGAGGGAGAGCCTCATGATATCCACTCGGCAGAAGAGGATATTCCTGCCCAAAATCAAGATGTCCCTACTAGACATGAAGAGGAACCAGTAAAAGGTCATCAAGAGCCCATTGAGATAATGGAATCCTCAAATAAAGATAGTGAAGAGGAAGAAGATGATGATGATCTTCAAATCACTGGTGTAGGGAAAGATGGATATAGGAGCTATCTGTACACTCAACTATTTTCCTATCTACCCATGATGGCATACCATCAAGCTCAAATCCTGAACTCATGGGATCACATGTTCTGGAGCTTCAAGGAATATCCAGCCATCTCAATTCTGGCTCATGGATTTCCAGGGAAAGTCATCTTTGCCAAGAAGCTGCTTACCAACCATTCCTCATAAAAAGACAAATCCGAGGTATTGTCTATTCCTACCAAATTCAGAGTTAATCACTTACCACCATCTTCATTTAGCTATTTTTATGAATTCCCTCGATGGTTGGAAGTGACTCTCAATCCAGTAAACCAATTTCCAGTTACAGAATCCCAAAATTCTGTAACTGAAGAAGCAAATGAAGTCAACTTTACCTTGCAACCACAAATCACCACCTCTACGATTCCAGACTCCAACCACATCTTAGAGTCCCACATCGAAATCGTAGAGTCGACTATCCCAGACATCCAAACCCAAGCCCCTCCATCTGATATACCTTCCTCCTCATCAAATGACTACTTTAGTCTTGATCTCGCTCTTTACAACTTGCAAGATCAATCCCAACAGAGAACCCCTCCAATTAACAATCCACAAGCAAATGATACTCTCCCAAGCCTGCCTACCAAGGATGACTTGAAAGAAACTTCTGAGAAAATGGTCAAGTCTATAGAAGCAAGTTTGGAATCTCACTCTAATCTCATCAATATTCGGCTGAATCAATTGATCACAGCTGCAAATAATTTCCCTGGCACTATGAATACTGAGCTTACAAAGAGGCTAAGGGAAATTATCAAAGAGATTCTAAAGAGTATGTCGGACAGAGATGAGATCCACTTCTAGTTAGCTCCCAAGCAAAGAGAGGCTGTACTCGAAATGTAGAAACACCAAGACCTTCAACATACAATTATGCTGGACAATATCCTCATCTTGAAAGCTTCTGTCTACGACTTCCAGAAATCTTATGCAAATTAGGAAAAACATAATGATATGATTCTTTCAGTTCTCCAAAACAAAGAAGCAAGATCTGAAAAACAGATCAAGGAAAATAGAGAGGACATTGCTCAGACACAAAGCCAATTGAATGAGCTTGTCCAAGGTGTTAATCAACTGTTGGTAAGTGGATTTTATATACACGAATCGATATTCATTTCAAGTTTAAATTCGTAGTTATTTTCATGATTTGTGTTCATTTTTATTCGTTTCATGATATTTTATGTGTAGGGTGGTCATGGATGTAATTGGTGAGGAAAGGTGGTCTTTTTGGAGCAAAAGTGGAAAAAAGTTGGAACTTAGAAATTTTGAAGTCAGTGGCCATGCATGTAGCCAAGTAGAGCCTATTTGTCATTTGTACCCCGTAGGATGGGGTCCTGCTTCTGAACATTCCTGTTTGGTTTCGACTTCTATTGGGGCTCGGTTTGTTGGGCTTGGCTGGTGTGTTTGGTCTCTAATAAAAGAAGAATTCATCTAGAAAAAAGCAGAGCTAACTTTTACGTAGAATAACAACAATCGTATAACACAAAGACAAGAATTCAAGAGCGAATTGAAGGATTGAAGAGCGAATATTGGAGGAGTAATTTTTGGAGATTATCACGACGGTTGAAAATTGAGGCTACGTGAAGGGGTTTTCCATAATTCCTCTTTTCTTTCATCTATTTGTAATTGGGATGATGATTTCAACAAATTATTCAGTATTTAATTCATTCGTTATGAACTAATTTACTTATTAGACTTGTGATGGATCTTTCGGCGTAACGATGATTCTATAACTTTGATTTTCAATTCAATAAGATATTTTCAGTTTATCTATGTTAATTTGTGCGTGAATTTATGAATTGTCTGATCAACAGTTCTTTGTGGATTTGAAAGGAATCGAGATAGGAGATTCGAATCTAGACCTAGTTAATATAGCATGTGTCATGAATTTTGTCGATAGCAGATTTGTGATTATTGTTAAGGTAGAGATACGCTTGACATCGCATGTAATCATATAGAGAGCTTAAACTTCAACCTCTTTTATTGCAGTTCACATAGAGATATAGTGAGTTGGTTAATTTAGGTGTTTAACGAATTTCTATCTTTATTGTGGATTGATGTTAATATGGTATTAGTGCATCGAGAGGTGGCTCTTACTACGTTCGTGTTCTTGATTAATAAACTGGGATATTGAATTGAGTTGGAATAAAGGTTTGAAAATCAAAGTGAAGCTCAGGGTGAAATCATAAGTCTAATTCTCCATTAATTGTTTAAAATTCTGGATTTCGTTATTGGTGATTGTTTTGTGATAGTTTAATTATTTATTAATTTAGTCTCTTTTATTTATTTTAAAAACCATCGAATTGATTAGTTTAATAAAATTAGGGTTAATACAAAATTGATAATTGTGAAGTTAAGATTCTTGATATTTTGTCCTCGTGGGAACGATACTTTACTCACTACTATATTACTTGTTGACCATGTGCACTTGCGTGTTTTTAAGCGTATTGATTTTACCCAACAAGTTTTTGGCGCCATTGTCGGGGACAATTTAGCTGAGATTTTAATATTTGTGTTTACAATATCAGTTTAATTAGTCCAGTTTTACTTAAACATTTTTATTTTTGTTTTCTCTATTTCAGGTTTTCGACATTGGTTTATGCAAACACGATCTAAACATCCACACTTGCTACCTTTTGAGGACGACATTGACAGATGATTTCAAAAGTTGAGTAAGTGGATTGAGAAACGAGCGAGTTGAAAATTACGATAAGGAAGAAGCGATGGGCGCCAAGAACTAGAAAGTGTTGAGGATTTTGCCACACCTAGGGTGGTGATCTGCGATCGAGCATTACTAGGCTGCAATAGTAGTGAACACTTTTGAAATAAAGCCTGGGACCATTCAGATGATGCAGAACTTATGTCAGTTTGGGGGAATGGCAAACGATGATCCGAATGAGCATTTGATCAGTTTTCTGGAGATGTGCGACACGTTCAAGTATAATGGGGTGTCGGATGAGGCAGTGAGACTTCATTTGTTCCCATTCACTTTACGGGACAAGGCAAAGAGTTGGTTACATTCTTTACCGCCGGGTTCGATCACTACGTGGGAGGATTTGGCTCAAAAATTTCTTGCCAAATTTTTCCCACCGGCGAAGACTGCGAAAATGAGGAATGACATCACAATGTTTGAGCAGCAGAATGGAGAGTCACTATATGAGGCATGGGAGAGATACAAGGAATTACTCAGAAAATGCCCACATCATGGATTGCCCAAGTGGTTACAAATGAACACCTTCTATAACGGGCTACATGGAAATGTCAGAACCAGCATTGATGCAGCATTGGGCGGTGCATTCATGGCGAAGAGTTACGAGGAAGCCTACAATTTGATAGAAACAATGTCGGCAAATAACTACCAGTGGCCCACAAAGAAGAATAACCACAGTGCAAAGGCAATGGTGGGATCTTGGAATTAGATGGATAATGACTATACAAGCAACTCTTTCTCAGACTATCCATGAAGTTTGATACGATGAATGAGAGGGTGAATACGATAGCAGGGGCTCAAGCTCAACAAGTTCAGCAGGTGATGGTAGTATGTGAATTGTGTGCGGGTGATCATCCGACAGAGCAGTGTGCAATAAATCCAGCATCCGTTCAGTTCATAGGAAACTACAACAGAATTCCGCAAAATACCTACCAAAACACCTACAACCAGGGGAATAGGAACCACCCAAACCTATCATGGAGCAATAATCAGCAAACTCAAGCTCCATGACCATCATATCCCCCTGGTTTTCATAGTCATCCACAACAGATTCAACAGCAAGACAGGAAATCCAATGGGGAGGAATCATGGGCAAGGTACCTGACTAGCAACGATTTGGCTATGAAGAATCAAGCTATTGCTATCAAAAATATAGAGAATCAGATAGGTCAAATTGCATTGGCATTGAATAATAGACCACAAGGAACATTACCTAGCGACATCGAAAGAAATCCGAAGGGTAATCATGAGAAATGTCAAGCAGATATGTTGAGAAGTGGAAAACACCTCGGTGGGAATAGTGCAGAAAATTCAGCAACACCGGAGGAAAAAGTTGATAGCGATAGAAGCGATGGAGGGTAACAAAAATGAGGAAATAAATTCAAACAGCGAGCCGATTGTTTATCCTCCACCGCCGTTTTAGCAGAGAATCCAAAAACAGAAATCAGATAAGCAGTTCGCAAAGTTTTTAGATGTGTTCAAGAAACTCGATTAACATCCCATTCGCAGAGGCCCTAGAACAAATGCCGAGAGTTATGCAAAGTTTATGAAAGGGATCTGTCGAGGAAGAAGAAATGGGAAGACTTGAAGCAAGTGGCACTAACGAGAGAGTGTAGTGCGATTATTCTGAAAAAGCTTCCACCAAAACTCAAAGACACTGGGAGCTTTCTTATCCGTGCACGATCGGGAAGTTGTCGTTTAACAAGTACTTATGTGATTTGGGGGCGAGTATAAACCTGATGCCATTATCAGTATATTCAGAATTGGGTTTGCCCGCGCCAAAGCCTACGAATATTTCATTGCAGTTGGCGAATAGGTCAGTCACATATCCGAGAGGCATTGTAGAGGACATTTTGGTAAAAGTGGATAAGTTTATATTCCCTGCGGACTTTATCATACTGGATTTCGATGAAGATAAGAACATCCCAATCATCCTAAGGAGACCTTTCTTGGCCACGGAAAGGACACTCATAGACGTGCAAAAAGGAGAACTTACAATGAGGGTCCAAGATCAAGAAGTAAAATTCAATGTGTTCAAGGCCATGAAATATCCCACAGACGAGGAAGAGTATAATCGAATGGATCTAATGGAGCAAATTACCAGTGAAGATATGAGCAAGAGTTTGATCAAATATCCGTTGGAAACAACTTTACTGGGGGATGAGGAAAAAGACGACCCAGAATTTGTAGACTTATTACAGATGCTAGACTCATTGCCACGAGTTAGCCGATTGAACCTTAGGTTGAACCTCACGCACACCGAGGAGGCGATTGCGAGAAAAATTGAAACCATCATTGGAGGAGCCACCGGCATTGAACTTAAGCCACTCCCTAAACATCTCAGGTATACGTATTTAGGCGATTTAAATTCTTTACCTGTAATTATTTCTGCTGCACTTAACGAATTGCAGGAAGAAAAGTTGCTGAGAGTGCTTAGGGATCACAAATCAGCAATTGGATGGACGATTGCGGATATAAAAGGCATTAGCCCATCATTTTGCATGCACAAGATTCTGATGGAGGATGATGCAAGTCCATCGGTGGAGCATCAACGTCGACTTAACCCAATCATGAAGGAAGTGGTCAAGAAGGAAATTCTAAAATTATTGGATGCATGTGTCATATACCCAATTTCCGACAGTAAATGGGTAAGCCCGATTCATTGTGTGCCAAAGAAAGGGGGAATGACGGTAATTCAGAATGAGGACAATGAGTTAATTACAACAAGGACAGTAACAGGTTGGAGGGTGTGCATCGATTATAAGAGATTGAATAAGGCAACCCGAAAGGATCATTTCCCGCTACCTTTTATCGATCAAATGTTAGACAGGTTAGCGGGACATAAGTTTTACTGCTTATTGGATGGATATTCGGGATATAATCAGATTGCTATCGCTCCTGAGGATCAAGAAAAGACAACATTCACTTGCCCTTACGGCACCTTTGCATTCAGGAGGATGTCATTCGGACTGTGCAATGTACCTGCAACTTTCTAGAGGTGTACGGTGGCTATTTTTTCGGATATGGTGGAGAAGAACGTTGAAGTCTTCATGGACGATTTCTCGGTCTATGGGGACAATTTTGACACTTGCTTAGAGAATCTGGTCATGGTATTGCAGCGGTGTAAGGACACCAACCTCATACTAAATTGGGAGAAATGCCACTTCATGGTTGAAGAGGGCATAATTTTGGGACATAAGGTGTCGGCTCTAGGATTGGAGGTGGACAAGGCAAAGTTGGACACGATCGAGAAACTACCTCCACCGAGCTCAGTTAAGGGTATTCGCAGTTTTCTGGGGCATGCTGGGTTCTACTGGAGGATCATAAAAGACTTCTCTAAGATTGCAAAACCTCTATGCAGTCTTTTAGAGAAGGATGTGACTTTTAGCTTTACTGCGGAATGCAAGTCCGCGTTTGAATTGTTGAAGAAGAAATTAACTACAGCCCCCGTGATAGTCGCACCGGACTGGAAAATGCCATTCAAACTTATGTGTGATACAAACGACTATGCAGTTGGGGCTGTTTTGGGCCAAAGACGAGACAAGGTGTTTCATGCCATTTACTATGCAAACAAAACACTCATACAGACTCAAATGAACTACACTACAATGGAGAAGGAATTGTTTGCAGTGGTATACGCGTTCGACAAATTTCGGGCATATTTGATCGGGACTAAGGTAATAGTCTACACAGACCATTCGGCGATTCGGTACTTAATAGCGAAAAAAGATGCTAAGCCACGCCTTATCCGATGGATTCTCCTACTTCAAGAATTTGATTTAGAAATTAAAGATAGAAAGGGGACGGAAAATCAAGTTGTCGATCATTTATCAAGACTGGAAAATCCAGAGAAAAAGGATGAAGATAGATGCGTGATCAACGAGACATTCCTAGATGAGCAGTTATTTGGGTTGAATGCAGAATTTTTGTGGTATGCAGACTTAGCGAATTATGTGGTAAGCAAGATTCTTCCCCCGGATCTTACACGACAACAGAAAAAGAAGTTTCTTCACGACGTCAAGTGGTACATGTGGGATGAGCCGTATCTATTTAAATAATGTGCCGATAAGATGATTCGACGATGTATCCCATACAGTGAAGTCCACAACATATTACAAGAATGCCATTCATCGGCATACGGTGGACATTACGGAAGTGAGCGCACCGCGGTGAAAGTTCTTCAATCCGGGTTTTATTGGCCTACGGTGTTCAAAGACGCCCACCAATTTGTGAAAACATGTGATATATGCCAAAGGGTGGGAAACATATCGAAACGAAATGAGATGCCCCTACAAACAATTCTTGAAGTGGAAATCTTTGATGTATGGGGCATCGATTTCATGGGACCATTCCCATCGTCTTTGAGCAATCAGTATATTCTGCTCGCGGTGGATTACGTATCGAAATGGGTTGAAGCTGCAGCATTACCATCTAATGATACTAAGGTGGTCCTCAAGTTTCTACAGAAAAACATTTTTACGAGGTTCGGCATGCCAAGAGCAATAATTAGTGATGAAGGCAGTCACTTCTGCAATAAGTCATTTACAGCTCTTTTGGCTAAGTATGGGGTAAATCACAAGGTGGCTACAGCGTATCACCCTCAAACTAATGGGTAAGCCAAGGTATCGAACAGAGAAGTTAAGAGGATATTGGAGAAAGTAGTAAATCCGAGTCGGAAAGATTGGTCACTTCGATTGGACGACGCATTATGGACGTACCGGAGTGCATACAAAACGCCAATCGGGATGTCACCTTATCAACTTTTGTATGGAAAGGCATGTCACTTACCGGTGGAGCTACAGCACAAGGCTTATTGGGCAATACAAAAACTGAATTTTGATTAAGCCGCGGTAGGAGAAAAGAGGCTACTCCAACTAAATGAGCTCGATGAATTCCGCCTCCAAGCCTACGAGAATGCCAAGCTGTACAAAGAAAAAGTTAAAGGGTGGCACGACCAGAAAATTGTGCAACAAACATTCGAGCCGGGTCAAGAAGTCCTCTTGTTCAATTCACGGCTGCGTTTGTTCCCCGGAAAGCTTAAGTCAAGATGGTCGGGACCATTTACTATAAAATGAGTATTTCCTCATGGCGCCGTTGAACTCTACAATTGTAATCCTCTAGAAACGTTCAAAGTCAATGGTCAACGGATAAAGCATTATTGGGGGGGCAAGTCGAATTGGGACGCCGACAACATCATCCTCGCCGATGGATACGATAAAAGCGAGGGAGTAGTCGAAATTTGAACAACTTAAAATCAAGCGCTAATTGGGAGGCAATCCAACCTTCTTTATTTTTCATAGTTCATGTTCAATTTGTTAGGATATAGTTTATGAAGCAGTAGTTAGGACTTGTCAATTATTAAGTTTTGCTAAAAATCTCTGAAAAGTACTAAAAATCTCATTGAAACTACAAGTTGTCATTAATCTAACGTATTGCATGTTTTTGGTTTCAGGAGAGGTCCAACGTGAGTCAGAGCAACAACGACTACAAAATGGAAAAAAAAATCAGAAAATTTGCATCTCCAAAATTTTTGACCAAAATGTTTAGCAGTGGGCTAGCTCATAAAATGAGCCTTTTTTGTTTTAACACCCATGAAAATGGGTCTCAAATCAAGAATAAGTCAACCGACACGCACGTCCCTTCCTTATTTCCCCATACACACACCTATTGCCATTTCAGTTGTCTTTCTCCTATACACAACCCACGATCGACATTTACTATCAACCCACTTCACCCTTCACAATTCCACTAACCCACACAATCAACCCCACGAATTCCCTTAATCCCACCTTCAAGATTCGGCCACTTCCTCTACCCTACATCACCTCTATATAAACCCTAACCCATACCTCCAATCTTCATCACCACAAATTTTGAATTCTTCACGAAATTGGGGAACATACAGCACAATTGAAAGTAAGTTGCATTCCCTTTGCGTTTTCATCTTCTCTCCACTGACAATCCATAAAAATAACCTAATTTTGGGGGAAGAACGGGCTGTGCACGCAAAGTGTTTGATAAATTGACTGAACCAAGTGTAAGAGAAGGAAGTGTGTGCTAGCAAGTTTCAAACATCCAAAAATCAATGGCTTCAAAACCAACATCAAAATGCCAACGGGGGGCGAGTTCTAGCACTGCTCCACCGCCACTCACTTATGACCGCCGAAAATTTGTGAGTGTCGTCGCCGCTGACCGTTACGAGTACATGCACTCTAAGGCACTTACCCCATAACGTGGCTTGGCCCCCGAGGGAAATGATGGGGAGATGATGTCCCAAATTCATCAAAAGGGGTGGCTAAAATTCACCGAACATCTGGTACCCCCCGTGGTCAACCTCGTCAAAGAATTCTATGCAAACGCAAAACATACGTAATTATGGATTGGGTTTGATAATTTGTATTGTAAAGTTGCTTGTTTTCTCTGAGGCCGATGGGATAAGTTAGTTTATGCGATGTTGTTGGATTTTTGGGCATTTAGATTATTGCATTTCATTGCATGTAGTTGTTTTGTCCTCGGGAACTAGCACGGTTTAAGTTTGGGGGATTTTGATAAGTGGATTTTATATACACGAATCGATATTCATTTTAAGTTTAAATTCGTAGTTATTTTCATAATTTGTGTTTGTTTTTACTCGTTTCATGATATTTTATGTGTAGGGTGGTCATGGATGCAATTGGTGAGGAAAGGTGGTCTTTTTGGAGCAAAAGTGGAAAAAAGTTGGAACTTAGAAATTTTGAAGTCAGTGGCCATCACCGGGCTAGCCTATTTGTAGCTTTATTTCCGCGTAGGGGCGGGGTCCCGCTTCTGAACATTCTTGTTTGGTTTAGACTTCTGTTGGGGCTCGGTTTGTTGGACTTGGCTGGTGCGTTTGGTCTCTAATAAAAGAAGAATTCATCCAGAAGAAAGCAAAGCATGCTTTTACGTAGAATAACAACAATCGTATAACACAAAGACAAGAATTCAAGAGCGATTTGAAGGATTGAAGAGCGAACGTTGGAGGAGTAATTTTTGGAGATTATCACGACGGTTGCAAATCAAGGCTACGTGAAGGGGTTTTCCATAATTCCTCTTTTCTTTCATCTATTTGTAATTGGGATGATGATTTCAACAAATTATTCAGTATTTAATTCATTCGTTATGAACTAATTTACTTATTAGACTTGTGATGGATCTTTCGGCGTGACGATGATTCTATAACTTTGATTTTCAATTCAATAAGATATTTTCAGTTTATCTATGTTAATTTGTGCGTGAATTTATGAATTGCCTGATCAACAGTTCTTTGTGGATTTGAAAGGAATCGAGAGAGGAGATTCGAATCTAGACCTAGTTAATATATCATGTGTCATGAATTTTGTCGATAGCAGATTTGTGATTATTGTTAAGGTAGAGATACGCTTGACATCACATGTAATCATATAGAGAGCTTAAACTTCAACCTTTTTGATTGCAGTTCACATAGAGATATAGTGAGTTGGTTAATTTAGGTGTTTAACGGATTTCTATCTTTATTGTGGATTGATGTTAATATGGTATTAGTGCATCGAGAGGTGGCTCTTACTACGTTCGTGTTCTTGATTAATAAACTGGGATATTGAATTGAGTTGGAATAAAGGTTTGAAAATCAGAGTGAAGCTCAGGATGAAATCATAAGTCTAATTCTCCATTAATTATTTGAAATTCTGGATTTCGTTATTGGTGATTATTTTGTGATAGTTTAATTATTTATTAACTTAGTCTCTTTTATTTATTATAAAAACCATCGAATTGATTAGCTTAATAAAATTAGGGTTAATACAAAATTGATAATTGTGAAGTTAAGATTCTTGATATTTTGTTCTCGTGGGAACGATACTTTACTCACTACTATATTACTTGTTGACCACGTGCACTTGCGTGTTTTTAAGCGTATTGATTTTACCCAACAACTGTCTGCCGATATTCGAACCCTTGATGCTGACATAAAGTGGGAGAATAAAGGGAAAGGAGTTCAGGGAGGACAAGGCAGAGGCGGAGGAGGTCATGGAACTCAGGAAAAGGGAAGAGGACAATATCAAGCTTAAGCATCACGAAGCCCTCCTGCAAGATAATTCCACAGTCATACTCAACGATCTGATCAACAGAGAATTATAATGGCTATACCATTAAGCCGTCAGGAGTCAACTCCCAGCTCACAAGATGTGTCTCATCATGACGATAAGAATGCCAACCGGAGATCCTGCATTCATGCACGTGCATGAGGAGAATCCAATACTAAGTCTAAGCGAAATTTGGAAGAGTTAAGCGAAATGAGGAAACTCAAAGAAAAAGAAGAAATTTGAGAGTCACGCCAACCCACCTCCACTAAAGAGGTCAAGGAAACAGAGATAAGTTAAAACTTAAATTTCCTATTAATGTAATGTTGAATTGTAATTTCTTCTTATCATCAATAAATTCATGTTTATTCTCTAGAAATTTCAGTTGCTCACTGAAATACTAAGTCATGTTTAAATTTCCTGCAAATGCATCTAGTCACTAATAATCATGACAACAAATCTCCTTGGTTATGTCAACATCAAATAGGGGGAGATTGTTGGGAGAATGCATATTATGATTTGATGTTTTATATGATAATTTGTAAGGTCCTTCAATGAATACATGTACAAGGACTTAGTGATAAATCAAATTGTTAGGTTGATCTCAGCTCTCAACGTGTACCATTCTGTTAGGGAATGTATAGATAGAAAGATCAAAACTGTTAGGTTGATTTGGAGATGTAATAGACTAGTATTGAAGAAATCATAGTGCATCAATCTGATCAACATTTCAGAAGTCAAGGTAGAAAACGTAGAGCCTGAAGATCGTAGTATGCCTGCCTTGAAGAGACTCTTCGGAAATTGTAGAGTAGTCCCAACGTCTGCCGAGCCATCTCCACGATCGTAGTATGCTGAAGGAAACATGAAGTTTACAAGTCAACGATCGTAGTGTGCTCTCGGGAACGTAGAGTCAACAACACGAGCAAGTGAAGATCGTAGTGTGCAAAGGTTTAAGGGAAATCGTAGTGCTCTCGACTGATAGCATCGTAGTGTGCAAAGATGTCAAAGACGCTATGATCTGAATCGTAGAACACCACGATCCAAATTGTAGAGCATCATCTGTCTCATATCAGAAGACGTCGAGCCTCATGATCTGTGATTTCAATATGTGAGAAATGGATCCTAGACGCTGCAGTACTCATCAGTCCCAGAGTATATGAAATATCCTTAGTATGCAACAAAGAAGCGTATTAAAGAAGCTAAGGATAGTACCATGGGTAAGAGGGACAAAACACCTTTGCAGGTGGTAGGTGAGAAAGCAGCCTACAGTGTCAGTGGGCCAGAATGTAGAATTCAGAAGATGTGCAGAAATGTCTCCATCACAGTACATAAAGTTCAAATGCATTTAATGCCACAATGGATGGATCCAACAGATAGTTTTCAACATCACATATATACAGATCAGACAGATGAGAGAGAACTAAGCAAGCACTGAACGAACAACGTGAACATCTCTCTCAAGCTCAACTCTACGATCTGAGATATTGCAAATCTTGCTCAGCTACTCAGTTCTTTAGAACAAGTGCTTACACAGCGACTGAGTAGCAACCATCAAGAACATAACATTATCAACCAACTGAAGAAGAGTACCAAGTCTGCTGGACTTGAAGAGTTCGTAGTGAACTGTAAGAAAGCCAAGTCTGCTGGACTTGGAGAGTTCAAGAGTGAACTAAGAAGTTCCTAGACTGCTGGTCTAGAAGGAATCTGTGTGATTCAGAAGTTGTAACAGACATCCTTAATAGATATCATACTCGTTGAGTAGAAGAGTGGACTAGGAGCTTTAAGTGCTTTGAACCACTTAAAAACGACTATGTCATTTACATTCATATCATAACTGCTATATCTGTTATAACTGCCATAACTGCCTCACCCTCATTACTCCATTGCTTGGTAAAGAAGATTAAAACAAATATTAATTCCGCTAAGTTTTAATCATCATCAAAGAACAAGTTTAAAATGAAAAGTTTTTTAAAATATCTATTCAACCCCCCTTCTAGATAACTATTATGCCAACTAGGAACTAACACTTTTAATATCCACATCTCTAGCTTGGTTATGGTGTTTTATTGATTCAGTCATGTAGTATTGATATCAGTGTACAATTTTATAACATTAGATCATAACAAAAACATCACATAAGACAGATAAAGGCTGGTCAAAGTACATGCCAAGAACTGCCTTTGAATATTTCTGGGTTTCCCAGAATCTTCATCCGGCATAATGGTCAACCCTTGTTTGACGGGCTATAACATCGTTTCTGTTAGGGATATGGGTGATCTAAAGGCTTGAACATGTAGTCCTCATGTCAGGCTACAACTATAAAATAACAACGTGGACTAAACACCAACACACAGCAAGATCAAGACCCTGCAAAGTGACTGTCAGAAAATCTGGAAATCTGGGTTGCCCAGAATTTGCTTTCCGTGAATGGTCAATGGGTTTTGACCACTTATAACTTCTAATATACACATGATCTGAACCTATTTCCAGTTACAGATCATAGTCCGCATGACATATTACAGATATATCACTTAAAATAAGAAAAATCCAAAACAAAAAAAGATCTACGGCCACTGACATTAGCTTGTCAGATAACATTTTTAAGGTTCTAAGTCAGTTTCAAAAAACTTGATTTCGTACATCTACATGATATGGATCTGGGGTTTAACAACCCAGATCACTAAAAGACACCTTCTAACACAACTTTAAATAATAGATCCTAACATCTAACATCAAATCATAAAATTTTAAGATTTAGGGTTCTTTACCACTTTGAGCTTTGATCTTGGATTCTGACTTCTGATCCTGATCTTGGAAAGCTAAAAGGCTATCTTAGCTTTGATTCTCACCCTCTCTCACTCTAAGTCCCAAAAATTTTGGAGAGAGAAAGTCATAGAGAAAATGAAAAATAAAGTATGTGGTTTTCTCTTTCTAAATCTATATAAATTATTGATGCAATAAACATGGCTGTCAAGGTGGCTAATATGTAATATAATTTAGTCAATGGCTGATCTAGGTTGCTCAACCACTCCAATAATAACAATATATACAAGCAACCTTCAATAATGCAACACAGGGCATTTTGGTCATTTTGATTTTAATTTTGATGACATTTTTGTCAATTGACCTAACCATTAGGATTTAGGGTTTGAACTCTTAGGGTTTAGGGTTTGAATCCTTAGGGTTTAGGGTTTGAACCCTTAGGTTTTAAAAATAATTTCTCGAATTTCCAAATTAGGTTTTCAAAATCAAAAATTAATATTTCTAAATTACAATAGGATTCTATAATTATATTTAAGATTTCTTGCTCGTAAATTCAATCTTTCTAATTAGTATTATTACTTCCTAATTAAAATTACTAATTTAGCAATTAGGGTCAAAATCATGCATTAGGGTTTACAACCCAAAATTAGGTTTTATAATAGAAAAATAAATTTCTAATTTAGAAATTAGATTTCGTAATTAGATTAGGGTTTTTTAATTAATTATAACTTGAAAATTAGGATTAATTTTTCCTAATTAACATAAAAACTATTTAATTAACAATTAAGTTTTCCCTAATTATAAATTAGGGTTTTTAATAATTAGGTTTTCTAATTATTAGAGTTTCCAGTAAATATTTAGGATTTTCCCCAATTAGGTTGTATTTAATAACGTTAAACCTTATACTAACATCCACATTCCCAAATTAGGGTTTCATACATCGAATTAGGGTTTTGAATTCCCGGAACCGAAATTAGGATTTCCAGAACCGATTTTAGGGTTTCTTATAATCCGCTATGGTTTTCTAACCGAACGTTGACGTTCTTAATATATACCTAGGGTTTGTTACAGATATCGTTTATCTGGTCAACCCTTGACCCTTAACCACATACTGTACACATATACAACTATATTCACAGAACATATTCACATATATACTTAATCTTGAATAATTCACCTAAATCCTTCACAGAATTTTGAAATCCTCAAAATTCCTTCTCAAAAATATCAAACGCATACACTTATTTTATGTCTAGGTTCAAATATTGAATCTTAAATCAATTAATAATTTTTTTAAAAAATATTCAAATTCTCGGGTTGTCACAACCACGGTGACCGCCACTTTTTAGGAAACTGTTATATGAATATGTGTGTGTGTGGGTCAATGTGCAGGTATATGGAAGTAGTGTGAGGCCTCGTTCGCACCTATATACACAGGGTTTGAATTTGAGTAAAAATTCAGTTTTAAACAAGATATGGCAGTGGTGTTTTGTAAAATAGTTTTTTCAAACCCTTGTGCTCAGTAGTAATTGAGACCTTTTACACTTCCATTTTTTATTAAGTGTTTAGCTTAATTGCTTTTAATTTTTGAGATGCGAAGCATTTTTGAGAAAATAATGTACAAAACAGTGTCAAACTCCTCGTGGGCATCAAAACCATCTGAGGAAATTCAAACACCGTAAATAAATTTACAAGCTGCTTACAACTGAAAATATCCGTCACGGAAACCGAATCTAGATCCAGTAGACTGAATCTGTGATCACATGATTCATAGGCTCACATGATATCATAATTGATATAAAAGCTGTTTGCAGTTATATATATAAAAGCAGTAAATATATATATTTAGACATGATCAGCCACCACGAAGCACCTCCATGGGGGATCAGAAATGTAAATAAAGTTGTAAAAGTAATCAACCGCCACAGAATAGACTCCATACGACACGAAAAGTGGGCTGCCAAAGAAGTCTATTATAACTTTAAGTGGATGAACACTCGGCTCCCGCCGGTACAAATTGTAGCTATATGTGAGCTCACAAGTGCTTAAAATGATAAGGCATTCAGTTTAGGGTGTGTACACGGCAAATTTGACAGAGCTTCCTTGCCTTTTCTCAGATCAAAATGGCCACCCTAAGCCCTTTATTTATAGAGGGGGGGAGACACAGGTGTACTGCAGTGAATGCCCGGGTGCCCAGCTCATGGGTCCCAAATCTCGAAGTAAGTCTGCGCATGCATCAATGATGTCCTTTCGAACTTACGAATTACAATTCAGACATCCGATTGAGGTATGTATGTGGACGCCTAACCGAGTTTAAGCGAAATATCAAAGTCTAACTTCTCAGGAGTTAACTTCAAACATTGAACACAACTAGGTGCAATAAAAGAGTGAGTAGAACCCAGTATCTAACACGGTATAGACTTGCAAGAGTTTATGACTAACATACCCGTGATAATTTTATTCAGGTTCCTCGTCACAAAAAAATGCTCTCTCTTAAACTACCGGCTTTGGCTTGCCTGGGACATCCTTTGGTGCCTTCATCCTAGCTAAACTTGTCTTTGGTGAACGACAAAATTGGGCTAAGTGACCTTCTCTTCCACAATTATAGCATGCTTTGGACGGCATCGCGCAGTTTGGACTGATGTGTCCCTCCCCTCCGCATTTGAAGCATATGATAGGTGGTCGTTCTCCTTCCTTAACAACTTGGTGTTGGTCTTTGACGTCTTTCCATCATTGTTGAATCTCCTCTTCTTGAAATGTCCAGTCGTATTGTTTTGACCATGATTACCACCGAAGTGGTTACCATTTCTGGCATGTTGATTCCTTTCATGGTTATTTTCACCGCTTTGATGACTGTTATCACCGGTATTATCATTTTTCCGGACTCTCTCTTTTGGTTTCATTGACTCGTTATCACGCTCCACTAACTGAGCCCTATTTACAACATCTGAATACAAACACAGTTTATGAGAAATAAGATATTGACGTATCTCCGGCTTCAAACCTCTTAAAAATATCTGAGTCATTCTCTCTTCATTATCAACCAAGTGGGACGCAAATCGGGACAACTCGGCAAACTTGGCTTTGTACTGCGACACGGTCATGTTGTTTTGCTCTAACTTGATAAATTCCACCTCCTTCATGTGACGAATACTATCGGGGAAAGTACTTGTCATTGAACAGCTCTTGGAACTTCTCCCAAGACATCTTGAGTGCGTCAGGTTGAGTACATTTTACAGATTCCCACCAGTGATCTGCCTCTTCACGCAACGTAAAGGTGGCAAAGGGAACCTTTTGCTCCTCGGAGCATCCCAAGACATCAAATATCTTGGTGATCTGCTTTAACCACGTCTCCACTTTAAGTGGTTCTGGCTTTCCCAAAAACTCCGGTGGTCCCAGCTCCTTGAATTGTTAGCGGTGACCAACCGTGGGTTGCCATTGTTTCCTCCTGTATTATGAACAGGAGCCGTCGTCGCCTGATGTTGTATGAATTCTAAAAAGCTCCTAAACGTACCGTCATTCGTCAATTGATCGGTGTTGTTGTTTATAGGAGGATTATCGTCATCCTGTTGCACATTGTCCTGATTATTGATCTGTGGAGAATCAACGGTCTCCTGTGCTCCATTGCTATTCTCAACATTCTCGGATGTCATTTTCAGATACTGCCACAAAATAAAGGTTAATTGACATGTAACATATTATCCTATATTATATTACGTGACCAATTAAATACCAAATAAAGTTAGGTAGGTCATACTAGCGAAGGAATTCCGTCTCTCCCATCCTAGTTCTATTCTCACATCCTAGCCAGGATCATATCCTAAGATTTGATACAAATTGTGACGCCCCAAAATTAGGTATACATCACCCATCTTGAGTCGATGCGGATACATGGTGCGTAATTTAAATACAACTTAATAATACAACTGCGTGTACAGTGTACAATACGACAAAACATAAACTATGAGTTTGAATACAAATATTGTCTACTAGAGATTATACAAACTCAAAAGGAGTCCTCATTACAATTATTATCGAGACTATTTCATAGAATAGTGTGGACTACTAATGCACCATCTAGGACCATCACTCTGTTCCCGACTAGTCCCAAACTACGTTCTAATTTCACGAAGAGAAGGCGGTGAAAAGAAAGGGTGAGCTCAACTAGCCCAAAGAAGAAATATTATGACTAAGATAATGCGAGAATAATTTATCGTTAGCCTTCAACAAAGTGTTAAGCGATAAAATATAATAACTATCAAGTTTAACTCGTGAAACAAGCAATCCATTAGAAGAGTTAAGTAGGGAATAAAATCTACTATCTTCTATGATTTAAAAGGTTTTTCATCACTTTTATCGTTGGGACTCAGCTTAATAAATAATCCACATCATCGAATCACCCCTGCACTACGGCCAAGGATATTCTTTAGTATCACGACCATGAATTATCCATGCACTACGGCTTAAGATAATCATGTTTTCATCAACGATCCTGATCATGCCATAAAACAATTCATCTTTGCACTACAGCCAAAGAGAATCCATAGCCATAATCATACCAAAAACTGTCCATCAATGCACTACGGGCCAATGAGGAATTTTTCCACATCATTTGTAACATTACGGTCTTGATTACACCGAATAATCCCTGGTCATAATCATACCAAGTCCATCTATGCACTACAGGCCACAGATGACTTTCAACAAAATATAAACATGAGGATGATGACAATGATATAAGAATTCAATAAAACAAGTTCAAGAATTAATTTATCTAGGAACTGATAACGTCCAAATTGTCAACATGATACTGCTTTGTAGAGTAAAATTCAAGAATGCTCAGAAGAATATCTCTATGAAAAGATACTGCATAAAGCGCAAATATCAAAGATATTCCACTAATTTCATGGGTATAGAAGTCAAAGTTTTAACCAACTGAGTATAATAAAGAATGGAATAACAAAAGAAATCACCATGCATGCGATAGACCGCACAGGCAGGTTATTCCAACAGAATAATAACGGATGGAACCAGTCCGTAGTAACGCTTGATGAACAGGATATTAACGAGAATAATAAATAATGGAACCCCACTCACCAGAACGCATGTATCGGGATATTCCACGAATAATAAATAATGGAACGGTCCGGCAGAACGCATAGACATGATATTCGGCTGTAATAATAAATAATGGAATAACAGAAGTTCTCTTCATGAGTACAATACATAACATCCCTTACCGTAAAAGAAACTGAATATAAGAGTAGGGAAGTAGCAGAATACTTTTCTATAGATTTTCTATAATTTCTCTCTCTAGAGTTTCAGTGAATTCGTAAGAAATAATGAAGGAATGAGCTTCTATTTATAGGAAAATGGAATGAATAGTAACTAATTTATGAACGGTCCAGATTGATTTACTATTAAACGAACGGTCCATATTGATTTACTATTATAACTCCACCAGCGGTCCATATAGACTTACTATTATATCTTCAACCAACGGTCTAAAAAATTAGCACATCTCCTCATGGAATAATATTGTACCCAATTACCCGAATGCACAATACTAGAGTGAATAGTAACTCGTGAATAGTAACTTGTGAATAGTAACTCATGAATAGTAACTCGTGAATAGTAACTCATGAATAGTAACTTGTGAATAGTACTCCGACACGAAAAGTGTCCCGAATACCCGATTGAACAATATATCATATTATGCAGATGATACTGTAACAATAATTGAATCAATAATATGACTGATATGATGCAGCAATTACTGTAGCAATAATTGAGTATAACTGAGTGACTTCTCACGTAAGCATAAATAGTCAATACCTTGTGCCACTGTGCAACCACGCGTATTACTGTACTTTTAACACCGGGTGTTTCAACAGTTAACGGTAAAACTTCCGCCGTTATTTTCATAAAGTATTTTTGTCGTTTTCTCTATCCGACAATAATTCTATTGTGGGGTCCACCAATGATTGTACCGTCGTACGGATATTCCCCGACAAAAAGAATATTTCCCGACCAATCAAATATTATACAACCACTTACTTACTTTGCAAAATTTGTAAATATTACCCACAACTATAACATTACATCAAATCAACACCATAATATAAAAAAAAATTATTTCAAGAAAATTAAATCTTTATTCATAAAATCTGGGGTCTCACAATGTGAGACCTATTTCGGACTGCTGTTGTCGAGAGTTATGCAATGACATGGGATTAGAGGTTGTACAAAGTCAGGAAGATGGTACCATGCCCTCCGGTCTTTAAGCTTCAAAATCTATCCGTTGCCCAGCGTAATAGTCACTCGGGATTGGAATTCCTTGGTTCTTCTGGGACATTATTGTGTAGAAATGTATGTATAAGATGTTGAGATAGTGCGATGTGGCGTTAAGGTGGCAAGATGATGACTTTGCCCTTCACCGGGGTTATCTCCGGTTTGGGCTGATAAAGAAGACGGTTCTCAGGGTTATCTCTGAGATTAGACTGCTGCAAGTGTTGAAGGTCCTTAGTGTCATCTCTGAGGTGTGCATGTCTTCCCAGTGTTATCTCCGGGTCTTGTACTAAGTGCCTCGGTGTGAGTGCCGAGGTTGAAACTGATAGCATGCCTTTGAAACAAGCATTTCCGGGGTTATCGTCGGAACTGCAACTGCATTCCTTGGGGTTATCTCCAAGGTTGGAACTACTACTCCCAGTGTTATTTTTGGGACTAAGACTGAATATCTCGGGGTTATCTCCGAGATGAATCGGCCTTCTCTGGTATAATTTTTGGTATTTGAACTGCATGCCTCAGGGTTATCTCCGAGGTTGGAAATGATACTCCCAGTGTGTGTTCCGGGGGTTGAGACTGAACTTCCAGTGGTATCCGGACTGGATATGAGCTGTCTTCCAGGGTTATCTCTGAAAGACGAATCTGCCTTCCTGCAATGTCAATAACAGGTGTGCAGAAAATTTTGAGTGTCTACAAGATTCACAATACTGATCACCAGATCGTTCCGAAGAAAGAGGAGGCTTTCCGATTAGGATTTCTCCTTACTGGCGCACAATTATATGACCAAACCCCTTTCCTCGACATAACTTTCTAGATATTATCAATAATGCTATCTAATAATATCATTTAAATAATATGAGTTACTGTGTTGTGACAATTATTGAATCAATAATGTAAAATAGTATTCGATTATCACTATAGCAATTATTGCACAAATAATATGAAAGACTGTGCAACTTTACTGTATCAATTATTGAGTGACTTCTTACATAAGAATCAATAATCAAAGATACTATGCAATACCGTGTGCCACTGTACAACCACGCGTATTACTGTAATTTTATCACCGGGTATTTCAACAGTTTTAACGGTAAAAGTTTTGCCGTTATTTTTATAAAAAGGTTATTTCTGTAGCTTTCTATATCCGACAGTTATTCCGTTATGTGGTCCACCAATGATTGCGTCGTCGTACGGATATTCCCAACAAAAAGAATATCTCCCGACTAAAACAAATATTCACCGACAAAACGAATATTTTATGACTACTTGCTTACCTTATAAAATTTGCACATTTCACCCATAACTACAACATTATATCAAATCAACACCTTATTATTCAAAAACAATATTTAGAGAAATTAAATTTTTATTCATAAAAAGTTGGGGTCTTATAATAAGTCATATTTGGGCATAATTATTTACAGTAAAAGACAAATGTTGTTACTCAAAAAAAGAAAATATATATTAAGAGAAAAATCTTTTTATAAGATAGAGGTAGTAATAAATAATATTATATTTTTTTATTCAACATTGCACAAAAACAGCATCAATTGTATACTAAAAAATATAATCAAAATCATAAACATTCTAAATTTTGACATATACTCAACAAAATTTAACATATAAAAATCATAATATGAAACTAATAATTCAAGTAATAATTTTTGGTGTTAAACAACAAAAAATTAAAATATCAACATACTCAATCACTCTAAATAGAACAACTCCATTAATAATTTAATTTAAAATTCTTAATATTTGTATCACTTATCCAAAAATATGTGTTAATTAAACTAAATTATTTGAATGCAAGTCTTAATTACAAAAAAAACTATAATTAAAATGTATTGTATTAAAGAAGGATAATTTGTAGCATCCCCAGATCCGGGTCCCAAATCACCACTTATCTGGTATACTATTTCTATAACTATTACGAAAGATATAAACATAAATTATTTATACATTAAACATTACACACTATCCCCAAGGTTGAGAACCTTCACATAATACTTGAATCAATATCCTATCTAACATACAATGTTATTATCATACATTACTCTTACAAACTTTATCTGTTCTATCAACCAATGGTGGATCTGTCTTTGTCTTTTCCTGTATCCGATGTATTTGTATTAATCTGCAATGTTTATCATGATATAGCAAGGGTGAGCAACAAGTTTACCCAGCAAGTATATATAAGTTTATTTGTAGATATATTATGATTGAAAGAATTTGAATAATAGCTGGTTAATATTCAACAATATAATTGTGAACTAGCATGAACAAAATTTCATAGTTGAACGAACATTGAACATAAATAAATATATCTGAACCAGATGGTAATGAAGGTGATCAGCCTTTCATACCCGATGAACACATGCAATATGCACAAAGTACGATTCAATAATTCATAGACATGGTAATCAGCAATGACTATCCATAAGCATATTTGAATGAACAACTCAAGGTCGAGTGAAAGAAAACTTGCCCGTGACGCCCCCAAAATAGGTATACATCACCCATTCTGAGTCGCCAAATACATGTTACAAAATACAAATACAAACTTAAATATACAACATGAGCTGTGAGTTTTAATACAAATATTGTCTTCTAGACAATATTCAAACTCAAAATAAGTCCTCAATACATTTATTATCACACTATTTCAAAGAATAGTGAGGACTACTAATGCAAACATTTGGACGGTCACTCCGTTCCCCGACTAGTCCCAGCTATAATATTCTCATTTCCTGAAGAGAACAATGAAAGAAAAGGGTGAGCTCAACTAGCCCAGTAAGAAATATTATGACTAAGATAATGCAGAATAAAGTATCGTTAGCCCTCAACAATGTTAAACTGATAAAATACAATAGACATCAAGTTTAACTGCAGCGGAACAAGCAATCCATTAGAAGAGTCAAGTAGAGCATGATATATACTATCTTCTATGATTTAAAAGAATTTATCATCAATTTTATCATTGAGACTCAGCTTAATAAATAATCCACATCATCGAATCATCCCTGCACTACAGCCAATGATATTTATTAGTATCACGACCACAAATTATCCATGCACTACGGGCCAAGGGTATTCGTGTTTTCATCAATGGTCATGATCATGCCAACAACTGTCCATCAATGCACTACGGGCCAATGAGAACTTTTACCACATCATTTGTAACATTACGGTCATGATTATATCGAATAATCCCTGGTCATAATCATACAAAGTCCATCTATGCACTACGGGCCAAAGATGACTTTCATAATAATATAAGCATGAGGATGATGACAATGATATAAGAATTCATTTAAAAGAAAACAAAGGATAAATTTTTAAAGATTTATAAATTATTTTATCCATAATTCAATAATGTCCAAATTGTCAGCATGATACTGCTTTATGGAGTAAAATTCAAGAATAATATTGTATCAAAAATGATTTGGACCAAAAAGAAATTAATTTTTGTTATGAATAGTACCCTAGGTGAATAGTAACTGAGTGAATAGTACCCCGTGAATAGTATTTTGGGAATAGTAATCCGTGAATAGTACTCCAGCATAAAAAGGTTAAAACTTTTTCAAGAATGCTCAGAATAATATTTCCATGAAAAGATAATGGATGAAGCGCAAATATCAAGGATATTCTACTAATTTCATGGAGTATAGAAGCCAAAACTTAACAAAGTGAGTATAGAATTCAAAATTTGAAACGATATAATATTATTTATGTAGACACTCGAAATTTTCTGTACTATTGTCACTAACATTGCAGAACGACAGATTCGTCTTTTAAGAAGGAAGCCTGAAAGACAATCCATATTCATACCGGATACTACTAGAAATTCAGCATCAACCCTGGATCACATTCTGAGAGTAACAATTCCAACCTCGGAGATAACCCCGAGGCATGCAGATCCAATACCGGAACACACACCGAAGAAGACCGATTGATCTCGGAGATAACCCCGAGAGTATCTAGTCTCAGTCCCAACCATGGGAATAGCCGCCAACCTTGGTGATAGCCCCAAGGAATGTAGTTTTGGCGATAACCCCGGAAATGCTTGTTTCAAATGCGACCAGCTTCAATCTCGGCGCTCACAACGAGATAACATCGGGAAGAAAGGCACACCTCAAAGATGACAATAAGGACCTTCAACAAATTACAGCAGTCTAATCTCAGCGAAGCCTGAGCAACGTCTGCTTTATCAGCCTAATCCGGCGATAACACCGGTAAGGGGAAACATCGTCATCTCGCCAACGCAATGCCACGCCACGTCGTCTCAACATCTCTACGCAACAATGTCCCACAAGACTAACCAATCCCGAGTGACTATTGTGCGGGGTAACGGATGAAAGTTGAACCTTGAAGACCGGAGGGCATCGTCCCATCTTCAATGACTTCATACAAACTCTAATCTCATGCCATCGTACAACTCTAGACAATGGCGGTCCGAAATAGGTCCTGTATACCTCAAACGGATGCCCTGATTGCACTGCTAAAAGTTCGAGTGGACATTACTGTGCCCGAGTACACGTACTTCAAGATGACTTGACCCGAAAAACACGGGCCCACCCGAGTTGCTTCTGGTATACCTGTGGCCCAACTGCAGGTACACCTGCGGCTAAATTCTCTATAAATAGAGGGCTTGGGCTGCCCATTTTGCAAGAGAAAACGACGAGAAAGCCACCTTTAATTTGCTCTGCAGACTCACCCCATGCAGTAGATTGTACTTTCTCATTTAAACACACTGTGAGCTCATATATAGCCTCTTTTGTACCTACAAAAGCCAAGTGTTTACCCACTCTAAAGATATAGAAGTCTTCTTTGGCGCCAACCTGTAAGCCTTTCTCACACACTTTAGAGTCTTTCTTCTCTCTCTCGCACACACCCTTCTTCACGTTGAGAGTCGTGTTACAAGACATTTGCAGGACTTTGGTCCGCGGTTTTGTTTTTTTATATATATATATATATATATATATATATATATATATATATAAATTGACTAACATTATCGAGTTATGCCTCGATTGAGCCTAGAACTTGATCTGGAGCGTTTATTTTCTTTAATATATATATATATACATTTATATATATTAACTGTGTGTCGAACTTTGTTCGATGAGCCTGAACTTTGATGCGGAGCGTTTATTTGCTTTAATATATATATATATATATATATATATATATATATATATATATATATATATATATATATATATATATATATATATATTATCGTGTGTAGAACTTTGTTCGATGAGCCTGAACTTGATGCGGAGCGTTTACTAGCGCTTTTATATATATATATATATATATATATATATATATATATATATATATATATATATGAACTGTGGTAGGACTCTGTTCGATGAGCCTGGATTTTACATCCGGTGCATTTACTCGCTTTTGTATATATATATATATATATATATATTTATATATATGAATCATGTTGTCGAACTCATTCGATGAGCACAGATTTTACATCCAAATGCGTTTATTGCTTTTATATATATATATATATATATATATATATATATATATATATATATATATATTTGTCACGCTGGAGTTTCCTTCGTGGCGGTTGATCGCTTTTCTGACTTTATTTACATTTCGTCCCTTTGGAGTTTCCTTTAGTGGTGGTTGGTAGTATTTCTGACTTTATTTATATTTTGTCCACTTTGGAGTTTTCTCCGTGGCGGTTGATAGCTTTTAACAATTTTATTTACATTTCTGATCCCCCATGGAGGTGCTTCGTGGTTGGTGATCATGTTTGTATATATATATATATATATATATATATATATACCTGCTTACTGCTTTCATACAAATTGCAGTATCTTGTGCGCCTAGGAATCATGTAATCAAAGATTCAGCCTATTAGATCTAGATTTGGTTCCCGTGATGGACATTTTCAGCTGTAAGCAACTTGTAAATTATTCAGCGATGTTTGAATTTCCTCAGATGGTTTCCATACCCATGAGGAAGTAGACATTATTTTGTACATTATTTTATACGGATGCCTCGCATCTGTAAAATAAAATCTATCAAGCCGAACACTTAATAAAATGGGAGTGTAAATGGTCTCAATTACTATTGAGCATCAGGGTTTGAAAAACCTCTTTTATAAAACATCACTACTATATCTTGCTTAAAACTGAATTTTTTACATAAATTCAAACCCTGTGCATATAGGTGCGAACGAGGCCTCGCACTACTTCCAAATAATAGCACATTGACCCACACACACACACATTCAGATAATAGTTTCTTGAAAAGAGACGGTCACCGTGGTAACACGGATGTCGGGGGGTGCCTAACACCTTCCCTCCGCATAACCAAGTCCCCGAACCCTAATGAATCTCGGTTTCACCGACCCGTATAGCAGTGTCACATCACTGTGTCAATGTTCAAACCTTTTCTTGGTTGTTTTGGTACAACCATTTAAAAAATCAACTGGCAACTCTTAACAGTCCATCGTCGACATTATACATGTCGGACCTTTTTCACTAATTTTTTCAAATAAATCTCACCTAAAATGAGAACACCAAAGAACAACTAACGGAAAGGGACATCTAAAAATCTCGACGTCGACAGGTGGCGACTCTGCTGGGGACTCCAGTAAGAGGACTTAAGCCGCTATTACAATATTTTCAAAACTATTATTTGTTTGTGTGTGGATATTGCATTTACATTTTATGATGAATGTGTATGAATGCATTTCCTTATTGCACTTAGTGCTTCGCACCATAACTGTTTGTGATATTATTGCTTCGCACCATAACTGCTTGTGATATTAGTGCTTCGCACCATATCTACTTGTGATATTAGTGCTTCGCACATGTCATCATTTTTTATACGGTGAGACGCGATGTATGTGAATGTATGTTGTGTGGTCCCTCCACCAAGAGGCTATCCCGTCGGTGTTTGATTACTGGACTCGTGAGAAGACTAATTCTCCGAGGCTCAGGAAAGGCACCACCCAAATTCGCTCCAGTTGAAAGACCGGATTAACTTCCCGTCAAGTAGATTGCGATGATTTGGGAAACTTCATGCCAAAAAGCCGCGAGAGTAACCTTAGATAGGTCAGCCTCTGATAAACCCAAAATGGAGGAAAGTCTCTTCATGCTCTCATTTCAAATTACTTGTAAACACAATTACTTGTAATTTCATTCCATATCTATCTCCATGTAATGAGAAATATGAAGAAATGTATACACATACACATTAACATTGCTACAAACAGCTGGCATCCATTTTGCAAGATAAAATTCCTAAAATGGACACATCACATAGCATGTTATTATACACATTCCCTAAAGACTAAACTATGTAAGTCTTTCACAGGGAACCAATCAGACCTACTACCCATTCAAAGTCCAAAAAGGCAACAGGCCTACAGTCAATCATGTCGTCATCCGACCAGACTAAACTTAATCTAGTTTCTCGCAAAGAATTCGACGGATTAAGCAAACAAATTACAGATTTGGTTGTTCTACTCAAAGAATTACACCGATCACTTCGAGGTCGGAAAATACCAGACATGCTTTGAATCCTCCACACAAGGAGGAACCCAGGTCATTACAATACCTGAACTACACTTGGATCCAACCAACAAGACTCATGATGCTGCCCATCCCACTGGAGATCCAGACACTGATGACATCAAAAAGAAATTCCTCCAAATGGAAGAGACCCTTCGCGCTATCAAAGGAGTTGGAACACACGGGAGTGTTTCATATGTTGATCTGTGTATTTTTCCTGGTGTTCATTATCCAGAAAAATTTAAAACTCCTGACTTTGAAAAATATAACGGGTTAGGAGATCCTTACACACATTTAAAGGTGTTTATTGGAGAACTTGGATCTTATGCAGAGGACGAAAATCTTAAAATGCAATTGTTCCAAAAGAGTCTAACTGGAGAAGCCCGGTCGTGGTACACAAGATTAGAAAATTCAGAGATCCATAGCTGGGAAGAGCTATCACATGTTTTCCTCACTCAATACAGCTTTCAAACTCAGATGGCTCCTGATCAGTATCAAATTACCAAGATCAAGAAACAGTCTAACGAATCTTTCAGAGAGTATGCTCAAAGGTGGAGACACCTGGCTGCCCAAGTTAGTCCTGCCATGACAGAATCAGAGATGGTCATGACTTTCATAGACATACAAGAAGTGCCGTTCTATGAGAGAGTTTTAGCCGGCATCGGCAAACCATTTTCTGAAATGGTCAAACATGGGAGATGGGTGAGATGGGATTGAAGTCCCGGAAGATTCAAGACCTAGTCGCACTCAAAGTCGTTCTCGATCACATCCAATCGAAAATTATGGAAACAACCCCTGGAGGGTCCATAAAAAGAAAGAGGAAGATGTTTCCCTGATACTACAGGGGCAAAAAGGCAATCAGAACATGCCTATTCAAAGGAGAAACTACACTCCCTTTCAAGGACAGTCTGTAAACCCTCCAATACCAAAAGGTAGAGAAGTCAAACCCCCTAAAGTGTTTACACCCTTAGGGGATACCCTCGAGAACATTCTCAATCTTCTGACAACACAGAAGAAAATTACACATCTTCTTCCACCAGCCAGCCCTAATGGACGGGGTTTCAATATTGCTCGAAAATGTACTTATCATGCCGGGGCACCTGGACATGATACTCAGGATTATTGGGCCTTGAAACACAAGATCTAGGACCTGATAGACAACGGAGAGATCGTGGTCACCAAACCAGATCAGCCTCATGTTCAAGACAACCCTCTTCCTCAACACAAAGAAGAAGAGGTTAACATGATAAATTGGAGTAATGGACAAAATTCAAATTTCAACTGTGAATCCTCCCAGACCCTTAAAGACGGTGATGACAAATGGGATTATGCCAAGTTCCAGTTTATAATGGATTGAAAGATGAAAGCTCTATGCAAGCAAATTGAGCAATTGGCGGAACTGGTGACTTATCAGCATCAAGTGACACGTCAGTTAATCAGCCTGGAGCATGCCAGTCTCCTACCTCTCGTCATGAATATTCCCTCGTCACTTTCAAAAAATGAAATACTGGAAGACAAAGTGACAAAGAGAGCAAATGCCAAGGCCCATCGAGATTTTTCCAACAAAAGAGAATTCACCTATTTGGGCCAACCTATGGAGGAAATCCTTCATATGTTAATCAATGAAGGAAGGATCAGTTCCCTTCTACCTCCAATCAACCCCCGTTCAGGACGGTACAACTTTGATGGAGTATGTCAATATCACTCCGGCCTCATGCACACAAAGACGGAAGAATCTTTGGCACTCGCCCACCTTATTCAAAATCTAATTGATAGTGGTGTCTTGCAATTAGCAGACGACGATATTGTGTTCCGTGCAAGTGAGAATACAGATCCTACTAAGTGGAAGAGTGTGGTAGCAGTCATATCCACTGAAGCTGATAGGATTAATCAATCGCTCATAATGCCAACAATTCAACTCAGGGGAAGCAACAATCCTTTGAAAGTGGCCGCTCCCGAGCCAATCAACTTGCCATACAGAGCACAATATCCTATTGTTAGCTTGCACAAAGTTCTGTGGAATTATGGAGAAGGTGAAGGATCCACCTCACATACAATTGCTACAGTGTCAAAGGAAAATCCACTGTATCTTCCCCAACGGGTGATGAAGCCTACCATCAAATCAAAGGGGAAAATACCCATGGAGAAAATTGAAAAATTCCTCCGCACTTTGGGTCATAACGAAGCCACGGTGGTTTTAAGCTTAAAGGAAGCTCCACAATAAATATCAATTTTGGACTTGGTCCTAACTTCCAAGAATCACTGGAGGGTCTTGTTGAAGGTTTTAGAAGAAGCCTACCTGCCGACATCAGTTGATACGGAAAAATTTCAACATTTGGTTGATCACATTTTTAACAACAATGTGATATCCTTCACTAATGATGACATACCGCCCGAGGGGACCGATCATTGCAAACCATTGCACATTGCGGTCTTGTCCTCCGGATACATGCTAGCTGGAGTATTGATAGATGGAAGTTCCTCTCTAAATATCTGTCCATATGCTACCTTGGTGAAGATGAATATCAATCTCAACAGAATTCGGAGTAGCCATACTATCATCAAAGCTTTTGATGGAGCCCGCCATAATTCGGTCAGAGTAATTGAGCTGCCAATCGAAATTGGTCCTCACACATTCTGCGTATCCATCCATGTGCTCAAAATAGATTCAGGATACAACCTGCTCTTGGGATGACCATGGATTCAAATGGTAGGGGCAGCCCCCTCCACTCTTCACCAACAGTTGAAATACATTATCAACAATAGACTGGTCACGGTCAACGCTGAACCAGAGATTCCTCAGCACGGAGACATACCATTCATCAATGCCAATGCAGATGTGGAACCAGTCAATTTTCATGCTTTGGAAATAAGCAATACCCAATACCATGCTATTGGAACGCCATTGCCTAAACCCAAGATTTCTGCCGAGGTAATGTCGGCTACCCAAGAAATGATGTCATTGGGTCATAAACTGGGACAAGGCCTGGGTAAAGATTGCCAGGGTATCAAATACCCAATTCGATTAACCAAGCAAACTGGAATAACTGGACTAGGCTATTCTGTCAGTTCTAGTCATAGGAATCCTCATAAGCATCAGCAGATTCCTTCAGCTTCAACCATGCGGCGTTTATCTTCGCCTTCAAACTCTGAGTCCGCACAACCTCCTGTAAAGGTGCCAGCCAATGTAATGGCTATGTTATTTTCCAAGCCAGTGCCGGTAAAGGAGAAAGAAGTCTTTGTTCCAAATCCCGCAGTGGAAGAAGAGGAACGAAGAATCAAGCAAGACGTCATCCGAATGATGTCAGGCATACGCATCATTGTTCATGATGAACATACCAATAGATACACCCTAGACGATGATTGCCCAGATGTAATGGCCATCATTTGGGACAGGGAGGATGATGACAATCCCTCCATCACTGTGGTCCCCCTGGACTTTACCCTTACCAATTGGAGCAGTATTCCTTGCATTGGTCGACAAGGGTAAAGCAGATGAGAACTCTTCTACGCCTGTAGATATAATAAGCGCTTACTTTTTACAGACAAGATTAGCAGTTTATTTTGCCGATATATGCTATCTTGTGTATGATCAACACATTTCATTTATACTAAGTGAAAGCATATTTTATTTCGAGACTCGAATTTAGATGTTCATGTACTTTAACGTCATTTAAGGCTCTTCTCCACAAGGATTGTACCTTTGATGTAGAGATGAATTCAACCTTGATGGATATACAGGATGACATTGAGGTGCCTCCAGAAATTCAAGAATGGGTCAAAGACAAACCTAAACCCAACCTTGACCAAACCACTTCTTTCAATCTCGGAACCTTAGAAAGCCCTAAGTTAATCCAGATTGGTTCAGACCTTACCCCAGACCAACGGAATGACATGGTTATGCTACTAACCCAATTCCAAGATGTGTTTGCATGGTCTCATGAAGACATGATGGGTTTGTCCACTGACATTGTCCTTCATCGCCTTCCCATTAAAGAGGGATTTAAGCCATTCAAGCAAAAGCTCAGGCGATTGAAACCTGAGTGGAGTTTAAAGGTGAAAGAAGAAATTGTGAAACAATTTCAAGCTGGCATCATCATGGTGTCTACATATCTTGAGTGGATATCCAACATTGTGCCTGTGGCTAAACCTAGAGGGAAGGTGCGAGTTTGCGTGGATTACCGGGACTTTAACAAAGCTTGCTTAAAAGATAGCTTTCCCGTGCCATTTATCCACATTCTCATTGACAATATTGCGCAATACGACATGTACTCCTTTGTTGATTGCTTTGCAGGGTATCATCAGATCATGGTTGTTGAGGAAGATCGTGAAAAGACTGTTTTTATCACGCCTTGGGGAACTTTTTGCTATAGAAGGTTGTCATTCGGCCTTATCAATGCCGGAGCCACCTATCAGCGAGCTATGGTGGCTCTTTTCCACGACTTAATGCACAAAGAGATCGAGATCTACGTGGACACCATTATTGTCAAGTCCCGGAAGGAGGATGACCATATAGACCATCTCAGGAAGTTGTTCAACAGGTTGCGTAATTACAACTTGAAGTTGAATCCAGCTAAATGCGCCTTTGGTGTTTGCTAGGATTTCTAGTCAGCCACAAGGGGATTGAGCGGGATCCTGCCAAAATCCAAGCTATCACAGAAATGGCCATTCCTCAAACAGAGAAGGAAATACGGGGATTTTTGGGAAGAATCAACTTCATTAGCAGGTTTATCTCCCAACTCACAGCAACCTGTGAGCCAATCTTCAAGCTATTAAGGAAGAACTCCTCCATGAAATGGAATGATGAGTGTCAAAATGCCTTCCTCACAATCAAGAAATAGCTAGTCAAAGCTCCCGTTTTGGTTCCACCCAGGGATGATGTTTCCCTGTTTATGTACTTGTCCATAAGTGACAATGCCATGGGTTACATCTTGACGTAAGGACGAGAAAAGGCGATAAGAACGAAAAGCTATCTATTACCTCAAAGAAAAGGTTCAAAGTTGAAGTGAACACAAGTACACTCGATCGAAAAAGGCGTGTTGTGCTTTAGCATGGGCTTCCATGAGGTTCTGAAGATTACCTCCATGGTCACACAACCCATCTCATATCCGCATGGATCCCCTCAAGACGTGTTCAACAAACCCATGTTAAATTAAATTTGTCCGGATGGCGATTGATCCTACAACAATTTGACATCATATATGTGACTCAAAAGTCCATCAAAGGTCAAGGAATTGCCGCACCTTCAGGGGATTTCAAACCCTTGGAAACATATTTCCCCGATGAAGGAGTAATGACAGTGCAGCAACACCATCAGTACGATATGCGCCAATCATAGAAGATGTATTTTGATGGAGCGGTTAATATGGAAGGTTCTGGAGCTGGAGCAGTTCTAGTATCTGGTACGGGGGAGCAGTATCCCGTCGCCGTCAAATTACAATTTGTCAGCACCAACAATACGGTTGAGTATGAAGGCTGTCTCATAGGGCTAAAACTTGCTCGTTCCATGGGCATCAGGCGGTTAACTATCTTTGGAGATTCAGAGTTGGTAATCAGACAATCCACCAGAATCTATCAAACCAAAGAGCTACATTTGCTGCCTTACCATCGACAGGTTTTGAAGATGGTTTTGGAGTTCGAAGAAATCTCCTTTCTACACATTCCTCATAATAGGAATGACTTTGCGGACGCGTTAGCAACTTTGGCCTCCTTTATTCACATATCAGATAAGGAACACTTGCCAAGCGTCACAATTTCCCTGCACAAGGTCCCAGCATATGGGAATTACGTTGGAGAAGTATCGGATGAGCTACCTCCCATCCAACTTCCTTGGTATCAGCATATCAAGGAATATCTGCGAGATGGATCTACACCCGCGGAAGCGAGCCCGACTAAGAAAAGGCGAATCCAGCGTGGATCCTCTCAAATACGTGTTCAACAAACCTATGTTAAATTAACGGCTGTCCAGATGGCAGTTGATCCTACAACAATTTGACATCGTCTACGTGACTCAAAAGTCCATCAAAGGCCAAGGAATTGCGGATCAACTGGCCGCTGCACCTTCAGGGGACTTTCAACCCTTGGAAATGTACTTCCCCGACGAAGGAGTAATGACAGTTCAACAACACCATCAATGTGACAACCCGAGAATTTTGAATATTTTTAAAAATTTTATTAACTGATTTAAGGTTCAAAATTAGAACCTACACAGAAAATTAGTGTATGCGTTTGATATTTTTAAGATGGAATTTTGAGGATTTCAAAATTCTGTAAAGGATTTAGGTGAATTATTCAGGATTAAGGAAATACGTAAATATGTTATGTGTATATGTGTACAATATGTGGTTAAGGGTTAAGGGTTGACCAGATAAACGATGTATGTGACAAACCCTAAGTATATATTAAGAACGTCAACGTTCGGTTAGAAAACCCTAACGAATTATAAGAAACCCTAGAAACCGATTTTGAAAATCCTAATTTCAATTCCGGGAATTCGAAACCCTAATTCGATGTATGAAACCCTAATCTGGGAACTTAACCAATAATATTATTGCTTAAGTGTTATTATTATAATATTAATTAGGGTCAAGCTTAACTATTTAGCAAACCCTAATTTCAAATTTATTAAACCCTAATTTCGGAATTAGAAACCCTAATTTATAAATAGGGAAAACCTAAGTGTTAATTTAATAATGGTAATGTTAATTAGAAAATATTAATCCTAATTTTCAAGTTATGAGTAATTAGAAAACCCTAATTACGAAATCTAATTTATAAATTTGAAATATTATTGTTATAATTAAAACCCTAATTCTAGGTTAAAAACCCTAATGACCATTTTGACCCTAATTGATTAATTAGCAATTTCAATTAGGAAATGCTAATTCTAATTAGCAAGATTTAATTTGTGATTAAGAAATTTTTATATAATTAGAAAATTCTAATTATAATTTAGAAATATTAATTTCTATTTTTGAAAATCTAAATTTGGAAATTTTAGAAAATCAAATTGCTAAACTTGAGGGTTCAAATCCTAAACCCTAAAAGTTTTCCAAACCCTAAACGCTAACCAAACCCTAAACCCTAAGGGTTTGGCTAATTGACAAGAATGCCATTAAAATTAAATACTAAAAGACCATTATACCCTTATTGAATAATTGAGGATTTCTTGCAAATCTAGCCAAATGTGGGTTGGTGAGCAACTCCACCAACTCCTAGACTGAAAATATCAAAGAACTCAAATTTCTTTTATATCAGCCATTACATGCATCTAGCTTGATTTATATAGATATAGAGAGAGGAAATGGTCACTTTAAATTTCATTTTTCTCCTAACCCTTCTCTCTCTAAAAATTCAGGATTTAGTGTGATATGGAGTAAGGAGATGAAACAATATCAAACCCTAACTCTCCATGATCAGCAGCAAAAGTCAGAAATCATGAATCAAAGCTCAAAGTGTTAAAGAACCCTAAATTTTAAAATCTTTTGATTTGATGTTAGTTGTTGTAATTGATTGTTTAAAGTTATGATTTAGAATGTTAATAAGTGAGTTGGGTTGTTAGATCAAGGATCAATATCACTTAGATGCACGAATCAAGCATTTTTAGAAATCTGGAAATCTGGAAAAAAAATCGTCTGACAGCCATATGTCAGCCCTCATAAATCTGTGTGTGTTAGATTTTTAGTGTTGTTTTTGTTTTGGACATGTTCCCTCCCATGTGGGCTTTGATATGAAATTGGATACAGGGTCGGATCAAGCCTAGATCTCCTGATATGACCGGTCAAAGACCGTTGACCGATCACGGATAAACTTTTTGGGCAGCCCAGAAAATTTCCAGAATTTCTGACATGCATTTTGATGGCTTCGGATCTTGCTTTTCGTTGATGTTTAGTCCATGATGTTGTAATAGATCTATAGTTTGACATGAGTACTACACTTGTAAACCTTTAGGTCATCCAGATCTATAACAGAAACGATATTATAGCCGGTCAAACAAGCATTGACCATCACGTTGTATGAAGATTCTGGGTAACCCATAATCTTCAAAAGGCAGTTCCTGACAACTAGTTTGACCAATCCATTTCTCTACGATTCTGTGTTGTTATGATGATCTGAAGCTATTTAGTTATACCCTGTCATGTTTTCTACAAGACTGAACCACTAGATTACACAAAAAAAGTCCAGGAGGTTAGGAGTTAAAGCTGCAAAGTAGGTACCTTGGCTGTTCTTCATTTCTGGGTAACCCGGAAAATGAAGAACAGGCCTGACAAGCTTTTTGAATGCCCAGATCTTCATGATATGTTCTGTTATGACTAAGATAATGATTACAACTTGTAGTATTATATACCTACTACAAGATCAAGGTTCAAACAGACCCAGAAACTAATTATACTTAGAATTACGCCTGGTCAAACAAGCATCCTTGAGAACTGGTCTGACACTATTCTTGAGCTCAAGAACACCTAAGACAACAGACAAGTGTCGCTAAAGGACATCGACGGTTTTATTTATTTTAATTTCTGAATATTCTGGAAATTATTAATAAATAGATAAAAATGATTTTTAATTATTAATAATACAAAATAAATTCTGAAAAATTATTTTAAAGTCTAAAAAATAGTTTTTAATTATTTTGAGTATATTTCATAAATATTTAATATTTTTGGAATATAAATGGTATTTAATTTATTTAATTATAATATTAAATAAATTATTTAAAAATGATTTAAATACATGAAAAATCATGAAAAATAATATTATGTTATAATAAAATATTTTAAGTTATTTTCGGTGACTTTTAATATTTTAGGATGAATTTCATTAATTAATTAATATTAATGAAGAATTAGTTTATTTAATAAATATATTAAATAAATTATGGAAAAATAGAATAAATGATTTAAAAATCATATGAAAATGATTTAAGTATTATAAAAATATTTTAAGTTATAAAATATAACTTTTGATATTTTGTTATAAAAATATTAATATTTTAATATTAAAAGCAATAATCGGATAATGGATTTAATTGTTTAAAAATCATATAAAGGTGATTTTAAAGTATTAAAAATACTTTGTGATATTATAAATATATTATAATATTATGACATGTATTTCATTAATATTGGATAATAAATAAATATTAATGATAAAAGAATTATGTGATATTTAATTCATATAAATACGTTATTAATGATTGAAAATTTATGATAAATAGTAATAATTATTTAAAAATTATTACGAACTTATGAAAATTATTTTGACTATTATTAAAATTATCTGATATAATTGTTAAGTGTTAAGCAGAGTTTAATTAAACTTAAACTTGAAGAATTGTCCGACTAGACCGTCGGGACATTTGAACTTTGTCGAATTCAAGTCAGACTGAAATAGTTTGACTTGATACTAAGTCTTATGTGTATTGTAGATCGATAGGATTATGTGTTATGTGTTTAGGTTATTCTATGTTTATATATATAATAGTATTATATTGTGATGATATTATTCTAATATTGGAGATCTATATTACTAATATTAGGTCTTCGGATAAAGCGTTATAAATTGCGTAGCGGTAATCAACGGTTCAGGCAAGTTTGTTTTTACTTAACTCTACTAAGAGTTGTTTCATTCGGATAAGCTTATGGTTAATCATTGCTGGTTGCCATGAATTGTACTCTGTACATATTGCATGTATAAGTCAGGTATGAAAGGCTGATCACCTTCATTACCAGTTGGTTCAGATATATTTGTTTATGTGTGATACTTGTTCAGTCATAAATTTGTTCTTGCTAGTTCACAATTATATTATTGAATTATAGCCAGCTAATTATTCAAATCATTTCAATCATGATATATCGTTATATTATTGAACTTCAACTTATTGGGCAATTCTTATGCTCACCCTTGCTATATCATGATAAAACATTGCAGATTAAGGCGAATGCGTCGTATACAAGGAAAGGTTAAAGACAGTTCCAGCTTAAAGTTAATGCGCGCGATTAGTTTTGTAATAGTGTAGTTTGATAATAATGTTATATGTTAGATAGTATGAATTGTGTATTAAGTTAAGGTTACTCGACCTTGGGAAATAGTGTGTAATGTATTGTATAAACAATTTATGTTTATATCTTCCGTAAATAGTAATAGTGGTATAGAATGATCGAACCGAATCCGCAGTGATTCGGGACCTTGGATTCGGGGCCCTCACAATCAATACGATACACACCAAACATGGAAGATGTATTTCGATGGAGCTGTTAATATGGAAGGTTCTGGAGCTGGAGCAGTTCTAGTATCTAGTACGGGGGAGCAATATCCCGTCGCCGTCAAATTGCAATTTGTCAGCACTAACAACATAACTGAGTATGAAGGCTGTCTCATGGGGCTAAAACTTGTCCGTTAAATGGGCATCAGGCGGTTAACTGTCTTTGGAGATTCAAAGTTGGTAATCAGACAATCCACCGGAATCTATCAAACCAAAGAGCTACATTTGTTGCCTTACCATTGACAAGTTTTACAGATGGTTTTGGAGTTCGAAGAAATCTCCTTTCTACATGTTCCTCGAAATAAGAATGACTTTACAGACGTATTAGCAACTTTGGCCTCCTTGATTCAAATATCTGACAAGGGACACTTGCCAAGGGTCATAATCTCCCTGCACAAGGCCCTAACCTATGGGAACTACGTTGGAAAAGTATCGGATGATCTACCTCCCATCCAGCATCCTTGGTATCAACATATCAAGGAGTACCTACGAGATGGATCTACACCCACTGAGGCAAGCCCGACTGAGAAAAGGTGGATCCATCGACTTGCTATGAAATTCTACTTGAGTGGAGATGCGCTCTATAAAAAAGATGCAGGACTAGGTCTCCTCAGTTGTTTAGACAAAGACCAAGCGCAGAGGCTTATGGATGAGATCCATGGTGGAGTCTGTGGTCCCCACATGAGTGGCTCCCTCCTTGTTAAGAAAGTCCTCAGGACATGACATTACTGGCTATCTCTCAAGGCTGACTGCAATGATCACGTCAGGAGATGTTATCAGTGCCAGATTCATGTGAATGCTATCCATTCCTTTCCACGGGAACTCCACGCTATGAGTTCACCTTGGCCCTTCTCGATGTGGGGAATGGACGTTATCGAACCCTAGGAAACTCCACACCTTAGTCAGCATTTTTGGTTGTTCCCAATTCATCATGGCTTCCACCTTCGCTGGATCTACTGATATCCCCTCCTGGTCAATGACATGACCTAAGAACTGTACCCTCTCTAGCCAAAATTCATACTTAGTGAACTTCGCATACAACTTATCCTTCCTCAGTGTCTCCAACACTATTCTTAGGTGTTCAACATGATCTTCTGGCATTTTAGAATAGACTAGAATATCATCGATAAACACCACGACGAACTGTCCAAATTTTGTTTGAACACTCTGTTCATCATATCCATAAATGCAGCTGGTGCAGTAGTTAACCCAAATGACATCACCAGAAACTCGTAATGACCATAACGAGTCCTGAATGTTATTTTCGATACGTCTTCATTTCTAACCTTCAGCTGATGATACCCCGTCCTTAAATCTATTTTTAAAAAAATACTTTTCCCCTTTCAACTAATCAAAAAGATCATTAATCCTAGGCAATGGGTATTTATTCTTTATCGTTAACTTGTTAAACTCTCGGTAGTTGAGACAAAGTCTTAACGATCCGTCCTTCTTCTTGACAAATAGTACCAGTGCTCCCCATGGTGAAACACTCGGTTGAATGTACTTCCTATCCAATAGTTCTTGTAACTGCACCATCAACTCCTTCATCTCCACTGGCGCCATACGATACGGTGCCTTGGAAACTGGTGCCGCTCCTGGCATAATGTCTATTACGAACTCGGTCTCCGTATTCGGTGGAAGATCCGGTAATTCACTTGGAAATACATCCATGAATTCACTCACTATAGGTAATTTTTCCATGGTCGCTCCCACTCTCTGGGTATCAACAACATGGCACAGATAACCTACACACCCCTTCCTCAATAGTTTCCTAGTTTGTGTCATGGTAAACAACACGAAAGTCCCGACGATTTATTACCATAAAATATTACATGAGGTTATCTTAACGTTTTAATATTTACGCTTTTGTTTTGAAAATCTATAATTGCCCCATGGTTAACCAATCAATCCATTTCGAGAATTTCATCGAATTCTCCTAACTTTATCGTTATCAAATCTACCGGTAATTTACAACCCCATATATCTACGCAACAGTCCTATGAATATCTTCAACATGAATTATCTCTTCATTTGCTCCCATAATATTTAAAGGTATGGGCAACTTTTTGGGAAGTAATCCTAATCGTTTAGCAAAATCACAAGCGATAAACGAACAAGTAGCACCCGAGTTAAACATCACGTAAGCATTTAGGTCGTTGATCGGAATAATATCTGCGACTACGTCCCCTGATGCCATCGCATCTTGGACTGTCATGTTAAAGGTACGAGCCATCGGCCATCCCGGCTACGCTGGACCACCAATAGCTAACTTACCGCCATTGGCGCCCTTGTTCTCGTTCGTCCCCTTTTTCAGGAAGTTCTTTGCCATGTGGTCAGTTGACCCACACACAAAGCATCCATGGTTCTTCTTCGAACTTGGATAGTTAGGCGCAATGTGCCCCTCCTGTCCACAATTGTAGCATACGGCCTTCCTCATAAGATAGACTCCTAAGTGAGTCTTCCCACAGGTCTTGCAGGCCTCCATCCTCCTCTTCGGGTCTCCTTGCTTCACTCCGTTATTCCCAGAGTTAACCACCTTTCGTTTACACCCTTCGCCACTCTCGCTTGCTCCTTCGATATTTATTCCCCCATCCACTTTCCCTTTATTCTTCTTATCCTCGTGGTACTGGCTCAACGCCTCGCTATCACCTTCAGTGATTATCGCCTTCTCTAAAATGGTCCCAAATGAAGTACTTTGGAACACAAAAATACGGTTATAGAGTCAGGGTTTCAATCCCTGCTTGAACCGTCGCGCCTTCCTAACCTCGGTTTCCACTTGATGTGGAGCGAACCTCGCTAGTTCATTAAACTTTGCAGCGTATTAGGGAACCGTCATGTCCCCTTATTTTAAGTTGAGAAATTGCATCTCCATCCTTCTTTGCATGTTAATGGGAAAGTAATTCTCGAAGAATATCTCCTTGAACCTCACCCACATCAAATTCTCTATCCTGGCCCTCCCCTTATTGGCCTCCCACCAAAAGTTGGCCTCTCCCTTCATCATGTAGGTTGCAAAGGCAACCTTATGGGCCTCGTCGACATTTGCTATGACAAATGCCTTCTCGATTTCCTTCACCCACGTTTGGGTATCGATAGGGACCATAGTTCTTTTGAACTCAGACAGACCCACGCTTTTAAAATCCTTAAACGTAGTAGCTCGTACTATACCAGGATTTACGGGGATATTAGCCCCAGTTCTATTAAAGGCGACTGTTAAAAGATTAACAAATTCCTGCATTGGATTAACCGGACCTCCCTCCGGTTGGTTTATGTTAGCGCCTTGCTTATGTGGTACTCTTCTTGGCGGGATTTTGCTGTTACAATAAACAACACATTTCGTTATTATTCATTTCCTGTTAGTTAGTTATTATTCACAATTTAAAAAATAACTTAAACATTTATTACTCAATATTTTTGAAAAAGGCTTATATTGATTCATTTCTTGTAGTATAATACTACATCGGTTACATTACACAGCCTAAGCTGATTACATTACTTTCCCGCAATTGCTTTCCAAAAATTGGGATTTACAAAAGACTACCCTTGCTTATACAAAAGAGGGTTTTACGTCACTACTAGATACAAAATATTTACATATCTAAACTACTCTAGCCACTACTAGATCACATCTGCCTTAAGGCATTATCAAAATCCGCCTTGGCAAGACCGACAATAATATCACGGTTGATAGTATGCCGCGTCTGTCCTGCCTCTATGGGATAACCATCTACCTGCTGCTGGAAATCCATATAAGAACTCCTGTGGATATAGGACATTCTCCCTATCTTTTGCTTTTTGGTCTTTAGTTCCCCCCTGAGCTCAAAGACCTCCTGTTTCAGCTCATGGACCTTGTATTTGGCCAAAACTCTCTCATCGTGCACCTGCTCCCACATGGACTCCACGTCCGTCTTATCCTCTAAAATCGGTTGGAGCTTTGCTTTCAGCTCCTTAACCTCCTGACAGTAATGGATATTTTTATCCAATACTGACATAAAAGGTGACATCATTGACTCCCTCGGAGCCATCTCTGCCGCTATTGCTACTGGGTTGAAGGACACTATCTCCACCTCTTCCTCCAACATGTTGTCGAACACGGACATAAGGTCTAAGCTCTCTAAGTCTCCAGACTCAACCACTATAACTTCGAGCTCTGCCACTATGGGGTTCGGTAAAATCTCTATCTGATTAACCGATCCTTCACAGACTACATGTACATCTCTAGACATTCCATTTTCTTCTTACATCTACACAACACAAATAAGTTTGATTAGTACATGTCAATAGAATAATAAAAATACATAACATATATAATGCATTTTTATAAGGTTAATTTCCATCTTTTATTTCTTTGACTTTTCTTAAGGTTATGACTTAAGGTTTAAATCCCCCCTTAAGTTTTATAACCTAATGCTTTGATACCAACCTGTGACGCCCCCAAATCTGGGTATCTTCCAACCCGACAGATGGTGCTACATGGTGCTACAGTTCACATAAACATTCAATTGAAATGCCTCAAAAGAACAAATATGTCTTATATATATTCAAAATAATATTATCATTCTCCCAGGTTCTTTATAACCGTTACAATTGTTCTTATCATAGTATAAAATATTAACATTACAAAACCTATACTATTACATAGGTAATCTATGGGTTCGCCTTAGCCTTACCTTTATCCTTGCCAGATCCGTCGGTCCGTTCGATCTTAGTTGCATTCATATGGTTCAAGCAAGAGTGAGCCTAACTAGCTCAACAAGTACAACAACTCTAGTAAAATAGCATGCTTGAGACATAGGAATTGTATATCTTTAATAACTGAACAATAGTTACGAAGTACTATCGATAATTCAAAATATCACTTCTTTTCATTCAAAACGTTTTACAACAACAACATTCAGTAAAACATCAATTTCGGTCCAAGACCATGAGCATTTCATATGTTCTTTAAAAAGGACATACCGGCACGAAGTCTGTAAGTCCGGCATAGCTTACGAGCACGTCTAGGTGATTAGCCTACAGTACTCTATGTTGATCAACACTACATTCATTAAACATATGTACGTTTAAGTTGTGGCAACCTCACGTGCCTGTCGTTTGACGACAAAATAATTAAGCATACTCAGTCTCCTTTTGAAAACCACACCAATATTAGTTTGGTAAATCATTGACAATACTTTGATAGATTATAAGAAATCCAACATATTGTAAGTCTAGTCGAAAGAATTGGCATTGACTTCATCAAACATTAACTCATGCGTAAGAATACATGAATCACAAAGCTTGTCCAGATTGAACTAAAACAAGGGTTAGAATACTTGTCTTTAGCGTCTGCTATAGTTATAACACGTGCACTTTAAGTCTTTAAGGTCTCTACAGTGGATGCTAACATCACATAGCACATTAGGTCATGAATAACATACATGTTTCCTAAAGAATCTTACCCTTCTTCTCAATCTTATTATATATTAGATTTGTTATTTATTGGTTCCGTCTTTCCGTTATGTCGTTTTTATGTTCATATGCAATTGAGTTAGTTCAACCCTAAGTGATCATATTTAAGGTTTAAATATGTCTTAACAATGTTATAGTTAAGCTTTAGTTTATTACTAATGAGTTACCATTCATTCTCTCCTTACAAATATTCTTAAATTTCAAAACCCTAAATTTGGCACTCTGGCTATTTCGCATTCATCGAATCAATGGCCATTATACACTTTAGTGGCCAAAGACTCAGACTCGGCGATGCGACGCGAGTCCCCTTCATTACGGCCGTGCTGCGGCGCCAAACTCTAGTAGGTCACAACATGTTTCAAATAAGCTCTAAGTCATTGCAATGGCCACCTATTTGGCCTTGGGTTGGCGCCATGATGCCGACTCATGCACCAATTTTTTTTCTGACTTTTCATTTTTGTGGAGATTCCTGCTCATAACTTCTTCGTTATAAGTCCGAATTGGCTCGTTCAAGAGCCTACGGTTCACAAATTACATATTCTACGTGTTCATGTAAGAATTTTATCTATTTGACTTCATTAACTAAAAATTCACCTATTAGTCCATTTTTAACGAAAACGATAAACGTTCGTGAAAGTTCAACGCTCGTTTCTTCATTCTAAGTTGGAATCCGGTCATTTTTGAGTCCGCAACTCTATAATGCAAAATAAGACTCGTCTCCATCGAAAACCAACTTTTCCGAGTTCAAACACAAAATCCGACTTCCATTCTGAGAATTTCATGAATTCGACGATTATCATCCAATCGTGTGATTTTCGGCAAAACATCGTTACTAACGATTTGTTCGTCATTCCAAATGGATTCAATCCATCAATTAGACATCTCAACCTACATATTACAACAACTTATCATTAAATTAGGTTATGGTTTATTCCTCATAAGTTTATAACTTAACAATTTATAAATTACAAGAATTTATTATTTATGACTTATTATTGATTTAAGTCCTTTAGGTAAAATTCTTACATCTTATTAATCATGCTAACTTCTTAAAGTAAACATATGACAAGTTTATATTTGTTCATCATAAGTTCATAACTTATTACGGTTCAAATTACTCATTCAAGACTTATACGGCTTAAGTCCATGGATTATCCAATCTTATTTGTTCTTAGCATACATGACCATCACTTCTCTATCAAGCTATCATGACAGAGATGGAATAATATAGTACAAGAGTCTTACCCTTAATGAACTAGTTCTTCTTCTTCTTGAAACAAATATGGAAGTTTGACTTATAAGTGCTTATTCTCTCTACCAATTAAGTTGCTTTGTAAGAAAAGTTGTTGGATAATTTGAACAAACAAATAATGAAATCCAACTTGCTATTTATAGAGCTTCCAAGGTTAAGGCAAATGGGTCATTAAGACATCCACCTCCTTAGTAACCTCCTTACTATTCACTTACTTAACAACTAAGTAATCTTGGCCCTTACACTAATTCCTTGCCCACCCCACAAAGTTCTTGGTTACCAATTCACCCATGGGTTGCCCCATGGATCTAGTTTTATCTATTGGATCATTACATGGGCTTAGGTTTTAAATTGCTTATATTATCTTTGGGCTTGCATTAAATTAGTTTAACCTTCATATTAACCAACACTTGGGCTATACTTTGCAACAACTTGGGCTTGCCCCTTAATGCTTAGTGGACTTGCACTTCATACAAGATTCCACCATTCTATTTCATTAGACTTTGATCCTTAACGTTCTAAATTTTTAAGTCTGCATACGAAATATTATATTTTCCATACTTGAATTATTATTACATAATCCATCTCACCTTGATATTATAACGTTACGTATTTCTCGGAAGTTCAAAAATAATTTCCGAGCAGAAAATGATGAATAGTATTTATCAGAAAATTTCTCGGAAAGCTTTTATTTTCATCTTGGAAATTTAAACACTTTAATTCCTTCACGTAGTTGAAATACTACGACGTTCCGACGTTTCTAGGTTATAGAACGACATTCATCTTACTAACACATAATAATAATAAATAATATTATTTTATTCATTATTTAATTATTTAAAAGTATTTTACAAAGGATCCAAATTTCTCGGTCGTTACATGTGGCTTGAATAGCTTTAACTTTATTGTTTAAAGTTTGTGCTACTCGTATGTTTGATATCATCACGTGGGTACTTGGAGCCTTTAACTCTCTCTCCATCTTTTGAAAGTTGTAGGAAATGGGTCTTTATGTTAACAACATCGCACTCACACCTGCATACGATCTTTTACTCAATGCGTCAGCTATCACATTTGCTTTTTTAGGATGGTATTGGATGGTATGATCGTAATCTTTCAATAACACAAGCCAACATTGTTGCCGGATGTTGAGTTCCTTTTGGGTGAAGAAATATTTGAGGTTTTATGATCTATATAGATCTCCACTTTTTCCCCATACAGGTAGTGCCTCTAGATCTTTAGCGCGAAAATGACTGTTGCCAACTCTAGATCATGAGTAAGATAATTCCTCTCATATTCTTTGAGTTATCACGATGCATAGGCTATGACTTTCCCATGTTGCATGAGAACACATCCTAAGCCTTTACCTGAAGTATAACTGTAGATAACAAATCCATCCGAACCAGATGGTATTGTCAGAACAGGTATCGTAATGAGTCTCCTCTTGAGCTCTTAGAAACTCTTCTCGCATTCCTCGCCCCATACACATTTTGTATCTTTTCGAGTCAGCTGAGTTAACGGAGTAGTGATTCAAGAAAATCCTTCCACGAATCTTTGATAATAAATAGCTAAACCTAGAAAGCTACGTATTTCGATCACCGACTTCGGTTGCTCCCAACTTTGTATTGATTCAATCTTCGTCGGGTCAATAGATACTCTATGTTTTGACACCACGTGCCCAAGGAATGCTACTTCCTTAAGCCAGAACTCGCATTTCTTTAGCTTGTCATATAGCTTGTTATCACGAAGCCTTTGAAGTACCAGCTTCAAATGGTGCTCATGATCTTCACGGCTTTTGGAATAGATGAGGATGTCATCTATAAAGACAACAACGAACTGATCCAAATATTCCTTGAACACACGGTTCATCATATCCATGAAAGTAGTAGGAGCATTAGTTAATTCAAAAGACATGACTAAGAATTCATAATGCTCGTACCAAGTTCTGAAGGCAGTCTTCGGAATATCCTCAATTTTAATCTTCAGCTGATGATATCCAGAATGAAGATCGATCTTTGAAAAGAATTATTCTCCTTGCAACTGGTCGAACAAGTCATCAATGCGAGGTAGCAGATACCTATTTATGATGGTGACATGGTTCGATTCTCTGTAGTCAATACAAAGTCGCATACTCCCGTGTTTCTTCTTTACGAATAAAACAGGAGCACCCCAAGGAGATGTACTAGGATGAATGAAACTGATGTCTAACAACTCCTGTAGTTCGACCTTTAACTCCTGAAGTTCAATAGGAGCCATTCGATATGGGATTTTAGAAATGAGTTTTGTACTAGGTTCACGGTCAATAAAGAATTCAACTTCACGTTCTGGGGGTAGACCGGGAAGTTCTTCAAGAAATACGTCAGGAAATTCACTAACAACAAAAATATTATTCAAATTTGACGTATTTTTGTTCAAGTCCATGACATGGGCTAAGGAAGCTTGATGTTTGTTTTTCAATAAATGAATGGCTTTATGGCTTAATATGACAGTTATTGACTTTAGTGGTTTCGTTGTTTGAATTCACATAACAGGTTGGTTAGGAATATGAAAACTAACAACCTTACGAAAACAATCAATTTTGGCATGATGGGTGGTTAACCAATCAATCCCTAAAATCACATCAAATGCAAGTATTTTCAAAGAAATAAGACCGACAGGTAATGTGATGTCCCAACTTGAATCAAGCAAGATTTATAAACAATGAATGTAATAAAAGTTTCTCCTAAGGGAGTTTCAACAGATAAGTCAAAGTCTAATTTCTCTGGAGTCAAATTCAAACGTTGAGCACAAACAGGAGAGATAAAAGAATGGGTAGAACCGATATCTAGTAAGGTATAAACTTTGTAAGAGCTAATGATTAGCTTACCCGTGATCACCTTGTTTGGGTTCCTCGCATTTTGGGCAGTCACGACAAACGCTCTTTCAGGAACCACCGACTTTGACTTGTTCAGGACAGCCTTTGGAGTCACCATTCCCGCTGGACTTGGTTTCGCTATAGGATAATGTCTAGTTATAAGACATTCCTGTCCACAGTTATAACACACCTTGGATTGTTGTGGACAGTTTGGGTTGATGTGTTCCTCTTTCTCGCATTTATAACATACGACCGGTGGTCGTTCTCCTCCCATAGGAACTATTAATGTTGGTGCTGACGTCTTCACGTTGTCATTATTGTACCTTCTCTTTTTGAAATCTCCCCTCGACTCGCTTCTTCTACTATAATGACCACGATTACCACTAGAGTGGTTACCGCTTTTGTCCGGATATTTTCCTCCCAGCTGGTTATCATTGCTCCGATGACTGCTGCCAACGGTATGACCCTGGTTGTGGTCCCTCAGTTGAACAGACTCATTATCTCGCTCTAATAATTGAGCCATGTTCACAACATCTTAATATAGAAAAAATTTGTGATAGATAAGGTATTGAAGAATTTCGTGTTTCAAACCTCTTAGCAACATCTCATCATACTTTCCTCATTCTCTACCAAATGAGGTGCACACCTGGATAACTCCACGAACTTAGCCTCGTACTGGGACACAGTCATGTTGTTCTGTTCAAGTCTAATAACTCTATTTCCTTAGTATGACGAATACTTTCAGGAAAGTACTTGTCATTGAACAGTTTCTGGAACGCTTCCCAAGACGTATTGAGTGCGGTTGGCTGGGTATGCTTCACAGATTCCCACCAATAATTTGCCTCACCACGGAACATAAAGGTGGCGAATGGAACCTTTTGTTCCTCCGTGCATCCCAAGACATCAAATATCTTGGTAATTTTCTTAACCCACGTTTCCACCTTGATCGGATCCGGCTTTCCCAAAAACTCTGGTGGTCCCAACTCTTTGAACTGCTTGGCTATGACAAGTCGCGCGTTGCTATTATTTCCACCCGTATTTTGTACACGAGTCTCCCTCTTCTAATTTTGCATGAACTGCAAAAAGCTTCTAAACATCACATAATTCATCGTTTGATCGGTGGTGTTGTTTATAGGAGGAACATTGTCGTCCTGTTGCACGTTCTCCTGGTTGATGATTAAAGGTGTGTCCACGGTCTCATTCACTCCATTGTTAAAATTTTCAGCTGTCATTCTCAAATATTGTCATAAAACAAGGGTTAATTAAAGAAATTAACATTCCATATATTATCCCTATTATCTGACTGACCAATTAAATACCAAATAAGCTTAGGTAGGACACACTAGCGAAGGATTTACTCGTCTCTTCCCTCATAATTCTATTCTCCGATCTCCGCCAGAGACCATATCCCTAAGCTTTGATACCAAATGTGACGACCCCAAAATAGGTCTACACAACCCATTCTGAGTCGCCAAATACATGGTACAGAAAACAACTACAACTTCATTATTACAATTGTCGTGCAAAATACGACAACATATATGTTGTGAGTTTAAATACAAATATTATCTTCTAGACAATATCCAAACTCAAATAAGTTCTCATTACAATTATTGATACACTATTTTATAAAATAGTTAGGACTACTAAAACAACTGTCTTGAAATATTACTCCACACCCCGACTAGTTCCCGTTATATTCTCGTCTCCTGAGAAGAAAAATAGAACAAAAAGGAAAAAGATGAGCTCAACTAGCCCAGTAAAGAATATTATGACTAAGATAATGTAGAACAAATTATCGTTAGCCTTCAATAAATCAGATAAAATATAATGGACAACAAGTTTTATATCAATATTTGCTGCGGAAATAACAATTCCTTAGAAGAGTTAAGTAGAGAATGAAGTCTACTATGTTCTATGATTTAAAAGTCCATCATCAATATTTTATCCGTGTAACATCAATCAATATACATCCTGAATCAAATATTCATCTTTGTACTATGGGCCAAAGATATTCATTCGTATCACTAGTTGGTCATGTTCCTCTCAACACCTGTCCATCTTTGCACCACGGGCCAACGATATTCATCAGGTAATCATTCATCTTTGCACTACAAGCCAAAGATATTTAGTTATATCATCATTTAGGACTGAGGATGATGAAAAATATTTTTAAGAAACGAATCCAGTGAGATAAAAGGATAAAGATTATGGATTCATACTTCAGTTTATCCAAGTTAAAAAAATACTCCATAATATTCAATTGTGGAGCATAATTCAAGAATGAAGATCAAAACATGGATACAACCAAAGATAGTAACCATAATAGACCACTTGGACCAAGAAAAAAAAATTTAATTTTTCTGTGACTAGTGTCGTATACGTGAATAGTAACCCCGACACAAAATGTAACAATTTCATAAGAAAAATCATACTTCGTGAATAATACTCGTGAATAATACCGTATTTGTGAATAGTGTTGTATACCTGAATAATGTCGTATATGTGAATAGTTTCGTATACGTGAATAGTAACCTCGACATGAAAAGGTAAAAATTTTATAATAAAATTCATACCAATATTTCGGCATAATGATATTGAACGAAATAACAACATTTACGAAGAAAATAACATCCCTTACCTCAAAAGAATAGTACTTCTGATTGAAATATCGGATATAATATTGAAGGAAACTTGTACTGAATAGCAACACTCAAAGTATCTAAATACTCACAAAAATACGCTCGATATTATAGAGAGAGAAAACTTCTGATTCTAGTGTGATTTTTAATTCTAACTAAGCACCCTATTTATAGGAAAATACCAAAACGCCAAAGCAGACTAAAATGACATACGGAGGCTTTTGTAGCACTCCATCTTTGAAACCAAACTTTGAAATTTCTCAGCACACCAACAAGGACAAGAGTGGGGCCCACCCATTTTAGAAAATCTCCACCAAAATGTTTTAAATTTAAATAATATTTAGAAACTTCAATAATTCATAATAAATAGCCATTTTATCATAAAAATACGAATTTTATGTCCATTCCATAGGAAATTTAATTCTCTACAACTTTGTAGAAGAAAGTTTTTCCAAATTCCAAATGAAAAATGATCAAAATCCACATACGGATTATATTTAATACATTCATACTGACAAAATACTGATAAAACACCTTAACATTAATTCCTTCATTTATATCTGCATAAAATAAATATTTCCTTATCATATAAATTAATAATTAATTATTCACAAATAATATTACCGAATTACAATAATGACAACCAGATCGTTCCCAGGAAAGAAGGGACTTTCTAATAAGGATTTCTCATTACTGACGCATAATTAGGTGACCAAACCCGTTTCGTAGATAGAACTTCCTCAGACATTGTCAATAATGTTATCTAATAATATTATTCAAATAATATGAATTATTGATCTGATAATGGGAAATACTGTGCAGTGAAAGTTATTGAATCAACAATAATATAAAATATCAACGTACCAATTATTGAATTAATAAAATAAAATATTGAACAGTAATTATTGTAACAATTATTGAGTAGTGCCTTCTTACGTAAGAATCAATAATCCAAAAATAATGTGCAACCATGCGTATTACTTTACTTTAACCACCAGGTATTCCAACAGTGTTAATGGTAACAATTGTGTTGTTATTTATAAGAAAAACGCATACTTGTCATTTTCTTCATCCGACAATTTTCCGTTATGGGGCCCACAAATAGTTGCGCCATCGTACGAATATTCCCCGACAACAATGAATATTTTATAACCACTTGCTTATTTAGAAATATTTGCGCATTTTACCCATAACTAACCATATTAATCAAATCAACCCCTTACTATTTCAAAATAATGAATAAAGGAAATTCAATTTTATTTATAAAAAATTGGGATCTTATAATAGCTGACACATTTAGTAGAAGATCATATGCGAGTACGAGTGCAATATTGTCAACGCAAAGACCAATTTTGTATGACTTACAAAGGATGGAGATAGAGTTAAAGACTCGAGAGACCCACGTGATGATGACATATATACGAGTAGAACCGACTTTAATCGATAAAGATAAAACTGCTCAAACCATGGACCTGGAGCTGATACATATAAAGAAGAAAGTGCAAGAAGGTGCTATTCTAGAAGCAAGAATCGATGAAGAATGAATACTTCGAGTCTACTCCAGACTTTGTGTTCCTAACGACCATGATTTAAAGTATAAAATCATGATGGAGACGCACAACACACCGTTTGCAATCCATCCTGGAAGTACCAAAATGAATCGTGATCTTCGATGTACATTTTGGTGGATCAATATGAAAAGAGAAATTGCGGAGTTATTCTGAAAGTGTTTAACGTGTCAACGAGTCAAGGAGGAGCATCAAGTGCCAAAAGCTCCATTGCAACCACTTGAAATTCCAGAATGGAAGTGGGAGCACATTACCATGGATTTTGTTACTGGTATTTCCAAGGTTTCTCAAGGCATAGATGCAATTTGGGTCATTGTCGATAGATTAACCAAGTTTGCTCATTTCCTACCTATACGAGAAACGTATTGACTTGAACGTCTTGCTCGTATATACATAAATGAGATTGTAAGACTACATGATATGCCAGTATCCATAGTTTCTGACTGAGACCCAAGATTCACTTCACGATTTTGGGTTAGTTTGTAAAAAGTTATGGGCACAGATTTACGATTCAGTTCGGCATATCATCCTCAAACGGATGGGCAGTCGGAGAGGACTATTCAAACTCTTGAAGATCTATTAAGACTCTGTGTCCTTGACTTCAAAGGAAGTTGGGACAATTTCTTTCCATTAGTGGAATTTTCCTACAACAACAATTTTAAAGCAAGTATAGGCATGGCTCCATTTGACGCATTGTATGGACGCAAGTGTCGTTCTCCAGTATGCTAGGATGAGGTGGGTGAAGCAACGTTGTTGGGACCGAAATTGGTACCTATGACTACAGAGATGATTCAAATGATCCGACAACGTATACAAACCTCACAAGATCGACAAAAGAGTTATGCTGAACTTCATCGAAAGGACGTGGAATTCAATGTTGGTGATTGTAACGCCCGAGAATTTCGAATTTTTAATGAATTAAATTTTAATTTGATTATGTGGATTAAATGAATTTAATTGATTAATTATATGAGTAAGATGTTTGAAGGTCGTTCTATGACCTAGAATGTGTAAATGTGGTTAGTATTCTGGTTGTGTGCTAGGATTAATTGTTTTGAATTATCAAGACAAAAATGAATGTTTTCCGAGAAGTTTTCCGTAAAAACACTATTCATCCGATTTTGTTCGGAGCTTAGGTTTGAAATTCTGAGAAATGCGTAATGATAGAATATGAAGATATAATGGAATATCCAATAATATTTTCGTTATGGCAAACGAAGTTTTCACTTGCAGACATAAAACCTAACGGTTTGTGAAAGAGGTTTCCGAAAGGGAAAATGTAATGCGTATACTCATTTCGGTGATTATACGTATGATATACGAGTATTATACTAGTATGAATACGAGTATTGTATGAAGAATAATACGACGTATAATACGAATATCATATGAGTATTAGATGAAGAGAATACGGGAGTTATATGTATAGAATACGAGAAGTTCTAATGGATTAGGAGTTAAGGACTTTGGCATAATCTAATTGGACTTGGACTAATAGCAAGCCCAATGAATTGAGGGAACAAGCCCAAGTCAAGGCCCAATATTAAATAAAGACAAGCCCAATCCAAGAAGTTAAACCGCGGGTCAAACCAGCGGGTCACGGGATGGGTAAACCCATGGGGAAACCCATGGGATGACCCAAGAGGGAGTGGGCCGGCCACTTGATGGCCAAGTAAAGTACCAAACTTGATCACCAAGTACTTTACTTGGTGATAAAGTACGGAATAGTAAGGAGGTGGGGAAATGGACCATTTTGCCCTCATGTTGGTTTTCTATAAATACAAGATAATGTTGGTTATTTTGTTGATTTACAAAGCTTGAACAATATATATTGAGAGAGAAAAAGCGCTAGAAACACTTAATCAATTTACTTTCAAGCAAATCTTTAGACGTTTATCAAGAACGTGAAGTATGTCAAAGGTAAATTCTCATAAACCGTAATCTTCATCTTTTTCGATTTCTTTATGGTAGAAAAATCGTAGATTGGTGGAGCATGTTTAATGAGGAGAGATAAGGAGGTCTATTAATGATCAAATCATTGATAGGTCATGACCAAATAGAAATCGTAAGTGTTTACGTGAGTTAAAACCATAGAATGTCTTGAACGGGAACTTAGTTATGAATGAACGATTTGAAAACCGTTATAGCTAAGGAATGTGAATATAGTTTGGTTAGGATATAGATGGTGAATCAATGGAGTGTTCCATTTGATTTGTCTTATAGAACACGAGTAACGAAGTTATGGCAAAATTTGTGAAAATAGACGTTAAACGTCGAAAACGTAAAAATCTTGGATTAAGGGTCAAAAGTTGTCGTGTGACTTGAAAACATTGGTTTCCAATGTCAACACGTGAAATAAGGTAATTAAGAGTCGTTGGCGCAAGAATCGTCGAATTCTGACTTAGAACGAAGAAAACGAGTATTGAACGGTCGAAAGCGATAAACGAACGCTCAAAAATGAACTCAAAGGTGAATTCTGGGTTAACGGATTCGAAATGGTAAAATTCTTATATGACCATTTGGAGGATGTAATTTGTGAGTTGTAGGCTTTCGAATGGGTTAATTCAGATGTAAAACGAACAAATTATGAAGCCGAGAGTTTCGTTTGAAAACCAAACTATTTTGGCCAACTATTGCGACAGAAAGTGTGCCGCATGGCGTAAAAACCAAGACAAAATGGTAGCGCAAGCAAAGACTAGATCTAGCTGAAGTCCTCGTTAACTCGCTACCAGAAGTAACCGAAAGTTAGTATTTAGAAATGTCGCGCCGCAACGCCGACAGTGTAAAAATGTTGACCAAGTTAGGTTTTTGTTTCATTTGAATTAAGACCTAAAGTAAGACATTGAAGGTACTTAATGTACATAATCAAGCTAACCTTAAATCACTTATAAGGTGATAATGTAAGAAGATTTATTAAGGTTTAATAGAAATTAAATGAAGAAACACGAGAACGTAATAAGTAAACCGTAAATAACGTTCAACGTTGGTACTTCACCAATAATGATCGTATGTCGGTTAATAACGTAAGAACGCTAACGAACCGTAACAAAGTATAGAAAGTCAAATCGAATTTAATAACGAAGTTAATTCAAGTAAGACATAGAAGATAAAGAAGTTGGTTAGGGAGAATAAAGTTAGTTGTTTGATACTAATTAAAGTGTGTTATTTGAATATATCATGTAGATCCTGTAAAAACTGAGAATTGTTGAATTATATATTCGAAGACGCTTGAAGGCAAGTCTTTCTTGACGCTTGCCTAACTTTCATGTTAGTCAAGTTTTATGTGATTCATGTTATAAGATGCATGAATGGTTTAAAAAAAAGATTCGATGCCTGTTTTTACCTCGGCTAAACAAGTATTGAGGTATGGATTGATTTGTTTACAAGTCTTTCGATATAGAACTGTTAATGCTATCCTATGCCAAGTATTTGGTACGGGTGAGAAGGTAAGTTTTTCTATGTATAAACAAAAGTATTTTTCATCGATTATTCGATGGGCACACGAGGTTGCCAAATGTTAAGCGTAAATATGTTTAACGAAAGTGTGTTGATTAACATAGATACAATAAGCTGATCACCTAGAAGTGCTCGTAAGTAAAGACGGATGGATGGCCTTAGTGCCGGATGTCCTTTTCAAGTATGAAAACGAAACGAGTATGTTCATGGTCTATTGACGGTTTAGAATTCCGAAGCTATTATATGTACTTTGGAATTTTTGTTGTGACATGAGAAGTACCAGTTAAATGTTTCATAGTGCTTCGTAGTTAATTGTTCAGTTATGGAATTAAAGCATGTAATTGTTAATGTGTTATTCATATGATTCTTTTTTAAGACTTGCTGAGCTAGTTATGTTCATTCTTGCTTGAACCATATGTTTGCAGCTAACGCCGAATGAACTGAGAGTTCTAAGAGAGATAAAGGCAAGGCTAAGATGGACAATTAATCGTCCTGTAATAGATTAGTGTATTAGTATGTAATATACTTATGAAGAACAAAGAAAGTATTCGGTTTATGAACCCGTGAAAGGATTTATTACTAATGTAATACAAAGGTAGTAATTACACTCATTTTGTTGTTATCTGAATGGAATGATTGTATGGATTGTAGTATCGTGGAGCACCATCTGTCGGGTTGGAAGATACCCGGATTTGGGGGTGTCACAGGTTGGTATCAAAGTATTAGGTTATAAAACTTAAGAGGGGAAGAACCTTAGGCTAATAACCTCGTTAGGAAAGGAAGAGTCCGAAGAAAGTTAACTCGAGTCAAATGAGTTAATAAGGTATTGAGGAAACTCAACATCGAAAGATTTAAAAGATGGAAAGTAACCCTAAATGGATTAAATGTAATTTGTGCTTATATTATTGTGTATTATGTACTAATAAATTTGTTATGTATTATTGTAGATGTCGGTCGATAGCTTGATGTATAGGGATGTAGAATTCGTGATTGATTTGTTGTCACGTACAACACCAGTTTCAAAGGCACCATATAGGATGGCGCCAGTAGAGATGAAGGAGTTAATGGTTCAATTACAGGAAATGTTAGATAGAAAGTACATTCAACTGAGTGTGTCTCTGTGGGGAGCACCAATATTGTTTGTAAAGAAGAAGGACGGATCGTTACGACTTTGTATCGACTATCGAGAGTTGAACAAGTTAACGATTACGAATAAATACCCATTGCCCAGGATCGATGATCTATTTGATCAGTTGAAAGGGGCAAAATATTTTTCTAAGATAGATTTGCGCACAGGGTATCATCAACTGAAAGTGAGAAAGGAGGATGTACCTAAGACGACATTCAGAACTCGTTATGGGCATTATGAGTTTTTGGTGATGTCGTTTGGGTTGACGAATGCGCCAGCCGCATTCATGGATATGATGAACAGAGTGTTCAAACAGTATTTGGGCAAGTGTTGGTTAAAATTGATACGCGCAAAACACGCAAGTGTACGTGGTCAACAAGTAATATAGTAATGAATAAAGTATCGTTCCCACGAGGACAAATTATCAAGAATTTAACTTCACAATTATCAATTTCCTATTAATCCTAATTCTATTAAACTATTCGATTCAATGGTTTAATATTATAGAAACTAAATTAATAAATAAATAAATAAACTATCACAAAACAATCACTAATATCAAAATTCGGAATTTCAAACAATTAATGGAGAATTAGACTTATGATTTCACCCTAAGCTTCACTCTGATTTTCGAACCTTTGTTCCAACTCAATTTAATATTCACGTTTATTAATCAAGAACACGAATGTAATACTAGCCACCTCTCGATGCACTAATACCATATTAACTTAAATCCACAATTAAGATAGAAACAAGTTAAACACCTAAATCAACCAACTCACTATATCTCTATGTGAACTGCAATTAAAGAAGGTTTAAACTTAAGTTCTCTATTCGATTACATGTGATGTCAAGCATATCTCTACCTTAACAATAATCAAAAATCAGTTATTCACAAAATTCATGACACATGCTATATTAACTAGGTCTAGATTTGAATATCCTCTCTCGATTCCATTCAGATCCACAAGGAATTGTTGATCAAGCAATTCATAAATTCACGCTCGAATTAACATAGATAAACTGGAAATATTTTATTAAATTGGAAATCAAAGTTATAGAATAATCGTTTCACCCAAGGATCCATCACAAGTCTAATAAGTGAATTAGTTCATAACGAATAAATTAAACACTGAAATAATAGAAGAACACATCATCCCAATTACAAAATATAGAAAATTAAGAAGAATAGTAATACACCACCCTTCTCACCCTTCGATTTTGTAATCTTCGTGGAATTAATCTCCTTCTTTCTTTCCTCCAAGCTCTTGTTCTTCAAAATCTTGATAATCGTAGTGTCTACCTCCTTCTCTTTCTCCCACACTTAGCATAAAAGTGATCTCAATTCAGCTCCATACCTCCATTCTAATCCAACTCTAACTATCCTCATAAGAAATCAAGTGGAGACATGAAACCTTTTCAAAATCAACAACTCATTAGTCAAAGACTCCCACAAAATCAACTAACAACCATCCCACACTCCTAATATTATCACATTACATAAAGAATTATTAGTTCCCAACATATCCCAACTTCTAGCCAAGCAGCAAAATTCGCCCAACAAAATTTCTCGACGAACGCGCTACTTCCACGTAACACATATACCAACAAATACTGCACGCTTATCGCCCCAGAGATTGTCTCTCTTTCAAATAGGCCCACGCCATATTCTATCTACGACAAACATAATACCGCCGCTTATGTAGTCAGAAACTTCAAAATTGCTCGAAATCTTCTTCCAATTGTAACATTTTTATAGGCCCTTGGATTATCCTGCAACAAGCAAACAACCTATCAAAAGTAACATGAAATTACCAAAAACTAACAATATATCAAGCTAAACGAACATAAATCGTAGGCTAAAAACCTACTCATCAAATTCCCCCAAACTTGAACATTTCTTGTCCTCAAGCAACATGCAATGAAATGTACTAACAACTAAACTACGAATCCAGAATTAAGACAGTAAAGATGATTTGCTCAAACAGCCTCAGAAAAACTAGTAAACATGTCACACTTCATATCAAAATCAATCCACACTCACTATCAATCTGTACATCTTACCCTGTTATCACTAATACAGTGTGTGTGCAACACCCATGCTAACTGATATCGAATCAAATTCAGTTACATAATCAGTTTCTTATCAGAAATCATATAGCATAAACTCAAAAATTTCAAAAACAAACCAGTTCTAGCTTAGCTCAAACAATTACCAAGGTTCAGGTTCCGAAAAGGGTATTCATGCTCACTTCCTTTTGCACCATTTTTTTTCATTAACGGGGGCTCTTTACCCTTATTTTTCTGTCTTTTCTTTCTTTCATCATTTTTTTAGATAGATGGTTGGTGAGTGCGTTTTACGCTCCATCTCACGCTTGTGTTTATGGGGAGTATCTCTTCTCAACCCACCACAAGACTCAACTAATTTCCAATATTTTATCTTTTTTTTTTCATAGAGCTTATATACCCCAGTCTTCCCCCAAACTTAGGTTCATGCTATTTCTGACATTCTTTTCGTTTATACTAGCACTATCCTTTAGAAAATCTTTATGTAACAATTTGAACTAATCCATTAACACAGATGTTATTAACGTGTTATCCTTATTATACTAGTTTCAATCAGAACAAGATCCACATCATAATAGAAACCGCATCAAGATTCTTATACTTAGTAATATACTTGTCTACATCATTTCAGTCTCATCATTGGCCAATAATCACATATACAATCTAATAACTGGATTCATGCAAATATCTGCAACAGATAATATTTTTTTTACGTAGATAAGACAATTATAAATGACTAAAAGCATGAAACAGAACCCCCAAACTTAAAACAAGTAATTACCTCATTATGCCAAAATAATTCAAAGAAAAGTATGAGGCCTTCTCAGAACGAGTCATCGTCATCGCATTCTCCGAAGAAAAGCATGCAAATTGGGAGGAATGGGCATGATTATCGCAGTGCATTTGGATTGCGGTGAAAACGGAAAACGAATCGCCAGCGATTGAATGCATTTGCATTGTACTGATGCATTAGATCTTGACGTTGGGCCAACCATAGAAAGTGATTTCTTGAAGTCCGCAGTGGTGGCTCCTGCGTTGGTTCCGCTGTCACTGGGGGTGAGGGTTGTCGGATCATAATATAGCCTTCACCACGTGGATGTGATCTCGCCCCTTCCCAAGCTTTATACTTCTTAATTATTACATGATCGATAATTGCCATAGGGTGTTGGATAGGTTCAGTAGGTTGCCACTGCACTCCCGCTTTTTGGCACAAGTCAGTGATTAAGAATCCATGCAACAAACCTCCAGTAGTGCTCCCGCGTAACACCCGGTCAATGGACTCTTACATACATTCCCCCACATCGACATTATAGAAAGCAATTGAGTTGTCCATATGGAAATGGTGATGTACAATCCCATACAATAGTCGAGCTCGTGCCTTAGTGACCTCAGTCTGATGGCGCGTGGGCATTAATCGGGCACATAAAAACGCATACCAAGCTTTTACATATCTACTAAGCGCAAAGTGTGGGAAACTTATCTTTTCATTTGTTCTGGTTTGAATGACCCATTGAGTACCCAGTTTTCATAGTCTAACAATCAACTCGTCTAACTCGGGCAAGTCATCTTCATATCTGTCATCTTCTGGTGCCTCTAACCCAAAATACTCATTGATAGCATCGACCTGAAATTCCATCGGTTTCCCCCGGACCATGACTACGTGATTGACATGCTCCATTGCATTTGCGTAAAACTCTTTCACTATGTTGATTGCCGCTGGAAGTGGTTGTTCAACCAACTGAAACCAATTTCGCTCCACAATTTGCAAAGCCATGTCTCCATCCAAATTAGCATTCGGCTTCAACCCACGTTCGAGAACCAATGATTTCTTGTCAATGGTTGACTTGAATCGGTCAGCGACCCTCTCACTAACAAACCTAGTGTGGTCATATTGAGGCCTAGCAGTGGAGGACAAAGGGTGTTGTCTTTTGTTGGATGACATGGTAGTTTGTGGAGTGAATAGGTGCAAGGTTTGGTTCAGGAGTTTTATCAAACAGTTAGTGGGCGAACTTAGTTTTTTTCCCAAAATAGGTTATGTGGTGTAATCTTGCTAGCCAAATTATGAAAACAAACACCAATTCCCAAATTGTTCAACTTACTTGCTATTCAGAATGGAGAAGAAGATCAGGCAAGAGGGGAGATATGAGTCCTTGCACTAATGGAGTTCCCCGGTTTGAGTATGTCTCCCCAAGTGATTGATTTTTGGTGTAAGGTATGGAATGGATGTAGGATTGGCTTGTAGTGTATAGTTGATATAAATTGGGTGATTGTAGGTGGAGTTTATATAGGAGAAGAAATCCAACGTGAGTTGGAAGATGGAAGAAGAGTGGGTATCAATGGAATAGAAGTTGAAGTGGGGAAGGAGTTATGGGGTGTTGTCATGATTGTTGGAGTTAATGAGGGTTGGAAAGTTTGGGGGAATTTGGAGTGGTGTAGGAGAAGTGGAAGAGTTCTATTTGGTGAAGGAGAGGTGAAGGAGTTTGATTTGGTGAAGGAGAGGCAAAGTCACGTGTTTAGAATTAGGCGTCTGGGAATTAAATGCAGCATGACTCGCTACTGTAATAAAGAAGGTTGGAGATAAGCGATCGCCGCTAGTGGGTTAGGAGGTCTTGATGAGTCAGCGCGCCCAACACTGCATATTGGTCTGTGGAAGCGCGGTCCCCGCTAGTGGGTCAGGAGATATAGTAACTCTAGCACGCTCCGCGCTGATAATAGCGCGCCCAACGCTGTGTTGACGGTGAATCAGTGCGCCCAGAGCTGCATGGCCTGATGGTCTGGTCTTGTAGTGCGCCCCGCGCTTAGTCTGTATATTGGACAGTGCGGCCCGCGCTGTGATAGCAGAAATGTCTTCCTTCTTCGTCCTGCGAATCAATCAGAATTGACGTAAAAATTCTACGAAAATAAATTATCTATAAAAAGAAAAGGTAAAACAAAAATAAAAAGTGTAGAACATGGGTTACCTCCCAAGTAGCTCTAGTTTTAACGTCGTAAACCCGACGACGACACTCGTGTCATTAAGCATCGGCTAGGGTAATGTTGTCAGCATCCCAGTTCGCATCTCCGCCTCAATAATGCTTTATCCGTTGACCATTGACCTTGAATGTCTCCAATGGATTTTGGCTGTAGAGTTCGACTGCGCCATATGGGAACACGATTTTGATGGTGTATGGTCCCGACCATCGTGACTTAAGCTTACCGGGGAACAACCGCAAACGAGAGTTGAATAACAATACTGATTGCCCCAGTTCGAAAGTTCTGTGCATAATTTTCTTCTCGTGCCATTTCTTGACATTCTCCTTGTATAGTTTAGCGTTCTTATATGCCTGAAGTCGGAATTCATCGAGCTCGTTTAGTTGTAGTAATCTCTTTTCCCCTATAGCTGCTTGATCGAAGTTTAGTTTCGAATGCCCCAAGATGGGCCTTGTGTTGTAGCTTTCATTTCGTAGGTGACATGCCTTTTCTCGACATGTGAGTTGGTATGGTGACATACCTATTGGCGTCTTATAAGCAGTCCGGTACACCCATAATGCGTCATCCAACCGAAGTGACAAATCTTTCCGACTTGGATTTACGACTTTTTCCAATATCTTCTTAACTTCTCTGTTCGATACCTTAGCCTGTCTATTTGTTTGAGGGTGATACGTTGTAGCCACCTTGTGGTTAACCCCATACTTAGCCAAAAGAGCCGTAAAAGACTTATTACAGAAGTGACTACCTTCGTCACTGATTATTGCTCTTGGCGTGCCAAACCTCGTGAAAATGTGTTTCTGTAGGAATTTGAGGACCACCTTGGCATCATTAGATGGTAGTGCTGCAGCTTCAACCCATTTCGAGACGTAGTCCACCACGAGTAGAATATACGGATTGCTCAAAGATGAAGGGAATGGCCCCATGAAATCAATGCCCCATACATCAAAGATTTCCAATTCAAGAATTGTTTGTAGGGGCATCTCATTCCATTTAGAGATGTTGCCCACCCTTTGGCATCTATCACATGTTTTCACAAATTGGTGGGCATCTTTAAACAATGTCGGCCAATAAAACCCGGCTTGAAGCACTTTTGTTGCGATGCGCTCACTCCCATAATGTCCCCCATATGCCGATGAGTGGCATTCCTGTAGTATGTTGTGAACTTCACTATAGGGGATACACCTTCTAATCATCTCGTTGGCGCACTGTTTGAATAGATAAGGCTCATCCCACATGTAGCACTTGACATCATAAAGAAACTTCTTTTTTTGTTGTCTCGTAAGATCAGGGGGAAGCATATTGCTCGCCAGATAATTCGCAAAGTTAGCATACCAAGGAAATTCTGCATTTAACCCGAACAGTTGCTCATCCGGGAATGACTCATTGATTGCGCATCTATATTTATCCTTTTTCTCTGGATTTTCCAGCCTTGATAAATGGTCGGCAACTTGATTCTCCGTCCCCTTTCTATCTTTAATTTCTAAGTCAAACTCTTGAAGTAGGAGAATCGATCAGATAAGGCGTGGCTTAGCATCATTTTTTGCTATTAGGTACCGAATCGTCGAATGGTCCACGTAGACTATCACCTTAGTCCCGATCAAGTATGCCCGAAATTTGTCGAACGCGTACACCACTGCAAAAAATTCCTTTTCCATGGTAGTGTAATTCATTTGAGTCTCTATGAGTGTTTTGCTTGCATAATATATGGCGTGAAACACCTTGTCTCGTCTTTGTCCCAAAACAGCCCCAACCGCATAATCGTTTGCATCACACATAAGCTCGAATGGCATTTTCCAGTCCGGTGCTACTATCACGGGGGCTGTAGTTAGTTTCTTCTTCAATAGGTCAAACGCTAACTTGCATTTTGTAGTAAAGCTAAAAGTAGCATCCTTCTCTAAAAGACTGCATAGAGGTTTTGCAATCTTAGAGAAGTCTTTTATGAACCTCCTGTAGAACCCAGCATGCCCTAGAAAACTTCTAATACCCTTAATTGAGCTCGGTGGAGGCAGTTTCTCGATCGTATCCAGCTTTACTTTGTCCACCTCCAATCCTTGAGCCGACACCTTATGGCCCAAAATTATGCCCTCTTCAACCATGAAGTGACATTTTTTGCAATTGAGTATGAGGTTTGTATCCTTACATCGCTGCAAAACTATGACCAGATTCCTTAGGCAAGTATCAAAGTTGTCTCCATAGACCGAGAAATCTTCCATGAAGACTTAAACATTCTTCTCCACCATATCTGAAAAAATGGCCATCATACACCGTTGGAAAGTTGCTGGTGCGTTGCATAGCCCGAATGACATCCTCCTGAATGCAAATGTGCCGTAAGGGCATGTAAATGTTGTCTTTTCTTGATCCTCAGGAGCGATGGCGATCTGGTTATAGCCCGAGTACCCATCCAATAAACAGTAAAACTCATGTCCCGCTAATCTATCTAACATTTGATCGATAAATGGTAGCGGGAAGTGATCTTTTCGGGTGCCTTATTCAACCTCCTATAATCGATGCACACCCTCCAACCTGTCAATGTCCTTGTTGGAATTAACTCGTTGTCCGCATTCTGTATCACCGTTATTCCACCTTTCTTCGGCACACAATGAACCGAACTAACCCATTTACTGTCAGAAATTAGATATATGATACCAGCATCCAATAATTTTAGAATTTCCTTCTTGACCACTTCCTTCATAATTGGGTTAAGTCGACGTTGATGCTCCACCGATGGTCTTGCATCATCCTCTATCAGAATCTTGTGCATTCAAAATACGGGCTAATTCCCTTTATATCCGCAATCGTCCAACCAATCGCTGATTTGTGCTCCCTAAGCACCCTCAACAACTTTTCTTCCTGTATTTCGTTAAGTGCAGTAGAAATAATTATAGGTAAAAAATTTGAATTGCCTAAGTACGCATACCTGAGATGTTTAAGGAGTGGCTTAAGTTCCAATGTTGGTGGCTCCTCTAATGACAATTTCAGTTTTTCTGCAGTTGTCTCCTCAGTGTGCAGAGGTTCAAACGGTGCTTTGAATCGGCTAACTCGTGGCAAAGAGTCTAGCATCTGTAATAAGTCCACAAACTCTGGGTCATCTTTTTCTTCATCCCCCAACAAGGTTGTTTCTAATGGATCGTTGACCAAACTCTTGCTAATATCTTCACTGGTGATTTGCTCAATTAAATCCATCCGAAAACATTCTTCCTCATCCGTAGGGTATTTCATGGCCTTGAACACATTAAATTTTATTTTTTGATCTTGGACTCTCATAGTAAGTTCTCCTTTTTGCACGTCTATGAGTGTCCTTCCCGTGGCCAAGAAAGGTCTCCCTAAGATAATCGGGATGTTCTTATCCTCGTCGAAATCCAGAATGATAAAGTTTGCGGGGAATATAAACTTATCCACTTTAACCAGAATGTCCTCTACAATACCTCTCGGATATGTGACTGACCTATCCGCCAATTGCAATGAAATATTTGTAGGCTTTGGCGTGGGCAAACCCAATTCTGAGTTTACTGACAATAGCATTAGGTTTATACTCACCCCCAAATCACATAAACATTTGTTAAACGACATTTTCCCGATCGTGCACGGGATAGTAAAACTCCCCGGGTCTTTGAGTTTTGGTGGTAGCTTCTTCTGTAACACCGCACTACACTCCTCTGTTAGTGCCACTATTTCAAATTCTTCCTTTTTTTTCCTCGATGTAATTCCTTTCATAAACTTCGATAACTCCTAAGATTTGCTCAGAACGACCCTAAAATTCATACAATTTAATTCTCGACTTGATGGCCGTTAATAATACATTCAACCTCTAATTTTATATCATTAAACGATAATACAACCATTGAAATTTATGGAATAATTAAAATTTTCTATTACAAACTATCCTCGTTCCCAAAACCTTCAACCTTTACATCTAAATATCTCAGAATCATTTTAATACTACAATAGTTTACATTCGCAAAACAATATTACAATTCAACATTAATACATTATTCGAAACATAGACATGGTTTACAAGAATAACAATTTAGCTAGGATATTAAATCTTCATATATCACTTTTGATCCATAACAATCAAGTAGCACATAACATTACCTTCAATTCTTGAATCTGCAAAAATGGTTATTTGCAAGAATGAGCTCGACAAATTTCAAAGAAAAAATCTAATAGATTTTCATGCATCACGAAAGCATATAATAACATGCTCAACATACAAGAATAATCATAAACAAAACATAGCATACATGTTATAGTTCATATAACAACTATAAAGATTGAGTTCCTTACTCAATCAACATTCATAGTTCAATCATCATAGTCATAGATTGACTTTCACATTTCATACTTTTGACATATATAATACATCATACACTAAAATTTTAAAGCAGATCATCATCAAGTTCACATAACAAAAAGGAATCTGAAAGACTTGCCTTTTCTACTGCGCTTTTACCAACACGCTAATACTTGGCATTCTTGCAGACAACCTACATTGTATGTGAGATTGATAATAAATAAAATCAATACTCAATCTCATTATCAAATTTATTCTAAGACCAAACTTTATCTTATTATCCTTTATAATGTCTTTATAGACATCTAACTATTTTATATGCAACTCGGTTTTATTTTTCATTTTCATCACCACACATGCTAGACTATCACACTTGTAGTTTAATTGGCGTATATCACACCATTTTATTATACCACTTTGGTTTCAAAAATGCATATTCAACACATTGTTTACATGTTTAATTTTCCTTCATAAATAAAAAATTACCCTTTTTGATTTCTTTCCATTATTATTCTTGTATTATCATCTTTTCATACTTAGATATCCAATATTAGCCATTAGTTAGACACTTTGAATACCAAAGTTTAGAAAACACTATTACTCTTAGGCATTTTATCAAACACGTTATGTGCACACATTAACTTATCTCAACTCTTGATCTTAAATGGTTAATTATGCATAGAATATGATAACACATATCTATACTCATTACATATGTCAAAACGTATTTTTAATCATCAAAATATATCATCACCCAAAATCTTAATTCAAACAAAATTATAAAACTCATCTTCATAATTTCTTTAACAAAACGTTGTTTTCGTTTTTAACGTAACTCGTTCGTTACATGTCCGTTTTTGTTCCTTCTTATATAGAATTAACCCTTACTCAGTGTACTACAACCTCATCTAAGCCTTAAAGTCAGACCCTTATCCATCTAAACCAGATTCTATAATTCATCAACTAGTCTAGAAAATTTCATTTTCTGGACATCCTTACTAAACAATTTATTTCGGACATGATCCGGTCCATAAAATGGCTCAATCTTGCGTGTCTAGCTAGTAAACTTCCATATCTACAACTTTGCAGTTTTATGTTTCTTCAGATTCAAAACACACGAATTTATATGAATTTTTCAAAGTCAGAAACCGTAACAGTTTTGATTTTACGGGATGATTATTTTTCCTTCGGACCGATTTCTTTACTAAAGCAGTACATTGCAAGAAATCTACAAAGAAATTTCATGTGATTCCACTTTTAGAATATAGCTTACTTTCATATCTTTGATTTGATATAAGGCTCACTTTCTAACTTATTATACCGAAAGAGGTATGAATTTCACAAGATATGTCCACAATTACCAAAAACCTACGAATTTTGTTCTTCAAATTTTCTTTTCTTTCCATTTCATTTTCTTTCTTGAATCCTCTTGTTTGATTCTTGATAATCCAAGATTAAACCAATACAAACAGATTAAGCATGATCTACTATCCTAGAACATAAATCTACCCAAAAAAATCAAGGATTAAATAAGAGTTTAGAAGTTAACTTCTTCTAGATTTTTTTTCTTTTTCTTCTTCTTCTTCTTCTAGCTCATCTCAATTCCTCTATTTCTCTCTATCTCTCTCAATTTCTCAATACAACTTCTACATAACAATTATCTACATTATGAAGAACATAAAAATATAATTAAAACAAGGAATTTAGATTATAACTTTATTAGTATGAATTTAAGAGAGAGATGGAGATGATGATGATGGGGCTTGTTTTGTCTTCTCAAAGCTTTCCCTTCTTCTTCTTTTTCTTCCTCTTCTTCTTCTCCTACAACTCTCTCTAACTCTCATCTTCTTTCTTTGGTTTGTTTTCTAAAACTAACATACTAACTTGTAGTATATACATATAATATACAATACTAGTAATATATAATATATGTAACTCCTAGTAATTATTAGATATACTAATTACTAGTAATACATAGGTTAAACCCATTTGAACTTGAAAAGCCTAAGACCATGTTTGGCAAATACTTATTATTTTAATTAATCAATAGCTTAACATCAATCAATCTCATCAAATTGTCACATAATTATATTTACTTGTTAATTATAATTTTGTGTAACAATCATCACATAACTCATCTAATTTAATTATCTCAATTAAATTAGAACTATAAGATAAAATCATTATATTAATTAAATTAAATACTAAATATTCATTTAATTAATACTGCTGCTACACTTAATTACACTACTCTATAATCAAAACAAAATTTATTTATTTAACTCAATAAATAATTCAATTAAATATTTATATATATTAAAATTAATATAACATTCTCTTCACATCAATTCACATATTCTATAATATATGACATACACATACTCACACCCAACATATCTCATAAATAATACTTTTATTTATAAAATTCCCATTTATAATTTCTAAAAATTTGGGATGTCACATCCTTCCCTCCTTATAAGGATTCCGTCCTCAGAATCACCAAAACCCTACCATACTCAAGTTTTCCTCAAATCTATTCATTGAATAACTTCAACACATTACCTTAATATAGGTTTTATGTGACGCCCCCAAAATTAGGTATACATCACCCATCTTGGGTCGTCAGATACATGGTACAAAATTCAAATACAACTTAAATATACAACAGTCGTGTAAAATACGACAAAACATATGCTGTGAGTTTGAATACAAATACTGTCATCTAGAGAGTATACAAACTCAATGGAGTCCTCTTTACAATCATTATCACACTATTTCACAGAATAGTGAGGACTACTAATACTATCATCCGGTCTATCACCCGCTCCTCACTGCGCTCATTTGCCTATATTCTCATTTCCTGAAGAGAACAATGAAAGAAAGGGTGAGCTCAACTAACCCAGTAAGAAATATTATGACTAAGATAATGCAGAATAATTTATCGTTAGTCTTCAACAGTGTTAAATTGATAAAATATAATAAATATCAAGTTTAACTGCAGCGGAACAAGAAATCCATTAAAAGAGTCAAGCAGAGAATAAAATCTACTATCTTTTATGATTTAAAAGATTTTTCATCCCTTTTATCGCTAAATAATCCACATCATCGAATCACCCCTGTACTACGGCCAAGGATATTCTTTAGTATCACGACCACAATTATCCATGCACTACGAGCCAAGAATATTTGTGTATTCATTAATGGTCATGATCATGCCAACAACTGTCCATCAATGAACTACAGGCCCATGAGGACTTTTTCCACATCATTCGTAACATTACGGTCATGATTACACCGAATAATCCCTGGTCATAATCATACCAAGTCCATCTATGCACTACATGCCACAGATGACTTTCAACATAATATAAACATGAGGATGATGACAATGATATAAGAATTCAATAAAACAAGTTCAAGAATTAATTTATCCAGGAACTATTAACGTCCAAATTGTCAACATGATACCGCTTTTAGAGAGTAAAATTCAAGAATGCTCGGAAGAATATTTTCATGAAAAGATTTGGATGAAGCGCAAATATCAAGGATAGTCCACTAATTTCATGGAGTATAGAAGTCAAAACTTTAACCAATTGAATATAATAACGAATGGAATAACAAAAGAAATCACCATGCATGCGGTACTTCACATAGACAGGTTATTCCAATGAATAATAAGTAATGGAACTGTGTCAAAGTAAATTTGACCGATGGATGTTCCAAATGTAATAATAATAAAGACGAAACTAGGTCCGACGTAAAATGCACATACAGGATATTCCAACAGAATAATAATAAAGATGGAACCAGGTCCGGCGTAAAATGCGTAGACAGGATATTCCAACAGAATAATAATAAAGACGGAATAAGAGAAGAATGTCACCAAGTATAGGGTAGTCCGCGTATACTGGTTATTCCAGCAGAATAACAAAGAATGGAATAACATAAGTTCTCTTCATGAATACAAAAGAAATAACAGTCCTTACCGTAAAATAAACTGAATATAAGAGTAGGGAAGGAGCAGGATACTTTTCTATAGCTTCTCTATAATTTCTCTCTCTAGAGTTTCAGTGAATTCGTAAGAAATAATGAAGGAATGAGCTTCTATTTATAGGAGAATAGAAAGGATACTATTTGGAAATAATCACAAAGTACATGCAGTGTTTTAAAATTAAACGAATTCTCAGCTCCAACGTTTTTTCAAAGAGTTAGCCAATGAGGAAAAACTACACATGCCAAATTAAGTCTTGACCAATTAAAAGAAATCCTAATTCACAAGCTAGCAATAATAATACATAACTTGACAAAAATTTGGCCAAAGGTCCAAGCTTTGAAAAATCAACACAGAATCTGTCAAATAATGCTAGCAATGACATTCTTTGAAATAAATGAGGGCCCCTCCCTTATCAACCTCATCAGTATATATCTATACATATATATATATATATATATTATACAAAATAATACTCCTACCCGTGACTTTCAAAATCCCTCCCCCCATGTTATCATAATTCAACACGTCACTTTCATATATATATATAACAAAACTGAGTGATTTCTCACGTAAGCATCAATAATCAATACCATGTGCTACTATGCAACCACGCGTATTACTGTACTTTTAACACTGGGTGTTTCAACAGTTATCGGTAAAACTTTCGCCGTTATTTTTATAAAGTATTTTTGTCGTTTTCTCAATCCGACAATAATTCCGTTGCGGGGTCCACCAATGATTGTACCATCGTACGAATATTCCCCGACAAAAAGAATATTACATAACAACTTGCGTACTTTGCAAAATTTATAAATATTACCCACAACCATAACATTATATCAAATTTACTCCATAAAATTCAAAAATGATATTCATAGAAAAGTCATCTTTATTTATAAAAGTTGGGGTCTTACAACCTCCCCTTCTTATGAAATTTCTCCCTCAAAATTAGGGTACGTACCTGGTATGTCGAAGAGGTAAGGATACCTTGATTTCATTTCAGATTCTAACTCCCAAGTCATTTCCTCAACATCGTGGTTTCTCCACAAAACTTTGACTTGAGGTATAACCTTGGAGCGTAGAATATGTTCCTTCTTATCCAAGATTTGAACAGGAACCTCTTCATACGTCAAATCTTCCGCTATTTCATCCGGTTCTAACTCAATAATGTGGTTCGGGTTTTTCACATATTTACGTAACATGGATATGTGAAAAACGTTATGAACATGAGACATACTTGGTGGTAAAGCGAGTCTATAGGCCACAGTTCCTACTTGATCGAGGATTAAAAATGGGCCGATGAATTGAGGATTGAGCTTTCCTCTCTTTCCAAATCTCGTAACTCCTTTCCATGGAGCAACACGTAACAACACATGATCTCCTATATCGAATTCCACATCCTTTCGATGAAGATCAGCATACCTCTTTTGTCGATCTTGTGAGGTTTTTATACGTTGTCGGATCGTTTGAATCTTTTCTGTAGTTATACATACCAACTCCGGTCCCAACAACGTTGCTTCTCCCACCTCATCCCAGCATACTGGAGAACGACACTTCCTTCCATACAACGCTTCGAATGGAGCCATGCCAATACTTGCTTGATAACTATTGTTGTAGGAAAACTCCACCAATGGTAAGAACTTGTCCCAACTTCCCTTGAAATTAAGGACACAGAGTCTTAATAGATCTTCAAGAGTTTGAATAGTCCTCTCCACCGTCCGTCCATCCGAGGATGATATGCCGAGCTAAATCAGAATCTGTGCCCATAGCTTTTTCGCAAACTAACCCAAAATTGTTAAGTGAATCTTGGGTCTCGATCGTAAACTATGGATCTTGGGCATACCACTTGATCTTACAATTTCGTTTATGTACATACTGAGCAAGAGGCGTTCAAGTGTATAAGTTTCTCGTGATCGGTGAAGAAATGAGCGGACTTGGTCAATCTATCAACAATGACCCAAATCGCATCTATACCTTGAGAAACCTTAGGAAGACCCAGAACTTGAAATCCATGGTAATATGCTCCCACTTCCATTCTAGAATTTCAAGTGGTTGCAATGGACCTTTTGGTACTTGATGCTCCGCTTTAACTCGTTGACAAGTTAGACACCTTGAGATAAACAATGTTATCTATCTCTTCATATTGCTCCACCAAAATGTATGACAAAGATCCTGATACACTTTGGTACTCCCAGGATGGATTGCAAACGGTGTGTTGTGCGCCTCCATCATGATTTCATACTTTAAATCAGGGTCGTTAGGAACATAAAGTCTAGAATTGACTCTAAGTATTCCTTCTTTGTCGATTCTTGCTTCCGGCATACCACCTTCTTACACTTTCTTCCTCATACGCATCAGCTCCAGGTCTGTAGCTTGAGCAGCTTTAAATTTATCAATTAAAGTCTGTTCTACTCGTATATTTTCCATCATCACATGGGTCCTTGGAGTCTTTAACTCTATCTCCATCCTTTGCAAGTCACGCAAAATGGGCCTTTGCGTTGACAATATCGCATTCGCATTTGCATATGATCTTCTACTCAATGCGTCAGCTACCACATTCACTTTTCCAAGATGGTATTGGATGGTATGATCATAATCATTCAACAGTTCAAGCCAACGTCGTTGTCGCATGTTGAGTTCCTTTTGAGTGAAGAAATATTTTAGGCTTTTATGATCCGTAAAGATCTCCACTTTCTCTCCATACAAGTAATGCCTCCAAATTTTAAGTGCAAAGACAACAGCTGCCAACTCTAGATCATGAGTAAGATAATTCCTCTCATATTCTTTGAGTTGTCACGAGGCATAGGCTATGACTTTCCCATGTTGCATGAAAACACATCCCAACCCTTTGCTCGAAGCATCACTGTAGATGACAAATCCCTCTGAGCCAAATGGTATTGTCAGAACAGGTGCTGAAATGAGTCTTCTCTTGAGTTGTTGAAAACTCTTCTCACATTCTTCACTCCAACCGAACTTTGTATCTTTCCGATTTAGCTGAGTTAATGGAGTAGTGATTAGAGAAAATCCTTCCACGAATCTCCGATAATAACTAGCTAAACCGAGAAAGCTACGTACTTCGGTCACTGATTTAGGTTGCTCCCAGCTTTGAATAGCTTCAATCTTTGCTAGGTCAACAAATATTTTATGACTTGATACCACGTGCCCAAGGAATGCTACTTCCTCAAGCCAGAACTCACATTTCTTCAACTTGGCATAAAGCTTATATTCACGAAGCTTTTGGAGTGTCAGCCTCAAGTGTTGCTCATGATCTTCACAGCTTTTGGAATAAATAAGGATGTCATCAATAAAGACGACCACAAAGTGATCCAAATATTCCTTGAATAATCAGTTCATCATATCCATGAAGGCAGCAGGAGCATTAGTCAATCCAAAGGACATGACTAGGAATTCATAATGCCCTTACCGAGTTCTGAAAGTCGTCTTTAGAATGTCATCGGTTCTAATCTTCAATTGGTGATATTCGGAACGAAGATCAATCTTTGAAAAGAATTTGGCTCCTTGCAACTGATTAAACAGGTCATCAATACGTGGCAATGGGTACTTATTTTTGATGGTGACGTGATTCAACTCCTCGATAATCAATACAAAGTCGATATCGCCATCTCTTTCTTCTTCACGTAGCGTAAGCAGAGCACCCCATGGAGAAGTACTAGGACGAATAAAGCCAATGTCTAATAATTCTGCGCATTGGGTCTTTAACTCCCAAGTTCAATAGAGCCATTCGATATGGGGCTTTGGAAATGGGTTTGTACCGGGTTCAAGGTCGATACAAAATTCAATTTCACACTGGGGTAGGCTGAAGTTCTTTGGGAATACGTCAGAAATTTTTTAACAATGTAAATATCATTCAAAGTGGCGTATTTTGTTTAGATCTGTGACATGAGCTAAGAAAGCTTGATATCCGTTTTTCAATAAACGAATAGCTTTATGGCTTGAAATGACCGTGATTGATTTTAATGGTTTGGTTGCTTGAATTCGTATAATAGGTTGATTTGGAATATGAAAACTAACATCCTTACAAAAACAATCAATTTTTGCATGATAAGTAGTTAACCAATCAATCCCTAGAATCACGTCAAATGCAAGTATTTTCAATGAAATAAGATCGACAGGTAATATGAGGGTACCGATTTGAACTAAACAAGACTTATAAATAGTGGATGTAATGAAGGTTTCTCCCAATAGAGTTTCCATAGATAAGTCAAAGTCTAATTTCTCCGGAGTAAAATTTAATCGTTGAGCGCAAGTAGGAGAAATAAAAGAATGAGTCGAACCGGTATCAAATAAGGTATAGACTTCGCTAGAGTTTATGATCAGCTTACCCGTGATGACCTCATTCGGGTTCCTTGCTTTCTGAGAGGTCACAACAAACGTTCTCCTCAGACTACATGGCTGACTTTTTCCGGGATGGCCTTTGGTGGCTCCATCCCAATTGAACTTGTCTTCTGGTGAACGACAAAATTGGACTAAGTGACCTTTCTTCCACAATTATAACATGCTTTGGATGGCAACGCTAGTTTTGACCGACGCGTCCTTCCCTCCGCATTTGAAGCATATGATAGGTGGTCGTTTCTCTTTCCTTAACAATGGGTCTTTGGTCGACGCGTCTTTCCATCATTGTTGAATCTTTCTTCTTGAAATGTCCATTCTTATTGTTTTTGCCTCGATTACCACCGAAGTGGTTACCACTTCGCTTGTTGATTCCTCCACGCTTGTTGTCACCGCTCGATGATCGCTTCTCATTGGTATTATCATTTTTACGGCCGCTTCTTTTGGTCATGCGTTGACTCGTTATCGCTATTCTACTAATTGAGACATATTTACAACATCCGAATACAAACACGCTTTATGAGAAATAAGATGTTGACGTATCTCCGCTTTAAACCTCTTAAAACATCCGTGTCATTATTCTCTTCATTATCCACCAAGTGGGACGTAAACCGGATAACTCCGCAAATTTAGCCTCGTATTGCGACACGGCCATATTATTTTGTTCCAATTTGATAAACTCCACCTCCTTAATGTGACGAATACTTTCGGGAAAGTATTTGTTGTTGAACAGCTCTTGGAACTTCTCCAAAAACATTTTAGGTGCAGTAGGTTGAGTATGCTTTACTGATTCCCACCAGTAATCTGCCTCTCCTCGCAACATAAAAGCGGCAAAGGGAACCTTTTGCTCCTCGGAGAATCCCAAGACATCAAATATCTTGGTGATCTGCTTTATCCATGCTTCCATCTTAAGTGGTTTTGGCTCTCCAATAAACTCTGGTGGTCCCAGATCCTTGAATCATTTTAGCAGTGGTAACTGCTCGAGAGTTTCCAAGTGTTTCCACCTACATTTTGGATAGGAGCCGCTCGCTTCGTTGTTGTTGCATGAATTGCATAAAGCCTCTGAACATTCCATCATTCATCATTTGGTTAGTGTTGTTGTTTGAATGAGGATTGTCGCCTTCCTGATGCACATTATCAACGGTCGCCTGTGCTCCATTGCTATTCTCAACATTCTCGGATGTCATTTTCAGATACTGCCACAAAACAAAATGTTAATTGACATGTAACATATTATCCCTATATTATGACAGAACAATTAAATACCAAAAACATAGGTAGGACATACTAGCGAAGGAATTCCCCGTCTCTCCCCTCCTAGTTCTAGTCTCACATCTTAGCCAGGGATCATATCCCTAAGCTTTGATACCAACTGTGACGCCCCCAAAATTAGGTATACATCACCCATCTTGGGTCGTCAGATACATGGTACAAAATTCAAATACAATTAAATATACAACAGTCGTTCAAGTCTCTACAATACATGATCACATAATGCCTTTCATTAGGTCACATATAATCAAGTATGTATATGACTATATCATACCCTTCATTTCAATCTAATTGTGTATTAGATTCGGTTACTATTCGTTCCAGTTTATCATTATCCTTGCATTTATATTCGATTAGGTTATCTCAACCTTTGTACAACATCTTTAAGGTTTAACAATGTTACATTACATTCCTTAAGTTATGTTTACTTTTAAATCAATTAGCTTTCTTTTCTTTGTACTAGAAACCTTCACTACTATCCTTGTTCTGAGATTGGCGCTGCGGCGCCAGCTTTATACTTACATCTCGCTCTGTGGCGTGAGCTTGTAGCATCATTGTCCTGGACTTGGCGCTGCGGTGCGAGTCCTTACTTAATGGGCCGCGCTGCGACGCCACACTCTATAGGATTTTGGTACTGTACATGGCGTTGCGGCGCCACATATTGTACTATGGTTCGCGCTGTGGCGAACTCTTCTGAGGTACTTTCGGACATCAAGTATGGATCATGCATGAGTCTTTTTGCCTAGGGTTGGCGCCGCGACGCCAACTCTGTGCACCAAAAAACAAATTCAGTTTGTGAATTTGGTGAACTTCCCGGACGCATATCTTCTTCGTTATAAGTCCGAATTGGCTCGTTCAAAAGGCTAGGATTCACAAATTACGTAATCTACATGTTAATGCAAAAAATTTATCTATTTTACTTCATTTCCTAAAAATTCACCTATTGGTTCATTTTTAATGAAAATGATAAACGTTCGTGAACGTTCAACGCTCGTTTCTTCGTTCTAAGTCGGAATCCAGTCATTTTTGTGTCCATAACTCTTAAATGCCAAATATGACTTGTCTCTATTGGAAAACAAAGGTTTTGTGATCAAACACAAAATTTGACTTCCATTCCGAGAATTTTACGAATTCGACGTTTATCGTCCAATCGTGCAAATTCCGGCAATTCTTCATTCTTATGATTTGTTCAACATTACTAATGAACTTCATTCATCATGTGAACATCTTAACATACTTAATACAACAACTTATATTCATTATTAGATTTTGACTTATTCTTCATGAGCTTATAACTTGTCAAATTATAAACTACTTAAGATTTGATTATTCATGACTTATGACAATTAAAGTTTCTTAATCATCATACTTTACATGTTCTTCGCATATAACTTTACTTATGTATACATGATACATATAATCATATAAGTTCTTAATTCACTTCTCTTATTTGTAGCTTATTCTCTTTAACACTTAAGCACTTGAAATATGTTGGATTAATTGAACAAGATTTAAATGGCTTGTAAGCCTCCTATATTTATAGAAGTTGCAAAGCTAGGGTAGTTTAGTCTTTAAATCATCCCACCTCCTTTAAGCCACCTCCTTACTATTCATTACTTGTTAATCACAACAGTTATCCTATACTTGGTCATTACTCATTTAACTTGGTCATTACTCTTGAGTCTTGGCCATTACTCTTAACTTGATCACCACATATTAACCATATTGATATGGTTTGCTCCATGGGTCATACAACTCATGGATTCTAGCTTGGGCTTGCATTAATTCAACCTTTTGGCTTTGCATTAATAAACACTAGTTGGTTCATTAACTAATAGTTGGGCCTCTCCCCTTAATTCACTTGGACTTGTATATAATTGTTAGCCAATCTTCCAAGTCCATTAACATTTCTTAATACATATACTTATAGTTTATGTATTATTTTCGTATTCTAATTCATATAGAATTTATATACGGTATTTTATCCTTCCAACAAACTCGTATAATACTTAGTATTATACTTGTTTTCATTACTCTGTTCAATACCAAAGTATCATACAATATTACTTATTCCATACTATTTCGCCTTCCTTAACGTTTATAAATTAAGTCCACAATCGAATTATTACATTTTCCATAATTAGATTTTTATTACATAATCCATCTTACCTTGTTATTCCATCATTACGTATTTCTCGGAAACTCAAAATTATATCCCTAGCAAATACCGATGAATAGTGTTTTTCAGAAAATTTCTCTGAAAACTTTTATTTTCGTCTTGGAAATTCAAACACTTTAATTCATCCACGTAGCTCAAATACTACGACATTCTAACATCAATAAGTTATACAATGACAACCATATTGATAACACATGGAATATGATTTTATTATTATTTAATTTAATAAAATCATTTTACAATAAGATCCGAATTTATCGATCGTTACATTCTTCCCCCATTATAAAGATTCTGTCCCCAGAATCTCGTCTTACTTTAATCAAATAGATGAGGAAAATTTTTCTTCAGCTTTTCTTCTAGTTCCCACGTTGCTTCTTCAGCATCATGGTTCTTCCATAATACATTTACTGATGGTATTACCTTGTTCCTCAGAACTTGTTCCTTTCTATCAATGCTCTGCATCGGCGACTCTTTATACGTTAAGTCTTTCTCGATATGAATCGGCTCATACTCGATTACATGCTTATAGTCTGGCTTATATGGACGTAATACAGATACGTGAAATACGTTATGTATTCGTTCTAGGTCCGGAGGTAATGCTATCATATAAGCTACCTCTCCTACCCGTTTTAATACTTCAAAAGGTCCTATAAACCTTGGACTTAACTTTCCTTTCTTTCCAAAGCGTATCTTTCCCTTCCAGGGAGATACCTTTAGAAACACATACGAGCCCACCTCAAACTCTCGATTTAGTCTATGTGAGTCCGCATACTTCTTTTGTCTGTCCTGAGCTGTGACGAGACGCATCCGAATTAACTTTATCACATCCGCTGTCTGTTGCACCAATTCTGGTCCTAGCATCCGGCGTTCTCCCACCTCATCCCAACACAAAGGTGTTCTGCACTTTCTCCCATACAGAGCTTCATACGGTGGCATGCCTATGCTTGCATGATAACTGTTGTTATATGCAAACTATACTAGTGGTAGGTGATCATCCCAACTACCCTTTAAATCCATAACGCAAGACCTTAACATATCTTCAAGCATCTGAATTGTCCCTTCGCTCTGCCCATCGGTTTGTGGATGATAAACTGTGCTTAACCTCGGTGTGTGTTCTAACCCCATTCTTGCAAACTCCATGTCGATACCTAAGATTCAGGTAATCCGAAATGATTTCCTTAACATAAAGTTTAGCTAACTGGTCTAAGTTATACTTGACCCTAATTGGCAAAAAGTGAGCCGACTTCGTCAACCGGTCAACTGTTACCCAAATCGAATTGTACCCTTTATGCGTCGTCGGAAGTCCCACCACGAAGTCCATCGTGATATGCCCCCACTTCCATTCTGGAATCTCCAATGACTGTACTAAGCCACTGGGTCATTGATGTTCGGCCTTAACTTTTTGACAAGTTAAGCACCTACTCACATACTCTGCTATTTCTTTCTTCATGTTTGGCCACCAAAAATTCTGTCGAAGGTCTTGATACATCTTAGTGCTACCAGGATGTATCGAGTACCTCGAACTATGAGCTTCTTGTAACACTTGCTCCTTTAATTTCGTCTCATTTGAAACCCAAATTCTTCCCTCAAATGTTAATAATCCCTCATTATCAAGACTATACTTAGCATCTTCCTTCTCGGATAACCGCTTCTTCATTTTGTTACACTCGTCCGTCTTGAGTTGTACCTCCTTGACTCTTTCTACGATGGTAGATTGCATCTCCGTCGCAAAGAGTAACTACCCCGAATCACTCGACATCTTTCCTTCTATTTCCATCCTAGCCATTTCTAATATTAACTCATTTTGAGCCGTTAACATAGACAACTTTTTCCGACCATTCCTACTTAAGGCGTCGGCAACTACATTGGCCTTTCCAGGGTGATACAGGATTTCATAATCATAATCCTTTATCAACTCTAGCCATCTTCTCTGTCTCATATTCAACTCCTTCTGAGTGAAGATATACTTTAGACTTTTATGGTCCGTATATATCTCACATTTTTCCCCATAAAGATAATGTCTCCATATCTTTAGGGCAAACACTACTGCGGCCAGTTCCAGATCATGAGTAGGATAAACTTTCTCATAATCCTTCAATTACCGAGATGCATACGCAATGACTTTGCCATACTGCATAAGCACACAACCAAATCCCCTATGCGAAGCATCACTATACACTACAAAATTTTCTATGTCATTTGGCAATGACAAAATAAGAGCTTCACTTAATCTTTTCTTCAGTTCTTGAAAACTGTCTTCACATTTATCCATCCATACGTATTTCACCGTCTTCCTTGTTAAATTAGTCAACGAGGTAGTTATCTTCAAAAAATCCTTGAAAAATCTTCGATAGTACCCTGCTAACCCTAGGAAACTCCACACCTTAGTCGGCGTTTTTGGTTGTTCCCAATTCATTACTGCTTCAACCTTCGGTGGATCCACTAAAATCCCCTTTTGGTCAACGACATGACCTAAAAACGGCACCTTTTCTAGCCAAAATTCACATTTTGTGAATTTCGCATATAACTTCTCCTTCCTTAGTGTCTCCAACACTAATCTTAAGTGTTCGACATGATCTTTTGGCGTCTTAGAATAGACTAGAATATCATCGATAAACACCACGACGAACTTGTCCAAATATAATTTGAACACTCTGTTCATCATATTCATAAATGCAGTAGGTGCATTTGTCAACCCAAATGACATCACCAGAAACTCGTAATGACCATAACGAGTCCTGAATGCAGTCTTTGGTACATCTTCCTTCCTAACCTTTAACTGATGATACCCCATCCGCAAATCTATTTTAGAAAAATACTTTTGCCCTTTCAATTGATCAAAGAGATCATCGATCCCGGCAATGGGTATTTATTCTTTATCGTTAACTTGTTCAACTCTCGATAGTCGATACAAAACCTTAACGATTTGTCTTTCTTTCTTGACAAACAACAAGGTCTGCCCCACGGAGAAACACTTGGTTGAATGTACTTTTTGTCCAATAGTTCCTGTAGCTGAACCATTAGTTCTTTCATTTCCACAGGCGTCATACGGTAGGGTGCCCTTGAGACTGGTGCCGCTTCTGGCATAATGTCTATCACAAATTCGATCTCCCTATCCGGTGGTAAACCCGGTAACTCACTTGGAAATACATCCATGAATTCGTTTAATATAGGTATTTTTTCCATGGTTGCTCCCACTCTCTGGGTATCCACAACATGGCATAGGTAACCTACACAATCCTTCCTTAAAAGTTTTCTAGTTTGTGTCATCGTAAGGTAACATGGACGTCCCGACAATTTACTACCGTAAAATACTACAGGAGGTTGCTTCAACGTCCTGATGCTCACACATTTCTTTTGGCAATCTATAATTGCTCCATGGTTAATCAACCAATCCATTCCGAGAATTACGTCGAATTCTCCTAACTTTATCGGTATTAAATCTACCGATAACTTACGACAACGTACCTCTACGCAACAACTCCTATGAATATCTTCAACAAGAATTATCTCTTCGTTTGCTACCTTAATGTTCAAAGGTATAGGCAATTTTTCGGGAAATAATTCTAGTCGTCTAGCAAAATCACATGCTATAAACGAACAAGTAGCACCCGAATCAAATAGTACGTTTGCATTTATATTGTTGATCGGAATAATACCTGCAACTACATCCCCCGATGCCACCACATCTTGGACCATCATATTAAAAGTGCAGGCCATTGATTTCCCCGGCTGAGCTGGACCACTAATAGCTAACTTCCTGCTATTAGTTCCCTTATTTCCTTCTATCCCCTTCTTCGGGCAGTTCTTTGCTATGTGGTCAATTGATCCACATACAAAACATCCATGATTTTTCTTCGGATTTGGACAGTTAGGCGAAATATGCCCTTCCTGTCCACAATTATAACATACCACCTTTCCTTTGAGACAGACTCCTAAGTGAGTCTTCTCGCAGGTTTTACAGGTCTCCACCCTCCTCTTAGAGTCCCCTTGTTTTACTCCGGTATTCCCAGAGTTAAAGCCCTTCCTCTTCTAACCGTTGCCACTTCCACTGGCTCCCTCGGTCTTGGTTCCACCATCAACCTTGCCCTTCTTTTACTTATCTTTGTGGTACTGGCTGAGAGCCTCATTCCCACCTTCGAAAATTATTGCCTTTTTCTAGTATGGTTCCAAAGGAAATACTTTGGAACACAGAGATTCGGCTATAGAGCCAGGGTTTCAAGCCCTGCTCGAATCTTCTAGCCTTTCTCACTTCAGTGTCCACTTGATGTGGAGCGAATCGTGCCAGTTCATTAAACTTGGTAGCATGCATGGGAACTGTCATATCCCCTTGTCTAAATTCAAGAAACCTCATCTCCATTATGACGCCCCCAAAATAAGGTATACATCACCCATCTTGAGTCGCCAGATACATGGTACATAATTCAAATACAACTTAATAATACAACTGTCGTGTACAATACGACAAAACATAAACTGTGAGTTTGAATATAAATATTGTCTACCAGAGATTATACAAACTCAAAAGGAGTCCTCATTACAATTATTATCACACTATTTCACAGAATAGTGAGGACTACTAATGCACCATCTAGGACCATCACTCTGTTCCCCGACTAGTCCCAGCTACGTTCTCATTTCCTGAAGAAAACAGTGAAAGAAATGGTGAGCTCAACCAGCCCAGTAAGAAATTTATGACTAAGATAATGCAGAATAATTTATCGTTAGCCTTCAACAGTGTTAAATTGATAAAATATAATAACTATCAAGTTTAAGCTGCGCAATGAATAAGCGATCCATTAGAAGAGTCAAGTAGAGAATAAAATCTACTATCTTCTATGATTTAAAAGGTTTTTTCATCACTTTTATCATTGGGACAAATTTTTAATAAATAATCCACATCATCGAATCACCCACCCTTTTCTGACCAAGGATATTCTTTAGTATCACGACCACAATTATCCATGCACTACGGGCCAAGAATATTTGTGTATTTATTAATGGTCATGATCATGCCAACAACTGTCCATCAATGCACTATGGGCCAATGAGGACTTTTATCACATCATTTGTAACATTACGGTTATGATTATACCGAATAATCCTTGGTCATAATCATACCAACTCCATCTATGCACTACAGTCCACAGATGACTTTCAACATAATATAATCATGAGGATGATGACAATGATATAAGAATTCAATAAAACAAGTTCAAGAATTAATTTATCTATGAACTGATAACGTCCAAATTGTCAACATGATCTTTGCTTTGTAGAGTAAAATTCAAGAATGCTCGGAAGAATATTTCCATGAAAAAGATCTTTGGATGAAGCGCAAATATCAAAGATATTCCACTAATTTCATGGGTATAGAAGTTAAAGTTTTAACCAACTGCGTATAATAAAGAATGGAATAACAAAAGAAATCACCATGCATGCGATAGGCCGACAAAGCAAAGTTATTCTAACGAGAATAATAAAGGATGGAACCGGTCCCGCGAAGCGAGACAGATAAGATATTACGGCGAATAATAAATAATGGAACCAGTCCCGGCGAACGCGTGCATGCGAGGATATTACGACGAATAATAAATAATGGAACCAGGTCCGACGTAAACACACAGACAGGGTATTCCGATAGAATAATAAAGAACGGAATATTAGAAGAATGTCACCATGTATAGGGTAGCCCGCGTATATAGGTTATTCCAACAGAATAATAAATAATGGAATAACAGAAGTTCTCTTCATGAGTACAATAAATAACATCCCTTACCGAAAAAGAAACTTAATATAAGAGTATGGAAGTAACAGAATACTTTTCTATAGGTTCTCTTGTAATTCTCTCTCTAGAGTTTTAGTGAATTCGTAAGAAATAATGAAGGAATGAGCTTCTATGTATAGGAAAATGGAATGAATAGTAACTAATTCATGAACGGTCCAGATTGATTTACTATTAAACGGATGGTCCATATTGGTTTACTATTAAAACTTAAAACAACGGTCCATACTGATTTACTATTAAAACTTTAAACCAGCGATCCATATTGATTTACTATTATAACTCCACCAACGGTCCATATTGACTTACTATTATATCATCAACCAATGGTCTGAAAAATTAACACATCTCCTCATGGAATAATATTGTACCCAAATACCCGAATGCCAAATACTAGAGTGAATAGTAACTGGGTGAATAGTAACTCGTGAATAGTAACTCATGAATAGTAACTCGTGAGTAGTAACTCGTGAATAGTAACTCATGAATAGTACTCCAACACGAAAAGTGTCTCGAATACCCGATTGAACAATATATCATATTATGCAGATGACACTGTAACAATATTTGAATCAATAATATGAGAGATATGATGCAACAATTATTTTAGCAATAATTGAGTATAACTGAGTGACTTCTCACGTAAGCATCAATAATCAATACCGTGTGCTATTGTGCAACCACGCGTATTACTGTACTTTTAACACCTGGTGTTTCAACAGTTAACGGTAAAACTTCCGCCATTATTTTCATAAAGTATTTTTGTCGTTTTCTCTATCCGATAATAATTCTGTTGTGGGGTCCACCAATGATTGTACCGTCATACGGATATTCTCCAATAAAAAGAATATTCCCCAACCAATCGAATATTATACAACCACTTGTTTACTTTGCAAAATATGTAAATATTACCCACAACTATAACATTACATCAAATCAACACCATAATAAAAAAAAATTATTTTGAGAAAATTAAATCTTTATTCATAAAATCTGGGGTCTCACATCCATCCTCCCTTGCATACTCGTGGAAAAATAGTTCTCGAAGAAAATCTCCTTGAACCTTTCCCACGTTAGGTTTCCTATATCGGCCCTAGCCTGGTTTGCCTCCCACCAGAAGTTGGCCTCTCCTTTCATCAAATAGGTTGCAAAGGTAACCTTTTGACCCTCCTCAACATTAGCTATTACAAATGCTTTCTCAATTTCTTTTACCCAAGTCTGGGCTTCTATAGGGTCCGTAGTTCCTTTGAACTCCGGCGGACCTACACTTTTGAAATCCTTAAAAGTAGTAGCTCGTACTACTCGAGGAATCATGGGTACATTAGCCCCCGTTCTATTAAATGCAGCCATTAAAAGATTAACAAACTCCTGCATTGGATTAACCGGACCACCCTCCGGTTGGTTAACATTAGCGCCCTGATTTCGTTGTCTCCTTCTTGGTGACATTTTGTTGTTAAGAAAACAACACATCATTATTAATTTATTCTTTTTGGTTTGTTATTATTTTTAATAAAATAACAACTCATACTCATTACTCAACATATTCCATAAAATGACTTCTATTGATTCATAACTTGTAGTTTAACACCACATTGTTTACATTACCCAGCCTTAGCTGATTACATTACGATCCCGCAATTACTTTCCAAAAATTGGGATTTACAAAAGACTACCCTTTGTTATATAAAAGAGGGTTTTACGTCACTACTAGATACATAATATTTACATATCCATTCTACTCTAGCTATTGCTAGACTACATCTGTCGTACGGCATTCTCGAAATCCTTGCTGGCCAGACCGGCAATAACATCTCTACTTATAGTGTGTCGGGTGCATCTGCTTCTATCGATATCCACTACTCACTCATCGAAATCTACGTGAAAACTCCTATGTATATAGGACATCCTCTCCAACTTCCTCTTTTTAGTCTTTACCTCCTGCTTGAGCTCAAAGACTTCACATTTCAGCTCTCGGACCTTGTCCTTAGCTAGAACTCTATCATCATGCTCCTCTTCCCACATTCCCTCCATGCTAGCCTTATCCTCACGGACAGCATGGAGTTCCTCTTTCAACTCCTTAACCTCTTGGCAGTAATGGACATTCCTATCCAATACCGACATAAACAGTGCCTTCATTGATTCCCCCGTAGACATTTTCTCTGTTGGTGGAACCTGGTCCTCTGTAGGTGGAACCTGGTCCTCTGTAGGTGGAACCTGGTCAAAGGTCATCACGTCCACCTCCTCTTCTAATATGCCATCAAATATAGACATGTAGTCTAAATCGTCCGAGTCTCCAGACTCGATTATCACCAACTCTGGTTCTACTGCTACGGGATTTGGTAGTATCTCTACCCGATTAACCGAATCCTCGCTCACTACATGTATATCTCTATACATATCATTTTCTCTTGACATCTACAATAAAACAATATAGTTTGATTAGTACACGTCAGTAAAATAATAGAAATACATAACATAATATAATGCATTTTTATAAGGTTACTTTCCATCTTTTACTTCTTTATTCTTTCTTAAGGTTATGACTTAAGGTTCTACTTTCCCCCTTAAGTTTTATAACCTAGGCTTTGATACCAACTTGTAGCGCCCCCAAATCCGAGTATCTTCCAACCCGACATACGGTGCTATATTGTACAACATTCATACATTCATTCAATTGAAAAGTCTCAAAGAACGAACATAACTTCTATATATTTAGAGTAATATTTAAATTTCCCAGGTTCTATACCCATTAGAAAGGTTCTTTGTCATAATATCATTTACATTACAACAATAGACCTATACTATTACAAGACAACTTAGTAATCTGCCTTAGCTTTTCCCTTATCCTTTTTCGATCCTTCGGGACGTTAGGATCTTTAATTTGCATTTATATGGTTCAAGCAAGAGTGAGCATAACTAGCCCAGCAAGTATAACAATTTAATAACACATGCTTGACACATACAAATCGTATATCTTCAATAACTGAACAATAGTTATGAAGTACTATTCATAACTCAAAATAGCACTTCATCTTTTCTTTGAAAATGTTTTACAATAATAAAAATATTTAGTAAAACATTCACTCCGGTCAAAGACCTCGAGTATTCATTCTTTATTGGAAAAGGACAACCCGGAAGCAAGTCCATAAGCCCGATATTACTTACGAGCACTTCTAGGTGATCAGCCTATTGTACTCTATGTTGATCAACACTACATCCATTAAACGTATGCACGTTTAAGCATTTGGCAACCTCACGCACTGTCGTTTTTACCGACAAAACATTTGTTTAACATTTGGTCTTCTTTTGAAAACCATATCAAGTAGTTGACAAAAGATAGCAACATTTGATAATAAATGATTAGATTATCAATACATCAAGTCTAGCCAAAGGAATTGGCTTTAACTTCAACATACCTCAATTCATGCGAATGAATACATGAACCTCAAAAACTTGTTCAGATTGAACTGAGACAAGAGTTAGAATACTTGCCTTTAGCGTCTGCTACGGTATATTAACTTTATGTTCAAGTCGTTCAAGTCTCTACAATACATGATCACATAATGCCTTTCATTAGGTCACATATAATCAAGTATGTATATGACTATATCATACCCTTCATTTCAATCTAATTGTTTATTAGATTCAGTTACTATTCATTCCAGTTTATCATTATCCTTGCATTTATATTCGACTAGGTTATCTCAACCTTTATACAACATCCTTAAGGTTTAACAATGTTTAAACAATGTTACATTACATTCCTTAAGTTATGTTTACTTTTAAATCAATTAGTTTTTTTTTCTTTGTACTAGAAACCTTCACTACTATCCTTGTTCTGAGACTGGCACTGCGGTGCCAACTTTATACTTACATCTCGTGCTGCGGCGTGAGCTTGTAGCATCATCGTCCCAGAACTTGGCTGCAGTAATAAGTCCTTACTTAATGGGGTCTTGTTGTATTTCACACCTGAGGATTTTGTACTGTACATGGCGCTGCGGCTCCACATATTGTACTATGTTTTCATGCCATGCATGAACTCTTGTAGTGTACTCGGACATCACATTACGTGTCATGGCCATGAGTCTTTTTTCTAGGGGTTGGTAGCATGGCCAACTCAGGCACCTGTAAAACAAATTAGATTTGTGAATTTGGTGAACTTTCCAGACGCATAACTTCTTCGTTATAAGTCCGAATTGGCTCGTTCAAAAGCCTACGGCTCACAAATTACGTAATCTACATGTTCAAGCAAGAATTTTATCTATTTTACTTTGTTTACTAAAAATTCACCTATTGGATCATTTTTAACGAAAACGATAAACGTTCGTGAACGTTCAACGCTCATTTCTTCGTTCTAAGTCGGAATCCGGTCATTTTCGAGTCCTCAACTCTTAAATGCCAAATATGACTTGTCTCTATTGGAAAACAAAGGTTTCGTGATCAAACACAAAATTTGACTTCCATTCCGAGAATTTTACGAATTCGACGTTTATCATCCAATCGTGCAAATTTCAGCAATTCTTCATTCTTATGATTTGTTCAACATTACTAATGAACTTCATTCATCATGTGAACATCTTAACATACTTAATACAACAACTTATATTCATTGTTGGATTTTGACTTATTCTTCATGAGCTTATAACTTGTCAAATTATAAACTACTTAAGATTTGATTATTCATGACTTATTACAATTAAAGTTTCTTAATCATCATACTTTACATGTTCTTCACATATAACTTTACTTATGTATACATGATACATATAATCATATAAGTTCTTAATTCACTTCTCTCATTACAAGATCATATTTTCATACTTAGCATTCAAGGTTAACTTATAATAAGTTTATAACTTTTATAAGTTCAACCTATCATGGTAGAGATAGAAGATAATGGAGAAGAAGTCTTACTTTGGTGTAGTCTTGGTAAGGTAGCTTGCTTCTTCTTCTTACTTATGGAATGACTTATTTGTAGCTTATTCTCTCTAACACTTAAGCACTTGCAATATGTTGGATTAATTGAACAAGATTTAAATGGCTTGTAAGCCTCCTATATTTATAGAAGTTGCAAAGCTAGGGTAGTTTAGTCTTTAAATCATCCCACCTCCTTTAAGCCACCTCCTTACTATTCATTACTTGTTAATCACAACACTTATCCTATACTTGGTCATTACTCATTTAACTTGATCATTACTCTTAAGTCTTGGCCATTACTCTTAACTTGATCACCACATATTAACCATATTGATATGGTTTGTCCCATGGGTCATACAACTCATGGATTCTAGCTTGGGCTTGCATTAATTCAACCTTTGGGCTTTGCATGAATAAACACTAGTTGGTTCATTAACTAATAGTTGGGCCTCTCCCCTTAATTCACTTGGACTTGTATATAATTGTTAACCAATCTTCCAAGTCCATTAACATTTCTTAATACATATACTTATAGTTTATGTATTATTTTCGTATTCTAATTCATATAGAAAATATATACGATATTTCATCCTTCATACAAACTCGTATAATAATTAGTATTATACTCGTTTTCATTACTTTGCACAATACCAAGTATCATACAATTACTACTTATTCCTTATCACTTCGCCTTACTTAAAGTTTATAAATTCAAATCCATGTTTAATTATTACATTTTCCATAACTAGATTTTTATTACATAATCCATCTTACCTTGTTATTCCATCATTACATATTTCTCGGAAACTCAAAATTATATCCCGAGCAAATACCGATGAATAGTGTTTTATGGAAAAAAAATTCGGAAAACTTTTATTTTCGTCTTGAAAATTCAAACACTTTAATTCATCCACGTAGCTCAAATACTACGACATTCTAACATCAATAGGTTATACAATGACAACCATCTTGATAACACATGGAATATGATTTTATTATTATTTAATTTAATAAAATCATTTTTCAATAAGATCTGAATTTATCGGTCGTTACAATTAATCTCCTTCTTTCTTTCCTCCAAGCTCTTGTTCTTCAAAATCTTGATAATCGTAGTGTCTACCTCCTTCTCTTTCTCCCACACTTAGCATAAAAGTAATCTCAATTAAGCTCCATACCTCCATCCTAATCCAACTCTAACTCTCCTCATAAGAAATCAAGTGGAGACCTGAAACCTATTCAAAATCAACAACTCATTAGTCAAAGACTCCCACAAAATCAACTAACAACCATCCCACACTCCTAATGTTATCACATTACATAAAGAATTATTAGTTCCCAATATAGCCCAACTTCTAGCCAAACAAAAAAATTTGCCCAACATAATATCACGACGCAGCGCGCCCCGCGCTACGTAACACATGCCAACAGCACGTCCCGCGCTATCGCCCCAGGAGATTGTATCTTTCCAACGCGCCCCGCGCCATGTTCCTATGCAGCACAGCGCGCCCCGCGCTATGTAGTCAGAAACTTCAAAATTGATCGAAATCTTCTTCCAATTGTAACATTTTTATAGGCCCTTGGATTATCCTGCAACAAGCAAACAACCTATCAAAAGTAACATGAAATTACCAAAAACTAACAATATATCAAGCTAAATGAACATAAATCGTAGGCTAAAACCTACTCATTAACAAGTTCGTTGTAGTGTTCATTGATGATATTCTACTCTATTCTAAGATGCCAGAAGATCATGCTGAACATTTAAGAATATTGTTGGAAACACTACGGAGGGAGAAGTTATATGCGAAATTCACTAAGTGTGAATTTTGGCTTGAACGAGTGCAGTTTCTAGGACATGTTATAGACAAAGATGGCATACCTGTAGATACAGCGAAGGTGGAAGCGGTGAATGAGTGGAAGCAACCGAAAACACCAACTGAGGTTAGGAGTTTTCTGTGGTTAGCGGGATACTATAGAAGGTTCATTCAGGACTTTTCTGAATTAGCTACTCCGTTGACGAATCTGATAAGGAAGTCGGTGAAGTATGAGTGGACGAAAAAGTGCAAAAATAGTTTTCAAGAACTAAAAAGGAGATTGAGTTAGGCACTTGTATTATCCTTACTAGATGATATGGGGAATTTCGTAGTTTATAGCGATGCTTCGCATAGAGGATTGGGGTGCGTGCTCATGCAGCATGGCAAAGTCATTATGTATGCGTCACGTCAGTTAAAAGATTATGAGAAGGTCTATCCTACTCATTACCTAGAATTGGCAGCTGTAGTCTTTGCCTTAAAAATATGGAGACATTATTTATACGGGGAGAAGTGTGAGATATACACGGACCATAAAAGTCTGAAATATATCTTCACACAAAAGGAGTTGAATATGAGGCAGAGAAGGTGGTTAGAGTTGATAAAAGATTATGACTTTGATATCTTATATCATCCGGGGAAGGCGAATGTAGTAGCCGACGCGTTAAGTCGAAAGCGTAGAGAAAAGCTATCAATGTTAATGACTCAGAATGAGTTAATAACAGAGATGGCAAGGATGGAATTAGAAGTTAAATTACCAAGTGAAACGGGGGAGATGTTATTCGCACTAGAGACTTGACCAACGATAGTGGAACGAGTTAGAGAAGTACAGATAAGTACTGAAGAATGCGAGCGAATGAAAAAGATATTGAAGGATGACGTAAAGACTAAGTATAACCTTGATAAAGAAGGTTTGCTTCGTTTTGAAGGAAGAATTTGGGTTCCAAGTAATTCCGAGTTGAAAGAAGAGATTATTTGTGAGGCTCATAGTTCGAGGTACTCGATACATCCTGGTAGTACTAAGATGTATTAAGACCTTCGTCAGAACTTTTGGTGGCCGAACATGAAGAGGGAGATTGCAGAATACGTTAGTAAGTGCTTAACTTGTCAGAAAGTTAAGGCTGAACACCAAAGTATTAGTGGGTTGTTACATCCACTGGAGATTCCGGAGTGGAAATGGGAGCATATCACCATGGACTTTGTGGTAAGACTTCCAACAAACGAGAAAGGGATACGACGCTATTTGTGTAATAGTGGATCGGTTAACCAAATCTGCTCATTTTCTAACAATAGGTGTTAGGTATAACCTAGAGCAGTTAGCTAAGCTTTATGTCAAAGAAATCATATCTAGACATGGAGTACCTATTTCGATTATGTCCGATCGTGATCCACGATTCACGTCGAACTTTTGGAGGAGTTTGCAAGAATAAATGAGAACATTTGAGATTGAGTACGGCGTATCATCCATAGACGGATGGACTAAGTGAACGAACCTGTAAAGCCCCCAAACTCAGGTACTTAAAACCCAAACTCGGTGCTTCATGATACCATTTCTATGAGCGGAGTAATACTAATAATAATAACAATAATATAAAAATCCAACTTAATTTATATTTATCAGAGTCTAATCCCAAGTACGTAACCTTTACTATATTCTTTACATGATATATAATACATATCATTGTGTATATATTGTCTAACTATTACAAAAGACACCATTAAACATGTTTTGTTTGCTTTCCTTTTTCAATTGTTCTTGTCTGAACCTTCGGGTTGATCATGCCTAGCTGAAAACATTTAATTTAAGTAAGGGTGAGCATTTGAGTGCCCAACAAGTAATAACAATTAGAAATATAATTAGTTGAAAGAAATAAATGTTTTCTTTGTACATCACTTCTACAACGAATTTATAGTTGTGAAGTAAACTGAACCGATAATAATAACATAACAATTCTATCTCAAATTTTTGAAACTACGTATTGACTATATATATAGGGTATTTGACATACTATGAACATTGTTTTTAGTTTTTGCTAAGGTTTAGCAGAACTTTATCTGCAAACTGTCATAACTTACGGGCGTTAGGTTGTACTTCCCATGGACCTTGTATTGATCAATACTACATTACAAGAATGATAGGATCGCTTACTCTGTCCGCCTTGGGCACATAAAAGTTTTTTCGTGATCGAGATGTTCATACTTAGTCTGGAATCCAAACCAAAACAATTTGATTGGATACAAAAAGGTTTTATCACATTCAACGATATTTCGAAATTTGTGTCTAGCTGGTCAATTAGCTTGAACATATATATATATATATATATATATATATATCAACATGTGTTTAACTACAATGATTATCCAAGTGGGGACACTTGTGTAACCATATTTAGAAATTAACGAACACAATATATATCCGAATTACCATATACTAACATGTTGATAAACAATGATCGGATATAAAATATATCACAATAGGGTTAATAATATAGAATAATAATAATATAATTCTGAAACTTCTTACTCATATCCATTGCATATAGGAAATGCAAATGTAAGATACTTGCCTGATACGCTGCTTACAGTTCGTAACTTAGTTCTATCCTTATATAACACCTATTAGTAATACGATCATTTGATCGATTAGAATAATATACTATAACACATAGCACTGCTTATTGCAGTCAACACATAACCTAATCACATTGTCACATATGTTCTACAACCATTGAATCACAAATAAACACATATCTAATCAAATTATCTAAGTTCAGATCAATTTCTGAAATATGTCGGTGTACTGACGGCTTTATCGGGTAATTATCAAGTCTAAGACTCTATCCTGTAGTTCAATATCTGTAAGTATCAGTCATATTATTTTTTTTAAATGACTTATAATAATTTTAAAACATTTATTATAATTTATCATGAATTTTCAAACACCGGAATTATTATTAAATGATTTAAATATTAAATAATTCTATTATCATTAATATTTAATTAATATTAAACTATTAATGAAACCATTGCCAAAATATTAAAGTTATTTATAATAACTCAAAATACTTTTAAAGTATTAATATTACCCTTAAATAATTTTTTTTTAAAACATTTAAAATCATTTTTCAATAATACCATTAATATTAATGTATTAATGTTCTATTTATCAAAATATTAAAAGTCGTTAAGTATAACTTAATAATATTTTTAATTCATTTATATCCTTATTAAATAATTTTTAAATAAATAAAATCATTTTAAACCTATTTATTTAATATAATTATTAAATAAACTTAATATTATTTATTATTAAATTAATATCATTAATACTAAATTATTAATGAAATTATCCTTTAAATATTAAAAATTATATTTTATAACTTAAAATATCTTTAAACACTTTATTTTCATTTTAAATGATTTTTATAATGATAAAATCATTTTAAACTAATTTATTTAATATGATTATTAAATAATTCTAATATCATTAATAGTAAATAATTAATAGAATTTACCTTTAAATATTGAAAGTTATATTATATAACTTAAAATATTTTTAAACTATTTATTTTTATTTAAAATGATTTTCTAATATTAAAATCATTTTAAACTAATTTATTTAATATAATTATTAAATAAATCTAATATCATTAATATTAAAATATTAATATTTTTTCATGACAAAATATCAAAAGTTATATTTTATAACTTAAAATATTTTTATAACCATTAAATCATTTTCTATAATTCTTAAATCATTAATTCTATTTTTCCATAATTTAATTAATACATTTATTAAATAACTTAATTACCATTAATATTAATTAATTAATGAAATTCATCACAAATTATTAAAAGTTATCAAAAATAACTTAAATTATTTTCTTATACTAGTAATATAATTTTAAGCGATTTTTCATGTATTAAAATTATTTTAAAATAATTTATTTAATATTATAATTAAATAAATTAAATACTTTTAATATTCCAAAAAATATTAAAAATTTATGAAATATATTCAAAATAATTAAAATCAAATTTTGAATTTTAAAACTGATTTTATAATTTTTAGGAATTTATTTCTATTTTTAAAGCATTTTTCGGAATTTAAGAAATTAAATCAATTACATCAGTCGCTAAAGGCTGTAGCGAATAGGTGTTCTTTAGGGCCAAGAACATTCAATGTCAGTGATCGACTAGTCATGTTTGACCTAATATAAATGCCAGGTTATGCAATTTCTGGGCATGTTACAACTTTGATCATGTACTACTAATGTAATACTACATGATATAACAACTAACCAGGTCATACAACATAACAATAAAGAGATCTGTACCTTCAAACTCACTGTCAGAGCTTTCTGGGTTTTCTGGGTTACCTAGAAACCCAGTAAGCATCGAGAGTCCAATTTGAGGCTCACTTTTCTTTAGGTTCTGGTCATTAACAAGTTGTTTTTATGGTTCAAGCCTATAGCCTATATGAAAAGGTACACATAACATTCATCAGATCAATCAAACTACAACATAATCGTAAGCTAGCATCCGGTCAAACACGGTGGAGAGGTCATTATTGAGTTTTTCAGGTTGCCCAGAAAACCAAGTTAAATGATCAGCGAGGCTAGTTTGACAAATTACTCCGATTGATACTTAGATGGTTTTAAAGATATAAGGAAATATAATTAGAGTAGATCTAGCAGGCTACCACTTGGTTATAAACATGTCATCATTGTGACGCCCCCAAAATTAGGTATACATCACCCATCTTGAGTCGCCAGATACATGGTACAGAATTCAAATACAACTTAATAATACAACTGTCATGTACAATACGACAAAACATAAACTGTGAGTTTGAATACAAATATTGTCTACCAGAGATTATACAAACTCAAAAGGAGTCCTCATTACAATTATTATCACACTATTTCACATAATAGTGAGGACTACTAATGCACCATCTAGGAGCATCACTCTGTTACCCGACTAGTCTCAGCTACGTTCTCATTTCCTGAAGAGAATAGTGAAAGAAAGGGTGAGTTCAACTAGCCCAGTAAGAAATATTATGACTAAGATAATGCAGAATAATTTATCGTTAGCCTTCAATAGTGTTAAATTGATAAAATAGAATAACTATCAAGTTTAACTGCAGCAGAACAAGCAATCCATTAGAAGAGTCAAGTAGAGAATAAAATCTACTATCTTCTATGATTTAAAAGGTTTTTTCATCACTTTTATCGTTGGGACGCAGCTTAATAAATAATCCACATCATCGAATCACCCCTACACTACGGCCAAGGATATTCTTTAGTATCACGACCACAATTATCCATGCACTACGGGCCAAGAATATTTGTGTATTTATTAATGGTCATAATCATGCCAACAACTGTGCATCAATGCACTACAGGCCCATGAGGACTTTTTCCACATCATTCGTAACATTACGGTCATGATTACACCGAATAATCCCTGGTCATAATCATACCAAGTCCATCTATGCACTACATGCCACATATGACTTTCAACATAATATAAGCATGAGGATAATGACAATGATATAAGAATTCAATAAAACAAGTTCAAGAATTAATTTATCTAGGAACTGATAACGTCCAAATTGTCAACATGATACTGCTTTGTAGAGTAAAATTCAAGAATGCTCGGAAGAATATTTCCATGAAAAGATCTATGGATGAAGCGCAAATATCAAAGATATTCCACTAATTCCATGGGTATAGAAGTCAAAGTTTTAACCAACCTGAGTATAATAAAGAATGGAATAACAAAAGAAATCACCATGCATGCGATAACCGCTTGCAATGAGTTATTCCAACGAGAATAATAAAGAATGGAACCAGTCCGGCATAAGCGCATGTATGAGGATATTACGACGAATAATAAATAATGGAATCGGTCCGTAATGAAAGCGCGATATCGAGGATATTCGATAGAATAATAATTAATGGAACCAGTCCTACATAAACGCATTGACATGGATATTCCGCGTAATAATAAAGAACCGAATATTAGAAGAATGTCACCATGTATAGGGTAGCCGCGTGATCTGAGTTATTCAACAGAATAATAAATAATGGAATAATGAAGTTCTATTCATGAGTACAATAAATAACATCCCTTACCGTAAAAGAAACTGAATATAAGAGTAGGGAAGTAGCAGAATACTTTTCTATAGGTTCTCTTGTAATTCTCTCTAGAGTTTCAATGAATTCTTAAGAAATAATGAAGGAATGAACATCTATTTATAGGAAAATGGAATGAATAGTAATTAATTCATGAACGGTCCAGATTGATTTACTATTAAACGGATGGTCCATATTGGCTTACTATTAAAACTTAAAACAACGGTCCATACTGATTTACTATTAAAACTTTAAACCAGCGATCCATATTGATTTACTATTATAACTCCACCAGCGATCCATATTGAAAAATTAGCACATCTCCTCGTGGAATAATATTGTACCCGAATGCACAATACTATAGTGAATAGTAACTGGGTGAATAGTAACTCGTGAATAGTACTCTGACACGAAAAGTGTCCCGAATACCCGATTGAACAATATATCATATTATGCAGATGACATTGTAACAACAATTGGATCAATGATATGAGAGATATGATGCAGCAATTACTGTAGCAATAATTGAGTATAACTGAGTGACTTCTCACGTAAGCATCAATAATCAATACCGTGTGCTCTTCGTGCAACCACGCCAGATATTCTTGTACTTTTAACACGGGTGTTTCAAGATTAACAGTAGAAACTTCCGCCGTTATTTTCATAAAAGTATTTTTGTCGGTTTCTCTATCCGACAAGAATTTGTTAATGGGGTCCACCAATGATTGTATGCCGCATCGTCTGGATATTCTCCCATAAAAAGAATATTCCCCGACATATCGAATATGATACAACCACTTGCTTACTTTTCAAAATTTGTAAATATTACCACAACTATAATATTACATCAAATCATCACCATAATAAAAAAAATTATTTCGAGAAAATTAAATCTTTATTCATAAAACTGGGGTCTCACAATCTCCCCTCCTTATGAAATTTAGCCCTCGAAATTTACGTGACGATACACGGTATGTCAAGAGGTGAGGATACCTTGACTTCATTTGATTCTAATTCTTGAGGTATAACCTTTGAGTGTTGAATCGATCCTTCTTATCCAAGATTTTAACACGTATCTCCTCATCGTTAAATCTTACGCTATCTCGTCCGGTTCTAAATTAATAATGTGGTTCGGGTCATCCACATATTTACGTAACATTGATACATTAAATATGTTATGAACACGCGACATACTTGGCGGTAAAACGAGTCTATAAGCCACAGTTCCTATTCGATCAAGGATTTCAAATGGGCCAATAAAATCGAGGGTTGAGATTTCCTCTCTTTATCGATTCTTGCTTCTAGAATAACGCCCTCTTGAACCTTCTTCTTCATATTCATCAGCTCTGAGTATGTAGCTTGAGCAGCTTTAACTTTACCGATTTAAGTCTATTCTAATCGTATATTCGTTATCTTCACGTGGGTCCCTAGAGTCTTTAACTCTATCTCCATCATTTGTAAGTTATACGAAATGAGTCTTTGTGTTAACAACATCACACTCGTAAACGCATACGATCTTCTACTCAACGTGTCAGCTACCACGTTCTTTTTTTCCACGATGATATTGAATGGTACGATCGTAATCTTCAACAGCTCGAGCCAATGTCTTTGGCACATTACACATTCGTTTTAGGTTAAGAAAATATTTGAGGGTTTTAGAAATGGATTTTGTACTAGGGTTAATACAAAATTCGATTTCACGCTCTAGGGGTAGGCTACGAAGTCTTCAAGAATACGTCAGGAAATTTATTAACAATAAAAATATCATTAAAAACTGTGACTCTCATCCAAGACTTGGATACCACGTCACATTGATACCTATCAACTTGTCACCATCATTCACGACGTTGCCTACAGAAAGTCTGGCTTCGGTGCATTCCACACAAGAAAGTCAACAACGAAAGGATCGGGGCTCTTTATTTATGGCTTGATATAACAATTATTTACTTTAGTGGTTTGGTTACTTTGAATTCGCATAACAGGTTGGTTAAGAGTATGAAAGCTAACAACCTTACAAAAAGCATGATGAGTAGATAACCAATCGTTTCCAAAAATCACATCAAAGGCAAGTATTTTCAAAGAGATAAGATCGATAGGTAACGTGAAAGTGTTGATTTGAACAAGATTTATAAATAGTGGAGGTGAAGGTTTCTCCCAACCCGAGTTTAAACAGATATATCATAGTCTAACTTCTCCAGGAGTTAACTTCAAACATTGAACACAACTAGGTGCAATAAAAGAGTGAGTAGAACCGGTATCTAACACGGTATAGACTTCGCAATAGTTTATGACTAACATACCCGTGATAATTTTATTCAGGTTCCTTGTCACGAAAAAAAATGCTCTCTCTTAAACTACTAGCTTTGGCTTGTTTGGAACATCCTTTAGTGCCTCCATCCTAGCTGAACTTGTCTTCGGTGAACAACAAAATCGAGCTAAATGACCTTCTCTTCCACAATTATAGCATGCTTTGGATGGCATCACGCAGTTTGGACTGATGTGTCCCTCCTCTCCTCATTTGAAGCATATGATAGGTGGTCGTTCTCCTTCCTTAATAACGGGTGCTGGTGCTGACTTCTTTCCATCATTGTTGAATCTCCTCTTCTTGAAATGTCCATTCTTATTGTTTTGACCATGATTACAACTGAAGTGGTTACCATTTCTGGCATGTTGATTCCCTCCATGCTTATTGTCACCGCTTTGATGATATTATTATCCTATTATTATCATTTTCCGGGTTGCTCTCTCTTTTGGTTGCTTTGACTCGTTATTGCGCTCCACTAACTGAGCCCTATTTACAACATCCGCATTTCAAACCTCTTAAAAACATCCGCGTCATTCTCTCTTCATTATCAACCAAGTGGGACGCAAATCAGGACAACTCGGCAAACTTGGCTTCATACTGCGACACGGTTATGTTGTTTTGCTCTAACTTGATCAATTCTACCTCCTTCATGTGACGAATTCTTTCGGGAAAGTACTTGTCATTGAACAACTCTTGGAACTTCTCCCAAGACATCTTAAGTGCGTCAGGTTGGGTACGTTTTACAGATTCCCACCAGTGATCTGCCTCTTCACGCAACATAAAGGTGGCAAAGGGAACCTTTTGCTCCTCGGAGCATCCCAAGACATCAAATATCTTGGTGATCTGCTTTAACCACATCTCTGCCTTAAGGGGTTCGGCTTTCCCAAAAACTCCGGTGCTCGGCTCCTTGAATTGCTTTATGGTGACCAATCGTGTGTTGCCATTGTTTCCTCTGCATTATGAGCGAGTCGCTTACTTACCGATGTTGCATGAATTCTAAAAAGCTCCTAAACGCAAAGTCATTTCGTCAATTGATCAATGTTGTTGTTTCTGGGAGGATTATCGTCATCCTGTTGCACATTGTCACGATTATTGATCGTGGAGAATCAAGCGGTCTCACGTGCTCCATTGCTATTCTCAACATTCTCGGATGTCATTTTGAGACATCGCCACAAAATAAAGGTTAATTGACATATAACATATTATCCCTATATTCTGACTGACCAATTAAATACCAAATAAACTTTGGTAGGTCATACTAGCGAAAGAATTCCTCGTCTCTCCCCTCCTAGTTCTATTCTCACATCCTAGCCATGGATCATATCCCTAAGCTTTGATACCAACTGTGACGCCCCCAAAATTAGGTATACATCACCCATCTTGAGTCGCCAGATACATGGTACAGAATTCAAATACAACTTAATAATACAACTGTAATGTACAATATGACAAAACATAAACTGTGAGTTTGAATACAAATATTGTCTACCAGAGATTATACAAACTCAAAAGGAGTCCTTATTACAATTATTATCACACTATTTCACAGAATAGTGAGGACTACTAATGCACCATCTAGGACCATCACTCTGTTCCCCGATAAGTCCCAGCTACGTTCTCATTTCCTGAAGAGAATAGTGAAAGAAAGGGTGAGCTCAACTAGCCTAGTAAGAAATATTATGACTAAGATAATGCAGAATAATTTATCGTTAGCCTTCAACAGTTTTAAATTGATAAAATATAATAACTATCAAGTTTAACTACAGCGGAACAAGCAATCCATTAGAAGATTCAAGTAGAGAATAAAATCTACTATCTTCTACGATTTAAAAGGTTTTTTCATCAGTTTTATCGCTGGGACTTAGCTTCATAAATAATCCACATCATCGAATCACCCTTGCACTACGACCAAGGATATTCTTTAGTATCACGACCATAATTATCCAAGCACTACGAGCCAAGAATATTTGTGTATTCATTAATGGTCATGATCATGCAAACAGCTGTCCATCAATGCACTACGGGCCAATGAGGACTTTTATCACATCATTTGTAACATTACGGTTATGATTATACCGAATAATCCCTGGTCATAATCATACCAAGTCCATCTATGCACTACAGGCCATAGATGACTTTCAACATAATATAAGCATGAGGATGATGAAAATGATATAAGAATTCAATAAAACAAGTTCAAGAATTAATTTATCTAGGAACCGATAACGTCCAAATTGTCAACATGATCTCTTTGCTTTGTAGAGTAAAATTCAAGAATGCTCGAAGAAGAATATTTCCATGAAAAGATATTGGATGAAGCGCAAATATCAAAAGATATTCCACTAATTTCATGGGTATAGAAGTTAAAGTTTTAACTAAGCGAGTATAATAAAGAATGGAATAACAAAAGAAATCACCATGCATGCGATAGGCCGCCGCAGGTGAGGAGTTATCCCAATGAGAATAATAAAGGATGGAACCAGTCGGCAGAACGCATGCACGAGGATATTAAAACGAATAATATATAATGGAACCAGTCGGCCAGAACGCATGATGGATATTAAACAGAATAATAAATAATGGAACCAGTGCGGCGTAAGCAGAATGAGACAAGATATTAAACGAGAATAATAAAGATCGAAATATTAGAAGAATGTCACCATGTATAGGGTTCTTGGCGTATCTGAGTTATTCAACGAGAATAATAAATAATGGAATAATGAAGTTCTCTTCATGAGTACAATAAATAACATCCCTGCTTATGAAAAAAAAGCTGAATATAAGAGTAGGGAAGTAGCGAATACTTTTCTATAGGTTCTCTTGTAATTCTCTCTCTAGAGTTTCAAAGTGAATTCGTAAGAAATAATGAAGGAATGAGCTTTATTTATAGGAAAATGGAATGAATAGTAACTAATTCATGAAGCGGTCAGATTGATTTACTATTAAGCAGACGGTCCATATTGGTTTACTATTAAAACTTAAAACAACGGTCCATACTGATTTACTATTAAAACTTTAAACCATCGATCCATATTGATTTACTATTATAACTCCACCAGCGATCCATATTGACTTACTATTATATCTTCAACCAACGCTCTAAAAAATTAGCACATCTCCTCATGGAATAATATTTTACCCAAATACCCGAATGCACAATACTAGAGTGAATAGTAACTAGGTGAATAGTAACTCATGAATAGTAACTCGTGAATAGTAACTCTTGAATAGTAACTCATGAATAGTAATTCGTGAGTAGTAACTCATGAATAGTAACTCATGAATAGTACTCCGACACGAAAAGTGTCCTGAATACCCGATTGAACAATATATCATATTATGCAGATGACAGTGTCACAATAATTGAATCAATAATATGAGAGATATGATGCAGCAATTACTGTAGCAATAATTGAGTATAACTGAGTGACTTCTCACGTAATCATGAATAATAAATACAGTGTGCTACTGTGCAACCACACGTATTAATGTACTTTTAACACCGTGTGTTTTAACAGTTAACGAGTAAAACTTTTCGCCGTTATTTTCATAAAGTATTTTGTCATTTCTCTATCAAGACAATAATTACATTGTAGGGTCCACCAATGATTGTAATTGTCGCATGCGGATATTCTCCCACAAAAAAGAATATTCCCAGACCAATCGAATATTATACAACCACTTGCTTACTTTGCAAAATTTGTAAATATTATCCACAACTATAACATTACATCAAATCAAAACCATAATAAAAAAAAAATTATTTCGAGAAAATTAAATCTTTATTCATAAAATCTGGGGTCTCACAATCATAACACTTAATAACGAATAGATCTATGCCACTCAAAACATTGTCAGACGTCAAAAACAAGTTTCTGGGTTACCCAGAATTCGTCTGGTCATGCCCGATCAACAGGTTTTGACCGATCATAATTTCAAATATACTACAGATCTGACTCTGAATCAAGCCCCAGATTAAAGATGACATAACAAACTACATGTGTAAACATTTAAACAACAAAAACACATAACAGATTATGATCGAAAGGGTCTGACAAATTTTCCAGATTTGCAAAATCATCAAATCCGAGCCTCTAGATGTTATGGATCTAACATCTAGCAACCCAGATCATTGATCAACATCTTATTACACTACATTAAATAACAAACAACAAGATCTAACATCGGATCATAAAATTTTTAAATTCTAGGGTTTATATCTTTATGCTTTGATTTCTTGAATCTGATCCTTAGATTTGTTATGGTTGATGGTGGGGCTTGAATATGGGACTGAACTAACACTAGAATTTCGTGGGTTTTGAGAGAGAAGCTCTTGGATATGAGTTTGCAAAAAATTGAGCAACTAATGAATTTCTCTCTCCTTGTGATTATATATTACATGTATAAAAGGTGTTGGCTGATAGATCTAGGCTGATTTGCTGGAAAGTTAATAACACAATGTCAACAATTAGGTCACCAACTCCTTATTTGGTTAGATTCACAAGCAAGCCTAATAAAAAAATCCAAAGAGGGGTATTTTAGTCTTTTTGCTTGCACATTTAATGGCCATTTTGTCATTTGCCCTAACCCTTAGGGTTTAGGGTTTGGGTTTGAACCATTTTAGGTTTTAAAAGCAAAATTCTAGCATTTCAAAAATTTGGATTTAAAAATAAATAACAATTTAGTTTCCAAAAAAAAATAAAAAAATATAAATTAGAGTTTACTAAATATAATTAGTTTTCAAATTCGATTACTTGAACATTTGTGTTTAAAATTTACTAATCATAATTAACCTTGATCATTAAACAATTAGGGTTTATAATTAGTAATTAGGTTTTTAAAATTACTAATTAGGGTTTGCTTGAAATAGTTTAGGTTTCTAATTATATATACTTACATATTAGGTTTAAAGACTTACTAATTAGCATTAAATGACTAAATTAGCAATTAACTTTTCCATTTAGCAATTAGGGGTTTCCATTTGAAAATTAGGGTTTCAAAAATAGGAATTAGGGTTTACCTAATTTGAGTTAATATCTATAACTCCGATCGTTAATCACATTATCACAATTACATAACGACTTCACAAATTCATGGAGTCGTACATGGCCTTCGAATTAGGGTTTCAAATCAATTAGGGTTTATAATTTAAATATTAGGGTTTCAAAAAAAACATTAGGATTTTTCTAAAAATTTAATATTTCTAAATATTAATTAGGATTTACCTAATCAATATAAAATTCTATAATGCTTCACCTTAATCGTAATCACACAGTTACATAGCAGTTTCGAACTGAAATTGAGTTTTAAATTAGGGTTTCTAATTAAGGTTTATAACTTTTAGAAATTAGGGTTTTTAACTTACTAATTAGAGTTTTCCACATAATAATTAGGGTTTTCCTGATAAAAATTAAATTCTAATAATACCTATCATATATCACATAACATAATCACTAAACAGATTTTAAAGTCTCATTTGACTTCAAAACTAGGGTTTGTCAGTAAAATTAGGATTTTGCAGGTTATAATGAAACTACTTCCCAGATTAACCTTACACACCAAACATACATATTTATGACATTGACAAATAATAATATAACATTATTATTCTCATTCCTTGATAAAAATCCAAAATTAGGGTTTGAATTTCATATCTGATTTATTATTCATATTTAACATTATTAATTAAGTTAAAACAATTAACTTAATTAAACTAGATTAATTATTATAATAATTCTAAAAATCATTAATTATATTATTTAAATAATATAATTATGTTTTCATGGAAAATAAATAATAAAAATATTTCCACCATCAAATTAATTATTAAAAGAATAAACTTTATAATAACCAATAATTCTAAAATAAAATTGATTGTAATCATTCATGTAATAAATATATTTTATATTTATTACATAATTACATACACACGTTTTTTTTTACAAATCCTCATCCTTAAAATAAAAAAAAATTATACGCAAAATTTTTGATTTATTTATATAAAAAATATCGGGTTGTTACAGAACCATTCAAAAGCTAGAAGATAATTTAAAATCTTACGTTATGGATTTCAAGGGGAGTTGGGACGAACATCTACCTTTGGTAGAATTCACTTACAGTAATAGTTTTCACGCAAGTTGTGATAACCCGAGAATTTTGAATATTTTTTTTAAAAAAATTTAATTGAATTAAGGTTCAAAATTAGAACCTAGACAGAAAATAAGTGTATGCGTTTGGTATTTTTAAGATAGAATTTTGAGGATTTCAAAATTCTGTGAAGGATTTAGGTGAATTATTCAGGATTAAGGAAATACGTGATTATGTTCTGTGTAAATGTTATTATACTTATACATTATGTGGTTAAGGGTTAAGGGTTAACCAGATACACGATATTTGTAACAAACCCTAATTATATATTAAGAACGTCAACGTTCGGTTAGAAAACCCTAACGATTAACAAGAAACCCTAGCTAGAAACCGATTCTGGAAACCCTAATTTCATTTTCGGGTATTCGAAACCCTAATTCGAATATTGAAAACCCTAATCTGGGAGCTTAAATGATTATTATATTGCTTAAGTGTTATTAATTAGGGTAAAGCTTAATTATTTAACAAACCCTAATTTCAAATTTTTAAACCCTAACTTCGGGATTTTAAACCCTAATTTATAATTAGGGAAAACGAAAGTGTTAATTTAATACTAATTAGGATATATTAATTCTAATTTTCAAGTTAAGTAATTAGAAAACCCTAATCTAATTACGAAATCTAATTTCTAATTTGGAAAAATAATTTTTTTATTAGAAACCCTAATTAGTGGTTTATAAACCTTAATCCGTTATTTTGACCCTAATTGCTTAATTAGCGATTATAATTAGGAAATGCTAATCCTAATTAGCAAGATTTAAGTAATGATTAAGAAATTTTAATAGAATTAGAAAATTCTAATTATAATTTAGAAATATTAATTTTCTATTTTTAAAACCTAAATTAGAAATTTTAGAAAATTAAATTTGTAAAGCGTAAGGGTTTGGCCATTTACTAAAATGCCATTAATTTTGTATGCAAAAAGACTAAAATGCCCTTAGTGCATTATTGTGACTTAACTTGCAAATCTAGCCAAATGTGAGTTGGTGAGCAAACCTAACCACTCCATGTGACTCAAATCAGCAGCAAGAGCTCAGCCATTTCATTGCATTGGTAATAAATAAATAGATTAAGAGAGAGAAATTACCTACTTTATTTTTCATTCTCTCCAAAGAGCTCCTCTCTCTTCATCTTCGAAATCTAGAGTGAGATAGAGAGAAAAATAAAGCTATGTTAGGCTCTTATCAAGCCAAGAACAGCAACCAAAAGTCAGAAATCAAAGATCATAGCCTAAAAGGTATAAAACCCTAAAATTTCGAAATTTGTGATTTTAAGTTAATGTTGTTGTTTGTTGTTTAGATATGTGCTAGAGGTTGTCACTTAATGATCTGGGTGGTCAAAACTCAGATCCGTATCACTTTGATGCTCGAAAGTTATGATTTCAAAAATCTGGATATGTTGAAAATAATGACCTGACAGCCATATGTCAGAGCCTGTAGATCTTTCTGTGTTTGGTTTTAGTTGTGTTAGATGTTATATATTTGTTCTTTGCTATGAGTAGAGTAGGCTGAAAGTGGAATCACATCCATAGCAAGTCTAGATCTTAAGATATGACCGGTCAAAGCACGTTGACCGATCACGGATATGCTTTCTAGGCAGCCCAGAAAATTCCCAGAATAACTGACATGCTTTGGATGGCCTCTGATCTTGCTGCTGGTAATGATTTAGGACATGTTGTGTTTTAATCGTGTAGCCTGGCATTAAGACTTCATGCAGAAGGCTTTAGTTCACTCCGATTCTTAACATAATCATAGTTAATGATGGTCAAACGACTGTTGACCAAATGACCTGATGAAGATTCTGGGAAAACCCAGATCTTCAAGGACCGCGTCCTGACCCCTAGTTTGACCAGCCTTGATCTTGCACATATGTTGTTTGTAGAATGATATAAGGTTTTATATTTGTACTATGATATCCGGACTACATGTTGGAACCTTAATATCACACAAACCGAGCCGGGAACGTAGAGATTCAAGGGACCAAAGTAGCATCCTTGAGCTGTTCATCATTTCTGGAAAACCCAGAAATGAAGAACAGCTCTGACATGATATTAGGAGGCTTAGATCTTGTTGTTATGTGATTTCATGACCAGGAACTCAGTTTGAGGTTGTAATATTACTTAGTACTACAATTTTGACACTTGATGGCAGGAAAGCGTAAGGATAAAAGATCTCTACGGTAGAGTCAAACCACCAGACCACATCGATTGGACATGAATTACGGGTTTCTCGAAACGACCCAAGAACACCTATAGCGATGGTTCTGTCGCTATAGGGCCCTTTAGCGACGATTGTATTATTATTTAATTTCTAATTTCCAGAAATTAATTAATAAATCGAAATAAATAGATTTTAATTATTAAAAATATATAATAAATTATGAAAAATTATTTTAAAGTTTGAAAAATAGTTTTTAATTATTTTGAGTATATTTCATAAATATTTAATATTTTTGGAATATAAATGGTATTTAATTTATTTAATTATAATATTAAATAAATAGTTTAAAATGATTTTAATACATGAAAAATCATAAAAGAATAATATTATGGTAAAAAGAAAATATTTTAAGTTATTTTTAGTGACTTTTAATATTTTGTGATGGATTTCATTAATTAATCAATATTAATGGTAATTATTTTATTTAATAAATATATTTAATAAATTATAGAAAAATAGAATAAATTATTTAAAAAATCATATAAAATGATTTAAGTGTTATAAAAATATTTTAAGTTATAAAATATAACTTTTGATATTTTGTCATGAAAATCATAATATTTTAATATTAATAACAATTATCGGATAATGAATTTAATTGTTTAAAAAATCATATAAAGGTGATTTTAAAGTATTAAAATACTTGTGATATTATAAATATATTATAATATTATAACACGTAATTCATTAATATTTGATAATAAATAAATATTAATTATAAAGGGATTATGTGGTATTTAATTCATTTAAATACAATTCTACTGATTGAAAAATCTAGATAAATAGTAATAATTATTTAAAAATTATTACGAGCATATGAAAAATATTTTGACTATTAATAAAATTATCTGAGATAATTGTTAAGTGTTTAGGCAGAGTTTAATTGAACTTTGACTCGATAAAAGTCTGACTAAACCATCGGGACGTCAGATTTGTGTCGGGTTCAACTCAGACTGCAATAGTTTGACTTGATACCGAGTCTTATGTGTATTATAGACTGATAGGATTATGTGTTATGTGTTATGTGTTTAGGTTATTCTATGTATATATATATAATAATATTTTATTGTGATGATATTATTCTAATATTGGAGTTCTATATTACTAATATTATGTCTTCGGATAAAGCGATATAAATTGCGTAGCGGTAATCAACGGTTCAGGCAAGTTTGTTTTTACTTAACTCTACTAAGAGTGTTTCATTCTGATAAGCTTATGGTTAATCATTGCTGGTTGCCATGAATTGTACTCTGTACATATTGCATGTATAAGTCAGGTTTTAAAGGCTGATCACCTTCATTACCAGTTGGTTTCAGATATATTTGTTCATGTATAATACTTGTTCAGTAATAATTTTTTTCCTGCTATTTCACAATTATAGTCAGCTTATAATTCAGACTCTTTCAATCATGATATATCGTTATATTATTGAATTTAAACTTGTTGGGCAATCCTTATGCTCACCCTTACTATATCATGATAAAACATTGCAGATTAAGGCGAATGCGTTGGATACAAGGAAAGGTTAAAGATAGTAACAGCTTAAAGTTAATGTGCGCGATTAGTTTTGTAAAAGTGTAGTTTGATAATAATGTTATGTATTAGAAAAGTTATATATGTGTATTAAGTTAAGGTTACTCGACCTTGGGGAAAAGTGTGTAATGTCTAATGTATAAACAATTTATGTTTATATCTTCCGCAAATATAGTAATAGTGTTAGAATGATCGAACCGGATCCGCGGTGATTCGGGACCTCGGATTCGGGGCCGTCATAATTGGTATCAAAGCTGTAGGCTATTAACCTTAGGTAGGAATACCTGAGACTAATAAACGCAGTGATTAGGATAAGTACTAACTCACATAGAGTTAGTTGGTCGGTAAGATTCAAAGACGAATCTTGGCGAGTTATAAGATATGGAGTTCCCTAACTCTGATAATAAAGTTGAACAGTAGTGAGAAATAGATAGAGTCTAAAAGACTAAAAGTTCAGTGATAGAAGATCGTAAAACAAAACGATCAAGATATAGAAATGAATCGTAATATATACGATGAGATCACCCCGTGATCGGATAAGGTTATAGTATGGAGAAAGATCAAGTGAATGATTGAACAGTTTACAGCAACATTGCTGGTTGGCAGTTGTACTATGAATTGGTACAGATTCAGGAAAAGATTATGAATACGAGTTGAATGAAATTCGTATTGAGAAGGGAGTTAGTGTTAGGTGGGGATTCAATTGAGGATTCATGTCAGCAACTGAGTTGTATGATTCCTTGTGTGGGCGGGAAATTGTACTTGGTGTAAAAACTACTTAGTTCTGACAATGATAATCATTGAAATGTTTGTGTCGCGCTATTTGATATATGTATGTTAAGAGGGTGATTCCTTTCTCATGTGTATAACAGATAGATAGGTCATAGGTAGAGGATATAAGGTTAAGTACGAGTTCTTAAAACTCATACTTATGTGACATACTTGATTCATAGTTATATGAAATGTTTATGAACCCCTCAGCCAATGGACGCCAAAGGTTTGGCTAGGACAAGTTTTTAAATTCATATGATTGTGGCAATTTATGGACTCATAAGTGTGCTTTTACGAACTGGGTATAGTTGTATGTAAATGAAGTATTAAATATTATAGGAACAGATAGATTGTTAATTAAATGATTATTAGTGGAGACATAAGTTTTCCAAAACTCTTGGCTATGCTAGATTTCAAAATTTTAACATCAATCTAAATACGCACTATGTGCTTTTGAAAAAAAATAATATTAATGTAGACTCGTAATCATTTTTGAAACGGTTTAAAGTATAGTCTATGCTATTTATTTCAGCTAGACGCAAATGATTTGAAATATCAAAATAAATTTTATTTATCACTTATGTACCATGTAACCTGGTGCAGAGATGATAAAAAGTTGATGGAGTTGTAAATACATGAATACTTAGTGTGAATTTGATCTAAAATAGTTATTCCACTATTTTATGATGTGTTATGACAAAGTCATACAATGAAGGCATCCTCAAACGGACTGTTAATACAGTACAGCATCATGACGTCATTCTCGAAAATATTTTCAAAAATTTTAATTTGCCAACGGGGTGGCTACACCTAAATAATTCGATTGAATTGAATTATTGATATGAGTTTATGCTATCCGATTTAGCTAGACTAATGTTATGAAAACTCTAAGTGTTCATTGAAAGAAATTTTCTCGAACCAAATTGTTTTGGTGCGGAATCCAATAAGACCGAGGTAGAATTTTGTGCCTATGGCAGTGAAGAGAAACAAATAAAATCAGTACATGGTCAGTACATGACATATCAGGCTAATCACCCTTTGTGTCTGTAAGTAATGACGGTTTGCGGATGAATTTTCATAAAACCTTTGTGAAAATGATAGATAAATAGTCTATATGACTCCTTAACAAAATTTGAAAATTTTTACTCTTGTGAGAGGTGTATTGGGTAGCATGTGATGATATGTGTGTATGGTGTATGGTGTATGGTGTAAGGTGTAAGGTAAATTTCGGGGACGAAATTTTTAGAAGAAGGGGTGAATGTGACAACCCGAGAATTTTGAATATTTTTTTAAAAAAAATTAATTAAAATAAGGTTCAAAATTAGAACCTAGACAGAAAATAAGTGTATGCGTTTGATATTTTTAAGATAGAATTTTGAGGATTTCAAAATTCTGTGAAGGATTTAGGTGAATTATTCAGGATTAAGGAAATACGTGATTATGTTCTGTGTAAATGTTATTATACTTATACAAAGATGTGGTTATGGTCGAGGTTGACCGGATAAAGCGATATCTCGTAATAAACCCTATTTATATATTAAGAACGTCAATGTTCGGTTAGAAAACCCTAACGATTAACAAGAAACCCTAGAACTCAGTTTTGGAAACCCTAATTTCAGTTCTGGGTATTTGAAACCCTAATTCGAATATTGAAAACCCTAATCTGGGAGCTTAAATGATTATTATATTGCTTAAGTGTTATTAATTAAATTATTAATTAGGGTAAAGCTTAATTATTTAGCAAACCCTAATTTCAAATTTTTTAACCCTAACTTCGGGATTTGAAACCCTAATTTATAATTTGGGAAAACGAAAAATGTTAATTTAATTCTAATTAGGATATAGTAATTCTAATTTTCAAGTTAAGTAATTAGAAAACCCTAATCTAATTACGAAATCTAATTTCTATTTTAGAAAACTAATTTTTCTATTAGAAACCATAATTAGTGGTTTATAAACCATAATCCGTGATTTTGACCCTATTTGCTTAATTAGCGATTGTCATTAGGAAATGCTAATCCTTATTAGCAAGATTTAAGTAATGATTAAGAAATTTTAATATAATTAGAAAATTCTAATTATAATTTAGAAATATTAATTTTCTATTTTTAAAATCTAAATTGAAAATTTTAGAAAATTAAATTTGCAAACCCTAAGGGTTTCAAACCCTAAACCCTAAATGTTCCAAACACTAAACCCTAAGGGTTTGGCTATTTACTAAAATGCCATTAATTTTGTATGCGAAAAGACTAAAATGCCCTTAGTGCATTATTGTGACTTAACTTGTAAATCTAGCCAAATGTGAGTTGGTAAGCAAACCTAACCACTCCATGTGACTCAAATCAGCAGCAAGAGCTCAGCCATTTCATTGCATTCGTAACAAATAAATAGATTAAGAGAGAGAAATTACCTACTTTATTTCAAATTCTCTCCAAGAGCTCCTCTCTCTTCATCTTCGAAATCTAGAGTGAGATAGAGAGAAAAAAATAAAGCTATGTTAGCCTCTTATCAAGCCAAGAACAACAACCAAAAGTCAGAATCAAAGATCATAGCTTAAAAGGTATAAAACCCTAAAATTTCGAAATTTGTGATCTTAAGTTAATGTTGTTGTTTGTTGTTTAGATATGTGCTAGAGGGTGTCACTTGATGATCTGGGTGGTCAAAACTCAGATCCATATCAATTTGATGCTCGAAAGTTAAGATTTAAAAAATCTGGAAATGTTGAAAATAATGACCTGACAGCCATATGTCAGAGCCTGTAGATCTTTCTGTGTTTGGTTTTAGTTGTGTTAGATGTTATATATTTGTTCTTTGCTATGAGTAGAGTAGGCTGAAAGTGGAATTACATCTATAGCAATTCTAGATCTCAAGATATGACCGGTCAAAGCACGTTGACCGATCACGGATATGCTTTCTGGACAGCCCAGAAAATTGCCAGAATGATTGACATGCTTTTGATGGCCTCTGATCTTGCTGCTGGTAATGATTTAGGACATGTTGTTGGTTTAATCGTTTAGCCTGACATTAAGACTTCATGCAGAAGGCTTTAGTTCACTCCGATTCTTAACATAATCATAGTTACTGATGGTCAAACGACCGTTGACCAAATGACCTGATGAAGATTCTGGGAAAACCCAGATCTTCAAGGACCGCTTCCTGACCCCTAGTTTGACCAGCCTTGATCTTGCACATGTGTAAGACCCCGAATTTTATGAAATAAAAGTATTCAATTTTTTATAGTTACTATTCATGAGTTACTATTCATGAGTTACTATTCACGAGTTATTATTCATGAGTTACTATTCACGAGTACTATTCTTGAAGCATGATAATTTTTTTTCGTAAGAAGGCATTACTCAATAATTATTCTGATGAATTCTTTGTTCAAAGATTTTATTTTATTGATTCAATAATTGTTGCGTTGATATTTTATATTACTATTGTTTCAATAATTGTCACTACACAATATTTTCCATTATCAGAGCAATAATTCATATTATCTGAATAATATTATTAGATAACATTATTGGCAATGTCTAGAAAGTTCTCATTCAAGGAGAGGTTTGGTCACCTAATTGCTTGGCCAAAGAAGGAGAAATCCTTATCGAAAGCCCCTCTTTCTGAACCGCCTGGTTATCGATGATTGTGATTCTGTAATATTATTTGTGAATAATTAATTATTGATTTATATGATAAGGAAAATATTCATTTTATGTGGTTATAGATGGGGAAAATTTTTAATGTGACAATTGTTGAAAATTGATATTTTATCTTTTCTGATAAAATAAATTATTATATTACAGTAGTATAATAATGGTGATATTTTTACAATGAATGTGTGATATATGAATAAATGAGGAGGAAGAGTAGTTTTGTTGCATTAAATGCTAAACACATATTTTTTGTGTTACAAAAATGTTTAACACATGTTAAACATGATGGTGTACAAATTTTGGTTGAAATTTGATTATAGCACGTAAAATAAATCGTTTTGTGGATTTTTGGCCAATTTACATTTGGAATTTGGAAACACTTTCTTCTGCAAAGTTGTAGATAATGGAATTTCCTATGGGAAAGATATAAGGTTCGAATTTTTCTGATAAAAGGGCTATTTATTATGAATTATTAAAGTTCCGCAGTTCTAGAATAATTGATTTTTAGAAATTTTAATTGTTTTATTTAAGAAAAACGTCTTTTACACTTTGGTGGGCCCCACTTGCATGTGTTAATTTTCTAAATTCAGATTCAAAGGTGTGAGAAGGAAATTTTATTATAAATAATATTATTTTAATAAATTTTCTGCTTTGGTGTTCTAAGCAAATTCCTATAAATAGGTGCTTAGGTTAGAATTGAAAATCACACCAAAAACTGAAGTTTTCTCTCTATTTCTCTCTCTATATTATCGAGTGTATTCTTGTGAGTATTTTGATATCTTGAGTGTTGTTATACGGTGCAAGTTCGTTCAACGTTATTCTAGTCAGAAGTACTGCTCTTTTGAGGTAAGAGATAGTAAGGGATATTGTCGTTAGTATGTAAGGGTTATTATGTTTTTCAGTTTCGAAATTTTTGTGTACCTTCAAAAATTCTGGAAAATTTTGAAATGATATTTTGATGAGTTTTGTAGATTTTTTCCAAAAATGACGATTTTTGGATGTATAGATTAGGAATTATGGATTTTATGAGAAAAGACTATTTTAAAAGTAACCGCTTATAACTCCTTGTGATTAACTCCAAAATTGATAAAATTTTTATTGGGAGTACATCTATATAATATCAGTATACTCTATAAATTTCGGAATTTTTGGATACAAGTACAATTTATGATAAATATCTGAATATTCAATGGTTTTGGCCATGTGAAAAATAGTAAATTAATTTTAAAAATTCCGAGAAAAATATATGTTGAATATGGGACTATATTATGCTAAATCCCAGAAAAGAAATATTTTCAGAACTGATTTGGTATTTTTCATGAAAATGTTCTAGTTATGAGTAAATGAATTAAATATGTTATGTGAAGTAAGAAAATTAGAAAATGAGGTATATTTTATGGCTTGAGAATCATATATGAGGTATATGCAGATTTTTGATGAGGGTTTTGGTTATTGGTGATGAAATTTTATGAGTTTGGCATTTTAGGATGGTTAAATGCATTTATTAGTAAAGTGTAAACAATTAAAATAAATTGTTTATAAGTTTAAGAAATGATTAAAATATTGTGGTAGTATTAATAATATTATATTATGAGATTATTAAGTGATTTATAACATTTTGATGAAGGTGTTATGAGATCATTGATTTATGAATCTTACTCTTGAGATTAAATCTATATGTTGATTATATTGTTTTTATTATCATATATAACATTCTTATAACCTTAATGATGATATTTCTCTTTGGCCAGTAGTGCAAAGTTGAATTGTTGACTGGTATGATCATGACCATTGAATTTATAATTGAATATCTTTACCTTAAGTGCAAAGGTGAATTGATCAACATATATGGTTATAATTATGGTTTATATAAATTCTGAAATAATTATGTATTTCTTTGAGATATGAATATCTTTGGCATGTAGTACAAAGATGACTTGTTGTTGAATATCTTTGGCATGTAGTGCAAAGATGAACTGTTGATGAATATCTTTGGCCCGTGGTGCAAAGATGAATTTATTAGTATGATTATGAACAAGAACTGTGATTTGGTATAACCATGATCTTTGATGTTTCAGGTAAAGACAGGTGATGAAAATTATCTTCGTCTTGGATGCGAAGAGGAATTTAGAATCACAATTATGATTATGAATTATTCATATGATTGTGGAAAGGAACTGTTGATTGATGTTACAAGGATAAAACATTGTTGGTGGACTTTGAACATGGAGAAGATAATAGACTTTATAGTTTATTTGACTCTTCTAATGGATTGCTCGTTCCGCTGCAACTATGGTTGAAAAGTTTTATTATCTACCATATGTTTTAAATCTCTGATTTATTAATGATGAAGTCTATTGATAATGTAATTATCTTTAGTCATAATATTCTTTACTGAGCTAGTTGTGCTCACCCTTTTGCTTCACAATTCCTTTCATGTAATAAGAGTGTAGCTGGGTCGAGCGAGAATAACAGGGGAATAGTGTGATGGTTCGGGTCTGTCAAAGTTTCTCAACACATTATAAAACGGTATGACATACAATATATAATTGTATTGAGGACCTAAGATGTGTGTGTCGTATATTATACGTCACTTAATAATTGATTTTGGTGAACAACTTTGGAAGGGTGTTTTATCACTATCATACAAGATGTCTAATGACATACAACCTCGCGTTATCATAAGACAGGGTTATGCAAATCCACTCGCTGAGTATATCTACGAGCACTACCTATATGATCTTGGAGTTTATTTGAAACAAAATGTTCAATTGCAGACGATTGAGATAGTTATATGTCGAGAGAAGACTCACCATTGGAAAGAAGATGATAGTAATCTTCTTGTTTTTCTTTTGGGTCTATTGGGTAAACCAAGGATAATTCTGTGGGCATATGATATCTATCATAACCTAGACGCATGGCCTCCCATGTACGAAGGTTTCCTTGAGCACTTCCCAAAGATTTTAATTTCTAAAACAGTTCTAGATTGTACCTTTATGTAAGGTATCACTGTGAGGTTTTGTCCATAGTTGGGACATGAGTCATAGTTGATATTAAAACTCAAAGTATATGTGTTGTTGTATTTTGCACGACAATTGTAGTAATAAAGTTGTAGTTATTTTCTGTACCATGTATTTGGCGACTCAAAATAGGTTGGATGGATTGGGCCTATTTTGGGGGCGTCATAGTTGGTATCAGAGCTATAAGTAAAGAGCCCCGAGCCTCTCGCTGGTGACTTCCTGTTGATGGGGAATGCACCGAAGCCAGACTCTCCGTAGGGGACGCCGTTCTACGGTGGCAAACTGATTGGTATCAATGTGAGGTGCTGACACAAGTTGATGTCCAGAGTCACAGTTGGTATCAGAGCTTAGGGATATGATCTCTGGCATGAGATCGGGGAATAGAACTAGGAGGGAGAGATGAGTAAATCGCCGTTAGGTGTCCTACCTAAGCTTATTTGTTGGTCAGTCATAATATCGGGATATTATGTGATATGTTAATTTGTTAAATTAACCCTTGTTTTGAAGCTGTATTCTAGAATGATATCTGAAATACAAGAGATGAGCGTGGAGAAATCATGATGACATGGAAGATGGAATCTGATATGAAAGCAAGGTATTCTCAACTCTTTGAAATACCAGGTACGTAAATTTCGGGGACGAAATTTCATAAGTAGGGGAGATTGTAAGACCCCGAATTTTATGAAATAAAAGTATACAATTTTTTTATAGTCACTATTTATGAGTTACTATTCATGATTTACTATTCACGAGTTACTATTCATGAGTTACTCTTCACGAGTTACTATTCACGAGTACTATTCATGAAGCATGATAAAAAAATTTCGTAAGAAGGCATTACTTAATAATTGTTATAGTAGTTACTGTTCAGTATTTTATTTTATTGATTCAATAATTGCTGCGTTGATATTTTATATTACTATTGTTTTAATAATTGTCACTACACAATATTTTCTATTATCGGAGCAATAATTCATATTATCTGAATAATATTATTAGATAACATTATTGGCAATGTCTAGAAAGTTCTGTCTTAAGGAGAGGTTTGGTCACCTAATTGCGCGCTAGTAAGGAGAAATCCTTATTGGAAAGCCACCTCTTTCACAGAAGGCGCCTCGTTGTCGAAGATTATGATTCTGTAATATTATTTGTGAATAATTAATTATTGATTTATATAATAAGAAAAATATTCGTTTTATGTGGTTATAGATAGAGAAAATTTTTAATGTGACAATTGTTGAAAATTGATATTTTATCTTTTCTGATAAAATATATTATTATATTACAGTAGTATAATAATGGTGATATTTTTACAATGAATGTGTGATATCTGAATAAATGAGGAGGAAGAGTAGTTTTGTTGCATTAAATGCTAAACACATGTTTTGTGTGTTACAAAAAATGTTTAACACATGTTAAACATGATGGTGTATACAAATTTTGACTGAAATTTGATTATAGCCTGTAAAATCGTCCGTTTGTGGATTTCGGTCAATTTATGTTTGGAATTTGGAAACACTTTCTTCTGCAAAGTTGTAGATAATGGAATTTCCTATGGAAAAGATATAAGGTTCAAATTTTTCTTACAAAGGGGCTATTTATTATGAATTATTAAAGTTTCGAAGTTCTAGAATAATTGATTTTTAGAAATTTTAATTGTTTTATTTAAGAAAAACGTCTTTTACACTTTGGTGGGCCCCACTTGCATGTGTTAATTTGCTGAATTCAGATTCAAAGGTGTGCGCAAAGGAAATTTTATTATAAATAATATTATTTTAATAAATTTTCTGCTTTGGTGTTCTAAGCAATTTCCTATAAATAGGTGCTTAGGTTAGAATTGAAAATCACACCAAAAACTGAAATTTTCTCTCTATTTCTCTCTCTATATTATCGAGTGTATTCTTGTGAGTATTTTGATATCTTGAGTGTTGCTATACGGTGCAAGTTCGTTCAACGTTATTCTAGTCAGAAGTACTGCTCTTTTGAGGTAAGAGATAGTATGGGATATTGTCGTTAGTATGTAAGGGTTATTATGTTTTTCAGTTTCGAAATTTTTGTGTACCTTCAAAAATTCTGGAAAAATTTGAAATGATATTTTGATGAGTTTTGTAGATTTTTTCCAAAAATGGCGATTTTTGGATGTATAGATTAGGAATTGTGGATTTTATGAGAAAAGACTATTTTAAAAGTAACCGCTTATAACTCCTTGTGATTAACTCCAAAATTGATAAAATTTTTATTGGGAGTACATCTATATAATATCAATATACTCTATAAATTTCGGAATTTTTGGATACAAGTACAATTTATGATAAATGTCTGAATATTCAATGGTTTTGGCCATGTGAAAAATAGTAAATTAATTTTAAAAATTCCGAGAAAAATATATGTTGAATATGGGACTATATTATGCTAAATCCCAGAAAAGAAATATTTTCAGAACTGATTTGGTATTTTTCATGAAAATGTTCTAGTTATGAGTAAATGAATTAAATATGTTATGTGAAGTAAGAAAATTGGAAAATATGATTTTATGGCTTGAGAATCATATATGATGTATATGTAGATTTTTGATGAGGGTTTTGGATATCGGTGATGAAAGTTTATGAGTTTGGCATTTTAGGATGGTTAAATGCATTTATTTCCTAAACTTGAGCACATTCACAACGTGTTTCATGTGTCAGTGTTACGGCCGTATAAACCTGACTACAAGCACGTTATCTCCTATGAACCAATCCAAGTCGAGAAAGACTTATCGTACGAGGAAGTTCCTGTCCAGATACTAGATAGGAAGGAAAAGAAGTTGAGGAAGAAGATTATCCATTCCGTTAAGATTCTCTGGAGGAATCACGCCGTAGAAAAAGCTACGTGGGAGCTAGAAGAGAAAATGAGAGTAAATTTTTGTTTTTATTTGAGTAACCTTATTTTTGCAATTCGAGGACAAAATTTTTATATACTGGGGTGTAGCGCCCCAAACCGTGTATCTTCCAACCCGACAAATGGTGCTATATCAGCATAAACATTCATACATTCATTCAATTGAAAAGTCTCAAAAGAACGAACATAACTTCTATATATTTAAAGTCATATTTATATTTCCCAAGTTCTATACTCGTTATAAAGGTTCTTTTGTCATAATATTAGTAAAATTACAACAATAGACCTATACTATATTACAAGATGATTTAGTAATCGCTTTTAGCTTTTCCTTTATCTTTTCCTCGATCCTTCTGGACGTTCGGTCTTTATTTGCATTCATATGGTTCAAGCAAGAGTGAGCATAACTAGCTCAGCAAGTATAACAATTTAATAATAACATGCTTGACACATACAAATCATATATCTTCGATAACTGAACAATAGTTATGAAGTACTATTGGTAATTCAAAATAGCACTTCATCTTTTCTTTCAAAATGTTTTACAATAACAACAATATTTAGTAAAACATTCACTCCGGTCAGAGACCTCGAGTATTCATTCTTTATTGGAAAAGGACAACCCAAAAGCAAGTACGTAAGCCCGATATCACTTATGAGCACTTCTAGGGGCTCAGCCTATTATACTCTATGTTGATCAACACTATATCCATTAAACGTATGTACGTTTAAGCATTTGGAAACCTCACGTGCTTGTAAGTGAGTCTTCCCATACGTTTTACAGGCCTCCATCCTCCTCTTAGAGTCCCCTTGTTTTACTCCAGTATTCCTAGAGTTAAAGCCCTTCCTTTTCTGACCGTCGCCACTCCCACTGGCTCCCTCGGTCTTGGTTCCTCCATCAACCCTGCCTTTGGTCTTCTTATCTTTGTGGTACTGGCTAAGAGCCTCATTCCCACCTTCTAATTATTGCCTTTTTCTAGTATGGTTCCAAAGGAAGTACTTTGGAACACAGAGATCTGGCTTATAGAGCTGTGGTTTCAAGCCCCTCGAACCTTCTAACCTTTCTCACTTGATTGTCCATTTGATGTGGAGCTAATCGTGCCCGATTCATACTGGGAAACTGCTCATATCCCCTTGTCTCAATTCTAGAAACCTCATCTCCATCCTCCTTGATACTGTGGGAAAATAGTTCTCAAGAAAATCTCCTTGAACCTATCCCACATTAGGTTTCATATCGACCTAGCTTTGGTTTGCCTCCCACCGTAAGTCGGCCTCTCCTTTCATCAAATAGGTTGCAAAGGAAACCTTTTGACCTTCCTCAACATTTGCTATTACAAATGCTTTCTCAATTTCTTTTACCCATGTGTGGGTTTATAGGGTCCGTAGTTCCTTGACTCCCATGAACCTACACTTTTAAAATCCTTAAAAGTTGTAGCTCAGATTACTCTCCAGAATTACTGGTACATTAGCCCTCGTTCTATTAAATGCAACCGCTAATGCATTAACGAACTCCCCGATTGGATTAACAGGACCACCCTCCGGCTTGTTAACATTAACGCATACGATTTTGTTGTCTCCTTCTTGGTGCATTTCATTTGTTAAGAAAACAACACATCATTATTACTTTATTCTTGTTGGTTTGTTATTGTTTGTAAAAAAACAACAACTCATACTCATTACTCAACATATTCCATAAAAAGATTTATATTGATTCATAACTTGTAGTATAATACTACATTATTTACATTACTCAGCCTTAGGTGATTACATTTCCATCCCGCAATTACTTTCCAAAAATTGGGATTTACAAAAGACTACCCTTTGTTATACAAAAGTGGGTTTTACGTCACTACTAGATACATAATATTTATATATCTATTCTACTCTAGCTATTGCTAGATTACATCTGCCGTAAGGCATTCTCAAAATCTGCTCTGGCCAAACCGGCAATAACATCTCTACTGATGGTATGACGAGTCTATCCTGCTTCTACCTGATATCCAGCTACCTGCTGCTGGAAATCTACATGAGAACTCCTATGAATATAGGACATCCTCTCCAACTTCCGCTTCTTAGTCTTTAGCTCCTGCTTGAGCTCAAAGACTTCACCTCTCAAATCTCGGACTTTGTCCATAGCTAGGACTCTATCATCGTGCTCCTCTTCCCACATTCCTTCCATACTAGTCTTGTCCTCACGGACAGCTCGGAGTTCCTCCTTCAACTCCTTAACCTCTTGGAAGTAATGGACATTCCTATCCAATACCGACATAAACAGTGCCTTCATTAATTCCCCCATAGACATCTCCTCTGTAGGTGGAACCTGGGTCTCTGTAGGTGGAACCTGGTCAAAGGACATAACGTCCACCTCCTCCTCTAGCATGCCATCAAATATAGACATGTAGTCTAAGTCGCCCCGAGTCTCCCCGACTCGATGGTCACCAACTCGGGTTCTACTGACTCTGGATTTGGTAGTATTTCTACCGATTAATCAATCTCGCCACTACATGTATATCTCTATACATATCATTTTCTCCTGACATCTACAATAAAACAATATAGTTTGATTAGTATACGTCAGTAAAATAATAATACATAACATAATATAATGCATTTTTATAAGGTTACTTTCCTTCTTTTACTTTTTTATTCTTTCGTAAGGTTATGACTTAAGGTTCTACTTTACCCCTTAAGTTTTATAACCTAGGCTTTGATACCAACCTGTAGCGCCCCCAAATCCGGGTATCTTCCAACCCGACAAATGGTGCTATACTGTACAACATTCATACATTCATTCAATTGAAAAGTCTCAAAGAACGAACATAACTTTTATATATTTAAAGTCATATTTACATTTTCCAAGTTCTATACCCATTACAAAGGTTCTTTGTCATAATATTAGTTAAATTACAACAATAGACCTATATTATTACAAGACAGGTTAGTAATCTGCCTTAGCTCTTCCTTTATCTTTTCCTGATCCATCGGGACGTTCAGTCTTAGCTACAGTCATATGGTTCAAGCAAGAGTGAGCATAACTAGCTCAGCAAGTATAACAATTTAATAACAACATGCTTGACACATACAAATTGTATATCTTCGATAACTGAACAATAGTTATGAAGTACTATTGGTAATTCAAAATAGCACTTCATCTTTTCTTTCAAAATGTTTTACAATAACAACAATATTTAGTAAAACATTCACTCCGGTCAGAGACCTCGAGTATTCATTCTTTATTGGAAAAGGACAACCCGGAAGCAAGTCCGTAAGCCCGATATCACTTACGAGCACATCTAGGTGATCAACCTATTGTACTCTATGTTGATCAACACTACATCCATTAAACGTATGTACGTTTAAGCATTTGGCAACCTCACGTGCCTGTCGTCTTACCGACAAAACATTTGTTTAACATTTCAGTCTTCTTTTGAAAACCCTATCAAGTAGTTGACAAAAGATAACAACATTTGATAATACATGAATAGATTATAAATTCATCAAGTCTAGCCAAAGGAATTGGCTTCAACTTCATCATACTTCAATTCATGCGAAAGAATACATGAATCTCAAAAACTTTTTCAGATTGAACTGAGACAAGAGTTAGAATACTTTCCTTTAGCGTCTGCTATGGTATTTTAACTTTATGTTCAAGTCGTTCAAGTCTCTACAATACATGATCATATAATGCCTTACATTAGGTCACATATAATCAAGTATGTATATGACTATATCATACCCTTCATTTCAATCTAATTGTGTATTAGATTCAGTTACTATTCGTTCCGGTTTATCATTATGCTTGCATTATACTTCGACTAGGTTATCTCAACCTTTATATTACTTTCCTTCAGGTTTAAAAAAGTTTAAACAATGTTACATTACCTTCCTTAAGTTATGTTTACTTCCATTTCTTTTCTTTATACTTAGAAACTTTCATTACTATCTTTTTTTTCGAGATCTAGCTATGGCCCACTTTTATACCTACATCTCGCATTTTGGCGCGAGCTCTTAATGCCATTGTCCGGACTTGGCATGCCACATGCTCCAGTCCTTATTTAATGGGCGTATTGCAATGCCACACTCTAGAGGATTTTGATATTTTCATGGACGCTGCGCTGGCCACTTATTGAACTAAGGTTCACGCCGCGGCGAACTCTTGCGCAGCTAGGTTCTTGCATCTCGCGTTACATTCTTGGCTTTTTTGTTTAGGGGTTGGCCACTACGCCAACTCAGGCACCGAGATATCAATTTCGCTTTTGAAATTTTGTGAACTTCCCGGACGCATAACTTCTTCGTTATAAGTCCGAATTGGCTCGTTCAAAAGCCTATGGTTCACAATTTACGTACTCTACATGGTCATTCAAGAATTTTATCTATTTGACTTTGTTTGCTAAAAATGTTTACCTATTGGTTCATTTTTAACGTAAACGATAAACGTTCGTGAACGTTTAACGCTCGTTTCTTCGTTCTAAGTCGGAATCCGGTCATTTTCGAATCCTCTACTCTTAAATGCCAATTATGACTTGTCTTTATTGGAAAACAATGGTTTCATGATCAAACATAAAATTTGACTTCCATTTCGAGAATTTTACGTATTCGACGATTATCGTCCAATCGTGCAAATTCCGACAATTCTTCCTTTTTATTATTTGTTCAACATTACAAATGAACTTCATTCATCATGTGAACAATTTAACATCCTTAATACAACAACTTATATTCATTGTTAGATTTTTGGACTTATTCTTCAAGAGCTTATAACTTATCATTTATAAAATACTTATGATTTCATCGTTAATGACTTATGACAAGTTAAAGTTTCTTAAACATCATTTCTTATATGTTCTTAACATATAACTTAACTTGGGTATACATGATACATATGATCATATAAATTCTTTTTCCTTCATATTATTTCTCTTAATAAACTTCTTACAAGTTCATATTATTTTCACATAAGTTTATAACTTATGCTAGCTTAAATGACTTATTACTAACTTAATTGGCTTAAGTTCATTACTTACTCATTCATGTTTCTTAATCCAACTTTTCTTATCATCCCATCATGAATAGAGATAGAAGATAATTGGAGAAGAAGTCTTACTCTTTTGTTGTCTTGGTAAGTAGCTTGCCTCTTCTTCTTACTTATGGAATTACTTATGTGTAGCTTATTCTCTCTAGCACTTAAGCACTTTAGATGTGTTGGATTAATTGATCAACCAACAAATGGATAGCAAAGCTCTTCTATTTATATACTTTCCAAGGTTAGGGTAGTTTGGTCTTTAAAACATCCCACCTCCTTAAGCCACCTCCTTACTATTCATTACTTTTCTAACACAACACTTATCCTACACTTGGTCATTACTTCAAAGTTTTGGTCAATACTCCTACTTGATCACCACATCACTTGGTCACCACACATTCACCATATTAATATGGTTTTGCCCCATGGGTCTATTAATTTATTGGAATTTTGATTGGGCTTGGATTAAATAAATCCTTGGGCCTTATATTAACAAACACTAGTTGGTTCATTAATTAATAGTTGGGCTTCTCTCTTTAATTCACTTGGACTTGTATATAATTGTTAACCAATCATCTAAGTCCATTAACATTTCTTAATACACATTGTTGATGTATTTTCGTATTCTAATTCTTATAGAATTTATATACGATATTTCATCATTCATACAAACTCATATAATACTTCGTACTATACGCGTTTTCATTACTTTGTACAATACCAACGTATCATACCATTATTACTCATTCATTACTATATCAAGTTCCTTAACGTTTAGGAATTAAGTCCACAAGCGAATTATTACATTTTCCATAACTAGATTTTTATTACATAATCCATCTTACCTTGTTATTCCATCATTGCGTATTTCTCGGAATCTCAAAATTATATCCTGAGCAAATATCGATGAATAGTGTTTTTCGAAAAAATTCTCAGAAAACTTTTATTTTCGTCTTGGAAATCCAAACACTTTAATTCATCCACGTAGCCCAAATACTACGATATTCTAACATCAATAGGTTATACAATGACAACCATCTTGATAACACATGGAATATGATTTTATTATTATTTAACTTAATAAATCATTTTATAATAAGATCCGTATTTCTCGGTCGTTACAGGGGGGATGTAACGTCCACGAATTCGAAACTCCTTATTAATTAAATATGTGATTTAATTTTAACGAGTTAGTTTTGTGAGTTTATTTAAACCTTATGTGGTTATGAGAATTTATGAAATGATTAAAGAGAGTCACTAATAGTTATTTAAATTAGTGGACTAACCCTAAGAGTTTGATATCAAGGATTCTTATTAATTAAATATTCAATTTATTTGAATATAGTAACAAGATTTGAACATATTGATTTATATCAAGTATGGGTATATGACCATTGAAGAAGTTAGATTATTCCATATGAAACTTATGTGGTAATAAGAATTAGAACTGGCTTGAAGCTAACCTATTTTGAGACTGCTAGGACCGGCCAAAATAGGCTTGCTACCGTGCGTCCAAAAGAAGACAAAATGGCGCAAACCGCACCAAAGTGTCCAAACTTAGAAAGATAAGTTCTGCTATAGAAAATGAATTGGAACATTAGTGTAATGTGTGACATGCATGGAATCATATAATAAGATTATATTCTAATGATATGAAGTATCAAGTAGTGCAATAAAATCATAAGTGATTGTTAAACAAAGATAATTAAATATATGTGTTTTCCAAAAATTGGAAAATAATTTATGTGTGCGCACTAAATATATAGTATTAAATAATGTTATAATATGGCTAGGAGAGTAGTAGAGGTAATTATGGGAATACCCGGACAATAATACTTCACTACATTATTTTATTGCGTGTATTTAATGTACATGTGTTATAATGTGAGTACATAAATAATCCCCAAAATTCCTTTGTGTAGTAGCATTAACACATTTATATTACATTATGGGAGTTATAGTGTCCAAACCAAGCCTTAATCAAGCTTGTTGCTGGGATTGGATTCTTGTCCAAATATGAGTGTCACTATAGTACATGAATAGTAACCTACATTTGATTTACGTAACTTCCATTTGGGCTAACCTTAGGCAATGATTTCAAGGCCAATGGCCTGATTGCGGGTTGTTCAACCACCCTTGATTAACTAATGAGTTCTTCCTTTGCACCATGAGCTCCAACATTGTGTAATGCAAGTGTCTAGTTCATAGTTCCTTTATAAATACAAGCCCCATTTTTCTGTTTTGTTGTTTGATAAAGTCTGAGATTGAGAATCCTAAGTTGCTGAGAAATTTTGGGAGCATACTTAGTGTATAAGGAAGCCAATTCAAGCCAAGAGGTATAAAATCTTAACTTGTGTTCTTGAAATGGGTTTTGTAAATTTCTTGAAATTACTTGAAATTCTTTGTTAGTCAAAGTGAATTAGCATGCTATAATGTGTTTAGGAAGTAGGCTTACATGTTTGAACTCTCAAATGATGGATTAGAACATGTTTGAAGCAAGTGAAACCAAGTTGGTTAAGGCTCTACAAACAGAGTCTGCCATCATCTCTCGATGCAGTACTCATGAGTGCGCCTCTATTTGTATTAGGGTGCAGAAGCAGAATCACGCCATAACCCAAATTCATTTTTTTGACTTCAAGCACATGCGATTAGCTTGCGCTTAATTGTACTAGGGTGCACACAGTAATACCTGCATACCCCGCACTGGGCCTAATATTTTCTATTCAGTTTCTGTTGTGCTAACTTGTTAGTATATGGTTAGAGCAAGCATGTAAACTATTGTATCACACACACCTAAGCATGTGCATGTAGTATGAACAAGTATAACCATGTTAGTACCTATAATGGACACAACACTTGTGGTCTTGAAATGAGATTTGTGATTTCAAAAGTGAACTTTGTCACGAACCTATCATGTGAGCATTCTGACTATATGAACATGATAATATGATTTATATTGACATGAAATACAAGACTAAAGTGATTGAACACACTAGCATACATGATTGAAAGATTAGACTATTTCAAAAATAAGTAACTTAAGGCGTTTCAAAGAGAACTTGACCAAGACTTTTATCTAGTAAGTTCTGACCATTTGAACATGCATATGTGACTTTAATATATGTTGTAAATTCATAAGAGTTATATGTTAAGATGCCTTGTATGTACTATGTTGACTTAGTGTTAAACTTAAAGAAAATTAGAATATCAACAAGAAATGAGTAAAGTATACATGTGTTGTCTATATACGAGCATGACTACTAAGTATTGTATTGCCAAGATTGTAAAGCATGCGGATTTCATGACCTTTTACGTTTTAAATGACATAAAACTTGTAAGTTAAACTTGTGGTATTGAACTCAAGTATGATCATGTGTTATATGTGAAACTCTAGCTTGTATGTATGTTAAAAGATATGTGTGATTGGTGTGCTAGAGTTGGATGAAGTCGAGAGCAAAGACTCAAACGTTGTTTATTAAGGGATGTAGCAATTGCTGTGGGTCCCTAAGCCTAAACTAGGCATAGCTGCGTCGTCCTGCAGTCTTGCCAAGATTCTGTTTTGGTCTGAAGTTTATGGCATGCCTATATGATTTCTTTACTTTTTAATATGTGACCGATATGCCATGATTAGAAGCATGCTATGTGAAGACTTAGTGATTGTAGGTGTAGACTAGTATTGGTTTACACATATTAATTGAAAGCTTGACTTGTTAATGTTAGGTCATTTCAACGCAAGTTAATTAAAGCTAGAATTATATTGTAGCTGAGCGAACATGCAAGTATCCTAAACCCATGCATTACTTTAATTGACGCATATCCTAAGCAAGTATCTAAACCTTACGCATTACCTTTATTTTGTGCAAATAGGTATATGTTTATGCAAGTTCTTTGAACCCTACTTTTATTGAGCAAGTTCCTTGAACCCTACTTTTGTTAAGCAAGTTTCCCTAAACTTACCCCAATTATTATTGAGAGGGTTATCGTTGAATTGAAAGTTATTTATTTAAGCTTGAATCTTATTTCCAAGCAGGCTATTAAGTGGTTTAATTACCTTATAATTATTCCACAACGACATTTTTGATATTCGCACTTAGTGCACTTGAGTTCGTACAAATCTTGCACTTGTACATCATTTAAAGTTCAATAATTCTTGAACTGTGGCAAATAGAGTCTAAACCTTTGTCCGGTCAGACAAGCCTATGAAATTGTATAAAAGCTATCCAAACCAATTAATGGTAAGGATTCTTAGACCGAAAGAACACCCTCTTATGATAGGGGATTACCCCAGGTATCTAATATAAGATATAAAGAACAGATTTAAATGTTATGCATATACATGGTGTACGCGAGGCTGATCCCCTCAAGTACTTATTCTGTAGCCAGTAACCAAAGGGTCAAATAATTATTGATTCCATTGGAGTGTTATAGTTCAAAGTTTACTTGACTAGCAGTCATTCTAAAAGAAAATCTTTGTCTTTGCTTCTAATACTCATATTGTTGAATTCTTTGTCAGATATTTTCCTTTCATCATGATATATCCTTATTGTTGTATTTAAACTTGTTGAGAAAACTTGTTGCTCATCCTAGCTATATCATGAATTATATTGCAGCTAAGCCGAGACCTCAGGAAAGGACAAGGGTAAAGGGAAGATGTTAGATAGTCGCCAGGAGCAGACTTTACTATATGCCTAGTCTAAATTACTGTTATGTAATGTGAACCCTAATTATTATTTTAGGGTATGTTTGTAAGATTGTATTTTAAGGTTATCGAATCTTTGGGACTAGTAACACCTTTTGAATGAACGACGTGTGTTTATTATTTTCCGCATTTTAGTTGTCGTATGTTGTTTAGAGGTGGATGTTTGAATTTTATCGTGATGACCGAACCGGGGTCAGAGGACCCGGTTTTGGGGCTATCACAATGTGCATATAGTTTGGTTAGGATATATATAGTGATTCAATGGAGTGTTCCATTTGATTTGGCTTATAGAACACGAGTAACGAAGTTATGGCAAAATTTACGAAAATAGACGTTAAACGTCGAAAACGTAAAAATCTCGAATTTAGGGTCAAAAGTTGTCGTGTGACTTGAAAATGTTGGTTTCCAATGTCAACACGTGAGATAAGGTATTTCAGAGTCGTTGGCGCAAGAATCGTAGAATTCTAACTTAGAACGAAGAAAACGAGTATTGAACGGTCGAAAGCGATAAACGAACGCTCAAAAATGAACTCAAAGGTGAATTCCGGGTTAACGAATTCGAAATGGTCAAATTCTTATATGAACATTTAGATGATGTAATTTGTGAGTTGTAGGCTTTCAAATGGGTCAATTCGGATGTAAAATGAACAAATTATGAAGCCGGGAGTTTCGTTAGAAAACCAAAATGTTTTGGCCAACTGGTGCACAGAGGCGACGCCGCAGAAGCCAAAAAATAAGACAAAATGGCAAGGCCACAGTAGCTAGATCCCTATTTGAGTCCCCTATTAACTCGTGGCCACAAATACCAAGTTAGTACTAGAGATGTCGAGAGTCATGTCAATAATGATAAAGGTAAAAATGTTGACCAAGTTAGGTTTTTGTTTCATTTGAATGTAGACATAAAGTAAGACATTAAAGGTACTTAATGTACATAATCAAGCTGACCTTAAATCACTTATAAGGTGATAATATAAGAAGATTTAGTAAGGTTTAATAGAAATTAAATGAAGAAACCCGAGACCGTAATAAGTAAACCATAAATGACGTTCAACGTTGGTACTTCACCAATAATGATCGAATGTCGATTAATAACGTAAGAACGTTAACGAACCATAACAAAGTATAGAAAGTCGAATCGACTTTAATAACGAAGTTAATTCAAGTAAGACATAGAAGAGAAAGAAGTTGGTTAGGGAGAATAAAGTTAGTTGTTTGATACTAATTACAATGTGTTATGTGAATATATCATGTAGATCCTGTAAAGACTGAGAATTGTTGAATTATATATTCGAAGACGCTTGAAGGCAAGTCTTTCTTAACGCTTGCCTAACCTTCGTGTTAGTCATGTTTTATGTGATTCATGTTATAAGATGCATGAATGGTTTTAAAAAAAGTGTCGATGCCTATTTTTACCTCGGGTAGACAAGTATTGAGGAATGGATTGATTTGTTTACAAGTCTATCGATATAGAACTGTTAACGCTATCTTATGCCAAGTATTTGGTACGGATGAGAAGGTAAGTTTGTCTATGTACAAATAAAAGTATTTTTCATCGATTATTCGATGGGCACGCGAGGTTGCCAAATGTTAAACTTAAATAAGTTTAACGAAAGAGTGTTGATCAACATAGAGTACAATAGGCTGATCACCTAGAAGTGCTCGTAAGTAAAGACGGATGGATGGCCTTAGTGACGGATGTCCTTTTCAAGTATGAAAACGAAACGAGTATGTTCATAGTTTGTTGACCGGTTCAGAATTCCGAAGCTATTATATGTACTTTTGAATTTTTGTTGTGACATGAGAAGTACCAGTCAAATGTTTTATAGTGCTTCGTAGTTAATTGTCCAGTTATAGAATTAAAGCATGTAATTGTTATGTGTTATTCATATGATTATTTGTTAAGACTTGTTGAGCTAGTTATGCTCATTCTTGCTTGAACCATATGTTTGCAGCTAAAGCCGAACAAACTGAGAGTTCTAAGAGAGATAAAGGAAAGGCTAAGATGGACAATTAATCGTCCTGTAATAGATTAGTGTATTATTATGTAATATACTTATGAAGAACAAAGAATGTATTCGGTTTATGAACCTGGAAAATAATTTATTACTAATGTAATACAAAGATAGTAATTGTTGACACTCGAAATTTTCTGTACTACTATCACTAACATTGCAGGAGGACATATTCGTCTTTTAAGAGGGAACCCTGAAAGACAATCCATATCCATACCGGATACTACCGAAAATTCAGCATCAACCCTGGGATCACATTCTGGGAGTAACAATTCCAACCTCGGAGATAACCCCGAGGCATGCAGATCCAATACCGGAACACACATATGAGAAGACCGATTAATCTCGAAGATAACCCCGAGAGTATCCAGTCTAAGTCCCAACCATTGGAATAGCCGCCAACCTTGGTGATAGCCCCAAGGAATGCAGTTTCGGCGATAACCCCGGAAATGCTTGTTTCAAATGCGACCAGCTTCAATCTCGGCGCTGACAATGAGATACACTGTACCAACCCGGTGATAACATTGGGAATACAGGCACACCTCAAAGATGACAATGAGGACCTTCAACAAATTACAGCAGTCCAATCTCAGCGAAGCCTGAGCAACGTCTGCTTTATCATCCCAATCCGACGATAACACCGGTAAGGGGCAACATCGTCATCTCGCCAACGCAATGCCATGCCACGTCGTCTCAACATCTCTACGCAACAATGTCCCACAAGACTAACCATTCCCGAGTGACTATTGTGCGGGGTAACAGATGAAAGTTAAAGCTTGAAGACCGGAGGGCATCGTCCCATCTTCAATGACTTCATACAACCTCCAATCCCATGCCATCGTACAACTCTCGACAACGGCGGTCCGAAATAGGTCCTGTATACCTAAAACGGATGCCCGGATTGCACTTCTTAAAGTTCGAGTGGACATTACAGTGCTCGAGTGCATGTACTTTGAGACGACCCAACCCGAAAAACTCGGGCCCACCCGGGTTGCCTCTGGTACACCTGCGGCTAAATTGTCTTTCAATAGAGGGCTTGGGCTGCCCATTTTGCAAGAGAAAATGGCGAGGAAGCCCTGCCCAATTTGCTCTGCACTCACCCCATGCAGTGTACTTTCTCATTTTAAACACCTGTGAGCTCATATATAGCCTCTTTTGTACCTACAAAAGCTAGTGTTTACCCACTCTAAAGATATAGAAGTCTTCTTTGGCAGTCAAGTGTAAGCCTTCTAACACACTTTAGAGTCTTTCTCTTCATCTCTACACACACCCTTCTTCACGTTGAGAGTCGTGTTGCCCACATTTGCCCTGCACTTTTGGTCCATGGGTTTTGTTTCAAAGATATATATATATATATATATATATATATATATATATATATATATATATATTGACTAACATTATCGAAGTTATGCCTCGATTGAGCCTAGACTTTGATGCGAGCGTTTATTTGCTTTTTAGTATATATATATATATATATATATATATATATATATATATACATTTATATATATTAAATGTGTGTCGAACTTTGTTCGATGAGCCTAGACTTGCCTAGAAAGCGTTTTCTCTTTATATATATATATATATATATATATGAACCTGGGTAGGACTGCTCGATGAGCCCGGATTTTATATCAAAGTGCGTTTACTCGCTTTTGTATATATATATTTATATATATGAATCTGTTGTCGAACTCGTTCGATAAGCCCGGATTTTACATCCTGCATGCGTTTATTGCTTATATATATATATATATATATATATATATATATATATATATATATATATATATATATATATATATATATATATTCTCCCCGCCTGAGTTTCCTTCGTGGTAGTTAATCGCTTTTATAGCTTTATTTACATTTTTTCCCGCCTAGAGTTTCCTTCATGGTGGTCAATGGTAGTATTCTGCCTTTTTATTTACGTTTTGTCCCGCCTGAAGTTTCCTCCGTGGCGAGTTGATAGCTTTTATGACTTTATTTGCATTTCGATCCCCATGGAGATGCTTCGTGGTTAGTGATCATGTATATATATATATATATATATATATATATATATATATATATATATATATATATATATTTATCGCTTTATATATATATATATATATATATATATACCGCTTACTACTTTCATACAAATTGTTGTATCTTGCGCTCAGGAATCATGTGATCATAGATTGATTTTATTGGATCTAGATTCGGCCTCGTGATGGACATTTTCAAATGTAGCGACTTTGTAAATTATTCTGCGATGTCTGAATTTCCTCAGATGGTTTCCATACCCACGAGGAAGTCGGCATTATTTTGTACATTATTTTCATACGGATGCCTCAGATCTCAGTAAAATAAAATCTATCAAGTAGAACACTAAATAAAATGGGAGTGTAAAAGGTCTCAATTACTATTGAGCATCGTGGTTTAAAAAGCTCTTTATAAAACATCACGCCATATCTTGTTTAAAACTAAATTTTACATAAATTCAAACCTGTGTATATAGGTGCGAACTAAGCCTCAGACTACTTCCAAATAATGAAAGACATTAACCCACACACAAACACACATTCGTGATAATAGTTTCTTAAAAGAGGCGGTCACCGGGTAACACGGATGTCTGGGGTGCCTAACACCTTCCCTCCGAGATAACCAAGTCCCTGCACCTAATGAATCTAGATTTCACCAACTTGGTTTAGCGATTGTCACATCATCGGGTCAATGTGCAAACCTTTTCTCGGTTGTGTTGGTACAACCATTTAAAAACCAACTGGAGACTCTTAACAGTCCATCGTCGACATTATACATGTCGAACCTTTTTCACTTGTTTTTTCAAACAAATCTCACCTAAAATGAGAGCACCAAAGAACAAGTAACGGAAAGGGACATCTAAAAATCCCGACGTCAACAGGTGGCGACTCTGCTGGGGACTCCAGTAAGAGGACTTAAGCCACTATTACAATCTTTTCAAAACTATTATCTACTTGTGTGTGGATGTTGCATTTACATTTTATGATGAATGTGTACGAATGCATTTCCTTATTGCACTTAGTGCTTCACACCATAACTGCTTCTGATATTAGTGCTTCGCACCATATTTGCTTGTGATATTAGTGCTTCGCATATGTCATCATTTTCATACGGTGAGATGCGATGTATGTGAATGTATGTTGTGTGGTCCCTCTACCAGGAGGCTATCTCGTCAGTGTTTGATTACTGGACTCGTGAGAAGACTAATTCTTCGAGGCTCAGGAAAGGCACCACCCAAATTCACTCTAGTTGAAAGACCGGATTAACTTCCTGTCAAGTAGATTGTGATGATTTGGGAACCTTCATGCCAAAAAGCCGCGAGAGTAACCTAAGATAGGTCTGCCTCTGATAAATCCAAAACAGAGGAAAGTCTCTTCATGCTCTCATTTCAAATTACTTGTAAACACAATTACTTATAATTTCATTCCATATATATCTCCATGTAATGAGAAATATGAAGAAATGTATACACATACACATTAACATGCTACAAACAGCTGACATCCATTTTGCAGGAAAAAATTCCTAAAATGGACACATCACATAGCATGTTATTATACACATTGCCTAAAGACTAAACTATGCAAGTCTTTCGCGGGGAACCAATCGGACCTACTACCCGTTCAAAGTCCAAAAAGGCAACATGCCTACAGTCAATCATGTCGTCATCCAACCAGACTGAACTTAATCTAGTTTCTCGCAAAGAATTCGACGGATTAAGCAAACAAATTACAGATTTAGATGTTCTACTCAAAGAATTACACCAGTCTACTCAGGGTTAGAAAATAGCCGTACATGCTGAATCCTCCACACAAGGAGGAACCCAGGTCATTACAATACCTGAACTACAGTTGGATCCAACCAACAAGACTCATGATGTTGTCCATCCCACTGGAGATCCAGACACTGGTGACATCAAAAAGAAAGTCCTCCAAATGGAAGAGACCCTTCGCGCTATAAAAGAAATTGGAACACACGTGAGTGTTTCATATGCTGATCTGTGTATTTTTTATGGTGTTCATTATCCAAAAAAATTTAAAACTCCTGACTTTGAAAAATATGACGGGTTATGAGATCCTTACACACATTTAAAGGTGTTTATTGGAGAACTTGGATCTTTTGCAGAGGACGAAAATCTTAGAATGAAATTGTTCCAAAAGAGTCTAACTGGAGAAGCCCGATCGTGGTACACAAGATTTGACTCCGGAGAATTAGACTTTGACTTATGTGTGGAAACTCCATTGGGAGAAACCTTCATTACATCCACTATTTATAAGTCTTGTTTGGTTCAAATCGGTACCCTCACATTACCTGTAGATCTTATTTCATTGAAAATATTTGCATTTGACGTGATTCTAGGGATTGATTGGTTAACTACTCATCATGCTAAAATTGATTGTTTTCGTAAGGTTGTTAGCTTTCATATTCCTAATCAACCTATTATGCGAATTCAAGCGACCAAACCATTAAAATCAATCACGGTCATCTCAAGCCATAAAGCTATTCGTTTAATTGAAAAAGCGGATGTCAAGATTTCTTAGCTCATGTCACGATTTAAACAAAAATACGCCGATTTTGAACGATATTTCTATTGTTAATAAATTTCCGACGTATTCCCTCAAGAACTTCTTCGGCCTACCCCCGAGCGTGAAATTGAATTTTGTATCGACCTTGAACCCGCAGACAAAACCCATTTCCAAAGCCCCATATCGAATGGCTCTATTGAACTTCGGAGTTAAAGACCCAACTACGTGAATTGTTAGACATTGGCTTTATTCGCCCTAGTACTTCTCCTTGGGGTGCTCCTGTTCTATTCGTGAAGAAGAAAGATGGGAGTATGCGACTTTTATATTGATTATCTGGAGTTGAATCATGTCACCATCAAAATAGGTATCCATTGCCACGTATTGATGACTGTTTGACCCGGTTGCAAGGAGCCAAATTATTTTCAAAGATTGATCTTCGTTAGGATATCACCAATTGAAGATTAGAACCGATGACATTCCAAAGATGGCTTTCAGAACTCGGTACGGGCATTATGAATTCCTAGTCATGTCCTTTGGATTGACTAATGTTCCTGTTGCCTTCATGGATATGATGAACCGAGTATTCAAGGAATATTTAGATCACTTTGTGGTCGTCTTTATTGATGACATCCTTATTTATTCCAAAAGCCGTGAAGATCATGAGAAACACTTGAGGCTGACACTCCAAAAGCTTCGTGAATACAAGCTTTATGCCAAGTTGAAGAAATGGGAATTCTGGCTTGAGGAAGTAGCATTCCTTGGGCACGTAGTATCAAGTCATGGAATATCTGTTGACCCAGCAAAGATTGAAGCAATTCAAAGCTGGGTGCAACCTAAATCAGTGACCGAAGTACGTAGCTTTCTCGGTTTAACTGGTTATTATTGGAGATTCGTGGAATGATTTTCTTGAATCGCTACTCCATTGACTCAGAAAGATACAAAGTTCGGTTGGAGCGAAGAATGTGAGAAGAGTTTTCAAGAACTCAAAAGGAGACTCATTTTGGCACCTGTTCTGACAATACCATCTGGTTCGGAGGGATTCGTCATCTACAGTGATGCTTCGGGAAAAGGGTTGGGATGTGTTCTTATGCAACATGGAAAAGTCATAGCCTATGCCTCAAGACAACTCAAAGAATATGAGAGGAATTATCCTACTCATGATCTAGAGTCATAAATTGTTGTCTTCAAGACTAAAGATTTGGAGGCATTACTTGTATGGGGAGAAAGTGGAGATCTTTACGGATCATAAAAGCCTCAAATATTTCTTCACTCAAAAGGAACTCAACATGCGACAACGACGTTGGCTTGAACTGTTAAAAGATTATAATCATACCATCCAATACCATCTTGGAAAAGCGAACGTGGTAGCTGACGCATTGAGTAGAAGATCATAAACAGGTACGAGTGTGATATTGTCAACGCAAAGGCCCATTTTTTATGACTTGCAAAGGATGGTGATAGAGATAAAGACTTCAGGGACCCACGTGATGATGGCTAATATACGAGTAGAACCGACTTTAATTGATAAAGTTAAAGCTGCTCAAACTACAGACCTGGAGCTGATGCGTATGAGGAAGAAAGTGCAAGAAGGTGCTATGCCGGAAGCAAGAATCGATGAAGAAAGAATACTTCGAGTCAACTCCAGACTTTGTGTTCCTAACGACCCTGATTTAAAGTATGAAATCATGATGGAGGCGCATAACACACCGTTTCCAATCCATCCTGGGAGTACCAAAATGTATCATGATATTCGTCATACATTTTGGTGGATAAATATGAAGAGAGAGATAGCGTTGTTTATCTCAAGGTGTCTAACTTGTCAACGAGTTAAAGAGGAGCATCAAGTACCAAAAGGTCCATTGCAACCACTTGAAATTCCAGAATGGAAGTGGGAGCACATTACCATGGATTTCGTTATCAGTCTTCCTAAGGTTTCTCAAGGCATATATGTGATTTAGGTCATTATGGATAGATTGACCAAGTTCCGCTCATTTTTCATCGACACGAGAAACTTATACACTTGAACGCTCTTGCTCAGATGTACATAAACAAGATTGTAAGATCGCATGGATATGCCAGTATCCATAGTTTCCGATCGAGACCCAAGATTCACTTCACGATTTTGGGTTAGTTTGCAAAAAGCTATAAGGCATGAAATTCACGATTTAGCTCTAAGATATCATCCTCAGATTGCAGACAATGGAGAGGACTATTCAAACTCTTGAAGATCTATTAAGACTTTGTGTGCTTAATTTCAAGGAAAGTTGGGACAAGTTCTTACCATTGGTGGAGTTTTCCTACAACAACAATTATCAAGCAAGTATTGGCATGGCTCCATTCGAAGCGTTGTATGGAAGAAAGTGTCGTTCTCCAGTATGCTAGGATGAGGTGGGTGAAGCAATGTTGTTGGGACCGGAGTTGGTACGTATGACTACGGAAAAGATTCAAACGATCCGACAACGTATAAAAACCTCACAAGATCGACAAAAGAGTTATGTTGATCTTCATCGAAAGGACGTGGAATTCGATATAGGAGATCATGTGTTGTTGCGTGTTGCTCCATGGAAAGGAGTTACGAGATTTGGAAAGAGAGGAAAACTCAATCCTTGATTCATTGACCAATTTTTAATCCTCGATCGAGTAGGAACAGTGGCCTATAGACTCGCTTTACCGCTAAGTATGTCTCGTGTTCATAACGTTTTTCACATATCCATGTTACGTAAATATGTGGAAGACCCGAACCACATTATTGAGTTAGAACCAGATGAAATAGCGGAATATTTGACGTATGAAGAGGTTCCTGTTCAAATCTTGGATAAGAAGGAATATATTCTACGCTCCAAGGTTATACCTCAAGTCAAAGTTTTATGGAGAAACCACGATGTTGAGGAAATGACTTGGGAGTTAGAATCTGAAATGAAATCAAGGTATCCTTACCTCTTCGACATACCAGGTACGTACCCTAATTTTGAGGGCGAAATTTCTTAAGAAGGGGAGGTTGTAAGACCCCACCTTTTTGAATAAAAATGAATTTTCTATAATTATCATTTTTGAATATTATGATATAATGTTATAGTTGTGGGTAGTATTTATAAATTTTGTAAAGTACGCAAGTTGTTATATAATATTCGATTGGTCGAGGAATATTCGTTTTAACAGGAAATATTAAATACGACAAGCACAATCATTAGTGGACCCCACAAATGTAATTATTATCGAATTAAGAAAACGATAAAAATATTTTATTGAAAATAAATTGGCGAAAGTTTTACCGTTATCTTGTTGAACTACTCGGTAGTAAAAGTACAAGAGAAGACGCTGTGTGGTTGCATAAGAAGACACTGTATTGATTATTGATGCTGCCACGTGAGAAGTCACTTATATAGTTTTGTTCAATTATTGTTATAGTAATTGTTGCATGGTATCTCACGTTATTTGATTCAATTATTGTCGATATTTAATATATTATTAAATCAATAATTGAGATGACAGAGTTATTAATATTATTATTTGCAATATTAATGATGTCTAGAAGTTCTGTTAAGGAGAGGTTTGGTCACCTAATTGCACGCCAATAGGGAGAAATCCTTATTGGAAAGCCCCCTCTTTCCTGGGAACGACCTGGTCGATTAATATTGTGAATTATAATAAAGGTGATAAATGTTATTAAAATTATTAAGGTGATTTTATGATGTATTTGTATAAATTTTGATTATTATATGGACCCTCATTTACCCATTTTTTTTAAAATAATCGGTAGAAAATTATTTTATATTATATAAGGTGTGGCCACTAGTGGGGTTGATGTCTTGTGTGGGGGAGTAAGAATTTGGCTTTGTCGGGTGGGAAGTTATGTAAAATGGGTGGATGAATTAGATAATTGCATGTGTATTATTATTATTATTATTATTATTATTATTATTATTATTATTATTATTATTATTATTATTATTATTATTATTATTATTATTATTATTATTATTATTATTATTATTATTATATATATCTTGCAAGTTGCAAATAAGTGAGATGATTCGGATGAAAAGTTGAAAGTATTGGTTTTGTTAAAATTAAACATGTGTTGTTATATATATATATATATATATATATATATATATATATATATATATATATTTTATTGATTATTATATTATTAAGTTGAAAAAAGAAAAGAAAAGGAAGCGTAAGACTTTTCTTGCCCTTAAATTATTAGACGAATTGTTAAGCGTCCGTGAGTTTATATATATATATAATATAATATATAATATATAATATATAATATATAATATATATTATATTTTATTTAAAAGATTTTGCTTTAAATATGGACCGTCCGATTAAAGTAAATCAATCTGGACCGTTCATGGGTTGGTTACTATTCATTCCATTCTTCTATAAATAGAAGCTCATTCCTTCATTATTTTATATGAATTCACTGAACTCTAGAGAGAGAAACTAATAGAGAGAAAGAAGAAAAGTATTCCGCTACTTCATTATTTTGTTATCCAGTTCTTCTTTATGACGATAAGGGGTGTTATTCTTTCTTATTCATGAAGAGAACTGTTGTTATTCCATTGCTTATTATTCTGTTGGAACATCCTATCTATGTGTTTTACACCGGACCCGGTTCCGTCTTTATTATTATTCTGTTGGAACATCCCGTTGGTGCGAATTTCGCCTGACCTAGTTCCGTTATTATTATTCTGTTAGAATAACCTGTCTATGCGAAGTACCTCATGCATGGTGATTTCTTTTGTTATTCCATTCTTTATTATACTCAGTTGGTTAAAGTTTTGACTTCTATACTCCATGAAATTAGTAGAATATCCTTGATATTTGCGCTTCTTCCAGTATCTTTTCATAGAAATATTCTTCTGATCATTCTTGAATTTTACTCTACAAAGAAGTATAATGTTGACAATTTGGACATTATTAGTTCCTGGATAAATTAATTCTTGAACTTGTTTTATTGAATTCTTATATCATTGTCATCATCCTCATGTTTATATTATGTTGAAAGTCATCTGTGGCCTGTAGAGCATAGATGGACTTGGTATGATTATGACCAGGGATTATTCGGTGTAATCATGACCGTAATGTTATAAATGATGTGGTAAAAGTTATCATTGGCCCGTAGTGCATTGATGGACAGTTGTTGGCATGATCATGACCATTAATGAATACATGAATGTCCTTGGTTGTAGTGCATGGATAATTTGTGGTCGTGATACTAAAGAATATCCTTGGCCAGTAGAAAGGGGTGATTCGATGATGTGGATTATTTATTGTCGAGTCCCAATGATAAAAGTCATGAAAAACCTTTTAAATCTTAAAAGATAGTAGATTTTATTCTCTACTTGACTCTTTTAATAGATTGCTTGTTCCATTAGCAGATTAAACTTGATGTTGTTATATTTTATCGGTTTAACATCATTGAAGGCTAACGATAATTTATTCTCGCATTATCTTAGTCATAATATTTCTTCTTCGGGCTAGTTGAGCTCACCCTTTCTTTCACCTTTGTTTCTTGTGAAATGAGAACATAGCGAGGACTAGTCGGGGAACTAGAGTGACGATCCGGAGGATAGCATTAGTAGTCCTCACTATTCGTGAAATAATGTGTTAATAATTGTAATGAGGACTCCTTTTGAAGTTTGTATAATCTCTAGTAGACAATAATTATATTCAAACTCACATTATGTTTTGTCGTATTGTACACGCATGATTGTATTAGTAAGTTGTATTTGAATTTTGTACCATGATATCGATGACCCAAGATGGGTGATGTATACATAATTTTGGGGGCGTCACAGAGAAAGCATTTGTGATAGCAAATGTTGAGGAGGGTCAAAAGGTTTCCTTTGCAACCTATTTGATGAAAGGAGAGGCCAACTTCTGGTGGGAGGCAAACCAGGCTAGGGCCGATATAGGAAACCTAACGTGGGAGAGGTTCAAGGAGTTTTCTTTGAGAACTATTTTCCCACGAGTATGCAAGGGAGGATGGATATGAGGTTTCTTGAATTGAGACAAGGGGATATGACAGTTCCCCAGTATGTTGCCAAGTTTAATGAGCTGGCACGATTCGCTCCACATCAAGTGGACACTGAAGTGAGAAAGGCTAGAAGATTTGAGCAGGGCTTGAAACCCTGGCTTTATAGCCGAATCTCTGTGTTCTAAAGTACTTCATTTTGAACCATACTAGAAAAGGCAATAATTGCCGAAGGTGGGAATGAGGCTCTTAGCCAGTACCACAAAGATAAGAAGAATAAAAGCAAGGTTGATGGAGGAACCAAGACCAAGGGAGCCAGTGGAAGTGGCGACGGTCATAAGAGGAAGGACTTTAACTCTGGGAATATCGGAGTAAAACAAGGGGACTCTAAGAGGAGGATGGAGGGCTCAAAACTCAAGGGAAGACTCACTTAGGAGTCTGTCTCAAAGGAAAGGCGATGCGTTATAATTGTGGGATGGGAAGGGCACATTTCGCCTAACTGCCCAAACCAAGAAAAATCACGGATGCTTTGTATGTGGATCAATGACCACATAGCAAAGAACCGCCCAAGAAGGGATAGAAGGAAATAAGGGAACTAATAAGCGGAAGTTAACTATTAGTGGTCCAGCTCAGCCGGGGAAATCAATGGCCCGCACTTTTAATATGACGGTCCAAGATGCGGTGGCATCAGGGGATGTAGTTGCAGGTATTATTCCAATCAACAATATAAATGCATACGTGTTATTTGATTCGGGTGCTACTTGTTCATTTATAGCATGTGATTTTGCTAGACGACTAGAATTATTTCCCAAAAAATTGCCTGTACCTTTAAACATTAAGGTAGCAAACGAAGAGATAATTCCTGTTGAAGATATTCATAGGAGTTGTTGCGTAGATGTACGTGGTCGTAAGTTATCGGTAGACTTAATACTGATAAAGTTAGGAGAATTCGACGTAATTCTCGGAATGGATTGGTTGATTAACCATGGAGAAATTATAGATTGCCAAAAGAAATGTGTGAGCATCAGGACGTTGAAGCAACCTCCTGTAGTATTTTATGCTAGTAAATTGCCGGAACGTCCGTGTTGCCTTACGATGACACAAACTAGAAAACTTTTAAGGAAGGGTTGTGTAGGTTACCTATGCCATGTTGTTGATACCCAGAGAGTGGGAGAAACTATGGAACAAATACCTATAGTAAACGAATTCATGGATGTATTTCCAAGTGAGTTACCGGGTTTACCGCCGGATAGGGAGATCAAATTTGTGATAGACACTGTGCCAGGAGCGGCACCAGTCTCAAGGGCACCGTACCGTATGGCGCCTGTGGAAATGAAAGAACTAATGGTTCAGCTACAGGAACTATTGGACAAAAAGTACATTCAACCGAGTGTTTCACCGTGGGGAGCACCGGCGTTGTTTGTCAAGAAGAAAGACGGATCGTTAAGGCTTTATATCGACTATCGGGAGTTGAACAAGTTAACGATAAAGAATAAATACCCATTTCCCAGGATCGATGATCTCTTTGATCAATTGAAAGGGGCAAAGTATTTTTCAAAAATAGATTTGCGGACGGGGTATCATCAGTTGAAGGTTAGGAAGGAAGATGTACCAAAGATTGCATTCAGGACTCGTTATGGTCATTACGAGTTTCTGGTGATGTCATTTGGGTTAACGAATGCACCTGTTGCATTTATGGATATGATGAAAAGAGTGTTCAAATTATATTTAGACAAATTCGCCGTGGTGTTTATCGATGATATTCTAGTCTATTCTAAGATGCCAGAAGATCATGTTGAACACTTAAGATTAGTGTTGGAGACACTAAGGAAGGAGAAGTTATATGCGAAATTCACCAAATGTGAATTTTGGCTGGAAAAGGTACGCTTTTTAGGTCATGTCATTGACCAAGAGGGATTTCGGTGGATCCAAATGAAAGTGGAAGCAAGAATGAATTGGGAACAAACGAAAAATGCCAATCGAGGTGCGGAGTTTCCTAGGGTTAGCAGGGTACTATCAAAGATTTATCCAAGATTTTTTGAAGATAGCTACCTCGTTGACTAACTTAACAAAGAAGACGGTGAAATACGTATGGACAAGATAAATGTGAAGACAAGCCAAGAAGCGAAGAAGAGATTAAGTGAAGCTCTGTTTTGTCATTGCCGGATGACACGGGAAATTTGTAGTATATAGTGATGCTTTGCATAAATGACTTGGTTGTGTGCTTATGCAAAGATGGCACGATCATTGCAGATGCATCTCGGCGATTGAAGGATTATGAGAAAGTTTACCCTACTCATGATCTAGAACCTGGCATGTGATGAGTGTTGCTCTAAAGATATGGAGACATTATCTTTATGGGGAAAAATGTGAGATATATACGGACCATAAAAGTCTAAATTATATCTTCACTCAGAAGGAGTTGAATATGAGACAGAGAAGATGGCTGGAGTTGATAAAGGATTATGATTATGAAATCCTGTATCACCCTGAAAAGGCCAATGTAGTTGCCGACGCCTTAAGTAGGAAGGGTCGGGAAAAGTTGTCTATGTTAACAGCTCGAAATGAGTTAATAACAGAGATGGCTAGATGGAAATAGAAGTGAAGATACTGAGTGATTTGGGGCAGTTACTCTTTGCGATGGAGATGCAATCTACCATCGTAGAAAGAGTCAAGGAGGTACAACTCAAGACGGATGAGTGTAACCAAATGAAGAAGCGGTTATTCGAGAAAGAAGATGCTAAGTATAGTCTTGATAATGAGGGATTATTAAGATTTGAGGGAAGAATTTGGGTTCCGAATGAGACAGAATTAAAGGAGCAAGTGTTACAAGAAGCTCATAGTTCGAGGTACTCGATACATCCTGGTAGCACTAAGGTGTATCAAGACCTTCGACAGAGTTTTTGGTGGCCAAACATGAAGAGAGAAATAGCAGAGTATGTGAGTAGGTGCTTGACTTGTCAAAATGTTAAGGCCGAACATCAACGACCCAGTGGCTTAGTACAGTCATTGGAGATTCCAGAATGGAAGTGGGAGCATATCACGATGGATTTCATGGTGGGACTTCCGACGACGCAAAAAGTGTATGATTCGATTTGGGTAATAGTGGACCGGTTGACGAAGTCGGCTCACTTGTTGCCAATTAGGGTCAAGTATAACTTAGACCAGTTATCTAAACTTTATGTTAAGGAAATCATTTCTAGACATGGAGTACCGGAATCGATTGTATCAGATCGTGATCCACGATTCACATCGAACTTTTGGAGGAGTTTGCAAGAGCAGTTGGGAACACAGCTGAGGTTAAGCACAGCTTATCATCCACAAACCGATGGGTAGAGCAAAAGGACAATTCAGACATTAGAAGACATGTTGAGGTCTTGCGTCATGGATTTCAAGGGTAGTTGGGATGATCACCTACCACTAGTAGAGTTTACGTATAACAACAGTTATCATGTAAGCATAATCGATGTCTTTGCATATGAAGCTCAGTATGGGAGAAAGTGCGTGAACACCTTTGTGTTGGGATGAGGTGGGAGAGCCTTGGGATGCTAGGACCGTAATTGGTGCAAGCAGACAAATGGATGTGGTAAAGTTAATCTCGGATGCGCTCGTCTTGTCACACTGTGACAGACAGGAGAAGTATGCGGACTCACATAGACTAAGTCAAGAGTTTGAGGTGGGCTCAGATGAGTTTCTAAAGGTATCTCCTCGGAAAGGAAAGATACGCTTTGGAAAGAAAGGAAAGTTAAGTCCAAGGTTTATAGGACCTTTTGAGGTGTTAAAACGGGTGGGAGAAGTAGCTTATATGATAGCATTACCTCCAGACCTAGAATGAATACATAACGTGTTTCACGTATCTTTATTACGTCCATATAAGCCGGACTATAAGCATGTAATCGAGTACGAGCCGATTCATATCGAGAAAGACTTAACATATGAAGAGTCGCCGATGCAGATCATTGATTGAAAGGAATAAGTTATGAGGAACAAGGTAATACCATCAGTAAAGGTATTATGGAAAAATCACGATGCTGAAGAAGCAACGTGGGAACTAGAAGAAAAGATGAAGAAAAATTTTACTCATCTATTTGATTAAAGTAAGACGAGATTCTGGGGACAGAATCTTTATAGGGGGGAAGAATATAACAACCGAGAAATTCGGATCTTATTGTAAAATGATTTTATAAAATTAAATAATAATAAAATCATATTCCATGTGTTATCAAGATGGTTGTTATTGTATAACCTATTGATGTTAGAATGTCGTAGTATTTGAGCTACGTGGATGAATTAAAGTGTTTGAATTTCCAAGACGAAAATAAAAGTTTTCCGAGAAATTTTTCGAAAACACTATTCATCGGTATTTGCTCGGGATATAATTTTGAGTTTTCGAGAAATACGTAATGATGGAATAACAAGGTAAGATGGATTATGTAATAAAAATCTAATTATGGAAAATGTAATAATTCGATTGTGGACTTAATTTATAAACGTTAAGGAAGGCGAAATAGTATGGAATAAGTAATAATGTATGATACTTTGGTATTGTACGGAGTAATGAAAACAAGTATAATACTAAGTATTATACGAGTTTGTAGGAAGGATAAAATACCGTATATAAATTCTATATGAATTAGAATATGACAATAATACATCAACAATATGTATTAAGAAATGTTAATGGACTTGGAAGATTGGGATAACAATTATATACAAGTCCAAGTGAATTAAAGGGAGAGGCCCAACCATTAATTAATGAACCAATTGGTGTTCATTAATGCAAAGCCCAAAGGATGATTTAATGAAAGCCCAAGATGAAATCCATGAGTTGTATGACCCATGGGGCAAACCATATTGATATGTTTATTGTGGTTACCAAGTATTGTGGTGACCAAGTAATGTGGTGACCAAGTTAGAGTGGTGACCAAGACTTTGTAGTAATGACCAAGTGTAGGATAAAAGTTGTGCTAGCCAAGTAATGAATAGTAAGGAGGTGGCTTGAGGAGGTGGGTGATTTAATGACTAAACTACCCTAGCTTTGTAAGTTCTATAAATAGAGAAGGCTTACAAGCCATTTGTTAGTTGTTCAAATAATCTAACATCTCAAAAGTGCTTAAGTGTTAGAGAGAATAAGATACACAAAAGTAATTCCATAAGTAAGAAGAAGAAGTAAGCTACTTTATCAAGACTATAAAAAGTAAGACTTCTTCTCTAAACTACCTTCTATCTCTACCATGATAGGTTGATAAGAAAAGTTGGAATTAAGGAACATGGATGTTAAGAAGCAAGAAGAATGTATAAGTCATGAACTTAAGCCACATAAGTTGGCAATAAGTCATTTGAACTTATAAAAGTTATAAATTTATTATAAGTTAACCTTGAATATTAAGTATGAAAATATGAACTTGCGATGAGTTTAGTAAGAGAATTGAATTAAGAACTTATATGATTATATGTATCATATATACATAAGTAAAGTTATATGTGAGGAACATGTAAGGTATGATGATTAAGAAACTCTAATTGTCATAAGTCATGAATAATCAAATCTTAAGTAGTTTATAAATTGACAAGTTATAAGCTCATGAAGAATAAGTCCAAAATCCAACAATGATCATAAGTTATTGTATTAAGTATGTTAAGATGTTCACATGATGAATGAACTTCATTTGTAATGTTGAACAAATCATAAGAATGAAGAATTGCCGGAATTTGCATGATTGGACGATAAATGTCGAATTCGTAAAATTCTCGGAATGGAAGTCAAATTTTGTGTTTGATCACGAAACTATTGTTTTCCAATAGATACAAGTCATATTTGGTATTTAAGATTTGCGGACTCGAAAATGACCGGATTCCGACTTAGAACTAAGAAACGAGCATTGAACGTTCACGAACGTTTATCGTTTTCATTAAAAATGAACCAATAGGTAAATTTTTAGCAAACGAAGTCAAATAGATAAAATTCTTACATGATCATTTAGATTACGTAATTTTTGAACCGTAGCCTTTTGAACAAGCCAATTCGGACTTATAACGTAAGAAGTTATGCGTCCGGAAGTTCACAAAATTCAAAATCAAATTATTTTCAGGTGATGAGTCAGCCATGGCCAACCCTCAGCAAAATGACTTCACCGCCAATAATGGAACAAAGGTTTCGAGCCTACTACAAGAGTTCTCCGCAGCATAACTATAGTATAATATGTGGCGCCAGTAGCGCCATGTACTGCACTCAAAATCCTCCGAGTGTATGTCGCAGTCAAATGACCCATTAAGTAAGGACTCGCGTCCGCAGCAGCCAAGTCCGGGATAGAGATACAATAAGCTCAATACAGGCGTGAGATGTAAGTACAAAGTCGAAGTCTTTAAAATAGCCTCGTAACAAAGATAGTAATGAATGTTTCTAAGTATAAAGAAAAGAAAACTAAATGATTTAAAAGTAAACATAACTTAAGGAATGTAATGTAACATTGTTTAAACTTTGTTAAACCTTAAGGATGTGGTATAAAGGTTGAGATAACCTAGTCGAATATAAATGCAAGGATAAAGATAAACAGGAACGAATAGCAACTGAATCTAATACACAATTAGATTGAAATGAAGGGTATGATATAGTCATATACATACTTGATTATATGTGACCTAATGTAAGGCATTATGTGATCATGTATTGTAGAGACTTGAACGACTTGAACATAAAGTTAATATACCATAGCAGCATTTTAAAGGCAAGTATTCTAACTCTTGTCTCAGTTTAATCTGAACAAGTTTTTGAGGTTCATGTATTCTTTCGCATGAATTGAGGTATGTTGAATTTAAAGCCAATTCCTTTGGCTAGACTTGATGTATTGATAATCTATTCATGTATTATCAAATGTTGCTATCTTTTGTCAACTACTTGATATGGTTTTCAAAAGAAGACTGAATTGTTAAACAAATGTTTTGTCAGTAAAACGACAGGCACGTGTGGTTGCCAAATGCTTAAACGTGCATACGTTTAATGGATGTAGTGTTGATCAACATAGAGTACAATAGGTTGATCACCTAGAAGTGCTCGTAAGTAATATCGGGTGTACGGACTTATTTTCGAGTTGTCCTTTTCCAATAAAGAATGAATACTCGAGGTCTTTGACCGGAGTGAATGTTTTACTAAATATTGTTATTATTGTTGTAAAACATTTTGAAAGAAAAGATGAAGTGCTATTTTGAATTATCAATAGTACTTCATAACTATTGTTCAGTTATCGAAGATATACGATTTGTATGTTCCAAGCATGTTGTTATTAAATTGTTATACTTGCTGAGCTAGTTATGCTCACTCTTGCTTGAACCATATAAATGCAGCTAAGACTGAACGTCCCGAAGGATCGAAAAGGGATAAAGGAAAAGCTAAGGCAGATTACTAAGCTGTCTTGTAATAGTATAGGTCTATTGTTATAATGTAACTGATATTATGACAAAGAACCTTTGTAATGGGTATAGAACTTGGGAAATGTAAATATTACTTTGAATATATAGAAGTTATATTCGTTCTTTGAGACTTTTCAATTGAATGAACGTATGAATGTTGTACAGTATAGCACCATCTGTCGGGTTGGAAGATACCCGGATTTTGGGGCGCTACAAGCTATCCAATCCGCCATCATCAAGGATATCCTGGAACCATATCCCCCATAAACTGAGTGGCACGGGACTGATCTCCAATGGTGCGAGGAGACCACCACCACTGGAATGTCTCCTGGGTACATGGACCCTCTGACAATGCAAAACCGTCAACCCCCAACAATGGGATTTCAGTGACGGGTGACTGTGATACATGCCAATGATGTCTAGCAGGAGGCAAGATCGGTATACGGATCTCCCCTGTGGTGCTCCTAATAGCACGTTCTCCTAAATAGAGCTCTCAGCCTCCATCTGTGAAGAGAGGAACTCTCCTGGTGGAAATCAAGTACTCGACTCCAGTTGGGTACCCATCCTCAAAGCCAATGGTCATGTGTTCCCCTAAATAGGGAATCCATATGATGGCGCCAGCTGTCAGCAACTCCAGCTGCATACGGCAGTGAGTGAAGCCCTCAGCTACAAGGACCTCTGGCAAAATAGAATGGTGTCATCGTCGTCCTCGTGAATAGGTATCTAAACCTAACACACTCACAGGACGCAAGCATGGGAGCCTCTCATAGGCCCAAAACTGCCAACACAATGGCAAAATATCTACTATTAGTAAACACTCTTAACCTCTAAATGGGAAATGACAAGAGAAATACTCACTAGCAGAAACGGGTAAAAGCCTAACCAAGCCTCGGTAAAACCCTGTGAGCGCATGTGCATGCCCCGGAGGAAATAGGCAAAGGTATAGGAGCCCCAATCATACTCTCCAATATGGTCCACATTACGTGTGGCGCTGATCAAAGCGAAAGACACCGTAGAAGAGTTATCTGCTATAAAGCAGCCTCGAATGATCATCAGGAACAATCACCACAGAACGCGATCCCTGATTCTAACATCATCAGGCATGGGCTAACTCAAAAGCCCGCTCATAACATCTACACTCAAAGGACCTGAACGGACAGTCCTGCCTTTGAGCGCCTCCGCCGGAACTCCTAACAAGGATCTGACGACAGTAGGGGTAATATTTTCCATACAAGGCACTGACTCCCCTCCAAACTCCATACTTGTGATAAATCGCCAATCCATATGTGTCATCATCACCTCGCAATCCAGTAGATGGAGTCACTGAGTCTAATGAAACCATCGCTCAGACAATGCCCTAAGGTAACCACAGGGACAACGACGGGGAAGGATGGAGAAGAATGCCCCGAATCCCCACTCATGCACTACCGCTCTATAGTCAGGATGAAGCGCCTGGTACATGGAGTGAATGCTGAACCAGTTCCCTCGAGGCTGTGTAAAACCCAGAACCTGCATGAAATGCAGATCAACATCTAAACTCTTTCCTCCTCATCAATAGGAAAAAAGGAAGATCAAAGTCTAACGCCATACCTCGTTAGCATGCAAATACATTGATGGATGTCTGCTCAAATCACCCAGCAGCTCTGGGTTTACCACCTGAATACTCGGGAGCTCCCTACGAGGGACATGTGCAGCAGGAGCGGGATCCTCAATTGAAATATCTGCCTCCTTGTCCTCAACGTCTGGCACATCTACCCGGACAGGACGAATCACGGCCTCCACCAACCGACGAGGTTGTCTGACAGAATGAGGACAAGGCACTTTAGAGGCCCACCGTCGTACGCCAGAAGTGGTCCTGTGGGAACTGCTCGGCTGATACGGATCCATAATATCTGGACAACAAGTCTCCAAATCACCTCAGAAAGGGTGTGGTATTTTCTTACGTGGAGTTTTATAGAATGCATTTTATGACTATATGCATGCATACATTTACTTTAACATACAATAGAGTTAAAATGCATGACTACCCAATGCCTACATTTTGAAAAATATTTCTATAGTCCCCTTTGAAAATAGGACTATCCACATGCACATAGGCATGTCTAGGTGACCATTCAGTAGCACACCTGCCCCAAAGTCATATACACAATATATGCATTAAAAATCAAAATCATACATACATAAGGTTAACCTCAATATCAGAAGTACTTTGCCTTTCTACCATTTGCTCATTGGACCTCAAATAGGACAAAAAATAACAGAAAAAGGTGCCAATTTGACTGTCTCAAAATGCAAATTTTTTCACATTATGTTCAGCATGGTATAATACTAACATTTACTATGTTGAATATTTTTTATCAAGTCATTTGTGCATACATAATCACTACTATGTGTTTAGATGCATTTTATGCGATAACTCAAAATCCAACAGATAAAAACTGGAAAAAATACATGCATACGTTACCAGGATAGTGTAGAACACTTGTACGGTGATAGAATTTGCAGAAAATAGCCCGAACTTAGCAGATCTGAAAGAGGCTCACGGATTTCCCTTCGTACGACAAGCTAAAAATGACTTGTGAGACCAACCTGCTGGATTTTATCATCCACGGTTGGTTGCAGGCTCACCTGCGGCTGCAGCAAGTGCACCTGCGCCACACCTATGTGGGTCCCATCCCTCTGGCTCAGTCCAGTTCGAGTTGAAAAGGAGTTCTTGCGGACTAGAAAGGTTAAATCGAGAATAAAAATGCCACGCGATTGAGCAAAACAGCATATAATCCTGGCCTTCTCAAGTGGAACTTTGAGTCTGCACATCACTCATTGGTAGTCACCCGAACACGAGGTATACTCTGCCAATGATCTCATTTGTTACAAACCACATCTAGCAATACCTTGTACAGGTCCGATGCCGCCAACTTTGGGTCATTACCCTAAATAGGTCCCCGACGGGGGTTACAACGTAGGTCCCCGACGAGGGTTACAACGTAGGTCCCCGACGAAGGTTACAACGTAGATCCCCGATGGGGGTTACAACGTAGATCCCCGGCGGGGGTTACAACGCATGCTCATCCATTGACACACAAATCAACGAAGTTCAAGCAGCCTTAACATCATGATAACCGTTGGAAGCAAACCCAACAGAGCATCAGAAACCATCCGATGACCAGCCGCCGCTACACACATCAGCGATGGTTACAACGTGGATCCCCGATGGGGGTTACAATGTAGATCCCCAACGGGGGTTACAACGTAGATCCCCGGTGGGGGTTACAACGCATGCTCATCCATTGACACATAAATCAGCGAAGGTCAAGCAGCCTTGACATCATGATAACCGTTGGAAGCAAACCCAATAGAGCATTGGAAACCATCCGATGACCAGCCGCCGCTACACACATCAGCGATGGTTACAACGTGGATCCCCGGCGGGGGTTACAACGCGTGCTTATCCGTTGACACACAAATCAGCGAAGGTTAAGCAACCTTGACGTTATTTCAGTAAATAGCGATTAAACCTATCAGAGCTCTAGAGCTATTCGAAGATTTCATGCTCGATTACTCATATTCCCCCAGCGGATCCCCGACGGGGGTCACAACACAATATTCTGTTGATTCATACGTCAGCGAAGGTCAAGCAACCATGAGGATCTACTCACGGAGTCTCAGCCATTGATTCACACGTCAGCGAAGGTCAAGCAACCTTAACAGTATATCCCACGGGTTATTTTTAGCCGTTGATTCACATGTCGGAGAAGTACACGTCAACGAAGGTCAGGCATCCTTGACAGCATTTGCTGTTGGCAGTAAATCCAACAGATATGTGACATATTCTTGCGATACTAACCAGGAGAGTTCAACGCTATCAAAGAGGATATATGATGGAATACGTTATACACATCCTCAAACAGATCAAGCTTTATCCCCACAGATCTCTTACACATAAGAGGCACCACTTCAGGATCAAGTCATTATCAAAGACATATGAATTTGGTGATAACTCCAACATCAACATCCTAACAGATTCGGATTACACATCAAATATGGTCAGCATTGCCAATCCCCAGTTGAAGCAACAGGGAGCCAGCAATCATCCCCAGCATGTTGGGCTACAACCCCGTACGCATGCATCATACATTTTCCTCATGTTGCTATATATAGTATCATGTTTGTCTTGTTGCGTTTTAAGTGTTTAGGATTCTTTATCCTACCCATGCATCGCCATGCATGAGTATGATAAAGAGGGCATCTCAGAGACACTCAAAATTTTTCAGATTTCATCATCACTAACATTGCAGGAGGACAGATTTGTCTTTTAAGAGGGAACCCTAAAAGATAATCCATATTCATACCGGATACTACCGAAAATTCAGCATCAACCCTGGATCACATTCTGGGAGTAACAATTCCAACCTCGGAGATAACCCCGAGGCATGCAGATCCAATACCGGAACACACATATGAGAAGACCGATTAATCTCAGAGATAACCCCGACAATATCCAGTCTCAGTCCCAACCAAGGAATGCAGTTTCGGTGATAACTCCGTAAATGCTTGTTTCAAATGTGACCAGCTTCAATCTCAGTGCTCACAACGAGATACACTGTACCAACCCGACAATAACATCGGGAAGATAGGCACACCTTAAAGATGACAATGAGGACCTTCAACAAATTGCAGCAGTCCAATCTCAGCGAAGCCTGAGCAACGTCTGCTTTATTAGCCCAATCCGGTGATAACACCGGTAAGGGGAAACATCGTCATCTCGCCAACGCAATGCCATGCCATGTCATCTCAACATCTCTACGCAACAATGTCCCACAAGACTAACCAATCCCGATTGACTATTGTGCGGGGTAACTGATGAAAGTTGAAGCTTGAAGACCGGAGGGCATCGTACCATCTTCAATGACTTCATACAAACTATAATCCCATTCCATCGTACAACTCTCGACAATGGCGGTCCAAAATAGTTCCTGTATAACTCAAACGGATGCTCGGATTGCACTTCTTAAAGTTCGAGTGGACATTACAGTGCCCGAGTGCACGTACTTCGAGACAACCCGACCTAAAAAACCTGGGCCCACCCGAGTTGCCTCTGGTACACCTGCGGCTAAATTGTCTTTAAATACAGGGCTTGGGCTACCCATTTTGCAAGAGAAAATGGCGAGGAAGCCCTGCCCAATTTACTCTGCACTCACCCCATGCAGTGTACTTTCTCATTTTAAACACCCGTGAGCTTATATATAGCCTCTTTTGTACCTACAAATGTCAGTGTTTACCCACTCTAAAGTTATAGAAGTCTTCTTTGGCAGTAAACTGTAAGCCTTCTCACACACTTTAGAGTCTTTCTCTTCATCTTTGCACACACCCTTCTTCACGTTGAGAGTTGTGTTGCGCACATTTGCCCGGACTTTGGTCCGCGATTTTGTTTCGACTTGTATATATATATATATATATATATATATATATATATATATATATATATATTGACTAACATTATCGAAGTTATGCCTCGATTGAGCCTAGACTTCTGGCCGGAGCGTTTATTTGCTTTTAATATATATATATATATATATATATATATATATATATATATATACATTTATATATATTAACGTGTGTCGAACTTTGTTCGATGAGCCTAGATTTTTGCCTCGAGCGTTTACTCACTTATATATATATATATATGAACCGTGGTAGGACTCTGCGCTCGATGAGCCTCGATTTTATATCCTATATGCGTTTTTGCTTTTTTATATATATATATATATATATATATATATATATATATGAACTGCTGTTAACTCTGTTTCGATAAGCCCGGATTTTACATCCTATATGCTTATTTTTTTATATATATATATATATATATATATATATATATATATATATATATATATATATATATATATATTTGTCCTCGCCTGGAGTTTCCTTCGTGGTGGTTGATCGCTTTTATGACTTTTATTTACATTTTGTCCCACTCGGAGTTTCCTTCGTGGTTGTTGGATCGTAGTTACTGACTTTTATTTATAGTTTTGTCCCTTTGGAGTTTCCTCCATGGCGGTTGATAGTTTTTAAACTTTATTTACATTTTTGATCCCCGTGGAGGTGCTTCGTGGTTGGTGATCATGTCATATATATATATATATATATATATATATATATATATATATATATATATATATATATATATATATATATATATATATCTACCGCTTTTATATATATATACCGCTTATTACTTTCATACAAATTGTAGTATCTTGTGTGCGCTTAGGAATCATGTGATCACTGATTCAAATTTATTGGATCTAGATTCGGTTCCGTGATGGACATTTTCATTGTAAGCGACTTGTAAATTATTCTGCGATGTCTGAATTTCCTCAGAAGGTTCCATGCCCACGAGGAAGTCGGCACATTATTTTCCTACGGATGCCTCGCATCTGTAAAATAAAATCTATCAAGCCGAACACTTACTAAAATGGGAGTGTAAAAGGTCTCAATTACTATTGAGCATCAGGGTTTGAAAAACCTCTTTTATAAAACATCACTGCCATATCTTGCTTAAAACTGCATTTTTACATAAATTCAAACCTTGTGTATATAGGTGCGAACGAGGCCTCGCACTGCTTCAAAATAACAGCACATTGAACCACACACACCTATTCAGATAATAGTTTCTTGAAAGAGGCGGTCACCGTGGTAACACGGATGTCGGGGGGTGCCTAACACCTTCCCTCTGCATAACCAAGTCCGGGACCTAATGAATCTCGGTTTCACCGAATTGCGTTTAGCGATGTAACATCACCGGGTCAACGTGCAAACCATTTCTCGGTTGTGTTGGTACAACCATTTAAAAAACTAACTGGCGACTCTTAACAGTCCATCGTCGACATTATACATGTCGGACCTTTTTCACTTGTTTTTTCAAACAAATCTCACCTAAAATAAGAACACCAAAGAACAAATAACGAAAATAGACATCTAAAAATCCTGACGTCGATAGTAATTATGTGACACCCCCAAATCCGGGTACTTCATTTCCACCGAATTTGGTGCTCACTATCAAAATAATTACATCTAACTACCCATAATAAAGGATAAAACATTAAATAAATAACTTAAACAATAATCTCTCCCATTAAAGGGTTACATCATAATCTCAACATAAATCCCAAGTAATCTACCTTAAAATTATTACATCAGTTTGCAAAATACATTATAAAATAAAACAAATCTTAAAACTTCAAGCATTTAAATAAACTTTAACTAATTCTCCATCACTTAGACATCTTACCCTTTCCCTTGCTAGTAGATGAATCATCACCTCTTTCAACTTTAGCTGCATTGTTTAATTTCAAGAGTGAGCAAACAATTGCTCACTGACATAAAGATAGTATAATAACAACATGAGAGTAAACAAAGAATACTGAATAATAAAGAACTTGTTCTACGAATCAAAATAGAAAACAAGTTTGAACTTTAATTATCTGAGGGTTTTATAACCACGAACTATGTCCACGGTGTTTAGGTATTATTACCTTAACCTCAACAGTCATTAGACTGTACAGACTCTTCTTAACGTACTCAAGGGGGATCAACCCTTTGTACCATGTATTGTGCACAAATATCTAAATGTTACACGTACAAAATCCTCTATGTTATGGTTGCTCGTCTCAGTTTGAATTTTAGAATTTCCGCACTAAAGAAAGTTTAGTTTGGAACAATCTTATCAGTGTTTCTAGAATTTTAGAACACTTATTCAAATTCAATCAATAAAGGTTTAATACAAGAATGTATAACTAAACAAGGCTATCAAAGTCAAACATCGGATATCAACAATATATAACTGAATAAGCATGATATATATACATTCAAAGTATTATATTCAAGGAATTAAAACAATCTCCTTCGAATCAATGTATTAGAACAATATATGTTTTGAATACTAATAACAATAAATGAGAATGTGAAACTCATTCGATGTAACGAATTAGGTTACATGAGCTTATTCAATCATTCATCAGAATAGTCAATAGTCTTGCTCAATTACAAAGATAAGGTTTAGAAACTTGCACAATTATTATAAGAGTAGGGTTAAAGAACTTGCCTTGTTTGTAAGCTACACAAGTGTAAAATAATCTCCAATTATCCTACATACATCATTAAAACTGCAACAACAATTAGTTGTAATAACATTAGCTTTAAGGTTTAAACCATCATTTAGGTCATAACCTTAACTTAGCATCTAACCATATAGGTTAACACACTTAACGAATCTAAAATCTCACTACGAGCCAACATAACTTAAGCGTTCACCTCTAACTTTGAAAACACCACCTTTGGTTTAATTTTATAACTTATTTAATAATTATTTAAAAATCTTTTACACTTTGTATTACAACGCATGACAACCCGTTATTGTAGTCTATATTATGTCTCGACATCATTAACGTGCATGCTAGAATAACATAAGTCCGATACACATAACCTCCAAATAAGCGAAGTCATTTGCTCAGGCTTAGAACACACTGCAATGTGCGTTGTTGTTGCTTCGCTTGCACCCTACAAGCAATTGTCTTTGGTGCTCGATCATAGAAAACCTAATGGCGCAATTGCGCTTGGATCTGCAATTCTTATTTGCAAAAGTCAAAAGAAGCTTTTTTTTTTCGGTATCAGCCAGTAAATTGCTATGGGTGCATATGAAGACGCAGACTTAAGCATGAATAAAGAGTAGCTTTTAGCCCAACTAACACGAATTTCACCCACTAAACTGTGAAATTAATATCTACAATTGGTATAGACTATTACAAACATGTTTGCTAACATTTACAACCAATTAACACAATTTATCATCAACTAAAACTAGTTTAATTTCTCAAAATTCCATGTTTTCATATAAAACTCCATTTTCAACTTCTTACACAAAAATCATCAACGACATCTCAAAACTTGGCCAAAACACTTAATTCAAATTATGTTATGCACGTTTCTTAGTAAACTAACATATAAGCGTCAATTTCTGAGCTTTAACATCCAAATTGGCCACTAAAATTGGTACTTTTCACAAGCCATATAAGAAACACAAACATTTGCTATATTTTTTTTCCTTTTTAAACTGTAATTCACACATAATTCATGTTTACATACAAACTCAAACATAACCAACACATATAATAATCATAATTCAATTGTCTAGCAACAATTCAACAAAAATTGAATTCACAGAACATATAAATTATGTCGTAAACTCATATATGTATATAAATATATATAATACTAAGGTTTAGATAATATACCTCTAATTTGCTTGAAACCTTGTTATCACCACTGAATTTTCTTTAGAAAACTCAAGAATTCTCTCCCTTCTCTCTTAGTTTTTCTCTGTATTTTTTTGTTATCTAGCCTTGGGAGAAAATATGACGCGAACTAATAAAATAAACTAATATGGCTTAAATTCTCACGTTCTCTTTCAGTAATAAAAAACAAAAGGCGTCAGTTGGAAAAACCAAAGCCCCAAGGCCCTGTTTGGCCACACACCAAATCTCCCAACTAGATTATTTAAATAATATTTATATTATATAGTTACCACTTGTCACACTTTATTTAAATAATTTTATTTTAACTAATTTAAATAACTAATAATAATAAAAAAAATCTTATTATCATTATACTTATAATTAATAAATAATTAAATATATCTAATTTAATTAATAAATTAGAAACATCACTTTATTTAATTTATTTATTTCCTTTAAGTTAAACAATTCATTTAATTTAATTTTTTTCTTTAATATTAAAAATTAATTTAATTTAATTATTTCCTTAAATTAAATCCTTCAAATAAATTATCAATACTCAATTTAATTAACATTAATCAATTTAGTTATTAACTCACCATAATTCATAATTTATTTTCCTCAATAAATAAATTATTTAAAATATTTATTTAACTCAATAAATATTTAAATTAAATTACAAATTTCTAGATCGTTACAACCTTCCCTCCTTAAAAGGATTATGTCCTCAGAATAACAACTCGAAAAATTCATTCATTACATTCTTCCCTCCTTAACAAGATTTTGTCCCCATAATCGCTATATAAAATCAAGCAAACAATTGAGGATAATTCTTCATCATAACGCTTTCAAGTTTCCACGTAGCTTCCTCAGCATTGTGGTTCCTCCAGATTACCTTAATAGAAGGTATCACCTTATTCCTCAGTACTTGCTCTTTTCTGTCAAAAATTTGAACAGGGACTTCTTCATATGTTAAGTCTTTCTCAAACTTTAAGGGCTCATATTCTATAACATGTTTATAGTTAGGCTTATATGGTCTCAACACCGAGATGTGGAAAACATTATGGATATGCATTAATTCTGGAGGTAAAGCTACCTCGTACGCCACTTCGCCAACCCGTCGAAGAACTTCGAAAGGACCTATAAATCTAGGGCTTAATTTCCCTTTCTTGCCAAATCGAATTTTCCCCTTCCAGGGAGATACTTTCAAGAAAACATAACTACCAACATCGAATTCCCGATTTTGTCGGTGTTGATCGGCATATTTCTTCTATCTATCTTGTGCAACTATCAATCTTGCTCGAATCACCTTGATGATTTCGACGGTTTGTTGCACCAACTCTGGACCCAATAGTTGACGTTCTCCTACCTCTTCCCAGCACAATGGAGTTCTGCATTTTTTGTCGTATAACGCTTCATAAGGCGACATGCCAATACTCGCGTGATAACTATTATTATATGAAAATTCAACCAACGGTAAATGATCATCCCAATTTCCCTTGAAATCCATAATACATGCACTAAGCATATCTTCTAGTGTTTGGATAGTTCTCTCTCTTTGTCCGTCGGTTTGAGGATGGTACGCTGTGCTCATTCTCAGCTGTGTTCCCAAACATTCTTGCAGTCGTTTCCAAATATTTGTTGTGAAACGTGGATCTCTGTCTGATACAATGGACACACGTACACCGTGTCTTGAAATGATTTCCTTCATGTACAACTTTGCTAACTGATCTAGGGTAAATCTAATCTTGATTGGTAAAAAGTGAGTCGACTTTGTCAATCGATCGATAATCACCCAAATAGCATCGTAACCTTGTTGAGTCGTTGGAAGACCTACCACGAAATCCATTGTGATATGCTCCCATTTCCATTCTGGTATCTCCAACGGTTGTAACAATATCTTGGCCTTTGATGTTCAGCTTTAACCTTCTGACACGTTAAGCAATTCGCCACACACTCAGCCACATCCTTCTTCATATTCGGCCACCAAAAATGATGTCTAAGATCCTGGTACATTTTCGTACTTCCAGGGTGAATCGAATATCTTGAGTTGTGAGCTTCACTCAGAACTTCGTCTTTACTTCCGGTACTGGCGGAACCCAAATTCTCCCTTCGAATCGAAGTAACCCTTCTGAATTGATTTTGAATTTGTTTCCCTCACCTTCAGATATCTTCTAATTTATCTTTTCACATTCCTCATCCTGAAGTTGTGCATTCTTCACTTTATCTACCAATGTTGAATTATTTCCTATCTGGAACAACTTTTCATCAGATTCTGTCGGATATTTAATTTCCAACTCCATCTTAGCCATTTCCGACACTAGCTTCTCCTGACCAGCCAACAACATTAACTTCTCTCGTCCCTTCCTGCTTAAAGCATCAGCAATAACATTCGCCTTTTCGGGATGATAGAAAATCTCACAATCATAATCTTTGATTAGTTCCAACCATCTTCTTTGTCGCATGTTCAAATCTTTTTGTGTAAAGATATACTTCAGACTTTTATGGTCAATATATATCTCACACCTCTCTCCGTAAAGATAATGTCTCCAAATCTTCAGGGCAAACACTACCGCAACCAACTCCAAGTCATGAGTCGGATACCCCTTTTCGTAATCATTTAATTGATGTGATGCATACGCAATAACTCTGTCATTCTGTATAAGCACACAGCCTAGTCCTTTATGTGATTCGTCACTATACACTACAAAATTCCCTGTATCATCAGGCAATGACAACACAGGTGCTATACTTAACCTCCTCTTTAATTTGTGAAAAATTTCTTCACACCTCTCCATCTAAACAAACTTAACTGCCTTCCTGGTTAAATTCGTCAACGGGGTCGCGATCTTGGAAAAGTCCTGCATAAAACGCCTATAGTAACCCGCCAACCCTAAGAAACTCCTTATCTCTGACGGTGTCTTTACTGATCCCGATTTACTCTGACTTCAACTTTTGATAGATCTACTGAAATTCCATCTTTATCAATAACATGCCCGAGAAACTGAACACGTTCCATTCAAAACTCACATTTTGAAAATTTTGCGTACAACTTCTCTTTTCTTAATGTCTCCAACGTCACTTTTAAGTATTCAACATGTTCTTCCTTGGTTTTAGAATACACCAGGATATCATCAATAAACACCACCACAAATTTGTCTATGAATGGTTTAAACACCATGTTCATCAAATCCATGAACGATGCAGGTGCATTGATTAAACCAAATGACATAACCAGAAACTCGTAATGACCATACCGTGTTCTGAATGTTGTCTTCGGTAGGTCTTCTGACCTCACCTACCATTGATGATAACCACTCCTCAAGTCTATCTTTGAAAAATACCTCGCACCCTTCAGTTGATCAAACAGGTCATCGATTCTTGGTAACGGATACTTATTTTTAATCGTGACCTTATTTAATTATCTGTAATCAAAGCAGAGCCGCATCGATCCATCTTTCTTCTTAAAAAATAACACTGGCACTCCCCATGGCGATACGCTCGGCTGGATATACTTTTTGTCGAGCAATTCTTATAGTTGCAACATCAACTCTTTCATCTCTACCGGGGCCATTCTGTATGGTGCCTTAGATATCGAACATGTTCCTGGTACTAAATCAAGCACGAACTCAATTTGTCGATCTGGCGGAAGACCTGGCAAATCTTCTGGAAATACGTCTGCAAAATCTTTTATGATCGATATCTCTTCTAACTTCGCACTTTTCTTCTTTGTATCAACTATGTAGGCTAAGTATCCTACATATCCTTGTCTTAACAACTTCTTGGCTTGCATCACCGTCAGACAACTTGCTTGTCGAGGTGATCTGCTGCCATAAAACACAACCTTTGACGGAGTCATAAGGTTAACACACTTTCTTTGGCAATCAATCACTGCTCCGTGATTGAATAACCAATCCATTCCTAGTATAACATCAAACTCCCACAGTCTAATTGGTATCAAGTCTACCCTCATCTCTTGACCCTTTATAACCACTTTACAATTCTTATATACGAATCTAATAGGAATCACTTCCTTATTTGCAATCTCTATGCTTAAGGGAAATTCTAATTCTTCCTAAGGAAAATCTAAGTTCTGAGCAAATTCATCTGATATAAATGAACAAGTAGCACCCAAATCAAACAGTACATAAGCATTAATACCATTAATCAGAATGATACCTGACACCACATCCTTAGATCGAAAAAGATCCCCTGCGGTCATATTGAAAGTTCTCGTAGTAGGTCGGCTTGACTGAGCTGATCCAATGATAGTCAATGCACCACCACCATTGTTGTTTCCCTTTGCTCTACTCGCACTCCCTGCTGGCTTTTTAGGACAATCACGAGCCATGTGATCCTTCGAACCGCAGGTAAAACATGATCCTTTCTTCGGACTAAAATAGTTCGGTGCAATGTGTCCCTCCTGACCACAGTTCAAACACACTCGCTTTCCCTTCAAGCATACCCAAGTACGGTTCTTTCCACAATTAGCACAAGCTTCAAACTTTTTATTCTGCTGACTTCCTTGCTGTCCTCCCGTAGTCGAATTCTCGTTCCACTTCCTCTTCTGATTGTTACTTCCAACATTACTCCTACCAGCCTTATTCTCGTTATCATTATTCCTCTTCTTCTGATCTTGGTTATACTTGGTCATGGCATCGCTTCCACCTTCCTCGATAATTGCCTTTTCCAAAGACAAACAAGAAATGTATTTAATCGAACATTGAAACCTTGCTATCTGACCTGTGGTTTCAATCCTTGTTCAAACCTTCTCGCCTTACGTTCATCTATATTAACTTGATAAGTGGCAAACCTTGCCAACTCGTTAAACTTCGCAGCATATTCTGGCACCGTCATAGTTCCTTGCTTAAGCTCACGAAATTGCACCTCCAACTGGTTCTGAGAACTTGCTGGAAAGTACATTTCAAAGAACATCTCCTTAAATCTATCCCACGCTACCACTCCTTGTCCTCCACGAACTTTATTTGTTTGCCACCAGTAGCTAGCTTCGGACTTAAGCATAAACGTCGCGAATGCAGTCTTCTGATCTTCGTTAACTCTAGCAACGTCAAACACCTTCTCCATTTCAATGATCCAGGTTTGGGCTTCCACTAGATTCATAGACCCTTGAAACTCTGGCGGTCCAACCACAATGAATTCCTTGAAAGTCGTAACTTGAGCTTGCGGTTGATTCACAAGTGCACTCCTCAACAAAGCTACCAACTGCTTAACTTGATTAACGTTGGTCTCATTGTTATTATTAGTAGACCCCTCAGGAGGTGCTTGTTGACGTGGTTGTCTTCTTCTAGGAGGCATTTTCTGTTAAGATATATGCTTATTAGCTCATTACTCAACTTCTTGGGTATTTAAAGTTTAACTTAAATATTTCAAGATTGAAGTTTTAACACATAACATTTCAAATACACTCTAATATTTTATTCATTCATAATGTTTTAAACATACTAAAGATAACATATCTGCTATAAACATCCACTTTCCTGAACTAAACCAGTTCCAGGATTACATACTCATACTATCCCTTTATTTATCTCAAAATAAGGGATTTTAAAACTTTATTTAGTCAAATAATTAACCACATATTATTATCATCACTCTTATTTTCTATCAATTCATATTAAGACGTCGTAAGGCTTCTCGACGTTGCTCTTCCATGATGCGATATGTTGTCCTACGATCCATCACGAACCATGGCGAGTCTTCAAATTGAGGTGGGTAATAATGAACTCGATCCTGGGCCCTATCAATCGCAGAATTAAAAGCATAATCCATCTCCTTCATCTTAGCTTTCTTCACTTAAACTTTAACCTCAGCACGGTCTGCACATTGAGTCGCCTTCATACAAGCATCCTCTGCTCTTGCACGCTTAGCTGATTCCTCTTTGAAGTCATCTTTCATCTTCTCCATGTCAGTCTTCATCTTCTCGTTAACTGCCAATAGGTCTTTGAGGAGTGGGTTTTTAACCCATGAATTATGTTTATATAGCTTGTTATCTTGTTAGTTTTTAGGTACTTTCATGTTATTTTTGATAGGGTTTACGTTTGTTGTAGGTAACTCCGACTCATATAGCAATTGGGAGTATTGGAAGACATTTTGGAGCAACATGTGAATTCTGGTGGCCTAAGCGATGGATCACAACAGAAGTAAATGCTGAAAAAGTGAGTCTTGTTGGGAGGGAAAAGTTGTTGATCGCCAAGCGAGGATGTGTCAAGAGTCAAGAGGTTATCGAAGCGCGGACTGGCGCTAGAGGCGTGGAGAAGAAGTTGGCAGTTAGCCTTGACCTTACCGCGGCAAAGTATTGAAGTTAGCTTGACCGTCTTTGGTGCGTGATCTGGAGTAAGACAAGTCGTGGTGAATGGAAGGAGTCTCTCTTGGGCAGAACTTAGAGATGGATTAGGAGTCATGGAATAAGGAGGAGATAAAGGCTGATCAAAACAGACTTGGAGAGCATTCAGATCATATCATTAATTCATTTACGTGAATAAGGATTTGGGGAGATCAAGAATTTGAGGAACGAAGAACATGAATAAATTCACGAAGATTTCATAATCGAAAGCGGAGAAGGGTAGTGTATTATTATTCTTCTCTAATTTCTATCTCTATAATTGGGATGATGTTTCCTTTAATTTATTCAGTGTTTAATTCATTTATTATGGGCTAAATTATTTGTTAGGCTTTTAATGGATCTCTAAGTGGAACGATGATTGTGTAACCTTGGTTTTTAGTTTAATATAGCTATTATGCAGTTTATCTATATTAATTGGAGCTTTAATTTATGAATTGATTGATCAACAATTTTATGTGGATTTGTATGAATTCGAGAGATGAAATATAAATCTAGACCTAGTTAATATAGCATGTGTCATGAAATTTATGTATTGCAAATTATTGATTATTGTTGAGGTAGAGATATGCTTGACATCACATGTAATCGTGAAGAGAACTTGGAATTAAACCTTGCTTAATTGGAATTCAAATAGAGATATAATGAGTTGATTAATTAAGGTGTTTGACTTAATTCTATCTTAATTGTGGATTTGGGTTAATATGGTGTTAATATATCGAGAGGTGATTAATACTACTTATGTGTTCTTGATTAATAATCTGGGATAGTGAATTAAACTGGAATAAGGTGATACTAATTAGAGGCGTGCTTAGAGTGAAGTTATAAGCCTAATTCTCCAATACTTGTTTGAAAATCCCGATTTAGTGTTTGTGGTTATTAAGTTGATTTTGAATGATTGTGATATTTTCTATATAAATTGGAAATTGATTAGTTTAATAAAATTTGGATTAGTAGGAAATTGGTAGTTGCAAGGGAAATTTGTGTTAAATCTCTGAGGGAACGATACTTTACTTATTATTATATTACTTGTTGACCACGTATACTTGCGTGTTGTGCGTATATAGATTTTACCCAAAACGTTTTTGGCGCCGTTGCTGGGGATTTTAATAAAAATTTTATTATATTTGCAATATCAGTTTAATTAGTCCAGTTTTATTTAAACACATTTTGTTTTGTATTGTTCTTCGAATTTCAGGTTTTTGATATTGGTTTATGCAAACTCGATCAAAAAATCCAGACTTGCTTCCTTTTGAGGACGACATCGATTGAAGGTTTCAGAGGTTAAGTAAGTGGATAGAGGAAACAAGGGACGAATTTGAAAACTCTGAAAAGGAAGAAGAAATGGCTGCCGAAGACCAGAAAGCGTTGAGAGATTTTGCAACACCCAAGGTGACTGAGCTGCAGTCTAGTATCACCAGGCCTGCAATAGCTGTAAACACATTCGAAATCAAGCCTGGGACGATTCAAATGATGCAGAATTCAGTGCAGTTTGGGGGATGGCTAATGACGATCCGAACGATCGTCTAATCAGTTTTCTGGAAATATGTGACACCTTCAAGTATAATGGGGTGTCGGACGAGGAAGTTAGGCTTCGCTTGTTCCTATTCATTCTGCGGGACAAGGCGAAGAGTTGGTTACACTCTTTACCAACGGGTTCAATAATGACGTGGGAGGACCTGGCTCAGAAATTCTTAGCAAAATTCTTCCCACCTACAAAAACTGCAAAGATGAGGAATGAGATTACCATGTTTGATCAGCAACATGGGGAGTCACTGTACGAGGCGTGGGAGAGATATAAGGAATTGCTTAGGAAATGCCCACATCACGGATTGCCCAAATGGTTGCAATTGAAACATTTTACAACGGACTACATGGGAATCTCAAGACTAGTATTGATGCGGCATCGGGGGGAGCATTTATGGCTAAGACGTATGAGGAGGCATACCAGTTGATAGAGACTATGGCTGCTAATAATTATCAGTGGCCCACGACAAGAATGACACAACCTACGGTCGCTGGAGTGTTGGAAGTAGATGTAGTGACGGCAATAACAAAGATGATTTCAAAGACTCGCTAAGAAGTTCGACGTGTGGGGGGAGGATGATACGAACGATTGCAATAATTATTTGTGAGTTGTGCACAGGGGAACATTCGACAGATCAATGCGTAATCAACCCAGAGTCAGTACAATTCATGAGTAGCTACAACAGAATTCCTCAGAACACATATCAGAGTGCATACAATCAGGGGAATAGGAATAATCTGAATCAATCGTGGAATAATAATCAGAATTAGCAAGCTCCACGACCATCGTACCCCCCAGGATTTCAGAATCAACAACAACTAGCTCAACGTCAAGAAAGAAAATCGGATCTAGAGGAATTGTTATTGAAGTATATTACAAGTAATGAGGTAGCTATAAAGAACCAAACAATGGCAATGAAATCACAAGAAATGGTCATCAAGAATTTGAAAAACCAGATGGGACAAATCGCCTTAGCATTGAATAACAGACCACAAGGGACCTTACCGAGTGACACCAAAAGAAATCCAAAGGGAAATCATGAACAATATTAGGCAGTTACCTTGAGGAGTGTAAAACAAATGGTTGGGATAGATGCAGACAATTCAGCTGGTTCCGATGATAAGAGTAATGATAACATAGTGGATGCAGAAAAACAGGATGTGAATACGCGAACTGAGAAAACAAAGTTAGACAACACGCCAGTTGTGTATCCGCCACCGCCATTTCAGCAAAGAGTTCAAAAGCAGAAATTAGACAAGAAATTTACAAAGTTCTTGGAAGTATTTAAGAAATTGCAAATTAACATTCCGTATGCGGAAGATCTAGAGCAAATGCCGAGTTATGCAAAATTTATGAAGGGGATTTTGTCTAGAAAGAAGAAGATAGAAGATTTTGAGACGGTGGTACTAATGAGAGGAGTGAGGCAACATGATTTCTGAGAGAAAGTTGCCACCCAAGTTGAAAGATCCGGGGAGTTTCACCATTCCGTGCACGATCGGGAACATGACTTTCAATAAATGCTTGTGTGATTTAGGAGCAAGTGTGAATCTTATGCCGTTATCAGTTTACACAAAATTGGGATTGCCAGCTCCAAAGCCTACGAACATCTCATTACAGTTGGCAGATAGGTCAGTCACATATCCGAGAGGCATTGTGGAAGACATATTGGTAAAAGTTGATAAATTCATATTCCCATTGATTTCATTATTACGGACTTTGAGGAGGACAAAAACATCCCCGATTATCCTAGGGAGGCCTTTCTTGGATGACAGTAGGACACTCATCATCGACGCATACAAAAGGTGAATTAACGATGAGGGTCCAAGATTAAGAAGTCAAGTTTAACATCTTCAAAGCCATGAAATTCCCCGCGGATGAAGAAGAGTGCTTCCGAATGGAAATAATTAATCAAATAGTCAACGAAGACATGGGAAAGAGCCTGAGCAACGATCTTCTCGAGACGACATTATTGGGGGATGAGGAGCTCGATGACCCAGAATTTATGGACTATTTATAGATGTTAGACTCATTGCCACGACTAAGCCGATTCAAAACACCTTGTGAATCTTTACACACGGAAGAGATAGCCACGAAAAGATTGAAACCATCTTTGGAGGAGCCACCAAATCTTGACCTCAAGCCATTCCCTAAACATCTCAAGTATGCGTATTTAGGTAATTCAAATTCTTTGCCTGTAATTATTTCTTCCACACTTAACAAAATGCAAGAAGAGAAATTGCTAATGGTACTTAAAGAACATAAGGCAGCAATAGGATGGACAATAGTGGATATCAAGGGAATCAGCCCGTCGTTCTGCATGCATAAAATTCCGATGGAAGATGATGCAAAACCAACGGTGGAGCAACAATGACGACTAAACCCAATTATGAAGGAAGTAGTAAAGAAGGAAATTATGAAACTATTGGATGCTGGAATCATTTACCCGATATCCGATAGTAAGTGGGTTAGTCTGGTTCATTGTGTGCCAAAAAAAGGGGGAATGACTGTGGTACAAAATAAAGATAATGATTTAATACCGACAAGAACAGTAACATGATGGAGGGTGTACATAGATTATAGGAAGCTAAACAAGGCAACCCGAAAAGATCATTTTTCGCTACCTTTCATCGACCAAATGTTGGACAGACTTGCGGGTCATAATTTTTACTGTCTTTTGGATGGGTACTCGGGCTATAACCAGATTGCCATCGCTCCTGAGGATCAAGAGAAGACCACATTTATGTATCCCTACGGCACGTTCGCGTTCAGGAGAATGTCATTCGGGTTATGTAATGCACCGGCTACCTTCCAACGGTGTATGATGGCCATTTTCTCCGATATGGTGGAGAAAAATGTGGAAGTCTTCATGGACGACTTCTCTGTCCATGAAGACAATTTTGATACATGTCTCGGGAATTTGGTAATGGTGTTACAACGATGCGAGGAGACAAACCTTGTACTTAACTGGGAAAAATGCCACTTCATGGTTGAGGAGGGCATAATTTTGGGCCACAAGGTTTTGGCTCAAGGACTGGAAGTGGATAAAGCTAAGTTGGACACGATAGAAAAATTGCCTCCACCAAGCTCCGTAAAAGGAATCAAAAGTTTTCTGGGACATGCGGTGTTCTACAGACGATTCATAAAGGACTTCTCTAAAGTTACAAAACCGTTGTGCAGTCTTTTAGAGAAGGACTCTGTGTTTAGTTTTAATGAAGAATGTAAGTTAGCTTTTGAGCTGTTGAAAAAGAAGTTTACTACAGCCCCAGTTATCGTCGCACCAGATTGGAATATACCTTTTGAACTGATGTGTGATGCAAGCGACTACGCAGTGGGGGCCGTTTTAGGACAACGTCGAGATAAGGTATTTCACGCTATATATTATGCTAGCAAGACACTTACGGAGACTCAAATGAATTATACAATTATAGAAAAGGAACTGCTTGCAGTGGTGTATGCATTTTATAAATTCAGGGCATACTTGGTTGGCACTAAAGTGATAGTTTATACAGACCATTCGGCTATTCGGTACCTAATTGTGAAGAAAGATGCTAAGCCACGCCTTATTCGGTGGATTCTCCTTCTTCAAGAGTTTGATCTAGAAATAAAAGATAGGAAGGGGACGGAGAATCAAGTAGCTGATCATTTGTCTAGGCTGGACAATCCGATTACACAAGAAGTGGACAAGGGCATCATAAACGAGTCATTCCCGGACGAGCAATTGTTTGGGGTAAATGCAGAATTTCCATGGTACGCGAACTTCACGAACTACTTAGTAAGCAACATGCTTCCCCCTGATCTTACAAGACAACAAAAGAAGAAGTTTATTCATGATGTCAAGTGGTATATGTGGGATGAGCCTTACCTATTCAAATAATGCGCCGACAGGATGATCAGAAGGTGTGTGCCCTACAGCGAAGTACATAGTATTCTGCATGAGTGCCATTCGTCGGCCTACGGGGGACACTATGGTATTGAGAGAACAGCAGCAAAAGTCCTCCAAGCAGGGTTTAATTGGCCCATGTTATTTAAAGACGCCCATCAATTTGTTAAAACTTGTGATAGATGTCAACGAGTGGGCAACATATCGAAAAGAAATGAGATGCCACTCCAAACAATCTTAGAAGTTGAGATTTTCGATCTATGGGGCATCGATTTCATAGGGCCATTTCCTTCCTCATTATCAAATCAGTACATCTTGTTGGCAGTTGATTACGTGTCAAAATGGGTTGAAGTAGTAGCGTTACCGACTAACGATGCCAAGGTGGTGGTAAAATTCTTACAGAAAAATATTTTTACAAGGTTTGGCACGCCAAGAGCTATCATCAGTAACGAAGGTAACCACTTCTGCAACAAATCATTTACAACTCTCTTGGCGAAGTATGGGGTCAACCATAAGGTGGCAACAACCTATCATCCCCAAACCAGTGGGCAAGCTGAAGTCTCGAACAGAGAGGTAAAGAAAATTCTGGAAAAAGTGGTGAACCCGAATCGAAAGGATTGGTCACTCCGGTTAGATGATGCATTATGGGCATACCGGACTGCTTATAAAACGCCAATTGGGATATCAACTTATTAACTGTTATAGGGAAAGGCGTGTCACTTACCAGTCGAGGTACAGCACAAGGCCTACTGGGCCATACAGAAACTAAACTTCGATCAAACAGCTGTGGGGGAAAAGAGGCTTCTACAACTAAACGAGCTCGATGAATTCAGACTTCAGGCATACGAAAATGCTAAATTATACAAGGAGAATGTCAAGAAATAGCACGACAAGAAAATCGTGCACCGAAATTTCGAACCGGGGCAATCGGTGCTATTGTTTAACTCACGATTGCGATTGTTCCCTGACAAGCTTAAGTCAAGGTGGTCGGGCCCATTCACCATCAAAATAGTGTTCCCGCACAGTGCAATCGAACTCTACAGCCGAAATCCAATGGAAACATTAGAGGTCAATGGACAACGGATAAAACATTACTGGGGCGGAGAGGAAAACTGGGATGCTGTAAATATTGCTCTCACTGACAGGCAATGATACATGAGGCACCGTCGGGCTAGCGACGCTAAACCAGGCGCTTCTTGGGAGGCAACCCAAGCTCTAAGTTTTTCATTTTAATTAGTAGTATATTTTGGGTCGAATCGAGTCATATACACACTTTAATATGATAATTTCATGTCTTGTAGGATGTTCAAGGACACCAACCATCTTTGCCGGACTAGCGCGAAGCAGGCTACCAAAGTGAGAGCCGAGATGGAATACGCCAAGACACCAAACCAGATTCGCCATGCCTAACGCGGGATCAAGGCCTCAGACGCCGACCTTCGGCACGTGAACGCTACCGCACTACACCTCACCTTCTGGATACATAGCGCGGACAGCGCTACCACAAGTTTACTTCAAGCGCGAACCGCACTACTACTACAAAAATTTCTGGACATCCAGCGTGGGAGGCGCTGCTTCATGCACAAGGCAATAACGACCGCTGGCTTACTACTACCTTCCGTGTTCGAAAAGTTGGAGCAATGTGTATACACTCAATCAAGACAACACTCCTCCATACATGCAAACTCTCCACATCTCCAATTTCTATTGCACCTCCTATCCCCCATAACTCCCATTTACACCACCTTTACTTTCCTTCTCCTTTTCAATTTCCAATACCACCACCCTTTGCACTTCCCAACTCCACCCATTTGGCTTCCTACTCTCTATATGAAGACCCACCCTCCTAGAAGTTATAGTACTACAAGGCTTACAAACAACAATCAAATCCTAATTCTAATCCAACCCTTGCACAATTGTATACAAATTGGGATTCCTCTTCAACTTCTTCAAGGTAGGCAACTTCCCTTCATCCTTCACAAAATTTTCTTTTTTGACATCAATTTAGTGGTAAATTCGGGGAATTGCACACCAAGGGAGTGGGTTTGTGTTTGTAACGATTTGGCTAGCAAAGCAACATCAATCATCCAAGTTTAGGGGAAACAATCCACCCGTCCACCACCTATTTGATAAAAGTTCAGAACCACCTACTTGTGTCCAATCACACCGAAAACAACATGTCTTCCCACAAACGCCAACGAGCATCATCCTCCACGACTCGGCCTGCATATGACCATACAAAATTTGTGAGTGAAATGGCAGCGGAAAGATTCAAGACCTCCATCGACAAGAAGAACTTGGTGCTAGAAAGAGGATTGAAGCCAAATGCAAATTTGGATGGAGACATGACTCTACAAATTGTAGAACGTCATTGGTTTCAGCTAGTAGAACAACCACTTCCAGCGGCAATCAAAATAGTTAAGGAATTTTATACTAATGCAATGGAGCATGTCAATCATGTTGCCATGGTTTGCGGTAAACCGGTGGGTTTCATGCCGATGCGATCAATGCTTATTTTAGGTTGGAGACACCACACGATGACCGGTATGAAGATGTGTTGCCGGAGCTGGACGAGTTGATTGCCAAATTATGCAAGCCAGGGACTCAATGGGTAACTCAAGCCGGAACGAATGAAAAGATAAGTTTTCCTCAATCAGCACTTATTCGATATGGTAAAGCACGGCATGCATTTATATGTGCTCGTATAATGCCCACGCGCCACCAAAATGATGTGACGAAGGCACGGGCTAAACTTTTGTATGGGATTATGCACCACCACTATCATCTGGATAATTCCATTGCATTTTACGATGTTGATGTGGGGGATTATATTCAAGAATCAATTAACCGGGCATTACGTGGGAGTACTACAGGTGGTTTGCTTCATGGGTTCCTCATTACAGACCTATGCCGTAAAGCTGGAGTGCAGTGGCAACCTACTGAGCCAATACAACAACCAACGACCATAATTGACCATGCCACTATTGAAAGGTACAAAGCATGGGATGGGGTGAGATCACACCTACGTAGTGAAGGTTACATCATGATCCACCAACCATCACCACCAGTTATTGCGGAACAAACGCGGGCTCCAAGGAATCAATTTTTGTGGTTGGCCGAACGTCAAGATTTAATGCATCAGTACAATGCACATGCCTTCCATACGCTTGCTGAGGCATTTTCTCATTGTAATCCTAATGCTCAACCGGTGGTTATGTCGATTCCTCCTATCCTGCCACCTTACCCTCCTTCGAAGGAGGAACAGTAACGCGTTTCAGGGAAGTCCTCAATTTATTTACTTTTGGTGCATATTTTACGTAATAAGGGCATTCCTTGATATAAGTTTGGGGGATTGGGTATTTATATTTTTCATTATTTCATTATTTAGGTTGCATGATAGTACTTAGGGAGTATTAAAAAAAAAACAACAAACTTATATATATTTCTTTTGCATACAGTTGCATGAATCCAGTTATTAGATCGTATTTGTGATTTTCTTTGGCCAATGATGAAATTGAAATTATGTAGATGAGTCTATCACTAAGTATAAGAATCTTGATGCAATTTCTATTGTGATGTGAATCTTGTTCTGATTGAAACTAGTATAATACGGATAGCACGTAACAACATTTGTGTTAATGGATTAGTTCAACTTGTTACATAAATATTTTCTAAAGGATAGTGCTAGTATAATGAGAAAGTGAACAAGATAGGTATGAACCTAAGCTTGGGGGAAGATTTGGGTATATAAGCTCTATAAAAAAAATATAAAAAATGATGTCTTGTGGTGGATTGAGAAGAGATACTCTCCATAAACGCAAGCGTGAGATGGAGCGTAAAACGCACTCACCAACCATCTCTTTATCTAAAAAAAAGAAGAAAGAAAGTGAGTATGAATACCCTTCTCGGAACCTGAATTTGGTTATTTAGCTAATGCTAGAATTTGCTTGTCTTTGAATTCTTGAGTTTTTACTGTATGATTCCTGACAAGAAATTGGTTATGTAACTATGTTGATTCATTATCGGTTAGCATGGGTGTTGCGCACACACACTGTAATAGTCATAACAGGGTGCGATTACGGATTGATAGTGATTTCAGATTGAATTTTATATGAAGGGTGTTTGTTTACTAATTTTTCTGAGGTTGTATGAGTAAATCATATGTATCGTTTTAATTCTGGATTCGTAGTTTAGATGTTAGATGCATTGCATTGAATTACATTTTTGCTCGAGGACAAGCAATGTTCAAGCTTGGGGGAATTTGATGAGTGGGTTTTTAACCCATTAATTATGTTTATATGGCTTGTTATCTTGTTAGTTTTTGGGTACTTTCATGTTATTTTTGATAGGGTTTATGTTTGTTGTAGGTAACTCCGACTCATATAGCAATTGGGAGTATTGGAAGACATTTTGGAGCAACATGTGAATTCTGGTGGCCTAGCGCGGACTTATTTGTAGAGTGAGTACTTAAGCCGAGCGCCTTGTCGCTACCGGGAGGGAAAAGTTGTTGATCACGAGCGCAGAGCGCACTATGTCAAGAGGTTGTCGAGCGCGGACCACGCTGGGGCGTGGAGAAGTTGTCGGCAAAGAAGAAGTGAGTAGTCTGTGAAAGATTGATGAAGTCGGGCGCGGATGCTACTGGTGCATGATCTGGAGTGAGGCAAGTCGTGGTGAATGGAAGGAGTCTCTCTTGGGTAGAACTTAAAGATGGATTAGTAGTCATGGCATAAGGAGGAGATAAAGGTTGATCAAAATAGACTTGGAGAGCATTCAGATCATATCATTAATTCAATTACGTGAATAAGGATTTGGGGAGAGCAAGAATTTGAGGAACGAAGAACATGAATAAATTCACGAAGATTTCAGAATTGAAAGCGGAGAAGGGTGGCGTATTATTATTCTTCTCTAATTTCTATCTCTGTAATTGGGATGATGTTTCCTTTCATTTATTCAGTGTTCAATTCATTTATTATGGGCTAAATTATTTGTTAGGCTTTTAATGTATCTCTAAGTGGAATGATGATTGTGTAACCTTGGTTTTCAGTTTAATATAGCTATTATGCAGTTTATCTATATTAATTGGAGCTTTAATTTATGAATTGCTTGATCAACAATTTTATGTGGATTTGTATGAATTCGAGAGATGAAATATAAATATAGACCTAGTTAATATAGCATGTGTCATGAAATTTGTGAATTGAAAATTATTGATTATTGTTGAGGTAGTGATATGCTTGACATCAAATGTAATCGCGAAGAGAACTTGGAATTAAACCTTGCTTAATTGGAATTCACATAGAGATATAGTGAGTTGATTAATTAAGGTGTTTGACTTAATTCTATCTTAATTGTGGATTTGGGTTAATATGGTGTTAATATATCGAGAGGTGATTTATATTACTTATGTGTTCTTGATTAATAAGCTGGGATAGTGAGTTAAACTGGAATAAGGTGATACTAATCAGAGGGGTGCTTAGAGTGAAGTTATAAGCCTAATTCGCCAATACTTGTTTAAAAATCCTGATTTAGTGTTTGTGGTTATTAAGTTGATTTTTGAATGATTGTGATATTTTCTATATAAATTGGAAATTGATTAGTTTAATAAAATTTGGATTAGTAGGAAATTGGTAGTTGTAAGGGAAATTTGTGTTAAATCTCTGAGGGAACGATACTTTACTTACTATTATATTACTTGTTGACCACGTATACTTGCGTGTTGTGCGTATATAGATTTTACCCAACAGTCTTCATGCTGACCCTTGGTATGAACTAGATCCCATTCCGTGTTTCCAAGTTTTGAATCAAGTTCCTGAATCTCTACCTCCTTCTGTTCTAATGCAACATGATGCATCTCTTTCAGCTCCTCAACATTATCCTGTAACTCTATGTTACGATCATACATAGCGTCATACATCTCAGCCGATAAGGAGTTTGGTGGAAACTCCTCAGGATCCTCCTCATTATCATCCTCCTCAGGACTATCCTCCTCGAGATCGGTCACATGCTCATCCTCCCCAAATCCGGGTACTTCATTTCCACCCAATTTGGTGTTCACTATCAAAATAATTACATCTAACTACCCATAATAAAGGATAAAACATTAAATAAATAACTTAAACAATAATCTCTCCCATTAAAGGGTCACATCATAATCTCAACATAAATCCCAGGTAATCTACCTTAAAATTATTACATTAGTTTATGGAATACATTATAAAATAAAACAAATCTTAAAACTTCAAGCATTTAAATAAACTTTAACTAATTCTCCATCACTTAGACATCTTGCCCTTTCCCTTGCTAGTAAATGGATCATCACCTCTTTCAAGTTTAGCTGCATTGTTTAATTGCAAGAGTGAGCAAATAATTGCTCACTGACATAAAGATAGTATAATAACAACATGAGAGTGAACAAAAAATACTGAATAATAAAGAACTTGTTCTACGAATCAAAATAGAAAACAAGTTCGAACTTTAATTATCTGAGGGTCTTATGTCCACGAACTATGTCCACGGTGTTTAGGTATTATTACCTTAACCTCAATAGTCATTAGAATGTACAGACTCTTATTAACGTACTCAGGGGGATCAACCCTTTGTACCATGTATTGTGCACAAACATCTAAATGTTACACGTACAAAATCCCCAATGTTAGGGTTGTTCGTCTCAGTTTGAATTTTAGAATTTCCGCACTAAAGAAAGTTTAGTTTGGAACTAGCTTATCAGTGTTTCTAGAATTTTAGAACACTTATTCAAATTCAATCAATAAAGGTTTAATACAAGAATGTATAACTGAACAAGGCTATCAAAGTCAAAGATCGGATATCAACAATATATAACTAAATAAGCATGATATATATATGAAAAGTATTATATTCAAGGAATTAAAACAATCTCTTTTGAATCAATGTATTAGAACAATATATGTTTTGAATACTAATAACAAGAAATGAGAATGTGAAACTCATTCGATGTAACGAATTAGGTTACATGAGTTTATTCAATCATTCATCAGAATAGAATCAATATTCTTTGTCATTGACAAAGATAAGGTTTAGAAACTTGCACAATTATTATAACAGTAGGGTTAAAGAATTTGCCTTGTTTGTAAGCTACACATGTGTAAAATAATCTCCAATTATCCTACATACATCATTAAAACCGCAACAACAATTAGTTGTATGAACATTAGCTTTAAGGTTTAAACCATCATTTAGGTCATAACCTTAACTTAGCATATAACCATATAGGTTAACACACTTAACGAATCTGAAATCTCACTACGAGCCAACATAACTTAATCGTTCACCTCTAACTTTGAAAACACCACCTTTGGTTTCATTTTATAACTTATTTAATAATTATTTAAAAATCTTTTACACTTTGTATTACAACACATGACAACCCGTTATTGTAGTCTATATTATGTCTCGACATCATTAATGTGCATGCTAGACTAACATAAGTCTGATACACATAACCTGCAAATAAGCGCGAAGTCACTTTTCGGGCTCGAGAACACTTATTGACTTCTTATTATTTGTCCCTAACTTTAACCTTAATACATTGCTTATTTGGTGCTCGATTCGCGAAAACCAATGGCGCAGCCTACGCTTGGGATGGTAGCAGCTTACGCTTGGGAATGGCGCATCAGACTTTAGCAAACATGCAATTTTTGCCTTGGCACTAAGCGTAGTCGCTTATTTGGTACACAAGGCGAGACGCAGACTAAAGATAAAATAAAGAGCTATTTTAGCCTAACTAACACTAATTTCACCCACCAAATAGTGAAATTAACATCTACAATTGGTACAGACTATTACAAACATGTTTGTTAATATTTACAACCAATTAACACAATTTATCATCAACTAAAACTAGTTTAATTTCTCAAAATTCCATGTTTTCAACTCCATTTTTGAACTTCTTACACAAAAATCATCACTGACATCTCAAAACATGGCCAAAACACTTACTTCAAATTACGTTATGCTCATTTCTTAGTAAACTAACATATACAAGCGTCTATTTATAGTTTAGCATCCAAATTGGCCACTAAAATTTGTACTTTTCACAAGCCATATAAGGAACACAAACACGGTCATATTTTTTTCCTTTTTAAACTGTAATTCGCATATAATTCATGTTTACATACAAACTCAAACATAACCAACACATATAATCATCACAATTCAATTGTCTAGCAACAATTCAACAAAAATCGAATTCACAGAACATATAAATTACGTCGTAAACTCATATATGTATATAAATATATATAATTCTAAGGTTTAGATAATATACCTCCAATTTGCTTGAAACCCTTGTTATCACCACTGAATTTTCTTTAGAAAACTCAAGAATTCTATCCCTTCTCTCTTAGCTTTTCTCTGTATTTTTTTGTTATCTAGTCTTAGGAGAAAATATGACGCTAACTAATAAAATAAACTAATATGGCTTAAATTCCCACGTTCTCTTTCAGTTAAATAAAAAACAAAAGGCGTCAGTTGGAAAAACCAAAGGCCACAAGGCCCTGTTTGGCCACACACCAAATCTCCCAACTAGATTATTTAAATAATATTTATATTATATAGTTACCACTTGTCACACTTTATTTAAATAATTTTAGTTTAACTAATTTAAATAACTAATAATAATAAAAAAAACCTTATTATCATTATACTTATAATTAATAAATAATTATATATATCTAATTTAATTAATAAATTAGAAACATCACTTTATTTAATTTATTTATTTTCTTTAAATTAAACAATTCATTTAATTTAATTATTTCCTTAAATTAAATCCTTGAGATAAATTATCAATACTCAATTTAATTAACATTAATCAATTTAGTTATTAACTCACCACAATTTATAAATTATTTATTTTCCTCAATAAATAAATTATTTAAAATATTTATTTAAATCAATAAATATTTAAATTAAATTACAAATTTCTCGATCGTTACAAATTACACTCATTTTATTGTTATCTCAATAGAATGATTGTATGGATTGTAGTATCGTGGACCACCATCTGTCGGGTTGGAAGATACCCAGATTTGGGGGCGTCACAGTGATCATGTGTTGTTACGTGTTGCTCCATGGAAATCAGTTACGAGATTTGTAAAGAGAGGAAAGCTCAATCCTCGATTCTTTGGCCCATTTGAAATCCTCGATCGAGTAGGAACGGTAGCTTATAGACTCGCCTTACCACCAAGTATATCTCATGTTCATAACATTTTTCACATATCCATGTTACGTAAATCTGTTGAAGACCCGAACCACATTATTGAGTTAGAACCAGACGAGATAGCGGAAGATTTTACGTATGAAGATGTACTTGTTAAAATCTTGGATAAGAAGGAACATATTCTACGCTCCAAGGTTATACCTCAAGTCAAAGTTTTGTGGAGAAACCACGATGTTGAGGAAATGACCTAGGAGTTAGAATCTGAAATGAAATCAATGTATCCTCCCCTCTTCGACATACCAGGTACGTACCCTAATTTCGAGGATGAAATTTCATAAGCAGGGGAGGTTGTAAGAACCCAATTTTCATAAATAAAGATTAATTTTTCTCGATATATATTTTAAATATTAAGGTGTGAATTTGTTATAATGTTATAGTTGTGGGTAATATTTATAAATTTTTCAAAGTATGCAAGTTATTATAAAGTATTCAATTGGTCGGGGAATATTCGTTTTAACAGAAATATTTAAATACTCAAGACAATCATTAGTTGACCCCACAACAATGTAATTATTATTCGGAGTTAAAAAGCAGACGTAAATATCTTTTTATAAAAATAACGGCGAAAGTTTTACCGTTAACTATTGAAATACCCGATGATGAAAAGTATAGTAATACGCGTGGTTGCATAGTAGCACACGGTATTGATTATTGATGTTTACGTGAGAAGTCACTCAGTTATACTCAATTATTGCTACAGTAATTGCTACATAGTATTTCACGTTATTTGATTCAATTATTGTCAATATTTTATATATTATTAAATCAATAATTGAGATGACAAGTTATTCATATTATTATTTGCATAATTAACAATGTCTAAAAAGTTTTGTCGAGGAAAGGAGTTTGGTCACTGTGTCGCCCCCAAATCCAGGTATCTTCCAAACCGACATATGGTGCTACACGGTGCTACAGTTCACACAATTATTCAATTGAAATGCTTCAAAAGAGTGAAATATCTTATGTATATTCCAAAATAATATTACCATTCCCAGGTTCTTTATAACCATTACATGAGTACTTGTCATAATAATAAGTAATTACAACATCTGTATTAATCTATTACAAAAGAAACCTATTAGTTGGCCTTGGCCTTCCCTTTATCTTTTTCGGACCATTCAGTCTATTCGGTCTTAGCTGCATTCATATGGTTCAAGCAAGAATGAGCATAACTAGTTCAGCAAGTATGGTAATTTCATTTAAACAACAGGCTTGAATCATATAAATCGTATATCTTCTATTACTGAACAATAGCTACGAAGTACTATCGATAATTCAAAATAGCACTTCACTTTTCTTTAAAACGTTTCAAAATGAACAACATTCAGTAAAACATCAATTTCGGTCCAAGACCTTGAGCATTTCATTCTTTCTTTGAAAAGGACAACCCTGCACCAAGTCTGTAAGTCCGACATATCTTACGAGCATGTCTAGGTGACTAGCCTATAGTACTCTATGTTGATCAACACTACTTTCTTTAAACGTATGTACGTTTAAGGTTTGGCAACCTCACGTGCTTGTCGTTTGACGATAAAACATTTATTCATACATACTCAGTCTTCTTTTGAAAACCACACCAAATAGTTTGGCAAAACTTAAAAACATTGATAGATTATAAGAAATCCATAAAACATCTTAAGTCTAGCCGAATGAATTGTCTTTGACTTCATCCTACACTAATTCATGCATAAGGTACATGAATCACAAAGCTTGTCCAAAGTATTCAGACAAGGGTTAGAATACTTACCTTCAGCGTCTGCTACGGTATAATTACTTTCCTTTAAGTCTTTAAGTCTCTACAATACAGAACCACATAACATACCACATTAGGTCATAATCAGATATGTATGGTACCTAACGTATCTTACCCTTCTTCTCAATCTAATCATGTATAAGATTCGTTATTATTGGTTCTGGCTTATTACATTACCTTGGTCTTACTTTCAATTAATCTTTCGTCGACCTTCAGTTGTAATACTTAAGGTCTTTAACATCATTTAAAGATGTTACTTCAAGTACTCTAATGTATTACTTACCATCAATTAAACCCTAGCTTCTTCTCTATTCATAACCATTCATTATTGTGCTTGGTTTAGGGCTGGCGCTGCGGTGCCAGCTTCCTCCCTCTAAGCCACGATGCGGCACCACTCTCCAGTGGCCAATGTACCGAACCCGGTGTTACGGCGCCACTCATAGTTCTCTTGGCCTTGTGGCAATGAAACTCCAATAGAAGTCATGAGAGCCTTTGCTTATGCAGCCACATATTTGCCTTAGGTTGGCACCATGGCGCGCCAACTTTTGCATGCACCGAAATTCTTGACATATTTTAAACTTTGCGAACTTCCCCAACTCCAAATTTGATCATTTTAAGTCCGAATTAGCTCGTTCAAAAGTCATTAGCTCACAAATCACATACTCTACGTGTTCATGCAAGAATTTTACATTTTTGAATTCGTTAACTTGAAATTCACCATTGAGTTCATTTTTAATGAAATTGATAAACGTTCATGAACGTTCAACGCTCGTTTCTTTGTTCTAAGTCAGAATTTGGTCATTTTCGAGTTCGCAACTCTATAATGCCAAATAAGACTTGTCCCCGTCGAAAACCAATGTTTTTGAGCTCAATGTCAAAATTTGACTTCCATTCTGAGAATTTTACGATTTCGACGATTATCGTCTAATCGTGTGAATTCCGGCATAACTTCGTTACTTATGATTTGTTCATCGTTTCAAATGGATTCATTCCATTATACTAAAATCTTAACATACATATTTTATTAACTTATAAACATGATAAGCTCTTTAATTATTCATGGCTTATTATGATTTAAGTCCTTTGTTTAGCCATTCTTATTACTTCTTAGCATACATGTCTATCAATCAACACTTCTCTTATCAACCTTCATTTGAAGAGATGGAAGATTAATAGTCTAGGATCATTACCTTTGATGATCACTTAATTCTTCTTCTTCAACTATAAAAGACTAACTTTTCTAGCTTTTTAGCTTTTTCTCTATAACCAATAAGCACTTTATAATGTTGGATGAAAGTTAACAATTAACAAATGACCTAACACTCCTTCTATTTATAGGAAAACCAAGGTTAGGGTAGTTTAGTCAATAAACCATCCCACCTCCTTACTAAACCTCCATACTATTCATTACTTAGCCATTAAGTTTACTTGTTTATCACAAATCATATCCTTTACTTGGCCACCAATATCACCCATGTGATCATGGGGCCCACATGGGTTGCCCCATGGATCATCCTTACCCATTGGATTCTTAGTTTGGGCTTTAAGTTCAATTAACATAATTTATGCATTGGGCGTCAAGGCGGGCTTTCTCTTCACAAACCCCATTTGATGCGGGTGTACCAAACTATAAACATGAACCCCTAACTGGCAAGGGTGGCCTATTTAGTGTATAAAACCCTCACGAAATGGGTACCCATGAAAAGACGGATCAAATGCTCAAAGCCTTGAACAACTGCCCTCAAAACAATTGGTGTTATGACGAGGATTCCGAGATGGATGAAGTGCCCGAGCCAAATCTACAACTGGATGAGACACAAGATGTTGAAAAAGAGGAGACAAGTGGGGATAATGAAAATAAGGTCGGTGAAGAACTAACTATGAGTACCAACGTGGATGAGCCGATGTTATTAGTGCTTCAGCTTCCTTCTCCTCCAAAGATCAAGGGTCCGGTTAGATTTGCAAAACCTTGTCCGCTTGGTAGTCATGTCGTCGGCAAGGCTCTTTATGACATGAGAGCTAGTACAAATGTAAAGTCATAGTGGGATGAGGAGGAGAAGATAAAAGAAGAGCCCGTTGTGCTTGCCAAGCCTCAAAGCCCCAATCAAATCATAGGCTCAACGGACGACAAAGCACCTAGTTATTTACCATTCTCAATTGGGCACATATTTAAACAAAGCATGCTAGGTGACTATAATTCGATAGCCATCAAAAATGGGAACCTACCAAAAGCTATATTATTTCCGATGGATAGAGGGTTCCTCAATTATCGAAGAGGAATTGGATAGTGTTGATGTGACAACCCGAGAATTTTGAATATTTTTAAAAAATTTATTAATTGATTTAAGGTTCAACATTAGAACCTAGACAAAAAATAAGTATATGCGTTTGATATTTTTGAGAAGGAATTTTAAGGATTTCAAAATTATGTTAAGGATTTAAGTGAATTATTCAGGATTAAAGGAATACGTGAATATGTTATGTGTACATGGTTGTTTATGTGTTCAGAATGTGGTTAAGGGTCAAGGGTTGACCAGATAAATGATATATGTAACAAACCCTAGTTATATAATAAGAACGTCAGCGTTCGGTTAGAAAATTCTTAAGAATTATAAGAAACACTACAAACCGGTTCTAAAAACCCTAATTTTAGTTTCAGGAATCTGAAACCCTAATTCGGAATTTGAAACCCTAATCTGGGAACTTAAAGGATAAGTATAATGCTCTAGTGCTATTAATTATAATATTAATTAGGGTAAATCTTAATTATTTAGCAAACCCTAATTTTAAAATTTTAAACCCTAATTATGGATTTGAAACCCTAATTTATAAATAGGGAAAACCTAAGTGTTAATTAAATAATTTTAATGTTAATTAGGAAACATTAATCCTAATTTTCAAGTTATAGTAATTAGAAAACCCTACTATTTAGATAACCTAATTTCTAAATTAGAAAATTTCTTTTTCTATTTTAAAACCCTAATTCATGGGTTATAAATCCTAATGACCATTTTGACCCTAATTGCTTAATTAATAATTTTAATTAGGAAATACTAATCCTAATTAGGAAGATTCAAATTATGATTAAGAAATTTTAATACAATTAGAAAATTCTAATTATAATTTAGAAATATTAATTTTCTATTTTTAAAACCGAAATTCAGAAATTTTAGAAATTAAATTGCAAATTCAGGGTTAAACCCTAAACCCTAAGGGCTCCAAACACTAAACCCTAAGGGTTGGATCAAAAGACAAGAATGTCATTAAAATTAAATGTGCAATGACCATTTTACCCTTTTGTGCATTATTTGAGCTAACTTGTAAATCTAGCAAGGTTGAGGTGGTTCAACCACTCTCACTAACCCCATGTGACCTAAATCAATACAAATCCAGCAGCTAGAGCTCAGCCAATACATTACATACATCAAATATATAGGTTATAGAGAGAGAGAATGCACACTTTATTTTTTCAACCATCCAAGACATTCTCTCTCTAAGATTTCGGGAATGAGAGTGAAAAGGGTATGAGAAGTTAAAACATGATCAGATCATAGCTTCCCATAACAGGATCAAATTCAGAATCAAAGATCAAAGCTTTAAAGAGGTATAAACCTTCAAAATTCGAAATCTTAAGATTTTATGTTAAATGTTGTTGTTTGTTGGTTAAAGTGGCATTAAGAGATGTTATTTATTGATCCAATGTGTAACATCAAGGATCCATAACATCTAGAAGCCAGAAAATCAATTTTTCAAACTGACTTAGAACACTAATTTTGTTGTCTGACAAGCCAATGTCAGAGATCATAGATCTCAACCAGTTAATGATTTGTTGTATTTTATGTTATAGATTAGTAGTACGCCAGTAATCTTTAATCTGAACTTGAATCATTGTCAGATCGGGTCTAGATTTCAAGTTATTAGCGATCAAAGGTCGTTGACCGACCATGACCGAACGAATCTTGGTAACCAAGATTACCCAGAAATGTCTGACAACCAATTTGGAGACTCTGATCTCGCACGTGTATAGTTTTTGTGGCTAATTTGCTGTTTGGATCTTGTAGCCTTACATGAGTACTACACATCTATGGTTTTATATTACTCAAATCATGACTAGGCTGAAAGATATGCATGGTCAAACTTGGGATGATCAACTGCTCAAGAACATTTCTGGGTAACCCAGAAATGTTCAAGAACAGTTTTTCTGGGCTACTTTGACCGGCCCAGATCTTGCATAGGAGATGTGTTAATGATGATATGATGCAATATAAATGTACATGACTAATACATGTTTGAATCTTTAGAACACCAAAACAGTTACCAGAACCCTAAGATTTGTGAGCTTGAAAGTGGCACTAAGACACTGCCTGGGTTTTTGGGTTACCCAGAAAACCCAGGAACTACCTGTCAGAAACTTTGAGAGCCCAGATCTCTTTGTTGTTTTGTTATTTACCATAGTTAATGAATTATAGTTGTATTACTACATTCCTACTATAAGATCACGGTCTTGGATGTCCCAGAATTATTAAGATCAAAAAACTATAAGTGGTTAAACGTGGTACCTCGGTGACTGACATGAAGGTCTGAAGAACACTCAAGAACAGGCCAAGAACACCTATATGCGGCGGGTGCAAGCTATATAGAATTTAGCGATAACTTAATTACGAAAAATAATTATTTTAATTAAATGGTTTTTAATTATTAAAAATACAAAATAAATTCTGAAAATTTATTTTAAAGTCTGAAAATAGTTTTTAATTATTTTGAGTATATTTCATAAATATTTAATATTTTGGAATATAAATGGTATTTAATTTATTTAATTATAATATTAAATAAATTATTTGAAAAATATTTTAATACATGAAAAATAATATTATGGTATAAGAAAATATTTTAAGTTATTTTTAGTAACTTTTAATATTTTGTGATAAATTTCATTAATTAATCAATATTAATGGTAATTATTTTATTTAATAAATATATTAAATAAATTATGGAAAAATAGAATTAATGATTTAAAAATCATATAAAAATTATTTAAGTTTTATAAAAATATTTGAAGTTATAAAATATAACTTTTGATATTCTATCATGAAAATATTAATATTTTAATATTAATAGAAATTATCGAATAATGAATTTAGTGTTTAAAAATCATATAAATATGATTTTAAGGTATTTAAAATACTTGGATATATTATAAATATATTATAATATTATGACATGTATTTCATTAATATTTGATAATCAATAAATATTAATGATAAAGGAATTATGTGTTATTTAATTCGTATAAATACGGTATTAATGATTTAAAAATAATGACAAATGGTAATAATTACTTAAAAATTATTACGAGACTTTGAAAAATATATTGACTGGTAATGTAATTATCTGAGATAATTGTTAAGTGTTAGGCAGAGTTTAATTGAACTTAAACTCGATATTTAACCGACTAGACCGTCGGTATGTCAAATTTGTGTCGGGTTTAACTCAGACTATAATAGTTTGACTTGATATCGAGTCTTATATGTATTATAGACTGATAGGGTTATGTGTTTAGGTTATTCTATGTATATCTATGTATATAATAGTATTATATTGTGATAATATTATTCTAATATTGGAGATCTATATTACTAATATTAGGTCTTCGGATAAAGCGTTATAAATTGCATAGCGGTAATCAACAGTTCAGGCAAGTTTTTACTTAACTCTACTAAGAGTTGTTTCATTCATATATGCTTATGGATAATCATTGCTGATTGCCATTGTAGAATTGTACTTTGTACATATTGCATGTATAAGTCAGGTATGAAAGGCTGATCACCTTCATTACCCTTCGGTCCAGATATATTTGTTCATGTTATATACTTGTTCAGTCAAAAGTTTGTTCGTGCTAGTTCGTAATTATATTGTTGAATTATAGTCAGCTTATTATTCGAATCCTTTCAATCATGATATATCGTTAATTTATTGAACTTAAACTTGCTGGGCAATCTTATGCTCACCCTTGCTATATCATGATAAACATTGCAGATTAAGACGAATACGTCGGATACAAGGAAAGGTCAAAGACAGTTCCAGCTTTAGTTTACGTGTGCAGTTAGATTTGTAACAGTTTTGTATATTAATGTTATTATAAGTTAAATAAGTTATGTATTGTGTATTAAGTTAAGGTTACTCGACCTTGGGGAAAAGTGTGTAAGTTTATTGTATAAACAATTTATGTTTATATCTTCCGCAAATATAGTAATAGTGTTAGAATGAATCGAACCAGATCTGCGGTGATTCGGGACCTCGAATTCGGGACCCTCACTGTTGGTATCAAAGCTGTAAGTTATAAACCTTAGGTAGGAATACCTGAGACTAATAACCGCAGTGATTAGGATAAGTACTAACTCACATAGAGTTAGTTGGTCTGTAAGATTCAAAGACGAATCTCTATGAAGTTATAAGATACTGAGTTCCCTAACTCGATAATAAAGTTGAACGAAGAGTGGTGAATAGATAGAGTCTAAAAGACTAAAAATACAGTGATAGGAGATCGTAAAACAAAACGATCAAGATATAGAAATGAATCGTAATATATACAGATTGTTGGGTGTCAGTTGTACTATGAATTGATACAGATTCAGGAAAGGATTATGAATACAGATTAAATGAAATCCGTATGGAGAAGGGAGTTAGGATAATTATTGGAATGGCTGTGTCGCGTTATTTGCTATATGCATGTTAAGAGGGTGATTTATTTCTCATGTGTAGAACATATAGATAGGTTATAGGTAGAGAATATAGGGTTAAGTACGAGTTCTTAAAACTCATACTTATGTGACATTTTTGATTCATAGTTATATGAAACGTTTATGAACCCCTCAGCGAATGGACGCCAAAGGTCTGACTAGGACAAGTTCTTAAACTCATATGATTGTGGCAAGTAAATGAACTCATAAGTGTGGTTTGATGAACTGGGTATAGTTGTGTGTAAATGGAGTATTAAGGATAATAAGAATAGAAGGATTACTAAGCAAATGATTATTAAAGAAGGCATAAGTTTTTCAAAACTCTTAGCTATGCTAGACTTCGGAATTTTGACATCAAGCTAAATACGCACTATGTGCTTTTGAATATATATATATATATATATATATATATATATATATATAGACTCGTAATCATTTTTGAAACGGTTTAAAGTATAGTCTATGCTACTTATTTTTATTTAGACTTAAATGATTTGAAATATCAAAATATCTTTTATTTATCATTCATGTACAATGTAACTCAAATGTAGAGATGATAAAAGTTGATAGAGTTGTAAATGCAGGAATACTTAGTGCGAATTCGATCTGAAAATTATTGTTCCACTATTGTATGATGTGTTATGACAAAGTCATATAATGATTAAGCATCCTCAAATGGATTTTTGTCTGATGCGACATCATGATGTCATTCTCAAAAATATTTTTAAAATTTTAATTTGCCAACAGGGTTTGGCTACACCTAAATAATTCGATTGAATTAAATTATTGATATGAGTCTACGCTATTTGATTCAGCTAGACAAACATGTATAAAAACTGTAAGAGTTCTTTGAAAACTTTCCCGAACCAAATTGTTTTGGTGCGGAATCCAATAAGACTGAGGTATAAGTTTATGCGCCCAAGGCGGATATGAGAAACAGATCAGACCAGAAGTACTTTATAAGTACATGGCATATCGGGCTAATTACCCACTATGTCTGTAAGTTAAGAAGGTTTGCGGATGAATTTCCATATAACCTTTGCGAAAATGACAGACAATAGTCTATAAAACCCCTCATCACAATTTCAAAAATTTTATTCTTGTGAGGAATGTATTGGGTAGCATGTGATAGTGAAAATGAATGGTGTAAGGTGTAAGGTAAATTTCGGGGATAAAATTTTTAGAAGAAGGGGTGAATATGACAACCCGAGAATTTTGAATATTTTTAAAAAATTTATTTATTGATTTAAGGTTAAACATTAGAACCTAGACAGAAAATAAGTGTATGCGTTTGATATTTTTGAGAAGGAATTTTGAGGATTTCAAAATTCTGTTAAGGATTTAAGTGAATTATTCAAGATTAAGGGAATTCGTGAATATGTTCTATGTATATGGTTGTTTATGTTTTCAGAATATGGTTAAGGGTCAAGGGTTGACCAGATAAACGATATATGTAACAAACCCTAGTTATATATTAAGAACGTCAGCGTTCGGTTAGAAAATTCTTACGAATTATAAGAAACCCTAGAAACCAGTTATGGAAACCCTAATTTCAGTTCCAAAAATCTGAAATAGGAATTTGAAACCCTAATCTGGGAACTTAAAGGATAATTATAATGCTCTAGTGCTTTTAATTATAATATTAATTAGGGTAAAGCTTGATTATTTAGCAAACCCTAAATTTAAATTTTTAAACCCTAATTATGGATTTGAAACCCTAATTTATAAATAGGGAAAACATAAGTGTTAATTAAATAATTTTAATGTTAATTAGGAAAAATTAATCCTAATTTTTAAGTTATAGTAATTAGAAAACCCTAATCTATTTAGGTAACCTAATTTCTAAATTAGAAAAATTCTTTTTCTATTTTAAAACCCTAATTTATGGGTTATAAATCCTAATGACCATTTTTATCCTAATTGCTTAATTAGCAATTTTAATTAGGAAATACTAATCCTAATTAGCAGGATTTAAATTATGATTAAGAAATTTTAATACAATTAGAAAATTCTAATTATAATTTAGAAATATTAATTTTCTATTTTTAAAACCGAAATTCGAAAATTTTAGAAATTAAATTGCAAAGTTTAGGGTTAAACCCTAAACCCTAAGGATTTAAACCCTAAACCCTAAGGGCTCCAAACACTAAACCCTAAGGGTTGGATCAAAAGACAAGAATGCCATTAAAATTAAATGTGAAATGACCATTTTACCCTTTTGTGCATTATTTGAGCTAACTTGTAAATCTAGCAAGGCTGAGGTGGTTCAACCACTCTCACTAACCCCATGTGACCTAAATCAATACAAATCCAGCAACTAGAGCTCAGCCAATACATTACACATCAAATATATAGGTTATAGAGAGAGAATGCACACTTTATTTTTTCAACCATCCAAGACATTCTGTGACACCCCCAAATCTGGGTACTTCGATTCCACGGGATTTGGTGTTCACTATACAAATATCATCTATCTATCTACCCATAATAAATACAAACCATGCAATAGATAGAAATAAATCTTCCCTTTATAGGGTTACAACGTCTGAATCATAAACATAATCCCAGGTTAAACTAACCTTAAACATCTGTTCAGAAATATAAACAATAAGTCTTAAACAACATCATTAACTCAAGTCTAACATAAATACATCATGAAATAAAATAACAAGTCTTCATCACTTGCTAACTTTGCCATTGCCTTTACTAGTGGAAGGTTCATCAGTTCTTTCGTTCTTAACGGCAATGTTATTATTAAGCAAGAGTGAGCACTAATGCCCACAAGTATAATAATGAAATAACAGTATAATAACATGCGAGTAAATCAAAAGACATCTGAATAAAAGCTCAACTTTTGAATCAAGAGTGAATAACAAGAAACAAAAGAATTCTAAGGGTCATAAGACCTTGAACTATGTCTTAGGTTATCAAGGGTTATACTTGAAACCTTTAACAGTCATAAGACTATGGACCTTTCTACTCGTACTTAGGGGGATCCGCCCTTAGTACCATACTGTGCACAATATCTTAACGCTAACGCATAAGTAAATCCCTTTGCAAGGTTGTTCATCTCAGTTTGACATTCGAGTCCGCACCAAAGGAAGTTTGGTTTGGATAATTCAATAAGGGTTCTGAAATTTAGAACGTCCATCAACTAAGGACTAATTGAATCAATAAAGTTCACTAGTCTAATAAGGTTCAACAATAATGATATTCAATTCGAATAATAATCTCAAGAAGTATACAATAGAACAATTATTGTATAACTGAATCATGCTTTGAAAAGATAATAAATCTTTAATATAACATTTGAACTTGAATAATAGTAATGATAATTTACTCGGGTAAATAATAAACTTGAACAATAATGACAAGTAGGGTTAGGAAACTTGCCTCGTGCATAGGCTAAACGATTACTACTTCCGTTCACCACAAATTCTACACATACCATATGTATTCACGACATTCATTAGTTACATTTTCACTTAATTATTTAATATAAAATCCACTTTATTTAACAAATCATTACCCTTCTAATTTAATTACTTAATTAAATTAGAATATTTTCATTCTCTTACTATTATTACACTCGAATAAATTATTTCATAATAATTTTCATCGAATATTTATTTTATTCCATAAATATCTCAATTAAAATATTTACTTTATTTTATAAATATTTTAATAATAATTTTTATCAAATATTTATTTTATTCCACAAATATCTCAATTAAAATATTTAATTTATTTTATAAATACTTTAATAATATTTTTTATCAAATTTTTATTTTTTTAATTTTTTTATTTATTATTTTTTTTTATTTTATTTTTGACCGTAAAATGGGGTAATTTAGTTTAGTAGCATGCCACGAAGCTAAGTTACCTGAAGCTCATTTTCTCTCAGTAGTTTCTGGATTCATGAACATAACAAGGCCAAATTAGGCCAAAAATCAATCACAAGTAAAATTATACATGAATATGGCCATAACTTCCAATTAGTTATTTTTACACGAATGTAGACTTATCTAATCATTGTAATACATATATAATCATTACTTAACCCATCTAGCATGATTTTTAATAAGTTACAACACATAATTTGCAGAATCAAAATATTTACTTCCACTGTTCTTGATGTTCTTGAAGGTTTTGAACATAAAACATAATTTTAACACTACGGATTCGTTATAACACCGAATCCGTTCAATTAAAGTTTGGTCTCTTCATATTAACATGCATAATAATATACGAGTATAAATTTTAGGGATAATATATGATCAACGCATGAAATATCACGTATAAGGCCATATGGCCAAAACCCAAACTCTGTAAATTTTTGAAATAACAATTCATCGTATTATGAAACAGATGATATGGTTTGTGAAATATATATAATTAAATACAATATGGTAACATTTAACACATATACAACACATAATCCATACCCTTTATAAATGCAGAGACTTTACAGAAAACTTGAAAGCCATTTTCATAAAACTTAAACAACGTAACTTTAAAAATTTGGGAAGGAGGAGATTACCCTGAGTGTAAGGTATAGATTAGAAGACTCATATGTTTTCTTAAATTCTCCTCTTTCAATCTCTTTCACAATATCTTAATTCTCTCGGCGGTTCTCAAACTCTCTCTAAAAATTCTCTCGTGATGTTTTATCGGACTTGGTAAAATAAGAAATAATTAGAAGACGATATAAGAAAAGGCCGGGACGACTAAGTGGTCGATTAACCCAATAATGGGCAACTGCTTCCAACTCCCCATAGGGCCTTGTTTGGCTTAGCAAGAATATATTACAAAACCACTTAATTTAATAAAACCTCTACAATATAGTTTAATTCATGTCACACCCAATTATACAATAGCTCAATTATATTATTTAATTTAATATAAACTAATTATAATAATTTCTCATAAATTCACATAGTCACATAATTAATTTTCTCATTAATTAATTATATCCGATTACTAAATTTCCAATTAATTATTACATTAATTAAATAACATTAGGCTTATTAAATATTTCATTTAATTCAATAAGCTCACATAATTACATAATAAGCTCACATAATTACATACTTGAATAATAAAAATTCTCCACATTAATTTAATAAATGTAACACATATAATTAAATTAATTTACCACAATTTCATCAATTAATATTTAATCTAATAATTAATTCATCGAAAAATATTTATTCAATTCAATAAATATTAAATTAAATTACAAAAATCTCGTTCGTCACATATTTCCCCCCTTAAAAGGATTCTGTCCCCAGAATCACGACTTAATAAATTCAACCCGTTACATTCTCCCCCTCCTTACAAAGATTACATCCCCGTAATAAACACACATAAATTAAGTAAATAAATGAGGGTAATTCTTCATCATATTCTCTTCGAGTTCCCACGTAGCTTCTTCAGCGTTGTGGTTCCTCCAAATTACCTTAATAGAAGGTATTACTTTATTTCTGAGAACTTGTTCTTTTCTGTCGATAATTTGAACAGGGATTTCTTCGTAAGATAAGTCTTTGTCGAAATGTAGGGGTTCATATTCAATCACGTGCTTGTAATCGTGTTTGTAGGGTCGTAGGACTGAGACATGGAAAACGTTGTGAACATTCTCGAGTACTGGAGGTAAGGCTACCTCGTACGTGACTTCACCGATTCTTTTCAGTACTTCAAAGGGTCCAATGAATCTTGGGCTCAATTACCCTTTTTTCTGAACCTGATCTTTCCCTTCCAGGGAGAGACCTTCAAGAAAACGTAACTACCTGATTCAAACTCGATATTCTTACGATGTGGGTCAACGTATTTCTTCTATCGATCTTGAGCTGCTACCAGTCGTGTTCGGATCACTTTGACTATTTCTGTTGTCTGCTGTACCAATTCTGGCCCTAGCAATTGTCTCTCACCAACTTCATCCCAATAAGCGGAGTTCTGCACTTTCTGCCGTATAACGCTTCGTAAGGCCGCATACCAATACTAGCGTGGTAACTGTTGTTGTAGCCTGTAATAATACAAGATTTTCTATATAAAATAAATAAGAAATTTTGCGTATAAATTTTTTTTTATTTAATGACGAGACTAAGTGTCAAGTAAAGTGAACGATAAATCCGAATATATTTATTACTTGAAAAATTAGAAATAATTTTGGAATTATTAATTACCACAAATTATATGGTAATAAATTTCTGTAAGCCGAAATGTTTTTATTAATTATTTTCCATGAAAACATAATTGGAAATAATATATGAAGTGATAATTAGATTTATATAATAAATATTTTATTATATGAATTGTTCGAGAATATTTAAGTTAATTATTTTAACTTGATTATTGATGTTGTGTCTGAAGAATAAGTCGATATGAGATCCAAACCCCGGATTGGGATTGTGATCAAGAGATGAGAATAATAATATTATATTATTTATATAATGATTTTACTGATACCATAATTATGTCTTTGTGTATGTATGTGAGACAGATAATATTGAGCAATGACTACCAATTAGGTCATAGCAGATATTACGTCTTTGTGAAACCCTAATTATTAAACTCGGTTATGAGATATTTCGAGTAGTTTGTGTGTATATGAAAGTTACTGTGTATAAGAATATCGATAATTAGAAGAAACCCTAATTACTGTTGTACGTCGATAATTAGGATAAACCCTAATTATTATAACCCTAACCGGTTGAAATTAGAAACCGTAACGACTGTGTTAGTAACATACACAGATAATTAAAGAACCACTAATGCTCAATTAGAAACTCTAATTGATGACGTTGAGAAACCCTAATTATATTTTCTATAGAAAACCCTAATTTTAATTACCGGGTTTAATTTCGATGTTATTGTATAAGTGTTTTAATTTACCAAAGGATGGAAGTTAATTGGTAAATTATAAGAATTAAATCTAGTGATTAAATATTACATTTAATTGCCTTGTACAAGATTGCCCATACACTCTTAAATAAAGCCCAACCATCACCCATAACAAATCAGAAGTAAGAATCAAGAATTTTTTGGCAAAAAGGGTATAAGAACACTAAACCTAGAAATCCTTTGATTCGATGTTATTTGATGCAATTGATTGTTTAAAGTTGTGTAATAGGATGTTAATTGATGATATGGGTTGATAAACCAAAGACCCATAACATCAAAGTGCACGAATTTGAAGATTTAAGCAAGTTGGAAAAACCGAATTCTGTTATTTTTCACCAAATGTCAGAGGCCATAACTCTTTGCTCGATCATGACTTTTGTTTTTTAAAAGTTGTTATGTGTAGCCTGATATGTGGTCTTTAATCTGCAAAAAGAATCAAGTCCATATCATGTATAGATTAGAAGTTATAGATGGTCAAACATGGTTGACCGATCATAATAAACTGATTTTGGGTAGTTTGTAATGGGGGCATTCTCGTCCACTTTTTGTGCTTTAAAAGGTCTGGGCTATTGATATGTTGTATTACACTGAATAAGCTTTCCATAGACTCTGAAATGGACTAAATACGATATCGGAGGAGAGAGTTATGACATTTCAAAGTAGTAGTGTCAAAACTGTCCAACAAGTGTGGTGCAGTCCACTTGAACGGAATTTCTGGGCTGATGTGTTCGGAATTTGGAAATAAGTCAGTAGGGAAGAGTTATAGTCTCGGAAGATAGCTTCGCGTGGGCTCAATAATCGTCTAAAAATGTTTTAAAACGAAAGAGTTATGGTTTGTTTTTAGCAAAAGAGGTAAATCTGGGAAATAGATAAAAGCGGCTAAGTAGTGGATATTTTTGAGGTCCTGTTTTTAGGCTTCCTAAGAGGTCGAAATTATTGGGTTATATTTTTAAAAATACTACGGTATACCATGTATAACATATCCAAAGTTAGAATTTTACGATAGATGAGCAAGGTGTGAGAAAATCGCAAAGTGAGCTATTGAAAGATTAGTTTAAACCAAGTCCCACATCGACTAAATTGAGAACTTCACCATTTTCTAAACCTATAAATAGAAGGGCTTGGCCATTGTTTCATTCACCAACAATAAGGCCTCCAATTTTTGAGAAAGACTTTGTTGTGGGAGGACTTTTATAAAGATCTCCTTAGTTAAATTTTGGCGTGGAAGTACATATTCAGTTTGTGGAATTCAGTATTTTGGAATTATGTTTCTTATTTAATTTTTGTAATGTTATTTAAGTTTGAATTTTTGAAGTTTAGTTAGTGTTGTTAATAAACTAGTTAGTTTACTATGGTTATTTTGGCTTGGAATTGATTATGTAAATGAGTTATTTGTGATGACTTTTAATATTTTGCGATGAATTTCATTAATTAATTATTATTAATGATATTAAAGTTATTTAATGATTATATTAAATAATTTAGTTTAAAAATGATTTTAATATTATAAAAATCATTTTAAATGAAAATAAGGTATTTAAAAATATTTTAAGTTATAAAATATAACTTTTAATATTTAAATGATAATTTCATTAATAATTAAATATTAATGATATTAAGATAATGTTAATGATATTTAGTTTAAAATGGTTTTATTAATTAAATATTAATGATATTAAGATAATGTTAATGATAATTAAATAAACTAATTATTATTAAATAAATAGTTTAAAAATGGTTTTATTTATTTAAAAACCATTTAAAGACTTAAGGATTTAAAATATTTGAAGTTATAATTAATGACTTTTAATATTTGGATAAATAGTACATTAATATTTAAATATTAATGGTAATTATTTAAAAATGATTTTTATTGTTTTAAAAATCATTTAAGGGTAATATAAATGTTTTAAAAATAGTTTGAGTTATTATAAATAACTTTTATATTTTTAGCAATGGTTTCATTAATAGTTTAGTATTAATTAAACTATTAATGATAATGGAATTGTTTAATGTTTAAATCATTTAATTATGATTACGATATTTGAAAGTTATATAGGCTACCAAACTAGTGACTTGAGAACCGATTATGAAGTTCGAATTTGAAGAAGAACACCTATAGTAATGCTTATATCACTATAGGCCCTTTAGTGACATGATTTGAATTATTTTAAATTTTTCAATTTACGAAAATTTGAAAATGATTAAAAATAAGATGTCCGATATTTCTGAGATGTTGAGGTATAGAATAAGAGTCTTAGACTCAAATTATTTACCCGATAAAAGGCTTTGATGCAACGACAAATGTCGGACCTTATAAAAGAAAGAAAAGGCTATCTGTAAGAGCATGGATGAGATATTTGAAAAATGTATAAAAATATTTCAAGTACGAATAGGAACTAAAAGTATGATCCTTTGTTATTATGTGATTAGACTATGTCTTTGTTGTAATAAACGATGACTATGTGTTAAGATATATTGTTCTAATCGAGCGAATGATCTGATTATTGATAGGTTGTGATAAAGAGATAAAACCTAAGTTGAGATTTGTAATCAGCGAATCAGGCAAGTATCCTACCTTTGCACTTCATTTTTGCAATGGACATGAGTAGGAAGTTTCGTAATTATTCTATCCCTCGCATGATTATGTACTCTTTGATTATCGACATGTTAGCTCAGATATATATTCTGTTTATTGATTTCTATAAATGGTTATACAAGTGTCCCCACTTGGATAATCATGGCATTTATTCACATGTTGATACACCTTTGTCAGTTACCCGTATATGTATGTCGAATTACATATTATTGTTGAGCAAGATTAAAAACCTTCGGATTTGGAACCAAACATGTATGAACATCCCTATATGGGAAATTTTTGCGCTCAAGGCGGATGAGTGAGCGATGAATTTCGTTCAAGTTATGTAGTATTGATCAATACAAGGTACAACGGGGTTGATCACCCTCCGTGCCCGTAAGTTGTGACGGTTTACGAATGGATTTCTGCTAAACCTTTTCGAAAATAAAAAGAATGTTCATAGTATGTTTCTTAAACCCTATTCAAGGGTAGAGCCAGAGCCAAATTTAAAGAATTTGAAAGAGAGTTGTTATGTGAATTTTTTATCAGTACAGATTACTTCACAACTTTCAATTCGTTGTAGAAGTGTTATGTAAGGAGAATATTTATATTCTTTCATCTTATATATATATATAATTGCTATTACTTGTTGGGCACTCAAATGCTCACCCTTGCTTAAATTAAATGTTTTCAGTTATGTATGAGCAACTTTGAAGGCTCTGTACACGAACAAGGAAAAAGGAAGCTGTTCGAATGAGTTATATTATGAGTTAATGGTTATAGTTAGTATTGGTATCTGATTAGGTATGGTATGGAATGCATTTGAAGGTCTCGTACCTGGGAAGTAAACTTTGATGTATGTAAATTAAGTTTGAATGTAATACTGTTATTGCATTATTCAGCTTATAGAAATGGTATCGTGAAGCATCGAGTTCGGGTTTCAAGTACCTGGATTTGGGGTAGTCACATAGCCAAACTCTACTAATGGTAGGTGATCATCCCAATTTCCTTTAAAGTCCATCACACAGGCTCTTAGCATATCTTCTAATGTCTGAATCGTTCTCTCACTCTGTCCGTCTGTTTGAGGGTGATAAGTTGTACTCATTCGCAATTGCGTACCCATGCATTCCTGAAGAAGTTTCCAGAAATTTGATGTGAAGCGCAGATCCCTATCTGAAACAATTGATACCGGAACTCCATGCCTCGAAACAATCTCTTTTACGTATAGCCTTGCCAACTGATCTAAGTTGAATCTTATTTTGATCGAAAGGAAATGTGCAGATTTTGTCAGTCGGTCAACGATAACCCATACTGCGTCGTAGCCTTTCTGAGTCCTCGAAAGGCCAACCACGAAGTCCATTGTAATATGTTCCCATTTCCACTCTGGGATCTCTAACGGTTGTAGCAATCCACTCGATTTCTGATGTTCCGCTTTCACTTTCTGACAGGTCAGACACTTGGCAACACATTCTGCAACATCAGGCTTCAAATTTGGCCACCAAAAATATTGTCTAAGATCTTGGTACATCTTGGTACTACCAGGGTGAATCGAATATCGTGAACTATGAGCCTCACTCAAAATATCTTCCTTAATCTCTGTGACTAGTGGTACCCAAATTCTACTCTCAAATCTCTGTATTCCTTCCTTATCCATCTTAAATCTCGGTTCGGTTCCTTCAGATATCTTCTTTGTCACCTTTTTGCATTCATCATCCTGAAGCTGAGCCTCCTTTACTTTATCTAGTAGAGTTGTACCAGATTGCATCTGAAATAGCTTCTCATCGATCTCCATAGGATACTTCACTTCCAATTCCAGTTTTTCCATTTCTGTAATTAGCTCCTCCTGAGCAGTCAACATCGTCAATTTCTCCCGACCCTTTCTACTTAAGGCATTGGGAACCACATTTTCCTTACCGGATGGTATAAAATCTCACAGTCGTAGTCCTTAACTAACTCCAACCACCTTCTTTGACGCATATTCAAATCTTTCTGCATGAAAATATATTTCAAACTCTTATGGTCCGTATATATTTCACACTTTTCTCCGTAGAGGTAGTGCCTCCAAATTTTCAAAGCAAAAACAACTGCAGCTAACTCTAAGTCATGGGTCGGATATCCCTTCTCGTAATCCTTTAATTATCGTGATGCATACGCAATGACTTTGCCATTTTGCATCAGCACACAGCCAAGTCCTTTATGTGATGCATCACTATAAACAACCAAATTTCCTGTATCATTTGGAAAAGATAACACAGGTGTCGTACTCAACCTCTTCTTCAATTCTTGAAAACTTTCCTCACACTTATCCATCCAAACAAATTTCACAGCTTTTCGAGTTAAATTCGTTAACGGAGTTGCGATCTTGGAAAAGTCTTGTATGAACCTTCTATAATATCCTGCCAATCCAAGAAAACTTCTTACTTCTGACGGCGTTCTCGGCTGATCCCAGTTAATCACGGCTTCTACTTTGGATGGATCTATCGAAATTCCGTTCTTATGGATTACGTCACCAAGAAATTATACTCCCTCGATCCAGAATTCGCATTTCGAAAATTTAGCGTACAACTTCTCCCTTCTCAATACTTCCAACATTAACCTCAAATGTTCTTCATGTTCTTCTTTGGTTTTGGAATATACCAAAATGTCGTCTATAAATACCACCACGAATTTATCCAAAAACGGCTTGAACACACCATTCATTAGTCCCATAAATGCTGCAGGAGAATTCGTTAGACCAAACGACATTACTAAAAATTCAGAGGACCGTATCGCGCGTCAACGAGCATTTGTCTTGAGTACATCCTCCGCCTCACCTTCAGTTGATGATAATCACTTCTCAAGTCTATCTTGGAAAAGTATCTCGCTCCCTTTAATTGATCAAACAGGTCATCGATCCTCAATAATGGATATCTATTCTTAATCGTGACCTTATTCAGTTCTCTGTAGTCAATGCAGAGTCGCATCGATCCATCCTTATTTTTCACAAACAACATCGGCGCTCCCCACGGCGATACGCTCGGTTGAATGTACTTCTTGTCCAACAATTCTTGTAGTTGTACCATTAATTCTTTCATCTCTACTGGTGCCATTCGGTATGATGTCTTCAATATTGGAACAGTTCCGGGAGCCAAATCGATTACAAAATCTACCTCTCTATCTGGTGGAAGTCCTGGTAAATCGTCTGGAAATACGTCGACGAAGTCCCTCATAATTGGTATTTCTTCTACCTTCAGATTCTCTTTTCGACTATCGACTATGTAAGCTAAGTATCCTAAACAGCCTTGTCTCAATAACTTCATGGCTGCGATCATCGCTTCGACAATGACTAAACTCATTCTAGGCGACTTGCTACCATAAAATATAACCTTTGACGGATTCATAAGGTTAATACGCTTCTTTTGGCAATCAGTTACAGCCCCGTAATTGAATAACCAGTCCATTCCCAAAATAATGTCAAATTCCCCAAGTCGAATAGGGATAAGATCTATGTTCATGATATTACCCTTAATATTCACTCTATAGTTCTTAAACACGTACTTAACAGGAATTATCTCTCTATTCGCAATTTCTATATTCATTGGATATTCCAACTCATCCATAAGCACATCTAAACTATTAGCAAAGTCTTCGGATATAAAGGAACAAGTAGCTTTTTGAATCAAATAAAACATAAGCATTAATTTCATTGGTAGGAATGATACGACACCACATCACGAGATGGATTGCATCTCGCACCGCCATATTGAAAGTTTAGGGCGGTCGATCGGTTTATCATGGTTGGTCGGTGATGGTTAAGGCATTTCCACCGTTATTTCCTGTTTCCTCCGATCCCCGACCCTCCGATCCCTTCTTGGGACAATCTCTTGCTAGATGGTCCTTCGAACCACAAGTAAAACAAGCACCCTTCTTTGGGTTTGGACAGTTTGGTGCTATATGGCCTTCCTGACCACAATTGTAGCACACTCTTTTTCCTTTCATACAAACTCCCAGATGGGCTTTCCCGTAAGTCGGGCATGCTTCGATTCTTTTCTTCTGATTACCTTGTTGATTCCCCGATGATGAGTTGTCATTCCGTCTTTTCTTCTGATTGAAATTTCCACCTCCTGTGCCACTTCCACTGACCTTGTTATTTCCTTCACCTTCACTATTCTTCTTCTTTTGATCTTGATTGTACTTGGTCACCGCATCGCTTCTACCTTCAGCGAGGATGGCCTTTTCCAGTACTCCAGCAAACGTGTTTAGCTAAAACATTGATACCTTGCTGTACACCCAAGGCTTTAGTCCTTGTTCGAATCTTCTGGCTTTTCTTTCGTCCGTGTGTACTTGATACGGGGCGAACCTCGCTAATTCGTTGAATTTAGCCGCGTAGTCAGATACGCTCATGTTTCCTTGTTTCAGTTCCAGAAATTGAACTTCCATCTGATTCTGCGAACTAGTTGGGAAATACATTTCGAAAAAACATTTCTTTAAATCTCTCCCATGTAATTACACCTTCACCTCCTCGCACTTTGTTTGCTTGCCACCAGTAGCTACCCTCAGACTTCAACATAAACGTTGCAAAAGCGGTCTTCTGGTCTTCTCTAACCCTAGCAACGTCGAAAACCTTCTCCATTTTCATAACCCACATTTGAGCCTCGATTGGGTTCATGGAACCTTTGAACTCTGGCGGTCCCACCGCCTTGAAGTCCTTAAACGTTGTGTTTGGTGGAGCTTGAGGTTGATTGTTCATTGCTCCAATCAGTAAGTTAACTAACTGTTGAACGGGATTTGCGTTGGCATTATTGTTATTATTGGTCGACTCTTCCTGAACCGGTTGACGTTGTTGTCTTCTCCTTGGCGGCATTTTTCTGTTAAATAAACGATTTAGTAGAACTTTATTTATTTCTCTAAATAGTTAAGGCATTACTCAACAATTTAACATATCACTTAACACATCATCTCAAACAACTTGATATATTTGCATTCAAATCAATGTTTTAACATTAAACGATAGCATAACTGCTAATTACATCAACTATCCTGGAATAAAGAATCCACAGGATTTAAAACATTCAAATATTATTCCGTTCATAAACACGTCAGAATTTACATCTAAAACTAATTAAGTTCTTCACATAATTAAATAAATCATATCACTGTCGATCAAGTCTCGATTAGCCTTTGCTACGCTCCTCTTCTAAGATGCGATGCATCGTCCTGCGATCCATTATGTATAATGGTAGCCCTTCGAACTGGATTGGGTACCTCAAAACTCGATCTTGGGTCTCATTCATTGCCTTGTTAAGTGTAGAGTACGTTTCCCAAATCTTCGCTTTCTTTGCACGACTATCATCCTCTGCAGACGATCATTTCAACGCGATTCTCTTACCCAGCCTTCATCTGCTATGTTCACCTTTTTCGGAGGTTTCCTTGATTCCTCCTTCTTTTCTCTATCTCCTCGGTCTTATCTTGATTTGACCCTTCTCATGGACCAAATCTCATTCTATATTTTCCAATGAGAGTGAAGAGTCGAAATCTCCATCTCCTTACATTACAGAGTAATATGTTGAATAACCGCCGCTCGGTCAAATCTCGGACCTCGTCTCAGTAACTCCATGTTACGGTCGTATAACGTGTCATACATCTCAGCATCAACGGTGTACCGTGGTAACTCCTCTTCTTCCTCTTCCTCTTCCTCGACAAATTCCTCCTCAGGATCCTCCTCAGGATCAGTCTCGGGCTCATGTTCCTGACCAACAACGGTGATCAATGGAGATGACTCCCTCTGTACCAGCTGCTCCCTAACGACATGAATGTCTCGGGGCTCCACCTCTGTCTGTACTATAGGTACACGGGGTTCTTCCTCCCCAGCTTGACTAACTTCTCCAACATTCGACATCCTGACAACAAAATTTTAAGTTTTAGTTACTAAGTCGTATTATCTAACGCATACTTTAACACATAAACACATAAGGTCTTTTATTATCTTCAATGAATTACATAAATTCATTTCTTATAACTCGATAAGAGTTTTCCATCACTATCTTCTTTCTATAAGGCTACTACCAAAGGTTGTTCTCCCACCTAAGGTTCATAACCTACAGCTTTGATACCAACATGTGACACCCCCAAATCCGGGTACTTCGATTCCACGGGATTTGGTGTTCACTGTACAAATATCATCTATCTATCTACCCATAATAAATGCAAACCATGCAATAGATAGAAATAAATCTTCCCTTTACAGGGTTACAATGTCTGAATCATAAACATAATCCCAGGTTAAACTAACCTTAAACATTTGTGCGGAAATATAAACAATAAGTCTTAAACAACATCATTAACTCAAGTCTAACATAAATACATCATCAAATAAAATAACAAGTCTTCATCACTTGCTAACTTTGCCCTTGCCTTTACTAATGGAAGGTTCATCAGTTCTTTCGTTCTTAACTGCAATGTTATTATTAAGCAAGAGTGAGCACTAATGCCCACAAGTTTAATAATGAAATAACAGTATAATAACATGCGAGTAAATCAAAGACATCTGAATAAAAGCTCAACTTTTGAGTCAAGAATGAATAACAAGAAACAAAAGAATTCTGAGGGTCATAAGACCTTGAACTATGTCCTAGGTTATCAAGGGTTATACTTGAAACCTTTAACAGTCATAAGACTATGGACCTTTCTACTCGTACTTAGGGGGATCCGCCCTTAGTACTATACTGTGCATAATATCTTAACGCTAACACATAAGTAAATCCCTTTGCAAGGTTGTTCATCTCAGTTTGACATTCGAGTCTGCACCAAAGGAAGTTTGGTTTGGATAATTCAATAAGGGTTCTGAAATTTAGAACGTCCATCAACTAAGGACTAATTGAATCAATAAAGTTCACTAGTCTAATAAGGTTCAACAATAATGATATTCAATTCGAATAATAATCTCAAGAAGTATACAATAGAACAATTATTGTATAACTGAATCATGCTTTGAAAAGATAATAAATCTTTAATATAACATTTGAACTTGAATGATAGTAATGATAATTTACTCGGGTAAATAATAAACTTGAACAATAATGACAAGTAGGGTTAGGAAACTTGTCTCGTGCGTAGGCTAAACGATTACTACTTCCGTTCACCACAAATCCTACACACATACCATATGCATTCACGACATTCATTAGTTACATTTTCACTTAATTATTTAATATAAACTCCACTTTATTTAACAAATCATTACCCTTCTAATTTAATTACTTAATTAAATTAGAATATTTTCATTCTCTTACTATTATTACACTCGAATAAATTATTTCATAATAATTTTCATCGAATATTTATTTTATTCCATAAATATCTCAATTAAAATATTTACTTTATTTTATAAATATTTTAATAATAATTTTCATCAAATATTTATTTTATTCCATAAATATCTCAATTAAAATATTTAATTTATTTTATAAATACTTTAATAATAATTTTTATCAATTTTTTATTTTTTTATTTTTTTATTTTTTTATTTTTTTTATTAATTATTTTTTTTTATTTTTTTTTTGACCGTCGAGACGGGGTAATTTAGTTTGGTAACGTCCGCCGGGGGCGGGGTTACCCAGGCTCATTTTCTGTAGTTTCTGCAGTTCGCCAACATAACAAGGCCAAATTATGCCAAAAATCAATCACAAGTAAAATTATACATGAATATGGCCATAACTTCCAATTAGTTATTTTTACACGAATGTAGACTTATCCAATCATTGTAATACATATATAATCATTACTTAACCCATCTAGCATGATTTTTAACAAGTTACAACACATAATTTGCAGAATCAAAACATTTACTTCCACTGTTCTTGATGTTCTTGAAGGTTTTGAACATAAAACATAATTTTAACACTACGGATTCGTTATAACACCGAATCCGTTCAATTAAAGTTTGGTCTCTTCATATTAACATGCATAATAATATACGAGTATAAATTTTAGGGATAATATATGTTCAACACATGAACTATCACGTATAAGGCCATATGGCCAAAACCCAAACTCTGTAAATTTTTGAAATAACAATTCATCGTATTATGAAACAGATGATATGGTTTGTGAAATATATATAATTAAATACAATATGGTAACATTTAACACATATACAACACATAATCCATACCCTTTATAAATGCAGAGACTTTACAGAAAACTTGAAAGCCATTTTCATAAAACTTAAACAACGTAACTTTAAAAATTTGGGAAGGAGGAGATTACCCTGAGTGTAAGGTATAGATTAGAAGACTCATATGTTTTCTTAAATTCTCCTCTTTCAATCTCTTTCACAATATCTTAATTCTCTCTGACAGTTCTCAAACTCTCTCTCTGAATTTCTCTCTGTGATGTTTTATCAGACTTGGTAAAATAAGAAATAATGAGAAAACGCATATAAGAAAGGAACTGATGCACTGAGTGGTCAATTAACCCAATAATGGGCAACTGCTTACAACTCCCCATAGGGCCTTGTTTGGCTTAGCAAGAATATATTACAAAACCACTTAATTTAATAAAACCTCTACAATATAGTTTAATTCATGTCACACCCAATTATACAATAGCCAAATTATATTATTTAATTTAATATAAACTAATTATAATAATTTCTCATAAATTCACATAGTCAGATAATTAATTTTCTCATTAATTAATGATATCCAATTACTAAATCTTCAATTAATTATTACATTAATTAAATAACATTAGGCTTATTAAATATTTCATTTAATTCAATAAGCTCACATAATTACATACTTGAATAATAAAAAATTCTCCACATTAATTTAATAAATGTAACACATATAATTAAATTAATCTACCACAATTCATCAATTAATATTTAATCTAATAATTAATTCATCGAAAAATATTTATTCAATTCAATAAATATTAAATTAAATTATAAAAATATCGTTCGTCACACATTCTCTTTCTAAGATTTTAGGAATGAGAGTGAAAAGGGTATGAGAAGTTAAGACATGATCAGATCATAGCTTCCCATAACAGGATCAAAGTCAGAATCAAAGATCAAAGCTTCAAAGAGGTATAAACCTTCAAAATTCGAAATCTTTAGATTTTATGTTAAATGTTGTTGTTTGTTGGTTAAAGTGGTGTTAAGAGATGTTATTTATTGATCCAAGGTGTTACATCAAGGATCCATAACATCTAGAAGCTAGAAAATTAATTTTTCAAACTGACGTAGAACCCTAATTTTGTTGTCTAACAAGCCAATATCAGAGATCATAGATCTCAACCAGTTAATGATTTGTTGTATTTTACGTTATAGATTAGTAGTATATGTAAGACCCTGAATTTTATGAAATAAAAGTATTCAATTTTTTTTATAATTACTATTCAGTAAATGGTTAAATTGATAAAATGTTAAAGTTAACGGTGATATATATAAATATTTAAAATAAGCAAGTAGTTATAAAATACTCATTGTTATCGGGGAATATTCGTTTGGTCGTGGAATATTCTTCCTGTTGGGGAATATTCGTACGACGGCGCAGTCTTGTGTGGGACCCATAACGGAAAGCGATTGGATGAACAAAACGACAAGAATAAATAACGGCGTAGTTGTTACTGTTAACACTATTGGAATACCCGGTGGTTAAAATACAGTAATACACGTTGTTGCACAGTAGCACACGGTATTGCACAAATTATTGATTCTTACATAAGAAGGCACTACTCAATAATTGTTACAGTAATTACTGTTCAATATTTTATTTTATTGATTCGATAATTACTAAGTTGATATTTTATATTATTGTTGTTTCAATAATTGTCACTGCACAATATTTCCCATTATCAGATCAATAATTCATATTATTTGAATAATATTATTAGATAGCATTATTGGCAATGTCTAATGAAGTTCTGTCTAAGGAGAGGTTTGATCACCTAATTGCGCGCCAGTGAGGAGAAATCCTTATCGGAAAGCCCCTTCTTTCCTGAAAGCGACACAGTTGCCCGGTATTGTGATCTTTGTAATATTATTTGTGAATAATTAATTATTGATTTATATGATAAGAAAAATATTTATTTATGTGGATATAAATGAAGGAATTTTTAAAAAAGTGATAATTATTGAAAATTTATATTTTATCTTTTCTGATAAAATATATTATTATATTACAAGAATATAATAATGATGATTTTTTTTATAATGAATGTGTGATATATGAATAAATGAGGAGGAAGAGTATTTTTATTACAATAAATGTTTAAAACATGTTTTGTGTGTTGGTGGACCCTATTTTTGGCTGAAATTTGATTATAGCCTGCAAAATCGTCCGTATGTGGATTTCGATCATTTTTTGTTTGGAATTTGGAAACACTTTCTTCTAAAAAGTTGTAGAGAATTCGATTTCCTATGGAATGGACATAATATTCATATTTTTCTTATAAAAGAGCTATTTGTTATGAATTATTGAAGTTCCAGAATATTGGGTCTAAATTGATTTTGTTTAAAACATGTTTTTCTAGAAGGTGGGCCCCACAATTGTACTTTTACATGTTGCAAATGTTGGAATCTGAATCCAAAGGAGGTGTATGAATTTTGTTATTAATAATATTATTTTATTAAATTTTCTGCTTTAGTGTTCTAAGCGTTTTTCTATAAGTAGGGTGCTTAGGTTAGAATTGAAAATCACACAAGAAACATAAGTTTTCTCTCTCTATATTATTAAGCGTATTTTTGTGAGTATTTAGATATCTTGAGTGTTGCTATACTTGCAAGTTTTTACAAATATATCCGATATTCGGATCGTAAATCTTGCTCTTTTGAGGTACGGGATAATAAGGGATTGTAAGGGTTATTATGTTTTTCAGTTTCGTAGTTTTTCCGACCCTCAAAAATTCTGGAAAAATTTGAAATGATAATTTGATGAGTTTTCTAGATTGTGTCCAAAAATGGCAATTTTTGGATGTATAGATTAGGAGTTATGAATTTTATGGGAAAAAGCTATTTTAAAAGTAAAACCTTATAACCCCTTGTGGCTAACTCCAAAATTGGTGAAATTTTTATTGGGAATACATGTATATAATAGCAGTATACTCTGTAAATTTTGTAATTTTTGGACAAAAGTACAGTTTATGATAAATGTCTAAATATTCTGTAGTTTTGGCTATATGAAAAATAGTAAATGAATTTTAAAAATTCTGAGAAACATATATGTTTAATATGGGACTATATTCTGCTAAATCCCAGAAAAGAATATTTTCTGAGACTGATTTGGTATTTTTCATGAAAATGGACTAGTTATGATAAATGAATTAAATTTGTTATGTGAAGTAAAAAAATTGGAAAATAGGATTTTATGGCTTGGAAATCCTATATAAGGTATATGCATATTTTTGATGAGGATTTTGGTTATTGGTGATGAAATCTTATGAGTTTGACATTTTAGGATGATTAAATGCATTAATTAATAAAGTGTAAACAATTAAAATAAATTATTTATAAGTTTAAGAAATGATTAAAATATTGTTGTAATACTAATAATATTAGATTATGAGATTATTAAGTGATTTATAACATTTGGATTAAGGTGTTATAAATATTGATATGGATTTTATTGTGAAACTTTATCTTTTCGTGTCGGGGTTACTATTCACGTATACAGCACTATTCACATATACAACATTATTCATGTATATGGCATTATTTACGTATAAGATACTATGTACGAATACGAGTTACTATTCATGAGTTACTATTCACGAGTTACTATTCACTAGTACTATTCACTACAAAATTGGTTTCTTTTTCTAACCAAATTATCGTTGATTTATGAATCTTACTCTTGAAATTAAATGCAGTTGTTGATTATATTGTTTTTATTATCATATATAACATTTTTATAATCCTGGTGATGAAATTTCTCTTTGACTTAAGTGTAAAGATGGGTAGATTATTGGTATGATCGTAACTATGGGTTCTCTTTGGCCGGTAGTGCAAAGTTGAATTGTTGACTAGTATGATCATGACCATTGAATTTATAATTAAATATCTTTAGCTTAAGTGCAAAGGTGAATTGATCAACATGGTTATAATTATTGTTTATATAGATTCTGAAATGATTATATATTTCTTTAAGATATTAATATATTTGGCATGTAGTGCAAAGATGATCTGTTGTTGAATATCTTTGGCTTGTAGTGCAAATATGACATGTTGTTGAATATCTTTGGCCAGTAGTGCAAAGATGAACTGTTGACGAATATCTTTGGCCCGTAGTGCAAAGATGAATTTGTCAGTATGATTATGAACATGAACTGTGATTGGGTGTAACCATGATATTTGATGTTTCAGGTAAAGACATGTGATGAAAATTATCTTCGTCATGGATGAGAAGAGGAATTTAGAACCACAATTATGATTATGAGTTATTCATATGATTGTGAACCAGAACTTTTGATTGATGTTACAGGGATAAATCATTGTTGGTGAAATTTTAACATGGAGACGATAATAGATTTTATGGTCTATTTGATTCTTCTAATGGATTTTTCGTTTCACTGCAACTATGGTTGAAAAGTTTTATCATCCACCATATGTTCTAAATCTCTGATTCATTACTAACGAAGATTATGGATAATTTAATTATATTTAGTCATGATATTCTTTACTGAGCTAGTTGTGCTCACCGTTTTGCTTCACAATCCCTTTCAGGTAATAAGAGTGTAAGCGGGGTCGAGCGGGAGTAACAGGGGAATAGAACGGTGGTCTCTAGCTGTGGAGGTTCTCCTTAAACAGTATAGAAAAGTGTATTATATTTTATACATCATTTAGTAGTTATATTTGGTGAATCAAATAGGGTGAGGCGAACCCAACGTTGGAAGGCACTGCAAAAAAATGGGGCTTCAGTAACAACCGATTTTCGTTGCTAAAGGTGCCAAATTTCGTTGCAAAAGGGTTTTGGCAACGACTTTCTTTGTCGTTCGTCTCTTTTCGTTGTGCAATGAGCATTGCTAATTGTTTCGCAACGAACGTATTTTTTTCGTTGCCAAAAGTAATACATTTTGCAACGAAATTTAGCTTTCGTACAAAGGCATCGATCCTTTAGCAACAAAATGTATTGTTGCAAAATAATTAAAATTTTGTTGCTAAAAACCCCATTTCGTTGCAAAAGCCTACTAATTGGCAACGAAATGAACACTTTTTTTTTGTAACGACCATGCCATTTCATTGCAATTGACACCATTTTGCAACAATATTTTTCGTTGCAGTAAATTATGAAAATTGTTTCTTAAGCTTGCTTTCGTTGCGAAATGTAAACTTTTTAGCAACAATTTTTGTTGCTGATTATATTATTTAGCAATGGCATTATGCTGAATCAGCAACAAAAATGTTTATTGCTGGTTATTTTTCAATAGCAACGAAAGTCGTCGATTAACAACGACATTATATGTTGCTATTTCTTTATATGTGCAACGAAAGTTGATATAATTTGCAATGATAAAAAATATTGCCTTTTATTTTAGTATTAGCAACAATATCCTCTCTGTTGTTATTAGGTTAAATTTTCGTTGCCAAATATTATATTTTTAATACCATTAGCAACGAAAATTTGTTGTTAAATGTATAAAAAATTGTTGCTATATTAAAACTTGTTCAATGCTTTGATAACGAATTATATTGTTGCCGAATCAAAATTTGACATTCTTTGTGTACCTGACTGGCTCAATGTCCCCATAGCAAATAATTACAAAAATACAAAAAACTAAAATATTATTAACTTAATAAAAACATCTACTACATAATCATTCATTATCTTTACAATTAACCATCTAAAGCATAATCATAATGTCTTCAATACTATACTATAATATATTTGATAAAAAGAACTAAATACCAAAATATTCTAAAGATCATTCAAATAGACTACAATTCATTCTCCTTCCAGGTTTTCAATAAACAATTCAAAGAAGGTCAACACCTACTTATTTTATACAAGAACAGAAATTTTAATGTTATTCAAAATCCTTGTGTGGGTGCAAGTGCAAGGTAGGACATATTACACTTCTGCTACGAAGAAATCAGCTGCTTATAACCACTAACTAGTTCAACATCCTATAGATCCATATAAAGTGATAGCACTATGATTGAGCTTACGCAAGGTCGCCCCCAATAATGAGCAAGTTCCCAAGTGGCAGAGTGAGCTCAGAATCACTAAAACGAACACGAATCGAAGGTTGAGCAAGAAGACGTGCCACTGTAGGATGAGTTTCCACCATCACCAGTATCAGCTACAAAGTCGAACCACAGATCATCCTTTTCACTAAACTGGTCATATAATAAATCATCATGTTTAGCTCCATCTTGAGCCCTGCTCATCGCCGCCTGATGGTATGGTGCCAGAAGAAAAGAAAAAGAATTCATTGTAACAATAACACAATTTAATCAATGTGTTATCAGTAAATTATTTAGAAGGAACATTTGACTAAAAAAATCATTTTCAGAATTAAATATCAGAACAAGATTCTTTATGCTAATGATTAGCTGTTTATTTTGGAATGACTGTACCTGAAGATTTGATGACTGCGAGCAGCAGCTTGAGTAGCATTACATACAGCAGCTAATGAATCCTTCAATGACAGCAAGGAAATTATATGGATCAACAAACTACACAAATTATATTAAGCATTCAATACCCTTTTTGCTGGCAAAGAAAACATCAGATCAGTAGTAAACAAAACTTAAAAACACCATATAACACATGAAAATTAAACTTGAATAAAAGAATTATGGTTCAAAAGACCTTGATTCAACATGAAACTAAGAGTTTGTATAGTTGTAAGCAGACGGCCTAAACTAACCACAAAAATAGGTTGAGGTCACCTATAAAACTTTAACCTGATGCATATACAGGAATTTACAAAGAGCTGCCAAGATGCACCTAGTTTTAAAAATTTTAAAAAATGCCAAAATGCACCTAAAACAACAGAAGGGATAATAATTGCCCTTGATAAACTAATATCAGATTATGATAAGAAACTCAACCTTAAAGTTCTGTGGTGGCAGCTTATTAACCTTGGTAAAGAATTTTAGTACAGCAACAAGAGTGAAAGGATTTATATCGAAGTCTCTAAACTAGTATAAATCACACATGACAACATTTATAAGAAAGCTTATAGTTGAGTTTGAGGATCATACAAACTCAATATTTCTAAGATCAGGGAAGTTCACAGCTACTACAGCCATTGCTACTTCATTGATAGCTTCTTGCTTCCACATCTCGGGGATTCGCTCTTTCCTATCAAGCATTCCTCTATCCTCAATTTGCGCAGGTTGTAACAAGTCATCAATAGTGATCTGCATTAAGTGAAATAGAATCTCAGAAATACCCAAGTTTTCATTATGGCAATCACGTGCACTTATAAGAAGTCCAATACTCAGTAAGTACTACCTCAGTTCGTCCATCAAGCATCATATTGATTGCAGTGACCTCAATAATGTTGGCAAGCTCTGCACCAACCATTCCATCAGTCATACTAGCAACAGCCATATAGGCCTGGTTTTGGTATATATATTTTTCTGTCAAACCGTTCTGGTCTCACAAGTGCTGGATCCAGAATATCCGGTCAATTTGTCGAAGCAATAGTGATTACGTTCCCTCTTCCTTCAGACCCATCCAAAGATACAAGGAGCTGGAATGTATTGACAGCATTGAACATTAACACAGGCTCAGAGCAATTAGTTAAACAAGTACAAATTAGATATCAAAAGATGCTGAAGAGAACCTGATTAAGAGTAGCATCACGTTCTTGCCCACCAGAACCTTTAATTAGACCACATTCTGCACAAAACATATTAGGGTTTATACAAGTTTTGTGAAATGAATGTATCGAGGAAGCATTGGGAAAGAAATTGAATGGAACCAATGCTTCAATATCTTTGAAGCCGTATTTAAATAAAGAACTATTCCGACAAGTTGAACAATAGAAAGGACCTGCCATTATTGTAAAGGGAGGAACATGAGACCCAAAGTTTGAATGGTCTACTAAATCAATATTAGGCCTATCATACTCCAATTACCTTGACATTGTCCACACACCAACTAAACAGATGTTTATATACACACTTGCAGCAAAGTCAGCAGCATTAATAATAGATTTTCAATGTCAAGAAAAACTCAAAGTGATCACCTGTGCCAATCTTGTAGACCAAGTCTAACATCACATAAACCAGTACTAGCTACTGGGTTACCCCTTAATTTTGGTGAAAGAATCTAATTTGCATTCCTGATGGGGGTAAAGTAAGCTTACCTTGAAAGAAAAATTCATCAAGAAAAGATCAAGAGGAGAAGAATCAGTACTCAGCAAGATCACCACAGTCATCCATCTTCTGGGGAAAAAAAGGACAAACATAATTTGGATGAGATTTCACTTCAAACTCAATGTACGGGACTTCTCATTTTCCAAGTTTATTAGTATTTAAATTATAAAAATATTTGAGACATGTTCCAGTAAAAATGTATTTTTCAACCATTACCCATCAAGTAGGGCTCAACATTAGCATTAATTAAGTCAGATAAACTACATTTATAAGAAAAGAATTCCAAAATTTTCATGTCAATATCAGCAGGTGAAATTTACCTCAAGTCCACCAGAATTTGAGATCATGTCCGTACTGTCAGAGGCTGAATCACTAGAGACCTGATCATCAGGCACTCCCGTGAAACTCTGACTATACCGGGATACAAAATAACTTGTGTTATCTACACTGTCAGGGTGTAAAATTAATTAACAAGAATTGAAAATTACCACTACGAAATAACTCTGATTGAACAAGAAATCAATCAGCGCAACTAAAATTAAGATCCTGCAGAAGAGAAACCCGAAATCGGGGAGAAACGAAAAAAACCCCAAAAATCCACCACTATGCACCGCCGCCTCTCAAAATCAAGCCATCAACAGATTCACTACCACCACGACGAGATCCAGCCGGTCAACAGATCCACCAAGACGAGATCCAAGCCGTTTTTGCCGCCACAGCCAGCTTCTTCGCCATCACCCTAATCTTTGCCTTTCTCATCATCTTCTGCAAAGCCAGAAAACAGGGTCAGACCCATCACCGCCATCAAAACCGAGCCCATACCCGAACCACCCCAAGCTCAAATCTCAACCTTCGCCCCAGTCTCGCCCGGGTGTCCATGCCGGAGCTCCTCAAGTCGACGAAGAATTATGAGAGAGAGTGAGGCTCAGATATGAGAAGAAGGAAGGGTTTAGAGAAAGAATATTGATATCGATTTTTGGAAGAATGGTGGGTTTAGAGAAGAATGGTCAAATATGAGAAAAATGAAAGATTTTAGTATTTTTTTAATTTGATTTTTTTTAGTATTTTAGTATTTTTTTTTAATTAGTTTTTTAGTATTTTTTTATTTGAATTAAATATGTTATGTTTTGAATTTTAGTATTTTGATAAAATGATGTAAATATGTTATACAACTTATTTTATTTCATTAGTTGTTTTGATTAGTTAATAAAATAATTTGAATTTTAGTATTTAGATTAAATGATGAATTTTAGTATTTTTTTAATTTCATTTTTATTTTTATTACTAGTATTTTAGTATTTTTTTAATTAGTATTTGAATTAAATATGTTATGTTTTGAATTTTAGTATTTTGATAAAATGATGTAAATATGTTATACAACTTATTTTATTTAATTAGTTGTTTTGATTAGTTAATAAAATAATTTGAATTTTAGTATTTTGATTAAATGATGAATTTTAGATTTTTTTTAATTTGATTTTTTTAGTATTTTAGTAATTTTTTTTAATTAGTATTTTAATATTTTTTTAATTAGTATTTTTAGTATTTGAATTAAATATGTTATGTTTTGAATTTTAATATTTTGATTAAATGATGTAAATATGTTATACAACTTATTTTATTTAATTTTTGTAACTCTGTCAAAAAAATGCTCAATAACTCCATCAATAATATTGATATTACTTATCCAAATACTTAAATTATATCATTCAATTATTCTTAAACATATTATTTGTACCTCTATATAATTCTATAAATATTTATGTATATATGTATACCAAATATAGTTTATAATTTTAAACGTTAGTTAATGTAATTAAAATGATTAACATGTATCTTTAATAGAATATATAGTTCAAATTTTAAAATTATTTTATATTAATTTAATATCTATCTTTAAAATTAGAAATATTTTTGTGAAAATATATCATTGATTCTCTAAGATTTACTTCAAGCAAAGTAATGAAGAATTTTTCCCTAACAAAATAATTGTCACTAATTACATATTGTGAATAAAATTTATTTCATAAATAAAAAAATTCTTAATTAGTCCCTCACAAAAAAGACTTATTTGAGAATGAAACAATTCACTCACAAAATTTCTTTCACAAGAGCCCCAATTTCTTGTAGTGAACACACATATACATATACTTAAATAAATAATAAAACAAACAAGTAGAATTCAATTATGACTCAAACAAACATATAAACTTTTGAACAATTTTTAATAAAGTATGTTATTAGTAATATAATTTTAGGAAAAAAAAACTAAAAAATATTAATAACATTTTATCGGTCCATAAAATTAAAACAAAAGATTATAACAACTTTCATTAAATTGGTTGCTAATTTATTAAAGAAAAATCAAACGCAATCTGTACATAACAAAATTTGGCTGAGAAAATGCAAGTAAAAACATCATTTAGCACTACTTCTTACTAATTTAGCCACAATTTTTTTATAAAATTTATAATTTTAACATATTTTTCTTTTTATTGTTATAGGACTCGATCAAATTAAATTTAAATTTAAAAAAACCCATGGGTAAGTATAAGAATCGATCTAATAAATTACAAAGATGAGTACATTAGCGAATAACAAATATTTGTAATAGAAAGATTTGCGAGAGTTCAATGATTAAAAATAGTCACTACAATTACAATTAGTTTTTGTTTTGAAAAACAATATATTAGAATGACACATTGGTAGCTTAATGGCCCAATAACCCATAGGTCTTAGGTTCAAAACATAGTTGTGCTATTTTTGCTTCTTTATGTTATATTTTTGTGTATTAAATAAATTCTATTCCAATATATATATATATATATATATATATATATATATATTCACACATACATATATATATATATATATATATATAAATTTATCTCTAAATATTCATATAAATATTTATAAACAAATATTCATATAAATTTATCTTTAAAATTTATAAATTTATAAATATTTCATCTAAAATTTACTTTAATGTTGAGATTTATTTAGTTAACTAGAGTCAGTGGTAGTTTCATGGCCTAATAACCCATAGGTCTTAGGTTCGAAACCTAGTTGTGATATTTTTGCTTCTTATGTTATATTTGTTGTATATTAGATAAATTCTATTACCATCTATAAATATATACCCATCTTAAATCTCAACATTAAACTAAATATATACAAAGTAACTATGAATATTTATATAACGTAACTATGAATATTTTAATATATATATATATATATATATGTATATATATATATTTATTTATAAATTTATCTCTAAATATTCATATAAATTTATCTTTAAAATTTATAAACAAATATTTATTTATAAATATTTCATCTAAAATTTATAAAATTTAGATATGAATATTTGTTATAAATATTTATATGAATATTTGTTTACATATATATATATATTTATTTATTTATATATAAAAATATTCATAGTTACTTTATATAAATATTCATAATATTGTATATTTAGTTACTTTGTTTTATTTATTATAATAATAATAATAATAATTATTATTATTAAAGTAATAATAATAACAACAATAATAACAATAATAATAGTAACAATAATAATTATTATAATAATAGTAACAAAAAAATAATAATAACAACAACAACAACAACAACAACAACAACAACAACAACAATAACAATAATAATAATAATAATAGTAATAATAATAATAGTAAATATAATAATAATTATAATAATACTTAATAGTAATAGTAATAATAATAAAAATATAGCACATGAAGCATGAAAAAAATTTAATAATGACTTATAAGTAAAAAAAAGTTAAAATTTAAGTTATTGTCAAACATTAAATAATAACAAATGACTTATAACTTAGTTTAATTAACTTATAAGTCATTGCCAAACACCCTCTAATACAAGATATAAAGAGAAATTAATATTTGATTATAAAAAAAATTACAAGTCAAGAAAAAGGAGAATTTGAAAAATGGGAGTTAAAAAAAACTTACACACCATTGGTGCAACTTTATTATTATTGTTATTGTTATTATTATTATTTTTATTATTATTGTTATTAGTACTATTATTATTATTATTATTATTATTATTATTATTATTATTATTATTGTTGTTTTATTATTATTATTATTATTATTATTATTATTATTATTATTATTATTATTATTATTATTATTATTATTATTATTATTATTATTATTATTATTAGTGTAGTAGTATATAACTTCTTGAGATTATATTAATGGTATGTAGTGAAGGAGAAGAAAAGAATATATGGGGGAAATCTCATGTTTTGATATAAATAATAATCCTTGCAAGATATTAACAGATAACTTGTGTTGCTCCAGCGGTCAAATGACCTAAGTTCCAAATGATAGGTCACAGGTTCAAATATGTTTTGCATTTGGATATAGGAATAAACATGTGAATGATATTCTATTTAATATATGATTTGATTATTATATATATATGAATGAATATGCGAGAGAAGTATGCTTGCATGAAGAAAAAATGCAAGTATGCCTTTGCATGAAAAAAGTCCTTTGATAGATAATAGAAATATATGTACAAGGACTTAGAATGAATTGATCAAATATGTTAGGTTGATCCTACATAAGCAAAAGCGACTTTGTGAAGTCCTTAAAAGAAATGATGTACAAGGACTATAAATATAGAAAGATCAAGCATGTTAGGTTGATCTTATGTTGTAATAATAGAAGGCTTATCGATCGTCGAACCTTTGCACCAAAAGTCGTGAGTCGCCGGAGAGTCGAGAGTCGACTCGGGAGCTATCGAGGCGAGAATAGGAGTATGCAAGATAGTGAGATCTCGGAGTTCGTAGACTTCCGGGAAGCGAAGAAGAGGATCGTAGTGTGTCGAGAAGAGCTTCCTCGGGATCGTAGTGTCTTTGAGGAAGTCGTGTTGAGAATCGTAGAGAGGCGACTGTCTACAAAGTAGAACGACCATCTGCTGAAAGCCCAGTATGAAGCGTAGACTACACTTTCAGTCGTGAAGTCTAGCGATGCCAAAGCCAAGACAAGGATCGTAGGCTACACTCACGAGATCGTAGAGTCCTATGAATGAATCACGAGAGATCGTAGTCGGGCAAGATCGGATGAAGACAACAAGCACAAAGGCGAAATCGTAGAGTGTCAAGATCGATCTCGGGATCGTAGTGTACTGCACTTGCGGTAGAAATTTGAATCGTAGAGTCTGAACTACGACTCAAAAGAAGTGCTCACAATGCTAAGTCGGGATCGTAGAAGCGGAATCACGGTTCTCAGCGAATGAGCACTCCCGAGAATATCCAAAGTATGAAGCCTCTGGTTGGCTTTGCAAAGATGCGATCCACGGTAAAGGGAACGAGAGAGCACTCAGCGAATGACATGCGAGGCTAGCGGAGAACTAAGCAACAATCAATCGGACATCAAGATTGAGTTGAAAGGCCATTCGTGATGAAGTCTTCCACAAGATGATTCAAAGAAGACTTGTTGGTGACTAAGGAAAATCGACTAATGCGATTCTTGACAAAGAGAAGCGAAGACAACGACCTTGGAAGTAACCAAGATCGTAGTGTTTGCCAAACAAAGAAGGGTGATGGAAAGTGAAGCGAGATCTTGGTCGACCTCTGAAAAGCAAGGCTAAAGTGATTAAGTGTAGTGTCGGATCATTGATGATAAGTGAGCGGGAGATCACAAGGAGGAGAAAATAAGTTGGGCGCACACAAATCTGAAGTGTCTTAATATTGAGAAGGGGACGGGACAAGGAATCGGGCCATCGATGTCGAGAGCTGTCAAAGCAAGCGAAGTATTGAAGCCTTTGCATAATCTGAGGAAGGGTGTTCTACATTGAAGATCAATCAACACTCTTCGGATCGTAGTGTTAACTCTACCAACCAACGAGCAACACTCAACAAGACACTACGATCGGTCCTTGAAGACATGCATCGAGAATCGTAGAGATTTGAATATACGAAGGCTGAAGCATTGGCAGCGGTTCAATCGAAGAGTAATATTGAACAAGTGCTTATTGAGAGCATCGATGCAAAAGGACAACCTCGATCTAGAAATCGGAAGAGATAAAGTCTTGACAACTTGCCCAAGGCGGTAAAGTGATACATCGGCGCAGGCGGGTGAAGCGATGAAGCTGCGATGTCGAAAAAAGTATGACATGTCACATCAAGCGATCTACCTCAAGCGACTCGAGATCTGCGAAGACATTTGAATAGCTTTCAATGGCTACTTTCCAGCGGAAGAATTGGGAAGATGTATAAATGTAGAAGAGTTTCAAAGATCAAAAAGGTTTCTTTGGAGTTGTGAGTTTTGGAGAGAAGGTGGGTGATCGAATCAAGTGATAGTGAGTCGGAGGCTCACTCTACGATCCACCGAGAACACTCAAAAAGTCGGATCAAGCAAGAAGTAGAAGTGTGAGTTCTACTATGTAGAAGTGAGAGCTCTACTACATGAAGAGTGTTACGAGCTGCGAGAGAGAGAAAGAAGAGCATCATGCCATCTGGATGTCCATCATGGGAAGACTCTAAGTACTGTGAGAGAGAAGAGCTTACGGTCAACTTAGCAAGTCCATCATGGGAAGGCATCGAGTAGCAAGAAGGGAGATCACAAAAGCCATCTTGGTGTCAAGCATGAGAAAGCTTTTAAGTACCTTGCGAGAAGAGCTTACGGTCATCTTAGAAGCCTCTCATATGCGACCATCAAGTACAAGGAGAATGATCTTCAAAGGCGGTTCATCGAGGGGTCATCAGGAGTAGTTGAGCAACCTAAGAAAGTGAGCATCATGCAACACTCAAGCTGCTCTTCAAGGATGATCAAGCCAAAATTGCTAGGGATAGAAGATGTTGAGCATGAAGACATCTTAGCGACTCAATGCAAACTCAACAACAACAAACAAACAACTCAGCGAAGCCGGGGCTGAGGGTCCTTGTCGAGAGGGACTAAATGAAGCGAGGCCAAAGGGTCCTTGTCAGGAGAGGACTAAACAAAGCGAGGGCCAAAGGGTCCTTGTCGGAGGACTAAGCGAAGACTAAGCGAAGTTCAAGCTTTGGGCTTGAAGAGTTCTAGGGAACTAGAAGAGTCCCAAAAGCTGCTTTGGCCTTGAAGAGTTCTTAGTGATTTGAAGTCCCAAAGGCTCTTGGCCTTGAAGGAATCGTAGAGATTGAGGTCTTTGCCCTTCCTTGTGGAAATCCTGCTAGTTGAAAGCGAGAAAGAGTGGATTAGGAGCTTGAGTCTCTGAACCACTTAAAACCTCTTGTGTCTTTTACATTATGTCATTTACATTATATCTATAAGCTGCTGCTATAAGCTATATGTATGTTTTAGCTGCTTACAACTAAACTAACCCTTGATGAACATTATGCGTATAATTATGAATATATCAATGAAGGGAATCTTTTACTTATTCATTTGTGCTTGAAAAGATTCTTATGTTTGTCATATACTCTAATATGAACAATACATCATAAACAGAAAAGTATTTGAAATAAAAGGATCTATTCAACCCCCCCTACAGATCTATTGTGCCCTCACAGGAACTAACAATTTGGTATCGGAGCGAGGTTCTCATGCTATATTCAAAAGCTAATCGCTTTGAGTGCGATCAAAGGCACCAACATTGTTCTAAACTTAGTTTAGTAGTAAGTAACTTGTTATATCAGGAAGAGCTCACGTTGGAAATATTGTGTATAGGTAAAAATGTGTATACACTGAAAATTTGCTCAGATTGGTCCATATCCTCGATTGCTATATCAACAAGACCAATCCTAACTGCGATCAATCTTGTAGTCGACGAAGACAAGGCAGAGAGAAAGAAGCAAGAGACATCGGTGACAAAGTAGTAAAGCATTCATCGATCACGAAGAGAAGAAGAGGTCAGCGTACTAAGAAATCTTGATCGAGAGGAGAAAGAAAATCTTCTCAAACTTATGGTGACCAACCAACAAGCTGGGTCTTATCTTTGTAAACTCAAAAATGTCAAAGATCTTAATGCTACGATTCTCTTGATCTACATCTTCAAGACCACATTTGATTGATGAAAGGCCAACAAGAGCATTAAAGGTATCGGGAGCAAAAAAGTAAAGCCATGTAATCAATACCCAAACTCGGTATATCTTGATAAATATTTATTTAAATGGCGGCGGTAAAAAGATACAGTTCCTCACTATTATAAATGTACATCATTATTGCATCTTCTTATGAACTATAACGATGATACATCGAGAGTCATAATCTACCTAAAAAGGTGAAGAGAAAGTAACATGAGGATGGAAACTCAAATGACTACAAATTTTCTCTCCATCCAAGTTTTAGGTTGAAGATGATATCTTGAAGGAAATGCGAAATGGGTCATAAGAGCATCACTGAACCTAATGAGCGTTATGTGAAGTAATCTTTCTTTGATGGGTTAGTATGTATGTACAAGCCTATGTTCTAAGTGTTTGACAACACACACGAGCATGATCGATTCTGCAAGAGGATCTTCTTGATTTGTAAGCCCTGATCACCTCGATGAATCATTTGGATACTCCTAAAATCGTGGGTGATTCTCACTCTGTGAACACTTAAACATTGTGAACATAACCGGTGAATGATGAAACCATCATAGATAGAAAGTGTGTTATTAAATGTCAAATCACACACACTCACCATCATCATCTCAAAATATATTATCATAAGATAGTTGCATGTATGGATATATACATTGATGATAAATATGATGATTATCCAAATAAGAGGAGCAGGGGTTTAGAAAACTAACCTAGCGGGACCCATTTAACTATGGGTACCAAAAATAGAAATATATTTAAACTGCGGTATTTGGACGGTCGACCACACTAAGGAATGATGAAGCGAAGACTTGATCAAGAAGAATCTGACAATGAGAAGGCTAAGGGGTATTGAAATGAGTCGATAAAGTTCTATATATTTCAAGCTTTGTCTTGAAGACCCTACGAGCTAGCAGGAATGGAGCTCACATGGTTGCACATCTGTATATGAGAGCATGCCATGAAGCGAGAAGATAAAGAGGATTTATGTGCCCATATCAAGAAAGACATGCTTTATGGAAAGGATCCTCGAGGAAGCTCTGTGAGAAGATCATTGAGCTTAAGACAAAAGGAGTTCTTTATGAAGCGAGAACTTCTCAAAACAAAAGGGTGAAAGAAGACTACGTTCGTAGTAGTCTTTGTCAAATGATCGTAGAGTGATCGATCACGAAAATACTCATCTCTACGATCTGAGGAAAACTAAGCAGCGATGATGATTCGGTCGGAAGGAGAAATGTTGGGTGACCTTCAAATAAACATGAAGAAGGAATCACATCTATACGAGAGACAACATCAACAATGGGGGAAGCGGTGATACATTAAGGGAATAACAACACTATTAAACTGGAAGAGATGTACCACTCTGAGTCCCAAAACTTTGTGGGCGATGAACCATATGAAGATCCATAGTCGGTAGGAGCGTCTCAAAGCGTACTCTTGATAACCCTTGACCACCCGATCCATAATCGTGAAGTTCCTACGATCAAACACATGATCGTAGTGTAAAAGCGAAGAAGGACACCACGATTTGACACAATGCGAGATATCGGTGGTAGAAAGACCTCCCCATCGAGAAAAGGTCTAATGAGATGTCATTGAAAATCAACATCTTAGTATTTCATCACGGAAAGCGCCTCGGGGACAAACGACCCTTAGCTAACTCTAAGAGGTTGGCCCTTCTGAGCTACCTTATCCCGGAAGGAATGCTTGATCTAGTTCATCTCAAAAGAACCAAGTCGGTCAGCGATCGTAGAGTTGAACTTGAAGAGGACTAAGCGATTGTAGTACAAACTCAGCGATCGTAATCTTTGTCTAAGCGATCGTAGTGCAACCTCGGTGACGAGAAGAAGACAACTCAGCGATCGTAGTCCTACCAAAGGGTATTCCAGTTCAAGGAGCATGAATGAAGAATGAGACATCTGCTAAGCCATTCAAGTTGAGGAGATAAGTTCGAATACATCGGTGATTGAGCTATCTTTGCATCGAAGTAAGGAGGAAAAGGCGAAGCCATCCGCTACTGACATCTCTCGAGAAATTGATCGTTGAGTAAACAAATGAAATCGTAGAGTCTATAGCTATCTCATCATGTTACTCTACGAATCAAAAGGTCAACGGTCAAAAGCCACGTCAATTAAGCGTCCACTCCTCTAATAAGCTGAAAAGTTGTGGGAATTCTGACTCATTCTTGGGCAGCGTGCAACCAATGGACAGATTGACACATCACTAAGTATCACGAGTTAGAAGAGCGCCCAAAAGACAAGTTCAAATCTGTGAGCGGTTACCAAAAGATATCGAACCTTTCTCCTCCATTTTCAAAAACCTAGAAAGCTTTTCAAGAGCAAAATCGAGTTAACCTTCGAGTCTAACCAAATCTTAGTCGACCATCTCGCATAATCTCTCTAAATCAAACACCCACGGTCTTGAGCGATTCAAATGGAGAGGCGGCAAGTTATCGCGGCATTGACTTGGAACCAAATCGTTTGCAAATTACGAGAAGAAGTTAGGGGCGTCCTTAGACTCGTAAAGGAAGCTGGGTTTTTGAGAGAATGTCTCGAGGCGAGTACTCGTGTATACATTGACCTGGTTAAGGAGTTCTACTCAAACATCTCCATAAACTCTGGAACTCTATCTACCAAGGTTAAAGGTCGGATTTAAATTTGAAATCTTGACCTTAATCAATGCCTAGGGTTCCCTAGCGAAATGTGAAGAACCTTGAAGATGTGAGCGTTGAGCAAGCGAAGGAGTTGATGGGATATCAAAGAAACTCTAGCTTCAAAGATATGAAGAAGAAGGAGTTCCCTGAAGAGTATGAGTTCTAGCTGAAATTGTAGGAAAGTGCATTACGTGCAAAAACCTTTGCACATGATACGGTGATTGATCAACAATGAAGATTATATCGACTATAGTCTTTGAAGAAACAAATTGACTTTGGAGCAATTTTGTTTGATCATATCTCTCTAAGTGGGTAGAGAAAGGTGAGAAGAAACCCTTGACCAAAGTGTTTCATGGAAAATTTCTTTGAGTATCATCTTGAAGAAAAAGCTAGGTGGAAAGATCAAGGATGATGAGGAGAAGCCACTGAATGTGCACAAAGTAATGTCTCCACAGTTATTTGAAAAGCTGGAAGAAGAACCCCAAAAAGGAGAACAAAAAGGGTGGCAATTTGGGGGCGATGATGAGAGCCTCTGCAAAGAAGAGGAAGGCGATAAAAGGCGAGAGAGCTACGAGTCGGTGACTCTGAAAGCGGTGAAATCACACCGACCGGGAAGAAATCAAAAGTGGTGAAAAAAAATTTGGTGAAGTGAAAGCCGAGGCCCCCCGAGGAGAATCTCCTCCTTGAACAAAGATAAGGAAGAAGAAGCCCAAGCTTTGAGACCAAAAAGAAAAGCGGCGAGGTTGCTTGAGGGCGATCGACAAGAAAGCTAAGTCCCCCCAGTCGGCATTGAGAAATGAAAGTGAAGGTGATGTGATGGAAGAAAAGTGCTCAAGCCCATGGCAATTCTCGGAGAAGCAACTCGATGAAGAAAAAGGAATTGAGAATGATCAAAGTGCATCCCCAAGTGCAAGTTGCCCCAACACCCGGAGAATGGGTGGAAAATACTATTCTAGAAGAAGAAGAAGAACATGTCCCCTCAATCCAAGAAAGCTCTCATGATGGTTCAGAAAGTGATGAGGCCAAGAAAGAAGAGTCTGCCGCTGCCAGTGCTGATCTTCAAAGAAGTTTATCTGATGAGCAAATGGAGTCGAGGAGGTGAAAAAAGAAGAAGAGTCTGTCTCTCAATAGTTGAACCTCTCGAAGAAGAAGGAAGAGCTACAGTGCAAGCCCGGTTTGCCTCAAAAGGAGCGATAGCCAATCAAATGCCATCATTGAATTAAGTGATGATGAATCTGTATCCCAGGAGAAGATCTTTGAAGAAGAAGCGGTGATGAAGAAGAAGTATCTAAGGAAAGTCTTGATGAAGAAAGTTAGGATAATGAAATTGACAAGAAGGATTCTCTGTTGGAGATGATCAAGAAAAGTGCGAACATGAAATGCAACATGAAGATGATCCCTCTGCTTTGGTGATCTAAATGGTTACAGTTACGAGAAGGAAAGCGAAATGATTCAACTCGAAGATCGGGAATCGGAAAACTTCGAGAACTCCACCTGTTCTCTCACTGCAAGATTTATCGGGAGAATAGTAGTAGAAGTTCCCAATGAACCATCGGAGACTCCTCTGACGGATGGATAAACCATGGAGGTGAGCGGATCGAGAATAGTAAGAATGACCTCCTTTGACTTGGTCAAGAAGCTGGAACAACATGGAAATGGTACCTGACCATTCTCTACAACCACGATGATCTGCTAATGAGATGGTTCTTCGAGTGGATGCCATGGCTAAAGGCCATTCTTGAAAAAGATGGAAGCTACTTGGTTGGTGTTATAAGCGGTTTCAAGCATGGGCTGGTGGCTCGAGAACTTTCAAGAGTGAAGAAGTTTGCCACCAAAGTGATCACAAACCGGCCCCACTTCAAGATCTATCGACATCTTTGAAATCTCTACATCCCCTACGATCGTGGGGTGGACTCTGAAGGAAGAAGAACCATGTCAAGAAGGCGATCGTGAGAGTCGATCACTCTCTACTTATGATGTTCAAATCAATCTCGAGAAGTCTCCTTATGATCAAAACACTGCTATGAGACACTCCATCATCCTCCACATGCAATTGGTACTCCACAATTGTTCGGATTATCCACACCTTTGAAAATCTGTCCAAAGATGACAATCGTGAGAGTCAATCCATTGCCCATCTTGAAGCTACCAATCAAGAGGATCAAAGCGCTTTGGGCGGGAACTCTTGAAGAGCTCGATGATTTAAGCAAGAAGATATCTATGCTCTTGAAGAAGAATCGAGAAGCGGATAGCATGTGAGGAGATGACTCTTTCGCCACAAGCTTCAAGCTATTTTTGGTGATGTATCTCTCAAACTCAAGAGAGAGATAACATCTATCGAAGGCCATCAAGATCGGAAAGCGAAGAAGCTCTACAAGTTAGGAGGCCAATGCAAAAGCGGATCGAAGCCCTCTCGACAAGATTGACGATCTAAAAGCAGTCCTTCTCTGCATGCAACTTGAACTCGGATGACAAGAGCTAAAGTTTGAAGTTGCAAACTCCTCTACGATGGGCGACTTATGTCCAACATGGGCGACTCTCTCAAATGATTGATGACAAAAGGGGGGAAAAAAAGGCAAAAGAAAGAAGAAGAAGCGGAGGTTAAGGAGAAGAAGTCAAAGAAGAAGGAAGCGTCAAAGAAGCGGATAAAGAATCATCATCGAGGGGGGGCTGAAGATGATGATACCAAAATCATAGAAAGTGAAAAGAAACCGGATCGAGAAAGGTGATGAAGGGGAGCCAAGCAAAGATAGAAGATCATCATCATCGAGGGGGGAGCAAGAGCAAGAAGCGAGAATCGGATGAGTAGGTGATCAACAAGCATCACGGAAACATACATGGAGCCGAGGAGGTACATCTCTAGTCTGTTAGTATGTTACGGATCCGAGGATGTAGAATATATGAATATATAATTGCCATATTAATATAAATGACATTCATGATTAAGCTATTTAGAAATCTGATTGCTCTCTTTGTATCTAAGATTCATTCATAACATGCATATGCACTTATTGTTTTTTGTCATAATCAAATAGGGGAGATTATAGGGAATAAACATGTGAATGATATTCCTATTTAATATATGATTTGATTATGATATATATATGAATGAATATGCAAGTATGCTTGCATGAAAAAAAGCTGTAAAGTCCTTTGATAGATAATAGAAATATATGTACAAGGACTTAGAATGAATTGATCAAATATGTTAGGTTGATCCTACATAAGCAAAAGCGACTTTGTGAAGTCTTAAAAAGAAATGATGTACAAGGACTATAAATATAGAAAGATCAAGCATGTTAGGTTGATCTTATATTTATAATAGATGAAGGCATATCGATCGTCGAAACCTTTGCACCAAAAGTCGTGATGCTTGCGGGAGAGTCGAGTCGACTCGGGAGCTATCGAAGCGAGAATAGGAGTATGCAAGATAGTGAGATCTCGGAGTTCGTAGACTTCCAGGGGAAACGAAGAAGGATCGTAGTGTGTAGAGAAGAGCTTCCTCGGGATCGTAGTGTGCTGAGGAAGTCATGTTCAGAATCGTAGAGACAGCCTGTCTACAAGTAGAACGACCATCTGTAGAAGCCAAGTATGAAGCGTAGACTACACTCGAGTCGTAGAGTCTAGCGATGCCAAAGCCAAGACAAGGATCGTAGGCTACACTCACGAGATCGTAGAGTCCCTTTGAATGAATCACGAGAGATCGTGGTCGGGCAAGATCGGATGAAGACAACAAGCACCTGGCGATGAAATCGTAGAGTGTCGAGATCGATCTCGGGATCGTAGTGTACTGCTTGCAGTAGAAATTTGAATCGTAGAGTGTCGAAGAACTACGACTCCAAAAGAAGTGCTCACAATGCTAAGTCGGGGATCGTAGAAGCGAATCACGGTTCTCAGCGAATGAGCACTCCGAGAATATCAAAGTCTGAAGCCTCTGGTTGGCCTTTGCAAAGATGCGATCCACGATAAAGGGAACGAGAGAGCACTCAGCGAATGACATGCGAGCTAGCGGAGAACTAAGCAACAATCAATCGACATCAAGATTGAGTTGAAAGGCCATTCGTGATGAAGTCTTCCACAAGATGATTCAAAGAAGACTTGTTGGTGACTAAGGAAAAATCGACTAATAATGCGATTCTTGACAGAGAGAGCAGAAGACAACGACCTTGGAAGTAACCAAGATCGTAGTGTTTGCCAAACAAAGAAGGGGTGATGGAAAGTGAAGCAGAGATCTTTGGTGACCTCTGAAAAGCAAGGCTAAAGTGATTAAGTGCAAGTGTCGGATCATTGATGATAAGTGAGCGGGAGATCGGAGGAGAAAGTAAGTTGGGCGCACCACAAATCTGAAGTGTCTTAATATTGAGAAGGGACGGGAGAAGAGAATCGGGCCATCGATGTCGAGGCTGTCAAAGCAAAAGCGAAGTATTGAAGCCTTTGCATAATCTGAGGAAGGGTGTTCTACATTGAAGATCAATCAACACTCTTCCGGATCGTAGTGTTAACTCTACCAACCAACGAGCAACACTCAACAAGACACTACGATCGAGGTCCTTGAAGACATGCATCGAGAATCGTAGAGTTCGAATACTGAAAGGCTGAAGCATTGGCAATGGTTCAAATCGAAGAGTAATATTCGAACAAGTGCTTATTGAGAGCATCGATGCAAAAGGACAACCTCGATCTAGAAATCGAGAAGAGATAAAGTCTTCAACTTTGCCCAAAGGCGGTAAAGTGATACATCGGCGAGGCGGGTGAAAGCGATGAAGCTGCGATGTCGGAAAAAAAGTATGACATGTCACATCAAGCGTCTACCTCAAGCAACTCGAGATCTGCGAAGACATTTGAATAGCTTCAATGGCTACTTTCCAGCGGAAGAATTGGGAAGATGTATAAATGTAGAAGAGTTTCAAAGATCAAAAGGTTCTTTGGAGTTGTGAGTTTTGGAGAGAAGGTGGGTGATCGAATCAAGTGATAGTGAGTCAGGAGGCTCACTCTACGATCCACCAAGAACACTCAAAAGTCGAGATCAAGCAAGAAGTAGAAGTGTGAGTTCTACTATGTAGAAGTGAGAGCTCTACTACATGAAGAGTGTTACGAGCTGAGAGAGAGAAAGAAGAGCATCATGCCATCTGGATGTCCATCATGGGAAGACTCTAAGTACATGAGAGAGAAGAGCTTACGGTCAACTTAGCAAGTCCATCATGGGAAGGCATCGAGTAGCATGAAAGGAGATCACAAAAAGCCATCTTGGTGTCAAGCATGAGAAAGCTTTTAAGTACCTTGCGGAAGAGCTTACGGTCATCTTAGAAGCCTCTCATATGCGACCATCAAGTACCAAGGAGAATGATCTTCAAAGGCGGTTCATCAAGGGGTCATCAGGAGTAGTTGAGCAACCTAAGAAAAGTGAGCATCATGCAACACTCAAGCTGCTCTTCAAGGATGATCAAGCCAAAATTGCTAGGGATAGAAGATGTTGAGCATGAAGACATCTTAGCGACTCATGCAAACTCAACAACAACAAACAAATAACTCAGCGAAGCGAGGGCTGAGGGGTCCTTGTCGAGGAGGACTAAATGAAGCGGGGCCAAAGGGTCCTTGTCAGGAGGAGGACTAAACAAAGCAGGGCCAAAGGGTCCTTGTCGGAGGACTAAGCGAAGTTCAAAGCTTCTTTGGGCTTGAAGAGTTCTAGGGAACTAGAAGAGTCCAAGGCTGCTTTGGCCTTGAAGAGTTCTTAGTGAGCTGAAGTCCCAAAATTGCTTGGCCTTGAAGGATAAATAGAGATTGAGAGTCTTGCCCTTCCTTGGTGGAAATCCTGCTAGTTGAAAGCGGAAGAGTGGATTAGGAGCTTGAGTCTACGAACCACTTAAAACCTCTTGTGTCTTTTACATTATGTCATTTACATTATGTCTATAAGCTGCTATAAGCTGCTATGTATGTTTTAGCGCTTACAACTAAACTAACTTGATGAACATTATGCGTATAATTATGAATATATCAATGAAGGGAATCTTTTACTTATTCATTTGTGCTTGAAAAAGATTCTTATGTTTGTCATATACTCTAATATGAACAATACATCATAATAACCTAGACACATGATCGAGAAAAGTATTTGAAATAAAAGGATCTATTCAACCCCATTTGAACACCAAAAGCAGATTACGAGAACCCTAAGATTTGTGAGCTTGAAAGTGGCACTAAGACACTGCCTGGGTTTCTAGGTTACCCAGAAAACCCATGAACTACATGTCAGAATCTTTGAGAGCCCAGATCTCTTTGTTGCTTTGTTATTTACCCGAGTTGATGAATTATAGTTGTATTACTACATACCTATTACAAGATCACGGTCTTAGATGTCCCAGAATAATTAAGATAAAAAAACTATAAGTGGTCAAACGTGGCACCTCGGTGACTGACATGAAGGTCTGAAGAACACTCAAGAACAGGCCAAGAACACCTATAGCGATGGGTATGTCGCTATAGGGCCCTTTAGCGACACTTAATTACGAAAAATAAGTATTTTAATTAAATAAATCGAATTAAATGGTTTTTAATTATTAAAAATACAAAATAAATTACGAAAAATTATTTTAAAAGTCGAAAAATAGTTTTTAATTATTTTGAGTATATTTCATAAATATTTAATATTTTTGAAATATAAATGGTATTTAATTTATTTAATTATAATATTAAATAAATTATTTAAAAAAGATTTTAATACATGAAAATCATGAAAAATAATATTATGGTATAAGAAAATATTTTAAGTTATTTTTAGTGACTTATAATATTTTGTGATAAATTTCATTAATTAATCAATATTAATGGTAATTAGTTTATTTAATAAATATATTAAATAAATTATGGAAAGATAGAATTAATGATTTAAAAATCATATAAAAATTATTTTAAGTATTATAAAAATATTTTAAGTTATAAAATATAACTTTTGATATTTTATCATAAAAATATTAATATTTTAATATTAATAGCAATTATCGAATAATGATTTTAAGTGTTTAAAAATCATATAAATATGATTTTAAGGTATTAAAAATACTTTGATATATTATAAATATATTATAATATTATGACATGTATTTCATTAATATTTGATAATAAATAAATATTAATGATAAAGGAATTATGTGTTATTTAATTCGTATAAATACAATATTAATGATTTAAAAATAATGACAAATGGTAATAATTACTTAAAAATTATTATGAGACTTTGAAAAATATCTTGACTGATAATGTAATTATCTGAGATAATTGTTAAGTGTTAGGAAGAGTTTAATTGAACTTAAACTTGAGATTTAACCGACTAGACCATCAGGATGTCAGATTTGTGTCGGGTTCAACTAAGACTACAATAGTTTGACTTGATACCGAGTCTTATATGTATTATAGACTGATAGGGTTATGTGTTATGTGTTTAGGTTATTCTATGTATATCTATATATATAATAGTATTATATTGTGATGATATTATTCTAATATTTGAGATCTATATTACTAATATTAGGTCTTCGGATAAAGCGTTATAAATTGCGTAGCGGTAATCAACGGTTCAGACAAGTTCTTACTTAACTCTACTAAGAGTTGTTTCATTCAGATATGCTTATGGATAATCATTGATGATTGCCATTGTAGAATTGTACTCTGTACATATTGCATGTATAAGTCAGGTTTGAAAGGCTGATCACCTTCATTACCCTTCGGTCCATATATATTTGTTCATGTTATATACTTATTCAGTCAAAAGTTTGTTTGTGCTAATTCGCAATTATATTGTTGAATACAAGGATACAATGAAAGGTCAAAGACAGTTCCAGCTTTAGTTTACGTGTGCAGTTAGATTTGTAATAGTATTGTATATTAATGTTATTGTAAGTTAAATAAGTTATGTATTGTGTATTAAGTTAAGGTTACTCGACCTTGGGGAAAAGTGTGTAAGTTTATTGTATAAATAATTTATATTTATATCTTCCACAAATATAGTAATAGTGTTAGAATGATCGAACCGGATCCGCGGTGATTCTGGACCTCAGATTCGGGGCCCTCACAGTTGACCAGACAAAGTCAGGCTGAAAGACTTTAATCCAAGCGCTAACTGAGAGGTAACCCAGGAATTTTTATATTTATATGCTTTACTAGTTTATTTAGTAGATAGGAATTAATTTGCTTATTAAGTTCTCTTACCAATCCAAGTGTTATTCTAATCTATGTTGTCTCTTTTCATTGCAGGTATTGGAAGTTCAGTGTACATGCAAAAGATTATGAAAAGGTTATTCAAGTCAAATTCAAGTGTGGTGCCCAATTTGTTCCATGTGCCTAACCTATTCTCCAAACTTAGCGGACAAGGAGGAGGATTGCTATATTTCAGAGAGTCTTACGCTTTACTTTTTTTCTATTTCAAAGAATTGAGGGGCGGTGTCTAGTTTAAGTTTGGGGGGCATTTTAGTGTCGTATTGCATATAATTAGTTATTTATATTGTAGTTCTTATAGTTACATTTAGTTTCTGCATTCAGTTTCTTGAAGAAAAAAAACATTTTAAAAAATTGAAAAATTAGTAGTTAGTTTACTATGTTTATATAGCATTTAGTACATCTTGCATGAGTCCAGCTATTTAATATTTACAGTTTGTTTTGGCCAATGATGAGATTGAAATTGGTTAGACAAGTATAGTACTGACTATTAGATCTTTGATGTGATTTCTTGTTCTGAATTGAGTCTTTTTCTGTTTGAAACTGGTATAATAAGGATAACACAGTAAAAACAACTTGTTGATTGATTGAGTTTAAATTAATACATAATGGGATTCTAAAGGATAATGCTAGTTTGAATGAAAGAATGACAAGGATAAGTAGTGATGGCTAAAGTTAGACAATAACATAAGTTTGGGGGAATATTTGGGGTATATAAGCTATAAAAAAAGAAAACAAAGTATGAATAAACACCGTGGCGTGCTTGTCTAGTTTTGTGGCCTTTGTTACTTGAGTAAGTAAGCCCGAGGGGATTGTCTTTACACCTAGCGCCCTAAGGTCTTAATGGTCTGGGAGTCGTTGGTCGAAAGCTCGTTAAGGTAGCACTGAAAAGCCTAAGGGAATAATACATTGCATAGCTATATGTATATAAACCAAAAGAAAAAAATGAATAAAATGAGAAATAAGAGCAAAAAGCCCCCGTGGATGAAAAATAAAGCATAAGTATCCCATATTGACCCTCGATATTGGTAATTGTTTGATTTTAGTTGGATCTAGCTTGTTTTTGGATGTCTTGAGTTTACACTGTATGATGCCTTCGAAGAGACTTGTTATGTGTTAAATTTGATTTTATATCAATTAGCATTGTTGTGGAGCACACACGCACTATATTAGTGATAACAGTCTAAGATTTGATGATTGATTGGGAAGTCATTGATGAGTTTTGATATGATGTATTATCTTGTTTACTTTATTTTTCTAAGGCCGATTGAATAGACTTGTTTTTGTCATTACTGTTGGATTCGTAGGCATGCAGATTAGTTGCATTGCATAGCATTGTTGTTTTGTGTTTTTGCTTGAGGATAAGCAAATATTTAAGTTTGGGGGTATTTGATAATTAGGTTTTATACCTACTTATCCGGTATCCGTTAATTAAATTAGTTGCTTAAACTCATGTTTCTTAGTTACTTTTCATGCATTTTGTGTTTATTTTGTAGATTTTATGCTTGGGAGTTGTGTGAGCAAAGAATTGGTATGAAATCGCAAAGAAAAGCAATCTGGACATCATTTGGGATTTCATATTCATTTCATGTTCTTGGCTTGGAACTTGGATTACATTGTAGAGCTTCTTCTAAGCTTTCTGGAATAACTTGAATCATTCCAATCGGAGTTCGGATGCAAGAGTTATGACCTTTGTACCAACGGACGTCGAACTTTACTGTTTTGGGTGACCATTTACATAACATCCACTTCAAAGCCAATTTCAACATCGCATGAACGTTGTAGATCTACGAAAACCTCAAAGCATGAACGTTGTAGATCTACGTCTCCTCTTTTTGGAACATCTTGAATCATCGAAATCGAAGTTCAGATGAAGAAGTTATGTCAATTTTCCTAAAGGACGTCATAGTAGAAAAGGGACCCCTATCGGGGTGGGCTTTCTCTTCACAAAACCCCCGTCGGGGCGGGGGTACCAGCTATAAAACAGACCCCTAGCCCACCGGGGTGGGCCTATTTAGTGTATAAACCTCCGCCAGGGTGGGGGGTACGCGCCGAAAAGACGTTTTTTGGCCAAATTTGAGTCCAAGCAGGATTTGTTCGATCCGATTGACTCAAAGACTTCCAGGAGGACTTAAAGACATATAAAGAGACTTATAAAACGAGGAGAATTACAAGGATTAGGAAGAGAAGAGAGGATTCCATTAGATTAAATTAGAGTAGATTAGGACCAAAACTCTATTTCTTATTAGATTTGAAGATTGAAGCAACTTGGAGACCATTGAAGATTCAAATTAGGAGCAAGGAGGGAGCTTCAAATCTGCAGACAACAGTTTCTATCTTCTCATCTTCTTCTATCTTTGTCCTTTAATGATTATTCAATTGCGGATTCGTAGTTTTAATTCAATAATCATGAACTAATTCTTTGTTTAAGATTACAATGGATCTTATTGTGTAGTTTATTTTAATATGCTTCGCTATCAATTATTATATTATATTGTGAGGATTGTCTATTGTGATTTAAATTTAATTTCTTAATTACCTAGCTAACAATTACCGTGATAATCTATATGAACTCGAGAGATGAAGTATAGATTTAGATTTAACCATGCTAGTATGTGTTTATGATTTCTGCATAGATGGAATTCATGATTCGTGTTTAGGATAGAGATATGCCTTTACGCCATATGTAATCTTATAGAGAACTTGTGCTTTAAATCTTTTTTAATTGTAATTCGCATAGAGATATAGTGGATTAGTTAATTAGGGTGTCTTGCTTAATTCTATCATCTATGGATTTAAGTGAGTATGGGTATTATGCATCGAGTGATGGTTTTATCTACTTTAGTGTTCTTGATTAACAATTCATGATAGAGAATAATTGATGAGAAGTGTGTTAACTTAAATGAAGCAATATGTGAACTTGTGATCTTAAATCTCTGTAATCTTAATTTAACTAGTGGAATTTAATAGTACTTTAATTATAAATTAAAATTCATTCGTTTAAATAAGATTGAGTTGGTTACGGGTTAGTACTTGGTGATTTTTTATTAAACAATTCCTCGTGGGAACGATACTCTACTTTCACTTTATTACTTGTTGACCACGTATACTTGCGTGTTGTGCGTAATTAGATTTAACACGATAAGTTTTGAATCTAACAAGTAATAAAGTGAAAGTATAATATCGCTAAATATCATTAGAAATTATTAATACAAATTACCAAATACTAACTCTTAACTAAACCAATTTTATTTAAACAATCAATTTAAGATTATGAATTAAATTTTTTAACTAAAATAATTATAATTACCACTAATTAAAAATTAGATTACGGAGATTTAAGATCACAACTTCACTTATTGCTTCATTTAAGTTAACACACATCTCATCAATTATTTTCTATCCTAAATTGTTAATCAAGAAAACTAAAGCAGATAAAACCACCTCTAGATGCATAATACCCATACTTAATTAAATCCACAGATGATAGAATTAAGTAAAACATCTTAATTAACTAATCCACTATATCTCTATGTGAATTACAATTAAAAAGGATCTAAAGCACAAGTTCTCTATAAGATTATATGTAAAGCCCCCCAAATCCGGGTACTTGAAACCCGAACTCGGTGCTTCACGATACCATTTCTATGAGCGGAATAATATTAATAATAATAACAATAATATAAAGATCAACTTCATTTACATATAATCAGAGTCTGAATCCCAAGTATGTAACCTTTAAACATTCATTACAACCCATGATAGATAATATATATCATACTTGTCTTAATAAAGTTAACTATTACATAAAATAGCATTGCATTCATGCAGCAACCTTTCCCTTTCCCTTGTTCTTAGCAGATCCTTCAGGTTGTTCACACTTAGCTGAAAACATTTAAATTAAGCAAGGATGAGCATTTGAGTGCCCATCAAGTAATAACAATTATAAATATTAGCTGAAAGGATTAAATGTTTTCTTTATACTACCCTTTTTCAACGATTCAATAGTTGTGAAGTAATCTGTACCAATGATAATAATATATCAATTCTATACCAAAATTTTGAAACTACGTACTAACTATAAATAGGGTTTAGGTGACATGCTATGAACATTATTTTAAATTTTCTAATAGGTTTAAAGAGAACTTCATCTGCAAACCGTCATAACTTACGGGCACGGGGGATGATCAGCCTGTTATGCCCTGTATTGACCAACACTATATGCAAGAACGATATTATCGTTCACTCTATCCGTCTTGGGCGCATAAAAGTTTTCCCTTGATCGGGATGTTCATAATTAGTCTGGAATCCGAACCAAAATAATTTGATTGGATACAAAAAGGTTTTATCTTGTTCAACAATAACTTATAATTCAACATATATATATATACGGGTAATTAACAAAGGTGTATCAACATGTAATTTAATACAATGATTATCCAAGTGGGGACACTTGTATAACCATTTATAGAAATTAACGAACAGAATTTATATCTGAATTTACCATATACTAATATGTTGATAATCAATGAGCGTATATAATATAGGGTTAATAATCTGTATAGTAATAATATAATTTAGAAACATTCTTACTCATGTCCATTGCATAAAGAAAATGCAAAGGTAGGATACTTGCCTGATGCGCTGCTTACAATTCGCTACTTAGTTTTATCTTTTATATAACCACCTATCAGTAATAAGATCATTTTACTGATTAGAATAACATATCACCACACATAACACTGCTTATCGCAGTCAGCACATAACCTAATCACATTGGCATATAGGTTTAACAATCATTGGATCACAAACAAACATTAATACAATCAAAATATCTAAGTCCAGATCAATTTCTGAAACATGTCGGTGTACCGACAACTTTATCGGGTAATTATCGAGTCTAAGACTCTATTCTATAGCTCAATATATGTAATTATCAGTCATATTATTTTTAAATGACTTAATATAATTTTAAAATATTTATTATAATTTATCATGAATTTTCAGCATCAGAATCATTATTAAATGATTTAAATATTAAACAATTCTATTATCATTAATATTTAATTAATATTAAACTATTAATGAAACCATTGCCAAAATATTAAAGTTATTTACGATAACTTAGAATATTTTTAAAGTATTTATATTACCCTTAAATGATTTTAAACATTTAAAATCATTTTTAAATAATTATCATTAATATTAAAGTATTAATGTTTTATTTATCAAAATATTAAAAGTCATTAAGTATAACTTAAAATATTTTTAATTCATTTATATCCTTTTTAAATTAATAAAACCATTTTAAACAATTTATTTAATATAATTATTAAATAAATTTAATATTATTAATAATAAATTAATAATAATTAATATTAAATTATTAATGAAATTATCCTTTAAATATTAAAAGTTATATTTTATAATTTAAAATATCCTTAAACACTTTATTTTCATTTAAAATGATTTTATAATATTAAAATCATTTTAAAACTAATTTATTTAATATAATTATTAAATAACTTTAATATCATTAATAATAATTAATTAATAAAATTTACCTTTAAATATTAAAAGTTATATTTTATAACTTAAAATATTTTAAATACATTATTATTATTTAAAATGATTTTAATATAATAAAATTATTTTTAATTAATTTATTTAATTCATTTAGTAAATAACTCAATTATAATTAATATTTATTTATTAATAAATTTCATCACAAAATATTAAAATCGGTTTTAACTAATTTAATTTTAAATGATTTTTCAAGTATTAAAATCGAGTTTTAACTAATTTATTTAATATTATAATTAAATAAATTAAATACCAATAATATTTCAAAAATATTAAATGTTTATGAAATATACATAAAATAAATAAAATTAATTTTCAAAATTTAAAATAATTTTTAATAATTTATTTGGTATTTTTATTAATTAAAAACTATTTTTTCTATTTATTTAATTAAAATAATTAATTTTAGAAATTAAATTAATTAAAATACAACATGTCTGTCAGCTAAAGACCACTATATAGTAATGAAGCTGTCGCTATAGGTGTTCTTCATGTTCTTCAAGAAACCCAAAACCTTCATGTCAGGAAATGAGCTAGATAGTTTTACCAAGCTTTAATCTTAAACTATTATGTTTCTGGGCACGTTGTTGGTCAGAGATCGTAGTACCAATGTCAAACTACAAGCTCCAACAACAAATATGGCCAACAAGCATGACATAAGTGAGATCTGGAGCCTTGAACAAGCTGTCAGAGCTGTTCTTCATTTCTGGGTTACCTAGAAATGAAGAACAGTTCGATTGGCTAGTTTTGGGCTTCCATAACTTGTTGATCATGTAATGGTTTAGTGATCTAAAAGTTTCAGATTGTATCCAAATTCAAGAGAGTAGGTCTATCACACAACATCAACACAACCTCAATAGAATCAACATTTATGATCCGGTCAAACCATGTCAGTCGACATGTTCATATGTTTTCTGGGTTACCCAGAAAACAGAGAACATTCTCGGCTTGCCTGGTTTGACCGTCCACTACAATCACTAAGTTTAGTTATTAGGCGATGTTAAGGCCTAAACATGTAGTATAACCTACGTACTACAACATAGATATATCAATAGAATCAAAACATCAACAACATGGAAGATCGTTAAAAACGTTGTCAGGCCGATTCTGGGATGTTTCTAGGTTACCCAGAAACGCCCGGTCATGGCCGGTCAACGACTTTTGACCTTGATTATCTTGCAATTTGTTGATGATATGAACTTGATTCAAGTTCCAGATTAAAGACCCCATGTCAAACTACAGATCCAAAACTTAAAACAAGAAAAATCACAAACAGAGAATGATTTGTGGCCACTGACATTCGTTGTCAGACCACAGTTTAATTTTATTTTTTTCCAGATTTTGAATAACGTCAAATCCGAGCGTATAGATATTATGGATCTAACATCTATCAACCCAGATCATCATTATACACTACATACAACATATTTAGCACAAAAAATTTAACATCTAACAACAGATCTATGGACAGATTTCTTGGCTAGGGTTTATACCTTCTTTGATCAATCTTTGATTCTGTGCTTATGATATGTTATGGTTGATCGTGGGGCTGTTCTTGGGGACTGCTATGCTTATGAAATTCGTGGGTTTTAGAGAGAGAAGCTCAAGGATGAGAGTTGGACAAAAATAAGTGAGCAAATGATTTTCTCTCTCTCTCCAATCTATATATACTTGTCTTGGATGCATGTATGGCTGATATAAAGACTGATTTGCTGGAGTGGTTAGCACATGGGGTGGTTGAAGTGGTTCACCAACTAAACCTAAGGTCAAAACCTATAAATTAGCATCAATAATGCAAAGGGCATAATGGTCATTTGTCTTTCCAATTTATTGGCATTCTTGTCATTTGGCAAACCCTAAGGTTTAGCATAAAGCATTTGTAATATCTAGCAATTAGGGTTTGCACAAAATAAAAAAAAATAAAAATCTTAGTTTCTAAAATTTGTAATTAGGGTTTTCTTAATTAAATTAGTTTTCTAATTACTTTATACAGGAACATTAGGATTTTATATACTAATTATAATTAACCTTGCTAATTTAGCAATTAGGGTTTATAATTAGTAATTAAAATTTATAATTACTAATTAGGGTTACTTAATATATAAATTAGGGTTTCTTAATAATAATATATCAAAATGTTATTTAGGGTTTTAAAATACTAATTAGATTTTTCATAATTAGCAATAAAACCTATTATACCTGATATTAACCACATTAACACAATTTCTGACTGATCACAAACTCCAATTTAGATTTTAAATTAGGGTTTCTCATTTCCAAATTTAGGGTTTTATAATAACTTAGGGTTTTCTAAACATTATTTAGGGTTTCTAAATTTTAATTAGGGTTTACCTAATTAATTATATAATACGCAACATAAATCATATAACACAGTTACATAACAGTATTTGAATTTCCTATTTAAATTTAAAAATAGGGTTAAACAAATTAATGCTAGAGTTTTGATATTATACACCATAATTGATCAACCATTATCAATAAGTACATACAGTACATATTCATAGCACTAAAAAATCAAAATATACTTAATATTATATTATTATTCTCATCCCTTGATAAAAATCAAAAATTAGGGTTTGGATTCCATATCTGATTTATTCTCCCATATTTAACCTTAATAATTAAGGTAAAATAATTAACTTAATAATCTGTACTAAAATTCATATAATAAAATAATTATTCAAAGAAAATCATTTCATATATTATTTAAATAATATATAACTATATTTTCATGGAAAATAGTTAATAAAAACATTTCTACTATATTAATTATTATAAGAATATACTTATGTAATAGTATAGGTTTGTAATGATAATAGTATAGTATAACTATATTTTCATGGCTAAAGTGAACGTGTAGATTACCTATGTAATAGTATAGGTTTGTAATGATAATATTTGATATTATGACATGAACAAATGTAACAGTTATAAAGAACCTGGGGAATAGTAGTATTGTTTTGGAATATATATAAGACATATTCGTTTAACAACAGATCGATGGACAAATTTCTTGGCTAGGGTTTATACCTTCTTTGATCAATCTTTGATTCTGTTCTTATGATAAGTTATGGTTGATCATGGGGCTGTTCTTGGGGACTGATATGCTTATCAAATTCGTGGGTTTTAAAGAGAGAAGCTCAAGGATGAGAGTTGGACAAAAATAAGTGAGCAAATGATTTTCTCCGATCTCTCTCCAATCTATATATACTTGTCTTGGATGCATGTATGGCTGATATAGAAACTAATTTGCTGGAGTGGTTAGCACATAGGGTGGTTGAAGTGGTTCACCAATTAACTAAACCTAAGGTCAAAACCTATAAATTAGCTTCAATAATGCAAAGGGCATAATGGTCATTTGTCTTTCCAATTTAATGGCATTCTTGTCATTTGGCAAACCCTTAGGGTTTGACCCTTATGGTTTAACCCTTAGGGGTTTAACCCTAAGGTTTAGTATAAAACATTTGTAATATCTAGCAATTAGGGTTTGGACAAAATAAAAAAAATAAAAATCTTAGTTTCTAAAATTTGTAATTATGGTTTTCTTAATTAAATTAGTTTTCTAATTACTTTATACAGGAACATTAGGGTTTTATATACTAATTATAATTAACCTTGCTAATTTAGCAATTAGGGTTTATAATTAGTAATTAAATTTTATAATTACTAATTAGGGTTACTTAATATAGAAATTAGGGTTTCTTAATAATAATATATGAAAATGTTATTTAGGGTTTTAAAATACTAATTAGATTTTTCATAATTAGCAATAAAACCTATTATACCTGATATTAATCACATTAACAAAATTTCTGACTGATCACAAACTCCAATTTAGATTTTAAATTAGGGTTTCTCATTTCCAAAATTAGGGTTTTATAATAACTTAGGGTTTTCTAAACATTATTTAGGGTTTCTAAATTTTAATTAGGGTTTACCTAATTAATTATATAATACGCAACATAAATCATATAACACAGTTACATAACAGTATTTGAATTTAAAAATAAGGTTAAACAAATTAATGCTAGAGTTTTGATATTATACACCATAATTGATCAACCATTATCAATACGTACATACAGTACATATTCATAGCATTGAAAAATCAAAATATACTTAATATTATATTATTATTCTCATCTCTTGATAAAAATCCAAAATTAGGGTTTGGATTCCATATCTGATTTATTCTCTCCCATATTTAACCTTAATAATTAAGGTAAAATAATTAACTTAATAATCTGTACTAAAATTCATATAATAAAATAATTATTCAAAGAAAATCATTTCATATATTATTTAAATAATATATAACTATATTTTCATAGAAAATAGTTAATAAAAACATTTCTACTATATTAATTTATAAGAATATACTTTATAATAATCAATAATTCTAAAATAAAATTATTTGTAAATATTCATGGAATAAATATATTTTTATTTATCACATAAATATATATACACATTATCTTGTACAGATCCTCATCCTTAAAAAAAAAAAATTATACGCAAAATTTCTGATTTAATTATATAGAAAATATCGGGTTGTTACATTCACCATCCCTTATAAAAATTCCGTCCCCGGAATCACTTTTTTAAAACCTATACATACACGGGCACATAGCATACACAATCATTGCAAGTAGATCTCAATCATAATTTGATCGAACTGATCTTTAACTACTAATATAAAGCTTATCTTTCTGATTAAACGAAAATTTAATTTCTAAAAGAACTCAAATTTCTCCTTCAAAATTCTTTATAAAATAATTTACTATATATAAGAAAATCATGCATAAGAAAATAAAAGGCATACGAATAATACCTAGAGTTTTAAGTAAATTGCCGCCATCGTATCCTCCTTAAAATAAGTATGTTGTAGACCCTTGTTGTTGATTTAATTGGTTTGTTTGACGAAGTCGATCCAGTGATTGCTAAAGTCCCGCTGCCAGTGCAAGTATTCACACTTCCTGCCTCTGTCTTCCTCTTCGGACAATCCTTCACCTTGTGCTCAGTCGACCCGCATAGAAAACATCCACTATTCACCCTAGGATTGGGGCAGTTGGGAGAGATATGGCCCTCCTGCCCGCACTTATAGCATACAAACTTCCCTTTCAAACATTCTCCAGAGTGGTTCTTTCCACAAGTCTTACACAGCAAAATCTGTTTCTTCACACTTTCTTGCTTCACCTGCATACTTCCAAAATTTCTCACCTTCATTTTTCCATCTCCACTCCTGCTCCCACTATTAATTCCCATCTTCCCAGCTCCTTCAACCTTATTTTTGTTCTTTCTCTCCTTGTTGTAAAGGCTCATGACCTCACTCCCCTCCTCAGCTATAATCGTTGTAAGACCCCAACTTTTATGAATAAAGAATAATTTTTTTCGAATTATATTTTTGAATATTATGGTATTAATTTGATATAATGTTATAGTTGTGGGTAATATTTATAAATTTTGCAAAAGTCATGCAAGTTGTTATATAATATTCGATTGGTCGGGGAATATTCGTTTTAACAGGAATATTCGTATAACAGCACAATCATTGGTGGACCCTACAACGGAATTATTGTCGGATTGAGAAAATGAAAAAAATACTTTATGAAAAAAATGGCGGAGGTGTTACCGTTAAAACTGTTGAACTACCAGGTAGTAAAAAAATACGATGAATCTGGCGTGGTTGCACAATAGCACACGGTATTGATTATTGATGCTTCACGTGAGAAGTCACTTTCGATTATACTCAATTATTGCTACAATAATTAACGCATCATATTTCTCATATTATTGATTCAATTATTGTTACAGTATCATCTGCATTATATGATATATTATTAAATCAATAATTGAGACGGTAAAGTTATTCATATTATTATTTGCAATATTGAGAATGTCTAGAAGTTCTGTCAAGGAGAGGTTTGGTCACCTAATTGCACGCCAATAAGGAGAAATCCTTATCGGAAAGCCCCCTCTTTCCTAGGAACGACCTGATTGTTAAATATTGTGAATTATAATATTAATGATGAATAAGTTCGTGTTGATTAAAGATAAATTTTATAGTTCCATTGTGTTGGACTTATTTGTGTTAGTATAATTGATGTCTGGAGGATATATTATTCAATTGGGTATTCGGGACACTTTTCATGTCGGAGTACTATTCACGAGTTACTATTCACCTGATTACTATTCACTCTAGTATTGTGCATTCGGGTATTTGGGTACAATATTATTCCATGAGGAGATCTGCTAATTTTTCAGACCGTTGGTTGAAGATATAATAGTAAGTCAATATGGACCGCTGGTGGAGTTATAATAGTAAATCAATATGGATCATTTGGTTTAAAGTTTTAATAGTAAATCAAGTATGGACCGTTGTTTTAAGTTTTAATAGTAAACCAATATGGACCGTCCGTTTAATAGTAAATCAATCTAGACCGTTCATGAATTAGCTACTATTCATTCCATTTTCCTATAAATAGAAGCTCATTCCTTCATTATTTCTTACGAATTCACTGAAACTCTAGAGAGAGAATTATAAGAGAACCTATAGAAAAGTATTCAGCTACTTCCCTACTCTTATATTTAGTTTCTTTTACGTAAGGGATGTTATTTGTTGTACTCGTGAAGAGAACTTCTATTATTTCATTGTTTATTATTACATTGGAATAACTTTTGTATCTGTGAGCTACCCTATACATGGTGACATTACAGCCGGAACATCACATGCGTGTGTTTACGCCTTTGGGACTGGTTCCATTATTTATTATTCTATCGAAATATCCTGTCTGTGCGTTTATGCCGGACCTGGTTCCATCCATTATTATTCTATTGGAATAACCTGCCTGTGTGGTCTATCGCATGCATGGTGATTTCTTTTGTTATTCCATTCTTTATTATACTCAGTAGGTTAAAACTTTGACTTCTATACCCATAAAATTAGTGGAATATCTTTGATATTTACGCTTCATCCAGTATCTTTTCATGGAAATATTCTTCTGAGCATTCTTGAATTTTACTCTACAAAGCAGTATCATATTGACAATTTGAACGTTATCAGTTCCTGGATAAATTAATTCTTGAACTTGTTTTATTGAATTCTTATATCATTGTTATCATCCTCATGTTTATATTATGTTGAAAGTCATCTTTGGCCTGTAGTGCATAGATGGACTTGGTATGATTATGACCAGGGATTATTCGGTATAATCATAACAGTAATGTTACAAATGATGTGGAAAAAGTCCTCATTGGCCCGTAGTGCATTTATGGAAAGTTTTTGGTATGATTATGGCTATGGATTCTTTTTGGCCGTAGTGCAAAGATGAATTATTTTATAGCATGATCAGGACCGTTGATGAAAACATGATTATCTTAAGGCGTAGTGGATGGATAATTCGTGGTCATGATACTAAAGAATATCCTTGGCCGTAGTGCATGGGTGATTCGATGGTGTGGATTATTTATTAAGCTGAGTCCCAGCGATAAAAGTGATGAAAAACCTTTTAAATCATAGAGGATAATAGATTTCATTTTCGACTTGACTCTTTTAATGGATTGCTTGTTCCGCTGCAGTTAAACTTGATATTTATTATATTTTATCAGTTTAGCATTGTTGAAGGCTAACGATAAATTATTCTGCATTATCTTAGTCATAATATTTCTTACTGGGCTAGTTGAGCTCACCCTTTCTTTTCTTTGTTCTCTTTCGTGAAATGAGAGCGTGGCTGGGGACTAGTCGGGAACAGAGTGATGGTCCTATATGGTGCATTAGTAGTCCTCACTATTCTGTGAAATAATGTGATAATAATTGTAATGAGGACTCCTTTTGAGTTTGTATAATCTCTAGTAGACAATATTTGTATTCAAACTCACAATTTATGTTTTGTCGTATTGTACACAACAGTTGTATTTTAATTCTGTACCATGTATCTAGCGACTCAAGATGGGTGATGTATACCTAATTTTGTGGGTGTCACAGTTGGTATCAAAGCTTAGGGATATGATCCCTGGCTAAGATGTGAGAATAGAACTAGGAGGGGAGGCAGGGAATTCCTTCGCTAGTAGTATACCTACCCTTTTTTTTTGTGGTATTTAATTGGTCTGGTCGTAATAAAGGGATAATATGTTACATGTCAATTAACCTTTTGTTTTGTGGCGAGATATGAAAATGACATCCGAGAATATTGAGAATAGCAATGAAGCACAAAGTGATAGTTGATTCACCACATATCAATAATCGAGGATAATGTGCATCAGAAGGCGACAATCCTCATGCAAACAACAACAACATCGACCAAATGTTGAATGATGGAATGTTCAGAGGCTTTTATACAATTCATGCAACAAAGAAAGTGAGAGCGGCTCTGTCCAAAATGTAGGTGGAAACACTGAAAACTCTTGAACGGTCACCGCTAAACAGTTCAAGGAGCTGGGACCACCGAAGTTTATTGGAGAGCCAAAACCACTTAAGGCGGAAGCATGGATAAAGCAGATCACCAAGATATTTGATGTCTTAGGATGCTCCAGGAGCAAAAGGTTTCCTTCTTGCTTTTATGTTGCGAGGAGAGGCAGATTACTGGTGGAAATCGGTAAAGCGTACTCAACCTGTCGCACTGAAGATGTCTTGGGAAAAGTTCCAAGAACTATTCAATGACAAGTACTTTCTTGAAAGTATTTTCCATATAAAAGAGGTAGAATTCATCAAGTTGGAGCAACATAATATGACCGTGTCGCAGTATGAGGCTAAATTTGCAGAGTTGTTCCGGTTTGCATTCCATTTGGTGGATAATGAGGAGCGAATGACGTGAATGTTTTTGCGAGGTTTGAAACATGAGATACGTCAACATCTTAATTCTCATAAACCGTGTTTGTATTCAGATGTTGTAAATAGGCCTCAGTTAGTGGAGCGTGATAACGAGTCAATGCAACCAAAGGAGAGCAGTCATCGAAATGGTGACAACAAGCGTGGAGGGAATCAACAGGCCAAAAATGGTAACCACTTCGGTGGTAATCAGGGCCAAAATAATAAGAATGGACATTTTATGAAGAAGAGATTCAATAATGATGGAAGGACGTCAGCACCAGCACCCGTTGTTAAGGAAGGAGAACGACCACCTATCATATGCTTCAAATGCGGAGGGGAGGGACACATCAGTCCAAACTGCGTGATTCCGTCCAAAGCATGTTATAATTGTGGAAGAGAAGGTTACTTAGCCCGATTTTGTCGTTCACCGAAGACAAGTTCAGCTAGGATGGAGGCACCAAAGGCCGTCCCAGAAAAGTCAAAGCCGGTAGTGCAAGGGAGAGCGTTTGTTGTGACCTCCCAAAAAGCAAGGAACCCGAATGAGGTCATCACGGGTAAGCTTATCATAAACTCTAGCGAAGTCTATACTTTATTTGATACTGGTTCTATCCATTCTTTTATTTCTCCTACTTTCACTCAACGATTAAATTTGACTCCGGAGAAATTAGACTTTGACTTATATGTGGAAACTCCGTTGGGAGAAACCTTCATTACATCCACTGTTTATAAGTCTTGTTTAGTTCAAATCGGTAACCGCAGATTACCTGTCGATCTTATTTCTTTAAAAATACTTGCGTTTGACGTAATTCTAGGGATTGATTGGTTAAATACTCATCATGCAAAAATTAATTGTTTTCGTATGGTTGTTAGTTTTCATATTCCTAATAAACCTATTATGCGAATTCAAGCGACCAAACCATTAAAATCAATCATAGTCATTTCAAGCCATAAAGCTATTCGTTTATTGAAAAATGGATGTCAAGCTTTCTTAGCTCATGTCACAGATTTAAATAAAAAATACGTCAGTTTTGAACGATATTTCTATTGTTAATAAATTTCCTGATGTATTCCCTGAAGAACTTCCTGGCCTACCCCCAGAGCGTGAAATTGAATTTTGTATCGACCTTGAATCGGTATAAAACCCATTTCCAAAGCCCCATATCGAATGGCTCCTATTGAACTTCAGGAGGTTAAAGACCCAATTGCAGGAATTGTTAGACATTGGTTTCATTCGTCCTAGTACGTCTCCTTGGGGTGCTCCTGTTCTATTCGTGAAGAAGAAAGATGGGAGTATGCGACTTTGTATTGATTATCGAGAGTTGAATCATGTCACCATCAAAAATAGGTACCCATTGCCACGTATTGATGACCTGTTTGACCAGTTGCAAGGAGCCAAATTCTTTTCAAAGATTGATCTTCATTTCGGATATCACCAATTGAATATTAGAGCCAATGACATTCCAAAGACGGCTTTCAGAACTCGGTACGGGCATTATGAATTCCTAGTCATGTCCTTTGGATTGACTAATGCTCCTGCTGCCTTCATGGATATGATGAACCGAGTATTCAAGGAATATTTGAATCACTTTGTGGTCGTCTTTATTGATGACATCCTTATTTATTCCAAAAGTCATGAAGATCATGAGCAACACTTGAGGCTGACACTCCAAAAGCTTCGTGAATACAAGCTTTATGCCAAGTGGAAGAAATGCGAGTTCTGGCTTGAGGAAGTAGCATTCCTTGGGCACGTAGTATCAAGTCATGGAATATCTGTTGACCCGGCAAAGATTGAAGCTATTCAAAGCTGGGAGCAACCTAAATCAGTGATCGAAGTACGTAGCTTTCTCGGTTTAGCTGGTTATTATCGGAGATTCGTGGAAGGATTTTCTCGAATCGCTACTCCATTAACTCAGCTGACTCGGAAAGATACAAAGTTTGGTTGGAGCGAAGAATGTGAGAAGAGTTTTCAAGAACTCAAGAGGAGACTCATTTCAGCACCTATTCTGACAATACCATCTGGCTTGGAGGGATTTGTCATCTCTGATGATGCTTGGGCAAAGGGTTGGGATGTGTTCTCATACAACATGGGAAAGTCATAGCCTATGCCTCAAGAAAACTCAAAGAATATGAGAGGAATTATCCTACTCATGATCTAGAGTTAGCAGCTGTTGTCTTCGCACTTAAAATTTGGAGGCATTACTTGTATGGGGAGAAAGTGGAGATCTTTACGGATCATAAAAGCCTCAAATATTTCTTCACTCAAAAGGAACTCAACATGCGACAACATGGTAGCTGACGCATTGAGTAGAAGATCATATGCAAGTACGAGTGCGATATTGTCAACGCAAAGGCCCATTTTGTGTGACTTGCAAAGGATGGAGATAGAGTTAAAAACTCCAGGGACCCATGTGATGATGGAAAATATATGAGTAGAATCGACTTTAATTGATAAAGTTAAAGCTGCTCAAGCTCTGAGACCCGGGTGATGTGTATGAGGAAGAAAGTGCAAGAAGGTGCTATCTTTAGGAAGCAAGAATCGATGAAAAGGAATACTTGAGTAAACTCCGGACTTTGTGTTCCTAACGACCACGATTTAAAGTATAAAATCATGATGGAGACACACAACACACCGCAGTTTTGCAATCCATCTCAGGAGTACCAAAATGTATCATGATCTTGACATACATTTTGGTGGAGCAATATGAAGAGAGAGATAGCAGAGTTTATCTCAAGGTGTTTAACTTGTCAACGAGTCAAGGCAAGTAGAGCATCAAGTACCAAAAGGTCCATTGCAACCACTTGAAATTCGAGAATGGAAGTGGGAGCACATTACCATGGATTTCGTTCTACGGTCTTTCTAAGGTTTCTCAAGGCATAGATGCGATTTGGGTCATTGTTGATAGATTGACCAAGTCCGCTCATTTTTACCGATACGAGAAACTTATACACTTGAACGTCTTGCTCATATGTATATAAATGAGATTGTAAGATCGCATGGTATCTTGCGGTATCCATAGTTTCTGATCAAGACCCAAGATTCACTTCACGATTTTGGGTTAGTTTGCAAAAAGCTATGGGCACAGACTTACGATTTAGCTCAAAGATATCATCCTCGAGACGGACGGACGGTCGGAGAGGACTATTCAAACTCTTGAAGATCTATTAAGACTCTGTGTCCTTGACTTCAAGGGAAGTTGGGACAAGTTCTTACCATTGGTGGAGTTTTCCTACAAAAACAGTTATCAAATAAGTATTGGCATGGCTCCATTTGAGGCGTTGTATGGAAGAAAGTGTCGTTCTCCAGTATGCTGGGATGAGGTGGGTGAAGCAATGTTGTTGGGACCGGAGTTGGTACGTATGACTACAGAAAAGATTCAAACGATCCGACAACGTATAAAGATTTCACAAGATCGACAAAAGAGTTATGCTGATCTTCATCGAAAGGACGTAGAATTCGATATTGGAGATCATGTGTTGTTACGTGTTGCTCCATGGAAAGGAGTTACGATATTTGGAAAGAGAGGAAAGCTCAATCCTCGGTTCATTGGCCCATTTTTAATTCTTGAGCGAGTGGGAACTGTGGCCTATAGACTCGCCTTACCGCCAAGTATGTCTCGTATTCATAATGTTTTTCACATATCTATGTTACGTAAATATGTGAAAGACCCAAACCACATTATTGAGTTAGAACCAGATGAGATAGAGGAAGATTTAACGTATGAAGAGTTACTTGTTAAAATCTTGGATAAGAAGGATCATGTTCTAAGCTCCAAGGTTATACCTCAAGTCAAAGTTTTGTGGAGAAACCACGATGTGGAGGAAATGACTTGGGAGTTAGAATCTGAGAGGAAGTGAAGGTATCCCCATCTCTTCGACATACCAGGTATGTACCCTAATTTCGAGGACAAAATTTCATAAGAAGGGGAGGTTGTAAGACCCCAACTTTTATGAATAAAGAATAATTGTGGGTAATATTTAATTTGATATAATGTTATAGTTGTGGGTAATATTTATAAATTTTGCAAAGTACGCAAGTTGTTATATAATATTCGATTGGTCAGGGAATATTCGTTTTAACAGGGAATATTCGTACAATGGCACAATCATTGGTGGACCCCACAACGGAATTATTGTCGGATTGAGAAAATGACAAAAATACTTTATGAAAAAAATGGCGGAGGTGTTACCGTTAAAACTGTTGAACTACCCGGTAGTAAAAAAAGACGATGTCTGGCGTAGTTGCACAATAGCACACTTGTATTGATTATTGATGCTTACGTGAGAAGTCACTCAGTTATACTCAATTATTGCTACGATAATTCTTTGCATCATATTTCTCATATTATTGATTCAATTATTGTTACGATTATCATCGCATTATATGATATATTATTAAATCAATAATTGAGGCGGCAAAGTTATTCATATTATTATTTGCAATATTGAGAATGTCTAGAAGTTACATCAAGGAGAGGTTTGGTCACCTAATTGCGGCTATGATAAGGAGAAATCCATATCGGAAAGCCCCTCTTTCACGAGGAGCGACAGTTGTTAAATATTGTGAATTATAATATTAATGATGAATAAGTTCGTGTTGATTAAAGATAAATTTTATAGTTCCATTGTGTTGGACTTATTTGTGTTTGTATAATTGATGTCTGGAGGATATATTATTCAATTGGGTATTCGGGACACTTTTCGTGTCGGAGTACTATTCACGAGTTACTATTCATGAGTTACTATTCACAAGTTACTATTCATGAGTTACTATTCACCCGATTACTATTCACTCTAGTATTGTGCATTCGGGTATTTGGGTACAATATTATTCCATGAGGAGATGTGCTAATTTTTCAGACCGTTGGTTGAAGATATAATAGTAAGTCAATATGGACCATTTGGTGGAGTTATAATATTAAATCAATATGGATCATTTGGTTTAAAGTTTTAATAGTAAATCGGTATGGACCGTTGTTTTAAGTTTTAATAGTAAACCAATATGGACCGTCCGTTTAATAGTAAATCAATCTGGACCGTTCATGAATTAGTTACTATTCATTCCATTTTCCTATAAATAGAAGCTCATTCCTTCATTATTTTTTACTTAATTCTTTGAAACTCTAGAGAGAATTATAAGAGAACCTATAGAAAAGTATTCGCTACTTCCTACTCTTATATTCAGGTTTCTTTTACGGTAAGGGATGTTATTTGTCGTACTCATGAAGAGAACTTACATTATTTCATTATTTATTAATCTGTTGGAATAACTTTGTATCGTGGGCTACCCTATACATGGTGACATTCTTCTAATATTACATTCTTTATTATTACGTAGAATATCCATTTGTGCTTGTTTCTGGAGGACTGGTTCCATTATTTATTCTTCAGCCGTTGAATATCCACCATGCATGCGTTTACTTGGGACTGGTTCCATTGTTTATTATTTTGTCGGAATATCCTTGCATGCATGCATTTACGCCGGACTGGTTCTATTATTTATTATTACGCGGAATATCCTATACATGCGTTCTGTGGGACCTGGTTCCATCCATTATTATTCTGTTGGAATAACTTTGCTGTCGCAAGGATCTATCGCATGCATGGTGATTTCTTTTGTTATTCCATTCCTTATTATACTCAGTAGGTTAAAACTTTGACTTCTATACCCATGAAATTAGTGGGATATCTTTGATATTTGTTCTTCATCCAGTATCTTTTCATGGAAATATTCTTCTGAGCATTCTTGAATTTTACTCTACAAAGCAGTATCATGTTGACAATTTGAACGTTATCAGTTCCTGGATAAATTAATTCTTGAACTTGTTTTATTGAATTCTTATATCATTGTCATCATCCTCATGTTTATATTATGTTGAAAGTCATATGTGGCCTGTAGTGCATAGATGGACTTGGTATGATTATGACCAGGGATTATTTGGTATAATCATAACCGTAATGTTACAAATGATGTGGAAAAAGTCCTCATTGGCCCGTAGTGCATTGATGGACAGTTTTTGGTATGATTATGGCTATGGATTCTCTTTGGCCGTAGTGCAAAGATGAATTATTTTATGGCATGATCAGGACCGTTGATGAAAACATGATTATCTTAAGCCGTAGTGCATGGATAATTCGTGGTTGTGATACTAAAGAATATCCTTGGCCGTAGTGAAGGGGTGATTCGATGGTGTGGATTATTTATTAAGCTGAGTCCCAGCGATAAAAGTGATAAAAACCTTTTAAATCATAGAAGATAGTAGATTTCATTCTCTACTTGACTCTTTTAATGGATTGCTTGTTCCGTTGTAGTTAAACTCGATATTTATTATATTTTATCAGTTTAACATTGTTGAAGGCTAACGATAAATTATTCTGCATTATCTTAGTCATAATATTTCTTACTGGGCTAGTTGAGCTCACCCTTTCTTTTTACCGTTCTCTTGTGAAATGAGAAGCGTAGCCGGGACTAGTCGGGTAATGAGTGATGGTCTAGATGGTGCGGTAGTAGTCCTCACTATTACGTGAAATAGTGTGATAATAATTGTAATGAGGACTCCTTTTGAGTTTGTATAATCTCTAGTAGACAATATTTGTATTCAAACTCACAGTTTATGTTTTGTCGTATTGTACACAACAATTGTATTTGAATTCTGTACCATGTATTTGGCGACTCAAGCTGGGTGATGTATACCTATTTTTGGGGGCGTCACAGTCGCTTTCTCCTTTAGTTCTGCAAATGTAGGAATCTACAACACTCCTTGTTATAGAGCCACGATTTTAATCCCAGCTTAAACCTTCTAGCTTTCCTAGCCTCCATATCAACTTGATACGGAGCGAAGCTAGCTAACTCATTAAATTTTGCGGCGTATTCTGACACCGTCATATTCTCCTACTTCAACTATAAAATTTTTACCTCCATCCTAGCCTGCATACTAGATGAAAAATAGTTCTCAAAAAATAGAGTTTTAAACCTATCCCATTTAACTACACCTTCTCCTGCCCTCGCCTGATTCGCTTTCCACCAAAAAATTGCCTCACCCTTCATCATGTAGGTGGCAAAAGCGGTTTTTTGCCCCTCAGCTACCCTAGCTATCACGAATTCTTTTTCAATCTCTTTAACCCAAGTCTGGGCTTCAACAGGGTCAGTTCTACCTTTGAATTCCGGTGGTCCTACAACTTTGAAATCTTTAAAGTTCGCCAAACGATTGTCGGGCGGGTTCCCTGCGGCTGATATTCCCTGTTGCATAGCCTGAGCTACCATATTCACGAAGTTCTGCATCGGGTCTAATTGTTGTTGTCCCTCAGCGTTGTTGATAGATTCTTCTGCCCTTTGATTGCGAGTTCGACGTCTTGGCGGCATTATTTGATTAAATAAAACAATAAATTTAACTTACATTCTAAACCTTATCGCATAAGATGAATATGTTAAACTTGTTTCATTATTCAAACATAGATTCATATTCATTTAGCGAATATTTTACATAGCATATCACATAATTCTTTAAACATCAGCTATCCCTTTGTGACTACAAAAGTCAGGATTTAAAGTCTTGACTAATACAAAAGTTGAGAACATTACATTACACAGACATACTTATCATATATATTACATTAAACAGACCTACACAACAAAACCTATACTACCTATTCACTACGCCTTTTTCTTGGATAACCTCTCTCCTGATGACCTTATATCCCACAGATAAAACATGTTCCTGGTTTATAGTCGGGACAATACAGAGTGGTATGTCCCTCATAACCGTAAAGATAACATATTCTTTTCCCTTTCTTCTTATCGGGTTTTCCTAAGTCACGGTCTTCTATCTTTCTTTTCCCATTCTTGCTCGGAGCTGCACACGATGTGTTGCTTGTGGATCCCATCTGATCAATTTGGATTTTAAGCTTATCTTGTTCTTCCATTGTTTCTAGTAAGGCTTTTCGTAATTGACTATTTAACAACTTTTCTATTTCCCACAGCTTTTCCAGAGAAGAAACCTTGTTCCTCAGATCCTGCACCTCCGTTGATGCTTGATCAGCTTCAACTTTAGTGTCTGAATCACTATCTGTCAGTTCCACCATCTCCGGATCTGGTATTACATTTTCTAAAATAACCACCTCGTCTGAGTTGTTTTCATCGTGAACATCTATTTCAGCTATTGGATTCGATATTAGCTCGGGTGTATGGATTTGATCCTTCTTCATGCTATATGCATATAACAAGCCCTTTCCACCAGACATCTACACACATAAATTATCCTGATTAGCATATAATATATACACACATCAATTAAGAGTTTTATATAAGTTATCTTTTATTTGTTTGACGATGAATTTATTCAATTCATCTCTTTTTTAAACTCTATATGAGTTATTCATATTTTCAACGTTTCCCTCTGTTCTAAGGTTATAGCCTAAGGTCTAGCCCACCTAAGGTTTTTAACCCTAAGCTCTGATACCAACCTGTAAAGCCCCCCAAATCTGGGTACTTGAAACTCGAACTCGGTGCTTCACGATACCATTTCTATGAGCGGAATAATACTAATAATAATAACAATAATATAAAGATCAACTTAATTTACATATCATCAGAGTCTGAATCCCAAGTACGTAACCTTTAAACATTCATTACAACCCATGATAGATAGTATATATATCATACTTGTCTTAATAAAGTTAACTATTAAATATAATAGCATTGCATTCATTTAGCAACCTTTCCCTTTCCATTGTTCTTAGCAGATCCTCCAGGTTGTTCACACTTAGCTGAAAACATTTAAATTAAGCAAGGATGAGCATTTGAGTGCCCAGCAAGTAATAACAATTATAAATATTAGTTGAAAGGATTAAATGTTTTCTTTATACTACCCTTCTACAATGATTCAATAGTTGTGAAGTAATCTGTACCAATGATAATAATATATCAATTCCATACCAAAATTTTAAAACTACGTACTGACTATAAATAGGGTTTAGGTGACATGTTATGAACATTGTTTTAAATTTTTGAATAGGTTTAAAAAGAACTTCATCTGCAAACCGTTATAACTTACGGGCACGGGGGGTGATCAGCCTGTTATGCCCTGTATTGACCAACACTACATGCAAGAATGATATTATCTGTAACGCCCCGAAATCCGGTATATCTTCACACCCGGATTCCGTACGTCACGAGTACATCATTCATCCAACATACATCATTATATACTGAAATATAATAACATATATTCTCAAATCCCAGGTTCTAAAACCTTATAACGTTTCTCATTACAAATAATGATAATTACATTATTCTTTACATCTTGCACGAGTGACTTTTATCCGCCACCAAGGATACATAATCGTTCATTAAACTATTCTATAGTTTAATTCTCATCTTTCTATATTACAAGTCTTCACTTGATCTTCTCGTTCATTCACATTCTGAATGACACTTCATCTAGATACCCTCAGCTTGATCCTTACGGGATCCTTAAGTTCTTCTAACATCGTTCGCTAAAAATATTTTTCATTTAAAGCAAGTGTGAGCATTCAATTGCCCAGCAAGTCATAACAGTTGAACATACAACTTCAAGAGTTTAACATTCCTTTGGAACTTCGATAACTGAACAAAGGTTATGAAACAGCTTAAACAATAGGAATAATCTCGATTCCTATCATTTTAAAACATTAGTTACATTCACTTTGAAATACTTTCATTCTCTAATTTCTTTCATACACATTCTGTCTGGCTAGAATCAATAGCACAGACTTAACAATAACGGTTCATGTATAAACAGAACATGCTCATATTGAACAGTTCAAATCATAGAAACACCAAAGTGTTCAAATTGTGGCACAAGGCCTCATACATTCTACCACCTTGTACAAATATCGCACATTCAAGACATGTACGAGAACTTCTCAAGTTCAATATCCGAGAAGTTTAAGAAACTAGCATCCATTTAAAATATGAATGAAGTTAGGAAACTTGCTTTACACATGAAATTACGACTTACCATTTGAATCGCTCATTCAATCCCTATAACACATAAGGAAATAACAAATACACCATTTAGTCATATACTTGACTTACACATTGGTTTACTTAACTTTACTTCTCAAGGTTCGCGTTCTTACAATATAATTTTACGCGACTAACTTTCTTTACCGGTTTACGGTTTCATGACATACGGAGATGTCTTACTCAAAACGTTCATCATCTTTGATGATTCACATTCTTATCTTCTTCGTATACTTCTCTAGGACTCAGTACACATCGCTTCTCTGCTAGTAGTCCATATGGTACTCTGAGTGGTTTCCCATAAACAACCAACAAACAAGTTCCCGTCTCATCTACACTGCCATCACAGTGAGTTAGATCGGTTGCCGATTTCCAGATATACCTTCGCTCTCAAGGAATTGTTTAGCCCAGCTCCCATATGTCAACCATCAAAGGTTACGATTGTACCACAACCTAACTTTCTCTTAACTTATACGAATTATTAAATGATAATGTTCGTTAAGTTAATTTCTTATTCCTTACGACTTTCTGGAAACCAAATGCCATACCTCAGGATTCATTCTTTATCGTCTAAGTCATACATTGTTTTGTATACTCGGAACGATCACTCAATGTCAATACTATGAGGTCATAGCGTTAAACATTTCATATGAATTTATTCATACCCTACAACGTCCAGTTCCTTCAACTCGGAACGTTTATCCAAGTTATACTTATTAACTCGGCTTCTTAACATTATACGTTATTATCTTTAACTCAATTTCTTCACCGTTCACGATTAATCAACATTCTTCATTACCTTACGGTCAAACCCTACACGGAGTGTAGGTTCTACCCGTTTAATATTCGCGTACACACAACCTTTACTCAAGGTTTCAATTGTATTCATTGTTATCCATCCCATGAACCCCATGCTAAGATCGATCGTTCATCGCAACAACGTTGCGTTCACAACGTCTAAACGCTTTACATTCATCTCTCATTACCATGACATAACATCGGAATGTTATTCATTACCTTCATCAACCAACGTCTAAGGAATTCCCAATCATAGTAATCCCTCACATTCGTTTGTCGCGACTACGGTCCCCGGACATCGGTTCCGTAACTCGCATCCACATTCTTTATCTTTTAATCTCATTTAAATCTTTTCGTTCAACATTTATTAAAGATTTAAAACACTTGATTAAGTGTTATATTAATTGAACTACATGTTCATACTTCTTTCTTGCACATCCCTCAGTACTTAGAGAAATAAAAATCTCATTTACAGGCATTGCTCTTGCATTGCCGGCCGTGGCTGCGCGTCTCTTCCCTTCCTTTCTCTCTCTTCGCTGTGGGCCGACCTACTTCTCTCTCTCTCTCTCTTCTCTGAAATTGTGCGGCGCCAAGTCCTTTGTTATCTCTCATTTCATGGCCTTTGTCCAGAAGATTATGGCCGATCTCGCACTAGCAACACCGGGCCTCAAGGCACGACTCATGTCATGGCGCGAGCATGAAACCTAAAATTTTTTTCTAAGTCTTTTACAAGCTTGAGACGCTGATTTCGAAATCTCATAACTTCTTTGTTATAACTCAGAACGAGGTCGTTCCAAAGCCATTCTCTTCCTTATCTTACGTACATTGATTACCCATGGACAGAACTTCATTCTAAATCCGTTAACATGCTATTCAATTGGCTTAATCTTCACTCTTTGTTCATTTTTATATTATTAACGTTCTTCATTCGTTCTTCCGTAATTCGGTCATCCGAACTCGGAATTCGTTCATTCTTGAGTCAACGACTCATGTTTTCTACGTTCTCTTAAATTCTTATGAAACCCTATATGTTCAGGTTCATTTACTAACTTTCAAATTCTCGTTTATCTTTTACGAAAATTTCTCCATAACTTCGTTATAGCTCCGTTTTAATCTGTTCTTCATAAACGTTTCTAACGTTCCTAACCAAGAAATAAGTATCTAACTTATACACGATGGTTTTAAACTTGTCCATCAACAACATTTATACTGCGATGGTTTTAAATTTGTCCATCAACAACGTTCTTCGTGTTCTTCGCGTTCTTCGTTCGTTCTTCATTTAAATTGATATTTTGGATTACGATTTCACTTTTTCTTGGAATTTGATGTTATAGAACACCATTCCTTACTTAATTCACCTACTCATTCATAATATTCATTTGGATCGCTAAAAATCCTCACGAATCTTATACTTCCTTAAGAAATTTATAAACTAAATTTCTTATTCTTATTTCTTCATTTTCTTATGATTTCAACCATATGAAATCATTTCCAACTTCTTTTACTTCTTATTCTCATTAAGCTATGTTTTTAACATACAAAATTAAAGAAAAATTATCTAGAAGTTAGGTTTTCGGATTACCTTTCTTCTTTAATCTTCCTCCGTCGGACAAAGTTTGCTCACGAGCAAGCTTTTCTTCCTTCTTCTCCTTCTCTTCCCCCATCCGAACTCTATCTCTTTCTCTCTCAAGTTATAGGATTTTTAAAATCGTAGAAAATGAAAATTTAGCTTTCTATTTATAGATTTTCAAAGCTAGGGGCAAAATAGTCATTTTGCCCCTAAAGTTACTATTCCCACCTCCTCCAACAACTTAGCCACCAAGTTTACTTGGCCACCACCCTTACTTGGTGGCCAAGTGGCCGGCCCACATGCCTATGGGTCACCCCATGGGTTGTCCTAATGGTTCTTACCCATCCGTTTACCCATCGGTTCGATCCGCGGTTTCTTTTCTTGGTTTGGGCCTTAACCCTAATTTTTATTGGGCCTAACTTGGGCTTGATTTCACAAATTATTGGGCTTGACATAATCCAAGTCCAATTAGATTCTACAAAGTCCATAAACACAAAGTCCATTAAGACTAATCGTATTCTACGCATTCCATTCTCGTATTCTCTTCGTATATCGTTCGTACGATATTCGTATTATACGTCGTACTAATCTTCGTTCTATACTCGTATAATAACTCGTATCATACTCGTATTTCTCACGCGTAATAACCCTAGTTATTATACGTACTCATTACATTCTCGGAACTCACTTTTCTAAACCCTTAGGTTTTGAGTCCGCAGGAGAAAACTTCGTTTTTGCCATAATTGAAATATTATTGAATATTCCATCACGTCTCAAGATTTTACGTAATCAATAACTTCTCGGAATTTCAAAATAAATCTCCGAGCAGAAACGGATGAATAGTGCCTATTTCGTCTTTTTTCCCAAAAATATTTTGTTCCCGGAAAACTTTTATTTTAGTCTTTAAAATTCTTACTCGTTCAATCTAGCTCGTTGCCAGAATCCTCCCGATTAATAATCATTCTAGGTTATAAAACGATTAATAAACACATAGCACATAATAGTATTAATAAAAATTCATTTTATTAATAACTAATTCTTTAAATCTTAATTTCTGGCGGATTTCCGGGTTGTCACATTATCATTCACTCTGTCCGCCTTGGGCGCATAAAAGTTTTCCTTTGATCGGGATGTTCATAATTAGTCTGGAATCCGAACCAAAATAATTTGATTGGATACAAAAAGGTTTATCTTGTTCAACAATAACTTATAATTCAACATATATATATATATATATATATATATATATATATATATATATATACGGGTAATTAACAAATGTGTATCAACATGTAATTAAATACAATGATTATCCAAGTGGGGACACTTGTATAACCATTTATAGAAATTAACGAACATAATATATATCTGAATTTACCATATACTAATATGTTGATAATCAATGAGCGTATATAATATAGGGTTATTAATTTGTACAGTAATAATATAATTTAGAAACATTCTTACTCATGTCCATTGCATAAAGAAAATTGTAACGCCCCGAGAAAATCGGATTTTTGAGAATTAAAATTTTATTTTTATTAAATGAATTTAATTAATTATTTATGGAGCAAGCTAATTGAAGGTCGTTCTATGACCTAGAAATGTCAGAACGTTGTAGTATTTTGGCTATGTGTTAGAATTAAAATGTTTGAATTTCCAAGACGAAAATAAAAGCTTTCCGAGAAAGTTTCTGAAAAATACTATTCACGCATTTCTGCTCGGGAATTATTTTTGAACTTTCGAGAAATACGTAACGATAGAATATCGAGGTGAGATGGAATATCCAATAATATTTTAGTTATGGAAAACGTAATATTTTGCCTGTGGACTTAAAACCTAACGTTTAAGGAAAATGATTTACGAGAAGGAAATGTAATGCGATTAATGAATTAAGCGATGATCGTATTATACGTATGTATTGTACGAGGTAATGAATACGAATACTACATGAGGTAGTATACGAGAATGTATGAATGATGGTATATCGTACATGAGTAATAAGTATACGAGTTAGAATACGAGAATTATACGTGGAATATATGTTGTAAGGCTTTAAGCCAATTGTAATGAATTAGTAGGATTGTGTAGGAAATGGTTAAGTCTAATAGAATTAATGTGCAAGCCTAAGTGTTTGTAATGTAAAGCCCAATGTAAATTAATGTGAAGCTCAAAATAAGTTAAGGATCAAAGCCCAAGTGTTTGATAATGCAAGCCCAAATGAGTTAAGTAAGTTAATTAAGCTAAGGCCCAAAGTAAATATCCAATGGGTTAAGAGTTTGTTTAAACCTATGAGGCAAACCATGGATGATCCAAATTAGGGAGCAAGTAAACTTAGAGGCTAAGTAAGTGTGGTGAGCACACAAAGTGATTAATGTGATTAACAAAGAAACTTAAGGGCTAAGTGTAGTAATGATCAAGTATACTTAATAATTAAGTAAGTGTGATGACGAAGTGTGGTGGTGAGCAAGTAAGGTGACTTAATGGCTAAGAGGAGTGGTGAGCAAGAGTTGTGATGGCCAAGCAAAATGTGTGGAGGCCAAGCAACTTAATGAGCAAGTAGTGAATAGTATAGAGGTGATTAAGGAGGTGGAGTGGCCTTATGACCCTTTTACCCTCACTTTGGAATGCCTATAAATAGAGAGCTTCAATTCATTTTGTTGGTTGTTCATTTCCTCTCAAGCTAAGAAACTTATTTGGTTGAGAGAATAAGCACATATAAGTTAGACTTTCCTTGTTAGATTTTCCACCAACCACTTATAAGATGAGAGCTTAGTGGCTTGAGGGAAAAAGTTAGAAAGCTAGAGTTCTTATTTCAAGAGGCAAGAAGAAGATTAAGGATTAGCCAAGTGATCATCAAAGGGTAAGAACTTAAACCATGATTTCTTTCTCTTCCTTTAGTAGAGAAGGGGGTATTGGTAGAATAGCATGCTAAGAAGAAGTTGGAATGATAAACCAAAGGGCTTAAGTCTTAATAAGCCGGATAAGTCATGAATAAGTAATTCATTCATAAATAAGTTATGAACTTATAATGGAAGTATAAGAACTTGTGAGAACTTGTAATATGTTTACATTAAGAAGTTAGCATGATTAATAAGATGTAAGAATAAGGATTAAAAAGGACTTAACTTATTAATAAGTCATAAACAATGAAATCTAGTATGTTATACTTTAATAAGTAGCTTATAAGTTATAAGTTTTGACCTTATTAAGAACAAGAAATAACTTATCATGGTTATAAGTTAACAAAGCATGTATGTCAAGATGTTGGTATAATGGATTGAATCCAAGTAAAATGGTCTAAAAATCTCAAGTAACGAAGTTTCGCCGAAATTCACACGATTACACGACGATCGTCGAATTCGTGAAATTCTCGGAATGGAAGTCAAATTTTGATATTGAGCTTGGAAACATTGGTTTTCAATGGAGACAAGTCGTATTTGTCATTATAGAGTTGCGGACTCAAAAATGGCCGGATTCCGACTTAGAACAAAGAAACGAGCGTTCAACGTTCACGAACGTTTATCGTTTTCGTTAAAAAGGGACTAATAGGTGAAATTTTAGCAAACGAAATCGAATAGATAAAATTCTTGCATGAACGCATAGAGTACGTAATTTGTAAGCTGAGGCTCTTGAATGAGCCAATTCGGACTTATCTTGAAGAAGTTCTGAGTCTAGGAATCTCGTAAAGTTGAAAATCTGTCAAAACTATTCGTGGCTCAGAGTCATGGCATGCAAGACGACTCAAGCTTAAATGACGCGTGCATGAAGGTCAAGTGAGCTTCAGACTCTGCAAACTCAAGGCATGCAAATGTGATAGTTAACAAAGGGACTCACACCGCAGCTCCGAGTCCGGTCTCCAAGCCCTTATATATGACAATAGTCATGTGTGACACAACAAAAGGATCACCATAGCCAACATACAACCTTAAAAGCTAGGTAGTAAAGAATGGTTACAAGTAGAGCTTGAATGGAATTTGTTTAGTAACAAACAAAGGGACTTAATAAAATATTATTAAGTCATAATTAAACCCCAAGTATGATCACTTAGGGTTAAAAGAAAGTCAATTGAAGATGAACACAAATGATATTCAATGTTAATACTTCACCATTGACGATCGAGTTTCGATTAATAATGTACGGACGTTAGTAAGCCGTGAGGAAGGATAATTAACTCGAACCGAGTTGTATTAATGAAATAATTTCACTTAAGTATAAGAGAACGAAGTTAGTAAGAATGATGTAAATGAACAACGGAAAGCCGGAACCAATAAATAACAAATCTAATACGGGATTAGATTGAGAAGTAGGGTAAGATTCTTTAGGAACCAAGTATGTTCATTCATGACCTAATGTGGTATGTTATGTGATTATGTGTTGTAGAGACTGTAAAGACTCAAAGGAAACATAATTATTCGGTAGTAGACGCTGAAGGCAAGTTTTTCTTAAACGCTTGTCTAACCTTCGTGTTAGCTAGGTTTTCAAATGATTCACATTTTGAGATGCATGTATGGTTTTGAAGAAAGAGTCGATGCTAGTTCTAGCTCGGCTAGACTAATCTGGATAAATTGATTGAACTGTTTACAAGTCTTTCAATATAGAATTGCTAACGCTATCCTACGCCAACTAATTGGTACGAATTCAAGGTAAGCCTGAATATGAATAAACAAATGTATTTTCATCGAGTATTCGATGGGCACGTGAGGTTGCCATAACTTAAACGTACACACGTTTAATGGATGTAGTGTTGATCAACATATGGTACTATAGGCTGATCACCTAGATGTAATCGTAAGCTATGCCAGACTTACAGACTTCGTGCCGGGTTGTCCTTTTCAAAGAAACTATAAGACGTTCACGTCTTGAACTAGAATTGATGATTCATGGAATATTGTTATTGAAAAACATTTTGAAGGAAAAAGGAAAGCTATTTTGAATTATTGATAGTACTTCGTAACTATCATCCAGTTATTGAAGTTATACAATTCCTATGTTTCAAGCATGCTTTTAAAATGAAATTGTTGTACTTGCTGAGCTTGTTATGCTCATTCTTGCTAGAACCATATGAATGCAGCCTAGACGATGTGATGAAGGATTCTACAAGGATAAAGAGAAGGCTAAAGTGAACGTGTAGATTACCTATGTAATAGTATAGGTTTGTAATGATAATATTTGATATTATGACATGAACAAATGTAACAGTTATAAAGAACCTGGGGAATAGTAGTATTATTTTGGAATATATAAGACATATTCGTTTAACAACAGATCGATGGACAGATTTCTTGGCTAGGGTTTATACCTTCTTTGATCAATCTTTGATTCTGTTCTTATGATAAGTTATGGTTGATCATGGGGCTGTTCTTGGGGACTGATATGCTTATCAAATTCGTGGGTTTTAAAGAGAGAAGCTCAAGGATGAGAGTTGGACAAAAATAAGTGAGCAAATGATTTTCTCCGATCTCTCTCCAATCTATATATACTTGTCTTGGATGCATGTATGGCTGATATAGAAACTAATTTGCTGGAGTGGTTAGCACATAGGGTGGTTGAAGTGGTTCACCAATTAACTAAACCTAAGGTCAAAACCTATAAATTAGCTTCAATAATGCAAAGGGCATAATGGTCATTTGTCTTTCCAATTTAATGGCATTCTTGTCCTTTGGCAAACCCTTAGGGTTTGACCCTTATGGTTTAACCCTAAGGTTTAGTACAAAACATTTGTAATATCTAGCAATTAGGGTTTGGACAAAATAAAAAAAATAAAAATCTTAGTTTCTAAAATTTGTAATTATGGTTTTCTTAATTAAATTAGTTTTCTAATTACTTTATACAGGAACATTAGGGTTTTATATACTAATTATAATTAACCTTGCTAATTTAGCAATTAGGGTTTATAATTAGTAATTAAATTTTATAATTACTAATTAGGGTTACTTAATATAGAAATTAGGGTTTCTTAATAATAATATATGAAAATGTTATTTAGGGTTTTAAAATACTAATTAGATTTTTCATAATTAGCAATAAAACCTATTATACCTGATATTAATCACATTAACAAAATTTCTGACTGATCACAAACTCCAATTTAGATTTTAAATTAGGGTTTCTCATTTCCAAAATTAGGGTTTTATAATAACTTTGGGTTTTCTAAACATTATTTAGGGTTTCTAAATTTTAATTAGGGTTTACCTAATTAATTATATAATACGCAACATAAATCATATAACACAGTTACATAACAGTATTTGAATTTAAAAATAAGGTTAAACAAATTAATGCTAGAGTTTTGATATTATACACCATAATTGATCAACCATTATCAATACGCATATATACGATACATATATCATAAAGTAATTTGAAAAATCAAAATATACTTAATATTATATTATTATTCTCATCCTTGATAAAAATCCAAAATTAGGGTTTGGATTCCATATCTCGATTTATTCTCTCCCATATTTAACCTTAATAATTAAGGTAAAATAATTAACTTAATAATAATCGTACTAAAATTCATATAATAAAATAATTATTCAAAGAAAATCATTTCATATATTATTTAAATAATATATAACTATATTTTCATGGAAAATAACTAATAAAAATATTTTTACTATATTAATTATTATAAGAATATACTTTATAATAATCAATAATTCTAAAATAAAATTATTTGTAAATATTCATGGAATAAATATATTTTATTTATCACATAAATACATATACACATTATCTTATGGATCCTCATCCTTAAAAAAAAAAAAAAATTATCCGCAAAAATTCTGATTTAATTATATAGAAAATATCGGGTTGTTACATTATATATGACGTAAAGGCATATCTCTATCCTAAACACGAATCATGAATTTCATCTATGCAGAAATCACAAACACATGCTATCATGATCAAATCTAAATCTATACTTCATCTCTCGAGTTCATATAGATTATCATAGTAATTAATAGCTAATCAATTAAACAATTAAGTCCAAATCACAATAGACAATCCTCATAATAGAACATAATAATTGATAGCGAATCATATTAAAATAAACTATACAATAAGATCCATAGTAATCTCAAATAAAGAATTAGTTCATGATTATTGAATTAAAACTAAGAATCCACAATTGAATAAACAATAAAAGACAAAGATAGAAGAAGATGAGAAGATAGAATCTATTGACTGTAGATTTGATACTCTCTCCTTGCTCCTACTTTGAATCGTCAATGGTCTCCAAGTTTCTTCAATCTCCAAATCTAACAAGAACGAGGGTTTTGATCTAATCTAATCTAATGGAATCCTCTTTCTCCTCTAATCTCTCCCCTAATCCTTGTGAATCTCCTCCTTTTATAAGTCTCTGTATATTTCTTTAAGTCCTCTTGGAAGTCCTTGAGTCAATCGGATTGAAACAATCCTTCTCGAACTCAAATTTGGACAAATATTGAGTTTTCTGCGCGTACCCCTGCCCCGGAGGGGGTTTATACACTAAATAGGACCACCCCGGCGGGGGTCCCAAATGTTTTGGTACTCAGATATCGCCCAGTGAGGGGTTTTGTGAAGGAAAGTCGCCTTACGGGGTCCTTTTTTGATTAAGTATCCTCTATTAAAACAACCATAACTTTTGATCCAGAAAGAGTTACGAGGCCTACCACCTATCAAATTGAAGATATCCACGAGCTCTACAACTTTAATTCTTTGAGAAGTGAGAAATAACATACAGATGGAGGTCGAAATTTGGCCTGAAGTGACTGATATGAAAACGGCCACCCAAAACAGTGAAGTTCGACGTCCGTTGGTACAAAGATCATAACTCTTGCATCCGAACTCCGATTGGAATGATTCAAGATGTTCCGGAAAGCTAAGAAGAAGCTCTACAATATAATCCAAGTTCCAAGCCAAGAACATGAAAGTCCAAATGATGTTCGGATTTCTTTTCTTTGTGATTTCATACCAAATCTTTGCGATTTCAGCTCCCAAGCATATAATCTACAAAACGAACACAAAATTCATGAAAAGTAACTAAGAAACATGAGATTAAGCAACTAGTTCAAGTAACAAATACTGGATAAGTAGGTATAAAACCTACTTATCAAATACCCCCAAACTTAAACCTTTGTTTCTCCTCAAGTAAAAACACAAAACAACAATGCTATGCAATGCAACTAATCTACATGCCTACGAATCCAATACTAATGACAGAAACAAGTCTATTCAACCGGCTTTAGAGAAATCAAGTAAACACGATAATACATCATATCAAAACTCATCAGTAACTTCCCAATCAAACATCAACTCTTAGACTATTATCACTAATATAGTGCGTGTGTACTCCACAACAATGTTAACTGATATAAAATCAAATTCAACACATAACAAGTCTCTTCGAAGGCATCATACAATTTATACTCAAGAAATTCAAAAACAAGCTAGATCCAACTAAAATCAAATAATTACCAATATCGAGGGTCAACATGGGATACTTATGCTTTATTTTTCATCTACAGGGGCTTTTTGCTCTTATTTCTCGTTTTATTTATTTTTTTTTCTTTTGGTTTATATACACATAGCTATGTAATGTCTTATTCACTTAGGCTTTTCAATGCTACCTTAACGAGCTTTCGACCAACGACTCCTAGACCATTAAGACCTTAGCGTGCTAGGTGTAAAGACAATCCTCTCGGGCTTACTTACTCAAGTAACAAAGGCCACAAAACTAGACTCACGCCACGATGTTTATTCATACTTTTTTTTTTCTTTTTTTTCTTTTTTATTTTATAGCTTATATACCCCAAATATTCCCGCAAACTTAGGTTCTTGTCTAACTTTAGCCATCACTACTTATTCTTGTCATTCTTTCATTCAAACTAGCATTATCCTTTAGAATCCCATTATGTATCAATTTAAACTCAATCAATCAACAAGTTGTTTTTACTGTGCTATCCTTATTATACCAGTTTCAAATAGAAAAAGACTCAATTTAGAACAAGAAATCACATCAAAGCTCTAATAGTCAATACTATACTTGTCTATCCAATTCCAATCTCATCATTGGTCAAAACAAACTATAAATATCAAACAGCTGGACTCATGCAAGATGTACTAAATGCTATATAAACATAGTAAACTAACTACTAATTTTTCAATTTTTTTATTTGGCCCGAATGCAAAAAATTAAATGTAACTATACGAACTACAATGTGAATAACTAACTATATGCAATACGACACTAAAATGCCCCCTAAACTTAAACTAGACATTGTCATCAATGGCTGAAATACAAAAAAGTAAAGCAGGGGACTTCCCTGAAAATATGGTAATCCTCCTCCTTGTCCGCTAAGTTTGGAGAATAGGTTAGGCACATGGAATAAATTGGGCACCACACTTGAATTTGACTTGAATAACCTTTTCATAATCTTTTGCCTATCCATTGAACCTCCAATACCTGCAATTAAGATAGACAACATGGATTAGAATAGCACTTTGGTTTGGTAAGAGAACTTAATAAGCAAATTAATTCATATCTACTAAATAAACTAGCAAAGCATATAAATATAAAAAATAATTCCTAAGTTGCCTCCTAGTTAGCGCTTGATTTACAGTCTTTCAGCCTGACTTTGTCTGGTCAACGCTATCTAATTCCTCTTCGGTAATTGAGGAACCCTCCATTCATCAAAAATAATGTAGCTTTTGGTAGGTTCACATTTGTGATGGCTATCGAATTAAAGTCACCTAGCATGCTTTGTTTAAATATGTGCCCAATTGAGAATGTTGAATAACTAGGTGCTTTTCCGTCCATTGAGCCTATGATTCGATTGGGGCTTTGAGGCTTGGCAAGCACAACGGGCTCTTCTTATATCTTCTCCTCCTCATCCCACCATGGCTTTACATTTGTACCAGCTCTCATGTCATAAAGAGACTTGTCGATGACATGACTACCAAGCGGGCACGATTTTGCAAATCTAATTGGACCCTTGATCTTTGGTAGAGAAGGAAATTGGGGCACTAATAACATCGGGTCATCCTCGTTGGTACTCATAGTTAGTTCTTCACCGACCTTATTTTTATTATCCCTACTTGTCTCCTCTTTTTCAACATCTCGTGTCTCATCCAGTTGTAGATTTGGCTCGGGCACTTCATCAATCTCGGAATCCTCGTCATAACACCAATTATTTTGAGGACAGTTGTTCAAGGCTTTGAGCATTTGATCCATCTGGTTCTGTAGATTTTGAATTGATATCTCTTGATTCTAAATTATCCGCTCTTCATTAATCCTCCTTTCCTCATTTAATGGTACGAACTTGGACAACAATTCCTCCAACCATGAATTATCTATCTCAGTTTTGGAATCTATAGATTGAGGACCATGGGTTGAAGTAATGATGAGTTGTTCCATTTGGTTCTGACAATTATGGCTCTATATTTCTTGACTCATCATCCTTTCCTCTTGGTTTGCTATGAGCTTTGACAATAATTCTTCCAAATTTGACTTTTCTTCTTGTGGCAATGGATGTGGATATGAGAATTTCGATGTGTATGTTGGATTTGGAGCGTAGTATTGGTCTTGATAGTTGTAGCTCCATGAAGAATCCGGGTGATACCCCCAAACTTGATGATAATTATCATATGCATACTAGTTGAGGTAATTACCCTCATACTGGACCGGGCCAAGACTGATGGTGCATTGATGACTCAGATGATTACCAGCACAATAATTGCATGTAACTGCTATCCTTCGAATACATTGGGTTGCAACAACGTCCAACCTCCTTGAAAGTGTCTCAAGTTTTGCTGATAATGCAGAAAAGGCATTGAGTTCATCAATTCCTGTGTCCCTTGGCTGAGTCATATTCGAATAAGGCAATTGAAAATTGCATCCAGCCATAGTACCTGAAAAGAGAGAAAAATAGGAAGTGAAATAAATAATAAGAAAAAATGTTTAAATTAAGATTAATTTGATTGAAGCTAATATTGGCAAAAATATATTAACTAATTCCTCGGCAACGGTGCCAAAAACTTGTTGGGTAAAATCTAATTACGCACAACACGCAAATATACGTGGTCAACAAGTAATAAAGTGAAAGTAGAGTATCGTTCCCACGAGGAATTATTAATACAAATTACCAAATACTAACTCTTAACCAAACCAATTTTATTTAAACAATCAATTTAAGATTATGAATTAAATTATTTAACTAAACTAATTCTAATTACCACTAATTAAAAATTAGATTATGGAGATTTAAGATCACAACTTCACTTATTGCTTCATTTAAGTTAACACGCTTCTCATCGATTATTCTCTATCCTGAATTGTTAATCAAGAACACTAAAGCAGATAAAACCACCTCTCGATGCATAATACCCATACTCACTTAAATCCACAGATGATAGAATTAAGCAAGACACCCTAATTAACTTATCCACTATATCTCTATGTGAATTACAATTAAAAAGGATTTAAAGCACAAGTTCTCTATAAGATTATATATGGCGTAAATGCAAAACTCTATCCTAAACACGAATCATGAATTCCATCTATGCAGAAATCACAAACACATGCTATCATGATCAAATCTAAATCTATACTTCATCTCTCGAGTTCATATAGATTATCACGGTAATTGTTAGCTAATCATTTAAACAAGTAAGTCCAAATCACAATAGACAATCCTCACAATAGAACATACTAATTGATAGCGAAGCATATTAAAATAAACTACACAATAAGATCCATTGTAATATCAAACAAAGAATTAGTTCATGATTATTGAATTAAAACTAAGAATCCACAATTGAATAAACAATAAAAGACAAAGATAGAAGAAGATGAGAAGATGGAATCTATTGTCTGTAGATTTGATGCTCTCTCCTTGCTCCCACTTTGAATCTTCAATGGTCTCCAAGTTACTTCAATCTCCAAATCTAACAAGAACGAGGGTTTTGATCTAATCTACTCTAATCTAATCTAATAGAATCCTCTTTCTCCTCTAATCTCTCCCCTAATTCTTGTGATTCTCTTCCTTTTATAAGTCTCTTTATATGTCTTTAAGTCCTCTTGGAAGTCCTTGAGTCAATCGGTTCGAAACAATCCTTCTCAAACTCAAATTTGGACAAAAACTGAGTTTTCTGCTCTTACCCCCGCCCCGGCGGGGGTCCTTTTCTGATGAAGTGTCCTCTAGTAAAATGACCATAACTTTTGATCCTGGAAGAGTTATGAGGCATGCCACCTATCAAATCGAAGATATCGACGAGCTCTACAACTTTCATTGGTTGAGAATTGAGAAATAACTGACGGGTGAAGGTCAAAATTGGGTTGGAAGTGACTGATATGCAAACGGCCACCCAAAATAGTGAAGTTCGACGTCCGTTGGTACAAAGATCATAACTCTTACATCCGAACTTCGATTGGAATTATTCAAGATGTTCTAGAAAGAGAAGAAGAAGCTTTACAATATAATCCAAGCTCTAAGCCAAGAACATGAAAGCCCAAACGATGTCCGTATTACTTTTCTTTGCAATTTTATATCAATTCTTTGGGATTTCAGCTCCCAAGCATATAATCTACAAAACGAACAAAAAATGCATGAAAAGTAACTAAGAAACATGAGATTAAGCAACTAATTCAAATAACAGATACTGGATAAGTAGGTATAAAACCTACTTATCAGGCTTGCATTTAACAAACACATGGAGCTTTAAAATTAATTACACTTGGGCTTGCACATTAATTCCTATTGGGCTTTATTCTTCCTTCATAATCCTACTAGTCCATTACATATGGCTTAAAGCCTTACAACGTATTGTATACGTATTAATCTCGTATTCCAACTCGTATACTTATTCATTATATACTACATACCATCATTCATACATACTCGTATAATACCTCGTATCATACTCGTATTCATTATCTTGTACAATATTCGCGTATCATACGATATCATTATTTAACTTCTTAACGCTTTACTTTTCTTAATGTTCTCAATTTAAGTCCATAGGCAAGAAACTGAGTTTTCCATACGTGAATTATTATTACATAAACCATCTTCCCTTGATATTCTATCATTACGTATTTCTCGGAAGTTCAAAAATAATTCCCTAGCAGAAATCAGGGAATTGTGTTTTTTGGAAAATTTCTCGGAAAGCTTTTATTTTTGTCTTGGTAATTCAAACACTTTAATTCCCTAACGTAGCCAAAATACTATGACGTTCCGACATATCTAGGTTATAGAATGACATTCATCTTGCTAACACATAATAATAACATATAATATAATTTTATTCATTATTTAATTAAATAAAATTATTTTACAATAAATCCGAATTTCTCGGTCGTTACATCATTCCCCCCTTATAAGGATTATGTCCCCAGAATCTCGTTTTACATTAAACAAATAACTGAGGGTAATTTTTCATCATCTTTTCTTCAAGTTCCCACGTTGCTTTATCGGCATCGTGGTTCTTCCATAACACCTTTACTGAAGGTATAACTTTGTTTCACATAACTTGCTCTTTTCTATCAATGATTTGGATCGGCATCTCTTCATACATTAAGTCATTCTCGATATGAATAGGCTCATACTCTATTACGTGCTTATAATCCAGCTTATAAGGACGCAATACTGATACATGAAATACATTATGTATTTGTTCTAAGTATGGAGGTAATGCTACCATTTAAGCTACCTCTCATGCCCTTTTTAATACCTCAAAAGGTCTTATAAACCTTGGGCTTAACTTTCCCTTCTTTCCAAAGCGTATCTTTCCTTTCCAGGAGGATTTCTTTAGAAACACGTACGAGCCTACTTCAAACTCCATATTTACTCAATGCGAATCCGCATATTTCTTCTGTCTGTCTTGAGCTGCGACGAGACGCATCCGTATCAACTTGACTACATCCACGGTCTGCTGCACCAATATTGGTCCTAGAATACAACGTTCTCCTACATCATTCCAACACAATGGTGTTCTGTACTTGTTTCCGTATAAAGCTTCACAAGGCGGCATGCCTATGCTTGCATGATAGCTATTGTTATACGCAAACTCTACTAATGGTAGATGATCATCCAAACTACCTTTGAAATCCAAGACGCAAGATCTCAATATATCTTCTAACGTCTGAATTGTCCTTTTGCATTGTCCATCGGTTTGTGGATGATACGATGTACTTAGCTTCAACTGCGTTCCCAACTGTTCCTGCAGACTCCTCCAAAAGTTCGACGTGAATCGTGGATCACGATCTGACACAATCAAAACTGGTACTCCATGTCTGGAAATAACTTCCTTAACATAAAGTTTAGCTAACTGGTCTAAGTTATACTTAACCTGTATTGGCAAAAAGTGAGCCGACTTCGTCAACTGATCCACTATTACCCAAATCGCATCATACCCTTTTGTTGTAATCGTAAGTCCCACCACAAAGTCCATCGTGATATGCTCCCACTTCCACTCTGAAATCTCCAATGACTGTAACAAGCCACTTGGTCATTGATGTTCGGCCTTAACCTTTTGACAGGTTATGCACCTACTCACATACTCGACTATCTCTCTTTTCATGTTCGGTCACCAAAAACTCTGTCAAAGGTCTTGATACGTCTTAGTGCTACCCGGATGAATCGAGTACCTCGAACTATGAACTTCTTATAACACTTGTTCCTTTAATTCCGTCTCATTCGGAACCCAAACTCTTCCTTCAAATCTTAATAATCCCTCATTATCAAGACTATACTTTAAAACTTTTTCTTTGGTTAACCGCTTCTTCATCTGGTCACACTCCTCAGTTCGGAGTTACACCTCTTTGACTCTCTATACTATGGTAGATTGAACCTCCGTTGTAAATAGTCTCTGCCCTGACTCACTCGATAACTTCACCTCCAACCCATCCTAGTCATCTCTGTTATTAACTTAGTTTGAGCCGTTAACATAGACAACTTTTCCCGACCCTTCCTACTCAAGGCATCGGCTACTACATTGGCTTTTCCAGGGTGATAAAAGATTTCACAGTCGTAATACTTTATCAACTCCAACCATCTACTTTGTCTCATATTCAACTCTTTCTATGTGAAGATATATTTTAGACTCTTATAGTCCGTGTATATCTCACATTTCTCTCTGTAAAGATAATGTCTCCATATCTTTAGGGTAAACGCTACCTCGGCCAGTTCCAAATCATGAGTAGGATAAACTTTCTTCAACTGTCGTGATGCATACACAATGACCTTTCCATGCTTCATGAGCACACAACCAAGTCCCCTATTCAAAGCATCGCTATAAACTACAAAATTTCCTGTATCGTCAGGTAAAGACAACACATGTGCTTCACTCAATCTGTTCTTCAGTTCTTAAAAACTGCCTTTACATTTCTCCGTCCACACGTATTGCATCGTCTTCCTTGTTAGGTTAGTCAACGGAGTAGCTATTTTTGAAAAATCTTGGAGAAATCTTCGATAGTATCCCGCTAACCCTAGGAAACTACGCACCTCCTTCGGCGTTTTTGGTTGTTCCCAACTCATCACTGCTTCAACCTTCGCTGGGTCTACTAAAATCCCCTCACAGTCAATAACATGACCTAAAAACTGTACTCTTTCCAGCCAAAATTTACACTTAGTAAATTTCGCATACAACTTCTCCTTCCTTAGTGTCTCCAACACTACTCTTAAGTGTTCAACATGATCTTCTGGCATCTTAGAATATACTAGAATATCATAGATAAACACTACGACAAACTTGTCCAAGTATTATTTGAACACTCTGTTCATCATATCCATAAATGCAGTTGGTGCATTAGTTAACCCGAATGATATCACCAGGAACTCGTAATGGCCGTAACGAGTCCTGAATGTCGTCTTAGGTACATCCTCACTTCTAACATTCAACTGATGATACCCCATTCGCAAATCTATCTTAGAAAAATACATTTCCCCTTTCAACTAATCAAAGAGATCATTGATCATGGGAAATGCGTATTTATTCTTTATCGTTAACTTGTTCAACTCTCGATAGTCGATACAAAGTTTTAACAATCTGTCCTTCTTCTTTATAAATAGTATCAGTGCTCCCCACGGTGAAACACTCGGTTCAATGTACTTCATATCCAATATTTCTTGTAACTGAACCATCAACTCCTTCATCTCCACTGGCGTCATATGGTACGGTGCCCTGGAAACTGGTTCCGCTCCTAGCACAATGTCTATCACAAATTCAGTCTCCCTATCTGGTGGAAGACCTGGTAATTCACTTGGAAATACATCCGTGAATTCTTTTACTATCGGTATTTGTTCCATCATTGCTCCCACTCTCTGGGTATCCACAACATGACACAAGTAACCTACACATTCCTTCCTTAACAAACTCCTAGTTTATGTCATAGTAAGACAACACGAATGTCCCGGTGATTTATTACCGTAAAACTCTATATAAGGTTAGCTAAACGTCCTAATGTTTACACATTTCTTTTGGCAATCTATTATTGCACCATGGTTAACCAAGCAATCCATCCCGAGAATTACATCGAATTCTTCCAACTTCATCGGTATCAAATCTACCGATATATATTATACAACCTCGTATATCTACACAACAACTCCTATGGATAACTTCAACAGGAATTATTTCTTCATTCGCTACCTTGATAATCAAAGGTACATGCAATCTTTTGGGAAGTAATCCTAAGCGTCTAGCAAATTCACATGCTATAAAAGAACAAGTAGCACCCGAGTCAAATAACACGTAAGCATTTATGTCATTGATCGGGATAATACCTGTAACTACATCCCCGGATGCAACCGCATCTTGGACAGTCATGTTAAAGGTAGGAGCCATCGGCCTACCCGTCGTTGTTGGACCACCAATAGCTAACTTACCGCTATTAGCGCCTTTATTCATGTTCGTCCCCTTCTTCAGGCAGTTATTCACCATGTGATCAGTTGATCCACACACGAAGCATCCATGGTTTTTCTTCGAACTTGGACAGTTAGGCGAATTGCTCCCCTCCTGTCCACAGTTGTAACATACGACTTTCCCCTTGAGATATACTACTAAGTGAGTTTTCCCACAGTTCTTGCATGCCTCCATCCTCCTCTTAGGATCCCCTTGCTTCACTCCGGTATTCCCAGAGTTAAATCCCTTCCTCTTTTGGCCTTCACCACTACCACTAGATCCCTCGAGGTTTATTCCCCCTTCAACCTTTCCCTTGTTCTTCTTCTCTTTGTGGTATTGGCTTAGAGCCTCGTTACCACCTTCGGAAATTATTGCCTTCTGTAGTATTGTCCCAAAAAAATTACTTTGGAACACATAAATACGGCTATAGAGTCAGGGTTTCAAGCCCTGTTTAAACCTTCTAGCCTTCCTCACCTCAGTGTCCACCTGATGTGGAACAAACCACACCAATTCATTGAATTCGGAAGCGTATTGGGGAACTATCATTTCCCCTTGTTTCAATTCCAAAAATCGCATTTCCATCCTCCCTTGCATACTCGTGGGAAAGTAGTTCTTGAAGAAAATCTCCTTGAACCGCGTCCACGTTAAGTTCTCTATTTCGGTCCTAGCCTGGTTCACCTCCCACCAGAGTTGGCCTCCCCCTTCATCATATATGTGGCAAAAGCAACCTTTTTCCCTTCGTCGATATTTGCAATTACAAATGCCTTTTTTATTTCATTCACCCAAGTATGGGCTTCTATCGGGTCCGTAGTTCCTTTGAACTCTGGCGGACCTACACTCTTAAAATCCTTAAAAGTAGTAGCTCGTACTACTGCAGGATTTACGGGTATATTAGCCCTATTCCTATTAAAAGCGGTCGTTAAAAGATTAACGAACTCTTGCATTGGGTTAACCGGACCTCCCTCCGGTTGATTAACATTAGCATCTTGGTTTCTTTGTCTCCTTCTTGGCGGCATTTTGTTGTTAAGATAAACAACACGAGTTATTATTTATTACTTAAATAATAACATCAACTCATTACACAATATGTTCCATAAAAAGGCTTATATTGATTTGCTTGCTTGTAGTATAATACTAAATCATTCATTCATTACACAAACCTTAGCTGATTACAATACTATCCCGTAATTGCTTTCCAAAAATTAGGATTTACAAAAGACTACCCTTTGATATACAAAAGAGGGTTCTACATCACTACTAGATACAACATATTTACATATCTAACTCTACTCTAGCTAATACTAGTTTATATTTACCTTCTGACATTCTCAAAATCCGCATTGGCAAGATTAACGATAATATCTCGGCTGATAGTATGCCGATTTTTCCCTATCTCTATCGGATACCCAACTACCTGCTGCTAGAAATCCGCGTGAGAACTCCTATGTATATAGGACATTCTCCCAATCTTTTGCTTCTTTGTCTTTAGCTCCTGCCTGAGCTCAAAGACCTCTTATTTCAGCTCGTGGACCTTGTCCTTTGCTAAAACTCTTTCATCATGCTCCTCTTCCCACATAGTCTCCATACTTGTCTTATCTTCCAAGACAGCATGAAGCTCTTCTTTTAGATCCTTAACCTCCTCACAATACTGGATATTTCTATCCAACACTGTAATAAACAAGACATTCATTGACTCCCCCGGAGTCATCTCTTCTTCAGGTGCTATGGTGTTAAATGACACCACCTCCACCTCCTCTTCAGACATTCCATCGAACATGGACATGAGGTCTATGCTTTCAGAGTGTCCAGACGCAACTATCACCACTTCTGGCTCTTCTGCTATAGAGTTCTGTAAGATCTCTATTTGATTCACCGACTCTTCACTCACTACATGTATTTCCCTATACATTCCGTTTTCTCCTGACATCTACAACAAAATAATTTAGTTTGATTAGTACACGTCAGTAGAATAATAAAAACACATCGCATTTAATGCATTTTTAAGGTTAATTTCCATCTTTTACTTCTTTAACTTTCCTTAAGGTTATGACTCAAGGTTATAATTCCCCCCTTAAGTTTTATAACCTAATGCTTTGATACCAACCTGTGATGCTAATGGTACTTTCAACCATAGCACCTCACAAGGGTACCTATCAATTTGCCACCGACTTGCTCTACGCCCCTATGAAAAAAGTCCGTCATGCAGTATTCCCATTTAGGGACGTCACCAGCAAAAGGCTCGGGGTTCGTAACGTATTGAACTTATAGCTTTGATACCAACCTATAATGCCCCCAAATTCGGGTATCTTCTAACCCGACATATGGTGCTACACGGTGCTACAGTTCACACAATTATTCAATTTAAATGCTTCAAAATAGTGAAAATGTCTTATGTATATTCCAAAATAATATTACCATTCCCAGGTTCTTTATAACCATTACATGAGTACTTGTCATAATAATAAGCAATTACAACATCTGTACTAATCTATTACAAAAGCAACCTATTGGTTGGCCTTAGCCTTCCCTTTATCTTTTCCGGATCCTTAAGTTCGTTCGGTCTAAGCTGCATTCATATGGTTCAAGCAAGAATGAGCATAAGTAGCTCAGCAAGTATGACAATTTCATTTAAACAACAGGCTTGAATCATATAAATCATATATCTTCTATTATTGAACAATAGTTACGAAGTACTATCGATAATTCAAAATAGCACTTCACTTTTCTTTAAAATGTTTCACAATGAACAACATTCAATAAAACATCAATTTCGGTCCAAGACCTTGAGCATTTCATTCTTTCTTTGAAAAGGACAACCCAACACCAAGTCCATAAGTCCGACATATCTTACGAGCATGTCTAGGTGATCAGCCTATAGTACTCTATGTTGATCAACACTACTTTCCTTAAACGTATGTACGTTTAAGGTTTGACAACCTCACGTACCTGTCGTTTGACGATAAAACATTTATTCATGCATACTCAGTCTTCTTTTGAAAACCACACCAAATACTTTTGCAAAACTTAACAACATTGATAGATTATAAGAAATCCATAAAACATCTTAAGTCTAGCCGAAGGAATTGGCTTTGACTTCATCCTACACAAATTCATGCGTAAGGTACATGAATTACAAATCTTGTCCAAAGAATTCAGACAAGGGTTAGAATACTTGCCTTCAGCATCTGCTACGGTATAATTACTTTCCTTTAAGTCTATAAGTCTCTACAATACAGAATCACATAACATACCACATTAGGTCATAATCAGATATGTATGGTGCCTAACGTATCTTACCCTTCTTCTCAATCTAATCATTTATTAGATTCGTTATTATTGGTTCCGGCTTACACATTACCTTGGTCTTACTTTCAATTAATCTTTCGTCTTCCTTCAGTTGTAATACTTAAGGTCTTTAATATCATTTAAAGATGTTACTTCAAGTACTCTAATGTATTACTTACCATCAATTAAACCATAACTTCTTCTCTATTCATAACCATTCATTCATCGTGCTTGGTTTAGAAATTTGGCCAAGGCATCACCTTCCTCTCTTCTATGTCGCGATGCAAGACCACTCTCCAGTGGCCAATGTACCAAACCCGGCGCTGCGGAGCCACTCATATTTCTCTTGGCGTCGCAATAAGTGAAACTCCATGAGAGGTCATGAGATCGCTTTCATTACCGCAAATTCGTATATATTTGTTTTCAATAGGTTAAATAGCCAACTGTTGTGCACCATAAATGCTTAACAGATTTTAAACTTTGCCAACTTCCCAGACTCCAAATTTGATCATTTAAAGTCCGAATTGGCTCGTTCAATAGCCATTAGCTCACAAATCACATACTTTACGTGTTCGTGCAAGAATTTTACATTTTCGAATTCGTTAACTCAAATTCATATTTGAGTTCATTTTTAACGAAAACGATAAACATTCGTGAACGTTCAACGCTCGTTTTTCGTTCTAAGTCGGAATTTGGTCATTTTTGAGTCCACAACTCTATAATGCCAAATAAGACTTGTCCCCATTGAAAACCTACATTTCTGAGCTCAATGTCAAAATTCGACTTCCATTCTAAGAATTTTACGATTTCAATGATTATCGTCTAATTGTATGAATTCTGGCATAACTTCGTTACTTATGATATTTTCATCGTTTCAAATGGATTCATTTCATTATACTAACATCTTAACATACATATTTCATTAACTTATATACATAATAAGCTCTTTACTTGTTCTTCATAAGTTCATAACTTATATAAGTATGATCTACTTATTCGTGGCTTATTATGATTTAAGTCCTTTGTTTAGCCATTCTTATTACTTCTTAGCATACATGTCTATCAATCAACACTTCTCTTATCAACCTACATTTGAAGAGATGGAAGATTAATAGTCTAGGATCATTACCTATGATGATCACCTGATTCTTCTTCTTCAACTATAAAAGACTAACTTTTCTAGCTTTCTAGTTTTTTCTCTCTAACCAATAAGCACTTTATAATGTTGGATGAAAGTTAACAATTAAAAAATAGACAGAAGATAATAGGAAAGGAAGGTAGCCATGTTCGACTTGTGGGAAGAACCATTCTGGAGTTTTCCTTAAGAAGAAGGGAGTTTGCTACAACTGTGGGCACGAGGGGCACATGTCGCCCAATTGCCCCAATCCGAAGAAGATACAAGGTTGCTTTGCATGCGGATCAACTGATCATCTGGTACGGAACTGTCCTAAGAGAAATGCGGAGAAGGAAAGTGTCAACAAGGGACCCAGTGGTGGAACCTTGGCAATTCGAGGACCTGCACTGCCAGGAAGACCAACAGCCCGTACATTCAACATGACGACGCATGATGCAGTAGCTACTCAGGAGGTGGCACCAGGTAACGATTTCACTTAATACTTAAATTACGCAAATAATATGAGTTAGATAATTCTGTGAACTGTTTTCTCTTATAGATTCAAGTCACAGGTTAGAATTTGAAACACAAATTAATATTGTGTTGATAAAAATGAATTGCTGATACAACTTTAAAAGATTGTAGAGAATAAGAAAGCGGTGATTCCGAGGACGGAATCCTTTTAAGGAGGGGTGAATGTGATAACCCACGATTTCGAATAATCAAAATTTTACGAATAATTTTTTATTTATTTAATATTAATATTGATTATCAATTTTGCGACAAGTATCTGTGATACGAGTCTCGAGAAAGTCAATTTGTGTATTGACTAATAATATAGAGTAGAGTTATGCTTAACAACTTTAGAAACCCTAACCCTAATTTCTGGATAGGGATTCAATAGAAAATATAATTAATATAATTATATTAATGAGTACGCGTTTGTATTGTTTAGAATTTTTGACCAATGATTGATAGGATAAGGTTTAAAGTTAGTAAACCCTAATAAGAGATTAGAAACCCTAATCTCAGGATTAAAAACCCTAATCGAAAGTCGAGAAATCCTAATTTTAACTTCGGGGATCCTAAACCCTAATTAGGAAACCCTAATCTTAATTAGTAAGTTTAATGTGTGTATTAAACTTTAATATGATTAGAAAACCCTAATTATATTTTAGTTATCTTAATTTCTATTTTACAAACCCTAATTATAATTTAGAAATTTTATTTTTCTAATTAAAACCCTAATTAGGAAACCTTAATCCTAATTAGCAAGACTAAAGTGATTATTATGTGTTAATATAATTAGGAAACCCTAATTATACTTTAGAAATATTAATTTCTATTTAAAACCCTAATTACATTTTCAAAATTGTTAATTTTCTATTTTTAAACCCTAATTAGAAAATTCTAGAATTGAAGTTTGTAAAACCTAAGGGTTAGAACCTTAGGGATAAACCCTAAGGGTTTGTGCATTTGTCTAGTATGCCATTAAAATCAATTTGCTAATGACTAAAATACCCTTTTTTATTTTCTTTAATTGATAACTTGTATAATTGCTAGCAACTTTAGTTGGTGAACCACTTTGTTGACATAGTGACTTCATAATCTCAACCAATCAGCCGAAAATATAAAATCCTAACAACATGTCAAGCAATATATATAGATTTAGAGAGAGAAAGTTACTACATTTTACTTATTTTTCAACCAAGCTCTTACCAACTCTCTCTCACACAAGAACCTCCGAAATATTATAGTAGATCAGTCACTTAAACACCTCTAGAAACATCAAGTTCAAATTGGAGATCAAAGATCAAGATTTAGAACAAGAAGGTATAAACCCTAAAATCTAATTTGATCTTGTATGCTAAGAAAGTTTTTGTGTTTAAGTGTTTAGAATCTTGCTAATGGATGTTTGATGAAGATCTATGATGTATTATCATTGATCTATAGCATCAAAGTGGGTAAAAACTATGTTTTTCAATAACTGCCAAGAACATGGTTTGTGGTCTGACAACCGAATGTCAGTGGCCACATCATTGCTTGTTAAAGATTTTTGTTGTTTTAAGGTAGTTATATGTAGCTTGGTACAAGGTCTTTATTATGCAAAAGAAATCAGAGTCATTAGTTGTCTGGATTTGAAGATATAATCGGTCAAAACCCGTTAGTGTTTCTGGGTATAAGGAGTTGACCGGGCGAATTCTGGGTAACCCAGAAATTCGTTTTTAGCGTCTGACAACATCTTTAAGCTCTTTTATCTGTCAGTCGTGTTAGTGTTTTGATTATGTGTTGTATCTGGATTGTAGCTTGCTGTTTATACTCTTGATCCATGGCCTTCGAACGCTTAAACAATCAACAGATCAATCGTAACAAGTGGTCAAAGTAGGCCACTCGCACTGATTTTGTATTTCTGGAATTTCCAAAAAAGTGTATGAACACTTTTTCTGACAAGGTTTGACCGTGTCATAACTTGTGGGTCCATTATTTTTAAACTGCTGCGTTGTTATAGTAATGTTCCTTGTCATGTATACTACCAGTCTGAACCATAAAAGCACCAATATCGTGACCAGAACCTAGATTAAAATGATCTACAAAGTACCGAGATGAACTGTTGGGTTTCTGGGAAAACCCAGAAATCGTCTGACAATGATTTTGAAGGCACAGATCGTCTTGTTATGTTATTGTATGACCGAGATGAAGATTGATTCATGTAGTGTTACATAAACACTACATGATCAAAACTTAACCTAGCCTAGAACATGATCAGATTGGATTTTATGAGCGGTCAAACAAGCTCCTTTGTTAACTATCTGACAGTGTTCTTGAGCACCAAGAACACCTAAGACGACAAACAAGTGTCGCTATAGGCTTTAGCGACGGTTTTATTATTTTCTAATTTCTGATATTTCCGGAAAATATTTAAAAATAGAAAATAAATTATAAAAATTATAAAAATGGTTTTAAAAATCAGTTTATATTCTAAAAAATAACTTTTAATTATTTGGGACATTTTTCATTAATATTTATAATTATTTGGATATTAATGATATTTAATTTATTTAATTAGGGTGTTAAATAAAATAGAGAAAAATGATTTAATATTATGAAAATAATTTTAAATAAGAATAATGTATTTAAAAATATTTTGAGTTATAAAATATAACTTTTAATATTTTTTAGAGATTTTCCTTAATAAAATAATATTAATGATATTAGATTTATTTAATTATTAAATTAAATAAATAAGATAAAAATGATTTTATTGATTTAAAATCATTTTAAATGAGAATAAAATGTTAGAAAATATTTTGAATTATAAAATATAATTTTCTATATTTTTGAGAATTCTCATTAATAAATTAATATTAATGATATTAGATTTATTTAATTATTATATTAAATAAATGAATTAAAATGGTTTTATTGATTTAAAATCATTTTAAAATGAGAAAAATATTTTAAAAATTTTAAGTTATAATTAATGACTTTTAATATTTTGATATTAATTTCATTAATATTTAAATATTAATGGTGATGATTTAAAATAATTTTAATTAATTTAAAAATCATTTAAGTAGAATATTGATGATTTAAAAATATTTTAAGTTATTAATAATAACTTTAATATTTTGACAAGTGTGCTATTAATATTTTATATTATTAAATATTAATATTGATAAGATTATTTGATAATTAAATCATTTAAAAATGAATTAAGTGTTTGAAAAATTATTATAAATTATAATAATTTCTTATAAATTATTAAAAACTTCTGAAAAATATTATTAACGATATTTGACTTATCTAAAATAATATTGAAGCTTAGAGACCAAGTTTAATTGACAATCAATGTGTTAATTATCGGATAGGGTGACCAGAACACCAAGATGAGACTAAAGTCAAACCAGACCGAACTAGTTAGACTTGTTAACTGTTTATATAGGTTATAAACACTAATGTGGCTATGTGGTAATGTGCCTAGGAGAAGTTTGACTGTAGAATACAGTGTTATGTGTTATAAATTATTGTGCTAATTGTGAGACCAATATTATTGGTTATAGGTCGTACGAACGCATATAAGTTTATTGTGTAGCTGTAATCAGCAGAGAAGGCAAGTTTCCTAACTCAACCTTGAGTTATATTCATTCAATTATTATAGTGGCTAATTATACCACGTCCAGGGATTTATTGTTGATTATTCGTAGTTAGTGCATGTTGAATAATTCAAATTGAATTACTGATTCGAAAAATATATATTTGTTGAATAACTGTTGTTGGATATTCATATTTGTAGAAGATAAAATTGACAGTACAAATAATTCCTATTTATTGTCGAATTATGTTGAGAAATGTCTTAGCTAATTATTCTGGCTAGACGAACATTTATTAGAACTTGATAAGTTCGAGAAGAGAAGAGAAGATAATTTAATTATTATTAATAGATCAATGCCAGTTGTATCGGCTAGATTGAAAAAAGAAAACTTGATAGGTTTGAGAAGAGAAGTGATTAGATATTGAAATCATTGCATTACGTTGTTAAATCAAATTCTGATTCAAAGACTGAGAAGAACAACCTTTTATATAAAGGGAACATTTTAGGTCGTATATTCGGCCATTACGCACTGTTAAGTATTATGCATAATATAGGGTACAAGGAGTTGGCCGACTCTAAGTACTTGCAGAGGGGTATGATTTAATCTTTATGGTTATCTGATACACCTGCGTATGTATCAAAGTAAATATTTGATAGATACCCGAGAAGAGAAGTTCTAGATCTTGTGTGATCACTCAGTATAAATCTGGAAAATATTCCACTATGTTATTGCGTATAATTGATTCTTGATTATTCAATAGAATATTGTAGAAACTTTGAAAGCGTTGTACTCTTTCATTATAAAATTATTGTGTTGCCTAGAATACAAGAAGACTTGTTATTGATTAACGATTTGTTCAGCTATTTAAAAGTTTCCTGAACTTTGGTTTCATTCTATCAAAATAGATAGTCTGTTCTTATTGATTCGTATACATTTATTGTATGTCTTAACTTGCGGGGAAAACTTGTTGCTCACCCTTGCTAAATAAAATATTTTATCTAGGGAAGAAGAGGTCAGCAAATTAAAGAAGAACAAAGGCAAAGGCAAAATGCTGGAGTAGTTATAATGAACTTATTATTATGTTATGTTTATAAACCCTTGTTGTTTATCTAAAGGGTAAGTTTATAATGTTAAGGTTAGAGGGCCTGGGACTATTGTATTAACAATATCTGTTAATGACTTATGTATTACTATTTCTATATAAATGGGTATTTAAATGTTATTTATATTGTGGATCATTATCACCAAACTCGAGGGTCAGGTAACCCGGATTTGGGGGTGTCACATTAATCTTGTATTCCAACTCGTATACTTATTCATCATATACGACATACCAACATTCATACATACTCGTATACTACCTCGTATCATACTCGTATTCATTACCTTGTACAATATTCAAATATCATACGATATTATCGTTTAACTTCTTAACACTTTACTTTTCCTAATGTTCTCAAATTAAGTCCGCAGGTGAAAAACTGCGTTTGCCATACGTGAATTATTATTACATAAACCATCTTCCTTTGATATTCTATCATTACGCATTTCTCGGAAGTTCAAAAATAAATCCCGAGTAAAAATCAGGGAATAATGTTTTTCAGAAAATTTCTCAAAAAGCTTTTATTTTCGTCTTGGAAATTCAAACACTTTAATTCCGTCATGTAGCCAAAATACTACGACGTTCCGACATATCTAGTTTATAGAATGGCATTCATCTTGCTAACATATAATAATAACATATAATATAATTTTATTCATTATTTAATAAAATAAAATTATTTTACAATAAATCTGAATTTCTCGATCGTTACATCCTTCCACCCTTATAAGGATTATGTCCCCAGAATCTCATTTTAAATTAAATAAATAACTGAGGGTATTTTCTCTTCATCTTTTCTTCAAGTTCCCACGTTGCTTCTTCGGCATCGTGGTTATTCCATAACACCTTTACTGAAGGTATAACTTTATCCCGCAGAACTTTCTCTTTTCTATCAATGATTTGGATCGGAATCTCTTCATACGTTAAGTCCTTCTCAATATGAATAGGCTCATACTCTATTCGTGCTTATAATCCGGCTTATAAGGATGCAATACCGATACATAAAATACATTATATATTCGTTCTAAGTCTGGAGGTAATGCTACCATGTGAGCTACCTCTCCTACCCTTTTTAATACCTTAAAAGGTCCTATAAACCTTGGGCTTAACTTTTCCTTCTTTCCAAAGCGTATCTTTCCTTTCCAGGGAGATACTATAGAAACACGTACGAGCCTACTTCAAACACCTTATTTACTCGATGTGAATCCACATATTTCTTTTGTCTGTCTTTAGCTGCGCCGAGACGCATCCGTATCAACTTGCCTACATCTGCGGTCTGCTGCACCAATTCTGGTCCTAGCATACGACGTTCTCCCACTTTATCCCAACACAATGGTGTTCTGTACTTCCTTCCGTATAAACCTTCATAAGGCGGCATGCCTATGCTTGCATGATAGCTATTGTTATACGAAAACTCTACTAATGGTAGATGATCATCCCAACTACCTTTGAAATCCATGACGCAAGATCTCAACATATCTTCTAACGTCTGAATTGTCCTTTCACTTTGTCCATCAGTTTTTGGATGATACATTGTACTTAGCTTCAACTGCGTTCCCAACTGTTCCTACAGACTCCTCCAAAAGTTCGACGTGAATCATGGATCACGATCTGACACAATCGAAATTGATACTCCATGTCTGGAAATAACTTCCTTAACATAAAGTTTAGCTAACTGGTCTAAGTTATACTTAACCCGTATTGGAAAAAAGTGAGCCGACTTCGTCAACCGGTCCACTATTACCCAAATCATATCATACCCTTTTGTTGTAATCGGAAGTCCCACCACAAAGTCCATCGTGATATACTCCCACTTCCACTCTGGAATCTCCAATGACTGTAACAAGCCACTTGGTCGTTGATGTTCGGCATTAATTTTTTGACAGGTTAAGCACCTACTCACATACTCGGCTATCTCTCTTTTCATGTTCGGCCACCAAAAACTCTGTCGAAGGTCTTGATACATCTTAGTGCTACCCGGATGAATCGAGTACCTCCAACTATAAGCTTCTTGTAACACTTGTTCCATAAATTTCGTCTCATTCAGAACCCAAATTCTTCCTTCAAATCTTTTTCTTCGGTTAACCACTTCTTCATCTGGTCACACTCCTCAGTTTGGAGTTGCACATCCTTGACTCTCTCTACTATGGTAGACTGACCCTCCGTTGTAAACAGTCTCTACACTGACTCACTCGGTAACTTCACCTCTAACTCCATCCTAGCCATCTCTGTTATTAACTCAGTTTGAGCCATTAACATAGACAACTTTTCCCGACCCTTCCTACTCAAGGCATCGGTTACTACATTGGCTTTTCCAGGGTGATACAGGATTTCACAGTCATAATCCTTTATCAACTCCAGCCATCTCCTTTGTCTCATATTCAACTCCTTCTGTGTGAAGATATATTTTAGACTCTTATGGTCCGTGTATATCTCACATTTCTCTCTGTAAATATAATGTCTTCATATCTTTAGGGCAAACACTACCGCTGCCAGTTCCAGATTATGAGTAGGATAAACTTTTTCATAATCCTTCAACTATCATGATGCATACGCAACGACCTTGCCATGCTGCATGAGCACGCAACCAAGTCCCCTATGCGAAGCATCGTTATAAACTACAAAATTTCATGTATCGTCAGGTAAAGACAACACAAGTGCTTCACTCAATCTCTTCTTCAATTTTTGAAAATTGTCTTCACATTTCTCCGTCCACACGTATTTCACCGTCTTCCTTGTTAGGTTAGTCAACAGAGTAGTTATCTTCAAAAAATCTTGGATAAATCTTCGATAGTATCCCGCTAACTCTAGGAAACTTTGCATCTCCGTCGGCGTTTTCGACTATTCCCAACTCATCACTGCTTTCTTAGTGTCTCCAGCACTACTCTTAAGTGTTCGGCATGATCTTCTGACATCTTAGAATAGACTAGAATATCATCGATAAACACTACGACGAACTTGTCCAAGTATTGTTTGAACACTCTGTTCATCATATCCATAAATGCAGCTGGTGTATTAGTTAACCCGGATGACATCACCAGGAACTCGTAATGGCTGTAACGAGTCTTAAATGTCGTCTTAGGTACATCCTCACTTCTAACCTTCAACTGATGATACCCCGTTCACAAATCTATCTTATAAAAATACTTTGCCCCTTTCAACTGATCAAAGAGATCATCGATCCTGAGCAATGGGTATTTATTCTTTATCGTTAACTTGTTCAACTCTCGATAGTCGATACAAAGTCTTAACGATTCGGTCCTTCTTCTTTACAAAAGCGATCTAGGGTGCTCTCTACTTATTTAAACACTCGGTTGAATGTACTTCCTATCCAACAGTTCTTGTAAATGAACCATCAACTCCTTCATCTCCTGTAACGATCGAGAAAATTTGTAATTTAATTGAATTAAATAAATATTTTAAATAATTTATTTATTGAGGAAAATAAATAATTGATGAATTGTGGTGAATAAATTTAGTAACTAAATTTATTAATGTTAATTAAATTGAATATTGATAATTTTATTTGAAGGATTTAATTTTAAGGAAATAATTAAATTAAATTAATTGTTTAATATTTAAGAAAATAATTAAATTAAATAAAATATTGTTTTGATCGAATATATTAATTAAATTAGATATGTAAAGATTTATTAAGTATATTACAATGGGAATTATAATTATTATAATTATTATATTTAAATTAATTTAATGGTGTGACATGAAACTATATAATAAAAATAATATAAAAATAATCTAGTAAAGGAAAAATGTGGTTTATTCAACTGACGTCTTTTTATTTTTTTAACGGAAGAGTACGTGGGAGAGTGGCCATTTTATTTCTACGCATCTTATTTCTCTCCTAAGGCCTAAGAGTAGTGAGTTGGGTGAGAAGAAGAAATACAGAGAGTTTGCAAGAGAGAAAAACACTGAGTTTTTGTGATTGGCAAGAGGAAGAAGGGGAATTTCTAAGCCCTAACACTATCTTTTGCTAGCATACAATCAAGGGTTTAAGGTATAAATTTCTTCTAATTTATATGTTTTGATTTCTTTGTGGTTGCTCCCTATAAATTTATAGTTATGATTAGATTGATATATATACTTGTATATATGTATTATAAACTGATAATCATCATATATGATTGATACTTGTTTGTCAAATTCGTGAAATTTGGGTTGGTAGGAAGAAAAGTATATAACAGTGTTTATACACGAAAATTGGCTTTAGAAAGTACAAAATTTTATGCCTTATATGTGTTATAATCTATAAATTGAGGTTGGATTGTGTTAGTATGTGAAGAAATGAACGCAGAGTAGTTTAAATCACAATAATTTGTTGAGAAACGAATTCGTGGTGATCAAATTCGCTAAAAGTGTCAAAATTGGAGAAATTTCGAAATTTGTGGTTTTGATTCTTCAAATTCATGTATATGTGATGTTTATGTGGTTAAAATGGTATATAGCATGTTTAACTATGTTATTACATAGTTTTAGATGTTTTGGTTTGTGAGTTTCTGTGGTTTTGGGTTGATATGAGTGTCCTCACTGTAGCGGAGAGTCAAGCATCTGCTGAGTTTTCGTTCTGTCTCGTGCATGGCATTCTGCTACCATTAACACAGTAGAAGCAGTCTGGCAGTACTACGCCATATGTGCTCTTCTCAAGTGTCATGCTGCAAATAAGAATAGACAATTGGCTGGTGAAACAAGATTGCAAGGCCAGGTACTCGAGCCTAAGCGTTATTTGATTGCCTATTTTAGAGTCATGATTAATGAACTTTATCTAGTTTAGCAAGCCTGCTAATGATGTTAAGACATAATATAGACCACAACAACAGATTTTAATGTGTTATAATAAAAAGTGTGAAGCTTTATAAGTGTTTGTTAATTGAGTTATGTAATGAATCAAAGGTAAATGATGAGGTTTATGTTAGTTTATAATGTAATTTCAGATTCGTTAAAGGTGTTAATCAACATGGTTAGATGTTAAGTTAAGGTTATGACCTAAATGTGGGGTTAAACCATAAAGCTAATATTAATACAACTAATTGTTATTGCGATTCCAATGATATGTATAGGGTAATTGGAGAACATTGTTATACTTGCGTAGCTTATATACAAGGCAAGTTTCTTATCCTAATCTTTTATTGAGCAAGTATCTCTAACCAATGCTACTTATTATTCAGCAAGGTTTACTTATCATTGTTATGTTATACTTATGCAAGTTTTCTATTCCTAAATTATCGTTGTATAAGTTTCTAATTTGTATGTTGAAATTGAGCAAACATAATCTATCTTGTGTATGTTTGTACAAGCTCATGTAACCTAATTCGTTTCCTCGAGCGAGTTTTACTTTTCTAAATCTTGATATTATTATTCAAAGCATATATTTTTCTAATACGTCGATTCAAATGAGATTGTTCTAACTCTTTTGGATATAGCACTTTGTATGTACACCATGTTTATTCAATTATACATTGTTGTTATTCGGTCTTTGACTTTGATAACCTTGTTCAATTCTATATTGATTATATTAAACCTCCAAGTAATAAGCAAACTCTTATTGATTGAACTAATCTATTATGAATGGTGTTCTAAAATTCTAGAACCACTGATAAGTTAGTTCCGAGCTAAACTCTCTTTAGTGCGGAAATTCTAAATTCAAACTGAGACGAACAACCCTAACATAAGGGATTTTGTATGTGTAACGTTTAGATGTTTGTGCACAATACATGGTACAAAGGGTCGATACCCTCAAAATGCGTTAAGAAGGGTCTCAGATAGTCTAATTATTTGTTAAGGTTGGGGTAGTAATACCTAATCACCGTGGACATAGTTCGTGGTCTTAAGACCCTGAGATATTAAAGTTCAATTTTTTTTTCTACTTTTGATTCGTAGAACAAGTTCATTATTGTTCAGTATTCGTTGTTCATTCTCATAAGGTTATTATTACTACTCTTTATATCAGTGAGTAATTATTTGCTCACTCTTGCAATTAACACTGCAGCTAAAGTTGAAAGAGTCGATGAACCATCTACTAGCAAAGGAAAGGGCAAGATGTCCAAGTGTTGAAGAATTATTTAAAATTTATTTAAATGCATGATGTTATAAGACTTGTTTTCTTTTATGATGTTTTCTGCAAACTTATGTAATAAATTTAAGGTTAGATTACTTGGGATTGTTTATGAGATGATGTAACCCTTAATGGGAAAGATTATTGTTTAAATTAATTAATGTTTTATCCTTTATTATGGGTATTTAGATGTAATTATTTTGATAGTGAGCACCAAATTCTATGGGAATGAAGTACCCGAATTTGGGGGTGTCACAGGTTGGTTTCAAAGCCCTAGTTTATGAACCTTAGGTGGGGGAAAATCTTAGGAAGTAACCTTTAAGGAGTCAGAAAACATAGTGGTGTTTAACTCTTATCGGGTTTTAAGGAATGGATTAAGGCATCTATTGAAACTAAACAATAAAAGACATTATGTGTTATGTGTTAATAACTTATGTGCTCGCGAGTATCAAAAAATGTTAAGTAAAACTTAAATTATTTTGTTGTCAGGATGTCTAACAAAGGAGGATCCGATTAGCCTAGGGAAGTGATACCTCGAGATACCTAGAGATGGCGAACCACGGGATATTCATGAAAAGTGAGGGAAGCGATTGATTCAGGAGGATGAGCCTGTGATCGATCCCGAGGAGGATAGTTCTGAGGAGATAGAGGAGCATGATGAGGAAGAAGATCTTATGGAGTTTCCACCAAACTCCATATCGGCTGAGTTGTATGATTCTTTGTACGACCATAACATAGAGTTACAGGATAATGTAGAGGAACTGAATGAGTTGATTGAGAAACATCACGCTGTGATGGAGCAGAAGGATGCAGAGATTCAGGAACTTGACTCAAAACTTGGAAACACAGAGTGGGACCTAGTTCATACTAAGGGTCAGCATGAAGATATGTTGGTAGTGAACGAGAAGATGAAGACTGACATGGAGAAATTAAAAGATGATTTCAAAGAGGAATCAGTTGAGCGTGCAGGAGCAGAGGACACTTGGATGAAGGCAACTCAACGTGCAGACCGTGCTGAGGCTAAAGTTCTAGTGAAGAAGGCCAAAATGAACGAAATGGATCATGCCTTTAATTCTGCGATTGATAGGGCCTAGGATCGAGTCTTTTATTACCCGCCTCAATTTGAAGACTCGTCATGGTTCGTGATGGATCGTAGGACGGCATATCGTATTATGGAGGAAGAGCGCAGAGAAGCCTCTCGACGTCTTAATATGCATAGATAGAAAATAAGAGTGATAATAATATGTGGTTATTTATGTGAATAAATAAAGTTTTAAATCCCTTATTTTGAGATGAATAAAGGGGTAGTATGAGTATGTAATCCTGAAACTTGTTTAGTTCAAGAAAGTGGATGTTAATAGCAGATATGCTATCCTTTTTATGTTTTAAAGCATTATGAATGAATAAAATATCAAAGTTATTTGAAATGTTATGTGTTATAGCTTTAATCTTAGAATGTTTAAAGTTAAACTTTAAAATATTCAAGGAATTGAATAAATGAACTAATAAGCGTAAATTTTAACAGAAAATGCCTCCTAGAAGAAGACAACAAGTTTTAGATCAACAACTGCAGTGAAATAATTAATCCATTAGAAGAGTCAAGTAGACCATAAAATCTACTATCTTCGATGATTTAAAAGATTTATCAGCAATTTTATCGTTGAGACTCAACTTAATAAATAATCCACATCATCGAATCATCCATGCACTACAGGCCAAGGATATTCTTTAGTATCACGACCACGAATTATTCATGCACTACGGGCCAAGGATAATCGTGTTTTCATCAACGGTCATAATCATGCCATAAAATAATTCATCTTTGCACCCTTGGCCGAAGAGAATCCATGGCCATAATCATACCAAAAACTGTCCATCAATGCACTACGGGCCAATGAGGACTTTTACCAATTCATTTGTAACATTACGGTCATGATTATACCGAATAATCCCTGGTCATAATCATACCAAGTCCATCCATGCACTACAGCCAAAGATGACTTTCATAATAATATAAGCATGAGGATGATGAAAATGACATAATAATGCAATAAAACAAGTTCAAGGATACATTTTAAAGATTTATAATTTAATTTATCCAGAAATCAATAACGTCCACATTGTCAACATGATAATGCTTTGCGGAGTAAAATTCAAGAATAATATTATATCAAATATGATTTGGACCGAAAAGAAATCAATTTTTGTCATGAATAGTATTCCGTGAATAGTAACTCATGAATAGTAACTCGTGAATAGTAAGTCATGAATAGTAATTCGGGAATAGTACCCCGTGAATAGTATTTCGTCATGAAAAAAGTTAAAACTTATCTAGAATGCCCAGAATAATATTTTAATCACGGACGCACAGAACGAATTAATGGGCGAATTCGTTCAACTGAAACGTTTGATTTTCTGATTTTACTATACAGCACTATGCAATAAAATATTCTAATAAAATAAAATCTTTAAATAATATATATATATATATATATATATATAAATAATATATATATCTACCATGCCTTATACGACATGGCATAAAACATATACATATATATATATATATATATATATATATTACACACGGCATGTTTATATATATATATATATATATATATATATATATATATATATTTAATATTAATACTCCCTCCAAATCACGTAACCTTCCCCCACCCATTTCATTTTTCTTCCCTACCCCACACGCCACTTTCACACACATCCTTATCACACACATATATATATATATATATATATATATATATATATATATATATATATATATATATATATATATATATATATATATATCTCTCTGATTATTTTTAAAAATGGATAAGTGGGGGTCCAAATAATAAGCAAAATTTACAACAAATACTTCATAAAAATCCCCTCAATATTTTTAACAACCTTTATTCATATTATTACAACTCACAATATTAACAACCAGATCATATCCAGGAAAGAGGGGGCTTTCCTATAAGGATTTCTCTCTATTGGCACGCAATTAGATGACCAAACCCCTTTTCTCGACAGAACTTTCTACACATTGTTAATTATGTATATAATAATTAGAATAACTTGTCATCTCAATTATTGATTTACTAATATATAAAATATCGATAATAATTGAATCAAATAACGTGAGATACTATGCAGCAATTACTGTAGCAATAATTGAGTAAAACTTAGTGACTTCTCACGTAAGCATCAATAATCAAAACCATGTACTACTATGCAACAATGTGTATTACTGTACTTTTACTACCGGGTAGAGTAAAACTTCTGCCGTTATTTTCATAGAAAGATATTTACATCGTTTTTTTCTCATTCAGATAATAATTCATTGTGGGGTCCACCATCGATTATGCCATCGCATTTAATATTACCCGACAAAAAGAATATTCCCCGACCAATTGAATATTATATAACCACTTGCTTACTTTGAAAAATTTATAAATATTACCCACAACTATTATATCAAATCCACACCATAATATTAAAAAAATATTTTGAGAAAATTAAATCTTTATTCATAAAATTTGGGGTCTCACAGTGGTGCAATGACTATCACTGGACCAGCACAGTCAAGCCGACCTACTGCGAGAACTTTCAATATGACCGTGAAGGATGTTGTTGTGACACCCCCAAATCCCGGTACGTCATTACCTCAAGATTTGGTGTTCACTTAATCAAAATATTCATATCTAACTACCCAATCATAATATAATTAAATAAATAAACCTGCCCATACAGGATTACATTAAATAAAAATCTCTCAGGTTATCTAACCTTTACAAAAATCATTCAAGCGGAAAATTAAAAAAACTTCATTACAATCTTTAAACCAAAGTCTGATAATAAAATTATCAAAACTATTACAAGCCTTCAGTACTTGTTTATCTTTCCCTTTCCCTTACTGGTGCTAGGTACGTCACCCTTTTCTGCTTTAGCTGTAAGAAATTTTACAGGCAAGAGTGAGCAAACAAGGCTCACTTGGAATAACAATAAATAAAACTTTAACTTTTACATTACTTGCCAAATACTAGGCTTAATAGAACTGAACAATATGTTCTATTAACATTCCATAAATCATAACATTCAATGAGGGTCTAATGACCACGAACCATGTCCACATTTATAAGTAATCTTTCAACTTTAACTTTAATAGTCATACGACTATAAGGACTCAAAGGTACTTAGGGGGATCAATCCTTCGTACATGTATTGTACACAAACAGTTCAGCACAAAGTATAAAACTAGGTGCAACCCCTAATAATAGGATTGTTCATCTCAGTATTTAGAATACAAGTCCGCACCAAAGTCCATTTGGTTTGGATACACTTCAAGGTAATTTAGAGTTCAATAGACATCAACTAAGGATTAATTGAATAAAAGATAATAACACTATGTTATTGAATGATCATAACTGAATAAACATTTCGTTCTAAGTTCATGCTTTAGGAATAATCTAATAGCATAACAATTGAATAATCTATCATACCTTACTTTGAACAACATTAAGCTAAGGTTACATCTTAGAATTTAATATCAAGCATGCATAACAACATTAATTTGAACGATAAACTGATTCTACAGAATAAAGGTACTTGCATGCTAATATAACAAGTTTAGAGTTAGGAAAAACTTGCATAATCATAATAACTATCTCGACAAAAGTGTGGAGATGGGAAGCTTGTATCATCATGAATAACTAGATACAATTAAGTTGCTCAATGAAAATACTTTACTCAATAAAGTATAGAAATATGAAATTTGCATAACAACGATTTAGAATTTGAAAAATTGCTCAACTTTTAACAAAGTAGAGTTAAAGAACTTTCTCAATGCAAAAAGATAGGTTTAGAATCTTGCTCAATTATAAAAATAGAGTTAAAGAACATGCCTTGCGTTTAGATTAAACCGTTATAATCCAAATCACAATATCCTATATACATATGATATCATAACGTTATCAGTCATTATCAATTCTACATCACGTATGGTTTAAATGTCTAACCATGTAATCAAATTATATTCCTAAACGATAATAAACTTGTTAGGTATTAACACCATGTTCGTTCAACACATTACCATACTACAATAACATAATTATTTGGTCACATAGCATTACAACTAAAAATTTCATACTTATGTGCAAGACAAAAGTCATTTCAAAGCATTCTGCTAAGTGGCACATGCGCGCCATGATTTGAACTACGGGTCACAAGCGTTGTGGTAATCGATGTGGCACTCCGGTGCGAGAAACATCTGAGGACTTGGTATTTGCACAAGAAAGTTTAAGGCTCTGGCGCAAAGTCGGGTCAAGGCGCTAATTTTGGCGCTAAGGCGCGACACTTGACGCTGGAGCGTGGATTTTGGCGCTAGGGCACCGAACCTCACCGAATACAAAAATGAAAAACAGAGCAAAGCTACTGTCTTAATTTTTAACAACAATTAACACCAATTAACATGTATAACTTCACGTAAATTACACATAAACATTATGAAGCATATACATACAAATTTTACATAACTAAACAACAATATCAGAAAACTTAAATCCTTGAAACCATATTTTAAAACTCAAAACTCCATTGTTGATATATAAAATACAGTGAACTAAAATTCCATGATTATACCCCAATTGACTACTTTGAAATACAAGCATACCAACATATACATCAATTAACATGTATAGTTCAATTTCACAATTTCACAATTAACATATACTAATTTTTGATATTTCTACAAAACATACGTTCATACATGAATATTTACTATGAAAACTAATTTTGTTTCTTTAACACGTAATTAACACAAAATCTTATATACATGTTAAACATACTATCACATATCTATATAAGTTAGTATAACAATTACAAAAAGATGGTTTACAAGAATTTTGAAAAAACCTTTATCCTACTGTGAAATTCAAGGACACAGAGAGATACAAATTCATAGAACTATATAACGTAAAACAATAATTATAAAGTTTATAAAACATACCTTATTAATCACTGAGAATAGCTTTTGACGAACACAGAACTCTCTCTCTCAGTCACAACTTCTCAGACACTTTTCTTCTCTTTTCTTTCTCTGTAGCTTTTCTTAGGCTTAAGCCAAACAATAGTATACGTAAACTAAAATAAAAGCCAACGCACGTCTTTTCAATTGTTTTTAAAAACTGACGCTCACTAATGATTTTTTTATTAAATTATCAGTTACATAATTAATATATATTATTATTTTATTTTATTTATTTTATTTTATTAATAATTTAAATTCAAAAGAAACCCAAAAGTCATAAGGCTTTGTTTGGCAAACCATTTAAAAATTAAAGGATTAATATACTTAAACCTTGTTTGCTAAAACTAAATTAAAATTACTTTAATTTATTTTAATAACTCTTTATAACATAGCTATTTGTCATACTTTATTTAATAACAATTTATTAAATAATTCACTTAATCACATAACTCAATCCACATAACACATTAATTATTTAACAATTAAATAATTAACTAAATCAAATCAATCAAATTGAACAATTATTTATCCAATAATAAACACATCTAATAAATATTTATATAAATCAATAAATATTTATAATATACATTAAAAAATTGGAATGTTACATCATTCCCTCTTATAAGGATCTCATCCCCGTAATCACAACTCAAACAACACATTCAATTACATTTTTCCCTACTTACAAAGATTCTCGTCCCCGTAATCGAAGACATAGATTAAACTAATAACTCAGGGTACTCTTTTAACATTTTCTCTTTGAGTTCCCACGTAGCTTCTTCTGCATTGTGGTTCCTCCATATCACCTTCACAGAAGGTATCACTTTATTCCTAAGCACTTGTTCTTTCCTGTCGACTATTTGGATAGGAATCTCTTCATAAGACAAAGCTTTCTCGAACTGCAACGGTTCGTACTCGATCACGTGTTTGTAATCGAGTTTATACGGTCGTAACACCGAAATATGAAAAACATTGTGAATATTTTCCAACTCTGGAGGTAGAGCTACCTCGTAAGCTACCTCTCCAACTCTTCGCAGCACTTCAAAGGGTCCAATAAACCTCAGGCTTAGTTTTTCCTTCTTACCGAAATGAATTTTCCCCTTCCAAGGAGAAACTTTTAGGAATACGTAGCTTCCTACGTCAAATGCACGATCTTGCCTGTGTTGATCAACATACTTCTTCTGTCGGTTTTGAGCTGCTACCAATCTTGTCCTGATGAGTTTGATAACCTTAGGAGTTTGTTGCACTAGTTCTGGTTCTAGTAGTTGACGTTCACCGACTTCATCCCAGCACAGTGGAGTTCTGCACTTTCTACCGTATAATGCTTCGTAAGGTGGCATACCGATGCTTTTGTGATAACTATTATTGTAGGCAAATTCCACCAATGGTAATTGTTCTTCCCAGCTTCCTTTAAAATCCATGACGTATGCTCTCAGCATATCTTCCAATGTCTAGATCGTTCATTCCCTTTTGGCATCTGTTTGTGGATGATAAATCGTACTCATTCGCAATTGAGTTCCCATGCATTCTTATAGTCTCTTCCAGAAATTTGAAGTGAATCGCGGGTCCCTATCGGACATAATTGACACTGGCACTGTATGTCAAACATAAATGTTCCACATGTTCTTCTTGAGTTTTGGAATACACCAGAATGTCGTCGATAAATACCACTACGAACTTGTCTAAGAATGGTTTAAATACCATGTTCATCAAATCCATGAACGCAGCAGGGGTATTTGTTAAACCAAAAGGCATCACCAAAAACTCGTAATGTCCATACCGAGTTCTGAATGTCGTTTTAGGTATATCCTCCTTTCTTACCTTTAATTAGTGATACCCACTTCTCAAATCTATTTTTGAGAAGTACTTAGCACCCTTCAACTGGTCAAACAAATCATCTATTCTAGGCAACGGATATCTATTCTTAATAGTGACCTTGTTTAACTCCCTATAATCAATGCAAAGACGCATTGATCCGTCCTTCTTCTTCACGAATAATACTGGCGCTCCCTACAGTGGTACACTTGGTTGAATATATTTCTTGTCCAGCAGCTCTTGCAGTTGCACCATCAGTTCCTTTATTTCTACCGGAACCATTCTGTATGGGGCCTTCGATATCGGTGCAGTTCCTGGCGCTAAGTCAATTACAAACTCAATCTCTCTGTCAGGCGGAAGTCCTGGCAAATCCTCCGAAAATACATCTACGAATTCCCTAACCACTGGTATCTCCTTCAATTTCACACCCTTTTTCTGAGTATCGACTATGTAAGCCAAATAACCCATACAACCTTTACTTAACAACTTCTTGGCCTATATAATCGTCAGACATTTCATTTGTCTAGGCGATTTACTACCATAGAAAACTACCTTTGACGGAGTCATAAGGTTTACACACTTCTTGTGCCAATCAATTACTACTCCATATTTGAACAACCAATCCATTCCCAAAATAACATCAAATTCTCCAAGTCTAATTGGGATTAAATCTACCATCAGGATATTCCCTTTAATGTTCACCCTATATTTCTTGTATACGAACCTAACAGGAATCACTTCCATATTCGCAATTTCTATGTTCAAAAGGAAATCCAGTTCTTCTCTAGGCAATTCTAACCTCTTAGCAAATTCATTAGATGTAAATGAGCAAGTAGCACCCGAATCAAATAATATATAAGCATTAATATCGTTGATTAGGATAATACCTGACACCACATCTTTTGATTGCACAGCATCCTGCACAGTCATGTTGAATATTCTGGTTGTGGGTTTGTTTGATGCTGTAGGTCTAGCAATGGCCCATGTTCCTCCACTGCTACCTCCCTTGCCTCTTGTTGTTTCTTCAACCTTCTTCTGAGGGAATTCACGAGCAAATTGATCCTTGGATCCGCACGTGAAACAAACATTCTTCTTGGGTTGGGTGTAATTTGGGGCCATGTGACCTTCCTGAGAACAGTTGAAACATGCATGTTTCCCCATCAAGCACACCCCCTTATGAAACCTCCCGCATGTAACACATGCTTCAAACTTTCTAAATTGCTGGTAACCCTGCTGGTTTCCAGTACCCCCATTTTCGTTCCACTTCCTCTTCAAATTGTTGTTGTTGTTATTTCCATTTCCATTGCCTCCGCTACCATTCTTCACTTCCCCCTCATTCTTCTTCTTCTTTTATTCTTGATTGAATTTTGTCCTTTGCCCGCTCCACCTTCAAATTAAGTAACGCTTCTCCATCATCACAGTAAAGCGTCTTCAATCGAACAGGAAACCTTACTATACAACCAGGGCTTCAGTCCCTGTTCAAACCTTTTTGCCTTACGTTCGTCTGTGCTGACTTGTTATGGCGTAAACCTCGCCAACTCATTGAATTTCACAAGATACTCAGATATCATTATCGTTTTCTCGCTTCGGTTCCAAAACCGAACCTCTAACTCGACTCTCTTTGAACTCTCTGGAAAAAGGTCTCAAAGAATAACTCCTTGAACCTATCCCAGGTCATCACTCCTGGTCCTTCCCGGGTTTTATTGGCCTGCAACCAATAACTAGCTTCTACTTTCAACATGAACATTGCAAAAGCAGTCTTCTATTCATCCCCTACCCTAGCGACTTCAAACACCTTCTCAATTTCCATAATCCAGGTTTGTGCCTCGACCGGATTCATGGACCCACGGAATTCAGGTGGTCCAACTGCCTTGAAATCCTTAAACTTTGTGCCTTAGTTCTGAGGTTGATTCTACAATGCTCCTGTTAGTAACGTTACTAGTTGTTGGACGGGATTATCTTCAACATCGTTATTGTTAGTTCTCTCATTAGTTCTATGTCGGGGTGGTTCACGTCTGGTAGGAATTTTTTGTTAAAAACAACTATTAGACTATTACTCAACTTCTTTACGTATTTGCTAATTACTTGCCTCCATAAAAGAAATAACCACATAACACATAACACTTTGAATAAAATAATAACTTTTATTTATTCATCATTACTTCGAAAAACATAAAAATAATAGCATCACTTCTATTTACATTTCTTCCCTGAAATACAAAAGTTACAGGACAACATCATCATTCTCATATCCCATTGTTACTTAACACTAGGGATTTACACATTATTTAACACTTATTACGTGCATAACAGGCATTTCCTACGATGATCTATTAAGATACTCTGTAGCCTTTCGACGCTCTTCTTCCATAACTCGGAACATTGTTCGGCGATCTAACACGTATGATGGCAGAGTCTTGAACTGAATTGGATAACCCATGACCCGATCTTGAGCTCGATTGATCACGATATTGAATACTTTATGTAACATTCCAGAATTTTAAAGTGTAATATTAAATATTTATTGATTTATAAAAGTATTTAATGGATATGTTTATTATTGAATAAATAATTGTTCAATTTGAGTTGATGTGGTTTAGTTAATTATTTGTTGAATAAATAATTAAATATTAAATATTTATTTGCAATATTAAATATTTATTAAATTATATAAGTATTTAATGGCAATGTGAGTTGAATAAATAATTAAGGAGCTAAGAAAATTAATTGCTATGAGATTATATACTAATGTAATTTAATAAGTAAGTTAGAGAGCTAATAATGATTAAATGAATTATAATATTTTAATTAAAATTTGTGATTAAAATAAAGTGTTAGTTGGTTGAATAAAATTATAATTATAAAGAAATTATAGTTTTGTGATAATGATTTATGTGTTAAAGTAATTCATTAGATTAATATTTGAATTGATTAAAATGATTATTTAATTAAATACAAGTGTGACAAATAACCTTGCTATAAAGGAGTTACTAAAATAAATTAAGGGAGTTTAATTCAGTTTTGCCAAACAAGGCCTAATGCCTATTAAGTCTTTTATCTAATTGTCTTTTACCAAACAAGGCATAAAGATTAATTGATTATATTTTTAGTGGTTAGCCAAACAAGCCTTATGGCTTTTGGTTTTCAAAAAAATTAGATAACTGATATCAGTTATATGTTTTATATTTATGTTATATAATTAATATATATTATAACTTATATACGTTAGCTATCTAGCATGTAGTTAGAGTTAAGGAGAAAAACAAAAACTCAGAGAAGAAGAAGAAGAGAAGAAGAAAAGTGAGAGAGAATTGGAGAGAAGAAGAAGCTTGAGAATCAAAAAGGGTTGGTCATCATCTTCTTCAAACAAGGTACCTTCTAAACTCTATTAGTATTGTTCCTTTCAAAGTTATAATTGTATTCTTTCTCTCCTAATTTTCTCCATGAAAGCTTTGTAGAAGTGGAATTTTGTTATGTATGTGGTTTTATATGATAATCTAGTGTTGTTAAACTATTTTCTTAAGCTATAATTGAGAATAGTCCATGATTTATATTATGTATATGGTTGTGAAGAAAAACTATTTTTACAGAGAGTTTTTGTGAATATATATTGTGTAGCTGAAAGTAGAAATTGAGAGTTAATTAGTTGTTTAGTTGATAAATTGACCATCTAATTTGATAGAGTATGTATAATTATTGATAAAGATACTTTGAATTAATTGTTTTGGTTGAAAAACAAAATTTATAGTGTTAATTTTCATTGAAATATCAAAAAGTGAGTTTTTATAAAAAAAAAACAGTGAAATTGGATGTTTTAAATTTGTTGTTTATGTTGTTGTATGGGTAGAAACATGTTAGGAGTTCTTGAATTATGTTTACATGAAGTTTTTGTATGAATTGCTTGTGAATTAGTCTGTTAGAAACGAGCTTGTAGGCCAAAATGGCTTTTTCTTGTCTGCATCGCTGTCAGTTGTCAATCGAAACTATAGGCTTTCATGCGCTGGCATACCAAAGAAGACATTAGTGGTGCCGTTAACGCTTATCGCCACGCCGCATCGCGGCCATTTCAGAGTGTATTTACCAGCCGCAGCAGCTTTATCCCCACCGCAGCAATAATTCATATATCAGAATTGTGAAATACATGAAAGTTAGGTAATGGTCTCGACAAAGGTACTTTTTTATACACGAAAGTTTAAGAAAAGTTATGTGATGATAGTAGGACTGTAAAATATTGATTTTAGTATTTCTATACTATGAATAATTATGTTATTAAATATTAACTTGTGTTATAACTTGATTATGTGATTAAACAATCAAACCTACATGATGAATGTATTAGTTATATGATAATGACTAACTATGTCATGATGACATATGTATATAGGATATTGTGATTCGAATTGTTCGGTTTAATCTACGAACAAGGCAAGTTTTGTAATCTATTATCTTGTTAATTCAATTACTGTTTTCAATTCGATTACAATATAATGATGTAAGTTATTCTGGAGCAAGTTATTCTTGTATTTAACTTGTTGTTTAGCATGCACAACTATATATACTAATGTCGAACATTTCTATCGTTCAAATTGCTATGCATGCTTAGTATTCAATTCTAATTAACCTTGGCTTAGTATTGTTCAAGCAAGGTATGCTATAGTTATTCAAATTGTATGCTATTAGATTATTCCTAAAGCATGACGTTAGTTTACTATGATTGATTCAATCACGATTATTCTATAGTATAGTGTTATTCGTTTTATTCAACTACTCCTTAGTTGATGTTCGTTGAATTCCAAATTACCTTGAAAGCTTATCAAAACCAAACTTCCTTTGGAGCGGACTTGTACTCTAAATACTGAGATGAATAACCCTATTGTTATGATTAGGGGTTAACTTACGCATAACATTAAAATGTTTGTGCACAATACATTGTATGAAGGGTTGATCCCCCTAAGTACGACGTCCTTATAGTCTTATGATTGTTAAAGTTGGAGTTGAAAGATTACTTGCAACTGTGGACGTAGTTCATGGTCTTACGACCATCAGTGATGTATATTTTCCATATTTTGGGATTTCAGTTTCTGATTATTATTGATAGAGTACTATTCACTTTTGATGAGCCTATTTCGACAGTTATTATTGTTATACTTCTGTTGATTCCATATTATATCCAGTAAGCAATTGTTTTACTCACTCTTGCATATTAAATACTTATTACAGCTAAGGTTGAGAAGGTCGATGAACCTACTACTAGCAAAGGGAAGGGAAAAATGTACAAGTGTTGAAGACTTGTAATAGATTTGATAGTTTTATTATTAGACTTTGATTTAAAGATTGTAATGAAGTTTATTTAATTTTCCGCATTTGAATGTTTGTAATTAAAGGTTAGATAACGGGAGATTTTATTTAAGTTTAACTCAGATGTAAGGTGTTTTTTTATTCAATTTTATTATAATTGGGTAGTTAGAAATGAATATTTTGATTAAGTTAACACCAAATCTTGAGGAAATGAAGTACCAGGATTTGGGGGTGTCACAAGTTGGTATCAAAGGTGTTCGATGTCGCTAGGGTAGGGGATGATCAGAAGACTGCTTTCGCAACATTCATGTTGAAAGCAGAAGCTAGTTATTGGTGGCAGCCCAATAAAACTCGTGGAGGGCCTGGAGTGATGACCTGGGATAGGTTCAAGGAGTTGTTCTTCGAGACATATTTCCCAGAGAGTTCGAAGAGTCAGTTAGAAGTGCAGTTTCTGGAATTAAAGCAGGTAACAATGACGGTATCTGAGTATGCCGCGAAATTCAATGAATTGGCGAGGTTTGCGCCATATCAAGTCAGCATAGACGAGCATAAGGCGAAGAGAGTTGAATAGGGACTGAAGCCCTGGTTGTACAATAGGGTTTCCCTCTTCCAATTAAAGACGTTTATAGTAGTGATGGAGAAGGCAGTACTCACTGAAGGTGGAGGCGAGGCAGTGACAAAGTTCAATCAGGAACAAAAGAAGAAGAAGAATGAGGATGAGATTAAGAATGGAGGTGGTAACAGTGGAAACAACAACAACAACAACAACAGCTTGAAGAGGAAGTGGAATGGGAACATGGGTGCTGGAAACCATCAGGGTAACAAGCAAAACAAAAAGTTTGAAGCATGTGCGACGTGTGGGAAATTTCATAAGGGTGCGTGCTTGATGGGGAAGCGAGTATGCTTCAATTGTGGCCAGGAGGGTCACATCGCCCCAAATTGCACTCAACCGAAGAAGAATTTATGCTTCACGTGCGGATCCAAGGATCACTTTGCTCGTGAGTGCCCTAAGAAGAAGGATGGAGTGACAACCAGAAGCAATGGAGGTAACACTGGAGGTACATGGGCCATTGTAGGACCTGCAACGTCAAATAAACCCACAGCCAGAACCTTCAACATGACTGTGCAAGATGTTGTGCAATCAAAAGATGTTGTGTCAGGTATTATCCCAATCAATGATATTAAAGCATATGTATTATTTGATTCAGGTGCTAATTGCTCGTTTATATCTGATGAATTTGCCAAGAGGTTAGAATTGCCTAGAGAAGAACTGAATTTTCCTTTGAACATAGAAATTGCGAATAAGGAAGTAATCCCTGTTAGATTCGTATACAAGAACTGTAGGGTGAACATTAAGGAGAATATCTTGTTGGTAGATTTGATTCCGATTAGAGTCGGGGAATTTGATGTAATTTTGGGAATGGATTGGCTGTTCAAATACGGAACGGTAATTGACTGCCAAAAGAAGTGTGTAAACCTTATGACTACGTCAAAGGTAGTATTTCATGGTAGCAAGTCGCCTAGATAAATGAAATGTCCGATTTACTACGCAGCCAAGAAATTGTTGAGTCAAGGTTGTGTGGGCTATTTAGCTTACATAGTCGATACTCAGAAGAAGGGTGTGAAACTAGAAGAAATATCAGTAGCGAGGGAATTCAAAGACGTGTTTCCAGAGGATTTTCCAGGACTTCCGCCTGACAGAGAAATTGAGTTCGTGATCGACTTAGCGCCGGGAATAGCACTGATATCGAAGGCCCCGTACAGAATGGATCCGGTAGAAACGAAGGAACTGATGGTACAGTTGCAAGAGTTGCTGGACAAGAAATATATTCAACCAAGTGTATCGCCGTGGGGAGCGCCAGTTTTATTCATGAAGAAGAAGGACAGAACAATGCATCTTTGCATTGATTATAGGGAGTTAAACAAGGTCACTATTAAGAACATGTATCCGTTGCCTGGAATAGATGACTTGTTTGATCAGTTGAAGGGTGCTAAATATTTCTCGAAAATTGATTTGAGAAGTGGGTATCATCAATTAAAGGTAAGAAAGGAGGATATACCTAGAACGACATTCAGAACTCGTTACGGACATTACGAGTTTCTGGTGATGTCTTTTGGTCTAACTAATGCCCCTGCTGCATTCATGGATTTGATGAACAGGGTGTTTTAACCATTTTTAGACAAGTTTGTAGTGGTATTTATTGATGACATTCTGGTGTATTCCAAAATTCAAGAAGAACACGTGGAACATTTATGTTTGACATTGGAAACACTAAGGAAGGAAAAGTTGTACGCGAAATTCTCTAAGTGCGAATTTTAGCTCGACCGTGTACAATTTTTAGGTTATGTTATTGACAAGGATGGGATTTCAGTGGGTCCATCAAAATTAGAAGCTGTAATCAATTGGGAACAACCAAGAACACCGTCAGAAGTGAGGAGTTTCTTGGGACTGGCCGATTATTATAGAAGGTTTATTCAAGATTTTTCTAAGATAGCCACTCCGCTAACAAATTTGACAAGGAAAGCTGTAAAATTCGTTTGGACGGAGAAGTGTGAAGAGAGTTTCCAAGATTTGAAGAAGAAGCTAAGTGTGGCACCTGTGTTGACATTACCAGATAATACAAGAAATTTTGTGGTTTATAGTGATGCCTCACACAAAGGGTTGGGTTGTGTTCTTATGAAGAATGTCAAAGTTATTGTGTATACATCAAGACAACTGAAGGATTATGAGAAATGGTATCTGACTCATGATTTGGAATTGGCTGCAGTTGTATTTGCTCTGAAGATATGGAGGCACTATCTTTATGGAGAGAAATGTGAGATCTACATAGACCACAAAAGTCTGAAGTATATTTTCACTCAGAAGGATCTGAACATTCGTCAGAGAAGGTGGATGGAATTGATAAAAGATTACGATTGTGAAATCTTTTATCATCCAGGAAAAGCGAATGTGGTTGCAGATGCTTTAAGCAGGAAAGGTCGAGAAAAGTTGATGCTGATAACAACTCAGGAGGAGCTCATTTCAGCAATGACAAAACTGGAGTTGGAAATCTAATTTCCAAAAGAATCTGACGAACAACTATTCCAGATAGAAGCTAGACCAACTTTAGTGGACAAAGTGAAGATCGCTCAACTACAAGATGAAGAGTGTGGGAAAATCAAAGAGAATCTAATTGAGAATAGTGATGTAAAATACAAGATCGATACCGAAGGACTACTACGGTTTGAGGGAAGAATCTGGGTTCCAGCAACACCAGAGCTGAAAGAAGAAATCCTGACCGAAGCACACAACACAAAATATTCAATTCATCCAGGAAGCACGAAAATGTATCAAGATTTGCGCCGACATTTTTGGTGGCCGAATATGAAAAGGGACGTTGCAGAATGCGTAGTGAAATGCTTGACATGTCAAAGAGTAAAAGCCGAACATCAAAGACCCAACGAATTACTTCAACCGTTGGAAATACCGGAATGGAAATGGGAACACATTAAAATGGATTTTGTGGTGGGTCTTCCAACTACTCGGAGAGGATGCGATGCGATTTGGGTGATAGTGGATGAATCGATTTAAATCAAAGACACTTTCTACCAATAAAGATTAGATTCAATCTTGATCAGTTGGCAAGATTGTACATTAAAGAGATCGTTTTGAGGCATGGAGTGACAGTATCAATTGTGTCCGATAGAGATCTGCGATTCACGTCAAATTTCTGGAAGAGACTACAAGAATGCATGGGGACACAGTTGCGAATGAGTACGACTTATCATCCCCAAACAGATGGCCAAAGCGAACGAACAATTCAGACATTGGAAGATATGCTAAGAGCATGTGTCATGGACTTCAAAGGAAGCTGGGAAGAACATTTACCGTTAGTGGAATTTGCTTACAACAATAGTTACCACGCTAGCATCTCCAGATGCCACCTTTACGAGGCATCAGACGGTAGAAAGTGCGTAACTCCATCGTGGCCGGGATGAAGTTTGAACGCCAAATCGCTAGGATCGGAACTAGTGCAACAAACTGCTGACGTTGTCAAACTCATCAGGACAAGATTAGTAGCATCCCAAGACAGACAGAAAAAGTATGCTGATCAACACAGACAAGATCGTGCATTCCACGTAGGAACTTTTGTATTCCTAAAAGTTTCTCCCTGGAAGGGGAAAATTCGTTTCGGTAAAAAGCAAAAGCTAAGACCGAGGTTTATTGGACCCTTTGAAGTGTTGCGAAGAGTGGGAGAAGTGGCTTACGAGGTAGCTCTACCTCCAGAGTTAGAAAACATTCATAATGTTTTTCACATTTTGTTATTCACGATATAAACCCGACTACAAACATGTGATCGAGTACGAACCGTTGCATAGCCGAGAAAGATTTGTCTTATGAAGAGGTTCCTATCCGGATAGTCGATAGGAAAGAACAAGTGCTCAGGAATAAAGTGATACCTTCTGTGAAGGTGATATGGAGGAACCACAACGCTGAAGAAGCTACGTGGGAACTCGAAGAGAAAATGTTGAAAGAGTACCCTGAGTTATTTGTTTAATCGGTGTCTTCGATTCTGGAGACAGAATCTTTATAAGTAAGGAAGAATGTAACGAATGAGTTGTTTGAGTTGTGATTCTGAGGACAGAATCCTTGTAAGTAAGGAATGATGTAACGAATGAGTTGTTTTAGTTAATTATTTGTTGGATAAATAATTAAATATTAAATATTAAATATTTATTTGCAATATTAAATATTTATTGAATTATACAAGTATTTAATGGCAATTTGAGTTGATGTGATTTAGTTAATTATTTGTTGAATAAATAATTAAGGAGCTAAGAAAATTAATTGCTATGAGATTATATACTAATGTAATTTAATAAGTAAGTTAGAGAGCTAATAATGATTAAATGAATTATAATATTTTAATTGGAATTTGTGATTAAAATAAAGTGTTAGTTGGTTGAATAAAATTATAATTATAAAGGCATTATAGTTTTGTGATAATGATTTATGTGTTAAAGTAATTCATTAGATTAGTATTTGAATTGATTAAATTGATTATTTAATTAAATAGAAGTGTGACAAATAACCTTGCTATAAAGGAGTTACTAAAATAAATTAAGGGAGTTTAATTCAGTTTTGTCAAACAAGGCCTAATGCCTATTAAGTCTTTTATCTAATTGTGTTTTACCAAACAAGGCATAAGGATTAATTGATTATATTTTTAGTGCTTAGCCAAACAAGCCTTATGGCTTTTAGTTTTCAAAAAAATTAGATAACTGATATCAGTTATATGTTTTATATTTATGATATATAATTAATATATATTATTACTTATATACGTTAGATATGTAGCACCTAGTTAGAGTTCGGGAGAAAAACAAAAACTCAGAGAAGAAGAAGAAAAGTGAGAGAGAATTGGAGAGAAGAAGAAGCTTGAGAATCAAAAAGGGTTGGCCATCATCTTCTTCAAACAAGGTACCATCTAAACTCTATTAGTATTGTTCTTTTCAAAGTTATAGTTGTGTTCTCTCTCTCCCAATTTTCTCCATGAAAGCTTTGTAGAAGTGGAATTTTGTTATGTATGTGATTTTATATGATAATCTAGTGTTGTTAAACTATTTTCTTAAGCTATAATTGAGAATAGTCCATGAATTTATATTATGTATATGGTTGTGAAGAAAAACTATTTTTACAGAGAGTTTTTGTGAATATATATTGTGTAGCTTAAAGTAGAAATTGAGAGTTAATTAGTTGTTTAGTTGATAAATTGACCATCTAATTTGATAGAGTATGTATAATTATTGATAAAGATACTTTGAATTAATTGTTTTGGTTGAAAAACAAAATTTATAGTGTTGATTTTCATTGAAATATCAAAAAGTGAGTTTTTATAAAAAAACAGTGAAATTGGATGTTTTAAATTTGTTGTTTATGTTGTTGTATGGGTAGAAACATGTTAGGAGTTCTTGAATTATGTTTACATGAATTTTTTGAATTAATTATTTTGGTTGAAAAATAAAATTTACAGTGTTGATTTTCATTGAAATATCAAAAAGTGAGTTTGTAACGCCCCGAAATCCGGTCTATTTTCACATCCGGATTCCGTACGTCACGATCCCATCTTCTTCCAAACATACATCATTATATAGCTAAATATAACGACATATATTTTCAAATCCCAGGTTCTATAACCATGAAACCTCTTTCATTACAAATAATGATAATTACATTATTCTTTACATCTTGTACAAGTAACTTTTATCCGCCACCAAGGATACATAATCGTTCATTAAACTATTCTATAGTTTAATTCTATCATTCTATATTATAAGTCTTCGCTTGATTTTCACGCTCATTCATATAATTAATGTCACATCGTCTGGATACCGATCAACTTGATCTGTACGGGATCCTTAAGTTCTTTCTAACCTCGTTCGCTGAAAATATTTTTATTTAAAGCAAGTGTGAGCATTCAATTGCCCAGTAAGTCATACAGTTGAACAAACAACTTTAAGGATTCAACCATTCTTTTAAGACCTCAATAACCGAACAAAGGTTATGAAGCAGCTTGAATAATAGGAATAGTCTTGAATCCTATCATCTTAAAACATTAGTTACATGCACTTTGAAATATTTTCATTCTCTACTCTCTTTCATGCACATTCTGTTTGGCTAGAATCAATAGCACAGACTTAAAAATAACGGTTCATGTAGAAACAGAACATTCTTTTATTGAACAGTTCAAACATAGAACAGTTCATCTCACAGAAACATCGAAGTGTTCACATTGTGGCACAAGGCCTCATACGTTCTACCACCTTGTACAAATATCACACACATTCACATTACGCATGTAACTTCTCAAGTTCAACATCTGAGAAGTTTTAGAAACTAGCATTCATTTAAAAATATGAATGAAGTTAGGAAACTTGCCTTACGCACAGCTACAGCTTACGCTGAACTGCTCATTCCAATTCCCTATATAACACATAAGGAAATAACATGTACACCAATTAGTCATATACTTGACTTACACATTGGTTTACTTAACTTTACTTCTTAAGGTTTGTGTTCTTGCAATATAAGTTTACGCGACTAACTTTCATTACCGTTTCATAGCTTCATGACATATGGAGATGTCTTACTCGAAACATTCATCATCTTTGATGATTTGAATTCTTATCTTCTTCTTATTACTGCTATAGGACTCCGCGTATATCGCTTCTCTGCTAGTAGTCCATATGGTACTCTGAGTGGTTTCCCACAAACAACCAACAAACAAGTTCCCGTCTCATCTACACTGCCCACACAGTGAGTTAGATCGATTGCCAGTTTTGTATATACATTCGCTCTCTAAAGGAATTGTTTAGCCCAGCTCCTATATGTCAACCATCAAAGGTTACGATTGTACTACAACCTAAATTTATCTTAACTTATACGAACTATTAAACTATAACATTCGTTAAGTCAATTTCTTATTCCTTATGGCTTTCTCGCAAGTAATTGCCATACCTTAGGACTCATTCTTATCCAAATCACATTCGGCTTTCATTAATCTTATTATCATTCGATACGGCTTTCTTGATACCATTCGTATCTTACTTACTACTTTCATCAACGTCTATGTCATACAACCAGGGTATACTTAGAACGTTCATCCAATGCGAATACAATTTACGAAGATCGTTTACGTATTCAACGTTCACGTTGCTCGTCTCTTAATCTCTCACTCAACCTTTATTCCAGGTTTTAATCGTTTCGATCGTTATTCATCCCATGAACCCCAAGTTCATTATTCTTTCTTAATATCGAAGCCATAAAGATCATTGTATGCTAAGACCGATCGTTCATCGCAACAACGTTGCGTTCCCAGCGTCTATACGCTTTACATTCATCTTATATTTCCATAACATAACATCGAAATGTTATTCATGAACCTCATTACTCAACGTCTAAGGAATCACAATCATAGCAATCCCTCAAGTTCGTTTATCGCGACTACGATCCCCGGACATTGGTTACGTAACTCGTGTTCACCTTCTTTTAATCTCGTTTAATCTTTCTGTTCAACCTTCATTAAAGGTTTAATACACTTAATTAAGTGTTATATTAGTGAACTACATGTTCATACTTCTTTCTTGCACATCCTCCAGTAACTAAGAACTACAAATCTCATTTCTGGGCATTGCTTCGCATTGCCTGCGTTGCGCGACTGCGTGCCTGCGTGATTTCTCTCGTCTTTCATGGCACACCTACTTCTCTTTCCTCTATTCGAGTCATGGCGCGGGCGCCAAGTCCTTTGTTATCTCTCACGCTGCGCCAATTAATAAAAAACCGAGGTCCTCGAGATCGCACATGCGCCACTTCTCAAAGCTTCAATCGGTCTTTGCTGGCGCGCCGAGCCTAAACCCTAGAAAAATTTCTAAGTCTTTCCTTAAGTTTGCGACGCGTACATTACGATCTCATAACTTCTTCATTATAACTCGGAACGAGGTTGTTCCAAAGCCATTCTCTTCCTTATCTTACGTACTTCTATTACCCACAGACAGAACTTTGTTCTGAATCCGTTAACATGCCATTCAATTGGCTTAATCTTAACTCTTCGTTCATTTTAACGTTTTTCACGTTCTTCGTTCGTTCATCCGTAATTCGGTCATTCGAACTCGGAATTCGTTCGTTCTTGAGTCCACGACTCATGTTTTATACGTTCTCTTACATTCTTATGAAACCCTACACATTCAGGTTCATTTACTAACTTTCAAATTTTCGTTCTTCTTTTACAAAATTTTCGCCATAACTTCGTTATAGCTTAGTTTTAATCCGTTCTTCATGAACGTTTCAACCGTTCCTAACCAAGCAATAAGCAACTAACTTATACGCGATGGTTTTAAACTTGTCCATCAACAACAATTATACTACGATGGTTTTAAATTTGTCCATCAACAACGTTCTTCGTGTTCTTCACGTGTTCTTCGCGTTCTTCGTTCGTTCTTCATTTTAATCGATATTTTGGATTACGATTTCACTTTTTCTTGGAATTTGATGTTATAGGACACCATTCCTTACTTATTTAACCTACTCATTCATAAGATTCATTTGGATCACTCAAAATCCTTACAAATCTTATATTTCGTTAAGAAATTTATAAACTAAATTTCTTATTTCTTTTTTCTTCTTTTCTCATGATTTCAACCATATGAATTTATTCTCAATATCTTTTACTCCTTATTTTCATTAAGCTATGTTTTAACATAGAAAAAAATAAAGAAAATAATCTAGAAGTTAGGTTTTCGGATTACCTTTCTTCTTTAATCTTCCTCCGTCGGACAAAGTTTGCTCACGAGCAAGCTTTTCTTCCTTCTTCTCCTTCTCTTCCCCCATCCGAACTCTCTCTCTTTCTCTCTCAAAGTGTAGGATTTTCAAAATCCCATTCAAATGAGATTAAGCTTCCTATTTATAGATTTTCAAGGTTAGGGGCAAAATAGTCATTTCACTTCCTAAAATCACTATTCACACCTCCTTACTATTCAAGACTTAAGGACTAAGTTAACTTAGCCTCAAGTTTGCTTTTAGCCCTTAAGTTTCAGAGTTTCGCCTTTTCGGTTTCGGTCCGACAGCTTTTAAAAGCTGCGATTCTAATCCAAATATTTTTGGATATTTCGCCTTTGGCCATAATTGAAATATTATTAAACATTCCATCACGCCTCAACATTTTACGTAATCTATAACTTCTCGAATTTCAAAATAAATCTCTAACAAAAATGGATGAATAGTGCCTATTTCGTTTTTTTCCGAAAATATTTTTGTTCAGGAAAAACTTTATTTTCGTCTTGAAAATTCTTACTGCTCAATCTAGCTCATCGCTGTAATCCTCCCGATTAATAATCATTCTAGGTTATAAAACGATTAATAAACACATAACACGTAATAGTATTAATAAAAATTCATTTTATTAATAACTAATTTTTAAATCTTAATTTCGACAATCTGGATTTTAGGGTTGTCACATCCTTCCCCTTATAAAAAATTCCGTCCTCGAAATTTCTTCAAACCAAACCCTTACCCGGGTTCTCACATTCTCCCCTTCTTCTTCAAAGAATTTCGCCCTCGAAATTTTAGCTACTCCTTCTTCTCAACTTCTCTTCAAAGAAGTTATTATCTTTCAAACATTCCCTACCCTTCATAACTTATCAAGAATCATGAAGTGAAAGGAATAAATAGGAATATAAAGATTCCTTTAAAACATTTCATTCTTTTGCTGAGGGGTCAAATTGACCATGAACTCTTACTAGATTAAACAGCATAACGTTGTAACCTTTGTTTCCACGGTCAGTTTACAATCACAAAGAAGGTAAACTACATCTTCCATACGCAGGTGATCAGCCTATCGTATAACCCCATTTCATGGTATGTTCACCTCAGACTTAATCATTAGAATCCGCACCAAAACAATTTGGTTCGGCATAGCTCTTCAAAGAAAGCTCGATTTTCTTTTAATCATGACATACCATTCGTCTTAGCCAAATCAAGTAGCTTAGACCATACCAATAAATTGGACATCAACTTGAAACATTCGTCTAGTCAACCCGCTTGACATCGACTAATTCTTTAAATTCGTATGCAATATATCAAAACGTTTCATGACGTCATGATACCGCACTTTTCACAGTATGTTGAGGACTTCGTCAGTTTATGACTTCATCATTAAGCATCCTACCATAGCGGTTTATTGATCCTAAGATCAAATCCAACACCAGGTTTAATTGCATTAATAACTCCATCCTTTTACCATCCTTGCATCAAATGCACTGATGATATAGAATTCATTTTGATATTTCAAATCAATTTCTGTCTAGCCGAAACAATTAGCATAGACATACCAAGAATAGTTCTTTTAAAATCCGTTGGTTCTAAAAGTCGAACCAATTCTTTCATTTTCAAAACGCGCACATTAGCACGATTTCAAGAAATTTTGAAATCTAGCATAGCTAGATGACTTGGAATATCCTATTCTCCATCTTCCTTCATTGTCTTACTTGCGACAATACTTAATCTTCTCTAGCACCTTCAATGCTAAGTTCATCGAAAATACTTACTTTCAGTCTAAACATTCCTATACCTTAGTATAGTTCATCAACTTACCACACTTTATGTGTTTAGGAACTTTCCACAACCATATCTGTTTAAGAACTTATCTTCGCAATATGTAATCCAAGAACAAATCAAGGACTATCCATATGCTTAGGGCTCAGAAACATAACATATAACTATGAGTCACAAACTTTTCATAAGTATGAGTTTCAAGAACCCACACGTATCATATCATTTTCTACCTATCAAGTATATACATGAGAAAAGATTCACCTTCTCATCATATACATCTTGATAGCGCGACCAATTTCAATGATTATCACTGTAATAAACTAAGTGGTTGTTACACCAAGCACAAACCTCTGCCCATACAAAGATTCATACAACTCAGCCATCACATGAGTCCTCAATTGAAATCTTACAACTTCTAACTTTTCTTTCTTTACTTAATACTTAATTTTCTTTAATTCAGTATACTATCCTTTACAACTTAATTTGAGTTCTTCTTCCCATACTACTTCAGAGTATCATTCATTCATAGCATTAGCTATAAATCATTCATCGCTTAATGTTTCATCCATTATTATTACGATTTACTATGATCAATGGTGATCTTCTTATCCTTCTCTTTGACGATTATAGTCTTAGGTACTCATGCCTAAGGTTTATAACCTATCAGCTCTGATACCAACCTATAACGCCCCGAAATCCGGTCTATTTTCACATCCGGATTTCATACGTCACGATCCCATCTTCTTCCAAACATACATCATTATATAGCTGAATATAATGACATACATTCTCAAATCCCAGGTTCTATAACCATAAAACCTCTTTCATTACAAAAAATGATAATTACATTATTCTTTACATCTTGTACAAGTGACTTTTATCCGCCACCAAGGATACATAATCGTTCATTAAACTATTCTATAGTTTAATTCTATCATTCTATATTACAAGTCTTCGTTTGATCTTCATGCTCATTCATATAATGAATGGCACATCGTCTGGATACCGATCAGCTTGATCTTTACGGGATCCTTAAGTTCTTTCTAACCTCGTTCGCTGAAAATATTTTTATTTAAAGCAAGTGTGAGCATTCAATTGCCCAGCAAGTTATACAGTTGAACAAACAACTTTAAGGATTCAACCATTCTTTTAAGACCTCAATAATAGAACAAAGGTTATGAAGAAGCTTGAATAATAAGAATAGTCTTGATTCCTATCATCTTAAAACATTAGTTACATGCACTTTGAAATATTTTCATTCTCTACTCTCTTTCATGCACATTCTGTTTGGCTAGAATCAATAGCACAGACTTAACAATAACGGTTCATGTATAAACGTAACATTCTTTTATTGAATAGTTCAAACATAGAACAGATTCATCTCAGAAACACCAAGTGTTCACATTGTGGCACAAGGCCTTATCGTTCTACCACCTTGTACAAATATCACACATTCATTACATGTATGTAACTTCAAGTTCAACATTTGAGAAGTTTTAGAAACTAGCATTCATTTAAAATATGAATGAAGTTAGGAAACTTGCCTTACATATTGCGGCTTATGATTTTTTGTTGAATCTGCTTCATTCCAATTCCCTATATAACACATAAGGAAATAACATGTACACCAATTAGTTATATACTTGACTTACACATTGGTTTACTTAACTTTACTTCTTAAGGTTTGCGTTCTTGCAATATAAGTTTACGCGACTAACTTTCATTACCGTTTCATGGCTTCATGACATACGGAGATGTCTTACTCAAAACATTCATCATCTTTGATGATTTACATTCTTATCTTCTTCTTATTACTTCTATAGGACTCCGCGTACATCGCTTCTCTGCTAGTAGTCCATATGGTACTCTGAGTGGTTTCCCACAAACAACAAACAAACAAGTTCCCGTCTCATCTACACTGCCCACACAGTGAGTTAGATCGGTTGCCAATTTTGTATATACCTTCGCTCTCTGAAGGAATTGTTTAGCCCAGCTCCTATATGTCAACCATCAAAGGTTACGATTGTACTACAACCTAAATTTATCTTAACTTATACGAACTATTAAACTATAATGTTCGTTAAGTCAATTTCTTATTCCTTATGGCTTTCTCGCAAGTAATTGCCATACCTCAGGACTCATTCTTATCCGAATCACATTCGGCTTTGATTAATCTTATTATCATTTGATACGGCTTTCTTGATACCATTCGTATCTTACTTACTACTTTCATCAACGTCTATGTCATACAACCAGGGTATACTTAGAACGTTCGTCCAATGTGAATACAATTTACGAAGATCGTTTACGTATTCAACATTAACGTTGCTCGTCTCTTAATCTCTCATTCAAGCTTTATTCCAGGTTTTAATCACTTTCGATCGTTATCCATCCCATGAACCCCATGTTCATTATTCTTTCTTAATATCGAAGCCATACAGATCATTGTATACTAAGACCGATCATTCATCGCAACAACGCTGCGTTCCCAGCGTCTATACGCTTTACCTTCATCTTACATTGCCATAACATAACATCAAAATGTTATTCATTAACCTCGTTACTCAACGTCTAAGGAATCACAATCATAGCAATCCCTCAAGTTCGTTTATCGTGACTACGGTCCCCGAACATCGGTTATGTAACTCGCATTCACCTTCTTTTAATCTCGTTTAATCTTTTTGTTCAACCTTCATTAAAGGTTTAATACACTTGATTAAGTGTTACATTAGTGAACTACATGTTCATACTTCTTTCTTGCACATCCTCCAGTAACTGAGAACTACAAATCTCATTTCTGGGCATTGCTCTGCACCGGCGCTGCGGCGCCGTGCCCTTCCTTTCCTCTCGCGTTGCGGCGCGACCTACTTTTGTTTCCTCTATTCCCGGGCTGGCGCTTCGGCGCCAAGTCCTTTGTTATCTCTTGCGCTGCGGCACCAATTAACAGCAGCTGAGGCCCGAGATCGCGCTGCAGCGCTACTTCTCAAAGCTCAGCCAGCGCTGCGGCGCCGAGCCTAAACCCTAGACAAATTTCTAAGTCTTTCATTAAGTTTGAGACGTGTACATTACGATCTCATAACTTCTTCGTTATAACTCAGAACGAGGTCATTCCAAAGCCATTCTCTTCCTTATCTTACGTACTTCGATTACCCACACACAGAACTTCATTCTGAATCTGTTAACATGCCATTCAATTGGCTTAATCTTCACTCTTCGTTCATTTTAACGTTTTTAACGTTCTTCGTTCGTTCTTCCGTAATTCGGTCATCCGAACTCGGAATTCATTCGTTCTTGAGTCCACGACTCACGTTTTATATGTTCTCTTACATTATTATGAAACCGTACATGTTCGGGTTCATTTACTATCTTTCAAATTTTCGTTCTTCTTTTACAAAAATTTTGCCAAAACTTCGTTATAGCTTAGTTTTAATTCGTTCTTCATGAACGTTTCTACCGTTCCTAACCAAGAAATAAGCAATTAACTTATACACGATGCTTTTAAACTTGTCCATCAACAACAATTATATTCTTCGCGTTCTTCGTTCGTTCTTCATTTTAATCGATATTTTGGATTACGATTTCACTTTTTCTTGGAATTTGATGTTATAGGACACCATTCCTTACTTATTTAACCTACTCATTCATAAGATTCATTCGGATCGCTCAAAATCCTTACGAATCATATACTTCGTTAAGAAATTTATAAACTAAATTTCTTATTTCTTATTTCTTCTTTTCTCATGATTTCAACCATAGGAATTTATTCTCAATATCTTTTACTCCTTATTTTCATTAAGCTATGTTTTAACATAGAAAAAAATAAAGAAAATAATCTAGAAGTTAGGTTTTCGGATTACCTTTCTTCTTTAATCTTCCTCCGTCGGACAAAGTTTGCTCACGAGCAAGCTTTTCTTCCTTCTTCTCCTTCTCTTCCCCCATCCGAACTCTCTCTCTTTCTCTCTCAAAGTGTAGGATTTTCAAAATCCCATTCAAATGAGATTAAGCTTCCTATTTATAGATTTTCAAGGTTAGGGGCAAAATAGTCATTTCGCCCCTAAAATCACTATTCACACCTCCTTACTATTCAAGACTTAAGGACTAAGTTAACTTAGCCCTCAAGTTTTCTTAGCCCTTAAGTTTCGTAGTTCCGTCTTTCGGGTTTCGTCCGACAGTTTTAAAAACTGCGATTCTCGGAATCCAAATATTTTTGGATATTTCGTCTTTGGCCATAATTGAAATATTATTAAATATTCCATCACGTCTCAATATTTTATGTAATCTATAACTTCTCGGAATTTCAAAATAAATCTCTGAACATAAATGGATGAATAGTGCCTATTTCGTCTTTGTCCCCGAACATATTTTGTTCCCGAAAAACTTTTATTTTCGTCTTAAAAATTCTTACTCGTTCAATCTAGCTCGTAGCCAGAATCCTCCCGATTAATAATCATTATAGGTTATAAAATGATTAATAAACACATAATAGTATTAATAAAAATTCATTTTATTTATAACTAATTTTTTAAATCTTAATTTCTGGACAATCCTGATTTCCGGGTTGTCACGGAGTTTTTATCAAAAACAGTGAAATTGGATGTTTTAAATTTGTTGTTTATGTTGTTGTATGGGTAGAAACATGTTAGGAGTTCTTGAATTATGTTTACATGAAGTTTTTGTATGAATTGCATGTGAATTAGTCTGTTAGAAACGAGCTTGTAGGCCAAAATGGCTTTTTCTTGTACTATTGCAAGTTGCAATCAAATTAGCTATGAGTTTCACAAGCAAACCTTGCCAACCAATGATTTAGCGCCATCGCCACGCCACACAATGTAGCAACCGAGTTTATTTATCGGCCGCAGCTCATCCCTCCCGCGGCATATGTACCATGTAATTTTACAGTGTAAATCGTAGCCATGGCAGCATGAGTTAGCGAATGGTGCGATATTGTACTTTTTGTACACGAAATTTTAAGAAAAGTTATGTGGACTGTAAAATATTGATTTTAGTATTTCTATACTATGAATAATTATGTTTTTAAAGATTAACTTGTGTTATAACTTGATTATGTGATTAAACAATCAAACCTACATGATGAATGTTTGTTATGTTATAATGACTAACTATGTCATGATGACATATGTATATAGGATATTGTGATTAGAATTGTTCGGTTTAATCTACGAACAAGGCAAGTTTTCTAATCTATTATCTTGTTAATTCAATTACTGTTTTCAATTCAATTACAATATAATGATGTAAGTTATTCTGGAGCAAGTTATTCTTGTATTTAACTTGTTGTTTAGCATGCACAACTATATATACTAATGTCGAACATTTCTATCGTTCAAATTGCTATGCATGCGTAGTATTCAATTCTAATTAACCTTGGCTTAGTATTGTTCGAGCAAGGTATGTTATAGTTATTCAAATTGTATGCTATTAGATTATTCCTAAAGCATGATGTCAGTTTACTATGATTGATTCAATCACGATTATTCTATAGTATAGTGTTATTGGTTTTATTCAACTACTCCTTAGTTGATGTTCATTGAATTCCAAATTACCTTGAAAGCTTATCCAAACAAAACTTCCTTTGGTGCGGACTTGTACTCTAAATCTTTGAGATGAACAACCTTATTGTTATGATTGGGGTTAACTTACGATAGCATTAAAATTTTTTGTGCACAATACATTATACGAAGGGTGATCCCCCTAAAATACGAGGTCCTTATAGTCTTATGACTGTTAAAGTTGGAGTTGAAAGATTACTTGCAACTGTGGACATAGTTCATGGTCTTACGACCCTCAGTGATGTATATTTTCCATATTTTGGGATTTCAGTTTCTGATTATTATTGATAGAGTACTATTCACTTTTGATGAGCGTATTTCAAGAGGTTATTATTGTTATACTTACATTGATTCCATATTATATCCGAGTGAGCAATTGTTTTGCTCACTCTTGCATATTAAATACTTATTGCAGCTAAGGTTGAGAAGGTCAATGAACCTACTACTAGCAAAGGGAAGGGGAAAATGTACAAGTGTTGAAGACTTGTAATAGATTTGATAGTTTTATTATTAGACTTTGATTTAAAGATTGTAATGACGTTTATTTAATTTTCCGCATTTGAATGTTTATAATTAAAGGTTAGATAACCTGGGAGATTTTTATTTAAGTTTAATCCTGTATGGGCAGGTTTTTATTATTCAATTTTATTATAATTGGGTAGTTAGAAATGAATGTTTTGATTAAGTGAACACTAAATCTTGAGGAAATGAAGTACCAGGATTTGGGGGTGTCACACTTTATCCATCTCTTCCATCTTCATCCTCTTTGTTTGTGCGTCCCTTACTACTCTTCCAGTTCGTTGATACGCTTTCTCGTATGCGTCTTCAGCTCTCGCCCTCTTGGTAGCTTCTTCCTTCAGCTTGTTCTTCAGTTCCACGACCATCTCGATCAGTTGTTCCTTCTCTCCTTCAGTCTGCATCAGCTTCTCTTCAACATTAGTTAGACGTTCATCTCGATCCTGGATATCATCATCCTTGTGTGTCATTACAGTCTGTTGTTCAGCTACTATTTCCTGCAACTCCTCAACTGTGTCCTGAAGTTCCATGTTACGGTCGTAGACTTCATCATACATACGAGCAGCCATCGAGGTTAGTGGAGTCTCTTCCTCCTCGTCCTCGTCATCCTCATCCTCATGTGGCAACTCCACGGGATCCTCCTCATCCGTCTCCACATCATCATCCTCATCTTCAACCACTGTGACCAACGAGGCTGACTCCCATGGCAGTAGTTGTTCCCAAACAACCTGAATGACGCGAGGCTCCTCCTCTATAGGCATCTGAGGTCCTTCCTCTCTAGCGTGACTGGATTCTCCGACATTAGTCATCCTGACAACAAATTTTTTTTTAAAATTTTAATTATTAATCATTCTACTCGACACTCACGAGCACATAAGTTATAAACACATAAGCACATAAGTGTGTTATTACTTCTTTCTTAAAACTCGATAAGAGTTATTGTGACAACCCGAGAATTTGAAATTTTTTAAAATTTTAATTAATTGATTTAATGTTCAAAATTAGAACCTAGATAGAAAATTAGTATATGCGTTTGATATTTTTAAGAGAGAATTTTGAGGATTTCAAAATTCTGTTAAGGATTTAAGTGAAATATTCAGGATTAAGGGAATACATGAATATGTTTTGTGTATATGTGTACAGTATGCGGTTAAGGGTCAAGGGTTGATCAGATAAACGATATCTGTAGCAAACCCCTAAGTATATATTAAGAACGTCAACGTTCGGTTAGAAAACCCTAGCAATTAACAAGAAACCCTAGAAACCGGTTCTGGAAACCCTAATTTCAGTTCCAGGAATCTGAAACCCTAATTCGGAAATTTAAAACCCTAATCTGGGAACTTAAATGATTATTATATTGCTTAAGTGCTATTAATTAATATATTAATTACGGTAAAGCTTGATTAATTAGCAAACCCTAATTTCAAATTTAGAAAACTCTAATTTATGGATTTGAAACCCTAATTTTTAATTAGGGAAAACCTAAGTGTTAATTTAATAATTATAATGTTAATTAGGAAATCCTAATCTTAATTTTCAAGTTAAGTAATTAGAAAACCCTAATCTAATTACGAAAATTTAATTTCTAAATTAGAAAATTATTTTTCTATTAGAAACCGTAATTAGTGGTTTATCTCCTAATGACCATTTTGACCATAATTGCTAAATTAACAATTTTAATTAGGAAATACTAATCCTAATTGGTAAGATTTAAAGTATGATTAAGGAATTTTAATATATATAGAAAATTATAATTATAATTTAAAAATATTAATTTCTATTTTTAAAACCTAAATTAGAAATTTTAGAAAATCAAATTTGCTAAACCCTAAGGGTTTCAAACCCTAAACCCTAAAGGATTTAAAACCCTAAGGGTTTGGCCAATGTCCAAAATGCCATTAAAAATTAAATGAAAATGACTAAAATGCCCTTTGTTGAATAATTGAAGCTTTCTTGCAAATCTTGCCAAGTGTGAGTTGTTCACCCACTATACCAACCCCATGTGACATATCTCCAGTAGATCAGCTGCATTAACATCAGCCATTACATAGCAACATATTATATAAAGATTAGAGAGAGAAAATGGTAACTTTAATTTTCATTTTCTCCAATACCTTCTCTCTCTTCCAACTTCGAAATTTAGAGTGAGAGAGTGAGATAAGAAGAGTTAAAATCTGTCCTTCACTTGACAAGATCAGATCATCAAAGTAAGATTCAAGGATCAAAGCTAGAAATGGTATAAACCCTAATTATTGAAATCCTTAAAATTTTGTGTTAATGTTGTTGGTTGTTGTTTAGATATGTGTTAGAGGGTGTCACTTGATGATTTGGGTTGCTATATAGTGGATCCATAACATCAAAGTGCATGAAATAGCATTTTTCAAAAATTTGGAAAAATGTTGAAAAGTGGCCTGACAGTCGAATGTCAGAGGCTTTAAATCTTTATTTGTTATCTGTTTAGGGTGTTTAATGTTTTTAATCTGTAGCCTGACATGAGGATTGTGATATGAAACTAGAAACAGGGTCATAGCAAGTCCAAATCTCCAGTTATAAGCGGTCAAAGTCGATTGACCAAGCACGAAAGTCTGAATCTGGGCAGCCCAGATTTGCCCAGATGGCTTCTGACAAGTTTTACTAGCCTTTAATCTTGATCGTGTTAGTATTTTGGCCATGATGTTGTTTTAATGTTATAGGCTGACATATGGACTACACATTTATGCCCTTATATCACTCAGATCTTGCATAAAATCAAAGTAATGAGCAGTCAAACCATCGTTGACCATCACGCTGGAAGAATGTTCTGGGTAACCCAGATCTTTAAAGTGGCGTTTTCTGACAGGTAGTTTGACCGGATGCAATCTGCATTTGGTGTTGATGTTAAACTAATATGATTGTATATAGATGTTCTTTGACATCTTAACTACAAGTATGAAGCTTTAAATATCATAAATCAGACCGGTAGCGTAAGATCTAAGGACCTAAATATAGCACCTTGTACTGTTCTTCATTTTCTGGAAAACCCGGAAATGAAGAACAGGCTTGTCAGACTTTTTGATTGATCATATCTCTCTGTTATGATGCTGTATGAACCTGGAATCAGTTTGGTTGTGTACTATGACATAACTACTACATGTGTAACACTTTACATAACCTAGAATCATGAAGACCAAGAATCTATGCACGGTCAAACGTGGTACCTTGAAACTGCCGATGAATTTCTGGAAAATGCTCAAGAACGCTCAAGAACACCTATAGTGACGGTTCTGTCGCTATATGGCTATTTTGTAATTATTATTTTCTGAAAATGATTATTTTAATTAAATAAATAGAAAAAAATGATTTTTAATTATTAAAAATACTAAATAAATTCTGAAAAATTATTTTAAATTCTAAAAAATAGTTTTTAATTATTTAAAGTATATTTCATAAATATTTAATATTTTTGGAATATAAATGGTTTTAATTTATTTAATTATAATAGTAAATAAATGAGTTAAAAATGATTTTAATACTTGAAAAATCATGAATATAATATTATGATATAAGAAAATATTTAAAGATATTTTCAGTGAATTTTAATATTTTGTGATGAATTTCATTAATTAATCAATATTAGTGATAATTAGTTTATTTAATAAATATATTAAATAAATTATGGAAAAATAGAATAAATGATTTAAAAATCATATGAAAATGATTTAAGTGTTATAAAAATATTTTAAATTATAATATATAACTTTTGATATTTTGTCATGAAAATATTAATATTTTAATATTAAAAGCAATTATCGGATAATGGATCTAAGTGTTTAAAAATCATATAAATATGATTTAAAGGTATTAAAAATACTTTGATATATTATAAATATATTATAATATTAAGTGATGATTTTTATTAATATTTGATAATAAATAAATATTAATGATAAAAGAATTATGTGGTATTTAATTCATTTAAATACAATTTTAATGATTAAAATTCATTTATAAATAGTAATAATTATTTAAAAATTATTACGAGCTTACGAAAAATATTTCGACTGTTATTAAAATTATCTGAGTTAATTGTTAAGTGTTTAGGCAGAGTTTAATTGAACTTAGACTCGATAAAAGTCCGACTAGACCCTCGGAATGTCAAATTTGTGTCTCGTTCAACTCAAACTACAATAGTTTGACTTGATACCGAGTCTTATATGTGTTATAGACTGATAGGGATATGTGTTATGTGTTTAGGTTATTCTATATATATATATATATATTATAATAATATTATATTGTGATGATATTATTCTAATATTGGAGATCTATATTACTAATAGTTGGTCTTCAGATAAAGCGATATAAATTGCGTAGCGGTAATCAACGGTTCAGGCAAGTTTGTTTTTACTTAACTTTACTAAGAGTTGTTTCATTCGGATAAGCTTATGGTTAATCATTGATGGTTGCCATTAATTGTACTTTGTACATATTGCATGTATAACTCAGGTATGAAAGGCTGATCTTCATTACCAGTAGGTTCAGATATATTTGTTCATGTTCAATACTTGTTCAGTCATAAATTTGTTCCTGCTCGTTCACAATTATATTGTTGAATTATAGCCAGCTTATTATTTAGACTCATTCAATTATGATATGTCGTTATATTATTGAACTTAAACTTGCTGGGCAACTTTCATGTTCACTCTTGTTATATCATGATAAAACATTATAGATTAAGGTGAATGCGTCGGATACAAGGAAAGGTCAAAGACGGTTCCAGCTTAAGTTAATGTGTGTGATTAGATTTGTAATAGTTGTATAATAATAATGTTATGTGTTAAAAAAGTTATGAATTGTGTATTAAGTTAAGGTTACTCAACCTTGGGGAATAGTGTGTAATGTATTGTATAAACAATTTATGTTTATATCTTCCGTAAAAATAGTAATAGTGTTAGAATGATCGAACCGGATCCTCGGTGATTCGGGATCTTGGATTCGGGGCCGTCACAGTTATCACCACTATCTTTTCAAAGGTTACTTCCTAAGGCTTTTCCCTCACCTAAGGTTCATAACCTAAAGCTTTGATACCAACTTGTGACACCCCCAAATCTCGGTACGTCATTACTTCAAGATTTGGTGTTCACTTAATCAAAACATTCATATCTAACTACCCAATCATAATATAATTGAATAAATAAACCTGCCCATGTAGGATTACATTAAATAAAAATCTCCCAGGTTATCTAACCTTTACAAAAATCATTCATGCGGAAAATTAATTAAACTTCATTACAATATTTAAACCAAAGTCTGATAATAAAACTATCAAAACTATTACAAGTCTTCAGTACTTGTTTATCTTTCCGTTTCCCTTATTGGTGCTAGATATGTCACCCTTTTCAGCTTTAGCTGTAAGAAATTTTACAGGCAAGAGTGAGCAAACAAGGCTCACTTGGAATAACAATAAATAAAAATTTAACCTTTACATCACTTGCCAATAACTGAACAATATGTTCTATTAACATTCTATAAATCATAACATTCACTGAGGGTCTAATGACCACGAACCATGTCCACATTTATAAGTAATCTTTCAACTTTAACTTTAATAGTCATACGACTATAAGGACTCAAAGGTACTTAGGGGGATCAATCCTTCGTACATGTATTATACACAAACATTTCAGCACAAAGTATAAACTAGGTGCAACCCCTAATAATAGGATTGTTCATCTCAGTATTTAGAGTACAAGTCCGCACCAAAGTCCGTTTGGTTTGGATACACTTCAAGGTAATTCGGAGTTCAACGGACATCAACTAAGGATTAGTTGAATAAAAGATAGTAACACTATGTTATTGAATGATCAAAACTGAATATATATTTCGTTCTAAGTTCATGCTTTAGGAATAATCTAATAGCATAACAATTGAATAATCTATCATACCTTGCTTTAAACAACATTAAGCTAAGGTTACATCTTAGAATTTAATATCAAGCATGCATAACAACAATAATTTGAACGATAAACTGATTCAACAAAATAAAGGTACTTGCATGCTAATATAACAAGTTTAGATTTAGGAAAAACTTGCATAATCATAATAACTATCTCGACAAAAGTGTGGAGATGTGAAGCTTGTATCATCATGAATAACTAGATACATTTAAGTTGCTTAATGAAAATACTTTACTCAATAAAGTATAGAAATATGAAATTTGCATAACGACAATTTAGAATTTGAAAAACTTGCTCAACTATTAACAAAGTAGAGTTAAAGAACTTGCTCAATGCAAAAAGATAGGTTTAGAATCTTGCTCAATTATAAAAATAGAGTTAAAGAACTTGCCTTACGCGTAGATTAAACTGTTATAATCCAAATCACAATATCCTATATACATATGATATCATAACGTTATCAGTCATTATCAATTCTACATTACGTATGGTTTAAATGTCTAACCATGTAATCAAATTATATTCATAAACGATAATAAACTCGTTAGGTATTAACACCATGTTCGTTCAACACATTACCATACTACAATAACAGAATTATTTGGTCACATAGCATTACAACTAAAATTTTAGGACTTACATGCAAGACAAAAGTCATTTCGAGCATTTTTGCTAAAGTGGCCATGCATACCTTGATGTGTGGTGCTCAAGACGAGAAAACATCTGAGGGGACTCGTGATCATGGTGGAGTCCGGCGCTCCGTGATTGACTTGAGACTTCTGTGACTACTGAAATAAGTGGTCAATTGATTTTGGCGCTAAGGCGTGAGACTTGATGCTGAAGCGTGGATTTTGGCGCAAGGGCGCCGAAACTCACAGAATACAAAAACGAAGAATAAAGCAAAGCTACTGTCTTAATTTTTAACAACAATTAACACCAATTAACATGTATAACTTTAGGTAAATTACACATAAACATTATGAAGCATATACATACAAATTCTACACAACTAAACAGCAATATCAGAAAACTTAAATCCTTGAAACCATATTTTAAAACTCAAAATTCCATTGTTGATATATAAAATATAGTGAACTGAAATTCCATGATTATACCCAAATTGACTACTTTGAAATACAAGCATACCAACATATACATCAATTAACATGTATAGTTCAATTTCACAATTCCATAATTAACATATACTAATTTTTGATATTTCTATAAAACATACGTTCATACATGAATATTTACTGTGAAAACTAATTCCTTTTCTTTAACACGTAATTAACAAAAAAATTTATATACATGTTAAACATACTATCACATATCTATATAAGTTGGTATAACAATTACAAAAACATGGTTTACAAGAATTTTGAAAAAAACTTTATCCTACTGTGAAATTCAATGACACAGAGAGATACAAATTCATAGAACTATATAACGTAAAACATATATTATAAGGTTTATAAAACATACCTTATTAATCACTGAGAATAGCTTTTGACGAACACATAACTCTCTCTCTCAGTCACAACTTCTCAGACACTTTTCTTCTCTTTTCTTTCTCTGTAGCTTTTCTCAGGCTTAAGCCAAACAATATTATACATAAACTAAAATAAAAGCCAACGCACGTCTTTTCAATTATTTTTAAAAACTGACTCTCACTAATGATTTTTTTATTAAATTATCAGTTACATAATTAATATATATATTATTATTTTATTTTATTTATTTTATTAATAATTTAAATTCAAAAGAAACACAAAAGCCATAAGGCTTTGTTTGGCAAACCATTTAAAAATTAAAGGATTAATATACTTAAACCTTGTTTGGCAAAACTAAATTAAAATTACTTTAATTTATTTTAATAACTCTTTATAACATAGCTATTTGTCATACTTTATTTAATAATAATTTATTAAATAATTCACTTAATCACATAACTCAATCCACATAACACATTAATTATTTAACAACTAAATAATTAACTAAATCAAATCAATCAAATTGAACAATTATTTATCCAATAATAAACACATCCAATAAATATTTATATAAATCAATAAATATTTATAATTTACATTTAAAAAACTGGAATGTTACAATTGTTCAGTCTAAGGATGTGGTGTCAGGTATCATTCTGATTAATGGTATTAATACTTATGTACTATTTGATTCGGGTGCTACTTGTTTATTTATATTCGATGAATTTGCCCAGAACTTAGATTTGCCTTAAGAAGAATTAGATTATCCTTTGAGCATAGAGATTGCAAATAGGGAAGTGATTCATGTTAGATTCATATATAAGAATTATAGAGTGGTTATAAAGGGTCAAGATATGATGGTAGACTTGATACCAATTAGACTGGGTGAGTTTGACGTTATCCTGGGAATGGATTGGTTATTCAATCATGGAGCAGTAATTGATTGCCAAAGAAAATGTGTTAACCTTATGATTCGGTCAAAGGTTGTGTTCTATGGCAGCAAGTCACCTCGACAAGCAAGTTGTCTGACAGTGATGCAAGCCAAGAAGTTGTTAAAACAAGGATGTGTAGGATACTTAGCCTACATAGTTGATCCACAGAAGAAGAGTGCGAAGTTAGAAAAGATACCAAACATAAGGGATTTTGCAGACGTATTTCCAAACGAATTGCCGGGTCTTCTGCCAGATCGACAAATCGAGTTCGTGATTGATTTAGTACCAGGAACATGCCAAATATCTAAGGCACCATACAGAATGGCCCCAGTAGAGATGAAAGAGTTGATTGTGCAATTGCAAGAGTTGCTCGACAAGAATTATATCCGACCAAGTGTATTGCCATGGGGAGCACCAGTATTGTTTGTTAAGAAGAAAGATGGATTGATGCGGCTCTGCATTGATTACAGAGAATTGAATAAGGTCACAATTAAAAATAAGTATCAGTTACCAAGAATTGACGACCTGTTCGATCAACTGAAGGGTGCGATGTGTTTTTCAAAGATAGACTTGAGGAGTGGTTATCATCAGCTAAAGGTGAGGCCAGAAGACGTACCGAAGATGGCATTCAGAACTCGGTATGGTCATTATGAGTTTCTAGTTATGTCATTTAGTTTAACCAATGCACCTGCAGCATTCATGGATTTAATGAACAGAGTTTTTAAACCATTCTTAGATAAATTTGTGGTGGTATTTATTGATGATATCCTAGTATATTCTAAGAACAAGGAGGAACATATTGAACACTTAAGAGTGATGTTAGAGACATTGAGAAAAGAGAAGTTGTATGCAAAATTTTCAAAATGGGAGTTTTGGTTGGAACGTGTACAGTTTCTCGGACACGTTATTGATAAAGACAGAATTTCGGTAGATCCATCAAAAGTTGAAGATGTAGTAAACTGGGATCAGCCGAAGACACCATTAGAGATAAGGAGTTTCTTAGGGTAGACAGGTTACTATAGGCGTTTTATTCAAGACTTTTCTAAGATCGCGACTGATGAGTGAGTTTTATACCCATGAATTGGATACATTCGAGCTTAATTTATTGTTGTTCTTAAGTCTTTTAGGATTTTTTTATGTGTTTGTGTCTATTCATGCATGTTTTATGTTATTTTATAGGAATTGGGACAAAAGTTACATGGATCGATGTTTGGGGTGGCTAGATTCGCGTTTTCGGCTTGCCATTTATATAGCAGCCACTTCGGAGCCAATTTGACTATAGCTCCTAACATTATTTCGACAAACTTCAAGAACTAAAGTTGTAGATCTACTTCTCCTCTTTCCGGAACATCTTGAATCATTAAAATCGGAGTTCGGACAAAGAAGGTATGGCCATTTTCCCAAAGGACGTCGGAGTAGAAAATGTCAGATTTTGGGCAACATGAGGCGCGATTTTAGTGTATTTTTACATGTGGCAATGTATTGGGGGCAGAACTCATTGTTGTTGCCTTATATTGAATATTGGGGAAGGTTTTGGTGCGGCTGGGGACGCGTTTTGGTAATTTTGACACCTTTTGACTCAAATAGGATAGGGGTTGTTCCAAAACTAAAATTGTACTTGTAACCTATAAATACATGATGTAAGGCATAAAATAAAGGGAGATTACATAGCTTAGCCTAGATTAAACACTCCTTTAGATTAGAAAATAACCCTAGTTCTTATTAGTTTAGGAGATTGAAGCAACTTGGAGACCATTGAAGATCAAGAGTAAGAAGCAAGAGCAAGAGGGAGCATCAGATTTGACGACAATGATTCTATTCTCTTCTCTCATCTTACTTTTATCTTTTGATGTCTATTAGGTTGTGGATTCTTGGTTTTAATTCATTAATTATGAACTAACTATTTTTGAGATTTCAATTGAACTTTTTATGGCTATGAATTAGTTATTCATTATATTCTAATTATTTATGTTAAAGTGAGTTGTTTATCTTGTCTTGTGCTTATTGCTTAATTATTTGATCGAGAATTACTTTGTTACTCTAGAAGGAATTGGAAGAGGAATTCTAGGGTTAGAAGCTGGGCATGATATCATGTGACTTAGTTATTTGCACAAATGAATAATTAGGTTTGTGAATAGAATGGAAATATCTTTTTCGCCGCATGTAACACATAAGGAATTGGGATTGTAACGAGTTTAATTCAATTATTTTGCATAGGAATATAGCAAAATTAATCTGGATTAAATAGAAGGCAATTGATCACTTGGAAAAGGACTTTTGGCATTTGAGAATTCACGTTAACAATTCAAGATGGGCATAATAATTGGGATAATTGGATAATTGATTTATAATTCATAATTGGGGATATTGAAGTCTTAATCTTTATTTATTTGAATTCATTCGTTAAAATCTTGGTTTTAATTAGTTAATTTAATTTTCTTAATTAGAAAAAACATGATTTGAGATTGTTTAAATAAAATTAGTTTGGTTAAGAATTAGTACTTGGTGATTTTTATTAAATAATTCCTCGTGGGAACGATACTCTACTTTCACTTTATTACTTGTTGACCGTGTATACTTACACGTATTCATTGATTGCGAAATCGATCAACAGCGACCCCATTGACGAATTTAACTAGGAAGGCGATTAAGTTTGTTTGGATGGAGAAGTGTAAGGAAAGTTTTCACGAATTGAAGAAAAGGTTGAGTGCGGCATCTGTGTTGTCATTGCCTGATGATACAGGGAATTTTGTGGTGTATAGTGACGCATCGCATAAAGGACTAGGTTGTGTGCTTATGCAGAACGATAGAGTTATTGCGTATGCATCACGTTAATTAAAAGATTACGAAAAAGGGTAATTGACTCATGACTTAGAGTTGGCTGCGATGGTGTTTCCCTTGAAGATTGACATTATCTTTATGGAGAAATGTGTGAGATATATATTGACCATAAAAGTCTGAAGTATATCATTACACAAAAAGACTTGAATATGAGGCATCGAAGATTGTTAGAGCTGATCAAAGACTATGACTCCGAAATTTTCTATCATTCCAGAAAGGCGAATATTTTTGCTGATGCTTTAAGTAGGAAGGGACAGGAAAAGTTAATGATGTTGACAGCTCAGGAGAAGTTATTGTCGAAAATGGCTAAGATGGAATTGGAAATTAAATATCTGGCAGAATTCGACGAAAAGTTGTTCCAGATAGGAAACGGTTCAACATTGGTAGATAAAGTGAAGAATGCACAACTTCAGGATGGAGACTGTGAAAAGATAAAACAGAAAGTATCTGAAGGGGAGGAAAGCAAATTCAAAATCGATTCAGAAGGGTTACTACGGTTCGAAGGAAGAATTTGGGTTCCGCTAGTACCAGAAGTTAAAGAGGAAATTCTGAGTGAAGCTCATAGCTCAAGATATTCGATTCACCCTGGAAGTACAAAGATGTACCATGATCTTAGACATCATTTTTGGTGGCCGAATATGAAGAAGGATGTAGCTGAGTGTGTGGAAAAATGTTTAACGTGTCAAAAAGTTAAAGCTGGAGATCAAAAGCCAAGCGGATTGTTACAACCGTTGGAGATACCGGAATGGAAATGGGAGCATATCACAATGGATTTTATGGTTGGTCTTCCAACGACTTAGTAAGGTTACAACGCCATTTGGGTGATTATCGATCGACTGACGAAGTCAGCACACTTTTTACCAATCAAGATTATATTTAACCTAGATCAATTGGCAAAACATTACGTGAAAGAAATTGTTTCAAGACACGGTGTACATGTGTCCATTGTATCAGACAGAGATCCGCGTTTCACATCTAATTTCTGGAAATGATTATAAGAGTGCTTGGGGACATAGCTGAGAATGAGTACAGCGTACCATCCTCAAACCGACGGACAAAGTGAGAGAACTATCCAAACACTAGAAGATATGCTCAGAGCATGTATCATGGATTTCAAGGAAATTGGGATGACCATCTACCATTGGTGGAATTTGCTTATAATAATAGTTATCACGCGAGTATTGGCATGTCACCTTACGAAGCGTTATACGGTAGGAAGTGCAGAACTCCATTATGCTGGGATGAGGTAGGTGAACATCAACTATTGGGTCCAGAATTGGTGCAACAAACCGTCTAAATCATCAAAGTGATTCGAACAAGATTGATAGCTGCACAGGATAGACAAAAGAAATATGCCGATCAGCATCGATAGAATCGGGAATTCGATGTCGGTAGTTATTTCTTGAAAGTCTCCTTGGAAGGGGAAAATTAGATTTGGCAAGAAGGGAAAATTAAGCCCTAGGTTTATAGGACCTTTTGAGGTGTTTCGACGAGTTGGTGAAGTGGCATACGAGGTAGCTTTACCTCAGGAGTTGGAGCATATTCATAATGTTTTCCATGTATCAGTATTGAGGCCATATAAGCCTGACTATAAACATGTAATAGAATATGAGCCGTTACAGTTTGAGAAAGATTTAACATATGAAGAAGTCCCTGTTCAAATTGTTGACAGAAAAGATCAAGTACTGAGGAATAAGGTGATACCTTTTGTTAAGGTAATCTGGAGAAACCACAACGCAGAAGAAGCCACGTGGGAGCTTGAAAGCGTTATGATGAAGAATTATCCTCAGTTGTTTGCTTGATTTTGTATAGCGATTCTGGGGACAAAATCTTGTTAAGGAGGAAAGAATGTAACGAATAAATTTTTCGAGTCGTGATTCTGGGGACAAAATCTTTTTAAGGAGGGAAGGATGTAACGATCGAAAAAATTTGTAATTTAATTGAATTAAATAAATATTTTAAATAATTTATTTATTGAGAAAAATAAATAATTGATGAATTGGGGTGAATTAATTTAGTAACTAAATTGATTAATATTAATTAAATTGAATAATGATAATTTTATTTGAAGGATTTAATTTAAGAAAATAATTAAATTAAATCAATTGTTTAATATTTAAGAAAATAATTAAATTAAATAAAATATTGTTTTGATCTAATTTATTAATTAAATTAGATATGTAAAGATTTATTAAGTATATTACAATGGAAATTCTAATTATCAATTTAATTAATTTAATGGTGTGACATGAAACTATATAATAAAAATAATATAAAAATAATCTAGTAAAGGAAAAGTGTGGTTAGCCAAACAAGGCCTTGTGGCCTTTGGTTTATTCAACTGATGTTTTTTATTTTTTTTAATGGAAGAGTACGTGGGAGAGTGGCCATTTTATTTATACGCATCTTATTTCTCTCCTAAGGCCTAAGAGTAGTGAGTTGGGTGAGAAGAAGAAATACAGAGAGTTTGCAAGAGAGAAAAACACTGAGTTTTTGATATTGGCAAGAGGAAGAAAGGGAATTTCTAAGCCCTAACACTATCTTTTGCTAGAATACAATCAAGGGTTTAAGGTATAAATTTCTTCTAATTTATATGTTTTGATTTTTTTTGTGGTTGTTCCCTATAAATTTATAATCATGATTAGATTGATATATATATACTTGTATATATGGATTATAAACTGATAATCATCATATATGATTGATACTTGTTTGTCAAATTCGTGAAATTTGGGTTTGTAGGATGAAACGTATATAATAGTGTTTATACACAAAAATTGGCTTTAGAAAGTACAAAATTTTATGCCCTATATGTGTTATAATCTGTAAATTGAGGTTGGATTGTGTTAGTATGTGAAGAAACAAAAGTGGCGTAGTTTAAATCACGACAATTGGTTGAGAAACGAATTCGTGGTGATCGAATTCGCTAAAAGTGTCAAAATTGGAGAAATTTGGAAATTTGTGGTTTTGATTCTTCAAATTCGTGTATATGTGATGTTTATGTGGTTAAAATGGTGTATAACATGTTTGACTATGTTATAACAGAGTTTTAGATGTTTTGGTTTGTGAGTTTCTGTGGTTTTGGGTTGATACGGGTGTCCTTTGTGTAGAGAGAGTTGTCTTTGAAGAGTTTGTCTATGTATGTATGTGACTCTGCCTATTACCACAAAGTGTAAACGACACAAATTGCATATAGGCCTTCTCCAAATCATGCCAGTAACGCAATCATGCCGGGTGGGTGAGCTGGAGTGTATGGCATAGTGCCCTGAGCCCTGGCAAAGGATCGCTACCTATTTCAGAGGTCATGATTAATGAACTTAATCTAGTTTAGCAAGCATGTTAATTATGTTAAGACATAATATAGACCATAACAACAGATTTTAATGTGTTATAATACAAAGTGTGAAGATTTGTAAGTGTTTGTTGATTAAGTTATGTAATGAATCAAAAAGTAATGTTATGAAAGTTAAAGGTAAATGATGAGGTTTATGTTAGTTTATAATATAATTTCATATTCGTTAAAGGTGTTAATCAACATGGTTAGATGTTAAGTTAAGGTTATGACCTAAATGAGGGGTTAAACCTATAAATCTAATTTAATATAACTAACTATTATTGCGATTCCAATGATATGTGTCGGGTAATTTGAGAACATTGTTATACTTGTGTAGCTTACATACAAGGCAAGTTTCTTATCCTAATCTTTTATTGAGCAAGTAGCTCTAACCTATGCTACTTATTATTCAGAAAGGTTTACTTATCATTGTTATGTTATACTTATACAAGATTTCAATTCCTAAATTATCATTGTATAAGTTCCTAATTTTTATGTCGAAATTGAGCAAACATAATCTATCTTGCGTATGTTTGTACAAGCTCGTGTAACCTAATTCATTACATCGAGCGAGTTTTACTTTTCTAAATCTTGATATTATTATTCAAAGCATATATTGTTCTAACACATCGATTCAAATGAGATTGTTCTAACTCTTTTGGATATAGCACTTTGTATATACACCATGTTTATTCAATTATACATTGTTGGTATTCGGTCTTTGACTTTGATAACCTTTTTTCAATTCTATATTGATTATATTAAACCTCCAAGTAATAAACAAATTCTTATTGATTGAACTAATCTATTATGAAGGGTGTTCTAAAATTCTAGAACCACTAATAAGTTAGATCCGAGCTAAACTCTCTTTAGTGCGGAAATTCTAAATTCAAACTGAGACGAACAACCCTAACATAGGGGATTTTGTACGTGTAACATTTAGATGTTTGTGCACAATACATGGTACAAAGGGCTGACCCCCCTAAGTACATTAAGAAGTTTATTTATAGTCTAATTGACTGTTAAGGTTGGGGTAGTAATACCTAATCACCGTGGACATAAGTCGTAGTCTTAAGACCCTCAAATATTAAAGTTCGAACTTGTTTTCTATTTTTGATTCGTAGAACAAGTTCATTATTGTTCAGTATTCGTTGTTCATTCTCATATGGTTATTATTACTACTCTTTATATATCAGTGAGTAATTGTTTGCTCACTTTTGCAATTAACACTGCAGCTAAAGTTGAAAGAGTCGATGAGCCATCTACTAGCAAATGAAAGGGCAAGATGTCCAAGTGTTAAAGAATTATTTAAAATTATTTAAATGCATGATGTTATAAGACTTGTTTTCTTTTATGATGTTTTCCGCAAACTTATGTAATAAATTTAAGGTTAGATTACCTGGGATTGTTTATGAGATGATGTAACCCTTAATGGGAAAGATTATTGTTTAAATTAATTAATGTTTTATCCTTTATTATGGGTAGTTAGATGTAATTATTTTGATAGTGAGCACTAAATTCTATGGAAATGAAGTACCCGAATTTGGGGGTGTCACATCTCCACTGGTGCCATACGGTACGGTGCCCTGGAAACTGGTGCCGCTCCTGGCACAATGTCTATCACAAATTCGGTCTCCCTATCCGGTGGAAGACCCTGTAATTCACTTGGAAATACATCCGCAAATTCTTTTACTATAGGTATTTGTTCCATCGTTGCTCCCACTCTCTGGGTATCCACAACATGTCACAACTAACCTACACATCCCTTCCTTAACAACCTCCTAGTTTGTGTCATAGTAAGACAACACGAACGTCCCGACGATTTATTACCGTAAAACACTATATGAGGTTGGCTCAACGTCCTAATGTTTACATATTTCTTTTAGCAATCTATTATTGCAGCATGGTTAACCAACCAATCCATCCCGAGAATTACATCGAATTCTACCAACTTTATTGAATCCAATCTACCGATAATGTACAACCTCGTATATCTACACAACAACTCCTATGGATAACTTCAACAGGAATTATTTCTTCGTTCACTACCTTGATATTCAAATGTACAGGCAATCTTTCAGGAAGTAATCCTAAGCGTCTAGCAAAATCACATGCTATAAAAGAATAAGTAGCACCCGAGTCAAATAACACGTAAGCATTTATGTCGTTGATGGGGATAATACCTACAACTACATCCCCTCATGCAACCGCATCGTGGGCCGTCATGTTAAATGTACGAGCCATCGGCCTACCTGTCCTTGCTGGACCACCAATAGCTAACTTACCGCTATTAGCGCCCTTATTCCTGTCCGTCCCCTTCTTTAGGCAGTTCTTCTCCATGTGATCAGTTGATCCACACACGAAGCATCCATGTTTTTTCTTCGAACTTGGACAGTTAGACAAAATGTGCCCCTCCTGTCCATAGTTATAACATACGGCTTTCCCCTTTTGACAGACTCCTAGGTGAGTCTTCCCATAGTTCTTGCACGCCTCCATCCTCCTCTTAGGATCTCCTTGCTTCACTCAGGTATTCCAAGAGTTAAATCCATTCCTCTTTTGGCCTTTGCCACTACCACTAGCTCCCTCGAGCTTTATTCCCCCTTCTACCTTTCCCTTGTTCTTCTTCTCCTTGTGGTATTAGCTTAGAGACTCATTACCACCTTCGGCAATTATTGCCTTCTCCAGTATTGTCCCAAAAGAATTACTTTGGAACACATAAATACGGCTATAGAGCCAGGCTTTCAAACCCTGCTCAAACCTTCTAGCCTTCCTCACCTCGATGTCCACCTGATGTGGAGCAAACCGCACCAATTCATTGAATTTTGCAGCATATTGGGGAACTATCATTTCCCTTTGTTTCAGTTCCAGAAACCGCATTTCCATCCTCCCTTGCATACTCGTGGGAAAGTAGTTCTCGAAGAAAACTCCTTAAACCGCGTCCACGTTAAGTTCTCTATTCTGGCCTTAGCCTGGTTCGCCTCCCACCAAAAGTTGACCTCCCCCTTCATCATATAAGTGGCAAAAGCAACCTTTTCCCCCTCGTTGACATTTGCAATTACAAATGCCTTCTCTATTTCCTTCACCCAAGTCTGGGCTTCTATGGGGTCCGTAGTTCCTTTGAACTCCGACGGACCTACACTTAAAATCCTCAAAGTAGTAGCTCGTACTATTGCAGGATTTACGAGTATATTAGCCCCATTCCTATTAAAAGCGGTCGTTAAAAGATTAACAAACTCTTGCATTAGGTTAACCGGACCTCCCTCCGGTTGATTAACATTAGCATCTTGGTTTCTTTGTCTCCTTCTTGGCGGCATTTTGCTATTAAGATAAACAACACGTCATTATTACTTCTTTCTTGTTAGTGAGTTATTATTTATTACTTAAACAATAACTTCAACTCATTACACAATATGTTCCATAAAAAGGCTTATATTGATTTGCTTGCTTGTAGTATAATACTACATCATTCATTCATTTCATAGCCTTAGCTGATTACAATACTATCCCGTAATTGCTTTCCAAAAATTGGGATTTACAAAAGACTACCCTTTGATATACAAAAGAGGGTTCTACATCACTACTAGATATAATATATTTACATATCTAACTCTACTCTAGCTTATACTAGTTTACATTTGCCTTATGGCATTCTCAAAATCCGCATTAGCAAGACCGACGATAATATCTCGGTTGATAGTATGTCGAGTTTGCCCTGCCTCTATCAGATACCCAACTACCTACTGCTGGAAATCTGCGTGAGAACTCTTATGTATATAGGACATTCTCCCAATGTTTTGCTTCTTGATCTTTAGCTCCTGTCTGAGCTCAAAGACCTCTTGTTTCAGCTCGTGGACCTTGTCCTTTGCTAAAACTCTTTCATCATGCTCCTCTTCCCACATAGTCTCCATACTTGTCTTATCTTCCAAGATAGCATGAAGCTCTTCTTTTAGCTCCTTAACCTCCTTACAATACTGGATATTTCTATCCAACACTATAATAAATAGGACTTTCATTGACTCCCCCGGAGTCATCTCTTCTTCAGGTGTTATGGTGTTAAATGACACCACCTCCACCTCCTCTTCAGACATTCCATCGAACATGGACATGAGGTCTAAGCTTTCAGAGTCTCCAGACTCAACTATCACCACTTCCGGCTCTTCTGCTATAGAGTTTGATAAGATCTCTATTTGATTCACTGACTCTTCACTCACTACATATATATCCCTATACATTCCATTTTCTCCTGACATCTACAACAAAATAATTTAGTTTGATTAGTACACGTCAGTAGAATAATAAAAACACATATCATATTTAATGCATTTTTAGGGTTAATTTCCAACTTTTACTTCTTTAACTTTTCTTAAGGTTATGAATTAAGGTTCTAATTCCCCCCTTAAGTTTTATAACGTAATGCTTTGATACCAACCTATGAAGCTAATGGTACTTTCAACCATAGCACCTCACAAGGGTACCTATCAATTTGCCACCGACTTGCTCGGCGCCCCCTACGGAAAGTCTGGTTGTGGTACATTCCCATTTAGGGACGTCACCAGCAAAAGGCTCGGGGTTCTTAACGCATTGCGCTTATAGATTTGATACCAACCTATGATGCCCCCAAACAAGATATTCTGACGGAATAATAAATAATGGAACTAGGTTCGGCGTAAACTCACAGACAGGATATTCTGACAGAATAATAAAGAACGGAATATTAGAAGAATGTCACCATGTATAAGGTAGCTCACAGCGTATCTGAGTTATTCCAATGAATAATAAATAATGGAATAATGAAGTTCTCTTCATGAGTACAACAAATAACATCCCTTCTTAGTAAAAGAAAGCTGAATATAAGAGTAGGAAATAGCGAGAATACTTTTCTATAGGTTCTCTTGTAATTCTCTCTCTAGAGTTTCAGTGAATTCGTAAGAAATAATGAAGGAATGAACTTCTATTTATAGAAGAATGGACTGCATAGTAACTAACTTATGAACGGTCCAAATTGATTTACTTTAAACGGACGATCCAGATTGGTTTAGTATTAAAACTTAAAACAACGGTCCATACTGATTTATTATTAAAACTTTAAACCAGCGATCCATATTGATTTACTATTATAACTTCCACCAGCGGTCCATATTGATTTACTATTATATCTTCAACCAACGATCTGAAAAATTAGCACATCTCCTCATGGAATAATATTGTACAAAAAAATGATTTGGACAGAAAAGAATATATCTTACCGGTGAATAGTACCCCGTGAATAGTAACTCATGAACCTTTCCACTCGTACTTAGGGGGATCAACCCTTAGTACCATACTGTGCACAATATCTTAACGCTAACGCATAAGTAAATCCCTTTGCAGGGTTATTCATCTCAGTTTGACATTCGAGTCCGCACCAAAGGAATCCAAACCCTAAATTTGGGTATTGATCAAGGGATGAGAATAATAATATAATATTAATTATATTTTAATTTTTTAGTGCTATAAATATGTACTGTAAATGCGTAGACTGATAATGGTGGGCCAAATATGGTAAATTATGTCATAACCCTCATATTGTGTTATTAAACCCTAATTGTTAAACTCGGTTATGAGTTCGAGACTGTGTAGTAATTGTGTTATATGAATTTTACTGTGTATTATATAATTTTTGTAATTAGGAGAAACCCTAATTATTATTTGAAAACCCTAATTTGCTAAAATTAGAAACCCTAATTACTATTTTAGTAAATTATAATGATAATTAGGAAACCCTAATTGTTAATTTGGGAACCCTAATAGTATTAAGAAACCCTAATTTAAAAATCCTAATTTCCTATTAAAAACCCTAATTTTAAATTAGTGTGTTTAATTAAAATTTTATTACACTTTAATTTTAATTTTTCAAACCCTAGTAATTATTTGGAAAACTTTAAAATGTAAAATCTAGTGATTAAACCCTAGATTCAAGCACCTTGGACAAGAATACCCTTGAGATTAAAATGAAATTATAAAAATGCCCTTTTGTTCCATTAGTTGAATTATTGCTAGCCAAATCTTATCCAAGATCTGGCCAGCCACCCTTGACCTACCTATGATCTATAACATTTCCAGCAATCAGATTCAATGCACCAGCCATGTGCCTTGTACCATTATTTGTATGATTCAAGAGAGAGAAAAGCAAAACAAAGCTCATTTATGCAACCCACACTTAGCCATTCTCTCTCAAGCTCAAAACCACAAAATTGCCTTGTTAATTCAGTCACTAATAAAGCCCCACGAAATCCACAAACGAATCAGAAGCTAAGAATCAAGATTTTTTAAAGAAAGGTACAAAACCCTAATTTACAATCTGATCTTGAAGGCCATGTTAGATGTTATGATTTAATGTTAAAACATGTTGTTTATAGTGTACATAGATGATCTAGGTTGCTAGATGTTAGATCCATAACATCTAGGGGTCGGATTTGATGTTTTTAAAAATCTGGAAAACTTTATTTTTGTGACTGACAATCGAATGTCAGGTCTGGTAGATCTCTGGCTGTTAATGAGTTTAGTGTTTTTAATGTTTGAACATATAGTGTGCTATGAGATCTTTGATCTAAAACTGGAATCTAGCCCAGATCATGAACATGTTAAAAGTTATAGCTGGTCAAACCTAGTCGAATGAGCATGACTTCTAAATCTGGAAAACCACGATTGTGCCCAGATTGAGATTCTGAAAATTTTTCAAGCGACTAGATCTGCTAGTTTGTTGTTGTTTTGATTCTGTTATGGTAACTATGTTGTAGCTTGTTATGTTTACTATGGATATATGTCTCTAGATCCCTTATATCATCATTGTATTGAACACAGTGGAAGGTCAAACTAGTTTACTAATCCACGAAATCTGTTTCTGGAAATTCCAGAAAATTCAAGAACATGTCTTCTGACATGGTTTGACCGGCCAAGATCTGCATGCTCTATTGTTTTTATACTGTTTTTATGTAATGGATATGTAGTATTACATGTTAGCTACAACCTTGAATCAATAGATCACATAGAGCAAACACACAACGCGAGATATAAGGATCCAAAGTAAAGATACTCGATCCATTCTTCATTTTACGAAAAACCGGATATGAAGAATGCACTCGACATTTACAATTTGTGAGCCCCAACGCATTTTGATTATTTGTGTTTAGACCTTACCATGGTTTGGAACATGTTCTATGATAGTTTGTCTAAATAGCCCGACGAGCAGAAAACAATTAACATGAACAGATTGACAAATGTAAGGCCCCAAAGATCGTTGACCGGCCATGATTATCATTTTCTGGGCAGCCCAGAATATGATGAACATGTTCTGACAACATGTTCTGATGCTTAGATATCCCTCTTGTTTTATGATTTGGTCCAGAAATGGTTATGAACATGTACTGCTACATACATACTACAATATTTAATCAATATCATGTCCAGAAACGATTCATAGAGAGAATGATTGATGGTCAAAGGAGGTACCCTTGAGCACTGACTATCAGTGTTCTTGAGCCTCAAGAACACCTATCGCAACAGAAATTGTCGCTAAAGCCTTTAGCGACGGATTTAATTATTTTTGTTTTATAATTTCCGAAAAATACATTAAAAATAGAAATAAATTCCTAAAAATTATAAAATCAGTTTTAAAAATTATTTGAAGTTATAAAAATTAACTTTTAATAATTTGACATATTTTTCATAAATATTAATATTTATTTGGATATTATTGGTATTTAAATTATTTAAGAAATGCATTAAATAAATTAATTAAAAATGATTTTATTGTATTAAAAATCATTTTAAATAATAATAATAAGGTATTTAATAATATTTTAAGTTATAAAATATAACTTTTAATATTTTAAGATAAATTTCATTAATTATTAAATATTAATGATATTAGATTTATTTAGTAATTGTATTAAATAAATTAATTAAAAATGATTTTAATATTGTAAAAATCATTTTAAATGAAAATAAATAGTTTAAAGATATTTTAAGTTATAAAATCTAACTTTTGATATTTAAAGGTAAATTTCATTAATAATTTAATGTTAATGATATTAAGTTTATTTAATAAGTATATTGAATAAATAGTTTAAAAATAGTTTTATTGAATTAAAAATCATTTAAAAAGGAAATAAATAAATTAAAAATATTTGAAGTTATAACTAATGAATTTTAATATTTTGATAAATAAAAGATTAATATTCTAATAATAATGGTAATTATTTAAAAATAATTTTAAATGTTTTAAAAATCATTTAAGGGTAATATTAATACTTTAAAATATTTTGAGTTATTATAAATAACTTTAATATTTTGGCAATGGTTTCATTAATAGTTTAATATTAATTAAATATTAATGATAATAGAATTAGTTAATATTTAAATCATTTAATAATGATTTTAGAGTTTGAAAATCATGATAAAGTATAATAATTATTTTAAAATTATTATAAGGCTATGAAAAATAATATGACTGATATTTAAAATATCTAACCGACTATTATGACGCCCCCAAAATTAGGTATACATCACCCATCTTGAGTCGCCAGATACATGGTACACAATTCAAATACAACTTAATAATACCATTTGTGGGTATACAATCGACAAAACATAAATTGTGAGTTTGAATACAAATATTGTACTTAGAGATTATACAAACTCAAAATAAGTCCTCGTTACAATTATTATCACATTATTTAATGAATAGTGAGGACTACTAATGCACCATCTACGACCATCACTACGTTTCTACGATTAGTCCCATTTACGTTCTCATTTTCTCGAAGAGAACAATAAAAGTAAAAGGTGAGCTCAACTAGCCCAAGAAGAAATATTATGACTAAGATAATGCGAATAAGTTATCATTAGCCTTCACGATTGTTAAAGCGATAAAATATAACAAACATCAAGTTTAAGCTGCGGTGAACAAGAAATCCATTAGAAGAGTCAAGTAGAGAATAAAATCTACTATCTTCTATGATTTAAAAGATTTTTCATCAATTTTATTACTAGGACTTAGCTTAATAAACAATCCACATCATCGAATCACCCCTGCACTACGGCCAAGGATATTCTTTAGTATCACGACCACAATTATCCATGCACTACGGGCCAAGAATATTTGTGTATTCATTAATGGTCATGATCATGCCAACAACTGTTCATCAATGCACTACGGGCCAATGAGGACTTTTACCACATCATTTGTAACATTACGGTCATGATTACAATCGAATAATCCTCGATCATAATCATACCAAGTCCATCTATGCACTACTGAATACAGATGACTTTCAAAAATATAAACATGAGGATGATGACAATGATATAAGAATTCAATAAAACAAGTTCAAGAATTAATTTATCTAGGAACTAATAACGTCCAAATTGTCAACATGAATCTTGCTTTGTAGAGTAAAATTTAAGAATGCTTAGAAGAATATTTTCATGAAAAGATACTGGATGAAGCGCAAATATCAAGGATATTCCACTAATTTCATGGAGTATAGAAGTCAAAGTTCTAACCAACTGGGTATAATAAAGAATGGAATAACAAAAGAAATCACCATGCATGCGATAGACCGCACAGGCAAGTTATTCCAACAGAATAATAAAGATGGAACTAAGTCCAGCGTAAATGCACAGACAGGATATTCCGACAGAATAATAAGTAATGGAACCAGGTCCGGCATAAACGCACAGACAGGATATTCCGACAGAATAATAAATAATGGAACTAGGTCAGGATATTCCGACGGAATAATAAATAATGGAACTAGGTCCAGCGTAAACGCACAGACAGGATATTCCGACAGAATAATAAAGAACGGAATATTAGAAGAATGTCACCATGTATAGGGTAGCCCGCGTATCTGAGTTATTCCAGCGAGAATAATAAATAATGGAATAATGAAGTTCTCTTCATGAGTACAACAAATAACATCCTGCTTAGTAAAAAGCTGAATATAAGAGTAGGGAAATAGCATAATACTTTTCTATAGGTTCTCTTGTAATTCTCTCTCTAGAGTTTCAGTGAATTCGTAAGAAATAACGAAGGAATGAACTTCTATTTATAGAAGAATGGACTGCATAGTAACTAACTTATGAACGGTCCAGATTGATTTACTTTAAACGGACGATCCAGATTGGTTTAGTATTAAAACTTAAAACAACGGTCCATACTGATTTATTATTAAAACTTTAAACCAGCGATCCATATTGATTTACTATTATAACTTCCACCAGCGGTCCATATTGATTTACTATTATATCTTCAACCAACGGTCTGAAAAATTAGCACATCTCCTCATGGAATAATATTGTACAAAAAAATGATTTGAACCGAAAAGAATATATCTTACGGGTGAATAGTACCCCATGAATAGTAACTCATGAATAGTAACTCATGAATAGTAATTCGTGAATAGTAACTCATGAATAGTAACTCGTGAATAGTACTCCGACACGAAAAATGTCCTGAATACCCAATTGAACAATATATCCTCCAGACATCAATTATACTAACACAAATAAGTCCAACACAATGGAATTATAAAATTCATCTTTAATCAACACGAACTTATTCATCATTAATATTATAATTCATAATATTTAACAACCAGGTCGTTCCCAGGAAAGAGGGGGCTTTCCGATACGGATTTCTCTTTATTGACGCGCAATTAGGTGACCAAACCTCTCCTTGACATAACTTCTAGACATTGTCAATATTGCAAATAATAATATGAATAACTTTGCCGTCTCAATTATTGATTTAATAATATATCATATAATGCGAGATGATCTTTGTAACAATAATTGAATCAATAATATGAGAGATATGATGCGACAATTCAGTAGCAATAATTGAGTATAACTGAGTGACTTCTCACGTAAGCATCAATAATCAATATCGTGTGCTACTGTGCAACTACGTGTATTATTGTACTTTTACTACCGGGTAGTTCAACAGTTTTAACGGTAACACCTCCGCCGTTATTTTCATAAAGTATTTTTGTCATTTTCTCAATCCGATAATAATTCTGTTGTGGGATCCACCAATGATTGTGCCGTTGTACGAATATTCCCTGCTAAAACGAATATTCCCCGACCAATCGAATATAATATGACAACTTGCATACTTTGCAAAATTTGTAAATATTACCCACAACTATAACATTATATTAAATTCATTCCATAATATTCAAAAATGATAATTATAGAAAATTCTTCTTTATTCAAAAAGTTGGGGTCTTACAACTATTGAACTGCAGGATAGAGTCTTAGACTCGATATTTACCCGATAAAGCCGTCGGTTTATCGAAATATTTCAGAAATTGATTTGGACTTAGATAATTTGACTAGATACGTGTTTGTTTATGATGTAATGACTGTTAAACATATGTGACAATGTGATTAGGTTATTTGCTGACTGCGAATATCAGTACCATGTGATATGATATATTATTCTAATTGAACGAATGATCTTATTACTGATAGGTCGCTGTATAAAAGATAGAACTAAGTTACATTATTGTAAGTAGCAGTTCAGGCAAGTATCTAAACCTTATGCACTACTTTTATTTCGTGCGAACAGGTATATCATGTTATGCAAGTTTCCTAAACTTACTCCAATTATTATTGAGCAAGTATCTGATCTATTATTTACATTGTGCAAGTATCCTACCTTTGCATTTCCTTTATGCAATGAGATGTAAGTAAGAAAGTTTGAATTATATATTATTATTGTGCCAGATTCTTAACTCTATTATTATTCATTATGTATCCAATCTTTGTATTCATACAAGTTCTTACATTATCCGATCATTGTATTATTATATAATTGGATATTTATTACATTTGTTAATTCGTATATAGGGTTAGACAAGTGTCCCCACTTGGATAACCATTGTATTTAATCATATATTGATACATACTTATTAATTTCAAGTATGTATACGTTGATTTCAAGTATGTATACGTTGACTTAAAAGCCGTCTAAGCTATTTGATTCAGCTAGACATAAAAAATATTGTTGAATAAGATAGAACGTTATTGTATCCAACAGATTGTTTTGGTTGGATTCAGACTAAGTATGAACATCCAGAATATGGGAAAACTTTTGTGCACCTAAGGTGGATAGAGTGAATGATAATATCGTTCTTGCATATAGTATTGATCAATACAGGGCACATTGGGCAGATCACCCTCGTGTCCATAAGTTATGACGGTTTGCGGATGAAGTTCTGCTAAACCCTAGTGAAAAAGAAAAAAAATAATGTTCATAGTCTGTCGACTAATCTCCACTTATAGTCAGTACGTAGTTTCAAAAATTTGAGATAGATTTGGTATGTTGTTATTACTGGTTGAATTTTACTTCTGGCTGTTGATTGATTCGTTGTAGAAGAGTTATTCAAAGAAAACATTTAATCCTTTCAGCTTATATTTATTGTTGCCATTACTTGCTGGACAATCAAATGCTCATTCTTGCTTTAAATTTAAATGCTTTCAGCTAAGCATGATCAACCGGAATGTTTAGGCCAGAACAAGGGAAAAGGAAAGCAGTCAGAATAATTCTATGTTATCTTTTGTAATAGTTAGTCAGTATTAAGATAATGATATTTATTATCTATCATGTAATGTATTGTAGTAAAGGTTACGTACTTGGGATTAGACTTTGATATATGTAAATTAAGTTTGAATTTTATATTATTGTTATTATTATTAGTATTATTCAGCTTATAGAATGGTATCGTGAAGCACCGAGTTCTGGTTTCAAGTACCCGGATTTGGGGGGTGTCACATTTGCCTTGAAATTTGTGCAGCATGCATGCTAGCTCAATGCACCGAAATTCTTGATGATTTTAAACTTTGCGAACTTTTCGGACTCCAAATTTGATCATTTAAGTCCAAATTGGCTCGTTCAAAAGCCATTAACTCACAAATCATATACTTTATGTATTCATGCAAGAATTTTACATTTTTGAATTCGTTAACTTGAAATTCACCTTTGAGTTCATTTTTAACGAAAACGATAAACGTTCAACACTCGTTTCATCCAGTATCTTTTTATGGAAATATTATTCTGAGCATTTTTGATAATTTTAACTTTTTAATGTCAGAGTACTATTGACAGGGTACTATTCACCCGGGCTATTATTCATGAAAAAAATTAATTTCTTTTCGGTCCAAATCATTTTTGGTACAATATTATTCTTGAATTTTACCCACAAATAAGTATCATGTTGACAATTTAAACATTATTGAATTCTGGATCAATTAAGTTATAAATCTTTAAAATTTTATCATTTGCTTTCGTTTAATTGAATTCTTATATCATTGTCATCATCCTCATGCTTATATTGTGATGAAAGTCCTCATTGGACTGTTGATTGGTATGATTATGACCATGGATTATTCGGTATAATCATGACATGTAATATTACAAATGATGTGGTATGTAACAACCCGATATTTTCTATATAAATAAATTAGAAATTTTGCTTATAATTTATTTTTTTAATGTTAAAGTTGAGGATTTGTACAAGATAATATGTATATGTATTTATGTGGTAAATAAAAATATATTTATTACATGAATGTTTACAAATAATTTTATTTTAGAATTATTGCACATTATAAACTATATTCTTATAAAAATTAATTTTATAGTAGAATGTTTTTATTATTTATTTTCTATGAAAATATGATTATATATTATTTAAATAATATATGAAATGATTTTTAAATTATTATAATAATTATTTATTTTATTATATGAATTTATACAAGATTAATTAAGTTAATTATTTTAACTTAATTAATAATATTATATATGAAGAATAAATCGAGATATGGAATCCAGAACCACGATTTTGGTTTTTTATCAATGGATAAGAATAATAATATAATAATATAATAATATTATATTTTAATTTTTTAGTGCTATAAAATATGTACTGTATGTTTGTGGACTGACAATGGTTGGCCAATTATGGTGTATAATGTTAAAACCCTAGCATTAATTTGTTTAACCCTATTTTAAATTCAAATAGGAAAGTAAATCTTGTTATAACTTGGTGTTATGTGATATATGTGGTGTATTATAGAATTTAATATTAATTAGAGAAACCCTAATTAATATTTACAAATCCTAATGTTTTTTTGAAACCCTAATATTTAAATTATAAACCCTAATTGATTTGAAACCCTAATTCGAAGGCCATGTACGACTCTATGAATTTTTTAAGTCGTTATGTAATCATGATAATGTGATTAACGATCGGAGTTACTGATATTAACACTAATTAGGGAGAACCCTAATTTTTAAATTTAAAACCTTAATTACTAAGTTATTAACCCTAATCGTTGAATCATGAAGCTAAATGCTAATTAGTGGACATTAAAATCATAATGTTCATGTATAATGTAATTAGAAAATTAAACCTAAAATGGTTTTAAAACCTAAAATGGTTCAAACCCTAAACCCAAACCCTAAACCCTAAGGGTTTGACAAGTTACCAAAGTGCCATTAAATTGGAAAATCAAAAGACCATTTTGCCCCTCTTGTATAATTAAGTCTAGCAACTAGGTTTTGACAATAGGAGAAGTGGGTGACCTAATCTTACTAACTCCATTACCTTCAAATGACAGCAGTTCAGCCATATATCTCAGCAAGTTCATTGCATCTAAGTGTGTATATATAGATTGAAGAGAGAAAAAAATCATTTGGCTCACTTATTTTTGCCAAACTCTCAACCTTGAGCTTCTCTCTCTAACACCTCCGAAATTTCTTAGCATATCAGTCCCAAAGAACAGCCCCACGATCACCCTTAGCAAAACATAAGCACATAATCAAGGATTGGTCAAAAAAGGTATCAACCCTAATTGCAAATATGACCTTTAATCTTGTGTTGGATGTTATGATTTGTTGTTAAAATATGTTGGTTATAGTATATAATGATGATCTGGGTTGCTAGATGTTAGATCCATACTATCAAGAGGCTAGAATTTGAAGTTTTATAAAATCTGGAAAAAAAATTATTTTATATTCTGACAACGAATGTCAGTGGCTTTAGATCTCTACCTGTTTACTGTTTTTGTTGTTTAAGTGTATGATCTTGAATTATGTTATGAGGTCTTTCTAGAACTCGAATAAAACCCATAGCATGTTCAGATTAAAAGTTATGCCTGGTCAAACATAGTTGACCGACCATGACTTTCAATTTCTGGAAAAACTCAGATCGTGCCCAGGAGGCTCTGACAGGAGGTTTAGGGGCACATATCTTGCAAGTTATGGTAGATTTGTGTTTGTTGTTGTGATAAGGTTATTAAATGGTAGCTATACTACATGTTAATACTCTTAGATCGTTTTTATCACCAACATACTGCAATTGGGGGATGGTCAAACCAAGTAGAAAGTCCACGAATGAGCTTTCTAGGTAACCCAGAAAGTTAAATGCTGCGTAACCGACATGGTTTAATTGGGACAAGATCTCGTTAGTTTGTTGTTGTTTTGTTAATGTTTTTGCAATGGATCTATTAAGTTGCATGCTGGTTACAACATTGAATCATTATATTATAAAAACATTACAAACCTAGCATGTAGTGGAGGCTGGAAAGTGCCACCCTCGACTGTTCTTCATTTATGGGTAGCCCAGAAATGAAGAACATGTCTGACAAGAAGTTTGAATCATTATATCTTGCAATTGTTTTATGATATGAACATGTTGATGGCTGAATCGTGTAGTCTTGCACGAGTACTACAAGCTCTGACCAAGATCATGCCCAGAATCATCACAATTTAAAATCTATGGTAGGTCAAACAAGCTACCTCGTTAAATGGCATGGGTTTCAGGCGGCTCAAGAAACGATTTCAAGAACACCTTTTTAGCGGTTTTAGTCGCTATAAGGTCCTTTATCGACAGATTTATTATTAAAATTAATTATTTTATTAAATAAATAGAAAAAGTTAGTTTTTAATTATTAAAAATATAAAATAAATCATTAAAAATTATTTTAAAATCCAAAAATTAGTATTTAATTATTTTGAATATATTTCATAAATATTTGATATTTTGGAATATTAAAAGTATTTAATTTATTTAATTATAATATTAAATAAATAATTTAAAAAATGATTTTAATACATGAAAATCATTTAAAATTATATTATTGTATAAGAAAATAATTTAAGTTATTTTGATAACTTTTAATATTTTGTGATGAATTTAATTAATTAATTAATATTAATGGTAATTAAGTTATTTAATAAATGTATTAAATAAATTATGAAAAATAGAATTTATGATTTAAAAATTATATAAAGGATTATAAAAATATTTTAAGTTATAAAATATAACTTTTGATATTTTGTCATGAAAAATATTAATAATTTAATATTAATAATATTAGATTTATTTAATACTTATATTAAATAAATTAGTTTAAAAATGATTTTAATATTAGAAAAATCATTTTAAATGAAAATAAAGATTTTAAAAGTATTTTTAGTTATAAAATATAACTTTCAATATTTAAAGATAAAACTCATTAATTATTTACTATTAATGATGTTAAAGTTATTTAATAATTATATTAAAAGTTTAGTTTAAAATGATTTTAATATTATAATAATTATTTTAAATGAAAATAAAGTGTTTAAGAATATTTTAAGTTATAAAATATAACTTTTAATATTTAAAGGATAATTTCTTTAATAAATGATATTAATTTAATATTAAATGATATTAGATTTATTTAATAATTATATTAAATAAATAGTTTAAAAATGGTTTTATTTATTTAAAAATCATTTAATAAGGATATTAATAAATTAAAAATATTTTAAGTTATAATTAATGACTTTTAATATTTTGATAAATAATGCGATAATATTTTAAATATTAATGGTAATTATTTAAAAATAATTTTAATTGTTTTAAAAATCATTTAAGTGTAATATTAATACTATAAAAGTATTTTGAGTTATTATAAATAACTTTAACATTTTGGCAATGGTTACATTAATAGTTTAATATTAATTAAATAGTAATGATAATAGAATTGTTTAATATTTAAATCATTTAATAATGATTCCGGTGTTTGAAAATTCATGATTAATTATAATAAATGTTTTAAAAATTATTATAAATTATTTAAAAATAATATGACTGATACTTACAGATATTGAACTATAGGATAGAGTCTTAGACTCGATAATTACCCGATAAAGCCGTCGATACACCGACATGTTTCAGAAATTGATCTGGACTTAGATAATTTGATTAGATATGTGTTTATTTGTGATTCAATGGTTGTGGAACATATGTGACAATGTGATTAGGTTATGTGCTAACTGCAATAAGCAGTGTTATGTGTTATAGTATGTTATTCTAATCGATCAAATGATCTTATTACTGATAGGTGTTATATAAAGATAGAACTAAATTCTGAGCGTAAGCGGTAGCATCGATCGCAAGTATCTTACCTTTGCATTTCCTTTATGAAATGGACATGAGTAAGAAGTTTAAGAATTATATTATTATTATGCTATATTATTAACCCTATTGTGATATATTCTATATCCGATTATTGCTTATCAACATGTTAGTATATGGTAATTCAGATATATATTACATTCGTTAATTTCTAAACATGGTTACACAAGTGTCCTCACTTGGATAGTCATTATATTTAATCACATGTTGATATATATATATATATATATATATATATATATATATATATATATATATATATATATATATATATATATATCGTCTAAGCTATTTGATCAGCTAGACACAAATTTTGAAATATCGTTGAATATGATAAAAACCTTTTTGTATCCAATCAAATTATTTTGGTTCGGATTCTAGACTAAGTATGAACATCCCGATCACGGGAAAACTTTTATGTGCTCAAGGCGGACAGAGTGAACGATCCTATCGTTCTTGTAATGTAGTATTGATCAATACTAGGCCTATGGGAAGTAAAACATAACGCCCGTAAGTTATGGCGGTTTGCAAATGAAGTTCTGCTAAACCTTAGCGAAAACTAAAAACAATGTTCATAGTATGTCAACTACCCTATATATATAGTCAATACGTAGTTTCAAAAATTTGAGATAGAATTGTTATACTGTTATTATCGGTTCAGTTTACTTCACAACTATAAATTCGTTGTAGAAGTGATGTACAAAGAAAACATTTATTTCTTTCTACGCTAATTATATTCATAATTGTTATTACTTCTTTGGGCACCCAAATGCTCATCCTTGCTTAAATTTAAATGTTTTTCACTAGGCATGATCAACTTAGAAGGTTTGAGAAGAGAACAAGTGAAAAGGAAAGCAAACATAACATGTTTAATGATGTCTTTTGTAATAGTTAGACAATATATAGACAATGATATGTATTATATATCATGTAAAAAATTATAGTAAAGGTTGCGTAATTGGGATTAGACTCTGATAAATATAAATTAAGTTTGATGTTTATATTATTGTTAATATTATTAGTATTATTCCGCTCATAGAAATGGTATCGTGAAGCACCGAGTTCGGGTTTCAAGTACCCGATTTTGGGGGCTTTACATGGTAAAAGTCCTCATTGGCCCGTAATGCATTGATGGACAGTTGTTGGTATGATCATAACCATTGATGATTACACGAATATCCTTGGCCCGTAGTGCATGGATAATTCATGACGTGATACTAATGAATATCCTTGGCCCGTAGTGCAAGGAGGATTCGATGATGTGGATTAATTATTAAGCTAAGTCTCAGTAATAAAATTGATGATAAGATTTTTAAATCATAGAAGATAGTAGATAGAATGCTCTACCTGACTCTTCTAATGGATTGCTTGTTCCGCTGTAGTTAAACTTGATGTTTATTATATTTTATCAATTTAACACTGTTGAAGGCTAACGATATTTATTCTGCATTATCTTAGTCATAATATTTCTTACTGGGCTAGTTGAGCTCACCCTTTTGCTTTCATTATTCTCTTCAGGAAATGAGAATGTAGCCGGGACTAGTCGGGGAATGGAGTGACTGTCCGAGATGGTTGTTTTAGTAGTCCTCACTATTTAGTGTGATAATAAATGTAATGAGGATTGAATTTGAGTTTGGATATTGTCTATAAGACAATATTCGTGTAAAAACTCTCAGCTCATGTTGTATAATTAAGTTTGTATTTATATTCAGTACCATGTATTTGGGGACTCAAGATGGGTGATGTATACCTATTTTGGGGGCGTCACATTCTACATCGAAGATCCAACGAAAACTCTTCAGGATCGTAGTGTTGTCTCAACCTATCAATGAGCAACATTCAACAAGACACACTACGATCAGGTCCAAGAACATATGCATCAGAATCGTAGAGTTCAATCAACTAAAGATTGAAGCATTGGCAACGGTTCAATCTGAATATTGATATTCTAATAGAGAAGCATTGATGCAAAAGGATAATTTCTGATGTTCTAATCGAGAAGTTAGAAAGAAGAAATAAAGATGACTACCTGTCTGACATGGAAAGGTGACAACTCTAAGGCGGTAGGTAAGGTAGCAGACTGCTATGTTAGTAAAGACATAAAGGAGCTGTCATGTCACATCAAGCAGTCTGCACTAAATAACTTGAGATCTACGAAACAATTCAAATAGCTTTCAATGGCTCTATTCCAATGGAAAGATTGGGAAGGAGTATATATCAGTCAGGGCTTCAAAGATCAAGAGCTTCTGAGTTGCAGAATCGTTGAGTTGTTGGAATGCTATATTGTTGACTCTACAAGTTCCACCAAAGCTGAACAGAACAAGTCTCAGTGGTAGTGAGACTACGAACGTGGAAGTGAAGAAGATTTGAAGAAGGACTTGAACAGACTAAAGCTTCACTCAAGAAGGATGAGAATGCCATTGAAGATGGCATCTAAGCTGAGAGCCGAGAAGGCCAAGAAGATAACATTCAGAAAAGTGGAAGAGCACAAAGAAGATATAGAGATCCACTCTACGAATCACCATGAACCAAAAGCTGAAACAGAACAGATGCAGAACCATGTTTGCAAACCATTCAAGAAGGGTTCAGGAAATGCTAAGTGCCAGACGAAGTCTACCAAAAGCTCAAACACTTAGCAAACCTAAATAGTGATGGTGCACAGCTGATATCGGATGAAGATGAGATGAACAATGTGAAGATGAGCTGCACCAGAGAAGAGGTGGTCCAGACTCTACGCTAAATGCAAAGAGGACCACGCCAAGCTGCTAAGTACAAAAGATGTTCAATCTTCAAGACATCTTAGTAGCAAGGTACCAACAACAGCTACAACAACAACAAGTAGTCAGGGCCTGAGGGGTCCTTGTCTGGAGGGACTAAATGAAGTTCCAAGCCTGCTGGGCTTGAAGATTTGTTAGTGAACTGAAGTTTTAAGGCTGTTGGCCTTGAAGGAATTTTAGTGATTCAGAGTGCTGCCCTTCATTAGTGGAATTCTTGCTCATTAAAGTAGAAGAGTGGATTAGGAGTTTGAGTCTCTGAACCACTTAAAATTCCTTGTGTCTTTTACATTCAGTCATTTACTTTCTGTCATTTACATTATGTACCTAACTGCTATAAATGATATGTATGTATTAACTGTTTACAACTAAACTAACTCTACGAACAGTATGTATGTTCATGAATATATCAGTCAAGGGGATCTTTTATTTATTCTGATGTTCTTGAAAAGATTCTTATGTTTGTCATATGTTAAGTCATTAGCAATATAAAAGAAACGAGAAAAGTATTTGAGATTAAAAAGGATCTATTAAATCCCCCCCCCCCCTTCTAGATCTATTGTGTCCCTACTGGAACTAACAATTGGTATCAAAGCAGGTTCTCATGCTATATTCAAAAGCTAATCGATTTGAGTCTGTTCCTAGGCATAAACATTGTTCTAAACTTAGTTTAGTAGTAAGTCACTTGTAAATGCAGATGAGCTCACATGTCGAAAATATTGTGTATATATAAATGTGTATATACGCCTGAAGCTGCTCAGATTGGTCCATGTTCTTAAATGCCATAACAACAAGACCAATCCTTGCCCACAGTCAATCTTGTAGTCTAAAGACCAGATATGGGAGCTCAAGAGACATCAACAGCAAAGAGTCAAGCATCCACCAATCTGAAAGATGAAAAGGCCATATATGCTAAGAAGTACTTATTCCGAGAAGAAATGTGAATTTCTCAAATATGTATTTGGCTAACCAGCAGCTGGATGTGAACCTTGAGGTTCAAGGTTGTCAAAGAACTAAGGATGCCAAGAGTTTCCTAGCATACATCTTCAAGACTATGACGGATTGATCGAAGGACAACTAAAGCAACAAGCTGTCAAAAATTAAGATAAAAATATGCACATCAATGCCTAACCTCATTATATCAAGATAAATGAATGTCAAGAAACTAACAGTGGAAAGGTACGGTTCCTCATTAATATAAATGTGTACATCATGTTGCATCACCTTATGCACTATAACAATATTCTATCAAGAGACCATATTCTACCTAAAAGGGGGAAGAGAGAAAGTACACTGAGATTGGAAACTCAAATACTAACAAACATTCTCTCCATCCAAGTTTTAGGTTGAAGATAACATCTTGAAAGAAGTCTAAAATAGGTCATAAAAATATCAAGATTTAATTCATCTTAAGTGGAGTAATCTTTATTGATGGGTTAATATGTATGTACAAACCTATGGTCTAGGTTTTTGATAACACATAGAGTATGATCAGTTCTACAAGAGTATTTTAAAGATTTATAGAAACTGATCACCTCCATGAATCAACCAGATACAAATTAGTGATAGAGTTGATTCTCACTCTGTGAACATTTAAAATATGTGAACATAACCAAGTAAATGATGAAACCATCAAAGAAAAAGAGTGTTTTATTAAAGTGGTTAATCTTACACACACTCATCATCATGCATCTTAAAATGTCATATCTAATTTGGATATATGCATGAATATGATTGTTGGTGACCAATGTGATGAAAATTCAAGTATATGAGGAATAGGGATTTTGAAAACTAACCTGGCAGGACCCATTTAACCATGGGTACCAAAAATAGAAATTTATCTAACCTGCAGGTACCTGGTATATCTGACCACACTAAGGAATGCTGAAGCAGATGACTTCAATCTTGAAGATTCAACAAGCTGGAGGCTTAAGATATTTCAGAAATGTTTCTGACAAAATCCTTCTTTGTCAAAGCATGTACTTGAAGACTTGCTGAGCTAACATGAATGAAGCTCACATGGTTGCTGATCTCCATGTAGAAGCAGAACTCCATGAGTGCAATCTGTCAAAGAAGACTACATTCGTAGTGCTGTTAATAATCATGGAGTAATCAGTCCATAAGATAGTATCAACTATAGGGGAGCAGTGACTTGTTAAAGAACAACAACACTAAAAGTGTCAGAAGTGAACTCTGAATCACTCTCAGCTTTAACAACTGTCAAGGCCGATTCTGAAGAAAGTACAAAGGCTGTGAATAAGCCAAAGAAAAGGACAAGGTGGGATGTCAGAAAGAAATGACAGAACAAGGTAATGATAATGAGGAAGTACATCTCAGAAGATAAGTCCATTATGGTGCATGTCTATCGACCACACCACGATCACCAAAACAACTTTTGACGAGCTCATGGAGAACAAAAACTAACCCTAAACAGAAATATATCAGTTACAAAGTCCCAAAACTTTGTGGCTAATGAACCAAATGAAGATCCATAGTCAATAGGAACGTCTCAAAATGTGCCACTGATAACCTTGTTAACCACCCAACTCAAAATCATTGAGTGCCTACGATCAAACATCTGATCGTAGTGTAAGAGCAAGAGGGCACCACGATTACAGCCAACACATATGTCTAAAGCCGGTAGAGGAACTCCCCAGCAGAAAAGATCAAATGAGATATCAGTGTTAATCACTTCTAAAGCTCTTCATCTGGAAAGTGCCTCAGGGACAAACCTAACCCTTAGTTTACTCTAAGAGGTTGGCCCTTCCTGAGCTACCTTAACCCAGAAGGAATGCTTAGTCAAGTTCATCTCAAGGACAAGAATATATAACGTTCGTAGAGTAGATTATGTAGTGAACTCGACGATCGTAGTTCAACCTCAACGATCGTAGAGTAGCCTCGACGATCGCAGTCTTCCCAAAGGATACACTAGCTCATAGGGAGCTCGACAGATCTTGGCACATACCAAACTATTCAGATCGTGTGAAGGAAAGTTACCAATATAGTTTGGAAAGACGTCTTGTAAACTTACTTCTGGATTTTAGTGCCCGAACTCTCTCGAGATGCATCAGTGGTTATGTCCTGCGACTCCAAGATGAGGATTAGTGTCAAAATGCTCACTGAAGCATCTCTCAGAAGATAATCATTGAGTTGACAAAGAAAATCGTAGAGTCTATAGCTACCTCATCAAGCTACTCTACGTACTGAAAAAGTCAACGGTCAATCTACGTTAGTAATGCTTATTTTCTGAAAAACTGTTTAGTTTATGGGGAGTTACAGTTTCTTACTAGGCATCGTGCAACCAATGACTGGTTGACACATCACAGCTTATGCAAAGTCAGAAGGAACTATTATAAAGACAAAATTCAAAATCTCTAAACCGTTATCAAAAGTTGTCGAACCTACTCCCTCCCTTTTTCAAACCCTAAAATCCTCTTCAAAGCCTGAATCTAGTAAACCTTGAGCTTTGCCCAAATCGCATTCAACTATCTCTCAAAAAGACTCCCAAAATTAAATGCCCATATACTTTGAACTCTTCAAATGGCAGATTGGCGAGTAATCATTGGCATTCAGCTCAGAACCAAGACGTTTGAGAAATTCGAGAAGAAGTTCAGAGATATTCTTGAACTTGTAAAGAATGATGGATTCTCAGAATGTCTTGAGGCAACCACTCCAATTTATGCTGAACTGGTTAAAGAGTTTTACTCAAACGTAACCATAAATTCTGGAACCCTCTCAACCAAGGTCAAAGGTTAGATTCTGAAGCTAAAATTGTCTGACATCAATCAATGCTTAGGTTTTCCTGACCTAGGTCTGAAAAGCCTTGATGAGATCGACACTGAACATGCTAAGAAGATTATGTTGTACAAAAGAAACCCTAGTCTGAAGGACATGAAGAAAAAGGAGTTTCTTGAAGAACACTGCACATGACACTGTGAGTGATCAACAGCTAAAGATCATGTCTGCAATAGTTTTGAAGAAATGTATCAACTTTGGAGTTATCTTGCTCGATCAAATATCCAAATGGCTAGATAAGGAAGAGAAGAAAAGGTTAATAGGAAAACCCGTCACGAAGGTTTTCTATGGAAGGTTCTTGAGTATCATTTTGAAGAAGAAGCTAAAGAATGAAATTAAGGATGATGAAGGTGAAGCCCTCAATAGCCATAAAGTGATGACTACACAGCTATTTGCAAACTAGAAGAAGAATCCAATGGAGAACAAAAAGTTGACAATGTATGGCAGCACCAGCAAAAACATTGAAAAGAAAAGGAAGGTAAGTGCTATGAAAAAGGAGGAGTTGTCATTCACTGAATATTTAGACATCCCTAAGTCCAAATCTGTGAAGCCACCAAGGAAGAAAACTAAGGTGTCAAAGAAATCCAAACTAGTTCCCCAAAGAAGTCTATCTACTTAAGAAGAAAGAGGAAACGTAGAGTCAGAAAATGAAAAGGGAACTGAGAGCCTCAAGGATGAACCCTCAAGGAGCAAGTCCATCAATGAAGAAGAAGTTGAATCCAAGAAGGAGAAAGTTGAATCTATGAAAGGAATAGCTAAATCTGATGAAAAAAAGAATGTACAAGTCCTATGGCTAACACTCAGAGTAGCCACTCTGCTGATGAAAAAAGTTTGAAAGATGAAACAATTGGACCTCCTACTGCTAAAGCTCAAACAAGTTCATCTGATGATTCTAAAGAAGAAGGACCTACCCCTACAGTTGCTGAACATCAAGGAAGCATATCTGATGATTTAGAGGCTTCAGATTCTAAAGAAAGAGAAGAGTCTGAAACTCTTGAAGCTGAACTCCCAAGAAGAAGGAAGAGCAGCAGACTGATTGCTCAAATAGTTTTAAAAAGGGGAGAATTGTTTCCAAAGGCAATTAAAATCAGTGATGATGAGGCTGAATCTAAGGGAGAAGAAGCTAAGGGGTAAAGGAAGAAAATATCAGCAAAGGCTAGCAATAAAAGGCTCAAGACTACAGAACTAGAAGAGGCTAGTGAGTCTGCAAAGACTAGCCCTGATGAGGAGAATGATATTCAAATGAAGGAACAAACTGATGAGTCCATTGAGGGAAGTCTACAAAGGTCTAACTCTAGTTCAGGACAGAGAGAAGATGGAAAAGACTCCAGTTCTGCAGAAGAAGAACCAGAAGATTTTCACATTGCCTACCTTGTTCATCACAAGAAAAGAATTGTAGTGGATGTTGATGAAGAACCACTAGATGTGCTTCCCGGCAGATGTATTAATCATGGAGGTGAAAGGCTAAATGTGATGATGATGACCTCAGAAAATTTTCTCACAATTGTTAAGCTATGAAGCTGGACACTTTAACTGTGATATATTAACCTGAAGTTAAGAATCATGCAATAAGATGGTTTTACTCTCATATGTCATGGGTAAAGGCATCCCTCACATGGGTCTTCTCTCACTTTCCCAACATAGAGCTGGTGGCACAGAACTTTCCAAGAGTAAAGAAGTTTACAACTAAGCTGATCAAAGACCAATCTCATTTTAAGATCTATCGACATACTGGTAACCACTATATTCCTTATGATAGTAGGGTTGGTTCTGATGGCAGAAGGATTATACCCAAGTGTCTAATCATAGAGTCCCTTCAATCTACCATTGAAGATGATCAAGTTCAGTTTGAGAAGCTTCCCTCTGTCCAAGCACAATTGTCTGATATTCCTTCATCCTCCAACAGTGATTGGCATTCAACGATTTATCAGATTTTCACTAATTTTGAAAAATTGTCCAAGAATGAAAATTGTGGAGTCCAATCTGGTGTTCAACAAAAGCATGCCCAACCAAATGACCAAATTCCTATGGGGCAGGAGTTACTGAAGAATTCTGATGAGTTTGTTGAGAAGATATCTATTATCACTGAAGAAACAAAGATGTTGTCAGAAGAAGGAGATAATGTGTTTCAAGACAGACTCCAAGCCACTATGTCTGATATATCCCTCAAAATCAAAGAGAGAGATCAAATCTATCTGAAGGCTATAAATGATCAGAAGGAAGAAGCTCTACGAGCACAGAAGGCTAATGAAGAGAAAATTCTCTCTCTATGTGAGAAGATTGACAATCTGAATCAGTCTCTCGCCCTACAACTTGAGTTGAGTCAGCAAGAACTCAAGATTGAGGTTGGTAACTCATTTTACCAGATGGAGCAACTTATGCAAATGTGGCGCAGCTTTCACAAGTGATTAATGACAGAAAGGGGGAGAAAAAGAGGCATAGAAAGAAGTACTCAAGGAAGAGTAAGGAGAACAGAAGAAAAGAAGAAAAGAAGGCCAAGAGAAAGGCAAAGGAACCGAAGAAGAAGACAGCAATAGCAGAAGCAGAGTCATCATCTGAGGGGAAGCCAAAGGATGATGATCCCATGAACACACAGTCTGAGGGGGAGCCAGACAAAGAAAAGAACATGAATCTGATGGGGAGCAACGAAAAGAAATGAAGTCACCATCCTAGGGGGAGAAGAAGCAAAAAGATTAAGCAGATAAGTAACTGATCAACAGACATCCTGGAGACACACATGGAGCAACAGAAGGTACATCTCTATCTAGTTAGGTATGTTCTAGATCCAGGATGTAAAATGTCATAGTATATGCAAGACTATATTATCATCAATAACATTCATGCTTATCTATTTTAGAAATACAGTTGCTCACTGTATATAAGATTCATTCATTTCATGCATATGCACTAATTATTTTGTCATAATTAAATGGGGGGAGATTGTTAGGATTACGCATGTGAATGATATTCCTATTTATATATGCTTTGATTATGATATAAATGAATGAATATGCAAGTATGCTTGCATTAAGAAAAGTTGTAAAGTCCTTTGATAGATAATAGGAACATATGTACAAGGACTTATAATGAATTGATCAAATATGTTAGGTTGATCCTACATAAACAAAATAGCTTTGTAAAGTCCTTAAAAAGAAATGATGTACAAGGATTATAAATATAGAAAGATCAAGCTTGTTAGGTTGATCTTATAATGTAATAGATAGGAATGTCTGATCGTTGAGAACTGCTCCAAAATCGTAGTCTGCCAGGAGAGTCAAGGAAAACTCAAGAACTATCAAGGCGGAATCATAGGCTGCAAGATAGTAGATCTCGAAGTTTGTAGACTGCCAGGAGAGATGAGGAAGGATCGTAGTGTGTCGAGAAGAACTTTCTCAAAGCTGTAGTTTGCTGAGGAAGTCATGTTCAGAATCGTAGAGACAACTTGTCTAAGAGCCGTAGACCACACTTGAAGTCAAGTCATAAATCTTAGTCGAGCTAGATCAGACAAGGACTATAAGCATAAAGACAGAAATCGTAGAGTGTCAAGATCTTATCTCGGAGTCATAGTGTTTGTAGAACCAAAGCTAAATCGTTGAGTGCAGAACTAAGACTTCAACAGAGGTTCTCATAATGCCAAGGTAAAATCGTAGAGTAAACACGATTCTTGACAAATGAGTACTCCCAGAATATCCAAAGTATGAAGCCTCTGGTCTGAATTGCAAAGATACATTCCACCTGAAGAAAACCAGAGAGCACTCAACGAATGGCATGCAAGCTAACAGAAGATCTAAGCACCAACCCAATCAACATTCAGATTGAGTTGTGAAGCCATTCAAGATGAAGTCTTTCACAAGTTGATTAGAAGAAGACTTCAGTAAAAGTGACTGACTAAGGAAAGTCAGCAAGTGTATTAGCTGTCAAGAGAACAGAAGACAACGATCTTGGGATCAACTAGGATCGTAGTGTTTGCCAAACAAAGCAGGAACTGATGAAGTTTACACAGAGACACTGGCCAACCTTTTCAAAATGAACAAATAAGATGAAGCATGGGTCAGACTTTTGATGATAGGTGAATGAAAGATCACAAGGAGAAAGAGACTGAGTATGCCTAATCTGGTAAGTCTTGAAGATGAGGAGGGCCAGAGTAATCAGACAAGTTGTCAGTACCTAATGTAAGTAAAGGCAAACAGAAGTGATGAAGCACTGCACAAGAGAAGGAAAAGGTGTTCTACATTGAAGATCCAATGAACAATCTTCTTCAGGATCGTAGTGTTATCTCAACCTGTCAATGAGCAACATTAAACAAGACACTACAATCAAGTCCAAGAACATCTGCATCAGAATCGTAGAGTTCGATCATCTAAAGATTGAAGCATTGGCAACGATTCAATCTGAAGAATGATATTCGAACATTGCTAATTGAGACCATTAATTCAAAAGGACAATTTATGATGTTCTAATCAAGAAGTCAGAAAGAAGAAGTAAAGATCACTACCCGCCTGACATAGAAAAGTGATTACTTTAAGGCGGTAGGTAAGGTAGCTGTAAGACCCCAACTTTTTATAAATAAAATTAAATTTTCTCTAATTATTATTTTGAATAATAAGGTGCTAATTTGATATAATGCTTTGTTTATGGCTGAAATGTGAAAATTTTTCAAAATAAGCAAGTGGTTATAAAATATTCATTGTTTTCGGGGAATATTTGTTTGGTCGTGGAATATTCCTGTTGTTGGAGAATATTCGTACGATGGTGCAGCCATTTGTGGGCCCCATAACGGATAACTATTGAATGAAGAAAATGACAAGTTTGAGTTTTTATAAATAACGACATAATTATTATCGTTAACACTGTTGGATTACCTGGTGGTTAAAATACAGTAATACGCATGGTTGCACAGTAGCACACGGTATTGCACAGTATTTTGAATTATTGATTCTTACGTAAGAAGTCACTACTCAATAATTGTTACAGTAATCACTATTCAATATTTTATTTTATTGATTCAATAATTGCTACTTTGATATTTTATATTATTGTTGTTTCAATAATTGTCACTGCACAATATCTCAATTATAAGATCAATAATTCATATTATTTGAATAATATTGTTAGATAACATTATTGGAAATGTCTAAGGAAGTTATGTCTAGGAAAGGGGTTTGGTCACCTAATTCCGCGCCAATAAGGAGAAATCTTTATCGGAAAACCCCCTCTTTCCTTGGAACGACCTCGTTGTCATAATTGTGATTCTGTAATATTATTTGTGAATAATTAATTATTGATTTATATGATGAGGAAAAATTTATTTTATGTGGATATAAATGAATGAATTAATGCTGAGGTGTTTTATCAGTATTTTGTCGGAATTGAGCTTTTAAAAGTCGTCTGTATGTGGATTTCGGTCATTTTTCGTTTGGAATTTGGAAAAACTTAAACTTACAAAGTTGTAGAGAATTTAATTTCTTATGGAATAGACATGAGATTCGAATTTTTCTGATAAAAGGGCTATTTATTATGAATTATTGAAGTTTCGGAAATAAATATTTTTATTAAAAATATTGTGGGCCCCACTTTTGGTTGGTGAGAAATGAAATGTGTTGAAATTTATTTTCAAAAGTGGTGGGCTTGAATAGGAGCAGGTAAAGCCATCAGGTAGCAGGTTAGTCTGCTATGGCATTCTAAGCATTTTCCTATAAATAGGGTGCTTAGTTAGAATTGAAAATCACACCAGAAACAAGTTTTCTCTCTTTCTCTCTCTATATTATCGAGCGTATTTTGTGAGTATTTAGATACTTTGTGAGTTGCTATTCATCGATTGCAAGTTTCCTTGACCTTATACGATATTTCAGTAGAATCTTGTTCTTTTGAGGTAAGGGATGTTATTTTTTCCTAATGATGTTATTCTTTCAATATCATTATCTTTGAAATATTGGTATGGATTTTATTATGGAATTTCAACCTTTTTGTGTCAGGGTTACTATTCACGTATCGACATTATTCACGTATCGACCTTTATTCACGAATCTTGGTGATTATTCAATTAGAAAAATGAAATTTTTTCCTTTTTATCCAAGATGTCTATTATGGTTACTATCTTTGATTGTATCCATGTTTTGATATTTATTTTTGAATTCTACTTCACAATTGGTTATTATGGAGTATTTTTGAACTTGGATAAACTAAAGTACAAATCACTAATCTTTGATCTTTTATCTCACTAGATTCATTTTCTTTAAGATATTTTTCATCATCCTCAGTCCTAAATGATGATATTACTAAATATCTTTAGCCTATAGTGCAAAGATGAATTATTACTTAATGAATATCTTTGGTCCGTATTGCAAAGATGAACAGGTGTTAAGATGAACATGACCAACTGGTGATACAAATGAATATCTTTGGCCTGTAGTGCAAAGATGAATATTTGATTCAAGATGTATATTGATTGATATTACAGGGATAAAATATTGATGATGGACTTTTAAATCTTAGAAGATAGTAGAATCCTTTCTCTACTTGACTCTTCTAATGGATTGTTGTTTCCGCTACAATTGTTGATCTAAAACTTGTTGTCTATTATATTTTATCAGATTTTCCCTTTTTTAAGACTAATGATAAATTGTTGTATATTATCTTAGTCATAATATTCTTTACTGGGCAAGTTAAGCTCACCTTTTTTCCTTTTTGTTCCATTTTTCTTCTCAGGAGGTGAGAACATAGCAGGAACTAGCCGGGGTTTGGAGTGATGGTTCAGGTTAGTTGTTTTAGTAGTCCTCACTATTTTGTAAAATAGTGTATCAATAATTTTAATGAGGACTCCTTTTGAGTTTGTATACTGTCTATTAGACAATATTTATATTCAAACTCACAGTATGTGTGTTGTCGTATTTTGCACGATAATTGTATTACTGAAATTTTATTTGTTTCTGTACCATGTATTTGACGACTCAGAATGGGTGATGTGTACATATTTTAGGGGCGTCACAGTAGCAGACTGCTATGTCAGTAAAGACATAAAGGAGCTGTCATGTCACATCAAGTAGTCTGTACCAAATAACTCGAGATCTACGAAACAATTCAAATAGCTTTCAATGGATATATTCCAACGAAAAGATTGGGAAGGAGTATATATCAGTTAGAGCTTCAAAGATCAAGAGCTGCTGAGTTGCAGAATCGTTGAGTTATTGGAATGCTATATTTTTTACTTTAGGAGTTCCACCAGAGCTGAACAGAACATGTCTTAGTGGCAGTGAGACTACGAAGGTGGAAGTGAAGTTCATTTGAAGAAGAACTTGAATAGACTAAAGCTTCACTTAACAAGGATGAGAATGCCATTGAAGATAGCATTTAGAAAAGTGGAAGAGCTGAGAAGGCCAAGAAGATAGCATTTAGAAAAGTGGAAGAGCACAAAGAAGATCCAGAGATCCACTCTACGAATCACCATGAACCAAAAGCTGAAATAGAACACATGCAGAACCATGTCTGCAAACCATTCAAGAAGGGTTCAGGAAATGCTAAGTGTCAGATGAAGTCTACCAAAAACTCAAACACTTAGCCAACCCAAATGGTGATGGTGCATAGCTGGCATCGGATGAAGATGAGCTGAAAAGTGTTAAGATCAGCTGCACCAGAGAAGTGGTGGTCCAGACTCTATGTTGAATGCAAAGAGAACCATGCCAAGTTGCTAAGTACAAACGATGTTCAAGCTTCAAGATATCTTAGCAGCAAGGAACCAACAACAAATACAACAACAACAAGTAGCCAGGGCCTGAGGGGTCCTTGTCCGGAGGGACTAAATGAAGTTCCAAGTCTGCTGGGCTTGAAGAGTTCTTAGTGAACTGAAGTTTCAAGGCTACTGGCCTTGAAGGAATCTTTGTGATTCAGGGTGCTTCCCTTCCTTAGTGGAATTCCTGCTCATTAAAGCAGAAGAGAGGATTAGGAGCTTGAGTCTCTGAACCACTTAAAATCGCTTGTGTCTTTTAAATTCAGTCATTTACTTTCTGTCATATACATTATGTACCTAACTGCTATAAATGATATGTATGTATTAACTGTTTACAACTAAACTAATTCTACGAACAATGTATGTATGTTCATGAATATATCAATGAAGGGGATCTTTTACTTATTCCGATGTGCTTGAAAAGATTCTTATGTTTGGTGTAACTACCGAGAAATTTGGATTTATTGTAAAATAATTTTATTTATTTATTTTGGATTATTATGCGTTAGTAAGATGAATCTTGTTCTATAACCTAGATATGTCGGAATGTCGTAGTATTTTGGCTACGTGAGGGAATTAAAGTGTTTGAATTTTCAAGATGAAAATAAAAGTTTTCCGAGAAATTTCTAAAAAACACTATTCACAGTTTTCTGCTCGGGAATTATTTTTGAACTTTCGAGAAATACGCAACGATAGAATATTAAGTGAAGATGGATTATATAATAATAATAATTCACGTATGGCAAACGCAGTTTTTTTCCTGCGTACTAAATTTGAGAACGTTAGTGAAAGTAAGGCGTTAATGAATAAACGATGATCGTGTGATACGTAAGTATTGTACGAGGTAATGAATATATGTATGATATGAAGTATCATACGAGTATGTATGAATAATGGTATGTCGTATATTACGAATGAGTATTCGAGTTAGTGTAAGAGAAGAATACGTGTATAATACGTTATAAGGCTTTAAGCTAAATGTATTGGACTTGTAGGATTTGGTAGGAATTATACAAGTCCAAGTGTAGAATTTGTTAAAGTCCAATTGCAATTAATGTACAAGACCAATGTTTATTAAATGCAAGCCCAAAACATAAGTTAAGTTATTTAAACCTAAAGCCCAAAGTAAGAATCGAATCCGTGGATCGATCCAATGGGTAATAATGACCCATGGGGCAACCCATGTGGGCCCCATGATCACATGGCACCATCTTAGTGACCAAGTAAAGTGGTTTTACTTGGTGACCAAGAGATGAATAGTAAGGAGGTGGCAAAGGAGGTGGATTAAGGAGGTGGAGTGGTTTGTTGTCTAGAATACCCTCACTTTGTGTTTTCTACAAATAGAAGAAGCTTGCTAGTTCATTTACTTGTTAAATTTTCCACCAACAACTTAAGTGCTTATTTGTTAGAGAGAAAATAGTTAGAAAAGCTAGACTTTGTTAGTTCAAGAAGCAAGAAGTAAGAACAAGGAAGAACAAAGTTTGATCTTCAAAGGTAATGATCCTAGACTATTAATCTTCTTTCTCTTCAATTGTAGGTTGATAGAGAAGTGTTGATTGGTAGAACATGTATGCTAAGAAGTGATGAGAATGACTAATCAAAGGACTTAAGCCTTAATAAGTCATGAATAAGTAATTCATACTTATATAAGTAATGAACTCATGAAGAACATGTAAGAACTTTTCATGTGTATAATATGTTTGGTTAGGATGTTAGTATGATGAAATGAATCCATTTGAAACGATGTAAAAATCTTAAGTAACGAAGTTATAGAGGAATTTACGAGATTAGACGATAATCGTTGAAATCGTGATATTCTCGGAATGGAAGTCAAAAGTTAACATTGAACTCAGAAACGTTGGTTTTCAATGGAGATTAGTCTCAATTGGTATTTTAGAGTTGTGGACTCAGAAATGACCAAATTCTGACTTAAAACGGAAGAAATGAGCTTTGAACGTTCACGAACGTTTATCATTTTCGTAATAATGAACTAATCAGTCAATTTTGAGTTACAAGATTTGAAAATGAAATGTTTTCTAATGACATCGTAGAGCACATGATTTGTGAGCTAATGGTTTTGGAACGAGCCAATTCGGACTTATAACAAATGAGTTATGAGCCCGGGAAATTCACAAAGAGAAATTAAAACTGTCAACTGTCTGTGGTACGGTGGCATGCGTACGACGCCAAAACTTCAAAAGTTTAAAAGGCATATTTGAATGACAAACCCATCGAAGAATGGTATCGTGACCAAAGTGTCTTTGGGGATGGCGCCGCGAAAGACTAAGTTGACCTTTAGTTACTGAAGTTTTGCGCCGCAACGTGAGACTTATAAAGGGAAGCTGGCGCCGCAGCGCCATCACTAGACAAGACCTAGAAATGAATGTTTTTGAATATGAAAGGAAAGAGCTAATTGATTAATGATAATCCATACTAAACCTAAAGTAACATCAATTAAGCTGATGAAAACCTTAAGTTAACAACTAAAGGTTGAAGATAACTTACTCGAACGTGAACGTAAGAACAAGGTAATGCGATAAAATTGAACCAATGTTAAACAAATCTAATAAACGATTAGATTGAGAAGAGGGGTAAGATATGTTAGAAACCATACATGTCTGACTATGACCTAACGTGGTATGTTACATGATTATGTATTGTAGATAATTTAAAGACTTAAAGGAAAAGTATTAAAATAGTAGCAGACGCTAAAGGCAAGTAATCTAACCCTTGTCTGAATTCTTTGGAAAAGCCTTGTAATTCATGTACCTTACGTATGAATTGATGTATAATAAAGTCAAAGCCAATTCGTTCGGCTAGACTTAAGATGTTTTATGGATTTCTTATAATCTATCGACCTATTGTCAATGTTGTTAAGTTTTGCCAAGCTATTTGGTGTGGTTTTCAAAAGAAGACTGAGTATGCATGAATAAATGTTTTGTCGTCAAACGACATGCACATGAGGTTGCCAAACCTTAAACGTACATACATTTAAAGAAAGTAGTGTTGTACAACGTAGAGTACTATAGGCTGATCACCAAACGTGCTCGTAAGATATGCTGGACTTACGGACTTGGTGACATGTTGTCCTTTTTAAAGAAAAAATAAAATGCTCAAGGTCTTGGACTGATATTGATGGTTAATGAATATTGCTCATTGTGAAACATTTTAAAAAAAAGAGAAGTGCTATTTTGAATTATCGATAGTACTTCATAACTATTTTTTAGTTATTGAAGATATACGATTTGTATGTTTCAAGTATATTGTTAAATGAAATTGTCATACTTGCTGAGCTAGTTATGCTCATTCTTGCTTGAACCATATGAATACAGCTAAGACCGAGTGGACCGAAGCATCTAGTAAAGATAAAGGGAAGGCTAAGGCGAATCAGTAGAGTTTCCTTTATAATAGTATAGTTGACATGTTGTAATTATTTGATATTATGACAAGCAAACATGTAATGGTTATAAAGAACCTGGGAATAGTAATATTGTTTTGGAATATATAGAAGACATTTTCACTCTATTGAAATATTTCTATTGAATGAATATATAAACTGTAGCACCAATTGTCGGGTTGGAAGATACCCGAATTTGGGGGCGTCATAGTGGTATCAAAGCAATAGGCTATAAAACTTAAGGGGGAAAAGAACCTTTAAGTCATAACCTTAAGAAAAGTTAAAGAAGTAAAAGATGAAGTTAACCCTAAAAATGCATTAAATGTTATATGTGTTTTTATTATTCTACTGACGTATACTAATCAAACTAAATTGTTTTGTTGGACATGTTAGAAGAAAACGAAATGTATAGGGATATACATGTAGTAAGTGAGGTATCAGTGAACCAAATAAAAGTCTTACTAAACCCTATAGCAGCAGAGCCAGAAGTGGTGGTAATTGAGTCTGGAGACTCTGAAAGGTCAGACCTCATGTCCATGTTCGATGGCATGTCGGAGGAGGAGGTAGAGGTGTCTTTAACACCGTAACACCTGCAGAAGAGCTGACTCATGGGGAGTCGATGATATCACTGTTCATGACAGTATTGGATAGAAATATCAAGTATTGTAAGGAAGTTAAGGATTTGATGTGACGCCCCCAAATTCTAACTGCCACTTGGTCACTCGAATTCGGTTCATCACGTTCTCATGGTAACACCACAATAACTAAAATCACACACTCACAACTAAAGATCTAATTTAGAATAATATACAATGTTTTATTATAATTATTCCCCCAAGTCTTGCAACCTACAGTGCTTAATATAATACATAATAATATCGAATAAAGACTTATTACATAATCCTACTTAAGCTTAAACATAGTCTGAAAATAGTCTTAATACAACATAATAAATTTAAACATAAAAGGGACAAGCTAGTCGGTAGCCTTTCCCTTGCCCTTGTCTTTCCCAGAGACATCTCCCTATTCTGCCTTAACTGAAAGGTGTTAAATAAGCAAGAACAAGCACAAATTGCCCAACAAGTAATATACAAAAAGGGTAAGGAGTTTTATAACCCAAGTTTGAGATAAAAAAGTATCATCTCTAATATAGTTCAGAGTTTCAGAATAATATCATGAATAATGAATATCAACAATTCTTGTAATAAAAATAATAATTCAATATAAATCAACAGATATATATGAATTCAAAGACTATCAAGGTATCCGATTGGATAAAAATTTATACTGAGCAGTCACTATGGACTATTGAACATCTACTAGAATTGCCAATATTAAACTGATAACCCAAAAGAATCAAGTACTATAGATGATCAGTCTAAAATAGTTTAAGTTATGCATAAAACTACAAAAAAAAGGTCATTGCCGACGGCCTTTCCCATCGCCAATGACTCTATTGCCGTCGACAGTGAGGTCATTGGCAACGGCACAGTTCGTCGCCCCTCCCGTCGCCCCAGATGTCGTCGCCCGTAACTCCCGTCGCTCGCCGTCGAGAAGAATGTCATTGCTGACGGGGTAATTATCGACGATCCGCCGTCGCCAATGTGTCATTACCGACGGAACTAGCGACGGACAAGCTGTCGTTAATAAACATTTTGCAAAATTGAAATTACTGTCATTACCGACGATAAATGCCGAAAATGCATGATGAGTGTGAAGTGTCGTCGCTTAATGACACATGAAGTCATTCCGAATTACCCCAATTACTAATGACCCCGTCACCAATGACCTGCTTAAAAAAAATTAAAAATTGCAAAATTCCCCTGTTCATTTACATATACATAATTGTACCTGTTATAAATTAAAGAAAGACTAATAATGACAATGCACGCATATCAATAACAATCATATATTTTACCATCAACAATCAATTTAGTTAGATACAAAACTCTGGTCTGAACAACTCAAAAATTATATAAATACATACATTAAATTCAAAATATAAACATAAACTAACTACAGCCCAAGATTAGGAATTTTAGTGTCATCATCACCGCCATCTATCGTACGATCGCCGGTCCAATCGCCTGTCCCACATGCGGTCCCACCCTCCATAGTCTCATCAGCATCAGCTCGGCGATCATCACCATCTCCGCCACGGGCATCGCCTGTGCCGCAGCCTCCACCCCCATGAGTCTCATCAACAATACCCTATAAAAGTAAAAATATTAATTACGAAGTCGAAAATAGAGCATATTTAAATTATTGTAGTTTGTGTTCTACAATTATTACAAACGGGCAGATAACTCGGCATCCATATGTTGGAATCGAGTCCCGTCAGTTGTTGTGCGTGTCTAATACCTACGCGGTGCTATGTATGTCTTTGCGTGTCATTCGAAAGGTCGAGGCGGGTTTTGACCTATTTTTCGGCTTTTTGCCCAAGTGTTGGCGAGTTTTGCAAACTGGGCGATAACTCGGCTTTCGTATGTCAGAATCGAGTCCCGTCAGTTGCTGCGCTTGTCTAATGCCTATGATGTGCTATGTGTGTGTTTGCGTATCGTTCAGACGACCGAGACAGGTTTTGACCTCTTTTTCGACTTTTTGCCTAAGTGTTGACAATTATTGCAAACTGGGCGATAACTCGGCTTCCGTATGTCGGAATCGAGTCCCGTTAGTTGCAATGCGTGCCTAATGCCTACACGGATCTATGTGTGTGTTTGTGTGGCATTTGGATGACTGAGGCGTGTTTTGGTCTCTTTTTTGGCTTTTTGCCCAAGTATTGGCGAGTTTTGCAAACTGGGCGATAACTCGGCTTCCATATGTCGGAAGAGTCCTGTCAGTTGAAACGCGTGTCTAATTCATACGCGGTGCTATGTGTGTGTTTGCGTGGCATTCAGACAGTCGAGGCGGGTTTTGACCTATTTTTTAGTTTTTTGCCTAAGTGTTGGCGAATTTTACAAATTGGGCGATAACTCGGCTTCCATAGGTCAGAATCGAGTCCCATTAGTTGCAACGCATGCCTAATGCCTATACGATGCTATGTGTGTATTTACGTGTCGTTCGGACGGTCGAGGCGGGTTTTGACCTATTTTCGGCTTTTTGCCTAAGTGTTGGCGAGTTTTGCAAACTGGACGATAACTCGGTTTTCGTATGTCAGAATCGAGTCCCGTCAGTTGCAACGCGTGTCTAATACCTACGCGGTGCTATGTGTGTGTTTACATGTCGTTTGGACGACCGAGATGGGTTTTGACCTCTTTTTCGGCTTTTTGCCTAAGTGTTGGCAATTAGTGCAAACTGGGCGATAACTCAGCTTCTGTATGTCAGAATTGAGTCCCGTCAGTTGCAACACGTGCCTAATACCTACGCGATGCTATGTGTGTGTTTGTGTGGCATTTGGATGACTGAGGCGGGTTTTGGTCTCTTTTTTGGCTTTTTTCTCAAGTGTTGACGAGTTTTGCAAACTGGGTGATAACTCGGCTTCCGTATGTCAGAATCGAGTCCCGTCAGTTGTAATGCATGTCTAATGCATACGCGGTCCTATGTGTGTGTTTGCGTGGCATTTGGATGGTCGAGGCGGGTTTTGACCTCTTTTTCGACTTTTTGCCTAAGTGTTGGCGAGTTTTACAAACGGGGCGATAACTCGGCTTCCGTATGTCGGAATCGAGTCCCGTCAGTTGCAACTCGTGTGTAATACCTACGCAGTGCTATGTGTGTGTTTGCGTGTCGTTCGGAAAGTCGAGGCGGGTTTTGACCTATTTTTTGGCTTTTTGCCCAAGTGTTGGTGAGTTTTGCAAACTGGGCGATAACTCAGCTTCCGTATGTCGTAATCGAGTCCCGTCAGTTGTTACGTATGTCTAATGCCTATGCGGTGCTATGTGTGTGTTTGCGTGTCATTCGAATGATCGAGGAAGGTTTTGACCTCTTTTTCGACTTTTTATCTAAGTATTGTTAATTATTGCAAATTGGGCAATAACTCGGCTTTTGTATGTCAAAATCGAGTCCCGTCAGTTGCAACGCGTGCCTAATGCCTACGCGGTGCTATGTGTGTGTTTGTGTGGCATTCGGACAACCAAGGCGGGTTTTGGTCTCTTTTTTGGCTTTTTGCCTAAGTGTTGGCGAGTTTTGCAAATTGGGCGATAACTCGGCTTTCGTATGTCGGAATCGAGTCTCGTCAGTTGCAATGCATGCCTAATGCATACGTGGTGCTATGTGTGTGTTTGTGTGGCGTTCAAACGATCGAGGCGGGTTTTGACCTCTTTTTCGGCTTTTTGCCTAAGTGTTGGCGAGTTTTGCAAACTGGGCGATAACTCGGCTTCCGTATGTTGGAATCGAGTCTCGTCAGTTGTTGCGCGTGTCTAATGCCTATGATGTGCTATGTGTGTGTTTGTGTGTTATTCGGACGACCGAGGCGGGTTTTGACCTCTTTTTCGGCTTTTTGCCTAAGTGTTGGCAATTATTGCAAACTGGGCGATAACTCGGCTTCCGTATATCGGAATCGAGTCCGTCCATAACGCTGCGTGCCTAATGCCTATCTGATTATATATGTGTGTGTTTGTGTGGCGTTCGAATGATCAAGGTGAGTTTTGGTCTCTTTTTTGGATTTTTACCTAAGTGTTGGCGAGTTTTGCAAACTGGGCGATAACTCGGCTTCCGTATGTCAGAATCAAGTCCTATCAGTTGAAACGCGTGTCTAATTCATACGCAGTGCTATGTGTGTGTTTGCGTGGCATTCGGACAGTCGAGGCGGGTTTTGACCTATTTTTCGGTTTTTTGCCTAAGTGTTGGCGAATTTTATAAATTGGGCGATAACTCGGCTTCCATAGGTCAGAATCGAGTCCCATCAGTTGCAACGCGTGCCTAATGCCTATACGATGCTATGTGTATATTTACGTGTCATTCAGACGGTCGAGGCGGGTTTTGACCTATTTTTGGCTTTTTGACTAAGTGTTGACGAGTTTTGCAAATTGGACGATAACTCGGCTTCCGTATATAATAATCGAGTCCCGTCAGTTCCAACGCGTGTCTAATACCTACGCGGTGCTATGTGTGTGTTTGCATGTCGTTTGGACGACCGAGACGAGTTTTGACTTCTTTTTCGGCTTTTTGCCTAAGTGTTGGCAATTATTGCAAACTGGGCGATAACTCAGCTTCTGTATGTCAGAATTGAGTCCCGTCAGTTGCAACGCGTGCCTAATGCCTACGCGATGCTATGTGTGTGTTTGTGTGGCATTTGGATGACCGAGGCGGGTTTTGGTCTCTTTTTTGGCTTTTTTCCCAAGTGTTGACGAGTTTTGCAAACTGGGCGATAACTCGGCTTCCGTATGTCAGCATCGAGTCCCGTCAGTTATAATGCGTGTCTAATGCATACGCGGTGCTATGTGTGTGTTTGCGTGGCATTTGGACGGTCGAGGCGGGTTTTGACCTCTTTTTCGACTTTTTGCCTAAGTGTTGGCGAGTTTTACAAACGGGGCGATAACTCGGCTTCCGTATGTCAAAATCAAGTCCCGTCAGTTGCAACTCGTGTCTAATACCTACGCAGTGTTATGTGTGTCTTTACGTGTCATTCGGACAGTCGAGGCGGGTTTTGACCTATTTTTTGGCTTTTTGCCCAAGTGTTGGTGAGTTTTGCAAACTGGGCGATAACTCGGCTTCCGTATGTCGTAATCGAGTCCCATCAATTGTTACGTATGTCTAATGCCTACGCGGTGCTATGTGTGTGTTTGCGTATCATTCGGATGATCGAGGAAGGTTTTGACCTCTTTTTCGACTTTTTGTCTAAGTGTTGTTAATTATTGCAAATTGGGCGATAACTCGGCTTTTGTATGTCAGAATCGAGTCCCGTCAGTTGCAACGCGTGCCTAATGCCTACGCGGTGCTATGTCTGTGGTTGTGTGGCGTTCGGACAACCGAGGCAGGTTTTGGTCTCTTTTTTGGCTTTTTGCCTAAGTGTTGGCGAGTTTTGCAAACTGGGCAATAACTCGGCTTCCGTATGTCGGAATCGAGTCCCATCAGTTGCAATGCGTGCCTAATGCATACGTGGTGCTATGTGTGTGTTTGTGTGGCGTTCAAACGATCGAGGCGGGTTTTGACCTCTTTTTCGGCTTTTTGCCTAAGTGTTGGCGAGTTTTGCAAACTGGGCGATAACTCGGCTTCCGTATGTTGGAATCGAGTCTCGTCAGTTGCTGCGCGTGTCTAATGCCTATGATGTGCTATGTGTGTGTTTATGTGTTGTTCGGACGACCGAGGCGGGTTTTGACCTCTTTTTTGGCTTTTTACCTAAGTGTTGGCAATTATTGCAAACTAGGCGATAACTCGGCTTTCGTATATCGGAATCGAGTCCTTTCAGTTGTAACGCGTGTCTAATGCCTATACGGTGCTATATGTGTGTTTGTGTGGCGTTCGAATGACCGAGGCGAGTTTTGGTCTCTTTTTTGGCTTTTTACCTAAGTGTTGACGAGTTTTGTAAACTGGGCGATAACTCGGCTTCCGTATGTCGGAATCGAGTCTCGTCAGTTGCAACGCGTGTCTAATGCCTACGCGGTGCTATATGTGTGTTTGCGTGGTGATGACACTAGTAGACTCGACTTGTAAAGGTTCATCGTCTGGACGAGGAGATGTGCCTTGAAAACCACGGGCTTTGGTGGTTATTATAGCATACCATGGGCTTGGAGGAGTTTTAACACTTCGCGCGTAGTACACCTGTGTTGCTTGACTTACTAAAATAAAAGGCTCATTTGAGTTTAGTTTTGACTTAACATTAACAGTCACCAGTCCTGAATTTTTATCTACTCTAACTGCATTCTCAACATCAAACCAATGACAATTGAAGCAAACTAACTCTTTATGACCCCAATATTTGAGAATGATAACTTCTAGCAATCGTCCATACCAGTCATCCCAAACATTATCGTAGCAGCTACCTTTAACCACAACACCAGAATCAGAAGAAGCGACTTCCCCAATATCGCAACACTTAAATCTATAACCGTTGACAATGCAATATGTATAAGTATCTACAGATCTTTCAGGGCCGTCGACTATAAGCTTTAGCCGAATGTCAGCTAACTCATCTGTGAGGACCTAATGTACATGAACACAACATATTATAAAGTTAATTACACCATAAGATTATGTCTATGATAGTAGATTCATTGAATTGCAAATCGGTTAAACTTACATAATCTTTAAACCATTGCACAAATTCTCTATTCCTCAAATTTTGTAAATCCCCGTTTGATATAATCGGATCCGCTTCACATATCTCAGCATCATATTGACTGCAATACAGTTATATATACTTAATGTGTATGGAAGGAACTTATAGGCGCAGTAACACAAGACAACATTTGAAAAGTTATGACTACTTACTTAATGTATGGTGTTACTTCATTCATGTTAACAAGTGCATATAATGTGGCAGCTGCATACTCACTATCGGTCAAGAATCGCCTTTTTTTACCGCCGAATGGGCGTACAGGATGACTAAAGGCCGTTAATTCTCCATTTTCCTCGTGCTCAACAGCCTCATTCTGACGTAAGCGATTGTGCTTCGTCTGAACATTCGGCTCAAAGTACAATGAGAAGAAATTAACAAGTTCCTCCATAACATAACTTTTAGCAATTGACCCCTCTACATGGACTATATTCTTCACCTTTTGCTTTAGACGTCGCATATACCTATGTGATATATAGATTAGCAAAAAAGAATGAACATTTTACCGTATTAAAAACATTAATGTCATTACCTCTCGAATGGATACATCCATTTATATTGTACGGGACCACCAAACTTAGCTTCGTATGGCAAGTGAATAGGAAAATGCTCCATTGAATCAAAAAATGATGGAGGGAAGATCATTTCTAACTTGCACATTATTTCCACTATCTGCATCTCCATTTAATCTATGTCTTTGACCTGAAGCTCCATCAAGCATAGATCTCTGAAGAAATTAGAAAGCTCTGTCAATGCTTAAACCACATGTTTCGGTAACAAGTCGATAAATGCCATAGGGATCAACTTCTACATGAATACGTGACAATCATGACTTTTGAGACCCCGAAACTTCAGCTCTTCGACTTTACAACACCTTGCTATATTCGAAGAATATCCATCTGGGAGCTTTAGTCCACTGATCCAATTACATATCAATATCAACTGTTCCTTGGTCAAAGAATATTCAGCTTTAGGCGTTACCGTCTTACTACCCTCCTAATACAGCCATAGATCTTCCCTAATGTTCATTTCTACCAAATTAAGCCTCGACTTGTTGTTATCCTTTGTTCTACCACTGGCATCTAGGACTGTATAAAAAATGTTATCAAATACGTTCTTCTCAGTATGCATCGGATCTAAACAATGACAGATGTAGAGTGTAGCCCAATAAGGCAGGTCAAAGAACATGGATCTGTGTATCTGTTGTGAACCTTGTCGTAACCATAAGCTCGTTCCAATCTGTGATTCTTCCCTGGAGGTGGAAACTTTAAATGACTAATCCAACGCAACACTGCTGACCCAAAAAGACGGCCAGGTACTTGACGTTTCTCTATTTTTCGATTGAATTGTCTACTCATTCATTGATAATGATGTTCAATCGAAAAAAACTGTCTGGATGTTGCAAAGAAACTCATTTTCCCCCCATGTTTGATCCGCATAGCTTTAACTAACCCCATGCACACGGGACATGACAAGCCCCCGTGAGTCGACCATCCACTGATCATTCCTAACGTCGGGAAGTCATTTATTGTCCACAGTAAAGCTGCTCTCATGTAAAAGTTTTGCTTAAGAGATACATCATAAGTTTGAACCCCTTTTTCCCACAACATCTTCAACTCATCAACTAACGGCCTGAGGTATACATTGATGTCTTTACTCGGACTCTTATCACCCGGAATCAGTAAAGGCATGAACATGTAGGGATCTTTCATGCACATCGAAGGCTGGAGGTTATACACAATAATAATCACCGGTCAAGTTGAGTAGGGCTTTGTGTAAGGCCAGTTAAACAGATTAAACCCATCCGTAGCAAGTTCAAGCCTAACATTGTGAACCTCTTCAGCAAACGAGGGGTGTTTGCTATCAAAAATTTTCCACTCAAGCCCATCTGTCGGGTGCGTCAGTTGACCTTTGACTATGTCCTGTGTAGAGTGCCACCTCATATCCTCGACAGTATGTGTTGACATGAACAACCGCTGAAGCCTCGGCGCAATGGGAAAGTAACATAAGATCTTTCTCGGCACGTCTTTTCCCTTTTTTCTTGCGTTGTTCACAGTATCAACTTGTACCACAAATATCACATGACCTCTTATCTTTATTGACATCACCGTAATTCAACATACAGTCATTCTCATAAGCATCAATCTTCTCATACCCTAGATTGAGCCTTTTGACCATTTTCTTCACATCATAGTACGATTCCGGTAACTTATTGCCTGCAGGTAAGCATTCCTTCACAATGCTTAACAATTCATTAAAACCTCTCTCGCTACAGTTATGCTCGTTCTTGAAGTGTAAAAACTTAGTCACGGCAGATAAGACGGTGTGCTTTTCGTGCCCGTCATACAGTGGCGTCGCTGCTTCATGCAATAACTCATAGAAACCCTTAGCCCCGTCATTCGGCTCTTGTTCGATGCTACTTCCATCCCTGTCTGTATTCCACTGGACGTATGAAGAGGTTCCTGTTCAAATCTTGGATAAGAAGGAACATATTCTACGCTCCAAGGTTATACCTCAAGTCAAAGTTTTGTGGAGAAACCACGATGTTGAGGAAATGACTTGGGAGTTAGAATCGAAATGAAATCAAGGTATCCTTACCTCTTGACATACCCAGTCGTACCCTAATTTCGAGGGATAAATTTCATAAGAAGGGAGGTTGTAAGACCCCAACTTTTATAAATAAAGATGAATTTTCTATAAATATCATTTTTGAATATTATGGAATGAATTTGATAAAATGTTATAGTTGTGGGTAATATTTATAAATTTTGCAAAGTACGGAAGTTGTTATATAATATTCGATTGGTGGGAATATTCGTTTTAACGGGGAATATTCGTGCAATAACAAGACAATCATTGGTGGACCCTACAACGGAATTATTGTCGGATTGTGAAAGCGATAAAAATACTTTATGAAAATAACGGCGGAAGTTTTACCGTTAAGCTGTTGAAACACACGGTGTTAAAAATGCAGATGATACTGGCGTTGCATAAGAGTAAGTAGCACTACGGTATTGATTATTGATGCTTACATGAGAAGTCACACGGTTTTATATATTATTAAATCAATAATTGAGATGACAAAGTTATTAATATTATTATTTGCAATATTAACGATGTCTAGAAGTTACATCGAGGAGAGGTTTGGTCACCTAAATTGCGCATAATCGGGAGAAATCCTTATTGAAAGCCCCTCTTTCCGGGAACGACACAGTCGATTAATATTGTGAATTATAATATTGATGATAAATGTTATTAAAAATATTGATGGAATTTTTATACATAAGTTTGTTATGCGTGTGTGAGTGGAAAATGGTGGAAAAGTAGAATTTTGGTGGGTGAGTGGATTATATGTTTTTATATGAAAGAGAATTTGGGGGTGGTGGTATGTATTTTATATATGTATGACATGAAATGATATATATATATATATATATATATATATAATAATTGATTGAGTGAGTGGATTTTTGGTGGAGGGAACATGTGGGGTGATGTGGGAAGAAATAAAATTGGGGGTGGAGAAAAATCCTAATGAATTGTCGTGTAGGAGTATTTTTTTTGTTGTTGTTTTGTTGATTTATAACATGTGTTATCTATTTATATATATATATATATATTATATTTGGATAGCTTGAAATTCAGGCAATCTGGATCGTTCATGGATTAGTTATTATGCAAACCATTCTTCTATAAATAGAAGCTCATTCCTTCATAATTTCTTACGAATTCACTAAAACTCTAGAGAGAGAAATTATAGAAAAGTATTCTTCTACTTCCCTACTCTTATATTCAGGTTTTTTTTACGGTGAGGGGTATTATTTCTTTTGTATTCATGAAGAGAACACATTATTCCATTATTTATTATTCGTTGGAATAACTTTGTATCATGCTGCTACCCTATACTTGGTGAAATTCTTCTGTTATTCCATTCGTTATTATTCTGTTGGAATATCTTGTCTGTGCGTTTTACGTAGAACCTAATTCCGTCTTTATTATTACATTGGAATATCCATTCATGCATTTTACGTCGGACCTCATTCCGTCTTTATTATTCTCATTGGAATATCATGTATACGTATGCGTTTCTACGTGGGACTGGTTCCGATTAATTATTATTACATTGGAATAACTCGCTGTGTGGTCTATCGCATGCCTGGTGATTTCTTTTGTTATTCCATTCCTTATTATACTCAGTTGGTTAAAGTTTTGACTTCTATACTCCATGAAATTAGTGGAATGTTCTTGATATTTGTGCTTCATCCAGTATCTTTTCATGGAAATATTCTTCTGAGCATTCTTGAATTTTACTCTACAAAGAAGTATCATGTTGACAATTTGGACGTTATTAGTTCCTGAATAAATTCATTCTTGAACTTGTTTTTATTGAATTCTTATATCATTGTCATCATTCTCATGTTTATATTTTTTTGAAAGTCATGTGTGGCCTGTAGTGCATAGATGGACTTGGTATGATTATGACGAGGGGATTATTCAAATTGTAATCATGGTAGTAATGTTATAAATGATGTGGTAAAAGTTCTCATTGGCCCGTAGTGTATTGATGGACCGTTGTTGGCATGATCATGACCATTGATGAATACACGAATGTCCTTGGCCCGTAGTGCATGGATAATGTATGGTCGTGATACTAAAGAATATCCTTGGCCATAGTGTAGGGGTGATTCGATGATGTGGATTATTTATTAAGCTGAGTCTCAGCGATAAAAGTCATGAAAAACCTTTTAAATCATAGAAGATAGTAGATTTTATTCTCTACTTGACTCTTCTAATGGATTGCTTGTTCCGCTGTAGTTAAACTTGATGTTTGTTATATTTTATCAGTTTAACACTGTTGAAGGCTAATGATAATTTATTCTGCATTATCTTAGTCATAATATTTCTTACTGGGCTAGTTGAGCTCACCCTTTCGCTTTCATTGTTCTCTTCAGGAAATGAGAACGTAGCAGGGACTATTCGGGGAACAGAGTGATGGTCCAGATAATAGCATTAGTAGTCCTCACTATTCTATGAAATAGTGTGATAATAAATGTAATGAGGACCCCATTGAGTTTGTATATTGTCTAGATGACAATATTTGTATTAAAACTCATAGCATATTTTTAGTCGTATTTTACACGACTGTTGTATAATTAAGTTGTATTTGAATTTTGTATCATGTATTTGGCGACTCAGAATAGGTGATGTATACCGATTTTGGGGGCGTCACATCGCACTTCTGCCAGAACAGTGTCTGAATAACTGATGCCTGTGCGTCGTCCCATCTATACCGCTTCTGTAAATAAAACAACAACAATAATATTAAAACTGTTATTTTATATTACCATAATCCAACATTACTAAACAATATTATTTGTTTAACTATGTATTATCTATCAGAGTGATAAAAAATATACCTGAAATTCAAATTAAATCAAGCATCCTTATGGGCGAGAGGTGTGCATTTATGTAATCACCGGCGTGAGGCGATTACATAAACATAATTGTGAAATGCACTTCACAATTATACTATCTTGAAAATCACTACAATATACAATAATTTACAGTCATATATATTTATAACAATAGAAATATTAAAACCTTATATATACACGATGTTTAACTTACGTGCTTTCTGGAGGAGGACGGATCTGTATAAGAATGCGATCATCCGGATTAGCCGGGGCCTTCGGCTCATGATTAGGGCCCCGACCCAACCCGCGCTTTCGTGCTGCAGGTTCAGAAGACATCTATAAATAAAAAATTTAGGATGTTAGTATGAGTTATAAATGAAAGATACATAAACGTGTCAAGGATATAGAGAACATGTACATATGTAATACAATTAAAACTAAACATACATTTTATATAAAAGGACAATAATGACAATTAATTGTATGAAATAGTTAACTACGACAACTATAAATGAAAGGTACATAAACATGTTAAGGATATAAAGAACATTCCTATATGTAATTCATTATAATACGATTAAAACTAAACATACATTTTAATGAAAATCGTTGTCTGAGTCAGAATCATTTTGTACAAGTGTCGGAGATTCATAACCATCTTCTTCTTCAGATTATGTGTCAGTGTCAGACAATAACTCTTCCTCAATATCACTGTCATCTGGCATAATAACTGTCTTGGTATCTAATTCATCAGGTTCATCTCCACCCTCTAACTGGATTACATCATTGTTGTCCTCTATTTATTATAGGAGGTCTATGAAGCATCTCTTCTTGGTAGAAATCCCGTGCTACATTACTTGGACACATTGCCATGCGAGTATGAATTATAACTTGCCAATCTGTAGGTGGTCTATCTCTTTTCCTAACAGGACTAGGAGTGTAGTATACTTGTACTGTTTGAGTTGGTAAAACAAACGGTTCGTTGGAGTAAGCCGACCTATGGAAGTCAATATCGACGATTCCATGTCTGTTAACACGTATCCCTTTTTCTGAATCAAACCAACGACACTTGAACAAGTTAATATGACCCCCGTATGTGTCCTTGTATGACAACTCTACGATTTCCTCCAACTCCCCATAAAAGGCACGACCAAGCTCATTGTAACAATCTCCTTGGACACACACTCCATAGTTCGTTGTTCTTTTACCATGCCCATATGCCTTTGTATGAAATTCACAACCATTTATTTTGTAACCATTGCGACTGACTTGGTCCCTATCTGGTCCCATAGCTAGGACTTGTACATTAGCCGAAATCGTTGATCCCTCAGTCAAAGCCTACAAAAACTCCATCTTATTAAATGAAGTCATAGTTAATATGGAGTATATATATATATGTCGTGCTTAAGAAATTGAACTTATTTTGTCTTACTTTGTCCTTTAGCCAAAGTGCAATTTTTTTTATCACGATTGATTTGAATATCTTTATCAGTTATGTCGGGCTACTTCACTTTTTAATCGTCATCGTACAATCTATACCATGTTATAAACATTAACATATTGGAATAAATTTTAAACTTACAAGATAAATTATCATGTTTACATGTGTACCTTAGAAATTCGTCAATCTCCTCGCAATTAAGAAGAATGTAAGTATGTGCAGCATGTAATTCTTGCTCAGAGAGAAATATGGGCTTCCCTTTTCTATAAGCGCGACCCGATAGACCAAATACAAAGAGCCGACCATTTAGTTCAACATTACCCCCATCATCATGTCTCGATACTCGATTAGCCTTTGTCAAGACTTCGTCCAAAAAATAATCTGAGACAAACGTAGATATCTCATCGAAACTGTATGCCTCACATATCGACCCCTCGACATAAGCTCTATTCTTCACCTTCCTCTTAAGGTTTTCCATCACCCTCTCGAAAGGGTACATCCATCTATATTGAACTGGACCCCCAACACGAGCTTCATAGGGAAGATGGATTTGCAAATGCTCCATGGAGTCAAAAAAACCAGGTGGGAATATTTTTTTCTAGTTTACACGTGATCTCTATGATGTTCTTCTCAAGTACATACGTGTCCTTCTCATTAATGATTTTGAACATAAGTCTTTGAAGAAACGACTAAGATCCGTAAAAGCATCCCATATTGGTTTATCAAGCTGATCCCGAAATGCTATAGGCATGAGTCTCTCCATGAACACATGACAGTCATGACTCTTCATCCCTTACAATTTCCCACCTGTAACACACCTTGCAATGTTTGACGAATATCCATCTGGTAGTTTCAGAGACTTAACCCATGTGCACACATCTTCAACTTGCTTTTTGGACAATGTGTACCTTGCATGCAGTTTGATAATCTTACCATTAGGAGATTCATAAAGTTCTAATCCAGGACGCTTACAAATATCTTTCATGTCCAAACGTGCCTTATCGTTATCTTTTGTCTTCCCCGTAACATTCATCACAGTGTTAAACACATTGTTAAACACATTCTTCTCAATATGCATAACATCTAGATTATGACGAATCAAATTTGTAGACCAATAAGGTAGTTCCCAAAAGATGCTTCTCCAAACCCAGTTATGAGATTCGCCAAACCCATTGATTTTGTTTGTGGCATCAATCTTACCAAATGGGATAACCGGAAATCTCATCACACGATCTCGCATATCCGTTCCTGACAATCGCGGTGTAGGCATATCATTGTCTACTTTCCCTTTCCTGAAGTGTTCTCTATTTCTTTGAAACGGGTGATCTACCGATAAGAACTGACGATGACAGTCAAACCAGCAAGGCTTTCGACCTTTCGATAGATTAAATGACTTTGTATGCTCCATACAATACGGACAAGCCAACTTCCCGTGTATACTCCATCCAGCTAACATACCATAAGCTGGGAAGTCACTTATAGTCCACATAATCACGCGCCTAAGGTTGAAATTTGTTTTCGTTGCAACATCCCAAGTCTGTACTCCATCCTCCCACAATACCTACAACTCATCTATAAGAGGTCTCAAGTAAACATCTAAGTTCTTTCCAGGACTCTTAGGACCAGGAACCACGAGTGAAAGAAACAAGTATGGATGTTTCATACACATCCAATGAGGCAAGTTGTACGGAGTAACAATCACAGGCCAACATGAGTACGGAACAGCTGAGTGGCCAAATGGATTGAAACCATCGGTGGACAATCCAAGCCTCATATTTCTAGGTTTCGATGCAAGCCCAGGATGTGCTAAGTTGAAATCTTTCCAAGCCTGCCCATCTGCGGGATGATTTAGTTCTCCATCTTTAGCTGGAGATTTCGCATGCCAACTCTTATGTTCAGCTATTTTTAAAGACATTTACAATCTTTTTATCCGATGTGTTATTGGAAAATACCTTAGAATCATAAACGGTATACTTGATTTTTTTGTAGTCACACCCTCTTTATTAGGCCTAAACCGATCATGACTGCAAAAGGTGCACGTTGTCATCTGTTCATTTTCCTTATAAAATAACATGCAATCGTTGGGACATGCATCGATCTTTTGGTATCCAAGACCCAACTTCTTCACCATTTTCTTACAAAAATAATAGTTACCAGGTAATTTCTCACCGTCAGGCAACATACTCTTAATGGCCTTCAAGAACGACTCAAAACACTCATGGCTCATGTTGTGATCAGCCTTGATGTTAAGTAATGTCGCCACTATAGACAATGTAGTGTGTTTGGTGCAACCATGCCACAATGGCTCGCTACCCTCGTCTAACAACTTAAAGAAGTCTTTGGCATCAGAATTCATAGGTTGCTCTCTGCCTTGTTCCCAATCAAAATCTGGCCCTGCAATATCATGAACCATTTCATTCATACGATGAGTACTACTGCCCGAATTGTGTACTTCTGTGATGCCACCATCTCTTCTCTGCCCATGTGCCCACCAACATTCTTCGTAATTTTTCATGAACCCAGAAATAAGTAAATGATAGTTTACCATGTCTCTGTCCATATAATTTACATTCTTACACTTCAAACATGGACATCGTATCTGCGACTTACCATTCATACATTTCGGGTGACTATACGCATACTCCAAAAACACTTGGCAACCAGCTCTAAATTCAGCTATAGCGCCTATCTGGGAACTTGACTTTCGTCGTGCCATCCAACTACGGTCTGAATAGAGGTCCATGATTCCACGGTACCTACTACAGACAACATTATAAATATTAACATATGACTTGAGCATACTTGTAACTATATGACTTGAGCATACTTGTAAGCATGCATATGATTAACATTTAAGTATACTTGTAAGCATATGAGTTGAGCATACTTGTAAGCATGCATATGATTAACATTTAAGCATACTTGTAAGCATATGAGTTGAGCATACTTGTAAGCATATGAATGACATTTAAGCATACTTGTAAGCATATGACTTGAGAGCATACTTGTAATCATATGACTTGAGTATACTTATAAGCATATGATTAACATTTAAGCATACTTGATGTTAACGAATGAATGCGGAATCCTTACAGAGAAAATCTTCTCATTTTCATCTTTCGTATATTCATAATCATATCCTTACGAAGAAAATCTTCTCATCTTTCGTCTAAACTAGGCCATTATTCACATTTTGAGTTTACTAATTTTGGTCACTTCTTGCCAATTTCACTTCTAGCCACTTTGGTTCATTCCAACACTTGAATTATATCTATTTAGAACTAGTTTTAGCATTCCTTTAGGTTTGCTAAACATAGATTGAGTTTTGACCCTCTAAACCAAGCTTTTTCAAGCTTTTACACACTAACTTCTCAAGTTCTTGTATATGTTAGCATTCCAACACTTGGAATAGCCTAGCATAACCCTAACTCACTTGTCTAAGGTGTCCAAATTTAGTTCTAAGTAGAATAGAAAAATCTCAAATTTTCATACTTAGACAAATTTGCAAAATTGTAGTTTTAGTGATTTTTCATGCTAGTTTGGTGATTTGTTTAAACTCTTGGCTTAACCACTTGTCCATACTTCTATACCATACTACAAGGTATTTTATTTAAGGTTTAAGTTTTTTGTTTATGCCCATTAAGCTCCCCAAAATAGAGCTCAAACTTAGCCATTTTCTTACTTTTTTTACAAAACTGATTTTGTACTTTTTCCAAATTTTTCCAGTTTTGGCCACTAGGATAGTCTAGGCATGTATATTTAAGTTTTTTAAGGTTACTTTTAGCATCACCACACTTTATTTAATCATCTAACTCATTTTGACTTATCAAAGCTCACTTTAGGCTTGAAAAGAGAGCTTAAATTGGTTTTCTTGTTGGCTTTCGTAATGACCATGTTTAGGAATCATTACTTGCATGTATGAACAACTTTGTATCTGCTCATAATAGTTCTTTAAGGTCAGGTACTATGAATTGTCCAAAATAGTCCATTTTTGGCTTTAAAATGTGATTTTTAACAAGTCGCATGCTCAAAATGGCTTAGGCTTGGTTCCTTTAGTTTGTGTAGCTTTCTTATGTCTTATTATGACTATTGAAACTTGTGTATGGGGTCCACGTATGGTGGTTCACTATTTTAGTGTTCATTGTTCTATAAAGCTTATTTTCATTGATTTTTAAGCAAGAATTTGCACAACACACTATGTAGACCTTAACTAACTTAGGGAACCATTAATTTTACATGTTATCTATAGGTAATGTATGTACTCCTCACTGTCTAACAACACCAGTCACACAAGTTGGCCATAACAGTCCCTTATAGGCACAATTTTGGCTACCAAATCCCCAACAATCTATAATAGAACACATATGGTCTTTAAGCATTCCTATAAACCTTAAATCACCATGAAAACTCATACGCACATACTCTGGCATGTTTGAGAACTGAGTTCAATCTTTCCATACCCAAAACAACCTTAAGTGCACATCATAGTTGTACGAATATGTTCCAAATATTAGACAAGTAAGAAAATGGAATGAGAAATCCAATAAGAGTATATGCAAAAATGAATGTGGCTACTTTTTTTTATGACAAACAAGGAAAGACAACAAATAAAGTTTTAAAATATGAATTTAAAGAAAGGCTCAAAAAGGAGAATGCTGCTTTTGAAAATTTTAGTTACTAAAACACTTATACTAGTATACCATTAAGCACTAATCAGTGTCATTTTAGCAAATTGCTTGTTTAGCCCAAACACCATACACAGAATCAGCTATTGTAGGAACATATTAAACAGTGTGCTTTCTACTTTAGGACAATTTACAAATAACTCAACTATTAAAACATCAAACATTCACAAATACAGTATTCACTAATTGACTAATTCCATATTAATTAATAAATTAACAAAAACCCAAATCTCCATTCACAAAACCAAATTAGAATCAATAAACAATTACAACATCAATAGTTGAACAAAACCCTAAAGGAGAAACCCTAAATTGAACAGGATATATATAGAGGGGACATTATAAAACTTAAGATTTGGAATTTTTTTACCTTTCGTTTGAGGTTGTAATGGTGCAACTCGGACTTGTAATGAAGAAGTAAAAAAAAATGGCACAATAGCTCATGGTGAAGGCGGCACCCCCTCTTCTCTTCTCCCCCTACTCCCTCTTCTCCCTCTCGTATGTTCTCCCTCTTTTTTTTTCTTTTGCAGATATCGAGCAAACTACTGAACTTGATTAAGTTTATGAGAATCAGCGACCGCCATCAGCGACCGCAAGCGGTCGCTAATTTTGAATGATGTGGACATATCAGCGACTGCACGCGGTCGCTGATACAGATTGGTCTCCGCGCCAAAGGTTCGCACCAAATTTTAGGAGGGAAATTGTTCTCAGCGATCGATCAGCGACCGTATGCAGTCGCTGATATATACTAGCGACGAGAATCCTTAGCGGTCGCAACTAGCGGTCGCTATTACTATTATCAGCGACCGGATAGTGCGGTCTCTGATATCATTGGTCGTAGATGGCCCTTTTTCTTGTAGTTTTAGGGTTTATAATATAAATATTAGGGTTTCTGGAAATTAATATTTCTAAATATTAATTATGGTTTACCTAATTAATCATGAAAGTAGTATGCACACAAGCCAATCATGTTTGATAATAAAGCATATTCTTTGTAACAATCTTATTCATTTATTAATAAAAAGTATTAATTTATTAAAGGCTTTTAATTATCTACATGATGTTGTTTTATAATATGTGATAAACCCATAGTTTTAAGCAATGCTTTTAGAATAATGATGATGATCATTCTAATAAGATCTAAATTCTTAGAAGGCTTAAAACTAAAATAGTTCCCAATCGTTGGATTACTAAATTGGGGATTAGTGAATTCGGATAGATTGGTACATACGTTGCTTGCTCATTGGATGAGGATGATTGATCTGATGATCATTTGTGTGGAGACACTAAAGCAAGTATGTAGGTTCTTATTAGAGAATAAGTTCACTGAACGTGGCTCGCTAAGGAATACCTAATGGAGTTTTACTTGCTTGTCAATAGGAATTCCTATAGTGATAGTAGTACAAGTGATCCTTGGACTTGAGATCATCATAGTATCTTATGTATGATGAGTTATACTTTGACTTATTCTTTAAGACCCTTAGGGTATATCAAAGGGTATGCTTGGGTATAATAAGTTGTACATAGAGATAATGTATGATCAATAAAGAATCTACCGCTTCTAGTAAAAGAAGAGAAATGTCCTATGTGATTCGATAAATGACAACCCAGTAGTCCTTGGCCAAGGCATAATGAAATTAGAAAAGAGTTTCTAATTTGCATTATTTGGAGTTGTGCATTTAAGAATCGAAATACATATAATTAAATAAAATAAGACTTGAAAGTAATTCCATGTCTTATATTTAATTGGGACATTGTATGGTGAAAGGATTGAATTGTACGGTAACTATTTACTCAAAGGTTCTTTTATGATTAATGTTAAAATCTATATTATCTGAAAAGTCGTTGATCGCTAGGGAGACTTATCCCTATTGTAGAATAAATATTATTTATTTAACTAAATTAATTGTTTAATTTACTTATTTAAATAAGATTAGAATTGTTCTAATTAATTTATTCACAACCAGTTTAATATGGAGAACCTATAGGGTAACACCATAAAAAGGAAGAATAATTATTTAAGAAGTTAATGGCATAATCGTAATAATATGTTAAGTATATTTAATTTAATCTATGGTGATAGAATAAATTAAATAGCTTAATATTTATTATTTAATATTTTAGAAATATTAAATACAAATTAATAAGAGGAGTCTTATTAATATTATTACAATTATTATTATTTTAATTTCTAAAAGAGTTTAGAAATTAATTTAATATAAGTACTCCCATTTATTCCTAATAGGATTAGGAGGGAAAATTAGTTAAAGAAGTTTAATTAAATAGGGTTACCTGATATCTTTATAAGGAGAGTCTTATATCAGATATCAAGATACGCAATTCCAATAGTTAGGAGAGTACGCTCTTTTTCTATAGAGATAGAAAACTAGGGTTTTGCCAAATACCCATCTTCTTGAATCTTTCTTCTTCCTTGATGGATCACCTCTAGAGGCCAAACACTTGGGTGGCTAACGTTGATCAAAGGAAGGAACCAAACCCGGTGGATTCAAGTTGAACGTGAAATAGATTGGAGGTGAACTTGTACCTGAAGAAGCTCGAATCTTCAAGGGTATGATTCTTGTTCTTTCTTTTTCGTTTAATTAATAATTGTGCATAAAGGGTGATCCGGGTATATAGTTTGTAAAATTTTAAAACTCTGATTTTTCACGTTTCCACTTATTTTATGCAATTTGATTGCGTTCATGAATATTACAAACCTAACAGTAGCATCAGATTCAAACCTGTATGCGAATTATTAATTATTTTAATTTGATATGTATATTGATATGTGTTTAGAACAATTTAATTGAACATAATTTGTTGTATAAAATTTATTTTAAAAAAAATTGTTTTTGAAAATCGTGATCTCTCTGCATCTTTTCCTTCGGTTAACATAATATTATATATTATTATTACCGAAACCTGTTTGTTCACGCATTCTTAGAATGCTTATATATATATATAGGGGAATGATCCATAACATCTATATGATATGGGATAAAAAGTGATATACAGGCTCTAAACCATCCGTTTTATTGATGAATGGTTGAGATTAGAACTGGGTAATCACCGTCTGCTAGACTTATTAGCGGACGTAATTAATCAATTCACTTTCCAGTTTTGCCCCTAATCCGCTAGTATGTCTAGCGTACGGTAACTTACTAAAAAGAATTGGGTGAAAAGCTAAAGAAGGTAAAATTATTGTGCGAAGACTTTCTTACTACTGCGATTCCCAAATCGATCTCATGAACCCTAGAATGCAAAAATTGAGGAATGATCAACAAGTTGTAGAAATTACTGCTTGTTCGTCCAGTATTCGAAGGTAAATTGCTAAGTGAAGACGATTAAGCTGCTGCGATTCGAAGATTCGATCTCACGAACCCTAGAATGCAAAGAGGAGCAAATTGGCAACAAGTTGTATAAATTTGAGCTTGTTCGTCCAGTATTTGGCTTATATAGCATACTAATCATCATTTAATCGGTAAGTTTTTCATTTAATCTACCAAATTCGTACCTAATTTCATCATTATTTTCGTTTATTATGTTTCTTCGCCATTCTAAGTTTCATGAGATTTGTAAGCATGCAGTGCTGCTGTTCTTGTTCTTGTATGCTTACGATTTAGTGTATATGGATGACTTCAAGTCTTTAATGAAATTTTTTGTTGAGGTATTCTAACTATGGCAGGTTTAGCTTCTTCTCTTGTAACAAAACTTTCAAAATAAATTTTATTATTGTGTTTTCAACTGTATATCTTGTTTACTTTTGTTTTCCTTTTCTTTCAGTGGTGTACAATATAATATAGTATAATATAGTAGGTTTGTATAATATAATTTTATTATGTACTTGAATAAATTTTATTATGTTTATTTGGAATAACAGTAATTTGAATTAGAATAGGAACTATAATTATGTAGAGGAGTTAGTTTGATTTGAAATTTTAGATTTGGTATTAAGATGTATTTGATATGGAATTATATGTAGGATATATTTTTGTTGTTGATTTGGAATAGGATGTGTTGTATTTGATTTGGAATTGGATTTATTTGATTTTTGGACCGGGAATTATTTGATTTGGAATAATTTATAATTTGTAATTTTATTTATTTGATTTGTAAGAATTTGGATTTAATGTATTTGATTTGATCTCCTTTGGAATTTGGTGTATTTGGAATTTGGAATTTGATATATTTGATTGTATAGAATTTAGAATTTGATATATCTTTTTTTGATTTGGCTAAACAATTCATGATTTGGAAAGATTTGGAAAGATTGATATATAAGAACAATTCAAAATTTGGAATAATAATCTTGTTTTGATTCTGGGAGTTGAAGAAATCTAATTGTGTTGTAATTGAATTGCTTTATAATATGATAGTTGTGACTGCTATGTTGTGAGGAATTGTATCTGTACTAGTTGTGTTTGCAGTGCATTGTATCAGTGGACAGGCAGAGGAGTTTGTGTGCTTGCAGTGTATTGTATCCTAGTGTTTGTAATAAGTATAGTATCAGTTAATAGTGGTATCAAAGTTCATGTGCTTACATTGTATCGAATCAGTAAATTGAATTACAGATGATACAGGTTGCAAAGTTCGTGTGAATTGAATTGTAATAATACTCCGTGTGATACAGGTTGCAGTGTATTGTAATGCTGATCTGTACTGGGTGAGTTTGCAAACCTACCGTCCGCTAGTAATTCTAGCGGACGTTGTACATACTGTTATTTTGACATGCCTTATAGGCTAAATGGGGGCATAACCGTCCACTATTCCTAATCCCAGCCATCCAAATACAAAACGGACGGTTTTAGAGCCTATATGCCACTTTTTATCCCATAGCATATAGATGCTATGGATCATTCCCCATATATATATATATATATATATATATATATATATATATATATATATATATATATATATATATATATACGGTAAGGATCAAGAGCATTCTCCTTAAATAGCATTCCGTCTTAAATAGCATTCTTTTATTAAAATTACGTCGTTTTGGAGGGACGCGGTGACATTTTTGTAAATACAATGCCACCGCGTATTTACAAAATTGCCACCGCGTCCCTCCAAAACGACGTAGTTTTAATAAAAAAATGCTATTTAAGGAGAATGCTCTTGATCCTTATCGTATATATATATATATATATATATATATGATTGTTGACTCCACGTGGCATCAGGATTACAAGATTCATTTTACTATTGATGATTACTTATATATTATGTTTCCTGCTATGTTACTTAATAAGACTTCAGAGATCGCGTGAATTAAAATAAAGGATGCACGGTTGTTGCTTCAATAAAGGACACGTGAATGTCACTTTGATTATACTGGAGATTCTTATTATGATTATTCCTGGCATCTGTTCGTTATATATGATATATATATTGTTGCAACATGATTTCATTTTACAAAACCGTATGGTTATTATTATTATATTATATATATTTTATATATATAATATAAATAATATTCTTAATTATTTTATTATTAAAATAAAAATTTTATTTTAATCTTAAAATAAAATTTTATTTTAATATTAAAATAAAAGAGTTTATTTTAATTTTAAAATTGGATTTCATGCTAACTAATTGGAGTTGGAATTGTATTTCATGATAACTAATTGGAGTTGAAATTGGATTCCATGTTTCCTAAAATAAAGGAGTTTATTTGTGTAATAGGAAAATGAATTCATATTTCCTTAAATAAAGGAGTTTATTTAGATATGAAATAAGATTTTATATTATTCAAAATAAAGGAGTTTATTTGTGAATAGGAAAGAGAATCCGTGTTTCCTTTAATAAAAGAGTTTTTTTTACTTGGAATTGGATTCCATAATTAATTAAAATAAAGGAGTTTATTTTGATTAAAATAAAATAGTTTATTTTATTCAAAATTTGATAAATTAAAATAAAAGGGTTTATTTTGATTTAAATTTGGATTAAAATAAAGGAGTTTATTTTGATTCAAAATTAGATTTTATACTAACTAAATTTGCCCATTAAATGATATCAATAGATATATTGAATGTTTATTATTCATGAGATGAATGTTATTTATTGATACATATGGTGATGTGTATGATAATAAATGGGTTTGATTATGGACTATTGACCAATGTGATTGGATTTTATTTTAGTTGGATGCATGAATGTATGTGTTTTATTAAATGGGGTCTGCGTACCTCGTCTTCTCTAATTTTTTGTTAATGTAAATTTTATTTCCTCCTATGTACTTCCCCTTGACTACTGATGAAAGTTCCTATTTATTTTAAATAGTTTTGTAATAGGAATAGTTAGAATTAATTTTGAAGAATTGGAGATCAAGGATCAAGGAGCGCTTGAAGACCCGTTTGTAATGGAGCCCGGGTTTAAATGTAATAGTTATATTTAAATATTAATTTTTGCACCCCTAAGGTTTGACTTTTTGGTTCACTTGGTGGCTCTAGTGAACCAAACTAGAATAAAAGTCCATAATCAATCCAGGTAGAATATACTATTATATGTGCATGTTTATACTATATATATTATATATTATGCAAACATGTTTTGCATGTTAATTAATATGACGCGTATATATATATATATATATATATGTGTGTGTGTGTGTGTGTGTGTGTGTGTGTGTGTGTGTGTGTGTGTGTGTGTGCATGTGCGCTAAACAAGATGAGACAAATTAATAACAAACCCCTCAAATATTTTATATTAAGTTGTAACGTTCAAAGATATTTGGAATATCGAACGTCGCCTTCTAGCATGATAGAAATAATAGAGTATTGAATATTTAATATGAGTTTGTTGTGCACACACAAGGCAAGTATTAAATATTTAAGATGTTGTTTTTATTACATATGATGTTTATAAGTAATTGAACATTATTTCTTTGTTGTGCACACACAAGGGCTGTAGTTTTCTCTTCACTTATATGGAAATGTTGGGTCTGACTTAACTTAAATCATTTTAGTTCGGATGTGCACACACTTGATCATTATGATTTAAGCGGCAAAATACAAGGAGTTACATAGTTGATGTAATTGACAAGAGTTGTCTACTTATTTATTTATATATAATTTGTTGTGCACACACAAGGCTATATACATTTGAAATGGGATCCTTATTCTCACTAGCATATCTTTAATTAGATATTTCCGAACTATATATATTGAGGGTAATATAGTTTGAAGAAAATAGTGGGAGATACCAATTTAAAACAAGACCTAATTTATTTTGGTAATTAATAAAAGAATGTATGCTAAAATGTTGTTAATTACAATTTCATTTATAGAATTTTACAATGTCTAAATTATTATCACTGTGAAGCATATTAGATGTTATTTAACCGGACCGTATTAAACGGATTGGTTAAGGAGATTGAGAAAAGTTCTCACGACTGAAAAGCTATCTTATGTCTTTAATACGCCTATCCCTGCAATGGTTGCAAACAATGCCTCTGAGGAAGAGATTGTTACTTTTTGAAAGTGGCAAGATGATGTACAGTTGGCTCAATGCATCATGCTCGCATCCATGAGTAACGAGCTTCAGCTTCAACATGAAACTATGGATGCTCCTACTATATTTCTGCACATCAAGTAGTTGATGGTGAGGAATGTAGGACTAATAGATATCAGATATCTAAGGAGCTCTTCCGATATAGAATAACCGATGACACTACAGTAGAGACACAAGTCCTTAACATAATAGTTGATGGTGAGCCAAGATTTGATCTTGCACTCACTTCCGGACTCCTTTCACAATTGTTGTAAATTTTTTATATGAACAAGCTAGATATCAGCCTAGCTGATTTGCTTAACATGTTGAAAAATGTTGAGAGTCACTTTCCAACAACCATGTCTTACTGGTAGGGGCCAAAAGATCTTCTGAAAAGAAGAACGATTCAAAGAAGCTAAATAGAAATGCAAAAATAAAGGATAATAAGAACAAAACTGATACGGATAGCAAAGGAGTTTGCTTTGAAAGTAGTATGCATACAAGCCAATCATGTATGATGATAAAGCATATACTTTTTAATCAATCTTATTTATTTATTAATAAAAGAATTATTTATTAAAGGCATTTATTATCTACATGGTGTTGTTTTAATAATATGTGATAAACCCATAGTTTTAAGCAATGCTTTTAGAATCATGATGAGATCATGCTAATGAGATCTAAATTCTTAGATAGCTTAAAACTAAAATATTCCCAATCAATGGATTACTAAAAAGGGGATTAGTGAATCCGGATAGATTGGTACGTGTGTTGCTTGCTCATTGGATGAGGATGATTGATCTCATGATCATTTGTGTGGAGACACTAAAGTAAGTATGTAGGTGCTTATTAGAGAATAAGTTCACTGAACGTGACTCGCTAAGGAATACCTAATGTAATTTTACTTGCATGTCAATAGGAATTCCTGTAGTGATAGTAGTACAAATGATCCTTAAACTTGAGATCATCATAGTATCTTATATATAATGAATTACACTTTGACTTATTCCTTAAGACTCTTAGAGTATATCAAAGGTTATGCTTAGGTGTAATAAGTTATATATGAAGGTAGTGAATGATCAATAAAAAATCTACCACTTCTAGTAAAAGAAGAGAAATGTCCTATGTGATTCGATAAATGACAACCCAGGAATCCTTGGCCAAGGTGGAATGAATTTAGAAAGTAGTTTCTAATTTACATTCACTAGAGTCAGGCATTTAGGAATCGAAATACATATAATTAAATAAAATAAGACTTGATAGTAATTCCATGTCTTATATTTAATTAGGACATCGCATGGTGGAAGGATTGAATTGCATTTCAAGAACTATTAACTCAAAGGTTCTTTTTATGATTAATATTGAAATCTATATTATCCGGAAAGTCGTTGATCGCTAGGGAGGCTTATCCCTATTGTAGAATAAATATTATTTATTTAAATAAATTAATCGTTTAATTTATTTATTTAATAAGATTAGAATTGTTCTAATTGATTTATTCACAACCGGTTTAATATGGAGAACCTAAAGGGTCACACCATAAAGGAAGAATAATTATTTAAGAAGTTAATGGCATAATCGTAATAATATGTTAAATATATTTAATTTAATCTATGGTGATAGAATAAATTAAATAGCTTAATATTTATTATTTAATATTTTAGAAATATTAAATATAAGAGGAGTGTTATTAATATTATTACAATTATTATTATTTTAATTTCTAAAAGAGTTTAGGAATTAATTTATTATAAGTACTCTCATTTCCTAATAGGATTAGGAGGGAAAATTAGTTAAAGGAGTTTAACGAATTATCTCTAATAGGATTAGGGAGCCCATTTAATTAAAAGAGTTTAATTAAATGAATAATACCTTACTTTAATTAAAATAGGGTTACCTGATATCTTTATAAGAGGAGTCTTATATCAGATATCAAAAATACGTAATTCCAATAGTTGGAGAGTACGCCCCTTTTTCTATAGAGATAGGAAAAACTAGAGTTTGAGCCAATACACCATTCTTTTTGAAAATTCTTCTTCCTTGGTGGATCACCTCTAGAGGCCACACATTTGGGTGGCTAACATTGATCTAAGGAAGGAATCTACCCAGAGATTCAAGAAGATCGCGGAGAAGTAGGAGTTGAACTCGCACTGTGCAAGAAGCTCAGATTCTACAAGGGTATGATTTCATAATTTTTTGTTCTTCGTTTTAATTAATAATATGCATAAAGGATGATCCGGGTAAATGGTTTGTGAAAAATTTTAAAATCTGATTTTATCATGCTTCCGCTATTTTTGCAATTTGATTGCTACTTTGATTTTTACAAAACCTAACAGTGGTATCAGAGCCAAACTTTATGCGAATTATTAATTATTTTGATTCCATATATGTATGGGTATGTATTTTGAATAATTTATTGAGCATAAATTATTGTATAAAATTATTATTTTATGAAAAAAAAAATATTATTTGCCGAAAAGGTTTTCGGAAAACCTTTTATTTTATTCCGTGGATGATCTTGATAACTTGAAGTGCAAACCGTGTTGCCACTTACCACTGCGATTCACGGAAATCATTTTTTTTTTGTAAACCACGTTAGCCTGGGTCATGTTTTTCCGCGTGGATTTTTTTTTTTCGTCAAAAGTTGAGTCCTGTTGCAACTTGTTTTGTTGCAGGCGGTTGTTTGTTTTTTTTTTTAAAAACAAGGAATCACGTTTTCCTTTGGACTCAGGAACAGGATATGTAATATTATATATAAATTCCGTGATATGCTTTATTCCTTTTCACGTGGAGAAGTAATCTGCATGATTGATTACTTATGATTTCATATGGAAGTATTAAGCTGTAAAAGGATTTCATATGAATTTCTAAGGCATATCACGTGAATCAATATATATATATATATATATATATATATATATATATATATATATATATATATTAATTTTAATAATTTTATAATTAAAATAAATAATTTATTTTAATCTTGAAATTGGATTTCATGCAACATAAAATTGCCCATTAAATGATACTCATATATACATGAAATGATTTTATTTATTGATACATATGCTGATATGTATGATAATAAATGGGATTGATTATAGACTATTGACCAATATGATTGGATTTATTTTAGTTGAATGTTTGAATGAATAGGTTTTATTAAATGAGGTCTCACAGCACTGCGTCTTTTTCTTTTTTCTTTCTTGATGTAAATTCTATCTCTCTCCTATGTACTTTCCTCGATCACGATCAAGGTTTCTATTTAAATAAATAGTTTAATGTAATAGGATTAGTTAGAATTTTTTTGAAGAACCGGAGATCAAGGAGCAAGGAGCGCTTGAAGACCCGTTTGTAATGGAGCCCGGGTTTAAATGTAATAGTTATATTTAAATGTTTATTCTTTGCACCCTAGGGTTTGACCTTTTGGTTCACTTGGTGGCTCTAGTGAACCAAACTAGAATAAAAGTCCATAATCAATTCGGATAGAATATAGTATTCTATATGTGCATGCTAGTATTATGTATATTATATATTATGTAAACATGCTTCGCATGTTTAATAATATGACGCGTATTTTATATATATATATTTGCATGCGCGCTAAACAAGATGAGACAAATAATAACAAATCCCTCAAAGTTTTTATATATTAAATCTTAAGCGTTCAAAGATATTTAGAATATCGAACGTCGCCTTCTAGCATGATAAAATTAATAGAGTATTAAATATTTAATATGAGTTTGTTGTGTCACCACAATGCAAGTATTAAGTATTTAAGATGTTAATTTATCACATTTGATGCTTATAAAGAAAATTGAACAATATTGTTTTGTTGTGTCACCACAAGGACAATATTTTTTTTTTTTGAATATATGAAAATGCTAAGTTTGACTTAACTTAGACAATTTTGATTCGGATGTGCCACCACTTGATCAAAATAATCTAAGAGGCAAAATATAAGGAGTTACATGATGATGTAATTGACAAGGAGTTGTCTACCTATTTATTTATATATAGTTTTTTGTGTCACCACAAGGCTATAGATATTTGAAATCGGATCCTTATTCTCACTAGCAAAAACTTTAATTAGATTTCTTAGAACTATATAAATGAGGGTAATATAGTTTGAAGAAAATAGTGGGAGATACCAATATAAAATAAGACCTAATTTATTTTGGTAATTAATTAAATGAATGTTTGCTAAAATATTGTCTTTTTACATGCAGAATTTTGAAAATGTCACATTCACTAATTTCACTGCGTAGCATACTTGATGCTAACAAACTGACCGAATCGAACTACACGGACTGGTTAAGGAATCTGAGAATTGTTCTCACTGCTGAAAAGATTTCTTATGTCCTAAATTCGCCTGCACTGCAAAAAAGTTGTAGAGACGACCGAGAGGAAGAGATTGCTACTTTTAAACAGTGGCAAGATGATGCATTTATGGCTCAATGCATCATGCTCGCATCCATGAGTAACGAGCTTCAGCGTCAGCATGAAAACATGGATGCTCCTACTATGCTACTGCACCTTCGAGAGTTGTATGGTGAACAAAGTAGGACTGCTAGATATGAAATATCTAAGGAGCTCTTCCGATCTCGGATGACCGAGGGCACTACCGTTGAGACTCATGTCTTAAAGATGATCAATCTGATTGAACGTCTTGGACAGCTTGGGTTCGTCATGGATGGGGAGTTGAGTCAAGATTTGATCTTGCAGTCACTCCCTGACACCTTCTCACAATTTGTTGTGAATTTTCAAATGAATAAGTTGGACGTCAACTTGCCTGAGTTACTTAACATGTTGAAAACTGCTGAAGGTCACTTCCCATCCAAGAAGAACCATGTCTTACTGGTGGATGATTCTTCCAAGAAAAGGAAGAGGCCCAAGGTATCTTTTGAAAAGAAGAAATCCAAGAAGGCTAAGGGAAAGGCGAAAGTGAAGGATCAAAAGAAACCTGATCCAGCTAGCAAAGGAATTTGCTTCCATTGCAACAAGCCGGGTCACTGGAAGAGGAATTGCAAGGATTATCTTCATGGAACAAAAGCGTAAGAAGCTTGAGAAGCTTCAATCCTAATCAAGGTTTGTTTATGATTGAAGTTAATTTTTTGAAAGTCAATCTTCTACTTGGGTATTGGATACCTATTTGTGGTTCTCACATTAGTAATAATATCACGAGTGGACCGGTCAAGTAGAAAATCGAGCAAGGATGAGGTCGTCCTACGAGTAGGAAATGGAGCAAAGGTTGCTGCATTAGCTGTAGGGACTTATTGTTTAGCATTGCCTACGGGCAAGTTCATTAATTTAAATAAATGTTATTTTGTTCCAAATATCATTAGAAAAATTATTTCTATCTCTGTATTGGATATGGATGGTTTTAATATTATAATAAAGAACAACAATTGTTCTATTTATAATGATAATGTTTTATATGGTGTTGATAATTTGTGAAATGGACTTTATATACTTGACTTGCATGAAAATATACTTCAAATTGAACAAACTAAGAAAAGGAAAAGAGATGATGTTAATTATACCTTCATGTGGCAATTTGTAGACTCGGTCCATATTAATGAAACAAGATTATCCAAGTTGCACAAAGATGGGCTCCTAGAGCTATCAGATTATGAATCATATCCAACTTGTGAATCTTGTCTCATGGGCAAAATGACTAAATCTCCTTTTAGTGGAAAAGGAGAAAGAGTTACAGAGTTGTTAGCGCTGGTACAATACAGATGTATGTGGACCTATGACAACGACTGCACGAGGAGGGTATTCTTATTTTATTACATTCACTGACGATCACTCAAGATTTGGATATGTGTATTTAATGAAATACAAATCTGAATCATTTGAAAAGTTCAAAGAGTTCAGAAGTGAAGTAGAGAAGCAAACTGGTAAGAGTATTAAGATTCTTCGATCTGATCGAGGAGGAGAATACTTAAGTGGTGAGTTTCTCAATTGTCTCAAAGAAAATGGTATAATCTCACAATGGACTCCACCAGGGACGCCACAGATGAATGGTGTATCTAAAAGGAGAAATCGAACATTGTTGGACATGGTTCAATCCATGATGAGCTTTACCGACCTTCTAGTTTCCTTCTGAGGACATGCCCTAGAATCCCACGCATACCTACTTAACAAGGTACCTACAAAATCCATCCCCAAGACCCCATATATGAAAGTTATGGATAGGAGGAAACCAAATCTTAAGCATGTTAAGACTTGGGGTTGTCAAATTTTATGTTAAAAAGTTTGAAAACGATAAGCTACAGACTAGATCTGAAAAATGTAGATTTATGGGATACCCTAAAGAAACATCGGGGTATTATTTCTATCATCCAACTGATCAAAAGGTGTTTGTTGCAAAACATGCTGCCTTCTTGGAAAAGGAGTTTATCCTTGAAGGGGTCAGTGGGAGTAAGATATATCTTGAAGAGGTTCAAGAACCACAAAATACTACAGATCAAAGTGAGGTACCTAACCAAGTAGAGATTCCTTTTGTACCACACCCTATTCGTAAATCTGGAAGAGTACCAAAGATACCTGATAGGTATGGACTTGTCATAGAGGATGACGATGAGGTACGCATCATAGATGATGATGATCAATTGAATTATGAACATGCTATGAGTAGTAAAGACTCAGAGAAGTGGCAAGATGCCATGAAATCCGAGATGGACTACATGTATAAAAACCAAATATGGACTTTGGTTTCACCACCTGAAGGCATTAAGCCTATTGGGTGTAAATGGGTCTTTAAAAGAAAGACGGGAGCAGACGGCAAGGTAAAGACCTATAAGGCCCGACTGGTTGCAAAAGGTTTCAAACAAAGACAAGGAGTTGACTATGACGAAACCTTCTCACCAGTAGCAATGCTCAAGTCTATTCGGATTTTGCTTGCGATTGCAGCTTACCATGACTACGAAATCTGGCAGATGGACGTGAAAATGGCCTTCCTCAATGGGAGACTTGAGGAGGATGTGTATATGACACAACCAGAGGGATTTGTTTCAAAGGTTGGAACAAATCAAGTATGTAAGCTACAACGATCCATTTATGGATTGAAGCAAGCTTCTCGTAGGTGGAACATCCATTTTGATGAGACAATCAAAGAGTTTGATTTTATCAAAAATGAGGATAAACCATGTGTGTACAAGAAGTTTAGTGGGAGTGCTGTTTCATTCCTCGTATTATATGTTGATGATATATTACTAATAGGGAATGATATTCCTATCTTACAATCAATTAAAATCTGGTTATCTAAACACTTCTCCATGAAGGACTTGGGAGAAGCATCCTATATTTTGGGGATAAAGATCTATAGAGATAGATCTAAAAGGATGCTTGGCTTGTCCCAAGGAACGTACATCGACTCGATGCTAAAAAGGTTTAGCATGGAAGATTCCAAAAGAGGTCTCATGCCGATGAGCCATGGAATACATCTCTCCAAGAAATAGGCCCCAAAGACACCTGAGGAGAGAGACCGTATGAGTAAGATTCCTTATGCTTCAGCAATAGGATCTATCATGCACGGTATGATATGTACTAGACCATATGTCGTTCATGCACTTAGTGTAACAAGCAGATATCAGTCGAATCCAGGAGAAGAGCACAGGAAGGTAGTGACAAATATCCTAAAGTACTTAAGAAGAACTAAAGAAGTATTTCTTGTCTACGGTGGGTCTGAATTGAAACTAGAGGGCTTCACAGACTCAAGTTTTCAAACGGACCAAGATGACAGTAAATCCGTTTCGGGGTATGTGTTTACCTTGAATGGTGGCGCAGTGAGTTGGAAAAGTTCCAAACAACAAACATTTGCTGATTCAGTGACAGAGGCAGAGTACATAGCTGCAAGTGAAGCTGCAAAGGAAGCTGTTTTGATGAAGAAGTTCATTATCGAACTTGGTGTGGTTCCTAGCATTACAGGACCAGTACCTTTATTTTGTGACAACACTGGAGCTGTTGCGCAGGCTAAGGAACCCAGGTGTCATCAAAAATCCAAACATGTGTTGCGGCGGTTTCATTTGATCAGAGAGATCATTGAAAGAGGAGACGTCACCCTGGAGCGTATGGACTCTCAAGACAATATTGCAGATCCATTTACTAAAGCGTTAACACAACAGCAGTTTGATCGTCATTTAGAGAAGATGGGTATGAGATACCACGACAATTGGCTTTAGTGCAAGTGGGAGATTGAAAGTAGTATGCATACAAGGCAATCATGTATGATGATAAAGCATATACTTTTTAATCAATCTTATTTATTTATTAATAAAAGATTTATTTATTAAAGGCATTTATTATCTACATGGTGCTGTTTTAATAATATGTGATAAGCCCATAGTTTTAAGCAATGCTTTTAGAATCATGATGAGATCATGCTAATGAGATCTAAATTCTTAGATAGCTTAAAACTAAAATGTTCCCAATCAATGGATTACTAAAAGGGGATTAGTGAACTGGGGATAGATTGGGTACGCGATGCGTTGCTTGCTCATTGGATGAGGATGATTGATCTCATGATCATTTGTGTGGAGACAAGCAAGTATGTAGGTGCTTATTAGAGAATAAGTTCACTGAACGTGACTCGCTAAGGAATACCTAATGGAGTTTTACTTGCCTGTCAATAGGAATTCCTGTAGTGATAGTAATACAAATGATCCTTAAACTTGAGATCATCATAGTATCTTATATATAATGAATTACACTTTGACTTATTCCTTAAGACTCTTAGAGTATATCAAAGGGTATGCTTGGGTGTAATAGGTTATATATGAAGGTAGTGAATGATCAATAAAAAATCTACCACTTCTAGTAAAAGAAGAGAAATGTCCTATGTGATTCAATAAATGACAACCCAGGAATCCTTGGCCAAGGTGGAATAAAATTAGAAAGTAGTTTCTAATTTACATTCATTAGAGTTGTGCATTAGGAATCTAAATACATATAATTAAATAAAATAAGACTTGATAGTAATTTCATGTCTTATATTTAATTGGGACATTGCATGGTGGAAGGATTGAATTGTACAGTAACTATTAACTCTCAGCGGTTCTTTTATGATTAATGTTGAAATCTATATTATCCGGAAAGTCGTTGATCATTAGGAGGCTTATCCCTATTGTAGAATAAATATTATTTATTTAAATAAATTAATCGTTTAATTTATTTATTTAAATAAGATTAGAATTATTCTAACCGATTTATTCACAATAGGTTTAATATGGAGAACCTAAAGGGTCACACCATAAAAGGAAGAATAATTATTTAAGAAGTTAATGGCATAATCGTAATAATATAGTTAATATATTTAATTTAATCTATGGTGATAGAATAAATTAAATAGCTTCATATTTATTATTTAATATTTTAGAAATATTAAATATAAATTAATAAGAGGAGTCTTATTAATATTATTAAATTATTATTATTTTAATTTCTAAAAGAGTTTAGGAATTAATTTAATATAAGTACTCTCATTTATTCCTAATAAGATTAGGAGGAAAAATTAGTTAAAGGAGGTTAATTAATTATCCCTAATAGGATTAGGGAGCCCATTTAATTAAAAGAGTTAATTAAATGAATAATACCTTATTTTAATTAAAATAGGGTTACCTGATATCTTTATAAGAGGAGTCTTATATCAGATATCAAAAATACGTAATTTCAATAGTTGGAGAGTACGCCCCTTTTTCTATAGAGATAGGAAAAACTAGGGTTTGAGCCAATACACCATTCTTCTTGAAAATTCTTCTTCCTTGGTGGATCACCTCTAGAGGCCACACATTTGGGTGGCTAACATTGATCAAAGGAAGGAATCTACCTGGAGATTCAAGGAGATCGCGAAGAAGTAAGAGTTGAACTTGTACATGTGGAAGCTCGTATCTACAAGGGTATGATTTCATAATTTCTTGTTCTTCATTTTAATTAATAATATGCATAAAGGATGATCCGGGTAAATGGTTTGTGAAAAATTTTAAAATCTGATTTTATCATGCTTTCGCTATTTTTGCAATTTGATTGCTACTTTGATTTTTACAAAAACTAACATGCTTCCACTGCAATAAGCCTTGACACTGGAAAGAAAACTTCAAGAATCATCTTGCAGGGGCTAACTAGAAGAAACTTAGTGAAGTTTCGGTTACAAATACAATTTTATTCATGATTTAAAATAAATTTTTCTTTAAGTCAAGATTATACTTGGGTATTGGATACCGGTTTTGGTTATCATAAATATAGATTTATGAAAGGACTAAGCAGAAGTAGAAAGATAAACAAATATAAGAAATCCTATGTGTGGGAAATGAAGCAAAGGTTGCTGCATTAGCCATAGAAACTTATAGTTTAGCAATGCCTACGAGCAAATCTATTAAGTCAATAAGTTGTTATTATATTCCAGTTCTTGTTAGAAACATTATTTCCATTTTATTGTTGAACAATGAAATCTTTGGTATTATAATGAAGAACAATTGTTGTTCTATTTATAATAATAATGTTTTGCATAGAACTGAAATATTACTTAATGGATTTTGTGTACTTGACTTACGTAAAAATATATTTTGTAAATTGAACAAATTAGTATAAGAAAAGGAGATGATCATTCAAAGAGTTGAATGTGTGTATTTGCTGAAATACAAGTGTGAATTATTTGAAAGGTTCAAAGAATTCAGAAGTGAAACAAATTGGCAAAGTATTAGGATTCTTTGATCTGATCAAGGAATAAATACTTGTGCAATAAGTTTCTAGATCATCTCAAATGGTTTTCTCATAATAGACGCCTCCTGATACGCAATAATTGATTGATGTATCTGAAAGGAAAAATTGTACCTTGTTGGACATGGTGCGGTCCATAATGATTTTATCGACATTCCTGTATCCTTCTGGGGTCATGCCCTAGAAATGGCTGCATATCTACGAAAAGGTAACCTCAAAATCCGGCCACAAGACTCCATAAAAGCTATGGACAAGAAGGATTCCTAATCTTAAGTATGTTAAGATAAGGGGTTGTCCAACTTATGTGAAAATGTTTCAAAAGGATAAGCTTGGGACAAAATTTGACAAGTACAGATTTGTGGGACATCCTAAAGTAAGTTTAGGGTATATGTTCTATAATCCTACTTAGCAAAAGGTGTTTGTTGCGAAACACGCTACCTTCTAAGATAAAGGTGTTTATTATTTAAGGGACTAGTGGGAGGATAATAGAATCTTGAAGAGTTTAAGAACCAAAAAAATACTATAAGTCAAATAAGAGGAACCTGTAGATAGACCTATTGTACCACAACCGAATCGTAAATCTGGAATAGTATCAAAGATACCTGGGAGGTATGGATTCATCATAGATGATGATGATGAGGTACGCATCATAGAAGATGATGATCCAGTTACATACGATGAGGTAAGAGTTGTAGACACTCAAAGAAATGGATTGAAGCAAGCTTCTCAAAAATGGAACATTCGTTTTGATGAAAAAAAAATCAAAAGAGTTTGATTTTATCACAAATAAGAATGAACCTAGTGTGTACAAAATGGTCAGTGGGAGCGTAGTAACATTCATAGTATTATATGTTAGATATACTACAGATAAGGAATAACATACCAATGCTACAATCAATAAAGATAAAGTTACATAAACATTCCTCCATGAATGATTTGGGAAGAGTATCTTAATTGAGGATACAAATCTATATAGATAGATTTAATAGGATGCTCGACTTAACCCAAGGAACGTATATTCATTTGATGCTAAAGTCGTTTAGCATGACAAACTCCAACAAATGTCTCATGTTGATGAGTCATGGAGTGTATCTCTCTTATTAGTCCCCATAGACTCCTGAAAAGAGAGATCGCATGAGTGAAAATCATGTTTACAATGAAATATACGAGACCTGATGATGATCGGTCATATTCTGGAGAAGATCACTGTAAGACAGTGATAAACATCTTAAAGTACTTAACTGGAACTAAGGATGTGATCATATTCATGGTGGGTCTAAATTAAAACTAGAGGGCTTAACAGACTCAAGTTTTTCAGACAGACCAAGACGACATAAAAAAATTCACTTTAAGGTAAAGCGTTACCATGAACGGTGGTTCAGTGAATTGGAAAGGTACCAAACAACAAAGAGTTCCTGGTCTAGTGATAAAGACAAAGTATATAGCTACAAAATGAAGCTGCAAGTTGATTGTTTGGATGAAAAGTTCATTACAGAACTAGGAATAGTTCCTAAGTCTCATCTTAGATCTAAACATGTGTTGTGAAACTTTCATTTGATTATAGGAATCATTGAAAGATGGGAAATCACTATAGAGATAGTAGAATCTAAAGAACAACATTACATATCCATTAACTAAAGCTTATCCAATAGTAGGATAATCGTCACTTAGAGAAGAAGGGTATGAGATACCATGACGATTGGCTTTAGTGCAAGTGGGAGATTGAAAGTAGTATGCACACAAGCCAATCATGTTTGATAATAAAGCATATACTTTGTAACAATCTTATTCATTTATTTATAAAAAGTACTAATTTATTAAAGGCTTTTAATTATCTACATGATGTTGTTTTATAATATGTGATAAACTCATAGTTTTAAGCAATACTTTTAGAATAATGATGATGATCATTCTAATGAGATCTAAATTCTTAGAAAGCTTAAAACTAAAATAGTTCCCAATCGTTGGATTACTAAATTGGGGATTAGTGAATCCGGATAGATTGGTATATACGTTTTTTTCTCATTGGATGAGGATGACTGATCTGATGATAATTTGTGTGGAGACACTAAAGCAAGTATGTAGGTGCTTATTAGAGAATAAGTTCACTGAACGTGGTTCGCTAAGGAATACCTAATGGAGTTTTACTTGCCTGTCAATAGGAATTCCTATAGTGATAGTAGTAGAAGTGATCCTTGGACTTGAGATTATCATAGTATTTTGTGTATGATGAGTTATACTTTGACTTATTCCTTAAGACCCTTAGGGTATATCAAAGGGTATGCTTGGGTTTAATAAGTTGTACATAGAGATAATGTATGATCAATAAAGAATCTACCGCTTCTAGTAAAAGAAGAGAAATGTCATATGTGATTCGATAAATGACAACCAGAGTCTTGGTTAATGCATAATGAAATTAGAAAAGAGTTTCTAATTTGCATTATTTGGAGTTGTTCATTTAAGAATCGAAAATACATATAATTAAATAAAATAAGACTTGACAAGAATTACATGTCTTATATTTAATTGGGACATTTTATGGTGGGAAGGATTGAATTATGCAGAATTATTTACTCAAAGGTTCTTTTATGATTAATGTTGAAATCTATATTATCCGAAAAGTCGTTGATCACTAGGGAGGCTTATCCCTATTGTTGAATAAATATTATTTATTTAAATAAATTAATTGTTTAATTTATTTATTTAAATAAGATTAGAATTGTTCTAATTAATTTATTCACAACCGGTTTAATATAGAGAACCTAAAGGGTCACACCATAAAAAGGAAGAATAATTATTTAAGAAGTTAATGACATAATCGTAATAATATGTTAAGTATATTTAATTTAATCTATGGTGATAGAATAAATTAAATAGCTTAATATTTATTATTTAATATTTTAGAAATATTAAATACAAATTAATAAGAGGAGTCTTATTAATATTATTACAATTATTATTATTTTAATTTCTAAAAGAGTTTAGGAATTAATTTAATATAAGTACTTTCATTTATTCCTAATAGGATTAGGAGGGAAAATTAGTTAAAGAAGTTTAATTAATTATCCCTAATAAGATTAGGGAGCCCATTTAATTAAAAGAGTTTAATTAAATAAATAATACCTTATTTTTAATTAAATAGGGTTATCTGATATGTTTATAAGGAGGTCTTATATCAGATATCAAGATACGCAATTCAAATAGTTGGGAGAGTACGCTTTTTTTCTATAGAGATAGAAAACTAGTGTTTTGCCAAATACCCATCTTCTTGAATCTTTCTTCTTCCTTGGAGAATCACCTCTAGAGGCCAAACACTTGGGTGGCTAACGTTGATCAAAAGAAGGAACTAAACCCGGTGGATTCAAGTTGAACGCGAAAAAGATTGGAGGTGAACTTGTACTTGAGGAAGCTCGAATCTTCAAGGGTATGATTCTTGTTCTTTATTTTTCGTTTAATTAATAATTGTGCATAAAGGGTGATCCGGTTATATAGTTTGTAAAATTTTAAAACTCTTATTTTTCACGTTTTCGCTTATTTTATGCAATTTGATTGCGTTCATGAATATTACAAACCTAACAAAAATTATATAACATACATTAATAACACAATTATTTAACAGTCTCGAACTCATAATTGAGTTTCAAATTAGGGTTTCCACTTAGTAATTAGCTAATTATTATTTAAGAAAATAAGGTTTTTAAATTACTAATTAGGGTTTTCCATAATTAGCGCTTTCCTGATTATCATTAATAATTATTATTATCATGAATCTCGTAACACAATTACTAAACAGATTTTAAAGTCTCATTTGACTTCAAAACTAGGGTTTATCAGTAACACTAGGGTTTTATCAGTAATACGAGGATTTTCAGATGCTGCACTATCATTGACCAATCATTAACAATGCGTACATACAGTACATATTTATAACACTGAAAAATCAAAATATAATTGATATTATATTATTATTCTCATTCCTTGTTCCATATCCAAAATTAGGGTTTGGATTCCATATCTGATTTATCTGTCATATTTAACATCATTAATTAAGTTAAAAATTACTAACTTAATTAATCTAAAATAAATTCATATAATAAAATAAATAACTATTATAATAATTCTAAAAATCATTTCATATATTATTTAAATAATATATAATTATATTTTCATAGAAAATAATTAATAAAAACATGTATACTATACAATTAATTATTATAGGAATATAATTTATAATAAATAATAATTCTAAAATAAAATTATTTGTAAATGTTCATATAATAAATATATTTTTATTTATCACATAAATACATATACACATTATCATGACACATATCCCCTATATTTATTTTAATAAATAAATAAAAAATTATACAAAAAATTTCTGATTTATTTATATAGAAAATATCGGGTTGTTATAGCTTCCCATGTACGAAGGTTTCCTTGAGTATTTTTCAAAGATTTTAATTTCTAAAATAATTATTGACTGTACTTTTATGTAAAGTACTATTGTAAGGTGTTGTGGTCGAGGAACCATGAGAGTTACATATATTTTTATTAAAACTCACAGATTAACTGTGGTCGTATTCTGTACGACAGTTCAACAGTTGTATAAATGAAGTTTGTATTTAATTTCTATAGTGTGATATCTGGCGACTTAGAATGGGTCGTGTGGACCTATTTTGGGGGCATCAAAAATGGTATCAGAGCTTAGGGATATGGTCACGGGCTGAGATATGAGTCTAGAACTAGGAGGGGAGAGACGAGTAATATACTTCGCTAGTGTGTGACTTACCTAAGCTGAAATTGTTTACTTGATAAGTTGAAAAATTGTGATATGTCAATTAACCTTTATTTTGAAGATGTATTTTAGAATGATATCTGAAATACATGAGATGAGTAATGGAAAAATCATGATACAGAGGAAATAATCAGGAAGGTACAATCCAAACAGAAAACAAGGTATTCTCATCTCTTCGAACTACCAGGTACATAAATTTTGAGGGCGAAATTTCATAAGGAGGATAGATTGTAAGACCCCGAATTTTACGAAATGAAAGTATTCAATTTTTTGATAATTGTTATTCTATTTAGTAAATGGTTAAATTAATAAAAGGTTAAAGTCAAGGGTGATATTGGAAAAATTTTCAAAGTAAGCAAGTTGATATAAAATATTCGTTGTGTCGGAGAATATTCATTTGGCCTGGGATATTCTTTTACCGTGGAATATCCCAGATGATTTATTAACACCATCATTGGTGGACCCCACAATGGAGGTACTGTCGTAGTTAGAAAATAACTGAAATATTTTTAAAAATAACGACGAAAGTTTTACCGTTAAACTGTTGAACTACCCGGTAGTAAAAGTACAGTAATATGCGTGGTTGCATAGTAGCATACGATATTAATTATTTATGCTTACGTGAGAAGTCACTTAGTTATACTCAATTATTGCTACAGTAATTGCTGCATAATATCTCTCATATTATTGATTCAATTATTATCACAGTATCATCTGCATAATATTTTATATTGTTAAATTAATAATTGAGACGACAAAGTTATTCATATTATTATTTGCAATATTGACAATGTCTAGAAAGTTCTGTCAAGGAGAGGTTTGGTCACCTAATTACGCGCCAATAGGGAGAAATCCTTATTAGAAAGCCCCCTCTTTCCTGGGAATGATCTGGTTGTTAAATATTATGAGTTATACTATTAATGATGAATAAGTTCGTATTGATTAAAGATGAAATTAATATTTTCATTGTGTTGGGATTGTTAGTGTTAGTGGAAATCGACATCTATTTCGATAATAAATGATGTCTGGAGGTTATATTAACCAATCGGGTAATTAATCGGATAAATAAGCAATAAATTGCCATTAATTCACATGCTTATAACTATTTGTTCACATGTGTGTACTATTGATTCAAATGCATGTACTATTAGCGGATGTGGTGCAAGATTGATAATATTTTCATGACTAAATTAAAAATGGAGGTATAGATGAAGGTACTATACTGTAATTATTTTTTCACATGTATAAAACTATTGAGTCACATGATTGTACTATTAATTCACATGATATACTATTAGGGGAGGTGGTGCAAGTTTTATAATACTTGCAGGACTAAATTAAAAATGAAGGAAAAGATGAAGGTATTATACTGTAATATTTTGAGCCCCAAAACGTGCAATTATCGAAACTATGTTTTCCTATAAATAGAAGCTCATTCTTCTTTCATTCTCACCAATTCACTAAGACTCACAAGAGCAATTATAGAGATAGAAGCTATAAAGAGAGAAGCTATAGAGAGAAAGAAGAAGAGAAGTCTGTTACTTCACTATTCTAGTATCCAGTCTTCTTCTGAGGTAAGGGGTATTATTTATTTCATATTTTGAAGAGAAATAATTTTTCGTATTCGTATGAATATTATTTTCGTTTAATATTCGTAAGGGGTATTATTTATTTCATATTCTGAAGAGAAATTATTTTTCGTATTCGTATGAATATTATTTTTATTTAATATTCGTAAGGGGTATTATTTCTTTCGTATTCATGAAGAGAGTTATTTTCTTTTAATATTCGTAAGGGTTGTTATTCAATTATTTATTATTCTATTGGAATAACATGTCTATATGGACAACCGTATGCATGTGGAAATTCTTCTGTTATTCCATTCTTTATTATTCTGTTGGAATAACCTGTCTACGTGGACTACCGTATGCATGGTGAAATTCTTCTATTTTTCCATTCTTTATTATTCTGTTGGAATAACCTGTCTATGCGGATTACCATATGTATGGTGAAATTCTTCTGTTATTCCATTCTTTATTATTCTACTGGAATAACCTGTCTATGCGGACTACCACATGCATGGTGAATGACCCTTCATATTCATTCTTTATTAAATTATGAAAATGATCTGTGTACATCGATTACCGCATGGCGGGTAAAAATCCATTTGCAGTTTCGTATATTCTATTATACTTGTATGTGATATCATTTCTTTTGTATTTTCCTTTTATGAGTTCTATTCACGGAGTAATATCCATGAGTTACTATTTACGGGTTACTATTCACCCGGTTACTATTCACTCGAATATTATTCACTCGGGTATTCGGGACACTTTTTGTGCCAGGGTACTATTCACGGGTTACTATTCACCCGGTTATTATTTACTAGAATATTATTCACTGGAGTATTTGGGGCACTTATCATGCCGGGGTACTATTCACGAGGTACTATTCCTGAAGTACTATTCATATGGTACTATTCACGGGGTACTATTCACCCGAAAGATATATTTCTTTTCTGTCCAAATTATTTTTGATACATAAATATTATTCTTGAATTTTACTCCATAAAGTAGTATCATGTTGACAATTTGGATATTTTTAAACTCTGGATAAATTTAAAGTCTTTAATATTTATCCTTGATTTCGTTTGATTAATGCTTATATCATTGTCATCATCCTCATGCTTATATTGTGATGAAAGTCATCTTTGGCTTACGCGCATAGATGGACTGTTGATTGGTATGATTATGATGAGGGATCATTCGGTATAATCATGACCGTAATATTGTAAATGATGTGGTAAAAGTCCTCATTGGCCAGTAATGAATTGATGGACAGTTTTTTGTATGATCATGACCATGGGTTCTCTTCGGCCAAGGGTGCAAAGATGAATTGTTTTATGGCGTGATCATGATCGTTGATGAAAACACGATTATCCTTGGCCCATAATGCATGGATAATTTGTGGTCGTGATACTAATGAATATCCTTGGCCTGTAGTGCATGGATAATTCGGTGATGTGGATTATTTATTGTGCTGAGACTCAGCGATAAAATATTGATAATAAACTTTTAATTCGTAGAAGATAGTAGATATCATGCTCTACTTGACTCTTCTTAAATACAGTTGTATGTCTTTGGCCTGTAGTACAAGGATGAACTGTTAATGAATATCTTTAGCCCGTAGTGCAAATATGATTTTATTAGTATGATTATGAATAGGAACTGTGATTTGGTATAATCATGATCTTTGATATTTCAGGTGAAGACAGGTGATGAAAATTATCTTCGTCATGGGTGCGAAGAGGAATTTAGAACCACAATTATGATTATAAGTTATTCACATGATTGTGGACATGAATTGTTGATTGATGTTACAGGGATGAAACATTGTTGGTGAAATTTTAACATGGAGAAGATAATAGACTTTATGGTCTATTTGGCTCTTCTAATGGATTGCTCGTTCTGCTGCAACTATGGTTGAAAAGTTTTATCATCTACCATATGTTCTAAATCTCTGATTTATTACTGACGAAGGCTATTGATAATTTAATTATCTTTAGTCATGATATTCTTTACTGGGTTAGTTGTGCTCACCCTTTATCTTCACAATTCCTTTCAGGTAATAAGAGTGTAGCTGGGTCGAGCAGAGGTAACATGGGATTAGAACGTTGGTCTATATCTGTTGAGGTTCTCCCTAAACAATATGGAAATAATTTTATTGAGAACTTTAGATAAGTGTGTTGTATTTTTATATGACATTTAAGAGTTATATTTGGTGAATCAAATAGGGTGAGGCAAACCCAACTTTGGAAGTGTGTTTTGCCACTATCATACGAGATGTCTAATGACATACGACTTCGTGTTATCATAAGACATGGTTGTGCACATCCACTTGCTGAGTATATCTATGAGCACTACCTATATAACCTTGAAGTTTGGTTGAAATATAATTCTTAATTGGAGATAATGGAGATAATTATATGTCAAGAGAAGACTCACCATTGGAAAGAACATGATAGTAATCTGCTCGTTTTTCTTTGGGGACTATTGGGTCAACCAAGGATAATTCTCGAGTCATATGATATCTATCATAACTTAGATGCATAGCCTCCCATGTGCGAAGGTTTCCTTGAGTATTTTCCAAAGATTTTAATTTCTAAAACAATTATTGATTGTACTTTTATGAAAAGTACCATTGTAAGGTGTTATGGTCGAGGAACCATGAAAGTTACATATATTTGTATAAAAACTCACAGATTAACTGTGGTCGTATTCTACACGACAGTTCAACAGTCGTATAAATGAAGTTTGTATTTGATTTCTATAGTGTGATATCTGGCGACTCAGAATGGGTCGTGTGGACCTATTTTGGGGGCATCACAGCTTAACCTAATCATGAAAGAAATGGTCAAGAAAGAAATCCTGAAATGGTTGGATGCGGGTAGCATTTACCCGATTTCAGATAGTAAGTGGGTCAGTCCGGTGTAATGTGTGCCGAAGAAGGGAGGAATGATCGTGGTTTAGAATGATGACAATGAGCTAATTTGGACAAGGACAGTGACTGGTTGGAGGGTTTGCATAGACTATAGGAAGTTGAATAAGGCGACCTGCAAAGATCACTTTCCTTTGCCCTTTATCGATCAGATGTTGGATAGATTAGCGGGACATGAGTACTATTGCTTATTGGATGGATATTTGGATTATAATGAGATCGTCATCGCTCTTGATGATCAAGAGAAAACTACTTTCACGTTCCCATACGACACATTCGAATTCAGGAGAATGTCGTTCGGCTTGTGTAATGCACCCGCTACCTTCACAGAGGTGTATGATGGCCATCTTCTCAGACATGGTGGAGAAAAATGTAGAAGTCTTCATGGACGACTTCTCTGTCTATGGGGATGATTTTGATGCATGTCTAGAGAATTTGGTAATGGTCTTACAAAGATGCACAAACACGGATTTTGTCCTTAACTGGGAAAAGTGCTACTTCATGGTTGAAGAAGGCATAATTTTGGGGCACAATGTCTCGGCGCAAGGATTAGAGGTTGATAAAGCGAAGTTGGAAACAATTGAAAATCTTCCTCCACCGAGTTCAGTTAAAGGAATTAGAAATTTTATGGGACATGCTGGGTTCTACAGGAGATTCATAAAGGACTTCTCTAAAAATGCAAAACCTTTGTGCAGTCTTTTAGGGAAGGATTTGATTTTCAAGTATGATGAGGAGTGTAAATGGGCATTTGAGTTATTGAAGAAGAAATTGACCACAGCTCCCGTAATCATTGCGCCGGATTGGACCATGCCCTTTGAGTTAATGTGTGATGCATGCGACTATGTGGTTGGGGTTGTTTTGGGTCAACACCGAGAGAAGGTATTTCATGCCATATATTATGGAAGTAAGACACTCACGGAGTCTCAAATGAACTACAGAATTACAGAAAAGGAATTGCTTGCAGTGGTGTATGCGTTGGATAAATTCTGGGCGTACTTGATCGGGACAAAGGTAGTAGTTTATACAAATCACTCGGCCATTCAGTACTTAATTTCGAAAAAAGATGCTAAGCCACGCCTTATCCGATGGATTATCCTTTTACAAGAGTTTGATTTAGAAATAAAGGATAGAAAGGGGACGGAGAACCAAGTCACGATCATTTGTCTAGGGTGGAAAATCGTAATAAAAGGAAGAGGACAAAGGCCAATTATTTGATATAATTGAATTTTAACGTTTTGATATTATATTTGATTGAATAAATAAATGATTTTATTATGATTTTTATGGTTTTCTTTGCGTAATATAATTGTTAACATAATAAAATTCCTTAGAATAGTGATACAAATTATATAGTTTCAAGTATGTGACTTGAACATGAGATTATAATTACAATTAGTATCATTGTTCTTAAATGTCCTAGTCGAAAGTATCATTGTTGATGGGACAACAATGATGCATTGAGACTAGTATGTGGATTGTTGATGACCAAATCTCATTGGTCATAAATATATGAGATATTAAGTCGATGCATAGGTACATGTTGAAAACGATGTCTTTGGGCGGACCCACCATGAGAATTCTATATGGAGCATTATGCGAAGTGTCATTAGCAATTCTCATAGTGACAATGATGTAATGGTCCTCAGGCACGAAATCTATATATATTACTACGAGAATTTATGTACTTTGATATCATCAAATGTCACCTTTAATAGGGTGGACTATAAAGGTGATTATTGGGTTCATCATGAATCGTGTGAGAAATATGAGTGATCTAGATGGAATTTAACCATCTATATATTATGGGTGATATCCATAGGCCTCTTGATTGAGTAGGACTATGAAATGCATGGCCATGCTCAAATAGTGATTTGTTTCATATAGTCTACTCATTGATCAAGAAAACTCAGATTAAATTATGAAGAGTATGACACATTCCATGACTCGAGTTTAATCTAGGATATTAAGGTTAAAAGGATTAAATTACATTGAAACATTGGTCACGAAAAAGGTTGCATCGAATCATCGATCTTATTATTACTTGGGTAGCGGTGATGCATTACTAGATGCCGCTCAACATTTATAATTTTATAATATGATTTTAAAATTATTGCCAGCGTAATAATAACCTATAGGGTCACACATAGAACGTAATTTAAAGGGAATTAATTTAAATTTTAAGGATTTAAATATATTAATATGATTAATAGTATTTAAATCACAATTTAAATTAAAAGGATAATTATATATATGTATATTAATTAAGTAAGACTTAATTAATATATATATATATATATATATAAATTTGGATTTTATGAAATTAGGTTTTGATTAATACCTTTTAACTACTATATATATGATATATAGCGACCACTTAGGAATACAATCAAAAACTTACAAACCTAGCTAGCTCTTAGAGAGAGACTAGAGAAAAGTTGAAAATCTTGTTCCTTTGGTGGCTAGTCTGCATGACTCCTTTTATTGCGAGAATCGTTCGACGATTTGCGTGCGTTCGATGTGGATCTTAGTAGAGGCGTAGTCTAGTGAGGAATTGCGTTGGAGATTGAGGCGTTTGAGAAAATTCAATAATCGGTATAATATCTAAACCCTTTGAATTAATTTTTTTTCGCATGGATCTGTTTTTTAGGGTTTGAAATTGCTTTAAAATTTTAATTTCATTTGCGTTTAAATGTAGAAACCCAGCGGTGGTATCGAGCTACTTGCGAAACGATTAATTGAGATAACGTGTTTAATTTTTTTCGATATATATGATATGTGATGATACAATTTCTACGATGCGAAATTGATTATATTGTTTTTGATATATATGATATATGATGATCTGATTTCTTGAGTATTAATTGAGTATATGATATTACGTAATCAACATATTACGGTATTATGAATATCGATGTAATCGATATGCATGTATATGATGTTACATTAATTGAGTATATGATATACATAATCGACATATTACGGTATTATGAATATCAATAATAGATATGCATGTATATGATGTTACATTAATTGTATCTTATATGGCGTAATAATAGTATACAACTTATGTTCTAATTGGATTAGAAGTATGCTGATTAGATTTAATATGATTAATTGAAAGCTGGACATATATGATATATCTCTAGGGTGTATTATTATTTATGACTATTTTGGTGGATTAAATATATGATTTAAAAGCTATTTGAGGAGATTTAGTATGAAAAAAAATTTGCAATCTGATTGTAGTTCAAAAAATTTTTTTCGGTACCCACCCACTTTGATTGAGAGACCCCCATCGGGGACCCCCTTGAGACCCCCTTGGACCCCAGGAAGTCGTTGCTTGCGATGGTCGTGACCCCAATATGTTATATATAGTTTTCTTTAATTATATATAAATTGTTATGTGCTTATTGTGATATGCATGGTGCCTGATTATGGCCTTTTGACCCATAGGTTAGTGGTTTTTGGTTTTGAAATCGGCTTGCATGTCGTGCCTTTCTATAAATTCTAATGTAATATTCTCTTCTCATCTAAATCCCCTCGAATGTAACTCGAGGTTTCTTTATATCATGTAATAATCTGTAATCGATGAAGATGACAAGATGGAGAACACGATGGAAAGATGATGATGGAGAGGAGGCACATGCTTGAGGAAGATCCAAGGAAGCTATTTATTTTAAGATCTTTTACCACCTTAGATTGACCTTCAATCTTTCATTAGCTTGAAAAGATTGACAGAGGATTGGCCATAAACTGTGACACATTTAATTTTGCACTTTATTTATGCTTGTATGCGATATGATATGATAAATAATGTGCATGCTTAATAAAATTAAAATTGGTGAGATCTAAATTAATTAATAAAATCCCTCATTAAATTATTAAGTCTAAATCGGATGCCTTCGATGAATAACACTCATCAAGACCTTGATCGATAGATGTAGGTTTGCCAAAGCAAAAGTACCCTATTTATCTAGGTAAGATGCGATAGGATAATTGTGATATCAAGCTTGTTAAAATCATTGGGCCGAAACTTAACTAAGTTATCTCGATAGGATTGTGGACTTAGAGGCATAGAGTTTGGTAGGTACCATTAGATGGACTAGAAACAATTGTTGTTTACCAAACTATCCGGGAGTTATATATGATATAATTGACAAAGGGTTGTCTACCTAAATAATTATGTTTTAAGAGATTAGCGAAAGCTAACTTAAGGCATAATGAAATATGGATCTTGTCTCACTAGAAAGATTTAATAGAAAATGCTTTAGAATTAATGGTGAGGGCTATTGATTTGAATAAAATAGTGGGAGGTATATTTTGAATGTACTATTATCAATTACATAATATCAACTGCAATTTGACTTATTATTTTTGCACTTATAAATTGTAGATATCAATGGCAAACAACAACAACACAAATAGTCTTTCATTACGATCGGTCCTTGAAAAGGAGGAAAAAGTGAGTGGAATTAATTTCCTTGGTGGCATAGGAACTTGAGGATTGTCCTCAAACAAAAGCGCAAGCTTTATGTCCTTGATGGGCCCATTCTGCGGCACCGGTATCACTTTGCACCGCGTCGGAGCATAATGCTTACAAGAAGCATCAAGATGATGCTCACGGGCGTGAGTTGTGTCATGCTAGCAACCATGAGCTTTGAGCTTGAAGCAACATGAGTTGATGGATGCTTATGAGATGATCGAGCATCTCGAGAAATTGTTCGAAGGGCATGCTGCTCGTGAGAGAGAGGTATGATACAAGCAAGGCGTTGTATCAACTTTGCAAGATGGGTGAGCGTGATCCAGTTGGTCCACATGTCTTTGAAAATGATTGGGTATATTGAGTACCTTGATAGGTTGGGTTTTCCAATCACTCAGGAAGCCCAATGATCTTGTTTTGCAATCTTTGAACAATGACTACTCTCGATTTGTTATGAACTATCTTATGAATGAAATTGAAACCCCTTCTTGAGTTGTTGAGCATGTTAGAAGCTACCAGAGAACAACATGAAAAAAAGCGAGGACCGCTCCCATAATGATGGTGCAAAGGGAATGCTAAGGGAAATTGGAAAGGCAAGAAGAAGATAGGATCTAAATCTTTTGCCAAACCCAATTCCAAAACCAAGCAGGCTTTAAAACCTAAAGGTGGGGTGGCTAAAGAAGGTGAATGTCATACATGGAAAACTTTGGACCTTTGGAAAAGGAGCTATCATGCTTATTTGGAAGAAGTGAAGAAAAGGAAAAATCGACTTGATTAGGGTATATATGTTATAGAAGTCAACTTGTCTACTTCTACATCATGGGTATTGGATCTTTGGATGTGGTTCTCACATTTGTGTTAATGTGCGGGGACTCAGAAGGAGTAGGACTTTAAGCGAAAAGGAGAGGTTGACTACTGAGTTGGGAATGGAGCAAAAGTTCTTTGCTTTGGTAGTAGGAACTTATCATTTATCTTTGCCTTTGGGCTAGTTTTAGAATTAGAAGATTGTTATTTTTGTACTGCTATAAGCAAAAACATTATTTACATTTCTTGTTTGGACAAGAAAGGTTTTCATTTATAATAAAGAACAATCGTTGTTTGTTTTTTACTTAAATGATATTTGTTATGGTGTTGCACAATTGTTTAATGGTCTCTATATTCTTGATTTAGAAATGCCTATCTATAACATAAATACAAAATGATTTAAATCAAATGATTCAAATCGAGCATATCTCTGGCCTTTGTCGTTTAGGCCATATAAATGAGAAAAGCATATCAAACTCCATAAAGATGGGTTCTTGGATTCATTTGATTTTGAATCATATGAAATCACGAGTCTTGTTTATTAGGCAAGATGACTAAAGCCCCTTTCCTTTGGACACGAGTGAGCGGGCTAGCGATGTATTGGGACTTATACATAGTGATGTATGTGGACCCATGAGTTAGATTAGCAAGAGGTAGGTTTTATTACTTCATTACATTCTTGTGACTTTAGTAGATATGGATATGTGTATCTTATGAGACACAAATCCGAATCCTTTGAAAAGTTCAAGGAATTCAAGAATGAAGTTCAAAACCAATTTGGCAAAAGCATAAAAGCCCTTTGATCCGTCGAGGAGGTGAATACTTAAGCCAAGACTTTGATGACCTTCTAAAAGGGTGTGGTATTATATCACGACTCACTCCACGGAACACCACAATGGAATGGTGTATGCGAGGAGGAGAATCGAACCTTGTTGGACATAATACGATCAATGATGAGTCATGTAGATCTTCGATAAGCACGGGGTCATGCCCAGAGAGGCAATTTGCATTCACACTTAGCAGTGTTCCTACAAAGGCGGTTCGAGAAGACACCACCATATGAGATGTGGGTAGGAAGCGTCCTAGTATGTCGATTCATGAAGATTTGGGGTTGCGAGGCGTTAAGTAAAAGCGTCACGGATTACGACAAGCTCGGACCCAAATCGACAAATGTAATTTTGTGGGATACCCAAAGGAAACAAAAGGGTATTATTTCTACAAACCTTACGAGAACAAAGGTGTTTGTTGCTCGGTGGTATTTTTCTAGAAAAGAATTTGTCTCTAAAGGAAGCGAGTGGGAGGAAAGTAGAACTCGAAGAAATTCAAGAACCACAAAATATCATTGAACTGAGTTGGAGCGTGGCGGGAACCACAAGATATTGTGGAAAGTGAACTGCTCAAATTACACAAGTCATTCGTAGATCTGGTAGGACACGCGAGAGCACGAGAGATATTATGGATATCTTGTGACTCAAAAGCGGCGATGTGATGCTCATAGATCAAGATGAGCTGCTTCTACCAAGAAGCTATGAATGGACGATTTAGAAATGGCTTGAAGCCATGAAATGCGAGATGGACTCCATGTATACTAACCAAGTATGGACTCTGGTTGATCCACAGAAGGGTAAAACCAATCGGGTGCAAGTGGGTTTTCAAGAAGAAAACCGAGCATGGATGGTAATGTACAAACCTATAAAAAGCCATTTGGTAGCAAAAGGTTTCAAACAAATTCAAGGTGTTGACTATGATGAAACCTTCTCTCCGGTGGCAATGGTTAAATCCATCGAGGATCTTACTTCTTTATTGCGACTTTTTATGATTCTGAAATCTGGCGGATGGATGTCAAAAGCTGCTTTTCCTTAGCGGAAATCTCCTTGAGGATGTGTATATGACACAACTTTGAGGGTTTTGTCACTCAAAGGATCTTTGGAAAGGTATATGTAGCTGCGGTGATCCATTTATGGATTGAAAGCGAAGCCTCTCGGAGTTGGAATCTTTGATTTGATGAAGCGATCAAAGAATTTGGCTTTATTAAAAATGAAGATGAACCTTGTGTATATAAGAAGGTTAGTGGGAGTCACATTGTATTCCTAGTATTATATGTTGATGACATATTAATTATTGGGAATGACATTCCTTCCTTCTAAATTTGTAAAAACATGGTTAGGAAAATGTTTCTCCATGAAAGATTTGGGCGATCTTTGCCTATATTTTAGGTATCGGGATCTATAGAGATAGATCGAGAAAAATGCTCGACCTAAGTCAAAGTACATATATTGATAAAGTGTTGAAGCAGTTCGGCATGCAAGAGGCGAAAAAAGAAACTTACGTGACTCATGGTGTAAAGATCTCTAAGGCCCGATGTCCTAAATCACAAGATGATGAGGAGGCGTATGAGAAAGATCCCTTATGCTTGACAATTGGATCTATCATGTATCTGATGATGATATGTACTCGTCCGGATGTCTCGTATGCTTTGAGCATGACGAGATACCAGTCGAATCGGTGAAGGTCCTTTGGATGACGATCGAGAATATCCTCAAGTACGAAAAGGACTAAGATTCATTCTTGGTATATGGAGGTGAAAGAATGGCTGGCGATAAAGGTTACACGGATGCGGTTTCGGTGACAATGATGACTATAAGTCTCGGTCGGGTTTTGTGTTTTGCCTTAATGGTGGTGTTCTTTATTATTTGGAAAAGTTTGAAGCGAGAGGCGATGGTGATTCTCTGACGGAAAGTGAGTATATTCTTTGCTTCTAGATGTGACCGAGGAGGTTGTATGGATTAAAAAGTTCATCTTTGAACTTGGTGTTGTTCAACCATTGTTGATCGGTTTGCTCTATCTTTGTGATAATAATGGAGCCATTTGCGAGCTAAGGAACCGAGATCTCACCAACGATCAAGCATATACTTAGGCGGTACCATCTCATCAGTGAAATCATTGATAGAGAGATGTACATATAGGAAGAGTGCTGACGGATGATAATATTGAGATCCTTGACCAAGGCTTTTCATGCATGCGAGGAAACACAGCGGTCACACTACTAGTTCCATGGGTATTAGATACATGAGTGATTGGCTCTAGTGCAAGTGGGAGGTATTAGAGTTTATGCCCTAGAGGCCGATTATTTGATATAATTGCTTAACGTTTTGATATTATATTTGATTGAATAAATAAATGATTTTATTATGGTTTTTATTCTTTGCGTAATATAATTGTTAACATAATAAAATTCCTTAGAATAGTGATACAAATTATATAGTTTCAAGTATGTGACTTGAACATGAGATTATAATTACAATTAGTATCATTGTTCTTAAATGTCCCTAGTCGAGTATCATTGTTGATGGGACAACAATGATGCATTGAGACTAGTATGTGGATGTTGATGACCAAATCTCATTGGTCATAAATATATGAGATATTAAGTCGATGCATAGGTACATGTTGAAAACGATGTCTTTGGGCGGACCCACCATGAGAATTCTATATGGAGCATTATGCGAAGTGTCATTAGCAATTCTCATAGTGACAATGATGTAATGGTCCTCAGGCACGAAATCGCTATATTACTACGACGAATTTATGTACTTTGATATCATCAAATGTCACCTTTAATAAGGTGGACTATAAAGGTGATTATTGGGTTCATCATGAATCGTGTGAGAAATATGAGTGATCTAGATGGAATTTAACCATCCTATATATTATGGGTGATATCCATAGGCCTCTTGATTGAGTAGGACTATGAAATGCATGGCCATGCTCAAATAGTGATTTGTTTCATATAGTCTACTCATTGATCAAGAAAACTTCAGATTAAATTATGAAGAGTATGACACATTCCATGACTCGAGTTTAATCTAGGATATTAAGGTTAAAAGGATTAAATTACATTGAAACATTGGTCACGAAAAAGGTTGCATCGAATCATCGATCTTATTATTACTTGGGTAGCGGTGATGCATTACTAGATGCGCTCAGCATTTATAATTTTATAATATGATTTTAAAATTATTGCCAGCGTAATAATAACCTATAAGTCACACACATAGAGCGTAATTTAAAGGGAATTAATTTAAATTTTAAGGATTTAAATATATTAATATGATTAATAGTATTTAAATCACAATTTAAATTAAAAGGATAATTGTATATATGTATATTAATTAAGTAAGACTTAAAATAGATATATATATATATATAAATTAGGATTTTATGAAATTAGGTTTTGATTAATACCTTTTAACTACTATATATATGATATATAGCGACCACTTAGGAATACAATCAAAAAAAACTTACAAAACCTAGCAGCTCTTAGAGAGAGAGACTAGAGAAAAGTTCGAAAATCTTGTTCCTTTGGTGGCTAGTCTGTGACTCCTTTTATTGCGAGAATCGTTCGACGATTTTGCGTGCGTTAAATGTGGATCTGTAGTAGAGGCGTAGTACCAGTGAGGAATTGCGTTGGAGATTGAGCGTTTGAGAAAATTCAATAATCGGTATAATATCTAAACCCTTTGAATTAATTGTTTTTCGCATGGATCTGTTTTTTTTAGGGTTTTGAAATTGCTTTAAAATTTTAATTTAGGCAACCCAATCGTATTTTTTATTTTTCATATTTTTTTAATCACGCTAGTTAGATTAGAGTTTAGATTAATTAGGATATAAGAAAGTCATTAAGTAGATATTATATTGTATTATTCTTGATAATCTATCAACCATTCTTCAAATGATTAAAATTTACTTACATTCATGTTTCATGGTCTTGCAGCATCCTAACATGTCCATGGTTTGAGGAAGAAGGGAAGATATACATAAAATAGACCAAGTGCAGAAAACCCACCCCCACCGGGGTGGGCCCTTCCAAGTATAAACTCCCGTCGGGGCGGGGGTCCCTCACATCCAAAGTCAGGGAGCAAGCCCTTCGGGGCGTGCCTTGTAGGCTTATTACCCCCCGTCGGGGTGGGGGTCCTGGAACTCAACCGACTTTTCGGCAGTTACTTCTTGTTCAACTCACTTCCTCATTATACTACTACTTCTTCCTCAATTAAACTTCCAACCTCAATCCGTTACACCCAATTCTCTCCACTACTTCAACCCACAAACCTCTTCCTCACATCATCCACATCGATAAATTCACTCCCTCATACCCCAAACTCACCACATACTTTCCACTCCTTCTACAAAAAGCTATGAATTCAGCAAAGTATTGGGGTAAGTTTAGAGCAATTGAGTGTGAGTCACAATACTATAAGTTCTTCATCTTCTCTCACCATATTTGCCACAAAAATTGCCAAGTTTGGGGGAAGAAATCATTGTGCACACCAAGTGTTCGACGGTCTGTGTGAGTGAAATTTGGGGAGCGAATAGTGTGTTAAGGCATCCGAAATTCAATGGTGTCTCAACCTACATCCAAACGACAAAGGGGAAAAAGTTCAAGGCCCACACAACCGACAAGGACCTTTGATCACCGTAAATTCAAAAATGCCGCCGCCGCCGACCGTTACGACTACATGGTAACAAAGGCTCTTACACTGAAACGAGGGTTGGCACCGGATTATGTGGATGAGGAGATGATGCAACAAATTTATCAGAAAGGGTGGAACAAATTCACTAAAGAACCCGAGGCCGTCGTTGTCAATGTGGTCAAAGAGTTCTATGCTAACGTCGAGGACAAGGCACCTTTCAATGCTTTTGTGTTGGGTAGATTGGTCACGTTCAGTCCTAATGCCATCAACACATATTATCAGTTACGAGTGCCTAGACAGTGCCAATATGCTCAATTGAGGGATTTCGATCCTAACTTTGAAGATGTTCTCAAAGAAATGACTAAACCGGGAACAACATGGATCAAGGGTCGAAAATAGGGAACGGTTTTTCACAGCAAAGATCTCAGAAGGTATGGGAAGATTTGGTACGCCTTCTTATGTGCGAAATTGTTTCCATCCATGCACACTTCTGATGTCACCAAAGAAAAGGCTATACTATTATATGCGATTGTGCAAGATTTTATCATCGACGTCAGGGCCATAATCAGCTATTCCATTCGTCGATGCTTGCGAGGCAATTTTTCAGGCGGCTTGCCACACGCATCACTCATTTGTGGGTTGCGTCGCCAAGTAGGACTTCGATGGTCTGATGATGTACCCACCCAAATGCCGCTGCAGCTATTAGATTCCAGAATGATAGCGCAGTATTCGGTGTGGGCCGGAGGTGAATCACATCCTCGAGGGTTAGGTTTTGTATTTCCATCAGCTTCAGAGGAAGAAGTTGATGCTGAAGACACCTCATATGATGATGAAGAGACTATGGGAGAGCAAGGAACTGAGGCGGAACCATCTTCCGATGCCATATCTAGCCCTCAGTTTCTTGCATTTCAACGATAAATGGAGGATCACAACAAGGAAACATAAAGGGAGATGAGGTAGCTCGTAGCGAGACAAGATCATATGTTTGATGCAAAGAACCTGTCGTTCGCATCATTGAACACGACGCTCCAAATCTTCAATCCTACTGCTCAATTTCCATACCAGCAACCGGGTCCAATGCCACGCTTTCCACCAAGTGATTCTGAGGAAGAAGAAGAGCACAACACACCACCACCCCAGGCTTAAAGTGATTACAGGGAAGTCCTCATACTTTTACTGTTATATCTATACAATGAGGGCATTGTAATTTTTAAGTTTGGGGGAGATAAATTTTATTTTGCATTTTATGTTTGCATGCATAATGTCATTAGTTAGGTTTGCATTTAGTATTGCACTTTAGTTTTGCATGTTAGTTTTAAGCATTCATGTAATCATATAGTTGCATAGTAGCTTAGGTGCATATTTAGTTTTTATTTATGTTTGTTTTATGTTTGCATTCATGTTATGTTTGCCCTATATCTAAAAAAATTAGTTAGAATTGTGTTGTTTTGCATATATCCAGCAGTTATTATAGTTCATTTTATTTTGGCCAATGATGAGATTGAGATTAAGTAGACAAATACAACACTGATTTTTAGAACCGTGATGTAGTTTTTTTTATGAATTGGATCTTGTTCTTGTTTGAAACTGGTATAAAAAGGGTAGCACGAGAATAACATTTGTGTCGACTAATTAGATCAAATTGATACATAAAGAGTTTCTAAAGAATAATGCTAGTGTAAATGGGAAAAGGACAAGGATAAGAAGTGAAGACAACGAATTGGGCAAGAACCTAAGTTTGGGGGGATAAATGTGGGGTACATAAGCTTATAAAAAAAAAAAAAATATATGTCGTGACTAGTCTTGTTTCGGGGCCTTTGTTACTTGAGCAAGTACGCCCGTAGGGGTGTCTTAACACCTACCGCCCTAAGGTCTTTTATGGTCTGGGAGTCGTTGGTTGAAAGCTCGCTAAGGGGTAGCACTGTCAGCCTAATGGAATGAGGCATTGCACAGTCATGTAAATAAAATAAAATAAAATAAAATAAGACGGGAAAAGAGCATAAAGCCCCCATGAAGAAAAATATATATATAAAGTATAAGTACCCTATGTGAACCCTTGATTGTGGTAATTGCTTAATTTTAGTTGGAACTCGTCTTCTTTTGAAATTTTTGAGTTTTCTCTGTATGATTCCTTCTAAGAAATTGGTTATGTATTGAATTTGAATCTGTATTAGTTAGCTTGGATGTTGAACACACACACACTATACAGGTTAGAATGGGGTAAGATTCAAGGATTAGTAAAGAATTATCGATTGGTTTAGTTTATTAAGTGTTGTAGTGCTTGCTTGATTTTTCTGAGGCCAGAGGAATAAATTTGATTCTATGATAACGTTGGATTCATACACATACAGTTAGATACATTACACCTCATTGCATTGTATTGCATAACATGTTAGTTGTTTGATTTCATGTGCTCGAGGACTAGCACGTTTTAAGTTTGCGGGATTTTGATAAGTGGATTTTATATCCACGAATCGGTTTCTAATCCTAGCTTAATCGGTGTCAATTTCTAGTGTTTACGCTCTATGTTACTTGTTTATTGTTGTTTAATGTGTAGCTGTGGTGGTGTGGTGTTTGCGCATAAAAGGAGTGAATTTGTGGCTATAAAGTAGCTAGAAGAGAGATAGAAAGAAGAAAACAAAGTTCAGCCAAGATGCCCTACCCCCGCCGGGGCGGGCCTGTGACGCCCCCACATTCGAGTCTCTTCCAACCTGACATATGGTGTTACACGGTGCTACAGTTCACACAAATATTCAATTGAAATACCTCAAAAGAACGAATATGTTAATATATATTCCAAAACAATATTACCATTCCCCAGGTTCTTTATAACCATTACATTTGTTCTTGTCATAATATCAAATATTATCATTACAAACCTATACTATTACATAGGTAAGCTACGGGTTCGCCTTAGCCTTCCCTTTATCCTTGTCAGATCTTTCGGTCTTAGCTGCATTCATATGGTTCAAGCAAGAATGAGCAAAACAAGCTCAGCAAGTACAACAATTTCATTTAAACAACATGCTTGAAACATTAGAATCGTATATCTTCAATAACTGGATAATATTTACGAAGTACTATCAATAATTCAAAATATCATTTCTTTTCCTTCAAAACGTTTTATAATGACAATATTCAGTAAAACATCAATTTTGGTCCAAGACCATGAGCATTTCATAATTTCTTTGAAAATGACAACTCGACATGAAGTCTGTAAGTCCGACATAGCTTACGAGCACTTCTAGGTGATCAGTCAATAGTAATCTATGTTGATTAACACTACATTCATTAAACGTGTTTACTTTTAAGTTGTGGCAACCTCACGTGCCCATCGAATACTCGATGAAAATACATTTGTTTATTCATACACAAGCTTATCTTGAATCCATAGCAAACAATTGGCGTAGGATAGCGTTATCAATTCTATATAGAAAACTTTTAAAGAAATCAATCAACTCTTCAAGATTTAGTCTAGCCAAGAAAAAATGGGCATCGACTGTTTCGCAAAACCATTCATGTATCTCATAACATGAATCATTGAAAACTTGGCTAACACGAAGGTTAGACAAGCGTTTAAGAAAAACTTGCCTTCAGCGTCAACTACAGTAAAATTACATTTCCTTTGAGTCTTTACGGTCTCTACAACACATAACCACACAATATACCACATTAGGTCATGAATACCATACATGGTTCCTAATGAATCTTACCCTTCTTCTCAATCTAATCATATATTAGATTTGTTATTATTGGTTCCGGCTTGCCATTAAAGTTTACATCGTTCTTACCAACTTCTTTCTCTTCTATAACTTAACTGAAAGTATTTCATTAATACAAATTGTTTTGAGTTAATCATTCCTCCTCATGGCTTATCAATGTCCTTACATTATTAATGAAAACTCGATCGTCAATGGTGAAATACACTTATTGCATACCGTTTGAGTTTACATAATATTCATCAACATTTAATTGTAACTAACAACGTTATTGCCATCATAAAAAAAATGCTATGCTATGTTAAGTTAATTAATTCATTATCAACTAACTATCTGCCTTTATGGCTTATTAATGAAACTCGTTTCAAGTACTTATCTGCCTTTATGGCTTATTATTATTCACTACTTCAGTATTAATAACTTATATTCAACTAATCTTTCTTTCAACCTTTAGTGTATTACTTAAGGTTTAAACATTTCAAACCATGTCATTTCAGGGTTTAGTTCATTAATAAACAATCAGCTTCCTTCTATCTTCACAAGCCTTCATTACTGTACAAAACCTAGTACTGGCGCTGCGGGGCCAGCTTCTCTTCTCTATGTCGCGTTGCTGCACGATGCTTTGGTGGCTACAGTCCGAACTCGGTGCTGCGGCGCGAGTCTTATCATTATCGGTCATACATGGCATGCTACTAATGATGCTGCTTTGTGCCAGCCTCTCTCATTGGCCTACGGACTCTGTGCCTCAGAAAATTTTGACAGATTTTCTATTGTGTGAGATTCCCGAGCTCATAACTTCTTTGTTATAAGTCCGAATTGACTCATTCAAGAACCTACGGTTCACAAATTTCATACTCTATGTGTTCATTCAAGAATTTTATCTATTTGACTTCGTTAACTACAAATTCACCTATTAGTCCATTTTTAACGAAAACGATAAACGTTCGTGAATGTTTAACGCTCGTTTCTTCGTTCTAAGTCGGAATCCGGTCATTTTTGAGTCCGCAAACCTATAATGCCAAATAAGACGTGTCTCCATCGAAAACCAACGTTCCCGAATTCAATATCAAAATTCGACTTCCATTCCGAGAATTTCACGAATTCGACAATTATCGTCCAATCGTGTGAATCCCGGCAAAACTTCATTACTTATGATTTGTTCTTCGTTTCAAATGAATTCTATCCATCATATTAACATCTTAACCTATTCATTTCATTAACTTATATACATGGTAAGTTCTTGCTTCTTCTTTGTGATCTTATAACTTATTAAAGTATAAAATATATACACTTTCATTTCTCATGACTTATAATGATTTATGTTTTCTAACCATCACTGTTACATCTCATTATCATACCAATTTCATTAATATAAACATGTTACAAGTTCTTCTTAAGTTCATAACTTCATTTATTGTTTATCTTACCACATGACTTATTCATGACTTATTAAGACTTAAGCCCTTTGATTACTCATTCTTATCATTCCTTAGCATACTAGTTCTACCACTACTCACTTCTCTAACAATGGAAGAGAAAGAGAATCATGGTTTAGGATTTCTTACCCTTGAATATTACTTGGTTAATCTTTGATCTTCTTCTTGCTTCTTGAAATAACAAAGTTTAACTTTCTAGTTTTTCTAGCTTTTTCTCTCAAGAAAATAAGCACTTATAATGTTTGGATGAAATGAAAACAACCAACAAATGAAATTCTAAGCTTGCTACTTATAGGACTTGTTAAGTTAAGGTATAATGGTCAAAAATCCATCCACCTCCTTACTATTCCAAGTTTAACCATCAAGTAAACTTGCTCCTCACTTTAATTACTTGGCCATCACAACACTTATCCCTTAAGTTACTTTACTTGGCCACCACAACACTTAGACATTAAGTTACTTTACTTCCGCATCACTTTGGGTCATCCATGGGTTGCCCCATGGGTGTAAACCATCCTATAACCCATAGGTTCATACTTTGGGCTTCTAGCTTAATTAGCTTAACTTATACATTGGGCTTTACATTTAACAAACACTTGGGCTTGTTCATTAATTCAATTTGGACATTACAATTTCTTACACAATCCTACAAATTCAATACATTTGGCTTACAACCTTGTAACGTATAATCTACGTATTATTCTCATATTCTAACTCGTATTCTTATTCATATACGAAATATCATCATTCATACATATTTGTATAATACCTCGTATCATACTAGTATTCATTACCTCGTACAATACCTATATATTATACGATCATCGCTTTAATTCATTATACACATTTCATTTCCTTATTGGAAATTACTTTTTCTAACCGTTAGGTTTTAAGTCCGCAGGCGAAAAAACTATGTTTTCCATAACTGAAATATTATTGGATATTCCATCTCACCTTGATATTCTATCATTACGTATTTCTCGGAAATTCAAAAATAATTCTAGAGCAGAAATGCGTGAATAGTGTTTTTCGAAAAATTTCTTGGAAAGCTTTTATTTTCATCTTGGAAATTCAAACACTTTAATTCTATCACGTAGGCAAAAAACTACGACGTTCCGACAAAACTAGGTCATAGAATGACCTTCAATTAGCTTACTCTCATAAATAATCAATTAAATACATTTAATCTACATAATTAAATAAAATTTTAATTCTCCTAAAAATCCAATTTTCTCGGGTGTTATGTTGGGTAAAATCTAATTACACACAGCACGCAAGTATACGTGGTCAACAAGTAATAAAGTGAAAGTAGAGTATCGTTCCCACGAGGAATTGTTTAATAAAAAATCACCAAGTACTAACCCGTAACCAACTCAATCTTATTTAAACGAATGAATTTTAATTTATAAATAAACTAATTCAAATTACCACTAGTTAAATTAAGATAACGGAGATTTAAAATCACAACTTCACTTATTGCTTCATTTAAGTTAACACATTTCTCATCAATTATTTTCTATCCTGAATTGTTAATCAAGAACACTAAAGCAGATAAAACCACCTCTCGATGCATAATACTCATACTCACTTAAATCTACAAATGATAGAATTAAGCAAGACACCCTAATTAACTAATCCACTATATCTCTATGTGAATTACAATTAAAAAAGATTTAAAGCACATGTTCTCTATAAGATTACATATGGCGTAAAGGCATATCTCTATCCTAAACACGAATAATGAATTCCATCTATGCAGAAAGCACAAACACATGCTATCATGATAAGATCTAAATCAATACTTCATCTCTCGAGTTCATATAGATTATCACGGTAATTGTTAGCTAGGTAATTAAGCAATTAAGTCCAAATCACAATAGACAATCCTCACAATAGAACATAATAATTAATAACGAGGCATATTAAAATAAACTACACAATAATATCCATTGTAATCTCAAACAAAAAATTAGTTCATGATTATTGAATTAAAACTAAGAATCCACAATTGAATAATCATTAAAAGACAAAGATAGAAGAAGATGAGAAGATAGAATCTGTTGTCTGCAGATTTGAAGCTCCCTCATTGCTCCTACATTGAATCTTCAATGGTCTCCAAGTTGCTTCAATCTCCAAATCTAACAAGAACTAGTGTTTTGATCTAATCTACTCTACTCTAATCTAATGGAATCCTCTGTGACACCCCCAAATCTGGGCACTTCAATTCCATGGGATTTGGTGTTCACTGTACAAATATCATCTATCTATCTACCCATAATAAATGCAAACCATGCAATAGATAGAAATAAAATCTTCCCCTTAAGGGTTACAACATCTGAATAATAATACAATCCCAGGTTAAACTAACCTTAAACATCTGTGCGGAAATATAAACAATAAGTCTTAAGTAACATCAATTCTAATTACATCACATAAATAATGGGTCTTCATTACTTGCTAAGCTTGCCCCTTGCTTTTTACTAGTGGAAGGTTTATACGCCCTTTCGTTTTTGTTGCAATGTTATTATTACGCAAGAGTGAGCACGATTGCCCACAAGTATAACAATATAACAATGAATAATAACATGCGAGAGAAATAATAACTTCTGAAATAAAAGCTCAACTTTTGAATCAAGAATGAATAACAAGAATCAAAAGATTTCTGAGGGTCATAAGACCTTGAACTATGTCCTAGGTTAACAAGGGTTATACTTGAAACCTTTAACAGTCATAAGACTATGGACCTTTCTACTCGTACTTAGGGGGATCAGCCCTTAGTACCATACTGTGCACAATATCTTAACGCTAACGCATAAGCAAATCCCTTTGCAGGGTTGTTCATCTCAGTTTGACATTCGAGTCCGCACCAAAGGAAGTTTGGTTTGGATAATTCAATAAGGGTTCTAAAATTTAGAACTTTCATCAACTATGGACTAGTCAAATCAATAAGGTTCACTAATCTAACAAGGTTCAACAATAATAATATTCAAATTGAATAATAATCTCAGGAACTATACAATAGAACAAATATTGTATAACAATTTCATATTTTGAAAGGATAATAAATCTTTAATATAACAATTCGAACTTGAATAATAGTAATGATAATTTACTCAGGTAAATAATAAACTTGAACAATTATAACAAGTAGGGGTAGGAAACTTGCCTCGTGCGTAGATTACACTTTAATTAAACTCGTTCTTTGATTTAAATCCTACATATCATTTACATTCACAACTCTAGTTAATTATAATATAATTAACCATCATAAATTCATTCTTTTGTCTAAACATTGGTTATGAATATACTTAGTCTAATATCACACTTATGGTCACATAATAACACTTAATGAATAATAAGCTACTTATGTATTTCATAATTCAATCCACATGCAATTATGTTATTTACATGTCAAGTATCTATTTTAATATCTCATTATACTTCTAACATATCTCTATGTTCTTTAAATCAATTTATTATCACATTGCTAGACTTGAACATTAAAAATATTTCATTTCTGGACATTCTGCAGAGTGGCGCTGCGGTGCCACTTTTGTACTTGGTCTTCGTCATTGCTTGTACAAGTAGTATTACTGACTTGAGACTAGCGTTATGGGCATGGTGGCCATGGTATGGGACATAAGGCATGAGACTGGCAAGCCATGCATGACGACGAACAAGAAACTGTTCTGCAATTCGCGAAAATTGCAGAACACAGCCAAAAATCTCCAATTAAATTTTACTACACGAATTTTATCATACCCACATATTAGAATTCTCATATAAACATTACTCAACATCTATAGAATGATTTTAACCCATTAAAACACATAATTACAGAATAAAAATATGTGAATTTAACTGACTTTGATGTTCTTGAATGTTTTGAAAATAAATCATGAAATTTAATACTACGGATTCATTATAACACCGAATCCGTTCATTTAAGGTTTGGTCTCTTCGTATCAACATGCATAATCAAATAAGAGTATAAATTTTACAAAACCATTTATGTTTGACACATTAAATTTACGTATAAGGGCCATATGGCCAAAACCCAAACTCTATAAATTTTGAAATAAAAAGTCATCATATTACGAAACTTATATTATGGAATCATATACAATATATATAAAACATGTTATACTACTCGAATTATTACATATAACCTTATAACCACACAATCTCCAATTACAGAGATTTACAGAATGTATGAAAGCCATTTTTTTTTTATAAAAACTAAATGACGTAACAATGAAAATTGGGTTGGAGAGAATTACCCAAAGCGTAGAATGTAATGTAGGAGATGAATTGAAACCCTTCTCAAACTCTTCTTCAATCACACACTCAAAATTCTTAACTTTTCTCTCTGAATTCTCTCTGAGCTCTTAACTTAGCATATATGAAACACATAATACGCTAGAGGCGTATAAAAACTGACGTGATGATGGTCAGTTACCCAGTCATGGGTAACTGTTATTAACTTCTCTTAGGGCCTTGTTTGGCTAGCATAATTGATTTCAAAACTCCTTTAATTTAATAATGCTTTATCATATAGTTTGAAAATGTCAGACTTCTTATAAAATAAATCCAATATTTTATTTAATTTACTTTAAATAAAATGTAATAATGTCTCATAAATTCACATAGTCACATAATTAATTTCTCATTAATAAATAATGTCAAATTATTAAATCTCAAATTAATAAATTAATTAAAATAACATTAGGCTTATTTAGTATTTCTTTTAATACAATAAGCTCACATAATTACATATATCGAATAATAAAATTCTCCACATTAATTTAATAAATGTAACACATATAATTAAATTAATCTACCACAATTGCATCAATTAATTATTTAATCTAATAATTGAATCATCGAAAATATTTATCTACTTCAATAAATATTAAGAATTAAATTACAACAATCTCGTTAAATCACATCTTCCCCCTAAAAGGATTATGTCCCGTAATCATGACTCAATAAATTCGACCCATTACATTCTCCCCCTTACAAAGATTACATCCCCAAATAAACACACATAAATTAAGTAAATAAATGAGGTAATTCTTCATCATATTCTCTTCGAGTTCCCACGTAGCTTCTTCAGCGTTGTGGTTCCTCCAAATTACCTTAACAGAAGGTATTACTTCATTTCTGAGAACATGTTCTTTTCGGTCCACAATTTGAATAGGAATTTCTTCGTAAGATAAGTCTTTGTCAAACTGTAGGGGTTCATATTCAATTACATGCTTGTAATCGGCTTTGTAGGGTAGTAACACAGAAACATGGAAGACGTTGTGGACGTTCTTGAGTGCTGGAGGTAGGGCTACCTCGTACGCAACTTCTCCAATTCTTCAAAGTACTTCAAATGGTCCAATGAACCTTGAGCTCAATTTCCCTTTCTTTCCGAACCTGGTCTTTCCCTTCCAAGGAGAGACCTTCAAGAAAACATAACTACCTGATTCAAGTTCGATATTTTTACGATGTGGATCAACGTATTTCTTGTGACGCCCCCAAATTTGGGTATCTTTCAACCCGACAGATGGTGCTCCACTGTACTAACATCCATACAATCATTCCATTGAAATACAACAAAATGAAAGTAATTACTATCTTCTTATTACAATCAAAGTATAATCCTTCCCAGGTTCATAAACCGGTTACATCGTTCATTGTTCATAATGTATAATACATACAAACTTACTAAACTATTACACAATGCCCAAGCATCCATCTTAGCTTTGCCCTTATCATTCTTGGCATTCACAGTACGTTCATCTTTAACTGCAGTTATATAATTCAAGCAAGAAATGAGCATGACAGCTCAACAAGTTTAATCAAGGATAACAGGAATACCACATTCATGAATTATACAACAATTCCAACATAACTGAACAATAGTTATGAAGTATTCTGAATCAATAATACTTTAACAGTTCATAACATCAATTCCCGGTTTATCACTCTATTTACATTTATTAACCGGACTCAAACATCGTTGATAAGGTACCAACTTTGTTTATTGTACATATCTTGTTAACATGCATTACATTCCTAAGTTTCATACCCTATACCTTAGTATAGGTAATATAGGATTAGTCTTAGTACATTTATTGAATATATAAACTCAACTCAGGTAGGTCTCTAAACAACTGAAGCTTAAAAACTAACTTGGTTAACTTTTTTCTACTACCGGCGCTGCGATGCGGTATCCTTTGTATTTTAGTGGTATTTATGACATTTGAGTTAAAGAGGTACTAAATTCGAGTGTATACTGCGGTGCCACCACTTTATCTTGATTACTGGCTGACTGTATTGCCGAGTCTATCACCGATTGGCCAAACCAGTTTTGGTTTTCTAACGAAACTCCCAGCTTCCTAAATTGTTCATTTTACATCCGAATTGACCCATTCGAATTCTTACAAGTCAGGAATTACATCCTTTACGTGTTCATATAAGAATTCAACACTTTCGAATCCGTTAACTCAGAATTCACTATTGAGTTCATTTTATATACGTTCGTAAACGTTAATGAGCGTTCAATGCTCGTTTTCTTCGTTTTAAGTTGGTATCCGACGATTCTCGAACCCACAACTCTTGATCACCCTTTCTCACGTGTTGACATTGAAAACCAATGTTTTCAAGTCTCACGACAACTTTCGACTATCAATCTGGAATTTCTACGTTTTCGACGTTTAACGTCTATTTCCGTAAAATTTGCCATAACTTCATTACTAATGTTCTCTAAGCCAAATCACATGGAATACTCCATGGATTTCATATCTACATCCTAACCAAACAAGATGCATATACTAGCGTATTGATGGAGCTCAATTGTTTATCAACAATCGATCTCAACTATCAATATTTTCATGGTTCAAAAACTATATTAAACCTTATTATTTTTATAATCTCATGACTTATAGAGATTGAATCTATGGTAAGTCATCTTTAAATCCTCACTCATGACATATACCACCCCTTCATGATTCTCTAAAATGAAAGAAAATCTAAAAGAGATGGAGATGAAAGGTAAGGATTATACCTTAAGAACTCTTGGTTTTCTTTCTTGGAAAACTTTAAGATCAAGCTTCCAAAGTGTATGTTTTGCAAGTGTAGCTCTCTTTCTCTCTCAAATAATCTAGGTTAGCAAATTTGAAAATTCTCAAATGAATCAACCTAGCTTCTTATTAATAGAAAACTAGAATGGAGGACATTATAGACTATAAACCACACCTCCTTAATATTCATGAGTGGTCACCAAGTAAAACACTTGGTGACCAAGCCTTATGCTTAGCTTCCACACCAAGGTGGTCGGCCCACCTCCTTTTGTGACATCCCATAGGTTGCCCCATGGGTTTTACCCATGCGGTGACCCATTGGTTCGACCCACGGTTCGGTTTTAATGAATTGGGCTTAACTAAATTATCATTGGGCCTTGGTCATTCAAATGATTGGATTAATTAATAATCCAACACAAATAAATTAGTCATTAAGTCTTAACTTAATTCTATAATACGAATCGTATCACATATGTACAATTTATGTATTATCTCCGTATACTACTTGTACAATAATCGTATTGTACTTCGTATTTACTCAACGTATTATACATAGATAATAAATAGTATCACCAAAGGCATAACACTCGCCTTAACCCTAACGCCATTCCTTCTACGCATATTATTTCCTCATCGAAAATCAATATACTCAACCCTTAGGTTTTAAGTCTGTAGGCGAAAACTGCATTTTCCATAAATGAAATATTATCAAATATTCCAACTCATCACTATATTCTATCATTACGCATTTCCCGGAATTTCAAAATAATTCCCCGAACAGAAATCGATGAATATTGTTTTTACGGAAATTTCTCAAAAAACAATTATTATCGTCTTGGAAATTCCAAACAACTATTTCTAACACGTAGCCAGAATACTAACCACATTAGAACATTCTAGGTCATAGAACGGCCTTCACATAGTTTACTCTCAAAGAAATCAATTAAATTCATTTAATTCACATAATCAAATAAAAATTTAATTGTCATAAAAATCTGATTTTCTCGGGCGTAACATTTCTTCTGTCGATCTTGAGCTGCTACCAGTCGTGCTTGGTTCATTTTAACTATTTCTGTTGTCTGCTGTATCAATTCTGGCCCTAGCAATTGTCTTTCGCCAACTTCATCCCAATAAAGTGGAGTTCTACACTTTCTTCCATATAACGCTTTGTAAGGCGGCATGCCTATACTAGCGTGGTAACTGTTGTTGTAGCCAAACTCTACTAACGGTAGGTGATCATCATAATTTCCTTTAAAGTCCATCACACAGGCTCTTAGTATATCTTCTAATGTACAGAGAATCGTTCTTTTCGCTCTGTTAAATACATTTGAGGGTGGTATGTTGTACTCATTCGCAATTGCGTACCCATGAATTCCTGAAGACATTTCCAGAAATTCGAAGTGAAGCGCGGATCTCTATCCGAAACAATTGACACTGGAACTCCGTGCTTCAAAACAATCTCTTTTACATATAACCTCGCCAACTGATCTAAGTTGAATCTGATTTTGATCGGAAGGAAGTGTGCGGATTTCGTCAGTCGGTCAACGATTACCCATACTACGTCGTAGCCTTTCTGAGTCGTCGGAAAGCCAACCACGAAGTCCATTGTAATATGTTCCTATTTCCATTCTGGGATCTCTAACGGTTGTAGCAATCCACTTGGTCTTTGAGGTTCTGCTTTCACTTTCTGACAGGTAAGACACTTGGCAACACATTCTGCAACATCTCGTTTTAAATTTGGCCACTAGAAATGTTGTCGAAGATCTTGGTACATTTTGGTACTACCAGGGTGAATCGAATATCGTGAACTATGAGCCTCGCTCAAAATTTCTTCCTTAATCTCTTGTACTGGCGGAACCCAAATTCTACTTTCAAATCTTAGTATTCCTTCCTTATCCATCTTAAATCTTGGTTCAGTTCCTTCAGATATCTTCTTTTTCACCTTTTTACATTCTTCGTCCTGAAGCTGAGCCTCCTTTACTTTATCTAGTAGAGTTCTACCAGATTGCATCTGAAATAGCTTCTCATCAATCTCCATAGGATACTTCACTTCTAACTCCAGTTTCTCCATTTCTGAAATTAGCTCCTCTTGAGCAGTTAACATCATCAATATCTCACGACCCTTTCTACTTAAGGCGTCGACAACCACATTTGCTTTACCCGGATGGTATAAAATCTCACAGTCAAAATCCTTAATTAATTCCAACCATCTTCTTTGACGCATATTCAAACCCTTTTGTGTGAAAATATATTTGATTTTTGTGGTCTCATATATATTTCACACTTCTCCCGTAGAGAGATAGTGTCTCCAAATTTTCAAAGCAAAAACAAATTGCAGCTAACTCCAAGTCATGGGTCGGATATCCCTTCTCGTAATCCTTCAATTGTCTTGATGCATACACAATGACTTTGCCGTTTTGATCAGTACACAGCCAAGTCCTTTATGCGACGCATCACTATAAACAACAAAATTTCATGTATCGTCCGGAAGAGATAACACAGGTGCCGTACTCAACCTCTTCTTCAATTCTTGAAAACTTTCCTCACACTTATCCGTCCAAACAAATTTCACAGCTTTTCGAGTAAAATTCGTTAACGAAGTTGCGATCTTGGAAAAGTCTTGTATGAACCTTCTATAATATCCTGCCAATCCAAGAAAACTTCATACTTCCGACGGCGTCCTTGGTTGATCCCAGTTAATCACGACTTCGACTTTTGATGAATCTACCGAAATTATATTTTTATCGATCACGTGACCAAGAAATTGCACTCGTTCAATCCAAAATTCGCATTTTGAAAACTTGGCATACAACTTTTCTCTTCTCAATACCGTTAATCTCAAATGCTCTTCGTGTTCTTCTTTGGTTTTCGAATATACCAAAATGTTGTCTATAAATACCACTACGAACTTGTCCAAAAACGGCTTGAACACACTGTAAGACCCCAACTTATTATAAATAAAATCAAATTTCCTCTAATTATTATTGTGAATAATAAGGTATTAATTTCATATAATTCTCTGGTTATGGGTGAAATGTGAAAATTTTGTAAAATATGCAAGTGGTTATAAAATAATCATTGTTGTCGGGGAATATTCATTTGGTCGTGGAATATTCTTGTTGTTAAGAATATTCGTACTACTGGTAGCGATCATTTGTGAGCCCCATAACAGAATAATTGTCGGATGAAGAAAACAACAAGTTTGAGTTTTTATAAATAACGGCGTAGTTGTTACCGTTAACACTATTGGAATACCCGGTGGTTAAAATACTGATGTCTGGCGTGGATGCACATTATTGATGAATTATTGATCCTTACGTAAGAAGGCACTACTCAATAATTATTACGATGAGTTCTTGTTCAATATTTTATTTTATTGATTCAATAATTATTGCGTTGATATTTTATATTATTATTGTTTCAATAATTGTCCTTTTACTGATATTTCCCATTATCGGATCAATAATTCATATTATTTGAATAATATTATTAGATAGCATTATTGGAAATGTCTAGAAAGTTTCTGTCAAGGGAGGTTTGGTCACCTAATTGTGCACCGATGAAGGAGAAATTCTTAATGGAAGCCCCTCTTTCCTTCGGAAGCTACTGGTTGTCATAAATGTGATTTCGTAATATTATTTGTGAATAATTAATTATTGATTCATATGATAAGGAAATATTTATTTTATGTGGATATAAATGTTGGATATATTTATTGTGGTTAAAAATGAAGGAGTTAATGTTGAGGTGTTTTATCGATTATTTTTTGCCGGAATGGAGGTATTAAAAATTAAAAGCAGTGTTTTGAGATATATTGCGTGAGTTATAATTTTTAATCAAATAGTTGGATCGTTGTAATTTTTGGATATGTTATACATATATAAGTTGAGTATATGTCCACAAATTTTGAACCGAATTAAAATGAACGTATGATTTGTTATGATTTTTAAGAGGTGATTTGGTTCAGAAATTTTTGAAGTATCCGAATTTAGCATTTTGGTGGAAAATTCTAGAATTGAGTGGGCCCCACTTGTGGTTGGTGAAGAAATGTGCTGAATTTTATTTCAAATGTGGTGGGTGGGAATAGTAGCAGGTAAAGCCATCAGGTTGTAGGTCAAGTCTGCTAACATTTTCCTATAAATAGAGGGCTAAGTTAGAATTAAAAATCACACCAGAAACATAAGCTTTCTCTCTTTCCCTCTCTATATTATCGAGCGTATTTTGTGAGTATTTAGATACTTTGCGAGTTTCTATTTTTTAGTACATTTACATCGACTATATGTCAGAAATTGATCGGAAATACGGTTATTTTGAGGTAAGGGATGTTATTTTCTTCATATATGATATTATTTCTTCAATATCATTATGCCGAGGTATTGATCTGAATTTTTATCAAATTTGGAACTTTTTGTGTCGGGGTTACTATTCACGTATACGGCACTATTCACGAATACGGCACTATTCACCGAAAAAAAATTAAATTTTCTTCTTTTTGTCCAAGATGTCTATTATGGTTACTATCTTTGATTGTATCTATGTTTTGATCTTTATTCTTGAATTTTGCTTCAAAATTGGTTATTATGGAGTATTATTGATCTTGGATAAAGCGTTATTATCACGAATCCCTACTATTTGTCCTTACGTCTCCTTTGGATTCGTTTTCTTTAAAATATTTTTCATCATCCTCAGTCCTAAATGATGATATTACTAAATATCTTTGGTCTGTAGTGCAAAGATAAATGATTAACTGGTGAATATCTTTGGCCCGTAGTGCAAAGATGAATAGGTGTTTGAGATGAACATGACCAACTGGTGATACACATGAATATCTTTGGCTTGTAGTGCAAAGATGAATATTTGATTAAAGATGTATATTGATTGTTGTTACAGGGATAAAATATTGATGATGGACTTTTAAATCTTAGAAGATAGTAGAACTCATTCTCTACTCTTGACTCTTCTAATGGATTGCTATTTTTTTGCGATTGTTGATCTAAAACTTGATGTCTATAATATTTTATCAGATTTTTCCCTGTTGAAGACTAACGATAATTTGTTGTATATTACTTTAGTCATAATATTCTTTACTGGGCTAGTTGAGCTCACCCTTTTCCTTTTTGTTCCATTTTTCTCAAGAGGTGAGAACATAGCAGGAACTAGTCGGGGTACGGAGTGATGGTTCTAGAAAGATGTTTAGCAGTCCTCACTATTTCTGTAAAATAGTGTTTGAATAATTGTAATGAGGACTTATTTGAGTGTGGATATTGTCTAGAAGACAATATTTGTATTTAAACTCACAGTATGTGTTATCGTATTTTGCACGACAATTATATTATTGAAGTTGTAGTTTGCTTTCTATACCATGTATTTGGCGACTCAGAATGGTTGTTGTATACCTATTTTGGGGGCGTCACAGTTGGTATCAGAGCTTAGGGATATGGTCTTTGGAGGAGATCGGGGAATAGAACTAGGAGGGGAGAGATGAGTAAATCCTTCTCTAGTGTGTCCTATCTAAGCTTATTTGTTGGTCAGTGATAATATAAGGATATTATGTGATATGTTAATTTGTTTAATTAACCCTTGTTTTATGGCAGTATTTAAGAATGGCTGCTGAGAACGTTAACAATGGAGTGTATGAGACTGTGGAACAACCTTTAGTTACAAACTAGGAGAACGTGCAGCAGGAAGGCAATAATCCTAATGTAAACAACACTACCGAACAAATGATGAATGATGGGATGTTCAGAAGTTTTTTGCATTTTATGCAAAATCAGACGAGGAAAACTCGTGCACAGAATACGGGTGGAAATGCTAACAATGCGCAGCTTGTCACATCCAAGCAGTTCAAAGAGTTGGGACCACCAAAATTTAAGGTAAAGCCGAATCCGATCATGGCGGAAACGTTGGTCAATCAAATTATCAAGATATTCGATGTCTTGGGATGCACGGAGGAACATAAGGTTCCATTCGCCACCTTTATGTTTAGCGGTGAGGCGGCATCTTTGGTGGGAGTCGTGAAGCGTACCAATTAAGCCGCACTCAAAGCATGTCTTGGGAAACATTTCAGAACTATTCAATGACAAGTACTTTCACGAAAGTATTCGTCGCTATATGAAGGAGGTGGAGTTTATCGATGGAACAAAACAACATGACAAAGGTGTCGAAAGACGAGGCGTAAGTTTGCGAGTTATCGAGGTTTGCACCTCATTTGATCAAAATGAGAGAGCGAATGACAAGGATGTTTACGAGAGGTCTAAAGCTTAGAGATTCAAGAATATCTTATATCTCATAAATTTTCTTTATATTCAGATGTTGTAAACAGGGCTCAATTATTAGAGCGAGATAATGAATATGTGCAACTAAGGGACCACAACCAGGGTCATACCAGTTATAGCATTCATCAGAGCGATGATAACCAACGAGGAGGGAAAAATACGAACAAAGGCGGTAACCACTCAGGTGGTCATCGTGGCCATGATAATAGGAGAGGTGAGTCAAGTGAAAATTTCAGAAAGAGGAGATTCAACAATGACGGGAAGACATTAGCACCAGCACCAGCACCAACAACAAATTCTAGGGGAGGAGAACAACCGCCAGTTAGATATTACAAATGGGGGAAAGAGGGACACATCAGCCCAAACTGTCCACAATAATCCAAGGTATGTTACAACTGTGGAAAGGAAGGCCACATAGCTCGGGATTGTTCTGTAGCAAAACCAAGTTCAACGAGGATGGTGACTCCAAGGGCTGTCCCGGATAAGTCAAAATCAGCGGTTCCTGGAAGAACATTTGTCGTGACTGACCAAAATGCGAGGAACCCGAACGAGGTGATTACGGGTAAGCTAATCTTGAACTCTTGCGAAGTTTATACCTTACTAGATACCGGTTCTACCCATTCTTTTATCTCTCCTACTTGTGCTCAAGCGTTTAAACTTGACACGACGGAGAAATTGGACTTTGACTTTATCTGTTGAAACTCAGATTGGGTGAAACCTTCATTACATCTCTGAGTTTATAAATCTTGCATGATCCAAGTTAGCACTATCACATTACATTGATCTTATATCTTTAAAGATACTTGCTTTTGATGTGATTTTAGGAATTGATTGGTTAACCACTCATCATGCCAAAATTGATTGTTTTTCGTAAAGGTTGTTAGTTTTTATATTCCTAACCAACTTTGTCATATACAATTCAAACAACTAAACCACTAAAATCAGTCACTATCATATCAAGCCATAAAGCTATTCGTTTATTGAAAAATAGATGTCAAGATTTCTTAGTCCATGTTATGGATTTGAACAAAGACAAGTCAGATTTGAATAATATTTCTATTGTTAGAGAATTTTCTGATGTATTTCCTGAAGAACTTCCCGGTCTACCCCCAGAACATGATGTTGAATTCTTTATTGACCTTGAGCCGGGTACAAAACCCATTTCTATAACCCCATATCGAATGGCTCCTATTGAACTTCAGGAGTTAAAAGTCCAACTACAGGAATCGTTAGACATAGGTTTCATTCGTCCTAGTACATCTCCTTGGGGTGCTCCTGTTTTATTTGTAAAGAAGAAAGACGGGAGTATGCGACTTTGTATTGACTACCGAGAATTAAACCATGTCACCATCAAGAATAGGTATCTGCTACCTCGTATTGATGACCTGTTCGACCAGTTGAAAGGAGCACAATTCTTTTCAAAGATCGATCTTCTTTCTGGATATCATCAGCTGAAGATTAAAACCGAGGATATTCAAAGGCGCCTTGAGAACTTCGGTATGGGCATTATGAATTCTTAGTCATGTCTTTTGGATTGACTAATGCTCCTGCTGCTTTCATGGATATGATGAACCGTGAATTCAAGGAATATTTGGATCAGTTTGTTGTTGTCTTTATTGATGACATCCTCATCTATTCCAAAAGCCGTGAAGATCATGAGCACCATTTGAAGCTGATACTTGAAAGGCTTCGTGAAAAGAAGCTTTATGCCAAGCTAAAGAAATGTGAGTTCTGGCTTGAAGAAGTAGCATTCCTTGGGCACGTGGTGTCAAAACATGGAGTATCTGTTGACCCGGCAAAGATTGAATCAGTACAAAGTGGGGAGCAACCAAAGTCGGTGATCGAAGTGCGTAGCTTTCTGGGCTTAGCTAGTTATTATCGGAGATTCGTGGAAGGATTTTCTCGAATTGCTACTCCGTTAACTCAGTTGACTCGGAAAGATAAAAAATTCGTATGGAGCAAGAAATGCGAGAAGAGTTTCCAAGAGCTCAAGAGGAGACTCATTTCAAAGACTGGGTTTTGGCAATACCATCTAAATGCGGATGGATTTGATATATCAAATGATGCTTGAGGCAAAGGGTTAGGATCGTTCTCATGCAACATGGGAAAGTCATAGCCTATATGCTTCACGACAACTCAAAGAATATGAGAGGAATTATCCTACTCATGATCTAGAGTTGGCAGCAGTCGTATTCGCGTTGAAAATTTGGAGACACTACTTGTATGGGGAGAAAGTGGAGATTTATACGGACCATAAAAGCCTCAAATATTTCTTCACCAAAAAAGAACTCAACATACGGCAATGACGTTGGCTCAATACATTGAAAGATTAAGATCATACCATTCAATACCATCTCGAAAAGCGAGCGTAGTGGTGGCGCATTGAGTAGAAAGATCATATGCGATACGAGTGCGATATTGTCAATGCAAAGGCCCATTCGTATGACTTGCAAAGGATGGAGGTAGAATTAAAGACTCAGGGACCCACATGATGATGGCGAATATACTGAGTAGAACCGGCTTTAATCGATAAAGTTAAAATTTGCGCTCAAGCTACGGACATGGAGGCGATCGTATGAAGAAGAAAGTTCAAGAAGGTGCTATTCCAGAAGCAAGAATCGATGAAGAAGGAATACTTAGATTCAACTCAAGACTTTGTGTTCCTAACGATTCTGACTTGAAGCATAGAATCATGATGGAGGCACACAACACACCGTTTGCAATCCATCCTGGGAGTACCAAAATGTATCATGATATTCAACATACATTTTGGTGGAACAATATGAAGAGAGAGATCACGGAGTTTATCTCGAGGTGTTTAACTTGTCAACGTGTAAAGGCGGAGCATCAAGTGCTAAAGGGTCCATTACAACCATGTGAGATTCCAAAATGGAAGTGGGAACACATTACTATGGATTTCGTTACGGGTCTTCCCAAGGTTTCTCAACACATAGATGCGATTTGGGTTATTGTTGATAGATTAACCAAGTCTGCCCATTTCTTACCGATACGTGAGACTTATTCCCTTGAACGTCTTGCTCGTATGTACGTGAATGAGATTGTGCGATTGCATGGCATTCCAGTATCCATAGTTTCGGATCGTGACCCAAGATTCACTTCACGATTTTGGGTTAATTTGGCGTAAAGCTAATGGGCGCAGTTCTGATTGATTCGACATACCATCCTCAAGCAGACGGACAATCGAGAGGACTATTCAAACCCTTGTAGATCTATTAAGACTTTGTGTCCTAGATTTTAAAGGAAGTTGGGATAAGTACTTGCCATTTGGTGGAATTCTCCTACAACAACGATTATCAAGCAAGTATAGGCATGGCTCCATTTGAGGCGTTGTATGGATGAAAGTGTCGATTCTCCGATTATCTTTGGGGACGAGGTGGGAGAAACAATGTTGTTGGGACCAGAATTAGTACGCATGACTACAGAAAAGATCTAAATGATTCGACAACGTATACAAACGGCACAAGATCGACAAAAGATTTATGCGGATCTTCATCGAAAAGACGTGGAATTTAATATTGGGGATCATGTATTGTTACGTGTTGCACCATGGAAGGGAGTTACAAGATTTGGGAGAGAGGAAAGCTCAATCCACGATTTGTTGGTCCATTTGAGATTCTTTGACCGAATAGGAAATGTGGCCTATAGACTCGCATTACCTCCAAGTATGTCTCGTGTTCATAATGTTTTCACATATCCATGCTTCGTAAATATGTGAAAGACCTGAACCATATTATTGCGTTAGAACCAGACGAGATAGCCGAAGATTTAACGACGAAGAAGTACCTGTTAAGATCTTGGATAGGAAAGAGCATGTCCTACGCACCAAGGTTATACCACAAGTTAAGGTTTTGTGGAGAAACCATGCTATTGAAGAAATGGCCTGGGAGTTGGAATCAGAAATGAAAGTGAGTTATCCTCACCTTTTCGAAACACCAGGTACGTATGTCAATTTCGAGGACGAAATTTCATAAGGAGGGGAGGTTGTAAGATCCCAACTTATTATAAATAAAATCGAATTTCCACTAATTATTATTGTGAATAATAAGGTATTAATTTGATATAATTCTCTAGTTATGGGTGAAATGTGCAAATTTTGCAAAATATGCAAGTGGTTATAAAATAATCATTGTTGTCGGGGAATATTCATTTGGTCGTGGAATATTCTTTGTTGTTGTCGGGGAATATTAAATGCAATGACGCCAGTAGCAGGATCATTTGTGGGCCCCATAATGAGAATAATTGTGGGATGAAGAAAACAACAAGTTTGAGTTTTTATAAATAACGGCGTAGTTGTTACCGTTAACACTATTGGAATACTCGGTGGTTAAAAATTTGTGTCTGGCGTGGATGCACGGTATTGATGAATTATTGATCCTTACGAAGAAGGCACTACTCAATAATTGTTACGATGAGTTCTTTGTTCAATATTTTATTTTATTGATTCAATAATTCTTTGCGTTGATATTTTATATTATTGTTGTTTCAATAATTATCACTGCACAATATTTCCCATTATAAGATCAATAATTCATATTATTTGAATAATATTATTAGATAACATTATTTGTAATGTCTAGAAAGTTCTGTCAAGGAGAGGTTTGGTCAACTAATTCATGGCGCGAAGAAGGAGAGAAATTCTTATTGGAAAGCCCCTCTTTTCTCGAAAGCTACTTTGGTTGTCATAAATGTGATTCTGTAATATTATTTGTGAATAATTAATTATTGATTCATATGATAAGAAAATATTTATTTTATGTGGATATAAATATTGGATATATTTATTGTGGTTAAAAATGAAGGAGTTAATGTTGAGGTGTTTTATCAGTATTTTTGTCGAAATGGAGGTATTAAAAATTAAAACAGTGTTTTTGAGATATATTGCGTGAGTTATAATTTTTTAATCCGAATAGTTGGATCGTTGTAATTTTTGATATCGTTATACATATATAAGTTGAGTATATGTCCACGAATTTTGAACCGTTAAAAATGAACGTATGATTTGTTATGATTTTTAAGAGGTGACTGGTTCGGAAATTGTTGAAGTTTCTGAATTTAGCATTTTGGTGGAAAATTCTAGAATTGAGTGGGCCTCACTTGTGGTTGGTGAAGAAATGTGCTGAATTTTATTTCAAATGTGGTGGGTGGGAATAGTAGCAGGTAAAGCCATTAGGTTGCAGGTCAAGTCTGCTAACATTTTCCTATAAATAGAGGCTAAGTTAGAATTGAAAATCACACCGAAACATAAGCTTTTCTCTTTCTCTCTCTATATTATCGAGCGTATTTTGTGAGTATTTAGATACTTTGTGAGTTTTTATTTTTTAGTACAAGTTTCTGTCAGCACTATATCCGAAATTATGCCGAAGTATTGATCTGAATTTTTATCAAATTTGGAACTTTTTGTGTCGGGGTTACTATTCACGTATATGGCACTATTCACGAATACGTCACTATTCACCGAAAAAAAATGAAATTTTCTTCTTTTTGTCCAAGATGTCTATTATGGTTATTATCTTTGATTGTATCCATGTTTTGATCTTTATTCTTGAATTTTGCTTCAAAATTGGTTATTATGGAGTATTATTGATCTTGTATAAACTGTTATATGAATCCCTACTATTTGTCCTTTTGTCTCACTGGATTCGTTTTCTTTAAAATATATTTTCATCATCCTCGGTCCTAAATGATGATATTACTAAATATCTTTGGCCTGTAGTGCAAAGATAAATGATTAACTGATGAATATCTTTGGCCCGTAGTGCAAAGATGAATAGGTGTTGAGATGAACATGACCAACTGGTGATACACATGAATATCTTTGGCCTGTAGTGCAAAGATGAATATTTGATTAAAGATGTATATTGATTGTTGTTACAGGGATAAAATATTGATGATGGACTTTTAAATCTTAGAAGATAGTAGAACTCATTCTCTACTTGACTCTTCTAATGGATTGCTATTTTCGCTGCAGTTGTTGATCTAAAACTTGATGTCTATAATATTTTATCAGATTTTTCCCTGTTGAAGACTAACGATAATTTGTTGTATATTACCTTAGTCATAATATTCTTTACTGGGCTAGTTGAGCTCACCCTTTCCCTTTTTGTTCCATTTTTCTCAAGAGGTGAGAACATAGCAGGAACTAGTCGGGATACAGAGTGATGGTTCTAGAAAGATGTTTTAGCAGTCCTCACTATTTCTATAAAATAGTGTTTGAATAATTGTAACGAGGACTTATTTGAGTGTGGATATTGTCTAGAAGACAATATTTGTATTTAAACTCACAGTATGTGTTGTCGTATTTTGCAAGACAATATTTGTATTTAAACTCACAGTATGTGTTGTAGTTTGTTTTCGATTACCATCTTGGTGGTACTTGTACGGTGATTAGTCCGCTTATTGTGAGACATAAGGCATGAGGCTCATGGCGTCGTGGCATGAACTAGAAGCTGATACGCAATTGCGAAAATTGCATAACACAGCCAAAAAACTCCAATTAAATTTTACTACACGAATTTAATCATACTCACATATTAGAACTCACATATAAACATTACTCAACATCTATAAAATGATTTTAACCCATTAAAACACATAATTACAGAATTAAAATATGTGAATTTCACTGACTTTGATGTTCTTGAAGGTTTTGAAAATAAATCATTAAATTTAATACTACGGATTCGTTATAACACCGAATCCGTTCATTTAAGGTTTGGTCTCTTCGTATCAACATGCATAATCAAATAAGAGTATAAATTTTTCAAAACCATTTATGTTCATTAAATTTACGTATAAGGGCCATATGGCCAAAACCCAAACTCTATAAATTTTGAAATAACAAGTTATCATATTACGAAACTTATGTTATGGAATCATATACAATATATATAAAACTTGTTATACTACTCGAATTATTAAATATAACCTTATAACCACATAATCTCCAATTACAGAATGTATGAAAGCCATTTTTTTTATAAAAACTAAATTACGTAACAATGAAAATTGTGTTGGAGAGAATTACCCAAAGCGTAGAGTGTAATGTAGGAGATGAATTGAAACCCTTCTCAAACTCTTCTTCAATCACACACTCAAAATTCTTAACTTTTCTCTCTGAATTCTCTTTGAGCTCTCAACTTAGCATATATGAAACACATAATACGCTAGAGGCGTATAAAAAGTGACGTGATGATGGTCAGTTACCCAGTCATGGGTAACTGTTATTAACTTCTCTTGGGGCCTTGTTTGGCTAGCATAATAGATTTCAAAACTCCTTTAATTTAATAAAGCTTTATCATATAGTTTGAAAATGTCACACTTCTTATAAAATAAATCCAATATTTTATTTAATTTACTTTAAATAAAATGACATAATTTCTCATAATTTCACATAGTCACATAATTAATTTCTCATTAATAAATAATGTGAAATTATTAAATCTCTAATTAATAAATTAATTAAAATAACATTAGGCTTATTTAGTATTTCTTTTAATACAATAAACTCACATAATTACATATATCGAATAATAAAATTCTCCACATTAATTTAATAAATGTAACACATATAATTAAATTAATCTACCACAACTGCATCAATTAATTATTTAATCTAATAATTGAATCATCGAAAATATTTATCTACTTCAATAAATATTAAGAATTAAATTACAACAATCTCGTTCGTCACATCCTCTATCTAGTCTCTAATCTCCTCTAATCCTTGCGATTCTCCTCCTTTTATAAGTCTCTTTACATGTCTTTAAGTCATTTTGGAAGTCCTCTTGGAAGTCCTTGTGTCAATCGGATCGAAATAATCCTTCCCGGACTCAAATTGGACCAAAATTTGCATTTTCTCGCATTTTCTGGGCATACCCCCGCCCCAGCGGAGGTCTAGACATGGTTTGGGGCCCACCCCAAGACAAAGCTAGGAGCCGCTTTTGGAGAAATGCACGCCACCCGGTGGCAGTTTTGTGAAGGAATATTTTCTACTCTGACGTCCTTTGGGAAAATGGCCATAACGTCTTCGTCTGAACTTCGATTTTGATGATTCAAGATGTTACGGAAAGAGAAGACGTAGATCTACAACTTTCATGCTTTAAGTTTTTTGAAATAAGGACTAGAACAATGTTGAAAGTGGCTCTGAAGTGGCTGCTATGTAAATGACCACCAAAAACAGTGACGTTCGACGTTCGTTGTTACAAATGTCATAACTCTTGCATCCGAACTCCGATTGGAATGATTCGAGTTGTTCCGAAAAGCTAAGAAGAATCTCTACAATGTAATCCAAGTTCTAAGCCAAGGACAAGAAATTAACATAAAAGCCTAAACGATGTCCGGATTGCTTTTCTTTGAGATTTCATACCAATTCTTTGCGATTTCAACTCCCAAGCATATAACCTACAAAATGAACACAAAATGCATGAAAAATAACTAAGAAACATGAGATTAAGCAAATAATTCAAGTAACAGATACCAAATAAGTAGGAATAAAACCTACTTATCAAATACCCTCAAACTTAAACCTTTGCTTGTCCTCAAGCAAAAACACAAAACAACAATGTTATGCAATGCAACTAATCTACATGCCTACGAATCCAACAGTAATGACAGAAACAAGTCTATTCAACCGGCCTTAGAAAAATCAAGCAAACACGATAATACATCATATCAAAACTCATCAATAACTTCTCAATCAATCATCAAATCTTAGACTGTTATCACTAATATAGTGCGTGTGTGCTCCACAACAATGTTAACTGATATAAAATTAATTTTAACACATAACAAGTCTCTTCGAAGGCATCATACAATGTAAACTCATGAAATCCAAAAACAAGCTAGATCCAACTAAAATCAAACAATTACCAATATCACGGGTCAACATGGAATACTTATGCTTTATTTTTCATCTATGGGGGCTTTTTGCTCTTATTTCCCATTTTATTTATTCTTTTTTTTTCTATTTCTTTTTTTTTTATTTTTGGATAGTGAGTGCGTTTGACGCTCCATATCACGCCTGTGTTTATGAGGAGTGCATTTCACGCTTCTTCTCGACCCACCACATGACTCAATTTATTTAGAAGATTATATACCCCACTTTTTCCCTCAAACTTAGGTTCTTGCCTAATTCTTCGCATTCACTACCTATCTTTGTCATTCTCTTATTTAAACTAGTATTATCCTTTAGAATCCCATTATGTAACAATTTAAACTCAATCATTCAACAGGTTGTTTTTACTGTGCTATCCTTATTATACCAGTTTCAAACAGAAAAAGACTAAATTCATAACAATAAATCACATCAAAGCTCTAATGGTCAGTACTATACTTGTCTACCCAATTCTAATCTCATCATTGGCCAAAACAAACTGTAAACTATCTAACAACTGGATTCATGCAAATGAACATAGTAACTAACTAATTTTTTTTTTGAATTTTTGATTTTTGAATATTTTTTTTAAGATAATGAATGCAAAAACTAAATGAAACTATATAAACTACAATGTAAATAACTAACTATATGTATTACCCGTATAGCTAGTGCTGCTGGAGACATCGTCGACCCCGAAGTAGAATCCTTCAGCGTATGGACTCTATCGTAGAACTCCCTCATAGTAGGAGGTCGGCCCAATCTACTACGCATGGCCTAAATCAAATACATTAATTAATATTACCTTACTTTACTATAGTTGGTTTAATATTTAACTAAACTAAATATAAATACATACTGACTTAACCTATTGAAACGACTACAAGCCAGAAGTATATACAACCCGTAGCTGGCCTAGATTCTTCTTTATCAGCTTGGACTTGGTCTTGAAGGCATCATCACCCTAGTACGTACAGATGGTAACCCATTTTGCATCTGATACTGTCGTATAGTAGTCCCAGGCGATTCTTCTACTACCGAATCGCCCTACGTCGCATGCGGTTAAATGCATGACAGAACAAAGTTCTTTGAGATGTGTGCAATTATAACATCGTCACCATCCGCCTTAATGATGGCGGCCTCTCATCTATAATACCTCTATCAAATGAACATAACGTACGTATAATTAATTATTTAAACTTGAACCTTGATTTAATATATGTAATTCGACTTACATGAAACTCCCGCAACATTGTCACCATAAAGTCGGCATCGTAACGTGAGTACTGGCTAAATCGCATGCAGCCAGTCGGGCGCCAGGCATATGGCGTGTACGGTTGCCTTACCTTAGCAACATGATCTATAATACTAGAAAACAAAATTTATATGGAACATTTTAAATTATTAATCACATAATAATATCATTCTAATTGAACATAAGTAATATATTATAGTTGAAACCTACACTGATGAGCCGACATTAATAGGTACTATGTCAGGAACTGCCGACGGATGACCTAATTGACCGAGGTTAGGCCCTCGCTGACGCCGACGTCTAGCATATGTATGTTTAATATATTTATGACATTTATATATTATAGTAAATGAATATTTAATATAGTTATTGTCGACATCGGGATTTTTGGAAGTCCCTTTCCGTTACTTGTTCTTTGGTGTTCTCATTTTAGGTGAGATTTGTTTGAAAAAACAAGTGAAAAAGGTCCGACATATATAATGTCGACGATGGATTTATTAAGAGTCGCATGATTGGTTTTTTAAATTGTTGTACCAACACAACCGAGAAAAGGTTTGCACATTGACCTAGTGATGTGACCCTATTATATACTGAATTGATTGAAACCGAGATTCATTAGAGTCCGGGGACTTGGTTATGCGGGGGGAGGGGGGGGGGGAGGTGTTAGGCACCCCCCGACATCTGTGTTACCACGGTGACCGCCTCTTTTCAAGAAATTATTATCTGAATGTGTGTGTGTATGGGTCAATGTGCTATTATTTGGAAGTAGTGCGAGGCCTCGTTCGAACCTATATACACAGGGTTTGAATTTATGTAAAATTTTAGTTTTTAGCAAGATATAGCAATGATTTTTTATAAAAAAGGTTTTTCAAACCCTGATACTCAATAATAATTGAGACCTTTTATACTCCCATTTTATTAAGTGTTCGGCTTGATTGATTTTATTTAACAGATACGAGGCATCCGTACGAAAATAATGTACAAAATAATGCCGACTTCCTCGTGGGTATGGAAACCATCTGAGGAGATTCAGACAACACAGAATAATTTACAAGCTGCTTACAGCTGAAAATGTCCATCACGGGAACCGAATCTAGATGCCGACTTCCTCGTGGGTATGGAAACCATTTGATGTTTTGATCTTTATTTTTGAATTCTGCTTCAAAATTGGTATTTATGAAGTATTATTGATCTTGGATAAACTGTTATACGAATCCCTACTATTTGTCCTTCTGTTTCACTGGATTCATTTTCTTTAAAATATTTTTCATCATCCTCAGTCCTAAATGATGATATTACTAAATATCTTCGGCCTGTAGTGCAAAGATATATGATTAACTGATGAATATCTTTGGCCCGTAGTTCAAAGATGAACAGGTGTTGAGATGAACATGACCAACTGGTGATACAAATGAATATCTTTGGCCTGTAGTGCAAAGATGAATATTGGATTAAAGATCTATATTGATTGTTGTTACAGGGATAAAATATTGATGATGGACTTTTAAATCTTAGAAGATAGTAGAACTCATTCTCTACTTGACTCTTCTAATGGATTGATGTTTCCGCTGCAGTTGTTGATCTAAAACTTGTTGGCTATTATATTTTATCAGATTTTTCCCTGTTGAAGACTAACGATAATTTTTTGTATATTATCTTAGTCATAATATTCTTTACTGGGCTAGTTGAGCTCACTCTTTTCCTTTTTGTTCCATCGTAAATCACAATGTTATGATGAATGTTAAAATGTTTTTGCAAATCTCTTTACCTTTATCGATCATTGCTGATTCCTATTTGGGATGTTTTCCACATCTCTGATGGGGATGACGCTCTGAAATCACCAGACCCTCCCGATGTTTTCGCTGGTAGTTTACAACGGTGCTTATCCTGCTAATCGTCAAACTTTTTCGGTTCCCACTTGAACGATGGTATACGAAGCTTTCATCGCTGGACTATCTTGATGTTGCACTGGATGGATGTTAATAATTTAGAATATTAGATCATCTGATATCTTTGCTGAAGTAATGTTTAAAGTTTTACTTCGCCAGATTTTGCCTGATGTTACGCTAGATTGATGACAACCACCAGATGTCTCACCCTTCTTGAGGTGATTTGTAGTTTCCTTTCGCTGTTGGGTGCTTGGTGCCCCATTTCCTTGAGCTTTTGATTCGCAACTCGGTGAATCGATGGCTTCGAATGTCACCGATGTCCCCTGGAGGGTGCAACTCGCTCTTTTGCTGCTCAGATTTGAACTTTGGTGTAGAGGCCTCAACTCGTGAGGACTTAACGCATGTTGATGGTGTAGATTTCATTCATTAGGCCTTTCATCGTTGACCTTCTTACTTAAGAATGCTCCCCTTCTTTTGATGAGAGGCTTTATCTCGTCCTAAACTTCTTCCATTCCTTGGAAACGCAAAATGCCCCAGTCCTTTCGCATGTTGTTACCAGGGATTCATAAGAGAAACTCTCTTTGTTGACCAAGTCATTATTTAAATAGTATCTGAATTTCCATTGAGATGATGATGGACCATGATGATGGCACTGACTGGTGTATGCCCCAGTGTTGAGTTGTCGCTGCTTTAGAGATTTCCCCCAATCTTGTTGTAAGGGATCCAATATCCGGTTGTCGCCAATTTTGAAATTACCCCAGTCTCGCTTGTTGTCTGGAATGTGTATAATAACATGCTATGTGATGTGTCCATTTTAGGATTTTTATCCCGCAAAAGCGGATGTCATTTGCTTTTGTAGCATGCTAAAAAATATATGTGTACACATTTCTTCATATTTCTCATTACATGGAGATAGATATGGAATGAAATTACAAGTAATTATGTTTACAAGTAATTTGAAATGAGAGAGCATGAAGAGACTTTCCTCCGTTATGGGTTTATCAGAGGCTAACCTATCTTAGGTTACTCTCGCGGTTTTTTGGCATGAAGGTTCCCAAATCATCGCAATCTACTTGACGAGAAATTAATCCGGTCTTTCAACTGGAGCGAATTTGGGTGGTGCCTTTCCTGAGCCTCAGAGAATTAGTCTTCTCACGAGTCCAGTAATCAAACACCGACGGGATAGCCTCCTGGTGGAGGGACCACACAACATACATTCACATACATCGCGTCTCTCCGTATGAAAAATGATGACATGTGCGAAGCACTAATATCACAAGCAGATATGGTGCGAAACACTAATATCACAAGCAGTTTATGGTGCGAAGCACTAGCATCACAAGTAGTTATGGTGTGAACCACTAAGTGCAATAAGGAAATGCATTCATACACATTCATCAAATGTAAATGCAACATCCACACACAAGTAGGTAACAATTTTGAAAAGATTGTAATAGTGGCTTAAGTACTCTTACTGGAGTCCCCAGCAGAGTCGCCACCAGTCGACGTCGGGATTTTTGGATGTCCCTTTCCGTTACTTGTTCTTTGGTTTTCTCATTTTAGGTGAGATTTGTTTGAAAAAACAAGTGAAAAAGGTCCGACATGTATAATGTCGACAATGGACTGTTAAGAGTCGCCAGTTGGTTTTTTAAATGGTTGTACCAACACAACTGAGAAAAGGTTTGCACATTGACCCAGTGATGTGACACTGTTATACGAGTCAGTGAAAACGAGATTCATTAGGGTCCGGGGACTTGGTTATGCGGGGGGAAGGTGTTAGGCACCCCCCGACATCCGTGTTACCACGGTGACCGCCTCTTTTCAAGAAACTATTAATTGAATGTGTGTGTGTGTGGGTCAATGTTCTATTATTTGGAAGTAGTACGAGGCCTCGTTCGAACCTATATACACAGGGTTTGAATTTATGTAAAATTTCAGTTTTTAGCAATATATAAAAATGATGTTTATAAAAAAGATTTTTCAAACCCTGATGCTCAATAATAATTGAGACCTTTTACACTCCCATTTTATTAAGTGTTCGGCTTGATTGATTTTATTTAATAGATGCGAGGCATCCGTACGAAAAAGTTTACAAAATAATGCCGACTTCCTTGTGGGTATGGAAACCATCTGAGGAGATTCAGACAACACATAATAATTTACAAGCTGCTTACAGCTGAAAATGTCCATCACAGGAACCGAATCCAGATCCAATGGGATGAATCTGTGATCACAGGATTCCTAGGCACACATGATGCCGCAATTTGTATAAAGCAAATAAGTAGGTATATATATATATATATCGATAAAAGCTGTAAATATATATATACAGACATGATCACCAACCACGAAGCACCTCCATGGGGGATCAGAAATGTAAATAAAGCTGTAAAAGCTATCAACCGCCACGGAGGAAACTCCAGGCGGGACAAAACGTAAATAAAGCTATAAAGATGGTCAACCACCATGAAGGAAACTCCAGGTGGGACTAAATGTAAAGAAAGTTGTAAAAGCGATCAACTGCCACGAAGTGAACTCCGGGAAGGACGAAATTTATATATATATATATATATATATATATATATATATATATATATATATATATATATATATATATATAAGTAGATAAACGCATATAGGATGTGAAATCGGGCTCATCGAATGAGTTGACGAGGAGTTGATATATATATATATATATATATATATATATATATATATATATATATATATATATATATTAAAAGCACGTAAATGCTCGGATGTAAAATCTGGGCTCATCGAATGAGTTCGACCACAGTTGATATATATAAATATATATATAGGAAATCAAGTAAAGCGTACTCAAACCCGAAGTTTAGGCTCATCGAACAAAGTTCGAGCACACGATTAATATATATATATATATATATATATATATATATATATATATATATATATATATATATATATATATTAAACGCTCGAGATCTAAGTCTAGGCTCATGAACAAAGTTCGACACACGATTCATATATATAAATATATATATATATATATAGAAAAGCAAATAAACGCTCCGCATCAAGTCTAGGCTCAATCGAGGCATAACTTGATAATGTTAGTCAATATATATATATATATATATATATATATATATATATATATATATATATATATATATATATATATATATATCTTTGGAATGAAACCTGAGATAGAAGTCAAGGGCAAAAAGCAAGCAACACGACTCTCAACGTGTAGAAGGTGTGTGCAAAGATGAAGAGAAAGACTCTAAAGTGTGTGAGAAGGCTTACAACTGACTGCTAAAAAAGGCTTTTATATCTTTAGAGTGGGTAAACACTTGCTTTTGTGGGTATAAAAGAGGTTATATATGAGCTCACGGGTGTTTAAAGTGGGAAAATACATTGTATGGGTCGAGTGCAGAGCGAATTGTGCAGGGTTTCCCCGACGGTTTCTCTTGCAAAATGGGCACCCCAAGGCCTCTATTTATAGAGGGAGGAGCCCCAGGTCTACCTAAGGCACCTAGTAGCAGGTGTACCTGCGGCTACCCGGGGTGCCCCGGGCAGTGTGGGTCTCGCCGTGTCGAAGTACGTACGCGCTGTTCGCTCGGTCGCTCATAACTTTCAATCTGGGAGTCCGATGGAAGCGTGTCATACCATTCCAGAAAGCTCTTTCCGAGAGCTACACAATGACATAGGATTTGCCCTTTTTTGATTCTAGGAAGATGGGTCCATGACCGAAATGACATTCCTGGGTTTCTGTCAGGTAGTCCGTTGAGCTGTTTTGCGTAGTTTGCGCTCGAAAGTTAAGACATGGTTCTTGTGGGACTTTTATTGAATTATTTTGAGTTGACATATGTTGATTCAATGTGAGTTGAAGTTTAGTTGGCAAAATGACCATTTTGCCCCTCCCGGGGGTTATCTCCGATTTTCGTGCAGTTGTAGCAGTCTTTTCTCACGGTTATCTCTGCGGTTGGCTTGCTGTTGACTTTGACTATCCTCAGGGTCATCTTTGAGGTTGGCTTGACCTCCTGGGGCTATCTCCAGGCTTTGATCTTGATCCCCCGGGGCTATCTTCGGGGTTGAAACTGACTTTCCCTGGGTTATCTCCGAGGTTTGGAACCTGATTTCCCGGGGTTATCTTCGGGGTTGAGAACGGGATCTCTTGTGGCAATCTTCGGGGTTGGAATTGATGTTGTGATCTTCCAGGGTTATCTCTGGAGTGTGAAGAAGTCGTTTTTTTCCTCCTGCATAGTTAGTAACAGGAAAGCAAAATTTTGAGTGTCTACAGTTATGAAAAAAAAGTGTTAGTGAGCCAAAAAGAAATTAACTCACTAGCTGATGAAGACGACACGTCCTGGGACCCGTCACTAGATCCATCGTGGCCGCCACCACGTTCACCTCCACCGCTATGTCTAGGCATAGATGTACTACTAAAATAACAAATATAAATAACATTAATTAAATTTCATTAAAATTATTTTTATGATTCGTTTTAGTTGTATAATATTTACAAAACACCAATTAGTGAAGAAGTAGTACGTCATCAAACCCGCCAGAATCAAAATCATTTTCATCCTCTGATTATGTCTCTTCCTCATTTGTATTAATTTCTTCCTAAGTATCATCTTCTACCATCACGTACGGACTAACAACCACATCTTCCTCCATTTCATCTGTAACATTCCATAATTTTAATTATAATATTAAATATTTATTGAATTATATATAAATATTTAATGGATGTGTTTATCGTTGAATAAATATTCGTTTAATTGATTTGATTTTATTTGGTTAATTATTTGTTAAATAAATAATTAATGAATTAAGGAAATTATTATAATATTGATATTTCAATTTAATGGTTAATTATTTGTATTGAGTTATGTGATTAAATGATTTAGTTAATTAATTTTTATTTGAATTAAATAAATTAAATATGAAAGCTTGATTAAATAAAGTGTGACAAATAACTATATTATAAGGAGTTATTAAAATAAATTAAAGTAGTTTAATTTAGTTTTATCCAAACAAGGTTCAAGGATATTAATTCTTTAAATTTAAAGGGTTTTGCCAAACAAGCCTTGTGGCTTTTGGATTTCTAATTTTTGAATTTAAATAAAATATAATTAAAATAGTAAATATAATATATTTATAATATATACGTTTCTTTTAACTGATGTTAGTTATTAGGATTATTAAGGTTATCAATTTTTTTCCTTTGCGCTTAAGTGCTACGTGACTTGGTATTTGGCTATATTATGAAGAGAGTTCAGAGAGTTTGATAGAGCTTCATAGTGTAACTTGAGAGAGATTGAGAGGAAGCTTAAGTTTTTCAAAGCTAATTCAGTGGGGTTTGCAAGGAATTATCACGCTAATTGAAGGTATTTTCCCTAATTATATATTTATGCATATATGAATTCACGGCATGGTCTATTTGTGTTCTGTGAAATCAAAATTGGTGAATTGTGGAAATGTACTTTGTAAATATGATGATACATGTTTATGATGATAGAGTTATGTTTAAAACAAGAAATTTGTATACTAATTTCGTTTTAACAGTAGAAATAATGTCAGTATATGTATTTTCATATAGTTCATGAAAAGTATCAATTGTAGTGGCTAATTAGTATGTGATATTATAAATTTAAGCTTGATTATGTTAGTTCATTAAGAAACGAGCATAACGTAATGTGAATGAAATGATTTGGCCAAGTATTGAAGTCATAGTGTGGATTTTTGGGATGAATATCAAAAATGGAGTTTTATATGATAAACTTGGAATTTGAGAAATTAAAATAGGTAGAAGTGTTGATAAATTGTTTTAATTGATGGAAAATGTTAGCAATCATGTTTATGATATTGTTATATTTATTTTACATATTAATTTCACTGTTTGGTGGATGAAATTCGTGTCAGTTGGGCTAAAAATGGCAACTGTTCATACCGAACGCCTCTACGTTTTGTTTGTAGCGGTATCTTTGGTGCCAAGGCTAAAAGCTGCTTGCAATTTCTTGTGCGGTAAGAAAGGAAATGTATGTGTGTGGTGCAATTGCCACTTTACACATCGATATGAGGCAGAGCGACTACTCTTTGCTTGCAGACCTTGGGAAAACCTTACCACTTGGTCTAAGGTTATTGTTAAGCGTCAAACACGTAGTAAGAAGGTTAAAACAGAACTATGATATGTAATCGATAAATTCAAAGCTTGAATGATTAGTAAGTGATGAACGTGGTATATTAGGACTTAGTGAGCATGATGAATAGTAAACATGTGTTGTGAAGGTTAACACTTGTAATTTCTGATATTTGCATGGTATCTTAAGACTTGTGCTAAAATACCAAGTTTAGCTAGTAATGTGGGTTATATTGAAAAGTGAATATTAGTGTGTCTAATAGATGTTGTGGTTTTAATACTGTGTATATGTGAACGTGAGTTTTAATATTTTAGCTTACACTCGAGGCAAGTTTTCTAACTCCACACTTTCGTTGAGTTAGTTCTATTATTACATTGTGTAACTTCATTCTTTTGATTGAGCAAGTTTCTTATATCTAGTTATTTAGGATGATGAAAGTTCCAAAAATCTCATCTATTACATTGAGCATGTTTTAATTCTAAATTATTGGAATTCTAATCATTGTTGACTTACTCTAACTTGTTTATAGTTAAACAAGTTTCTTTAGTTTATTCTATTATGATAAATGTTTCTTGAACCTTAATTCCTTGTGTTGAATGGTTCAATCACTTTGTATATAGTTCGTGGACATGGTTCGTGGTTATTTGACCCTCAGTGGTATATTTTAGAATTATAATAGAACATATCATTCAGTTCTATTGAGCCTATTATTTGGCAAATGTTGTAATGTTAATAGAACATATCATTCAGTTCTATTGAGCCTATTATTTGGCAAATGTTGTAAAATTATTTATTCTTATTTCAAGTGAGCTTTGTTTGCTCACTCTTGCATATTTATACACTTATTGCAGCTCTGGTTGAAAAGGTAAATGAACCTACAACTAGCAAAGGAAAGGAAAAAATGTACAAGTGATGAAGACTTATAATTTTATTTTATCATTTTGATGATAGACTTTTAATAATGATGTGATGTAATAATTTAATTTCAGCATTTGAATGATTGTAATTAAAGGTTAGATAACCTGGGAGATAATTTTATAAACGTAATCCTGTATGGGCAAGTTTTATTATTCAATTATATTATGATTGGGTAGTTAGATATGAATGTTTTGATTAAGTGAATACCAAATCTTGTGAAAATGAAGTACCTAGATTTGGGGGTGTCACAAGTTGGTATCAAAGCTTTAGGTTATGAACCTTAGGTGGGGAAAGGCCTTAGGAAGTAACCTTTGAAAACATAGTGGTGATAAACTGTAATCGAGTTTTAAGGAAGAGGTAATAAAACACTTAGGTGCTTTTGTGTTTATAACTTATGTGCTCGTGAGTGTCGAGTAGTAGTGATTAATAATTAAAACTTAAAATTTTGTTGTCAGGATGACCAATGTCGAGAGAATCCGGTCGGAGGCTAGGGAGGGAGGACCTCGGATGCCTATAGAGGAGGAGCCTCGCGATATTCAAAGTTGCTTGGGAGCGACTCGCCACTTGAGTGACCCCATTGGTCACAGTGGTTGAAGATGAGGATGATAATGTGGAGACGGATGAGGAGGATCTTGTTGAGTTGCCACATGAGAATGAGGATGATGAGGAAGAGGAAGAAGAGACTCCACTAACCACGATAACCGCTCGTATGTACGATGAAGTCTATGACCGTAACGTGGAACTTCAGGATACAGTCGAGGAATTGCAGGAGATAGTAGCCGAGCAATAGACTGCAATGACACAGAAAGACGGCGAGATCCAGGATCGTGAGGAACGACTGACTAATGTCGAGGAGAAGCTAGTACACACCGAAGGATAGAATGAACATGTGACGACCGAGATTTTTGTAATTTAATTTTAATATTTATTGAATTAAATAAATATTTTTGATGATTTAATTATTAGATTAAATAATTAATTGATGCAAATGTGAGTGATTAATTTAATTATATGTGTTACATTTATTAAATTAATGTGGAGGATATTTATTATTCAAGTATGTAATTATGTAAGCTTATTGAATTAAAAGAAATATTTAATAAGCCTAAATGTTATTTAATTAATGTAATTATTAATTGGAGAGTTAATAATTTGATATAATTAATTAATGAGAAAATTAATTATGTGACTATGTGAATTTATGAGAAATTATTATATTTATTTTATATTAAATTAAATAAGATATTTGAATTGGGTGTGACATGATTTAAACTATATTATAAAGATTTTATTAAATTAAATGACTTTGAATCAATTAAGGGTTGCCAAACAAGGCCCTAGTAGTGGTTGGATGCAGTTACCCATGACTGGGTTAACTGACCATAATGCTCCAGTTCTTATTACGACGTCTTTTCCATTCCTTATTATTTCTAAGTCTGGAAAAACAGAGAAGGAGAGAGTTTGAGAAATTGTCAGAGAGAAATATTGAGATTGAGAGAAATTGTGAGTGTGTAGTTAACAATTATTGTGAAAGGATCATCATTGATCATCTCTTCTAAATTACACTCAGGGTAATCTCCTCCTTCCCAAATTTTTAAAGTTACGTTGTTTAAGTTTTATGAAAATGGCTTTCAAGTTTTCTGTAAAGTCTCTGTATTTATAAAGGGTGTGGATTATGTATTGTATATGTGTTAAATGTTACTATATTGTATTTAATTATATATATTTCACAAACCATATCATCTATTTCATTAAAATACATGTCGTATATATTTTTCAAAATTACAGAGTTTGGGTTTTGGCCATATGGCCTTATACGTGATATTTCATGTGTTGATCGTATATTATCCCTAAATTTTATATTCGTATGTTGTTATGCATGTTGATCTGAAGAGACCAAAGTTTAAATAAGCGGATTAAATTGTTATAACGAATCCGTAGTGACAATTTTCATGTTTTATTTTCAAAACCTTAAAGAAACAGCAAAGTCAGTGAAATTGCATGCTTAAATTCTGTAATTAAGTGTTTACATTGGTTAAAGTCGTTATATAAATGTTGGGTTATGTTTATGCATGAATTATAGCATGTGGGTATGATTAATTTCGTGTAGTAGTAATTTAATTGGACTTTTTAACGTGGTTCGCCATTTTCATGAATTGCGAGCAGTTTACAGTTCACCGCGGCATACGCTAAGTGTCCATGCATAACGCCACTCTGCAGAATGGTCCAGAAATGTAATTTTTAAAGTGTTAAGTCTAGCAATGTATTGTTAACTTAATATAATGAATATAAAAATATGTTATAAGTATAATGAGATGTTAAAATAGATATTTAACATGTAAATAACATAATTACATGTGGATTGAATTATTGAATACATAATTAGCTTATTATTCATGAAGTATAAATTATGTGACAAAGTGGTAAATTAACTAAGTATAGTTAATAATCAAAGTAGACAAAGAGAATGAGTTTTGATGATTAGTTAAGTTATAATTAACTGGTATTGTGAATGTGAATGGTATATAGGATTAAATTCAAAGAACGTGCTTAGTTAAAGTGTAATCTACGCACGAGGCAAGTTTCCTAACCCTACTTGTCATTATTGTTCAAGTTTATTATTTATTTTGAGTAAATTATCATTACTATTATTCAAGTCAAATTATTATATTAAAGATGGATCATCTTTTCAAAGTATGATTCAGTTATACAATAATTGTCCTATTGTATACTTCTTGAGATTATTATTCAAATTGAATATCATTATTGTTGAACCTTATTAGACTAGTGAACTTTATTGATTCAACTAGTCCTTCGTTGATGAACGTTCTAAATTTCAGAACCCTTATTAAATTATCTAAATCAAACTTCCTTTGGTGCGGACTCGAATGTCAAACTGAGATGAACAACCCTGCAAAGGGATTTACTTATCGTTAAGCGTTAAGATATTGTGCACGCGATGGTACTAAAGAACGATCCCCCTAAATACGAGTAGAAAGGTCCACGATCTTATGACTGTTAAAGGTTTCAAGTATAACCCTTGATAACCTAGGACATAGTTCAAGGTCTTATGACCCTCAGAATTCTTTTGATTCTTGTTATTCATTCTTGATTCAAAAGTTGAGCTTTAATTTAGATGTCTTTAATTCACTCGCATGTTATTATACTGTTATTTCATTATTATACTTGTGGACAATAGTGCTCACTCTTGCTTAATAATAACATTGCAGTTAAGAACGAAAGAACTGATGAACCTTCCACTAGTAAAGGCAAGGGCAAAGTTAGCAAGTGATGAAGACTTGTTGTTTATATGGTGATGTATTTTGTTTAAGACTTGATTTAATGATGTTGTTTAAGACTTATTTTTTTATGATTCAGCATAGATGTTTAAGGTTAGTTTAATCTGGGATTGTATTATTATTATTCGGATGCTATAACCCTTAAGGGGAAGATTTTTATTCTATCTATTGCATGGTTTGCATTTTTTATAGGTAGATAGATAGATGATATTTGTACAGTGAACACCAAATCCCGTGGAATTGAAGTACCCGGATTTGGGGGTGTCACAAGTTGGTATCAAAGTCAGAGGTTATGAACCTTAGGTGGGGAACAACCTTAGGTAGTAGCCTTATAGAAAGAAGATAGTGTTGGAAAACTCTTATCGAGTTATAAGAAATGAATTTCTGTAATTCATTGAAGTTAATAAAAGACCTTATGTGTTATGTGTTAAAGTATGCGTTAGATGATACGACTTAGTAACTAAAACTTAAAATTTTGTTGTCAGGATGTCGAATGTTGGTAAAGCTAGTCAAGCTGGGGAAGAAGAACCCCGTGTACCTATAGTACATACTGAGGAGGAACCCCGTGTACCTATAGTATGCAAGAGGAGGAGAGCCAAGAGACATTCATGTCGTTAGGGAAGCGGTAGTGCGAGAGGAATCATCTCCATTGATCACCGTTGTTTGTCAGGAGCATGAACCTGAGACTAATCCTGAGGAGGATCCTGAGGAGGAATTTGTTGAGGAAGAGGAAGAGGAAGAAGAGGAGTTACCACGGTACACCGTTGATGCTGAGATGTATGACACGTTATACAACCGTAACGTAGAGTTACGAGACGAGGTCCAGGATTTGACTGAGCGAGCGGTTATTCAGCATATTACCCTAGAGCAGAAGGAGATGGAGATTTCGACTCTTCACTCACGACTGGGAAATGTAGAATGGGATTTGGTCCATGAGAAGGGTCAAACCGAAGATAAAACCGAGGAGATAGAGAACCTGAAGAAGGAACTGAAGGAAACCTCCGAAAGACTAAAAATAGCAGAGGAAGGTTGGGTAAGAGAATCACGTCGAGCTGATCGTGCAGAAGATGATGGTCGTGCAAAGAAGGCGAAGATTGGGGAGACATATTCTACACTTAACAAGGCAATGAATGAGACCCTAGATCAAGTTTTGAGGTACCCAATCCAGTTTGAAGGACTACCATTGTATATGATGGATCGCAGGACGATGTATCGCATCTTAGAAGAGGAGCGTAGCAAGGCTAATCAGTACCTTTATAGACAGTGATATGATTTGCTTAATTATGTGAAAGACTTAGTTAATTTTATATGTAATTCCGATATGTTTATGAACGAAGAAATATTTTAATGTTTTAAATCCTGTGGATTCTTTATTCCAGGATAGTTGATGTAAATAGTAGTGATGCTATAGTTTGATGTTAAAACTTTTGAGTTGAATGAATATATATCAAGTTGTTTGAGATAATGTGTTAAGTGATATGTTAAATTGTTGAGTAATGCCTTAACTATTTAGAGAAATAAATAAAGTTTTAATAAGCGTTTATTTAACAAAAAAATGCCGCCAAGGAGAAGACAACAATGTCAACCGGCTTAGGAAGAGTCTACCAATAATAACAATAACGTCAATGTTAATCCCGATTCGTGAGTTGGTAAACTACTTGACCGGAGCCATGAATAATCTACCTCAAGCTCCACCAAACACAACGTTTAAAGACTTCAAGGCGGTGGGACCGCTAGAGTTCAAAGGTTCCATGAACCCAATCGAGGCTCAAACGTGGGTTATGGAAATGGAGAAGGTTTTCGACGTTGCTAGGGTTAGAGAAGACCAGAAGACCGCTTTTGCAACGTTTATGCTGAAGTCTGAAGCTAGCTATTGGTGGCAAGCAAACAAAGTGCGAGGAGGTGAAGGTGTAATTACGTGGGAGAGATTTAAAAAGATGTTTTTCGAAATGTATTTCCCAACTAGTTCGCAGAATCAGATGGAGGTTTATTTTTCGAACTGAAGCGAGGAAACATGAGTGTACACGACTACGGGCTAAATTCAACGAGTTGGCAAGGTTAAATCCGTGCACCAAGTACACTTGACGATAGAAAGGCCAGAAGATTCGAACAAGGACTAAAGCCTTGGGTATATAGTAAAGTATCAATGTTTCAGATAAACACATTTGCCAGAGTGTTGGAAAAGGCCATCCTCGCTGAAGGTGGAAGCGATACGGTGACCAAGTACAATCAAGATCAGAAGAAGAAGAAGAGTGATGGTGAAATTAATAACAAGGCCAATGGAAGTGGCAAATGAGGTAGAAATTTCAATCAAAAGAAAAGGTGGAACGACAACTCATCATCGGGGAATCAGCAAGGTAGTCAGAAGAAAAGAATTGAAGCATGCCCGACTTGCGGGAAAGCCCATCTGGGAGTTTGTATGAAAGGAAAAAGAGTGTGCTACAATTATGGTCAGGAAGGCCACATAGCACCAAACTGTCCAAACCCAAAGAAGGGTGCTTGTTTTACTTGTGGTTCGAAGGACCATCTGGCAAGAGACTGTCCCAAGAAGGGATCGAGAGGGTCAGGATCAGGAGGAAACCGGGGAAATAACAGTGGAAATGCCTTAACCATCACCGGACCAACAACAACAAACCGACCGACCGTCAGAACTTTCAACATGACGGTGCAAGATGTAGTTCAATCCCGTGATGTGGTGTCAGGTATCATTCCGATCAATAAAATTAATGCTTATGTTTTATTTGATTCGGGTGCTACTTGTTCCTTTATATCCGATGATTTTGCCAAGAATTTAGATTTTCCTAAGGATGAATTGGATTATCCCATGAACATAGAAATTGCGAATAGAGAAATAATTCCTGTTAAGTACGTACATAAGAACTGTAGAGTGGATATTAAGGGTAATATCATGAACGTAGATCTTATCCCTATTCGACTTGGGGAATTTGACGTTATTTTGGGAATGGACTGGTTATTCAATTACGGGGCTGTAATTGATTGCCAAAAGAAGAGTATTAACCTTATGACTCCGTCAAAGGTTGTGTTTTATGGTAGCAAGTCGCCTAGACAAGCAAGTTGTCTGACGATGATGCAGGGCAGGAAGTTGTTAAGACAAGGCTGTGTAGGATACTTAGCTTACATAGTCGACAGTCGAAAAGAGAATCCGAAGGTAGAAGAAATACCAATCGTGAGGGATTTCGTCGACGTATTTCCAGACGATTTACCAGGAATTCCACCAGATAGAGAGGTAGATTTTGTCATCGATTTGGTGCCCGAAACTGCTCCAATATCGAAGGCACCATACCGAATGGCACCAGTAGAGATGAAAGAACTAATGGTTCAACTACAAGAATTGTTGGACAAGAAGTACATTCAACCGAGCGTATCGCCGTGGGGAGCGCCGGTGTTGTTCGTGAAAAAGAAGGATGGATCGATGCGGATCTGCATTGACTACAGAGAACTGAATAAGGTCACGATTAAGAACAGATATCCATTACCGAGGATCGACGACCTGTTTGACCAATTAAATGGAGCGAGATACTTTTCCAAGATAGACTTGAGAAGCGGTTATCATCAATTGAAGGTGAGACCAGAGGATGTACCAAAGACAGCGTTCAGGACGCGATATGGTCACTACGAATTTTTGGTAATGTCGTTTGGTCTAACGAATGCTCTTGCAGCATTTATAGGACTAATGAATGGTGTGTTCAAGCCTTTTTTTGGACAATTTCGTAGTGGTATTTATAGACGACATATTGGTTTATTCAAAAACCAAGGAAGAACATGAAGAGCATTTGAGATTAATATTGGAAGTATTGAGAAGGGAAAAGTTGTATGCCAAGTTTTTGAAATGCGAATTTTGGATTGAACGAGTGCAATTTCTTGGGCACGTGATCGATAAAAATGGAATTTCAGTAGATCCATCCAAAGTTGAAGCTGTGATTAACTGGGATCAGCCAAGAACGCCGTCAGAAGTAAGAAGTTTTCTCAGATTAGCAGGGTATTATAGAAGGTTCATTCAAGACTTTTCCAAAATCGTAACTCCGCTAACAAATTTAACTCGGAAAACAGTGAAATTTGTTTGGATAGATAAGTGTGAGGAAAGCTTTCAAGAATTGAAGAAGAGGTTGAGTACGGCACTTGTGTTATCTCTTCCGGATGATACAGGAAATTTTGTTGTCTATAGTGATGCGTCGCATAAAGGACTTGGCTGTGTGCTAATGCAAAATGGCAAAGTCATTGCGTATGCATCACGATAATTGAAAGATTACAAGAAGGGATATCCAACCCATAACTTGGAGTTAGCTGCAGTTGTTTTTGCTTTGAAAATTTGGAGGCACTATCTCTACGGGGAGAAGTGTGAAATATATACGGACCACAAGAGTCTGAAATATATTTTCATGTAGAAGGAATTGAATATGCGTCAAAGAAGATGGTTGGAATTAATTAAGGATTAAGACTGTGAGATTTTATACCATCCGGGTAAAGCAAATGTGGTTGTCGACGCCTTAAGTAGAAAGGGTCGTGAGAAATTGATGATGTTGACTGCTCAGGAGGAGCTAATTGCAGAAATGGAGAAACTAGAGTTGGAAGTGAAGTATCCTATGGAGATTGATGAGAAGCTATTTCAGATGAAATCTGGTACAACTCTACTAGATAAAATAAAAGAGGCTCAGCTTCAGGACAAAGAATGTAAAAAGGTGACAAAGAAGATATCTGAAGGAACTGAACCGAGATTTAAGATGGATAAGGAAGGAATACTGAGATTAGAGAGTAGAATTTGGGTACCGCCAGTACAAGAGATTAAGGAAGATATTTTGAGCGAGGCTCATAGTTCACGATATTCGATTCACCCTGGTAGTACCAAAATGTACCAAGATCTTCGATAACATTTATTGTGGCCAAATTTAAAATGAGATGTTGCAGAATGTGTTGCCAAGTGTCTTACCTGTCAGAAAGTGAAAGCAGAACATCAAAGACCAAGTGGATTGCTACAACCGTTAGAAATCCCAGAATGGAAATGGGAACATATTACAATGGACTTCGTGGTTGGCCTTTCGACGACTCAGAAAGGCTATGACGCAGTATGGGTAATCATTGACCGACTGACGAAATCCAGACACTTCCTTCCTATCAAAATCAAATTCAACTTGGATCAGTAGGCAAGGCTATACGTAAAAGAAATTATTTCGAGACACGAAGTGCCGGTGTCAATTGTTTCTGATAGAGATCCGCGTTTTACATTGAATTTCTGGAAACATCTTCAGGAATGCATGGGTACGCAATTGCGAATGAGTACAGCTTACCACCCTCAAACAGACGGACAGAGCGAAAGAACGATTTAGACCTTAAAAGATATGTTAAGAGCCCGTGTGATGGACTTCAAAGGAAATTGGGATGATCACCTACCGTTAGTAGAGTTCGGCTATAACAACAGTTACCACGCTAGTATTGGCATGCCACCTTATGAAGCGTTATACGGCAGAAAGTGTAGAATCCGCTTTATTGGGATGAAGTTGGTGAAAGGCAATTGCTAGGGTTAGAATTAGTATGCAATGAGACAATGAAATAGTCAAAATTATCCAAAACACATTTGGTAGCGACTCAAGATCGACAGAAGAAATATGCTGATCCACATCGTAAAAATATCGAGTTTGAATCAGGTAGTTTTATTTTCTTGAAGGTCTCTCCCTGGAAGGGGAAGATCAGGTTCGGAAAGAAAGGTAAATTGAGCCCAATATTCATTGGACCATTTGAAGTACTGAGAAGAATCGGAGAAGTTGCGTACGAGTTAGCCTTACCCCCAGCACTCGAAAATGTCAACAACATCTTCCATGTTTCTGTGTTACGACCTTACAAGCCGATTACAAGCATGTAATTGAATACGAACCCCTGCATTTTGAGAAAGACTTATCTTACGAAGAAATTCATGTCCAAATTGTCGACCGTAAAGAACAAGTTCTCAGAAAGAAAGTTATACCTTCTGTTAAGGTAATTTGGAGGAACCACAACGCTGAAGAAGCTACGTGGGAACTCGAAGAGAATATGATGAAGAACTACCCTCATTTATTTACTTAATTATGTGTAAGCGATTCTTGGGACAGAATCTTTGTAAGGAGGGGGGGGGGGAGAATGTAATGGGTCGAAATTATTGAGTCGTGATTCTGGGGACAGAATCCTTTTAATGGGGGAAAGATGTGACGAACGAGATTTTTGTAATTTAATTTTAATATTTATTAAATTAAATAAATATTTTTGATGATTTAATTATTAGATTAAATAATTAATTGATGCAAATGTGAGTGATTAATTTAATTATATGTGTTACATTTATTAAATTAATGTGGAGGATATTTATTATTCAAGTATGTAATTATGTAAGCTTATTGAATTAAAAGAAATATTTAATAAGCCTAAATGTTATTTAATTAATGTAATTATTAATTGGAGAGTTAATAATTTGATATAATTAATTAATGAGAAAATTAATTATGTGACTATGTGAATTTATGAGAAATTATTATATTTTTTTATATTAAATTAAATAAGATATTTGAATTGGGTGTTACATGATTTAAACTATATTATAAAGCTTTTATTAAATTAAATGACTTTGAATCAATTAAGGGTTGCCAAACAAGGCCCTAGTAGTGGTTGGATGCAGTTACCCATGACTGGGTTAACTGACCATAATGCTCCAGTTCTTATTACTTACGTCTTTTCCATTCCTTATTGTTTCTAAGTCTGGAAAAACAGAGAAGGAGAGAGTTTGAGAAATTGTCAGAGAGAAATATTGAGATTGAGAGAAATTGTGAGTGTGTAGTTAACAATTATTGTGAAAGGATCATCATTGATCACCTCTTCTAAATTACACTCAGGGTAATCTCCTCCTTCCCAAATTTTTAAAGTTACGTTGTTTAAGTTTTATGAAAATGGCTTTCAAGTTTTTTGTAAAGTCTCTGTTTTTATAAAGGGTGTGGATTATGTGTTGTATATGTGTTAAATGTTACTATATTGTATTTAATTATATATATTTCACAAACCATATCATTTGTTTCATTAAAATACATGTCGTATATGTTTTTCAAAATTACAGAGTTTGGGTTTTGGCCATATGGCCTTATACGTGATATTTCATGTGTTGATCGTATATTATCCCTAAATTTTACATTCGTATGTTGTTATGCATGTTGATACGAAGAGAAAAAAGTTTAAATAAACGGATTCGGTGTTATAACGAATCCGTACTGACGATTTTCATGTTTTATTTTCAAAACCTTCAAGAACAGCAAAGTCAGTGAAATTGCATGCTTAAATTCTGTAATTTAGTGTTTACATTGGTTAAAGTCGTTATATAAATGTTGGGTTATGTTTATGCATGAATTATAACATGTGGGTATGATTAATTTCGTGTAGTAGTAATTTAATTAGAGTTTTTGGGCTGTGTTCCGCAATTTTCGCAAATTGCAAAACAATTTCAGTTCTCGCCGTAGTGGCATAAGTGTCCCAATAAGACGCATACGCATGCAATGCAGTCAGCCAAGACCTAGTATAAATGTGGTGCCGCAGAGCCACTCTGCAGAATGGTCCAGAAATGTAATTTTTAAAGTGTTAAGTCTAGCAATGTATTGTTAACTTAATGTAATGAATATAAAAATATGTTATAAGTATAATGAGATGTTAAAATAGATATTTAACATGTAAATAACATAATTACATGTGGATTGAATTATTGAATACATAATTAGCTTATTATTCATGATGAGTGAGTTTTATACACATGAATTGGATACATATCGGGCTTAATTTATTGTTGTTCTCAAGTCTTTTAGATTAGTATTTTAAGTGTTTATGTCTATTCATGCATGTTTTATGTTGTTTTGTAGGAATTGGGACAAAAGTTACATGGATCTTATGCGTTAGCGTTAGATAATGGTGGCTAGATAGTCTTATTTTGTATTTTGCCATTTATACACATGAATTGGATACTTCTTAAGAGCCAATTTGACTATAGTGTTTATGGACATTATTTTTAGGAAACAAAACTCAAAGAATGAAAATTGTAGATCTACAGACCTTATTTCGAAACACTCAAAGAATGAAAGTTATAGATCTACTTTTCCTCTTTTGGATCATCTTGAATCATAAAAATCGGAGTTCGGACGAAAAGAAGTTATGACCATTTTCCCAAAGGACGTTGGAGCGAAAATGTTAGAACTTGTAACAAAGACGGGCGCTAATTTTAAGTTTATTTGCAGCGCCGGGCGCTATAAGGAAAATATCTCGGCGTCGTCAAGCAGTTTTGGGGCATTGGGGAAGAGGTTGAGTGCGGCCTGGACACTTTTTGGGTAATTTTGACACCTTTTGACTCCAAATTGGATTGGGTTTGTTCTAAGCTCAAAATTAGACTTGTAACCTATAAATACATGATGTAAGGCATAAAATAAGGGAGATTACATAGATTAGACTAGATTAAACACTCCTTTAGATTAGAACATAACCCTAGTTCTTATTAGTTTTGGAGATTGAAGCAACTTGGAGACCATTGAAGATTCAAAGCAGAAGCGAAGAAGAGAGGAGCATGACAATAGATTATATTCTCTTCTCTCTCTTACTTTTATCTTTTAATGTCTATTCAATTGTGGATTCTTGATTTTAATTCATTAATTATGAACTAACTCTTTTTATTAAGATTCCAATGGAACTTTTTATGATTATGAATTGATTATTTGATTTATTCTAATTATTTATGTTGAAGTGAATTGTTCATCTTGCTTTGTGCTTATTGATTAATTATCTGATCAGTAATTACCTTGTTACTCTAGAAGGAATTGAGAAAGAATTCTAGGGTTAGAACTGGGCATGGTGACATGTGACTTAGTTATTTGCACAGTGAATAAGTAGGTTTGTGAATAGAATGAGAATATCTATTTGCCGCATGTAACACATAAGGAATTGGGATTGTAATGAGTTTAATTCAATTGTTTTGCATAGAGATATAGCAAAATTAATCATGGGTTAAATAGAAGGCAAATGATCACTGAGAAGAGGGCTTTTGGCATTTGAGAATTCCTGTTAACAATTCAGTAGACATAATAATTGGGATAATTGGATAATTGGTTTATAGTTCATAATTGGGGATATTGGAGTCTTAGCCTTTATTTATTTGAATTCATTTATAAAGTAACCTAGTTTTAATTAGTTAATTTAGTTTTCTTAATTAGAAAATTCACAATTTGTTATTGTTTAAATAAAATTGATTTGGTTAAGAGTTAGTAATTGGTAATTTTTATTAAATAATTCCTCGTGGGAACGATACTCTACTTTCACTTTATTACTTGTTGATCGTGTATACTTGCACGTATTCATTGATTCATGAAATCGATCAACAAGTTTTTGGCGCCATTTCTTAGGGAATTAATTTAATAATTAGTTACCAATATTAATTTCAATCAAATTAGTCTTAATTTAAACATTTTTATTTTTATTTTTAATTCTCTTCCTATATTTTCTCTCTTTTCGGGTACCATGGATGAGTTTGAGTATCAATGGCCATATACGTTCTTGGCTCAACCAAGGGAAACATGGATTGATGGACTTAATTCATCTTCTATAGAGGCAACTTGAAGGCGTTGGAGGTTTCTTGTGACCATCTGAGTCGAAGGATGGCAAGAATGACTCAACCCCAAGGGAGAGGAGATTGACAGAGATCTAACTTTGAGTACCAACGAAGATGAGCCAATTTTGATAGTGTCCCATGTACCTTCTCCACCAAAGTTCAAGAATCCAGACAGTTTTGCAAAACCATGCCCAATTGGCAGTCGTATGTCATCGGCAAAGCTCTTTGTGACATAAAAGCTAAATACGGTTTGTGGAGTCATGGTGGGATGAAAAGGAGAAGATAGAGGAAGACTCCATTATGTTTATTAAGCTTCAATGCCCCAATCTAATCATAGACATAATGGAGAAAACACCTAGTTGTTGGGCGTTCTTAATAGGGAACCTATCTACAAAGAGCATGCTAGGTGACTTCAATTCAAGGGTTTTTCTTGAATGGGAACCTCCCAAAAGAGACATTGCTTCGATGGATGGAGGGTTCCTCAATTTTAAATGAGGGGAATTGGATAGAGAATTGAAGAAGTCAGGCTGAGACTATAAAACAAGCGCTTATTGGGAGGCAACCCAAGTTTAATTTTTATTTTTAGTTTTTATTAGGTTTTATATTAATAGTTTTGAATTTTCATTTATTTAGGATTTAATAAAATTGCTTCTATCATTGTTTTTCTGAGTTATTCAAGTCAAATTCAAGTGTGGTGCCCAATTTGTTCCATGTGCTTAGCCTATTCTCCAAACTTAGTGGACAAGGAGGAAGATTGCTATATTTTCAGGGAAGTCCTCTGCTTTACCTTTTTATATTTCATCCATTGAGGACAATGTATAGTTTAAGTTTGGGGGTATTTTAGTGTCGTATTCCATATAGTTAGTTATCTGCATAGTAGTTCATTTTTTTTATGTGTTAGCATTGTGTTTTTTTAGGTTGCATATAATACATGGTAGTTATTTGCATATTCATATATATGTTGCATTAGTATGTGTTCATGTAGTATAATTGCATTTTTATTTTTTTATTTTTGCATGAATCTGTGTGATAGGTTTGTGTGGTCTTAGCTCATCTTATGATAAGATTGGTATTAAATGTTAACTTGAACAGTGTTGATAATTGATGTTGAGTTCTAATTTTAATCATGATGATAATCTGAGCCTATCTGAAACTTATGTAACCGGTTAGCACGTAAAGTTTAACTGTTTTAATCCACTTGGTTCAAGGGTTTCATAATTTGTTTCTGAGGGAAAATCTTTGTTAAAATTTAAGGAAATTAGTGAACTGGCGATAAAGGTTGGAATGACGTAAAAGCTTGAGTTTGGGGGAATCTATGGGGTATATATATACAAAAAGAAAAAAAAGAAATTATGAAAAAAAAAAAAAAAAAAGAAAAAAAAAAGAAAGAAAAGTAGAAATAACATGGCTAGTCTTATTTCGGGGGCCTTTGCTACTTGAGAAAAGCACGCATGAGGGGATTGTCTCTACACCTAGCGCCTAAGGTCTTTCATGGTGCAGGAGTCGTTGTTGAAAGCTTCGCTAAAGGGTAGTAGCAGTCGCCTAATGGAGTAAGACATTGCACGATCATGAAATAAAAAAAAAAAAAAAAAACACGAGAAAGAGCAAAAATGCCCTCGTGGTTGAATAAAAGTATAAATAAATCCTGTATTTACCCTTAGATTTGGTAATTGCTTTGTTTTAACCGGAGTTGTCATGTTCACAAAAGTAATTGAATTGGAACTGAAATTTTCCTTATAAGAAGTTTGTTATGTGATTATCTTGAATTGTGGTTGGTTAGAATGGTTAACAAGCACACACACACAACATGGGTGATGACAGGTTTGGATTGACTAATTGGTTAGAGTTATGGATTTTGACTTGATTGGATATATTGTTTGAGTACCAATGGTATCTTTGAGGCCTGTTGCTATATATCATACTGATTTATTACTGGGTTCGTAGGTATATTATAAAGTAGATCATGCATATGCATTCATTTAGTTGAGTTATTTTGTTTATTTTTAGTTCTTTTGTGTTTTTGCTTGAGGACAAGCAAAGGTTTAAGTTTGAGGGTATTTGATGAGTGAGTTTTATACACATGAATTGGATACATTCGGGCTTAATTTATTGTTGTTCTCAAGTCTTTTAGATTAGTTTTTAAGTGTTTATGTCTATTCATGCATGTTTATGTTGTTTTGTAGGAATTGGGACAAAAGTTACATGGATCGACGTTCGGGGTGGCTAGATTCACGTTTTCGGCTTGCCATTTACACAGCAGTCACTTCAGAGCAAATTTGAGTATTTCTACAGATCTTATTTCAAAACACTCAAATAATAAAAGTTGTAGATCTACTTTTCCTCTTTCCGGAACATCTTGAATCATCAAAATCAGAGTTCGGACGAAGAAGTTATGGCAATTTTCCCAAAGGACGTCGGAGCAGAAAATGTTAGAACTTGTAACAGCGTCGGGGCGCTAATTTTAAGCCTATTTGCAGCGCTTTCAGGCGCTATATAAGAAGAGATCTCGAGCGTCAAGCCCAGTCTTTGGGGCACTGAGGAAGAGGTTGGTGCGGCTGGACGCGTTTTGGGCTAATTTTGACACCTTTTGACTCCAAATTGGATTGGGTTTGTTCTAAGCTCAAAATTAGACTTGTAACCTATAAATACATGATGTAAGGCATAAAATAAAGGGAGATTACATAGATTAGACTAGATTAAACACTCCTTTAGATTAGAACATAACCCTAGTTCTTATTAGTTTTGGAGATTGAAGCAACTTAGAGACCATTGAAGATTCAAAGCAAGAGCAAGAGGGGAGCATCAGATTTGTTGACAACAGATTCTATTCTCTTCTCTCATCTTACTTTTATCTTTTAAATGTCTATTCAATTGTGGATTCTTGATTTTAATTCATTAATTATCAACTAATTCTTTTTATTAAGATTCCAATGGAACTTTTTATGATTATGAATTGATTATTTGATTTATTCTAATTATTTATGTTGAAGTGAATTGTTCATCTTGCTTTGTGCTTATTGATTAATTATCTGATCAGTAATTACCTTGTTACTCTAGAAGGAATTGAGAAAAGAATTCTAGGGTTAGAACTGGGCATGGTGACATGTGACTTAGTTATTTGCACAGTGAATAAGTAGGTTTGTGAATAGAATGAGAATATCTATTTGCCGCATGTAACATATAAGGAATTGGGATTGTAACGAGTTTAATTCAATTGTTTTGCATAGAGATATAGCAAAGTTAATCTGGGTTAAATAGAAGGCAAATGATCACTTGAGAGAGGGCTTTTGGCATTTGAGAATTCCTGTTAACAATTAAGTAGACATAATAATTGGGATAATTGGATAATTGGTTTATAGTTCATAATTGGGGATATTGGAGTCTTAGCCTTTATTTATTTGAATTCATTTATAAAGTAACCTAGTTTTAATTAGTTAATTTAGTTTTCTTAATTAGAAAATTCACAATTTGCTATTGTTTAAATAAAATTGATTTTTTAAGTTAGTAGTTGGTAATTTTTATTTAATTTAGTTTTCTTAATTAGAAAATTCACATTGATTGCGAAATTATTGTTTAAATAAAATTGATTTAATTAAGAGTTAGTTCTTGGTAATTTTTATTAAATAATTCTTGATTCAAAAGTTGAGCTTTAATTCGATGTCTTTGATTCACTCGCATGTTATTATAATCGTTATTTCATTATTATGCTTGTGGGCAATAGTGCTCACTCTTGCTTAATAATAACATTGCGCTTAAGAACGAAAAAGAACGATGAACCTTCCACTAGTAAAGGCAAGGCAAGCAAATTGATGATGAAGACTTGTTGTTTATATGGTGATGTATTTTGTTTAAGACTTGATTTAATGATGTTGTTTAAGACTTATTTGTTTATGATTCTCGCATAGATGTTTAAGGTTAGTTTAAACTGGATTGTATTATTATTATTGAATGTTGTAACCCTTATGGGAAGATTTTTATTCTATCTATTGCATGGTTTGCATTTATTATGGGTAGATAGATAGATGATATTTATCTGATGAACACCAAATCCCGTGGAACTGAAGTACCCGGATTTGGGGGTGTCACAAAACAATTGATCGAGGAGATCGCAGAACTGAAGAACAAGCTGAAGGAAGAAGCTACTAAGAGAGCAAGAGCTGAAGACGCATACGAAGAAGCTTTTCAATGAACCGGAATAGCAGTGAGAGACGCATATGCAAAGAGGATGAATATGGAGGAGATGGATAAAGTATTCAACACCATGATTAATCGAGCTCAAGATCGGGTCATGGGATATCCTATTCAGTTCGAGACGGTGCCATCATACGTTTTAAATCGCAGAACAATGTTTCGGATCATGGATGAAGAATGTAGTAAGGCTAAGCAGTATCTTAGTAGAACATCGTAGTTGTTATGCGATTAATAAATGTTAAATAAATTGTAAATCCCAAGTGTTATGAAACCTATGGGATATGATGATGATGTTGTCCTGAAACTTTTGTAGTTCAGGAAAGTAATGTAAATAGCAGTGGTGCTATTGTTTTATATTTTCAAAGAAATTATAAATAAATAAAAGTTGTTATTTTATTCAAAGTGTTATGTGATTATGTGGCTATTTCTTTTGTGGAAGCAAGTTAAGTAGAAATTACTTAAAGGAGTTGAATAATAATCTAATGAGTGTATTTTTAACAAAAAATGCCTCCCAAACGTCAACCACCATGACAGAGAAACACTAAAGGAACCAATAATGACAATGTAAATGCTAACCCTGTTCAACAGCTAGTGACGCTACTGACAGGAGCGTTGCAGAATCAACCACAGAACCAAGGAACAACGTTTAAGGATTTCAAGGCGGTTGGACCACCTGAATTTCGTTGGTCCATGAATCCAGTCGAAGCACAAACCTGGATTTTGGAGATAGAAAAGGTGTTCGATGTCGCTAGGGTAGGGGAAGATCAGAAGACTGCTTTCGCAACATTCATGTTGAAAGCAAAAACTAGTTATTGGTGGCAGGCCAATAAAACTCGTGAAGGGCCAGGGGTAATGACCTGGGATAGGTTTAAGGAAATATTTTTCGAGACCTATTTCCCAGAGAGTTCGAAGAGTCACCTAGAAGTGCAATTTTTGGAACGAAAGTAGGGAACGATGACGGTATCTGAATATGCCGCTAAATTCAACGAGTTGGCAAGGTTTGCACCGTATCAAGTCAGTACGGATGAGCGCAAGGCGAAGAGATTTGAATAGGGACTGAAGCCCTGGTTGTATAGTAGGGTTTCCCTGTTCTAGTTGAAGACTTTTGCAGCAGTGATGGAGAAAGAAATACTCGCTGAAGGTGGAGGCGAGGCAGTGACAAAGTTCAATCAGGAACAAAAGAAAAAGAAGAATGAGGTGGAGATTAAGAATGGAGGTGGTAGTGGTTGAAACAACAACAATAACAATTTGAAGAGGAAGTGGAATGGAAGCGTGAGTACTGGAAACCTGCAGGGTAACCAACAAAACAAGAAGTTTGAAGCATGTGCTACATGCGGGAAGTTTCATAATGGTGCATGCTTGATGGGGAAACGAGTATACTTCAATTGTGGTCATGAGGGTAATATTGCCTCAAATTGCACTCAACTTAAGAAGAATGTGTGCTTCACGTGCGGATCCAAGGATCACTTTGCTCGTGAATGCCCTAAGAAGAAGGCTAGAGAGACAAACAGAAGCAATGGAGGTACATGGGCCATTACGGGACCTACAACATCAAACAAACCCACAACCAGAACCTTCAATATGACTATGCAAGATGTTGTGCAATCAAAAGATGTGGTGTCAGGTATTATCCCAATCAATGATATAAATGCTTATGTATTATTTGATTCGGGTGCTACTTGCTCGTTTATATACGATGAATTTACTAAGAGGTTAGGATTGCCTAGTGAAAAACTGAATTTTCCTTTGAACATAGAAATTGCGAATAAGGAAGTAATACATGTTAGGTTTGTATACAAGAACTGTACGGTGAACATTAAGGAGAAAATCTTAATGGTAGATTTGATTTCGATTAGACTTGGAGAGTTTGATGTTATTTTGGGAATGGATTGGCTGTTCAGATATGGAGCGATAATTAATTACCAAAAGAAGTGTCTAAACCTTATGACCCCGTCAAAGGTAGTATTTTATGGTAGTAAGTCGCCTAGACAAATGAAATGTCTGACGATTATGCAGGCCAAGAAATTGTTGAGTCAAGGCTGTGTGGGCTATTTAGCTTACATAATCGATACTCAGAAGAAGAGTGTGAAACTAGAAGAGATACCAGTGGTGAAGGAATTTGAGGATGTGTTTCCAGAGGATTTTCCAGGACTTCCGCCTGATAGAGAGATTGAGTTCGTGATCGACTTAGCACCGGGGACATCATCGATATCAAATGCCCCGTACAGAATGGCTCCGGTAGAAATGAAGGAACTATTGGTGCAATTGCAAGAGTTGCTAGAAAAGAAGTATATTCAACCAAGTGTATCACCGTGGGGAGCGCCGGTGTTATTCGTGAAGATGAAGGATGGGTAAATACGTCTTTGCATTGATTATAGAGAATTAAACAAAGTCACTATTAAAAACAAATATCCATTACCAACAATAGATGACTTGTTTGATCAATTGAAGAGTGCTTAATACTTCTCGAAAATAGATTTGAGAAGTGGGTATCACCAATTGAAGGTGAGGAAGGAGAATATACCTAGAACGGCATTCAGAACTCGGTATGGACATTACGAGTTTCTGGTGATGTCTTTTGGTTTAACCAATGCACCTGCTGTATTCATGGATTTGATGAATAGGGTGTTTAAACCATTCTTAGACAAGTTTGTAGTGGTATTCATCGACGACATTCTGGTGTATTCCAAAACACAAGAAGAACACGTAGAACACTTACGTTTGACATTGGAAACACTAAGAAAGGAAAAGTTGTACGCGAAATTCTCTAAGTGCGAATTTTGGCTAGATCGTGTACAATTTCTTGGGCACGTGATTGACAAGGATGGAATTTCTGTGGATCCATCAAAAGTGAAAGCTGTAATCAATTGGGAACAACCAAGAACACCGTCAGAGGTAGGGAGTTTCTTGGGATTAGCCGGTTATTATAGAAGATTTATTCAAGATTTTTCTAAGATAGCCACTCCGCAAACAAATTTGACAAGGAAAGCAATAAATTTTGTTTGGACAGAGAAGTGTGAAGAGAGTTTTCAAGATTTGAAGAAGAAGCTAAGTGTGGCACATGTATTGTCATTACCAGATAGTACAGGAAACTTTGTGGTGTTTAGTGATGCCTCACATAAAGGGTTAGGTTGTGTTCTTATGCAGAACGACAAAGTAATTGCGTATGCATCAAGACAAGTGAAGGATTATGAGAAAGGTTATCCGACTCATGATTTGGAATTGGCTGCAGTAGTATTTGTTCTTATGATATGGAGACACTATCTCTATGGAGAAAAATGTGAGATCTACACAGACCATAAAAGTCTGAAGTATATTTTCACACAGAAGGACCTAAACATGCGTCAAAGAAGATGGATGGAATTGATAAAAGATTACGATTGTGAGATCTTTTATCACCAGGGCAAAGCGAATGTGATTGCAGATGCTTTGAGCAGGAAAGGTCGGGAGAAGTTGATGCTGATAACCACTCAGGAAGAGCTTATTTCAGCAATGACAAAGGTAAAGTTGGAAATCAAATTTCCAAAGGAATCCGATGAACGACTATTCCAGATAGATGCTAGTCTAACTTTGGTGGACAAAGTGAAGAGTGCTCAACTACAAGATAAAGAATGCGAAACGATCAAAGAGAGAGTGGTCGAGGGAAGTGATGCAAAATACAAGATCGATACTGAAGGGTTACTGAGATTCGAGGAAAGAATTTGGGTTCCAGCAGTACCAGAGCTTAAAGACGAAATCTTAACCGAAGCACACAACACAAGATATTCGATTCATCCAGGAAGTACAAAAATGTATCAAGATTTGCAGTAACATTTTTGGTGGCCGTATATGAAAAGAGACGTTACAGAATGCGTTGCAAAATGCTTGACATGTCAAAGAGTCAAGGCCAAGCATCAAAGACCAAGTGGATTACTTCAACCGTTAGAAATACCGGAATGGAAGTGGGAACACATCACAATGGATTTTGTGGTGGGCCTTCCAACTACTCAGAGAGGATGCGATGCGATTTGGGTAATAGTGGGCAGACTGACAAAATCAGCGCACTTTTTACTAATAAAGATTAGGTTCAATCTTGATCAGTTAGCAAGGTTATACGTTAAAGAGATCTTTTCGAGGCATGGAGTGCTAGTGTCAATTGTATCAGATAGAGATCCGCGATTTACGTCAAACTTTTGAAAAAGACAACAAGAATGTATGGGAACACAATTACGAATAAGTATAGCATACCATCTATAAACCGACGGGCAAAGTGAACGAACAATCCAAACGTTGGAAGATATGCTGGAGCATGCATCATGGATTTCAAAGGAAGCTGGGAAGAACATTTACCATTGGTGGAATTTTCCTACAACAATAGTTACCACGCGAGCATCGGCATGCCACCTTACAAGGAATTATACGGCAGAAAGTGTAGAACTCCACTGTGCTGGGATAAAGTAGGTGAACGCCAACTGTTAGGACCGGAACTGGTACAATAAACTGCTGAGGTTGTCAAACTCATCAGAACAAGATTGGTAGCAGCCCAAGACAGAGAGAAAAAGTATGTCGATCAACACATGCAGAATCGCGAATTTGAAGTAGGAACTTTTGTTTTCCTAAAAGTTTCTCCTTGGAAAGGGAAAATTCGTTTTGGCAAGAAAGGAAAGCTCAGCCCAATATTTATTGGACCTTTCGAGATACTACGAAGAGTGGGGAAGTGGCTTATGAGATAGCTCTACCTCCAGAATTGGAAAACATTCATAATGTTTTTCACATTTCGGTGTTACGACCGTATAAACCCGATTACAACCACGTGATCGAGTACAAACCACTTCAATTTGATAAAGATTTATCTTATGAAGAGATTTCTATCCAGATAGTCGACAGGAAAGAACAAGTGCTCAAAAATAAAGTGATACCTTCTGTGAAGGTGATATGGAGAAACCACAATGTCGAAGAGGCAACGTGGAAACTCGAAGCTGAAACGATGAAGAATTACCCTAAGTTATTTGTTTAATCCATGTCCTCAATTCTGGAGACAGAATCTTTATAAGTAGGGAAGAATGTGACGATTTGATTGTTTAAATTGTGATTCTGAGGATAGAATCCTTGTAAGGAGATAATGATGTAACATTCCGAAAATTTAATTGTAATATTAAATATTTAATAGATGTGTTTATCGTTGAATAAATATTTGTTTCATTGATTTGATTTTATTTGGTTAATTATTTGTTAAATAAATAATTAATGAATTAAGGAAATTATTATTACATTGATATTTTAATTTAATAGTTAATTATTTGTATTTAGTTATGTGATTAAATGATTTAGTTAATTAATTGTTATTTGAATTAATTAAATTAAATATGAAAGCTTGATTAAATAAAGTGTGACAAATAACTATATTATAAGGAGTTATTGAAATAAATTAAAGTAGTTTAATTTAGTTTTATCCAAACAAGGTTCAAGGATATTAATTCTTTAAATTTAAAGGTTGGATTTCTAATTTTTGAATTTAATAATAAAATATAATTAAAATAGTAAATATAATATATTTATAATATATACATTTCTTTTAACTGATGTTAGTTATTAGGATTATTAAGGTTATCAGTTTTTTTCCTTTGCGCTTAAGTGCTACGTGACTTGGTATTTGGCTATATTGAGAAGAGAGTTCAGAGAGTTTGATAGAGCTTGACAGTGTAACTTAAGAGAGATTGAGAGGAAGCTTAAGGATTTCAAAGCTAATTCAGTGGGGTTTGCAAGGGATTATCACGCTAATTGAAGGTATTTTCCATAATTATATATTTATGAATATATGAATTCACGACATGGTCTATTTGTGTTATGTGAAATCAAAATTGGTGAATTGTGGATATGTACTTGGTAATTATGATGATACATGCTTATGATGCTAGAGTTATGTTTAAAACAAGAAATTTGTATACTAATTTTGTTTTAACAGTAGAAAGAATGTCAGTATATGTATTTTCATATGGTTCATGAAAAGTATCAATTGTAGTGGCTAATTAGTATGTGAAATTATAAATTTAAGCTTGATTATGTTAGTTCATTAAGAAACGAGCATAACGTAATTTTAATGAAGTGATTTGGCCAAGTATTGAAGTCATAGTGTTGATTTTTGGGATGAATATCAAAAATGGAGTTTTATATGAAAAACTTGGAATTTGAGAAATTAAAATAGGTAGAAGTGTTGTTAAATTGTTTTAATTGATGGAAAATGTTAGCAATCATGTTTATGATATTGTTATATTTATTTTACGTGTTAATTTCACTGTTTGGTGGGTGAAATTTGTGTCAGTTGGGCTAAAATCGGCAACTGTTCATGCCGAGTCTGCCTCTGTCTGTGCACTGTGATACAATTCTTGCACCGGTGCAAGGCTAAAAATTGTATTAATCGCATTGCGATGTAGCAATTGCGCCTTAATCGGTATGAGGTAGAAGCGACTTCTTTCCGCTGCATAGACTTTTGGGGAAACCTTACCACTTGGTCTAAGGTTATGGTTAAGCGTCATACACGTAGTAAGAAGGTTAAAATAGAACTATGATATGTAATTGATAAATTCAAAGCTTGAATGATTAGTAAGTGATGAACGTGGTATATTAGGACTTAGTGAGCATGATGAATAGTAAACATGTGTTGTGAAGGTTAACACTTGTAATTTCTAATATTTGCATGGTATCTTAAGACTTGTGCTAAAATAGCAAGTTTAGCTAGTAATGCGAGTTATATTGAAAAGTGAATATTAGTATGTCTAATAGATGTTGTAGTTTTAACATTGTGTATAGGTGAGCGTGAGTTTTAATATTTTAGCTTACACTCGAGGCAAGTTTTCTAACTATACACTTTCGTTGAGTTAGTTCTATTATTACATTGTGTAACTTCATTCTTTTGATTGAGCAAGTTTCTTGTATCTAGGTATTTATGATGATGCAAGTTCCAAAAATCTCATCTTTTACATTGTGCATGTTTTAATTCTAAATTATTGGAATTCTAATCATTGTTGACTTACTCTAACTTGTTTATAGTTAAACAAGTTTCTTTAGTTTATTCTTTTATGAAAAATGTTTCTTGAACCTTAATTCCTTGTGTTGAATGGTTCAATCACTTTGTATATTTTATTACCATGTGGAGTAAGCATTATTTCCAGCTTGCTATCAACTAATGCATGTTCGGTAACTAAAATTCTAATTTGACAAGATTATAGACCTAGCTTATTATTGTTCAAGCCAAGGTTTATCATTTCTTTACTTTGATCAATACTTATGCTCTCTAGTTATTTCAAGCATGAGTCTAGAATATATTCAGTTCACCTATGATTCTCAAATGTTCTAAGTTATGTTGTTATTAAACAACTATTGTGTTATCAAGCATTGTTGATTCAACTAGTTTGATGATCGTTAAACTTCAAATTACCCTTGAAAGTGTATCCAAACCAAACTTTCTTTTGTGCGAACTTGTACTCTAAATACTGAGATGAACAACCATATTTTTAGGGGTTTACGCTTAGCATTAAAATGGTTGTGCACAATACATTGTATGAAGGATTGATCCCCCTAAGTACGTGGAGTCCTTATAGTCATATGAATGTTAAAGTTAAAGTTGAAAGATTGCTTATAACTATGGACATAGTTCGTGGTCATTAGACCCTCAGTGGTATATTTCAGAATGTTAATAGAACATATCATTCAGTTCTATTGAGCCTATTATTTGGCAAATGTTGTAATGTTAATAGAACATATCATTCAGTTCTATTGAGCCTATTATTTGGCAAATGTTGTAAAGTTATTTATTCTTATTTCAAGTGAGCTTTGTTTTCTCACTCTTGAATATTTATACACTTATTGCAGCTATGGTTGAAAAGGTAAATGAACCTACAACTAGCAAAGGAAAGGGAAAAATGTACAAGTGATGAAGACTTGTAATTTTATTTTATCGTTATGATGATAGACTTTTAATAATGATGTGATGTAATAATTTAATTTCCGCATTTGAATGATTGTAATTAAAGGTTAGATAACCTGGGAGATAATTTTATTAACGTAATCCTGTATGGGCAAGTTTTATTATTCAATTATATTATGTTTGGGTAGTTAGATATGAATGTTTTGAATAAGTGAACACCAAATCTTGTGGAAATAAAGTACCTAGATTTGGGGGTGTCACATCGTCAACATCGGGTACGTCAACGACATCATCTACCAACACATCAGCATCATATAGCAATATGTGGCTGGGATTGCTAACTTGTTCTTGCAACGAGTCATCCATTCCAGATAGATTAGTACCATCTAATGACCGAGTCTTCGTTGTCACAACTGTATACACTTGAGTTGCTTGGATGGATAACACAAATACGTCATCAAACTATAACTTGGATTTTACATCTACTATGACGATTCTATTACGATCAAATTTAACACCCCTTGCAGTATCAAACTAGTGACACTGAAATGTAACGACCTTTTTGGCCCCTGGATAATTGAGCACAACTTCCTCTAATCTTCCATAGTAATTGGACTCAGAATATCCGTAACAACTTCCCAAAATGACAACGCCAGAGTTGACTGATGTCAATTCATTCACGTCATCAACCTTGAATTTATACCCATTCACGATGCTGCCTGGAAATGAACTAATAAGTTTGTACGTGCCTAAAATGACATCTCTAAAATGCTCATAAGCGTTCTCTTCTTCGACCCTTCTCTTAAACCACTGTTGAAAATTTTTATTAGTGAATGCTTCCATCTATGATGTAGTCGACCCCGGGTTAGAATCATGCGCTTCCAATTCAAATGAACTACGTACAATAGTATGGCAATTGTTTAATTATTGATTAATGTTAGATAAATCATTTTCAACTTGTAATAATACTTACTTGATGTACAATGATACTTCAAGCATATTTAGAAGCACATATGTAGATACAATCTTTAAATCCTTATCGGTTAGGTGAGTCTTCGTCTCATGTCCAAATGGTTTAGCCGGATAAGTGAATACAACCAACTAATCAGCAAGACCAGACGGATCGATGACCTCATTCTGACTTAAACGGTTGTGATTCGTTGCGACTACATCGTCAAAGTACAATAAGCAAAAGTTGACAAGCTCTTCCTCTGTATAGCGTTCAACAATAGAACCCTCTACACGAGCTTTATTTTTGAATTTTTGCTTTAATCGACACATATACCTAAAATATGATAGTATCCGATAAGTTAATTATAAAGATGATGAATATTTCACAATGTATATGATATTACCTTTCAAAAGGATACAACCATCGATATTGCACCGATCCTCCAAGCTTAAGTTCATATGGTAGATGAATAGGCAAATGCTCCATGTTGTCAAAGAACCCCGGTGGTAAGAACATTTCGAGCTTGGACATTGTTAACACTATATTTTTCTCCATCTGCTACACATCAACTATACCTTATAACTGTTAAGCAAATATCTCGAAAGAAATTTGAAAGTGCGGTAAAGGTGTCATTAATATTCCTGGGTAACACCTCACGAAATGCAATTGGCATCAACTTCTGCATGAATATATGACAGTCATCACTTTTGAACCCAGTAATTTTCAACTGCTCAACCTTAATACAATGAGATATGTTAGAAGCATATCCATCTAGGAGCTTCAATGCGCTAAGCCACTTGCAAATATTTTCAAATTGTTTCTTGGTAAGACAAAATGGATCTTTCGGTTTTGAGTTGGTAGGTCGGAGCCACAATTCCCGCCTAATATTCATTTCCTCCAAGTCTTTGTGTTCTTTATCATTGTCTTTTGTTTTACCACTCGTATCTAGTACGGTGTAAAACAAGTTCTTGAATACATTCTCAGACATTTGGAAATTTTACTTTTTTGTCCACCGACAATATGGGGGAGGCGATTCGTCTTTCAAAGATAACTCTGGAAGACATCTCAGATCCAGTCCGGATACTACCGGAAGTTCAGTCTCAACCCCGAAAAACACACCGGGAGTATCAGTTCCAACCTCGGAGATAACCCTAAGGCATTCAATTCCAATACCAGAAATTCCACCAGAGATGGCCGATTCATCTCGAAGATAACCCCGAGGTATTCAGTCTTAGTCCCAACACTAGGAGTAGCAGTTACCAACCTTGGAGATAACACCAAGGAATGCAGTTCCGGCGATAACCCCGAAAATGCTTGTTTCAAATGCATGCAATCAGCTTCAACCTCGGCACTCACACCGAGGTGCTCAGTACAAGACCTAGACAGACACACCTCAGAGATGACACTGAGGACCTTGAACACTTGTAGTAGACCAATCTCAGAGATAACCTTGAGCAACGTCTGCTTTATCAGCCTAAACCGGCGGTAACCCCGGTGAGGGGAAAAGTCGTCATCTTGCCACCTTAACGCCACATCGCACCGTCTTAACATTTCATACATACATTTCTACACAATAATGTCCCATAAGAACTAAGGATGTCTAATCCCGAGTGACTATTACGCAGGATAACAGATAGAATTTGAAGCTTGAAGACCGGAAGGCATGGTCCCATCTTCCTGACTTCGTACAACCTCTAATCCTATATCATTACGTAACTCTCGACAACGGCGGTCTGAAATAGGTCTTACATACCTCAGTCGGATGCCCGATTTCAATTCTAAAAGTTCGAGCGGATATTACAGTGCATATGTGCATGTACTTCGAGACAGCAGGACCCACGAAGCCCGGGGCAAAAGCAACCGGTATGTAGCACAAATATGACCTGCCGCTAGTAAATACATCATGACTCCTTCCTCTATAAATAGAGGGCTTGGGTGGCCATTTAGAAAAAATGAAAAGGCGAGGAAGCCCTGTCAAATTTGCTCTGTACTCACCCTACACTGAGTGCTTTCTCATTTTAGACACTTGTGAGCTCACATATAGCAACTTTTTGTACTAGAGGGAGCCGAGTGTTCATCCCTTTAACGATATAGAAGTCATCTTTGGCAGCCCACTGTAAGCCTTCTCATACACTTTAAAGCCTTTCTCTTCATCTTTGCACACACCATTATTCACGTTAAGAGTCGTGTTGCATGTGTTTACCCGGACTTCGGTCCGTGGTTTTATTTTAGTTTATATATATATATATATATATATATATATACCTATATATATTTATATTTATATATGGACTAACATTATTGAGTTGTGCCTCGATTGAGCCTAGACTTCGGTCTTTACAGCTTTTTTTACTTTTCGTCCCGCCTAGATTTCACTTCGTGGCGGTTGATTTCTTTTACAGCTTTATTTACATTTCTGATCCCCCATGGAGGTGCTTCATGGTGGTTGATCGTGTCTGTATATATATATATATATATATATATATATATATATATTTACAGCTTTCATATATATATATCTGCTTATTGCTTTGTTATCAATTGCGACCTCATGTGAGCCTAGGAATCATGTGATCACAGATTCAGTCTACTGGATCTAGATTTGGTTCCCGTGATGGACATTTTCAGCTGTAAGCAGCTTGTAAATTTTTTCACGGTGTTTGGATTTCCTCAGATGGTTTTCATACCCACGAGGAGTTCGACACCATTTTGTACATTATTTTCTCGAAGATACTTCGCATCTCGAAAATTAAAAACAATCAAGCCGAACACTTAATTAAAAATGGAAGTGTAAAAGGTTTCAATTACTATTGAGCACAAGGGTTTGAAAAACCTCTTTTATAAAACATCACTGCCATATCTTGTTTAAAACTGAATTTTTACATAAATTCAAACCCTGTGTATATAGGTGCCAACGAGGCCTCGCACTACTTCCAAATAAAAGCACATTGACCCCCACACACACATTCATATAACAGTTTCTTGAAAAGTGGCGGTCAGCGTGGTAACACGGATGTCGGGGGGTGCCTAACACCTTCCCTCTGCATAATCAAGTCCTCAGACCCTAATGAATCTCGGTTTCATCGACCCATTTAGCAGTGTCACATCACTGGGTCAATTTGCAAACCTTTTCTCGGTTGTGTTGGTACAACCATATAAAAAAACCAACTGGTGACTCTTAACAGTCCATCGTCGACATTATACATGTCGGACCTTTTTCACTTGTTTTTTCAAACAAATCTCACCTAACATTTGAACACCAAAGAACAAGTAATGAAAGGGGACAAATAAAAATCCTGACGTCGATAGGTGGCGACTCTGCTGGGGACTCCAGTAAGAGGACTTAAGCCGCTATTACAAATCTTTTCAAAATTGTTATATGCTTGTGTGTGGATGTTGCATTTACATTTATGATGAATGTGTACGAATGCATATATTTTTCTGCACTTAATGCTTTACACTATATCTGCTTGTCATATTAGTGCTTCGCACATGTCATCATTTTTATAAACAGTGAGACACATTGTATATGAATGTATGGTGTGTGGTTCCTCTATCAGGGGGCTATCCTGTCGATGTTTGATTACTAGACTCGTAGGAAGACTAATTCCAACGAGGCTTATGAAAGGCACCACCCAAATTTGCTCCAGTTGAAAGACCAGATTAACTTCCCGTCGAGTAAATTGCGATGATTTGGGAACCTTCATGCCAAAAAGCCGCGAGAGTAACCTAAGATAGGTCAGCCTCTGATAAACCAAACGCGGAGGAAAGTCTCTTCATGCTTTCTCATTTTAAATTACTTGTAAAATCAATTACTTGTAATTTCATTCAATATTTATCTCCATGTAATGAGAAATATGAAGAAATATGTGTTCATACATATTTAAATTAATATTCTAACGTCCGCCTTACAGGATAATATCCCTAGAACGAATACATAGCATTTAAACATTTACACACTCCCTAACGACTAAACTACACAAGTCTTTTGCAGGGAATCAATCGAACCTATTACCCGATCAAAATCCAAAAAAGCCACAAGCCTACAGTTAATTATGTCGTCATCAGACCAGACTGACCTTAATCCAGTTTCTCACAAAGAATTTGATGGATTAAGTAAACAAATCACAGATTTGGTTGTTCTGCTTAAAGAACTACATCAATCTACTCAGGGTATGAGGATACCCATACATGTTGAATCCTCTACACAAAGAGGAACCCAAGGTTCTGATAAAGCCATTACAGAACCTGAACTTCAGTTGGATACGACCAACAAAATGCATGATGCCACCCATCTCAAAGGAGATCCAGACACCAGTGACATCAGAAAGAAAGTTCTTCAAATGGAAGAAACCCTTCATGCAATCAAAGGAATTGGAGCACACAGAAGTATCTCATATGCTGACGTTTGTATATTTCATGATGTTCATTATCCAAAAAAATATAAAAATCCTAACTTTAAAAAATATGATGGGTTAGGAGATCCTTACACACATTTGAAGGTGTTCATTGGAGAACTTGGATCGTATGCAGAGGACGAGAAGATCAGAATACAACTGTTCCAGAAGAGTCTGACTGGAGAAGCCCGATCGTGGTATACCAGATTAGACAACTACAAGATCCATAGTTGGGAGGAACTAACTCACGCCTTCCTCACTCAATACAGCTTTCAGTCTCAAATGGCTATTGACCGGTACCAGATTACCAAGGTCAAGAAATAGTCCAATGAGTCTTTCAGAGAGTATGTTCAAAGGTGGAGGCGCCTTTCTGCTCAAGTTATTCCTTCCATGACGGAATCAGAAATGGTCATGACCTTCATAGACATACAAGAAGCTCTTTTCTATGAAAGAGTCTTAGCTGGCATTGGTAAAACATTTTTTGAAATGATTAAACATGGGGAGATGGCTGAGATGGGATTGAAGTCGTGGAAGATTCAAGACCTAGCTGACCTTAAAGCTGTTGCTAAGCACATCTAATCCAGAAATTATGGAAACAACCCCCGGAGGGTCCATAAAAAGAAAGAGGAGGATGTTTCCTTGATACTACAAGGTCAAAAAGGCAATCAGAACATGCCTATCAAGAGGAGAAATTACACTCCCTTTCTAGCACAATCTTCAAACCCTCCATTGCCAAAAGGTGGAGATGTCAAACGCCCTCAAGTGTTCACACCCTTAGGGGACTCGCTCGAGAACATTCTCACTCTTCTGACAACTCGAAAGAAAATCACGCATCTTCTTCCATCAGCCAACCCTAATGGGAGGGGTTTTAATGCTGCTCAAAAATGTGCTTATCATGCTGGGGCACCTGGACATGATACTCAAGATTGTTGGTCCTTAAAACATAAGATCCAAGATTTAATAGACAACAGTGTGATCGTGGTCACCAAACGAGATCAACCTCACGTACAAGACAACCCTCTTCCTCAACACAAAGAGGAAGAGGTCAACATGATCAGTTGGAGCAGAGCAATGGACAGAGTTCCCATCTTAATGGTGAAACATCCCAGACCATCAAAGACGGTGTTGACAAATGGGATTATGCAAAGTTCTAATTCGTAATGGATAGAAAGATGGAAGCTCTATGTAAACAAATTGAGTAATTGGTAAAATTGGCAACCTATCAGCATCAAGTCACATGCCAATTAGTCAGCCAGGAGCATGCTAGTCTGTTCCCTTTTATTGTGAATAGTCCTTCGCCACATTCAGAGAAAGAAACACTGGAAGACAAAGTGACGAAGATAGCAAGTGCCAAAGCCCGTAGGGATTTTGCCAATAGAAGGGAATTTACATACCTGGGCCAACCTATAGAAGAGATACTTCAGATGTTGATCAATAAAGGGAGGATCACTTCCCTTCTGCCTCTAATTAATCCCCGTTCAGGACGGTTTAATTCTGATGGAGTATGCCAATATCACTCCTATTCTCGTGGTAACAACATTGAATAATGTTGGGCACTCCGCCACCTTATTCAGAATCTAATTGACAACGGTGTCCTGCAACTGGCAGACGACGATATTGTGCTATTGAATAGTGAGAATACTTCTCCTACTAAATGGAAGGGACTAGTAGCAGTTATATCCGCTGAGGCTGATGGAACTGTCAAACCTTTCACAATACAAGCAATTCAACTCAAAGGAGTTGACAATCCTTTGAAAGTGGCTGCTCCAAAGCCAATTAACTTACCATTCAGACCACAATATCCTGTTATCAGCTTACAAAAAGTCCCATGGAATTATGGAGAAGCTGAAGGATCCACCTCTCATACAACTGATGCAGTGTCGAAGGAGAATCTACGTTATCTTCCCCAACGGGTGATGAAATCTACCATCAAATCAAAGGGGAAAATACCCATGGAGAAGATTGAAAAATTCCTCCGCACTATGGGTTATAACGAAGCCAAGATGGTTTTAAGCTTAAGAGAAACTCCACACCAAATTTCAATCCTGGACTTGGTTTTAACTTTCGAGGAACACAAGAAGATCTTACTGAAGGTTTTGGAAGAAGCCTGCTTGCCGACATCAGTGGAAGCGGAAAAATTTCAACATTTGGTTGATCACATTTTTAACAACAATATGTTATCCTTCACTGATAACGACATACCGCCCGAACGGACCGGTCATTGCAAGCCATTGCACATTGCAGTTTTATCCTCCGGATATATGCTAGCTGGAGTCTTGATAGATGGAGGTTCGTCTCTGAATATCTGTCTTTATGCTACTTTGCTGAAGATTAATGTCAATCTCAAACGGATTCGAAGTAGCCATACGATCATCAAAGCTTTCGAAGGATCCCGCCGAAATTTAGTAGAAGAGATTGAGCTACCAATCGAGAATGGTCCCCATACATTCTGCGTATCTTTTCATGTGCTCAAAATTGATTCAGGATATAACCTGCTATTAGGAAGACCGTGGATTCATATGGCTAGGGTCGTCCCCTCCACTCTTAATCAGCGAGTGAAATACATCATTAATGACAGCCTAGTCACGGTTAATGTTGAACCGTAATGTCCTAAACAAAGTGACATACCCCTCATCAATTTCAATTCAGAAGTTGAGCCGATCAGTTTTCATGCCTTGGAGGTGAGAAACACTCACTACCACCCTATTGGGGCGCCACCACTCACACCTAGGATTTCTGCCGAAGTAATGTCGGCTACTCAAAAAATGATATCTTTTGGTCATCAGCCGGGACAAGGGCTGGGTAAAAGTCATCAAGGTATTAAGCACCCAATTCAAGTGATCAGACAATGTGGGACAGCTGGGTTGTGCTATTCTGCCAGTTCCAGTCACAGGAATCCACATAAGCATCATCAGATTCCTCCAACTTCAGTTACACGACGATTGTCTCCACCTACAAATCCTGAGTCCACACAACCTCCTGTAAAGGTGCCATCTAGTGTAATGGCTATGTTATTTCCAAGACCGATACCAGTGAAGGAGAAAGAAGCCTTTATTCCAAACCCAATAGTGGAGGAATAGGAATGAAGAATTAAGCAAGACATCGTCAGAATGATGTCAGGCATACACATCATTGTTCATGATGAACATACAAACAGATACACCCTAGATGATGATTACCCAGACGTAATGGTCATCATTCGGGAGAAGGAGGATGATGACAACCCCTCCAGCACTGCAGTCCATCAGGACTTTGCTATCGACAATTGGAACAGCACTAATTGCATTGGTCAACGAGGGTAAAATGGGCAGGAACTCTTTCTGCCCTGTAGATATCATAACTACTTACTTTTCTGTACAGTATTAGCAGTTGTTTTGTCAGTACATGCTAACACTTTATATGATCAAACCATTTCATATATACTAAGTGAAAGTATATTTTGTTTCAGGACCCTAAATTTAGATGTGCCTGTACATGCTGATAAGATGCCTCTTCTCCACAAGGATTGTAACTTTGATGTAAAGTTGGATTCAGCCTTGATGGAAATACATTATGACATTGAGGATTCAGCCCGAATGGGTCTAAGATAAACCTAAACCCAATCTTGAGCAAACCACTTCCTTCAATCTCGGAACCTTAGAAAGCCCTAAGTTAATCCAGATTGGTTCAGACCTTACCCCAAACCAAAGGAATGACATGGTTACGCTTTTAACCCAATTCCAGGATGTGTTTGCACGGTCTCACAAAGACATGGTGGGTTTGACCACTGACATTGTTCTTCATCGCCTTCCCATTAAAGAGGGAATTAAGGAAGTCAAACAGAAGCTCAGGCGATTAAAACCTGAGTGGAGTTTATAGGTGAAAGAAGAAATTGTGAAATAATTTCAAGCTGGCATTATCATGGTGTCCACATATCCTGAGTGGATATCCAACATAGTTCCCGTGCCTAAGCCTGGAGGAAAGGTCCGAGTTTGCGTGGATTACCGGGATCTGAACAAAGCTTGCCTTAAAGATAGGTTTCCCATGCCATTTATACACATTCTCATTGACAATACTGCTCAATACGGCATGTACTCCTTCGCAGATTGCTTCACAAGATACCACCAGATTATGGTTGCTGAGGAAAATCGTGAGAAAACTGCTTTCATCACGCCTTGGGGAACCTTTTTCTATAGACGGTTATCATTCGGCCTCATCAATGCCGGAGCCACCTATCAGCGAGCCATAATGGCTCTTTTCCATGACTTAATACATAAAGAGATAGAGATCTACGTGGATGACATCATTATCAAGTCCCGAAGGGAAGAAGACCACTTAGACCATCTCAGAAAGCTATTCAACAGGTTGCGTAAATACGACTTGAAGTTGAATCTAGCCAAGTGCGCCTTTGGCGTTAAATCAGGCAAGTTGCTAGGATTCCTAGTCAGCCACAAGGGATTGAGTTGGACCCCACCAAAATCTAGTCTATCACGGAAATGCCCATTCCTCAAACAAAGAAGGAAATACGGTGATTTTTGGAAAGAATCAACTTCATTAGCAGATTTATCTCTCAACTCACAGCAACCTGTGAGCCTATCTTCAAGTTGTTAAGGAAGAACTCCTTCATAAAATGGAATGACGAGTGCTAGAAGGCCTTTCTCACGATCAAAAAGCAGCTAGTCAAAGCTCCTGTTTTGGTACCACCCAGGGATGATGTTCCCCTATTCATGTACCTGTCCATAAGTGACAAAGCCATAGGCTGTATGCTGGGACAGAAAGACGATAGAGGCCAAGAACGAGTTATCTATTACCTCGGCAAAAGATTCAGCAGCAGTAAACACAAGTACACTCTGATTGAGACGACTTGTTGTGCTTTAGCATGGGCTTCCATGAGGTTACAACATCACCTCCATGGTCACACAACCCATCTCATATCCCACGTGGATCCTCTCAAGTACATGTTCAATAAACCCATGTTAAATTGTGGGTTGTCCAGATGGCAGTTGATCCTATAACAATTTGATATCGTCTGCGTGATGAAAAAGTCCATCGAAGGTCAAGGAATTGCGGATCAACTGTCCGCCACACCTTTCAGGGGACTTCAAACCCTTAGAAATGTACTTCCCCGATGAAGGGTAATGGAAATTCAGCAACACCATCACTACGATACATGACATACATGGAAAATGTATTTCAATGGAGCTGTTAATATGGAAGGTTCTGGAGCTGGAGCAGTTCTAGTATCTGGTACGGGGGAGCAGTATCCCGTCGCCGTCAAATTGTAGTTTGTCAGCACCAAAAATATAGCTGAGTATGAATGATGTCTAATGGGGCTAAAACTTACCCATTCAATGGGCATCAGGCAGTTAACTCTGTCTTTGGGGATCCAGAGTTGGTAATCAGACAATCCACGGGAATCTATCAAACCAAAGAGATACATTTACTGCCTTACCATCGGCAAGTTTTATTGATGGCTTTGGAGTTCGAAGAAATCTCCTTTCTACACATTCCTCGTAATAGGAATGACTTTTCAGACGCGTTAGCAACTTTGGCCTCCTTGATTCACATGTCGGACAAGGAACACATGCAAAGCGTCATATTTGCCCTGCACAAGGCATCAGCCTATGGGAACTATGTTGAAGAAGTGTCAAATGAGCTACCTCCCATCCAACATCCTTGGTATCAGCATATCAAGGAGTACCTACAAGATGGATCTATACCCGTTGAGGCGAGCCCGACTAAGAAAAGGAGGATACATCGACTTGCTATGAAATTCTACCTGAGCGGAGATGCACTCTACAAAAGAGATGTAGGACTAGGTCTCCACAGTTGTCTAGACCAGGACTAAGATCAGAGGCTCATAAATGAGGTCTATGGTGGAGTATGTGTCCCACACATGAGCGGCCCCCTACTTGTTAAGAAGATCCTCAGAACAGGACATTACTGGCTTACCCTTAAAGCTGACTGTGATGATTACATCAAGAGGTGCTATCAATGCCAAATTCATAGAAACGCCATCCACGCCCCTCCGAGGGAGTTCCATAATATGAGTTCACCTTGGCCCTTCTCAATGTGGGGAATGGACATGATCGGACCCATCAATCCCAAAGCCGGTAATGGGCATCGCTTTATATTCACCATGATCGACTACTTCACCAAGTGGGTAGAAGCAGCCTCCTTCCCTAGGGTTACTAAAGAAGTCATCATTTCTTTCATTAGAAATAATGTCATTTGTCGATATGGACAACTAGAGGAAATTGTGTTAGTCAATGCTAAGAACCTCAACAACAAAATGATGGTGGAGTTATGCAATAAATTCCACATCAAACATCTTAACTCTGTCATCTATCATCCAAAGATGGATGGTGTTATTGAAGCGGCTAACAAATACATCAAGAAGATCATGCAAAAGATGTCCGCCAACCATAAAGAATGGCCTGACTTATTTCCTCTTACTATGTTAGCCTACAGAACATCAGTGCACACTTCCACTGGGGCAACCCCCTATGCATTAACCTATGGGATAGAAGTAGTGTTCCCCATAGAAGTTGAAATGGAATCCCTCAGAGTGTTGATAGACGCTCAGCTGGATCAAGACAAATGGGTACAAGATAGGTATCACCAATTTTCTCTAACAGACGAAAGGCGAACCGCGACTATCTTCTATGGTCAGTTATATCAACAAAGGATCGCCAGATCATACAACAGAAAAGTCTAGCTACGGCAGTTTAAGAAACATGACTTGGTTTTAAATAAGATCCTCGACAACCAAGATTAGTCTAAGGGAAAATGTGCCCCTAACTTGGAAGGACCGTTTGTTGTGAAGGAGGTATTGACAAGAGGCGCTCTCAGATTGCAGGAAATGGACGGCGATGAATTTCCACAACTCATCAACTCGGACACCGTGAAACGGTACTATGTCTGAAGTTACCATCAAGCAAACATCCTGGTGTTGGATCATTAGATTACCAGTCATTCTAGTTCTTTAACCCTTCATTACATACAACTCTTTTTCACACTTCGCCCCTCAGGGAAACATACACTTCAAACTAGCAGCCTGGTTTGACTTCATTTTTAACCTTTCACAATTTTGGTTATCCCCCCAGAGATTGAACCTTTCACATATGTAGTTTATCCTGAAGACGGGATTAAACTTTTCTACACTTGCAGTTTGTCCTGAAGATGGGATCAAACTTTTTTCACACCTGTAGTTTGTCTCAATCATGGGATCAAATTTTCTTCTCCTCGCAGTATAGCCGGCACATAGGATTCATACTTCTCTTCGGCTGCGAATCATCCTGAGGGGCGAACTACGTCGACCTGATCTCATCTTCAATAGGAGTACGTAGGAAACCATTTTATATGGCCCGGTCGCAATAAAACAAAAATAACAAATAAATTTCTTACACCCTTCTCCTTACAAAAACAAAAACAACAAAAACAGTCCTACACCATTTCTGCCACATACAGCATTGAACCTCTTACACCAGGTTTGAACTATGCAGACCTGATCTCCTCTTCAATAGAAGTACGTAGGAAGCCATTTATGGTTCGGTCTCACCCCCTACCAAAACACAAATACTTGTCATCTGGTACTGGGATCAAACTTCAATCCACTATATTTCATTCGGCTTCAAACCAAAAGGATGGAATTACCTGAACTCCTCCTAAATAGGAGATTCAGCGACCATCTAAGCTGCGGTTGTACCTCAAAGAGCAACACCAATCCATAAGAGATGGAATTAACTAGGCTCCTCCTAAATAGGAGTATTGGCGACCATCTGTGGTGCAGTCAATCTCAGATAGGAAAGCCACACTCCTCTCCACATTTCCATACAAAAACCAGTCCCAAGACACCAAAGATGGTAGGGATCCACACAGATCAATGATCCATTCTGAACTGTCCAGAGATAACTCAATGTCCATCTATCAAAAAGGAATTCAGAATACATCAAGATCACAAGCCCTGAAGTAGCAGATAAAGTATTAAGCAAGCATCTAGACATATCTAATAGGGAAGTGACCAAAAATATATTTCCTTACTATATATATAATGTTGTTTGATATACACAATGTAAACTGTACATGACAAAATGGCTAAGCTAGTATGTGCAAGAAAATACAAGCTCATCTACAAATTAGTGTATATACGAGCTATCAAGCTTAACACGGCATCCCTCTCAGCAGAAGGAGGTAACGTTGTGGTCTCCTATACAAGGGTATCCACACGAGCTAACAGATCTACAGCCATCTGCATGGTGACTCTATACTCATCAATGTACGTACTCATCTCTGCAATAATGCCAGTGGTAAGGGACCTCATTGAAATACTATCTGTAACGGCTATGTCCCGGGCATATATTATGCTATCCCTCTCAACTATCACAACATCTCTGGCTGATCTGGCCTCTTCCCGCTCAATAACAGCGGCATCTCTACGAACTAATGTCTCGTCTCTCTCTAAGAAAGTCGCGTCTCTCCCATCAAGGGCTGTCAACATCAAGACTCTATCCTGATCTCTCTCGAAGGTCATCAGATGAAGACTCTGCTCAAAGTACTGTGACGAATGCTGGATCACAACAGTGCTAGTACTTGGCGAATCTAAAGGAGATGCTGGTAACCCATTAAACGACTCCTCCTCGATGTGAGAATTAATATCCTCCATGGGCTCTCCATCGTCTGAATCACTACTCGGCACTGTGGATATTGTCACAGCTGATGAAGTCTCTGTCTCCAGCAACGCAGAATACTCTGGCGAACAGCCCGGATGGCTAACAGAGAAAGCAGCTATCTCATGTTGATCCCAACATGCATACACCTTGGATCAGTCCTCTGTTGATAGATGGCGATAAGCTAAACGCTGACCTAGCACCCCCTCAAAAGGATGGAAATCCTTGAACTGGTCAAACTGCGACATCACGGCTAGTAGGTGATAGGTAGTCATGCCCTTCAAACCAGCCAGAGGGAGATAGTCCATGCTCGGTGCGTGAATAATTAATTTGTAGGGTGAGCTAAGCCCCGTGCACGAAAGAATGCCAAACGGATCACTGATATCCGCCAAAAACATCGACCAAGACATAGCATCTGTACACTCTAATGGCTGAAAGGAGTAAGACATAGCTATATCATGGGTGAAGCAATACCCGTGTCAGTGAAAGGTCCCAATCGGTCTCAAGTGTGACATAAACCACATGTATAGCATGATTGAACTGTCTATGAATACCCTGCAGGGTAAGTGCTATAAAACGTGGTCAACCTTAGCTTCTCCGCCATAATCATTGGAATGATGGTCCGACCCTCCCTGCGAGCTCTCACTGCCATGATAACACCGATATCCAGCTCATCCATATATCGTGGCATGTACACGTACGCCACTATGCACATCAAGAATACATCCACTCTAGCCAAATGCCACTGATCCACTGGTATGGTGAAATCCCCAGAATGACGAGCAAAGCTGTCCTCAGAGCCAAATCTGTCAAACAAAAAATGCTAGGATATCACGTGGCCGGATGTGATCTCATCTTGCACAACCCTACGCCTCATTCCAGTGAGGGTCATGAACTGTTGACTCATGTCCCCAATAGCCATATGCACGCAAGGTCTATCAAGTGGCAAGATCAAGAACGTGCATACCTCCTCCAGAGTCTGAGTCAACTCTCGGGTCCCCAAACGAAAAACACTCGCCTCTGCACTCCAATGATCCAAAGATGCCCTCCACAAATCCTGCGAAAACCTGAAATATCAAGAGGGTCATAGTATACTGCAACAGCTGATCTACAGTCACCCTATCTGATGGTGACATACTATCATACCATGATCTAAGACGTGATGCCACCAATAATGGTGGGGTATGATCTATACGGCTGACTGTCGAAGAAGACATCTGTGTAGGCCGTATCATAAGACCATCTAGGGGTTAATGCTAAAATATATATGGACATACATACATATGCATAACATGATACATGCATTATAGATAATAGATGGCAATATGATATAGGGAATGAAAAATTGTACATACATTCCTAAGTATATCATTATCTAATACATCATCTTTGTACATCTAAAAATACTGGGAAATGGGGCACAAATGTCGTACTACTAACAGAGGCCTATCAAAAGATATAGCGAGAATGGGGCACAGCCACCCAATATCTAACAGAGGCCTATCAAAAGAGATAACGAGAATACACATCAGAAGAAGACAATGGTGTCAATATCTACATCATCAATCCTGTCCACCTGATGTAACTCCTCCTGAGTCATTAGATCTCTATCAACAAGGATGTCAGGCCTATACAAAGGAGGATCTCGCATTGAAAAAGCCAAATGGGTAATCCGAGGGCAAGCGACCGCAAGGATCAAACGAATCTCTCACGGATCTCCGCCCAATCTTTGGATAAAGAAATGTTCTCGGCCCGGGTCAATCATGAATCTATGTCAAATGAGTATGATCTCAGACACAGGCTAACCAATCCGTCATCATCACGGATCCTGGAACCATATCCCACATGAACTGAGTGGCGCAAGTCTGGGCTCTAATATTACGAGGGGACCAGCAATGCTGGAACATCTCCTGAGTGCAGGGACCCTCTGACAGTGCAAAACTGTCAACCCCCAACAATAGGATATCAATAACATGTGACTGCGACACAGGCCAATAACGCCTGGCAGGATACAAGATCGGCATACGGATCTCTCATGTGGTGCTCCTAGTAGTACGCTCTCCTAAATAGAGCTCCCATCCTCCATCAGTAAAGAGAGGAACCCTATGGGTGGAAATCACGTACTCAACACCAGTTAGGTACCCATCCTCAAATCCAATGGCCAAGTGCTCCCCAGAATAGGGAATCCATATGATGACATCAGCAGTCAACAACTCCAACTGTAAGCGACAATGAGTAAAACCCTCAGCTACAGGGACCTCCGCCTGTATGGAATGATGCCATCGCTGTCCTCGTGGATAGGTATCTAAACCTAACACGCTCATAGGACGCAAACATGAAAGCCTCTCATGGTCCCAAAACTGCCAACACAAAGGCAAACATCTGCAGTCAGTAAACACTCTTAACCTACATATGGGAAATTACAAGAGAAATACTCACCAGCAGAAATGGGTAGAATCCTAACCAAGCCTCGGTTAAGCCCTATGAACGCATACGCATGCCCCCGAGGAAATAGACAAAGGTGTAGGAACCCCAATCATACTCTCCTATACGGTCCACATGTCGTGTGTCGCTAATCAAAGCGAATAAAACTATAGAAGAGTTATCTGCTATGAAGCAGCCTCTAATGATCATCAAGAACAATCGCCGAAGAATGAGATCCCTGACTTTGACATCACCTGGCATGGGCTCGCTCAACAGCCCACTCATAGCATCTACGCTCAAAGGACCCGTACGGACGGTCCTGTCCTTGAGTGCCCCGTCTAGAACTCCTAGCAAGGATCTGACGGCAGTAGGGGTAATATCCGCCATGCAAGGCATTGGTGCCCCTCTGAACTTCATACCTGTGATAAATCATCAATCCATCGGCGTCATCATCACCTCACAGTCCAGTAAATGGAGTGACTGAGTCTGGTGAAACTAGCGCTCAGACAATACCATGAGGTAACCCTAAGGACAACGACGGGGAAGGATGGAAAAGATGCCCCAAATCCCCAGTCATGCACAATCGCTCTATAGTCAGGATGCAGAGCCTGGTACATGGAGTAAATACTAAACCAATTCCTTCGAGGCTGTTTAAAGCCGGGAACCTACATGGAATGTAGATCAACATTAGAATCCTTTACTCCTCATCAATAGGAAAGAATAAAGATTAAGATCTAACATTATACCTCGTTGACATGCAAATACATCGAGGGATGTCAACCCAAATCACCCAGAAGCTTTGGGTTTGCCACCTAAATACTCGGGAGGTCCCTACGGGGAACATGTGCAGTAGGAGTGGGGTCCGCAACTGAAACATCCTCCTCCTCATCCTCGACGTCCAGCACATCAACCTGGACTGGATGTATCACCGCCTCCACTAACCGACGAGGCTGTCTAATAGAACGGGGTCGAGGCACTTCAGAAGCCCTCCTCCGTGCACCAAAAGTGATCCTGTGGGAACTACTCGGCTGATCCGGATCCATAATATCTTGACAGAAGGTTCCAAATCACCTCAAAAAGGGTGTGGTAATTTCTAACATAGAGATTTCTTTTTAAATATATTGTATGACTACATGCATGTATTACTTTAACATACGTCTATAGTAGAGTTAAAAATGCATGACTATTCAATGCCTACATTTTGAAATTTTTTGTCATAGTCCCCTTTATAAATAAGACTATCCACATGCACATATGTATGACTAGGTGGCCATTCAGTAGCACTAAAAGTCAAAGTCATCAATCCATAAGGGTAGTTTAATTACCAGGATTACTTTGCATTTTTACCTTTTGCTCATTTGTCCTCAAATAGAATAAGAAATAGTAGAAAAAGGTGCAAATTTGATTGCCTCAAAAGTCAAAATTTTTCACATCATTATGTTTATCATGGTTTAATACTAACATTTACTATGTTGAATATTTTTTATCAAGTCATTTGAGCATGCATATTCACTACTATGTGTTTAGATGCATTTTATATGATAAGTTATTTTCCAATGGATAAAACCTGGAAAAGAAGACATGCATACGTTACCAGGATAGTGTAGAACACTTGTACGGTGACAAAATTTGCAGAAAGTTGCCCGAACTCAGCAGATCTATAGAAGAGCTCTCGAATTTTCTTCGCAGCGCAACGTGAAAATGACTTATGAAAGCAACATGCAACCATTAAGTATCTACGGCTGGCCGCAGGTCCATCTGTGGATTCTACATGTGTACCTGCGGCACCCCTACATGGGTCCCACCCCTCCATCTCAGTCCAGTTCGAGTTGCAACGGAGTTCTCATAAGCCAAAAAAGCCAAATCAGGAATAAAAACGCTATGCGATTGAGCGGAACAACTTATAATCCTGGTTTTCTCAGATCAAGCCATGGGTTTGCATATCACTCATTGGTATTCACCCGAGCACAGGGAACACTATGCCGATGATCTCAGCTGTTACAAATCACACTCGAAAATACCTTGCGCTGGTCTAATGCCTCAAATTCAGGGTCATCACCCTAATTTTTAAGCCACCACAGCAGGGGTTACAATGCATGTCCCATTCAAATGGACCCCGACGGGGGTTAAAATGCATGTTCCATTAATTCATACATCAGTGAAGGTCAAGCAGCCTTGACAATATGCCCAACATGGGTTTTATCCGGTGACGTACGTGTCAGCAAAGGTCAGGCAGCCCTGACAACACATATTGTTGGTAGTAAATCCAATAGAACATTGATATGTCCTGGTGATACGAACCAGTGAAGATCAACATCATCGAGGAGGATCGATTATGGAATATATTATACACATCCTCAAACAGACAGAGCGTTATCCCCACATATCTCTTGTACACGAGAGGCGCATCTTTGGAATAAAGTATGTATCAAGGATTAAGGACTTTGGTGATAACCCCAATGTCAACAACCTAAAGGATTTGGATCACACATCTAATCTGGTCATCGTTGCCCATTCCCCGGTAGAAGAAACAAAAAACCAACAATCATCCCCAACATGTTGGACAAATAACCCAACACACATGCATTATACATTTGCATCATGTTTATCTTGTTGCATTTCAAGTGTCTAGGATTCTTTTTCCTATCCATGCCATTGCATTGCATGAATATGATAAAGAGGGGCATCTGTAGACACTCGAAATTTTTTGCACACCTGTCATTGACAATACTAGAGGGCAGATTCGTCTTTCAGAGATAACCCTTGAAGACAGCTCAGATCCAGTCCGGATACTACCGGAAGTTCAGTCTCAACCCCAGAACACACACCGAGAGTATCAGTTCCAACCTCAGAGATAACCCCGAGGCATGCAATTCTAATACCGGATATTCCACCGGAGAAGGATGATTTATCTCAGAGATCAGTCCCAACACTGGGAGTAGCAGTTACCAACCTTGGAAATAACCCCAAGGAATGCAGTTCCGGTGATAACCCCGTAAATGCTTGTTTCAAATGCATGCAATCAGCTTTAACCTCGGCACTCACACCGAGGTGCTCAGTACAAGACCCAGAGATGACACCGGGAAGACAGACACACCTCAGAGATAATACTAAGGACCTTCAACACTTGTAGCAGTCCAATCTCAGAGATAACCCTGAGCAACGTCTGCTTTATCAGCCCAAACCGACGATAACCCCTATGAGGGGCAAAGTCATCATCTTGCCACCTTGATGCCACATCGCACCGTCTTAACATTTCATACATACATTTCTACACAGCAATGTCCCATAAGAACCAAGGATGTCCAATCCCGAGTGACTATTATGCAAGATAACGGATAGAATTTGAAGCTTGAAAATTGGAGGGCATGGTCCCATCTTCCTGACTTCGTACAACCTCTAATCTCATGTCATTGTTTAACTCTCGACAATGGCGTTCTAAAATAGGTCTTACATACCTCAGTCGGATGCCCGGATTACAATTCTAAAAGTTAGAGCAGACATTACAGTGCATGCGTGCATGTACTTCGAGACTACGGACACGCGAAGTTCCGGGGGCCCAGTCAGTGTGAGTTCATCTGTGGCCTAGTTGCAGTACAACAAGGCCCCCTCTATAAATAGAGGGCTTGGGGTGGCCATTTAGAAAAAAAGAAAATGCGAGAAAGCCCTGTAAAATTTGCTCTGTACTCACCCTACACTGAGTGCTTTCTCATTTTAAACACTTGTGATCTCACATATAGCCACTTTTTATACCGGCGGGAGCCGAGTGTTCATCCCTTTAAAGATATAGAAGTCTTCTTTGGCAGCCCACTATAAGCCTTCTCACACATTTTAAAGCCTTTCTCTTCATCTTTGCACACACCATTCTTCACATTGAGAGTCGTGTTGTGTGTGTTTTCCCGGACTTCGGTCCGTTGCTTCATTTAGGATTTATATATATATACCTATATATATATATATTTTTATATATGGACTAACATTATCGAGTTATTTATATATATATATATATATATATATATATATATATATATATATATATATATATATATATATATATATATATATATATATATATAAAATCGAGCTCATCGAACAAAGTTCAACACACAGATTGATATATATATATATATATATATATATATATATATATATATATATATATATATAGTCACTTTGAGTTTACTTACGTGGCGGTTGTTAAATCTCTTTACAACTTTGTTTACTTTTTCGTCCCGACTGGAGTTCACTTCGTGGCGGTTGATTGCTTTTACAACTTTATTTACATTTTTAATCCCCCATGGAGGTGCTTCGTGGCGGTTGATTGCGGCCTCATGTGAGCCTAGGAATCATGTGATCACAAATTCAGTCTACTGGATCTAGATTTGGTTCCTGTAACGACCATGAATTTGAAACTTCTTATTAATTAAATATGTGATTTAATTTTAATGAGTTAGTTTTGTGAGCCTATTTAAACGTTAAGTGGTTATGTGAATTTACGAAATGATTAAAGGGAGTCATTAATAGTTGATTTAAATTAGTGGACAAACCATAAGATTCTAATATCAAAGACTTGATAAGAGTATTAATTAAATATTCAATTTATTTGAATATAGTAGCAATGAGTTGAACAAATTGATTAATTTGCAATTATGAGTAATTAATTGATAATGTGTTAATTAATAATTATTATGAATAAATAATAATTAATGTGTAATAGATTAATAGTTTATAAAATGATTATATGTTTACTTGATTTATTTGTGCAATATAGTAAACCTTTATTATATGGTAGTTAACTATATATTTTATATTGTACAATGTGGCACATTAATATGTCTATATATAGATTGTATAGTAATGAATTATTTGCATTCATGTGATTTGCATAATAATATTGTTATAGGAAATTAATTGTGTATATATATTTTATAACCAAAGTATATAGTATAAACAACTGTTGTTTTTGATATTTCATGTTGCAAATGCTGAGTTTTCTTTCTTGTCCCAAAATGATTGTCTCATTAGTACATGAACAGTAGTAAGAAGGTAGTTTATGTAACTTTCAAGTGGCTAACCTTAGGTGATCATTTGCTAGCCAATGGTTGGTGGTGAGTTGTTCAACCACTCTTTAGCAACCATTGTGTTATTCCTTTGCACCATGAGCTCCAACACTTGTGTAATGACAATGTCTAGTCCATGCTTCTTCTATAAATACAAGCTTCAAATTTAGTCTTTGTTGTTTGTTAAGTCTTAGTTAGAGAGTCCTAAGTTACTGAGCATTGCAGAAGCATTCTCACATTGTAGGAGGTCCAATTCAAGCTAAGAAGGTATGAGTTCTAATTAAATTCTTGAAATGGGTCTTGTTAGTTCTTGAGAATTTCTTGAATCCATATGTTAATCAAAGTGAATTAGCATGCTATAATGTGTTTAGGAAGTATCCTTACATGTTTGAACTCTTAAATGTTGGTATGAAGCATGTTTAATTCAAGGAGGATGGTTAAGGGTTAAGGCTCTTGCAAGCAGTCGCTTACTATCTCTTATCTGGTATTGTGTACGACGTGATTGTGCCCTGCTTTATATTAAGTCTTAAATGCTACTGTAACTCCAAACTCAGTTTTGTCTCAAACATGGCACAGCTGCTCCCTAATTGTACTAAGGTGCAAAACAGGCTGCTGCTAGTCTACTCGCACTACGATATTTTACATTCGGTTTACATTATGCTAACTTGTTAGTATATGGTTAGAGCAAACATGTAAACTATTGTAGCACACACACATAAACATGTGCATATAGTATGAACAAGTATAACCATGTTAGTGCCTATAATGGACACAACACTTGTGATCTTAAAATGAGATTTGCGATTTCAAAAGTGAACTTTGCCACGAACACATCATGTGAGCATTTTTACTTTATGAGTGTGTTGATATGGTTTATATTGACATGAAATACAAGAATAAAGTGATTGAACACACTAGCATACATGATTAAAGGGTTTGACTATTTCTAAGACAAGAAATTTAAGATTTTTCAAAGAGAACTTGACGAAGATTTTTATCTATTGAGTTCTGACTTTTTGAGCATGTATATGTGACTTTAATATATGTTATAAATGCATGAGAGTTGTATACTAATATGCCTTGTATATGCTAAGTTGACTTAGTGTTAAATTCAAAGAAAGTTAGAATGAGAAAGTTAATGTCATCAAGTAATGATCATAGTATGTTATGACCATTCAAGCATGTGTATTAGGATTCATTATTCCTATAGACATATTGACATGAACATCGTTTGGTTGAGATATGATTTTCACTTGTGCACACATATTCATAAGAAAAAGGAAATTTCTAGAATATGAACTATGTGAGGAAAGTATACATGTGTTGTCTTTATACAAGCATGACTACTAAGTATTATATGATCAAGATTGTAGAGCATGATAATTACATGACCTTTTTTCGTTTTAAATGACATATAACTTGTAAGTTAAACTTGTGGTATGGAACTCAAGTATGATCATGTGATATATGTGAAACTCTAGCGTGTACGTATGTTAAAAGATATGTGTAATTGGTGTGTTAGAGTTGGACTAAAGTCGAGAAGCGGCAGTTTTATTAAGGGGCGGTAAGAAATTGCTGTGGCCCTAAGCTTCTAAACTAAAGCAAATTGCGTTGCCCTACAAATGCAAAGTGGATTCATTTTGGTTCTGAAATTTGAGGCATGCTTATATGATTTCTTTACCTTGTAATACATGACCAATATGCCATATAATGTGTTGAGTAGCATGCTATGTGATGACTTGATTGTTGTTAGTGTAAACACATCTTAGTTTACACGTACTAATTGAAAGACCGACTTGTTAATGTTAGGTCGTTTCAACGCAAGTAGTTAAAGCTAGAATTATATTGTAGCTAAGCAAACAAGCAAGTATCCTAAACCCTTGAATTACTTTAAGTAACGCATATCGTAAGCAAGCTTCTTAATTCTTACTCTTTTATTTGAGCAAGTATCTAAACCTTACGCACTACCTTTATTTGGTGCAAATAGGTATATGTTTATGCAATTTCTGTAACGCCCCGAGAAAATCGGATTTTTGAGAATTAATTTTTTATTTTTATTAAATGAATTTAATGGATTATTTATGGAACAGGCTAATTGAAGGTCGTTCTATGACCTAAACATATCAGAACATCGTAGTATTTTGGCTACGTGGTAGAATTAAAGTGTTTGAATTTCTAAGACAAAAATAAAAGTTTTTCGAGAAATTTTCTGAAAAACACTATTCACGCATTTCTACTCGGGAATTATTTTTGAACTTCTGAGAAATACATAATGATAGAATATTGATGTGAGATGGAATATCCAATAATATTTTAGTTATGGAAAAGGTAATATTTCGCCTGTGGACTTAAAACCTAACGTTTAAGGAAAATGATTTACGAGAAGGAAATGTAATGCGATAAATGAATTAAGCGATGATCGTATACTACGTAGGTATTATATGAGTAATGAATACGAGTATGATACGAGGTATTATAGGAGTATGTATGAATGATGGTATATCGTATATCAAGATTTAGTATATGAGTTAGAATATAATAATTATACGTATAATACGTTATAAGGCTTTAAGCCAAATGTAATGGATTTGTTGAATTGTGTAGGAAATATATGTATTGTTCAATGGGATTAATGATAAGGCCCAAATGTAGGAGATGGTTAAGTCCAATATGAATTAATATGAAAGTCCAAAGTAATTTAATGTGCAAGCCTAAGTGTTTGTAATGTAAAGCCCAAAGATTTATTAATGCAAGCCCAATGTTTGTTTAATTACAAGCCCAAAGTAAAATTATGCTAGAAGCCCAAATGATTAAGTAAGTTAATTAAGCTAAGGCCCAAAGTTACTATCCAATGGGTAAGAACCATGGAGCAACCCATGGATGATCCAATGTGATGAACAAGTAAACTTAGAAGCTAAGTTAGTGTGGTGATCACACAAAGTGCATTAATGTGATGACCAAGTAAAGGAAGTAAGGAGCAAGTAACCTTAAGTGCTAATCAAGAGATAAGTTAAGTAATAAGCAAGTAGCTTAATAGTTAAGTAAGTGTGGTGGACAAGCAAAGTACCTTTATGTGATGAACAAGTAGACTTAAGGATTAAGCAAGAATAAGTTAAGAAAACTTAATGGCTAAGTGTTGTGATGATCAAGTATATGTGGGGAACAAGTTTACTTGATTAATAAGCTTGGAATAGTAAGGAGGTGGAGGGATTAATGACCCTTATTGTCGACGTCGGGATTTTTGGGTGTCCCTTTCTGTTACTTGTTCTTTGGTGTTCTCATTTTAGGTGAGATTTGTTTGAAAAAACAAGTGAAAAAGGTCCGACATGTATAATGTCGACGATGGGACTGTTAAGAGTCGCTAGTTGGTTTTTTAAAGGGTTGTACCAATACAATCGAGAAAATGTTTTTACATTGACCCAATTGATGTGACAACGATATACTGGTCAGTAAACAAGAGATTTATTTAGGGTCAGGGGACTTGGTTATGCAGGGGAAGGTGTTAGGCACCCAGAACATCCGTGTTATTACGGTGACCGCCTCTTTTCAAGAAACTATTATATGAGTGTGTGTGTGTGTGTGTGTGGTCAATGTGTTGTTATATGAAAGTTGTGCGAGGCCTCGTTCGAACTATATATATTGTGGTTTGAATTTATGTAAAAATTCGATTTTTAGCAAGATATGGCAATGATGTTTTATAAAGAGGTTTTTAAACCACGATGCTCAATAGGAATTGAGACCTTTTACACCTCCATTTTTATTAAGTGGTAATTTGGATTGATTTTATTTGACGGATGCGAGGCATCCGTATGAAAAATAATACATCCAAAAATAATGTCGACTTCCTTGTGGGTATGGAAACCATCCGAGGAAATATGGACATGTGAGAATAATTTACAAGTCACTATACAATTTGAACATGTCCATCACTTTTAAACCGAATCTAGATCAATGAGATGAATCTGTGATCACATGATTCCTAGGCGCACAGAATATTGTAATTTGTATAAAAGCAATAAGCAGGTATATAAATAAAAGCGGTAAATATATATATACAGACAGGATCACCAACCACGAAGCACCTCCATGGGGGATCAAAAATGTAAATAAAGTTGTAAATACGGTCAACCGCCACGAAGGAAACTCCAGGTGGGACAGAATGTAAATAAAGCTGTAAATGCGGTCAACTGTCACGAAGTAAACTCCAGGCAGGACTAAATGTAAAGAAAGCTGTAAAAGCGATCAATTGCCACGAAGGGAACTCCAAGCAGGACAAAATAAATACATATATATATATATAAGCAATAAACGCACCGGATGTAAAATCCAGGCTCATCGAACATAGTTCGACCACAGTTCATATATATAAGTATATATATATATATATATATATATATATATATATATATATATAATAAGTAAACGCACTGAATCAAGTCTCAGGCTCATCGAACAACGCCCCGACACACAATTGATATATATAAGTATATATATATATATATATATATATATATATATATATATATATATATATATATATATATATAAGTTTAATAAACGCACTGCATCAAGTCTAGGCTCATCAAACAAAGTCCCACACACAATTGATATATATAATATATATATATATATATATATATATATATATATAAAAGTTAATAAACGCACTGCATCAAGTTCAGGCTCATCGAACAAAGTCAGACACACACTGATTGATATATATATATATATATATATATATATATATATATATATATATATATATATATATATATATATATATATATATATATATATATATTTAATAAACGCACTGCATCAAGTTCAGGCTCATCGAACAAAGTCCGAGGCAGTATGGTTAATATATATAAGTATATATATATATATTAAAGCGAAAGCGCCAGGGCATCAAGTGTAGGCTCAATCGAGGCATAACTCGATAATGTTAGTCAATATATATAAATATATATCTATATATAATATATATATACAAACTGGAATGAAACCACGGACCGAAGTCCGGGTAAAAGCAAGCAACACGACTCTCAACGTTTAGAAGGGTGTATGCAAAGATGAAGAGAAAGACTCTAAAGTGTGTGAGAAGGCTTACAACCCGATCGATAAAAGGGCTTTATATCTTTAGAGTGTGTAAACCTTTGGGCTTTTGTGGGTACAAAAGAGGCTATATATGAGATCACGGTGTGTTTGATGGTGAGAAAATACATTGTATGGCAAGTGCAAGAGCAAATTATGCAGGTTTCCCGTCTTTTTCTCTTAAAATCAGCACCCCAAGCCTCTTAGTTATAGGCAAAAGGAGCCGCGAGTACCGCATGGCTCGACCGCAGTGTACCAGAGGGGGGTCTGGCCCGGTTACTCGGGTCGGGTCGTCTCAAAGCACGTGCACTCGAGATAATTATAATGTCCATTCGAATTTTGAGAAGTGTAATCCGGGCATCCGTTTTGAGGTATTCAGGACCTATTTCGGACCGCCGTTGTCGAGAGTTGTATGAGTGTACCTGTCTTCCCGATGTTATTGCCGTGTTGGCACAGTGTATTTTATTGTGAGTGCCGAGATTGAAGCTGATGGCATTTGAAACAAGCATTTAAGGGTTATCTCCAAGCGCATTCTTGGGGTTATCACCAAGATTGGTGGCTATTCCCATGGGTGGGACTGAGACTGGCTACCTCGGGGTTATCTCCATGATTAATCGGTCTTCTCCGGTGTGTGTTCCGGTATTGTATCTGCAGGTCTCGGGGTTAGATCCGAGGTTGAAACCGTTACTCCCAGATTGCGATCCGAGGTTGATGCTGAACTTTCGATAGTATCCGGTATGGATTTGGATTGTCTTTCAGGGTTCTCTCTTAAAAGGCGAATCTGTCCTCCTACAATATTAGTAACAGTAGTACAGAAAATTTCAAGTTTCTACAGATGCCCCTCTTTATCATACTCATGCATGTCGATGCATGGGTAGGATAAAGAATCCTAGACACTTGAAACACAACAAGATAAACATGGTACTATGGATAGTAACATGATGCAAATGTATGATGCATGTGTACGGGGTTGTGGCCCAACATCTTTGGGGGACGATTCTTTGGTTCCTGTTGCTCAACTGGGGATTGGAAATACTGACCAGATCTGATGTGCAAGCTGAATCTTTTAGGATATTAATGTTGGAGTTATCACCAAATTCCTGTGTTCTTAATAACGACTTTATACTGAAGGGGTATCTCTTATGTGTAAGAGATCTGTGGGGATAAAGCTTGATCTATTTGAGGATGTGTATAACATATTCCATCATCTATTCTCTTGGATAATGTTTACCTCTCCTGGTTAGTATCACCAGAATATGTCATGATTCTGTTGGATTTATCGCCAACAAAGAAAATCTTTGTCGAGGATTCGACCTTCGTTGACGTGTGAATCAACGGCTGAAACATCCTGTGGGATATACTGTCAAGGTTGCTTGACCTTCGCTGACGTGTGAATCAATGGCTGAAACTCTATAAGGAGATCGTCAAGGTTGCTTGACATTCGCTGACATGTAGATCAACGGAGCATTGCATTGTGACCCCCGTCGGGGATCCGCTGGGGAATATGAGGAGCTGGGTACGAGAACCTCGAACAGCTCTATAGCTCTGATAGGTTTAAACGCTATCGGCTAAAATGATGTCAAGATTGCTTGACCTTCGTTGATATGTGTGTCAACGGTTGAGCATGCGTTGCTACTCCTGCCAGAGATACACGTTGTAACCCCCGTCGGGGACTCACGTTGTAACCCCCGTCGGGGAATCACGTTGTAACCCCCGTCGGGGACTCACGTAGGGTAACGACCTGGAGTCTGCGGCATCGGACCTATATAAGGTATTGCCGTATGTGATTTGGGACAACTGAGGTCATCGGCATAGTATACCTTGTGTTCAGGCGACTACCAATGAGTGATGTACAGATTCAAAGTCTCATCTGAGAAGACCAGGATTGTATACTGTTTTGCTCAATCGGGTGGCATTTTTATTCCTGATTTGACCTTTCTAGCCCATAAGAACTCCGTTTTAACTCGAACTGGACCGAGTCGGAGGGGTGGGAGCTCTATTTAGGGGAGGGTGCTATTAGGAGCACCACAGGGGAGATTCGTATACCGATCTTGCCTCTGTTTAGCGTCGTTAGCTTTGTATCACGACCACCCGCCATTGATATTCCATTGTTGGGAGTTGACAGTTTTGATTTATCCGAGGGTCCATATACTCAGGAGATATTCCAGCGCTGGTGGCTCCCTCGTACTATTGGGGCCCAGTCCCGTGCCACACAGTTTATGGGGGACATGGTTCCTGGATCATTGATGATGACGAATTGGGTAGCTTATGTTCGACCTCCGACCCATATGACCCAGATTGATAGTTTGACCCGGCAGTTGGATCGGGCACAGATATTTATTCGGCATTTGGGCAGAGATCCAGCAGAGGCGGAGACATTTGTTCCTTCCAGCTCAGGTGTTGGTCCCTCAGACGACCCATTTGGTTTTGCCGGCGCAGATCCTCCCCTTTATAGGCCTGACATCCCTGTTGATAGAGATCCAGTGACTCCGGAGGAGTTACATCAGGTGGACAGGATTGAGGATGTGGACATCGAGACCATTGTCTTCTTCTGATGTGTATTCTCGCTATATCTTTTGATAGGCCTCTTTAGATATTGGGTGGCTGTTCCCCATTCTCGCTATATCTTTAGATAGGCCTTTGTTAGTAGTAGGGCGTTTGTGCCCAATTTTCATGTACTTGTAGCTGTATAGAGCTGATGTATTAGATGATGATATATTTAGGAATGTATGCACCATTTTTTCATTCCCTATATCATATTGCCATCCATTATCTGTTATGCATATATCATGTTATGCATATGTATGTATGTCCAGAGATAAATGGTATTGACCCCTGGATGGTCTTATGACACGGCCCACACAGATGTCTTCTTCGACAGTTAGTCGTATAGATCATACCCCACCGTCAGTGGTGGCATTGGGTATGCGTTCGTGGTACGATAGCATGTCACCACCAGATAGGGTGACTGTAGATCTGTTATTGCAGCATACCATGACCCTCTGCAGGATTTGTAGATGGGATGCTAGAGCATTGGCTAGCTGATAGGCAGGTATTTCGCTTTGGCACCCATGAGTTGACTCCTACTCTGCAGGAGTATGCCTGATTTGATGATCTCGCCCTAGACCAGGCCTTGCGTACACATGGCTTTGGGAGACATGAGTAGGCGAATCATGACTCTCACCGGATTGAGGCGCAGAGTGGTGCAGGATGAGCTGACATCTCGCCATGTGATCTCTCGCGTTTTTCGTGGTGATGATTTGGTGCAGAGGATAGCTACTAACGACATTCAGGGGATTTCACCGTGTTGGAGGATCATTGGCATTTGGCCAGAGTTGATGTACTGATACTATATGTACTGTCATACGTGTACATGCCGCGGTACATGGATGAGATAGATATATGCGTTATCATGGCGGTGAGAGCTCTCAGGGAGGGTCGTACCATTGTACCTACGATCATGGCAAAGACTCTGCGATCGACATCCCTCAAAGATGATTTAATCCAGTCTATTTTTTGGGAGTTTTGGTCATGCTGTATGTGTTGTTTATGTCATACTTGCGACCGGTTGGTACCTTTAGATGGCACGGGTATTGTTTCTCCCATGAGGTGGCTATGTCGTATTCCTTTCAGCCATCGAAGTGTGTAGATGCTCAGTCCTGGTCCATATTTTTGGTAGATATCCGAGATCCATTTAGCATATTGCTGTGCTCGGGGCTTTGCTCACCATACAACTTCATTACTCATGCTTCGGGCATGGATTTCCTCCCTTTGGCTGGCTTGAGTGGCGTGACGACTTATCATCCATTGGCCGTGATGTTGCAGTTTGACCCGGTTCAGATTTTTATCCTTTCGAGGGGCGGCGGTCGATTGTCTCGACTTCTCGATACCTCTCGGTAGAGGACCGATCTCGTGTATCGCTTCTTTGGGATCGGCGTGAGCTAGTTGCTTTTCCGCCAATGTCGTCCGGTTATTAGTAGAGTACTCGCATGGATGGAGACGGAGGTTTTATCATTTGCAGAGTATTTTCAAAGACCGAGAGATTGAGTTAGGCGATGTAGAGCCTACGAGAGGACATTGATACCTATATCGAGGAGGATACCATTTGTTTGGTTGCCAATTTCTTCTTAGGATTCTCCTAGTACCGAGATACTTTTTGATCCAAAGACTCTCGGCATAGTATTTAGAGTAGAGTCTTCATCTTATGACCTTTGAGAGAGACTAGATTCGATCTATGATATCGATCGCTCTTGATGTGAGGGACGCCATACCTATTAGAGAAAGACGAGGCATTAGCTAAGTAGAGAGATGCATTGTTTTGAAAGCGGGATGAGGCCAGTCAGGATAGAGACGCAGATGATAGTTGAGCGAGATAGTGATATATCCGCTCTGCCGGGATGTGGTCATCATGAGATAAGATCGCAATGAGGTCCCTTACCACTGGTATGATCGTAGAGATGAGCGCTTATATCGATGAGCATATGGTCATCATGCAGATGGCTACAGATCTGTTGGGTCGTGTGGATATTCTTGTCCAGGAGACTACAGCTTTACCTCCTTTGTCTGAGAGGGATGCCATATTGATTTTGCTAGCTCGCATGTACCCTGATTCGTAGATGAGCTTGTATTTACCTGCACAGACTAGCTTAGCCATTTTATCATGTACAGTTCACATTGTATATATATCAAACATCATTATATATGATAGGGAATATATTTTTGGATCACTTCCCTTTTAGATATAACTTGCTATTTGCTTGATATTTTGCCTGCTGCTTCAGGGCTTGTGATCTTGATGAATTCTGAATTCTTCCTTGGTGGATGGACATTGAGCTATCTCTGGATAGTTCAGAATGGATCACCGATCTATGTATATCCCTACCATTTTTGGTGTCTTGGGACTTGTTTCTGAATGGAAATGTGGAGAGGAGTGTGGCTTTCCTCTCTCGAGATTGGACCGCACTACGATGGTGCTTGAAGATTTCTATTTAGGAGAAACCTAGTTAATTCCACCTCTTATGGTTTAGTATTGCTCTTGAGGTATGACCGCATGACTTAGATGGTCGTAGAATCTCCTATTTGGGAGGAGTTCAGGTAATTCCATCCCTTTGGTCTGAAGCCGAATGACATATAATGGATTGAAAGGGAATCCCAACACCCGTTAATAATGGTTTGTGTTTTGGTAGGGGGTGAGACCGTACTATGAATGGTCGCCACATTACTCCTATTGAAGAGGAGATCAGTTCTGCGTAGTTGAACACTGGTGTAAGAGGTTCAAAGCTGTATATGGCTGATATGGTGTAGGAATGTTTTTGGTTGTTTTTGTTTTTGTAAGGAGAAGTGGGTAGAAATGTTTTTGTTGTTTTTGTTTTATTGCGACCAGGCTATATGAAATGGTTGCCTACGTACTCCTATTGAAGAGGAGATCAGGTCGACGTAGTTCGCCCCTCAGGGCGAGAAGAAAAGTGTAATCCCATGTGCAGGTCAGAGTGCAGGGAGGAGAAAGTTTAATCCTAGGTTGAGGATAAACTGCAGGCAGGAGAAGTTTGATCCCATGTATGGGTAGCCAAACTGGGAACGTAAGAGGTTCAATCTGCGGTGGGATGACCTAAGTTGTATGAGCGTAAAGGAGAAAGCCAGGCTGCTGGCTTGAAGAGTATGTTTCCTTGAGGGGAAAAGTGTAGATAAGTTGTAGGTGGTAAAGGGTTAAAGAACCGGAATGACTGGTGACCTGATGATGATGAACCATGGTGTTTGCTGGTTACTTCAGACATAATACCATTTCACGGTGTCTGAGTTAATGAGTTGTGGAAATTCATCGCCGTCCATTTCTTGTAATCTGAGAGCGCCTCCTGTCAATACCTCTTTGACAATAAACGGGCCTTCCCAGTTAGGAGCGAATTTTCCTTTGGCCTAATCTTGATTGTCAAGAATCTTCTTCAGAACCAAGTCATGTTGTTTAAATTGCTATAGCCGAACTTTTTTGTTGTAGGATCTGGCGATCCTTTGCTGATATAGCTGACCATGGAAGATAGCCGCAGTTCGTATTTCGTCTATCAGAGACAATTGGTGATACCTGTCTTGTACCCATTTGTTTTCATCTAGCTGAGCGTCGATCAACACTCTGAGAGATTCCACCTCAACTTCTATGGGGAGCACTGCTTCCATCCCATAGGTTAAAGCGTAGGGGGTTGCCCCAGTTGAAGTACGCATTGAAGTTCTGTAGGCTAACAGAGTAAGAGTAACATGTTAGACCAATCTTTGTGGTTGGCTGACATGTTTTGCAAAATCTTCTTGATATTTTTGTTAGCCGTTTCAACAGCACCGTTCATCTTTGGACGATAGATGACAGAGTTAAGATGTTTGATGTGGAATCTACTGCATAATTCCTCCATCATTTTGTTATTGAGGTTTTTTGCATTGTCTGACACAATCACCTCTGGTTGTCCATATCGACAAACGACATTATTTCTGATGAAAGCAATGATGACTTCTTTAGTGACCCTGGGGAAGGAGGCTGCTTCCACCCACTTGGTGAAGTAGTCGATCATGGAGAAGATAAATCGGTGACCATTACTGGCTTTAGGCTCAATGGGCCCAATAACGTCCATTCCCCACATTGAGAAGGGCCAAGGCGAACTCATATTGTGGAGCTCCCATGGAGGGGCGTGTATAGCATTCCCATGAATCTGGTACTGATAGCATTTTCTAACGTGGTCGTTGCAATAAACTTTGAAAGACAGCCAGTAATGTCCCGTCCTGAGGACTTTCTTGACAAGGAGGGACCACTCATGTGGGGGCCACAGACTCCGCCATGGATTTCATCCATAAGCCATTGGGCTTGATCTTTCTATAGACACCTAAGGAGACCTAGTCCTGCATCTCTTTTATAGAGCGCATCTCCACTCAGGTAGAACTTCATAGCAAGTCGATGGATCTTCCTTTTCTCAGTCATGCTCGCCTCAGCGGGTGTAGATCCATCTCGTAGATATTCTTTGATATGCTGATACCAAGGAGGTTGGATGAGAGGTAGCTCATCCGATACTTCTCCAACGTAATTCCCATAGGTTGGGGCCTTGTTCAGGGCAATTGTGATGCTTGGCAAGTGTTCCTTGTCTGATATGCGAATCAAGGAGGCCAAAGTTGCTAATACATCCGCGAAATCATTCCTATTACGAGGAATCTGTAGAAAGGAGATTTCTTCGAACTCCAAAGCCATCTTTAAAACGCGCGATGGTAAAGAAAAGAAATGTAGTTCCTTGGTTTAATAGACTCGGTGGATTGTGCGATTAACTTCGAATCTCCAAGACAAGTTAACCGCTTGATGCCCATTGAGCGGGCAAGTTTTAGCCCCATGAGACGACCTTCATACTCGGCCAGTATTGTTGGTGCCGATAAAGCGTAATTTGGCGGCAATGGGATACCGCTCCCCGTATCGATTATTAGAATTGCTCCGACTTGAGAACCTTCCATGTTAATGGCTCCATCAAAATACATCCTCCATGATTGGGCGTGCAGATCGCATCGATGGTGTTGTTCAGATTGTCATTACTCCTTCATCGGGAAATATGTTTCAAGGGTTTGAAATCCTGAAGGTGTTGCGGCCGATTGATCTGCGATTCCTTGACCTTTGATGGACTTTTTGAGTCACATATACGATGTCAAATTATTGTAGGATCAATCGCCATCCGGACGTAATAAACAATTCAACATGGGTTTATTGAACACGTACTTGAGAGGATCCACGTGGGATATGAGATGGGTTGTGTGACCATGTAGGTAATGATGTAACCTCATGGAAGCCCATGCTAAAGCACAACACGTCTTCTCGATCAGAGTGTACTTGTGTTCACTGCTGCTGAACCTTTTGCTGAGGTAATAGATAGCTCATTCTTGGCCTCTATCCTCTTTCTGTCCTAGAATACTGCCCATGGCATTGTTACTACGGACAGATACATGAACAGGGGAACATCATCCCTGGGTGGTACCAAGACAGGAGCTTTGACTTGCTATTTCTTGATTGTAAGGAAGGCATTCTGACACTCATCATTCCATTTCATGGAGGAGTTCTTCCTTAATAACCTAAAGATTGGCTCACAGGTTGTTGTGAGTTGAGAGATAAACCTGCTGATGAAGTTGATCCTTCCCAAAAATCCCCGTATTTCCTTCTCTGTCTGAGGAATGGGCATTTCCGTGATGGCTTGGATTTTGGCAGGATCCAGCTCAATCCCTTTGTAGCTGACTAGAAATCCTAGCAACTTGCCTGACTTGACGCCAAAGGCGCACTTAGCTGGATTCAATTTCAAGTTGTACTTATGCAACCTGTTGAATAACTTGCTGAGATGGTCATCCTCCTTCCGGGACTTGACAATTATGTCATCCATGTAGATCTCAATCTCTTTATGTATTAAGTCATGGAAAAGAGCCATCATAGCTCGTTGATAAGTAGCTCTGGCATTGATGAGGCCGAATGACAACCGTCTATAGCAAAAAGTTCCCCAAGGAGTGATGAAAGCAGTCTTCTCACGATCTTCCTCTACAACCATGATCTGATGGTACCCCGCAAAACAATCAGCAAAGGAGTACATGTCGTACTGTGCAGTATTGTCAATGACAATGTTGATAAATGGCATGGGAAAGCTGTCTTTTAAGCAAGCTTTATTCAAGTCCTGATAATCCATGCAAACTCGCACCTTCCCTCCAGGTTTAGGTACGGGCACGATGTTGGATATCCATTCAGGATATGTAGACACCATGATGATGCCGGCTTGAAATTGTTTCACAATTTCTTCTTTCACTTTTAAACTCCACTCAGGTTTCAATCGCCTAAACTTTTGCTTGACTGGCTTAAATCCCTCTTTAATGGGAAGGCGATGAAGGACAATGTCAGTGGACAAACCCACCATGTCTTCATGAGACCATGCAAACACATCCTTGAATTGGGTTAATAGCGTAACCATGTCATTCCGTTGGTTTGGGGTAAGGTCTGAACCAATCTGGATTAACTTAGGGCATTCTTAGGTTAGAGATTGAAAGAAGTGGTTTGATCAAGGTTGGGTTTGGGTTTGTCTTTGACCCATTCTTGAATTTCTCGGAGGCACCTCAATGTCATCCTGGAGATCCATCAAATTTGAATTCATCTCTACATCAAAGGTACAATCCTTGTGTAGGAGAGAGGCAACGATCCGCAAATCTACAGCACATCTAAATTTATAGTCACGAAACAAAATATGCTTTCACTTAGTATATATAAAATGTGTTGATCATACACAATGTTAGCATATCTTTGGAAAAATAAAGCCGCTATCACCTGTATGAGAAAAGTAAGCAGTTATTGTATACATAGGCGAAAAGAATTTTTGCCCGCTTTACCTGTCGACCAAAGCAAGGAATCTTTGTTCCAATTGGTAAGTGGTAAAGTCCGTGGACCGCAATGATGGAGGGATTGTCATCATCCTCCTTATCCTGAATGATGGCCATTACGTCAGGGCAATCATCATCTGGGGTGTATCTGTTGGTATGTTCATCATGGACGATGATGCGCATGCCCAACATTATTTGGACAACATTTTCCATGATTCTCCGCTCCTTTTCTTCAATTACAGGATCTGTAATAACGATTTTCTTTTCCTCCCCCGGTTTCGGCTTAGGAAATAATATGGCCATGACATTGGCTGGCACATTTACTGGAGGTTGTGCGGACTCAGAGTTTAAAGGCAAAGCCGAACACCACCTGGTTGAAGCTGAAGGAATCTATTGATGCTTATGAGGATTCCTGTGACTAGAGCTGGCAGAATAGCCTAGTCCAGTTGTTCCAACTTGCTTGGTTAATCGAATGGGGTACTGGATACCCTGGCCATCTTTACCCAACCCTTGTCATGGCTTATGACCCAACGACATCATTTCTTGAGTGGCTGACATCACCTCAGCAAAAATGTGGGGTTCGGGCAGTGGCTCTCCAATAGCGTGGTATTGGGTGTTGCTTATTTCCAAAGCATGAAAACCGACTGGTTCTACGTCTGCATTGGCATTGATGAACGAAATATCCCCGTCTTTGAGGAATCTCCGGTTCGGCGTTGGTGACGAAAGCTATTATTGATAATGTACTTCAATTGTTGGTGAAGGGTGGAGGGCCGCCCGCCATGTGGATCCATGGTCGTCCCAAGAGCAAAGGTGTGTATCTCGAATCTATCTTGAGCACATGGAAGGATACGAGAATGTATGAGGGCCAATTTCGATTGGCAGCTCAATTACTCCAACCGAGTTACGGCGGGCTCCATCAAAGCTTTGATGATAGTATGGCTACTCCGAATTCGGTTGAGATTGAAATTCATCTTCACCAAGGTGGCATATGGGCAGATATTCAGAGAGGAACCTCCGTCTATTAAGACTCCAGCCACCATATATCCGGAGGACAAAACCAAAATGTGCAATGGTTTGCAATGACCGGTCCCTTCGGATGGTATGTCATCATCAGTGAAGGATATCACATTGGTGTTGAAAATGTGATCAACCATGTGTTAAAATTTTTCTGTATCCACTAATGTCGGAAGATTGGCTTTTTCCAAAACCTTTAACAAGACCTTCCGGTGATTCTCGGAAGTTAGGACCAAGTCCAAAATTGATATTTATGGTGGAGCTTCCTTCAAGCTTAAAACCACCGAGGCTTCATTATGACCCACAGCGCGGAGGAATTTTTCAATCTTCTCCATGGGTATTTTCCCTTTGATTTGGTGGTGGGGTTCATCACCCGATGGGGAAGATACATCGATGGATTTTCCTTCGACAACTACGCAAAGAAGTGGTATGTGAGGTGGATCCTTCACCTTCTCCATAATTCCATGGAACCTTGCGCAAGCTAACAATAGGATATTGTGCTCTGCATGGAAAGTTGATTGTCTCGGGAGCGGCCACTTTCAAAGGATTGTTTCCTCCTTTGAGCTGAATTATCGGTATTGTGAGGAAAGTATTAATCCCTTCAGCTTCAGTGGATATAACTGCTACCACACTATTCCATTTAGTAGGGCCTGCATTCTCACTTGCACATAACATAGTGTCGTTATCTGCCAAGCGCAGTACACCACTGTCGATTAGATTTTGAATAAGGTAGCGGAGTGCCCAACATTCTTACGTCTTTGTGTGACCATGAGATCGGGAGTGGTATTGACATACTCCATCGAGTTGTCTAAAATCCCGAACGGGGGTTGATTGGAGGTAGAAGGGAACTGATCCTTCCTTCATTGATTAACATATGAAGGATTTCCTCCATGGGTTGGCCTAAATAGGTGAATTCTCGTTTGTTGGCGAAATCCCGACGGGCTTTGGCATTTGCTCTCTTCATCACTTTGTCTTCCAGCATTTCATTCTCTGAAAGGGACGAGGGAATATTCATGACGATTGGTAGGAGACTGGCATGCTCCTGGCTGATTAATTGCCGAGTGACTTGATGCTGATAAGTCACCAGTTCCGCCAATTGCTCAATTTATTTGCAGAGAGCTTTCATCTTTCGTTCCATTGTGAACTGGAACTTAGCATAATCCCATCTGTTATCACCGTCTTTGATGGTCTAGGGGGAATCACAGCTGAAGTTGGAACTCTGTCCACTGCTCCAATTAATCATGTTGACCTCTTCTTCTTTATGTTGAGGAAGAGGGTTGTCTTGTACGTGAGGCTGATCGGGTTTGGTGACTACGATCTCTCCATTATCTATTAGGTCCTGGATCTTGTGTTTCAAGGCCCAACAATCCTGAGTATCATGTCCAGGTGCCCAAGCATGATAAGCACATTTCTAGCGACATTGAAACCTCGTCCAATTAGGGCTGGCTAGTGGAAGAAGATGCGTAATTTTCTTACGTGTTGTCGGAAGATTAAGAATGTTCTCGAGGGTATCCCTAAAGGGTGTAAACACTCGATGGCGTTTGACTTCTCTACCTTTTAGTCTTTGGAGGGTTTGCGAATCAGATTTGGAAAGGAGTGTAGTTTCTCCTTTGAATGGGCATACTTTGATTGCCTTTTTTGCCTGTAGTATCGTGGAAACATCTTCCTCTTTCTTTTTATGGACCCTCCAGGTTGTTCCCATAATTTCAGATTGGATGTGATCAAGAATAGTGACTTTGAGTGCGGCTAGGTCTTGAATCTCTCCCGATTTCAACCCCATTTCAAACCATCTCCCCATGCTTAAACATTTGAGGAGAAATGGTTTGCCGATCTTGCCGCTAAAAACTCTCTCATAGAATGGAGCTTCTTGTATGTCTATGAATGTCATGACCATTTTGATTCTCGACATGGCGGGGACTAACTTGGGCGTACCAAAGCGTCTCCACCTTTGACCATACTCTCCGAAAGACTCGTTAGATCTGCTTTCTTAATCTTGGTAATCGATCTGGATCAGGAGCCATTTGAGTTTGAAAACTATATTGAGTGAGGAAGGCATGTGCTAGCTCTTCCCGGTGTGGATTTTTGAGTTGTCTAATTCAGGTACCACAAGCAAGCTTCTCCCGTTAGACTCTTTTGGAACAATTGCATTCTGAGTTTTTCATCCTCTGCATAGGATCCCAGTTCTCCATTAAAGACTTTTAAATGTGTATAAGGATCCCCTAACCCGTCATATTTTTCAAAGTCAGGAGTTTTAAATTTTTTTGGATAGTGAACACCAGGAAAAATACATAGATCATCATATGAAACACTCCCGTGTGTTCCAATTCCTTTGATAGTGCGAAGGGTCTCTTCCATTTGGAGGACTTTCTTTTTTATGTCACCATTGTCTGGATCTCCAGTGGAATGGGCAGCATCCTGCGTTTTGTTGGTCGTTTCCAACTGTGGCTCTGGTATGGTAATGATCGAAATTCCTCCTTGTGTATAGGGCTCATTATGTACGGGTATTTTCTGACCCTGTGTGGGCTGGTGTAATTCTTTTAATAGAACAGCCAAATCTGTAATCTGTTTGCTTAACCCGTCGAATTCTTTACAAAGAAACTGGATTAAGTTCAGTCTGGTCGGATGACGACATGATTGACTGTAGGCCTGTTGCCTTTTTGGACTTTGACCGGGTAGTAGGTCCGATTGATTCCTCATGAAAAGATCGGCATACTTTAGTCCTTAGGAAAGGTGTATAATGACATGCTATGTGATGTGTCCATTTTAGGAATTTTATCCTGCAAAACGGGTGTCAGCTGTTTGTAGCATGTATGTGGACATATTTCTTCATATTTCTCATTACATGGAGATAGATATGGAATGAAATTACAAGTAATTTTGTTTACAAGTAATTGAAATGAGAGCATGAAGAGACTTTCCTTCGTTTTGGGTTTATCAGAGGCTAACCTATCTTAGGTTACTCTCGCGGCTTTTTGGCATGAAGGTTCCCAAATCATCGCAATCTACTAGACGGAAGTTAATCCAGTCTTTCAACTAGAGCGAATTTGGGTGGTGCCTTTCCTGAGCCTCGGAGAATTAGTCTTCTCACGAGTCCAGTAATCAAACACTGACGGGATAGCCTTCTGGTGGAGGGACCACACAACATTCATTCACATACATCGTGTCTCACCGTATGAAATGATGACATGGGCGAAGCACTAATATCATAAGCAGTTTATAGTGCGAAGCACTAACATCACACGCAGATATGATGCGAAGCACTAAGATCAAACAAGACATGCATTCGTACACATTCATCCAATGTAAATGAAACATCCACACACAATCATATAATCAGTTTTGAAAAGATTGTAGTAGCGGCTTAAGTCCTCTTACTGGATTCCCCAGCAGAGTTGCCACCTGTCGACGTCGGGATTTTTGGGTGTCCCTTTTCGTTACTTGTTCTTTGGTGTTCTCATTTTAGGTGAGATTTGTTTGAAAAAACAAGTGAAAAAGGTCCGACAAGTATAATGTCGACGATGGGACTATTAAGACTCGTCAGTTGGTTTTTTAAATGGTTGTACCAACACAACCGAGAAAAGGTTTGCATATTGACCCAGTGATGTGACACTGATATACGCGTCAGCGAAACCGAGATTCATTTAGGGTGCGGGGACTTGGTTCTGCGGGGGGAAGGTGTTAGACACCCCCCAACATCCGTGTTACCACGGTGACCGCATCTTTTCAAGAAACTATTATATGAGTGTGTGTGTGTGTGTGTGGGTCAATGTGCTGTTATATGAAAGTTGTGCGAGGCCTCGTTTGAACCTATATACACAGGGTTTGAATTTATGTAAAAATTTAGTTTTTAGCAAGATATAACAATGATGTTTTATAAAAGAGGTTTTTTAAACCCTGATGCTCAATAGGAATTGAGACCTTTTACACCTCCATTTTTATTAAGTGAGCTAATTTGGATTGATTTTATTTGACGGATCGCGAGGCATCCGTATGAAAAATAATACATCCAAAAATAATGCCGACTTCCTCGTGGGTATGGAAACCATCCGAGGAAATATGAGACATCGCAGAATAATTTACAAAGTCGCCATAAATGAACATGTCCATCACGGAACCGAATCTAGATCAATGAGATGAATCTGTGATCACATGATTCCTAAGCGCGTGAGAATATTGCAATTTGTATAAAAGCAATAAAGGTATATATATAAAAGCGTAAATATATATATACGCATGGGATCACCAACCACGAAGCACCACCATGGGGATCAAAATGTAAATAAAGTGTAAATACTTGGCCAACCGCCACGAAGGAAACTACGGTGTGGGACAGAATGTAAATAAAGTCAGAATGCGGTCAATCGCCACTTAAGTAAACTCCAGCAGGACTAAATGTAAAGAAAGTCAGTAAAAGCGATCAATTGCCACGAAGGAACTCGAGTAGACAAAATAAATATATATATATATATATATATATATATGTATATATATATTTATAAAAGCAATAAATGCATAGGATGTAAAATTGGGCTCATCGAACATAGTTAGACCACAGTTCATATATATAAGTATATATATATATATATATATATATAAAAGCGAAAGTAAACGCACTGCACAAAAGTTCAGGCTCATCGAACAAAGTCCGACACACAATTGATATATATATATATATATATATATATATATATATAAAAGCTTAATAAACGCACTGCATCAAGTCTCAGGCTCATCGAACAAAGTCCGAGCAGATAGTTAATATATATAAGTATATATATATATTAAAGCAAAGAACGCCCGCATCATCAAGTGTAGGCTCAATCGAGGCATAACTCGATAATGTTAGTCAATATATATATATATATATATATATATAATATATATATATATACAGACTGGAATGAAACCACGGACCGAAGTCTAGGTAAAAACAAGCAACACGACTCTCAACGTGTAGAAGGGTGTGTGCAAAGATGAAGAGAAAGACTCTAAAGTGTGTGAGAAGGCTACAACGGTTGACCGATAAAAAGGGCTTCTATATCTTTAGAGTAGGTAAACACTTTGGGCTTTTGTGGGTACAAAAGAGGCTATATATGAGCTCACGTGTGTTGACAAAGGAGAAAATACATCGTATGGCAAGTGCAGAGAGCAAATTGTGCAGGTTTCCGCGTCTTTTTCTCTTAAAATCAGCACCCCAAGCCTCTTAGTTATAGGCAAAAGGTGCATGCAGTGTACCAGAGGCGGGTTGGGTCGGCTTTACCTCGCTGCTCGGGTCGCGTCTCGGCGATGCACTCGCATAATCGTAATGTCCACTCGAATTGAAAAGTGTAATCCGGGTATCCGTTTTGAGGTATTTAGGACCTATTTCGGACCGCCGTTGTCGAGAGTTGTACGATGGCATGGGATTAGAGTTTGTACGAAGTCTTTGAAGACGGGACGATGCCCTCCGGTCTTCAAGCTTCAACTTTCATTCGTTACCCCGCACAATAGTCACTCGGGATTGGTTAGCCTTGTGGGACATTGTTGCGTAGAGACGAGACGTGGCATCGTGTCAGACGAGATGGCGATGTTGCCCCTCACCGGTGTTACTGCCGGATTGGGCCGATAAGCAGACGTTGCTCAGACTTCCCTGAGATTGGACTGCTGTATTTGTTGAAGGTCCTCATTGTCATCTTTGAGGTGTGCCTGTCTTCCCGATGTTATTGCCGTGTTGGCACAGTGTATTTTATTGTGAGTGCAGAGATTAAAGCTGATGGCATTTGAAACAAGCATTTCTGGGGTTATCTCTGAAACTGCATTCCTTGGGGTTATCACCAAGGTTGGTGGCTATTCCCATCGGTCTTCTCCAGTGTGTGTTCCGGTATTGTATCTGCAGGTCTCGGGGTTAGATCCGAGGTTGAAACCGTTACTCCCAGATTGTGATCCGGGGTTGATGCTGAACTTCCGGTAGTATCCGGTATGGATTTGGATTGTCTTTCAGGGTTCTCTCTTAAAAGACAAATTTGTCCTCCGACAATGTTAGTAACAGTAGTACAGAAAATTTCGAGTGTCTACACTTATGCCCTAACTTTGGTTTGCCTATAAATAGCAAGCTTAGATTTCATTTGTTAGTTGTTAGTTTTCCATCCAACAACTCATAAGTTGAGAGCTTAGTGGCTTGAGAGAATAAGCACTTATAAAAGCTAGACTTCCTTTGTTAGATATTCAAGAAGCAGGAAAAAGATTAAGACTTAGCAAGTGAACATCAAAGAGTAAGTATTCATAAACCTTGATTTTCTTTCTCTTCCATTGTTAGAGAATGGGGTATTGGTAGAAC